>CM075065.1:94262500-96662500 GCA_037428765.1 Rubia yunnanensis
ATATATCAGAATCTATTCATTATTCACATAATATGCTCTACACGGCAAACATGATTGAGCGGAGCGTCGGGGCAGGCACAACCCTGCGCCTGCTTACCTGACCTTAGTATGTCTGCCTTGTAGGATCAAATACACACTGGACCATAGGAGAATCATCATAGAAGGATATCAAGGATCGGTGTTAACATTGGCACTGACTGTGGGGATTGCATCATCATTTTAACATCCATGCAACTCAAGCAACATGTGAGGACAACCACGAGCAGAAACCTTGTTTAACCAAGTGGTCATTGAGGATGTGACACATTTGGAGGAGGGGTCCACCCCAACGCTGATGCCAACGGGAGAACGACAACAACTTCACATGGTCGTTGAGCTTGCAAACAACTCGGAGATACTCCAAACAATCTTGGCATCGTAGAAGAAGATAATGGGAAGATTGAAGGATATGAAGAAGAGAGAGAATGGAAAGTCAAAGCAAATGGGACACAGTGTGCAGCCAACTGAGCTTTTTTAGAGCAACAAGGCGACAGTGAGGCACCCAGTCGAGAAGAGTGGGGTCAGAGTCAGTTTGGAGCATGGAAAAGAACATAAAGAGCACGACCACCTCTGGAAGAAGGCCTAGACCAAAGGTGGAGAGATTGTAACAGACCGCGAGTGGAAAGCATCAGCACAAAAGAAAACACATATTACCTTGGTTTTTCAAGGTTTTTTAGCTTGGTTTTCAGCCCCTGAAAAACTAAGGTAAATGTGGGTGTAGTAAAAAGCATACTTTTTACCTCGGTTCAAAACCGAGGTATATAGTCCCTTTTACCTCGGTTTGGGACCAACTTTGGCATGAAGTGAGACCGACGTCGCACTATGGAAAAAGGCCAATATTATGATACCCTAGCTGCGATATTGTTGAATATGACGTCGACATCATGAAGCATGCTACGTTGCTGAAAGGAATATAGCAGCCAATGGTAGAGGAAGTGCGTTGACTTTGCCCCAGATAATGTCGTTCATAATACGAGCAATGTTTGAGTCATTTAGAAGCGATATCGTACATAGTGAGGGACCTACTTCATATCCGTGGAGATATCGTACATAGTGAGGGACCCACTGAAAAAGTGATGTCATTTTGTTTGTCCGACGTCGCAAAAAAAAGTGACGTCGGTCTATGCGACGTCGCTAATATGTTGTTTCGGAGCTAGTTAATGTGATATCGTGGTTTAGCCGTTCAGCTCTCATTTCTCGTAAAATATTATAATAACAAATATTTGATGATGCAAATAATCAATCTTTTATAGCCGTTACATGTTATAAATAATGTGACAAACTGAGTAATGGTTGAACATCATACAACACTCAATTGTTGTTCAATTATTGTGGGAATCATTAAGTGAAATATTCATTTAAACCAATAAAATTATGACATACTAGTATATTACAAATAAATGTAACAATATATTAAAATAAAAAATAATTGCATTTAACCTCCATTTTCTACGTTGTATGGCATTTATATTTCTAGAGTGACCAGTGAGAAGCTAACTATGTATATCTGCTATGCTAGAATCCACTGATAACTCCATTTGATCCTATTACAACCAATACACATGAAACAAAAATTATGTACCAACTGGGCTATACACAAAAATACACGTAATATATTCATGTGTAGACGACATTATTCGCAATATGAAAATATTAAATTATTAGTATCAAAGAGACGTTGGACTCATAAATACCGAGGTCATGGAGACCGATTTAAAACCAAATTCAGATATTCATGGATATTCATGGATATTAATGCTAAACTCAACAATTCCTCACCTCTACGACGTCGATTCTAACTCGATATCTTATCGTACTGAGCGATTAATGCCCGATGTCACACATTCATATTGTGTTCATCCAAAGGTAAACCATTTTTCTCACTGTTTACAAATATGTCATCCTATTGGTAAAAAACATGATATACAGTATATAACTTGTGACACAATGATTCACCCTTCATGAAATTCTTTGATCTTCCATGAATGACGAAAAAAACATATAAAAGGTACAGATGGTAACAAATTTGTCAATGGGACATGTAAAAGATGGAAAAGTACCTCAATAAATTTGAACCTAGCTGCTACATTCCTTGGAATTTTGTTGATGATTGAAGGAATCCAGTTGAATGAGCCCTTTCATTATGGTGTGAATGGAAAGTGGGTTTGTGGGATATGTATTGGAGATGGAAATGAGTGTTAGTGATGATATTTATTGAAATGAAAAATAGGTTTGGGGGGAAATTTTATTTCATATTTTCGTCTGAAATTTTTGGCTCCCGCTAGAAATTTCAGAATGATCGATGTTGCTAGCTATTCGGTATATATATCGTGCCATACGACATGTATGTTACACCTCATATGTGACCATAGTGTAATAATCAAAATTTGTCGTAAATATCTCATTTTAGAGGTTTTGGGCCTTTCTGTCGACCCGTTTATGCCTAAATCAGGACAACATTGTCGTCAAAATTTGAATAAAATAATGATATATCTAATTTTGTATTTCAACATCTCTTTGTTTCTTGGAGGGACCTAACTACAAAAATTTTAAAAAGACAATGTGTGGTCCCAAACTCGATTCCAATTGTCCTGAAAAGAAGCAGTGTCATCCATATATAGTCGAACTTATAATAACCGATAATAATAAAGAAACTAGTCTAATATTTTCCCCATAGACTTCCACAAGATCATACGACCGACATTCATATACTTTTAAGTAATCATCTACAATTTACTATAGATCACGTACTGGCGCTTTGTAAAAAATTGAAGGACGGATTTTTGTTACTATTATATTTAAAAAAAAACCTAGAATATGAAATTTCATGTGATTCTATATATTTGGCGGAAATGTTCGTTCCCATAACGCTTATCACTACAGTATTAATGGAATACTATAAAAAAACTGGAAGATTACCCAGGTTCGCGTGCCTGTAAGGCAGTACGCATAATTTCCATATGAAACATTTCTTGTTTTGTTCGGGGGAATGCCTATTAACCATAGTGACAAGCAAGGAAGTTTAGGCCATAGTGAAATTGCCCCAGAGTTTCGTAATGCACTATTTATCCTTGGGCTCGTGACTGGTTCATGGACAAATTTGAACATGGTGATCGTGACCATGTGAATTACATAAGCGTATATCCAATTTTTCATTTTTACATCTCCCAGTTTCTTGGAGGGACCTAAGTCCAAAAATAGAAAAAGATAGCATGCGATCCCAAACTTGATTTTGATTGTCCTGAAAAGAAACAGTGTCATTCATATATAGTCGAACTTATTATAACTGATAGTAATAAAGAAACTAGTCTTATATTTCCCCATAGACTTCCACAAGATCATCGACCGACAATCATATACTTTTAAGCTATCATCCACAATTTACTCTGGACCACGTACTGGCGCTTTGTAAAAACTGAATGAAAACATTTTATTAGTATTATATTTCAAAAAAATATATAATTTCATGTGATTCTATATATTTGGCGGAAATGTTCGTTCCCATAACGCTTATTGCTACAGTATTAATGGAATACTATACAATAAACCCAGAAGATTACCCAGGTTCGTGCGTCTGTAAGACAATACGCATAATTTCTATATGAAACATTTGTCATTTTGTTTGGGTGAATGTCTTTTAAAACACAGTAACACCCATAGAATTTTGGGCCGTAGTGTAATTTCCCCAGAGTTTCACAATGCCTTGTCCGTGAATAATTTTAGTTCGTTCCAATGATAGGGCCACGACCAAATTCAAACATGGAGCTCGAAATTCGATAGATGTAATTTTGTTACTTTTATATTTCATGAGAAACGTAGACTGTGATATTTGGGCTATTCGGCCAGCAATCCATTATGCGGCGTTGATCTAGCGTCGGTTTGGACTCGGTGGTGAAGACCTTGAAGCGACATCGGGCTTTTGTGCTTTTCGTTCACCAATGACCACGGCCGTTGTTATTTTTTTATTGGGCCGCTACTCTAATATAGCACAATGTTTATTATGTGCGATATCGGGTTGGACTCAGTTCTATTTAATATGGATCAATTATTATCGCGATATCACTGTTTATCTATTCGATTACCTATAGTCCAGGCCCAATCCAAAAATTGTTTGGCCCTTTTGTTGGGCCCAAACCTACGATCCGCAACTTTGCACTATAGTCCCTGTCTTATTCTTCCTTTGTGACACACTCAACGAAGTCGAACCACACGATAGCGTTTCGCCACGGGAATATAAATACCAAAACGCCCTGCCCCTTTTGCATTCCCAACAGACAAAATTGCACCAAAACCTCCCACTTGAAAAAAATGTTCGGAAAACATTCAAATCCCAAAGGAATTGGTTGGTCACTGATGTGTGTTAGATTGTGTTCATATTTTGTGGGATTATTGTGATTTTATTGAGATATAATTTGCACTTTTGGTGTTTTTGGTGCAGGAATTCTTGAATTGTGAAGAATTGAGAGGGAGCTATACATTGTACTCTTTTTCCCTTAACCAGCGGTTTTTTCCCACTGGGTTTTTCAGGTTAAGGTTTTTAATGAGGCGATATGCTCCAATGGAAAATGTTCTTATTTTATAAGACATTTTTCCAGGGTTGAAGGGAAGAGAGGTAAAAGCATAATTAGTGAAGTTGATGGGGTGAAAAGTAAATTATTGAAGAGATGTGGATTTGAAGAAAATAAAAATATTCACTTCACATATTGATAAAGATCGTATTATCTCCTTTCATTTGAAATTCCTTAATTTTAGAAATTAGTTATTTAGTTAATATTTTATTATTATCTTTCGCCTGGGGAATCCACGTTAGAATTGGGTTTGGTTTATAATTACCTTGTGCGCAACACTGTTGTATAAATAGAGACCATCGGATTGCGGCAAAGACATGTACATACGGAACATGAACTCTTGAATTAATCACTTCCATCGATTTCCATGCGCATGCTTTTGGGTTACTGTTAAGTTAATTTTGTTTTGTTTTATTAGTTCATTATGTATGTTGCTTATAATTTCTATTTGTATACTTTAATCATGAGTGGCTAATTTATATATCGGCATGGAATAACAAGCATTATTTTATAATTGATTCTTATGTGTTCTTGAGTGTCTTGGTTTTATTTATTCTTGATAGATTTAAGTCTGATCAACTTGAATATTATTGGGATAATGCTATCTAATTCCACCAATACGTAATCGTTGGAAAGGGTTAGTAAGTAGCGAGATCTTGTGAAAAACAGCTAACTAGCTAAGGCTGTAATAGCAAGATGGAGAACAATTGAGTGTGAGTTACTATTTGCTTTTGCTTTGGTAATTGCTATATCAGGTTCTTTTCATTCTTAATGCTATCGAGGTGTGTATCTGGTTTAACGAATACTTTCAGGGGCCATCTTGGTAAGAGAAATATTAGTTAATTATAATTTTTTATTATAATTGGTTAATTGTAGATAAAGTACGAAAGAATTGGGGAGGTTAAGCGTACCTACTTTCCTATAACTGATAGATGCATATGAATTGATTTATCTTTGCGCCTATGATCGATGTTTAACTAATGTGAGTTACCTTATTCAAATATTTTATAGATTTTTATATCTGTTAGTTGCATTATTATTTCATATTTTATAGTTGCATTATTAGTTAGATAAATCTGAAAATTAAGGCGTGGTGGCTACACCAAAAGTGTTTTATATTAGTAGGAATTTTATTATAGTTTTTGCTCCGTTCCTCGTGGGATCGACTCTGCTTGCTACTGTACTAGTTTCATCATTAGAGTTTACAGATTATTTTGGTGAGTGAAATGACGTTCACCAAATTGGGTTTCTTGTGTGTTTTGTTTTGTATTTTTGGAAAAAAATAATAATAATTTTATTTCATTTTTCTTACAGTCAAACATGTGTTTTTGTGTTGTTTGAGTCGATAATTTGACATGAGAAAATTCTAGTAACTCTTGATAAAAGTTCGGAAAACATTCAAATCCCAATGGAATTGGTTGGTCACATATCAAAGTAGCACCAAAACAAACAATCAATTGCTTTATACGTAGTGCATTGGCGGATTTCTCCAAAGTGGAAAAGCAACAAACCCTAACAAGGTAAGGATTTTTGGATGAAGTTTGATGATGGTTTTTCGGGTTTCATATACTTCTTTTTATGCTTATTGCATGGTTATTCAATCGGGGAATGTTAGTTGTTTACTTTGTGATGTTTTAGTTGAGACTATATTTGTTTTAGGACCATTCGTGTTCTAGTCGCTAAATGTTTCATCTTAGTCGATTGAACTGCGGGGTCGCACATTCAAACACATGAATCTGTGACTTTGCATATGTCACGTCGGTTTAGATGAAGTGTTTGTGACATGTATCCAAACTTGGCTAAAACACATTGACATCATTGAGTTCTTGACTGTTGCACTGGCTATTCTACGTCCCTTTGATTCACAGATGGATCGAATGAAGCAGACATCTAGGAGGAAAGAGGAAGACATCAAAGGGGCAGGTCTATCGTGCATAATGAAGGCGAAGACAACGGCCACCCCTCTATCTCCAACATGGGACAAATTACGCTTCTTCAAGGAGGAGGCAGAGAAGCATTACAAAAAGATCCAGGGCCGAAGGATAAAAAGAGATCAGGGTGATAAAGCCTGAGAATGTGGAACAACTACACCTTGATGTTTTCCTCGAACCCTTCAAACCGAAAGTAATGGAGGCTTTCATATGCTTGGATAAATAGACTTAGGATATGGAGGTCAAGGAGTTCTACGCCAATTTCACTAGAGAATCAAAGACCATCTACAAGACAAGAGTGAACGGGATAGACGTGGAGATGACGACAAAGTTCATCAATCAGGTGATTGGGTGCACAATCGGTGAGGAGGACCAGCCGGAGGTTGATCCTTTGCAGCATTACTGTTGGGACAATTGGCCTCGACGGGTCGAGGAGAATGACTCATTCGGGGTGCTTGACCCTAACCAAATGGTGAAGAAGTACTTCAAAATTAAAGTGGGGAACGGACTTATCCCAATAAAGCCGATCAAGCATGGTGTTCTCAACCTTCAGGAGAGAACGATGTTCCATATTATTGTTCAAGTACATATCCCGGCCGGGAATCCTATAGAGTGCATGATCAATGGGTTTTTCATATACGACCACCTTGCGGAGAAGAAGATAGTCAACCCCGGGTATACCATCATCCAGGAGATGCATCAAGTGGCCCTCTCCACGGAGATTCAGACACTCCCTTTCAAAAATGTCATCACCGTCATTCTAGAGAAGAACAAGGTTTCCATCAAATTGAAATTGAAGATCCAGCCTAAGTACTATGATACAAACTACTTCGGGCTGAGCATTGGGTTTGGGAGGCGGAGACGTGGATTGATCACAATGTCCCTATAGGGGATATGAATGTGCCTCTCACAACCGGGCTCAAGGAGACTCTATCGGCTTCCACAGCTATGGACGTTCACCCCACCATTATTCCCACACCCCTAACGTGTAACAAAATTTTGAGTTTTTTTGTTTATTCCAAAATATCATTAATTATAATTTTAACATTTTCATATAATGTAACTAATTTCTTATCCCACATGACCTAATTAGAAGGCATGGGCCATCCTCCTGGAGGACATGGCCAAGACCAAGGCCATGGCACTTCGCATAGAACATGTTGTGCAAAATCTTACGAAAGAATTGGGGGGGCTGATCATTGCTAGGAGAACCCTCCCCCAGGCACCGGTATTATGAGAATTGTCATACCGGTGCCTAAGTGACCTGATGCAAATATGTAGTTTTATAGGCATCGGAAAGTCATGCCGGTGCTAGAATCTATTCCAGCACCGGTACCATTTACCGGTGCCTATGCATGAAATATTGCTGCTAATAAATAGGCGATCATTAAAAAAAATTTGGCCAGTGAGAATAAACTCACCGGCCAGAATATGAAACCCAGAACAAAAAAAAACACAAAAAATAGAGGCTCATTTAAAAAACTGGAAATTTCATACAACCCAGAACTTCACTACACATAATTGAAAATACCTAACACCTCTCAATTCATGAAACAATCTATACCTAAACATAGATAAACAACATCAATCATAATAAAAACTAGAACCTAATTTTTAGAAACCCTAGATAGCATCAACGAACCAAAATAGTGAAGGTGAGGTAGAATCTGAGCTGCACCAGCAACTTTGGAGAAGCTCGCAACTTCGACCAGCTACAAGAGCACCAGGAGATAGCGTCGGGGATGGTGTGCCATGGGGAGGGCAGAGATAGAGTTAGGATGGTCTGGGAGATGGCATCGGAATGGTCCGGGAGATGGCACTGCAAGAAAGGCAGAGAGGGATCATCAGCGGTGTCTTCAAAGCAGCGTCCAAGCAGAGAGGCGGCATTGGAGATGGAGAGGTGGTGGAGGAGGAGGGGAGAGAATATGAAGAAGAGGTAGAGGAGAAGATAATGAGAAGAATGAGGGTGGGTAGATTTAGGTTCAGGGGGTAGTATATATAAGCAATTTTTTTACGGTTGAGATTCAATCAACAAAAGAAATCAACAGTTAAGATGAAACAAAGGTTGAATTAGAACCGGTATCGGTGCCCAAAATGCCTATACTGGTGCCTAAGAAATTGAAATGCAGTTGCTTAGGGCTGCTTTGAATGGTTTTTTATAAAAAAAATTAACCAAAAGAGAACCTGGGAAATTTTTTCTAAGTGTAGAGCACCGGTACAAATACCGGTGTGTGCCCAAAATGCTCATACCGATGCCTAAATATACAAAATGCAACTACTTAGGGCTGCTTTGAATGGTTTTTTAAGAATAAATTATTGAACCCGAGAGCAAACCCAAGAAACTTTTTCCAATTATGGAGCTCCGGTACACATAGTAGTGCTTAAGTAACTAATACCGGTACTAATTCCAAAATTTCAAAATTTTAAACAATCCCTACAAAATTTGGAATGAAAATTTGAAAAATTCATTATCTCGCCATAACATAGCACCGGTATGAATGAAAAACAATGTCGGTGCTAGTATTATTTGATCTCTAAGTTTACTTTTAAATTTTTACTATTAGGTCCATAAAAGAAATTTGGAGGCGGAGAATCACAAAATTAAAGACAAAAAAATGAAATTAAATATGAGATGATTTCATCATTAAAATTCGAGGTACAATAGGTGAACGAAAGCGCCTCTAACATATTTTTGAAAAATTACGCTATGGCCCAAAACTTTGTTACGACATTATCCTTTTGTCCAAAATATACATTTTTTTCTACTCTTGCATAAATATGGAAATAGAAAATAAATTATTTTTTTGATGAAATTTTGAAAAGCGCTACTGCATGTTCTACGGTAACCTGGAGTTGATTACTTAGTAGATAGAAAGGGAAATCGGAAAGGATTATGGATATGTTCTTGTGCCCAATTGTTGATAAATATTTCATTACGGACTTGGAAAATACAATGAGAGTGTATAGTGTACCATCACATTCGAGCATATTTCAATTTGGAGTTACGAGTACAGTTTTTACTTTTTGCACTTAGGTCCTCCAAGAAAGTTGGAGTCGTCGAATCACGAAATTGGCGGAACCAAAATGCAATTCAATAATATATGATCGCAACTCTACAATTTGGGTATGTATGGGTGAACGGAAGGATCTCGAAAGTCAACATTGATTACTTCTAGAAATTCTTGGAAAATTACACTATGACCCAAAGTTGTGTTACCACATTACGCATTGCTCCAAAATACATGATTTTTGTTATTCTTGAAATATAAAATGAATTTTTTTGGGTGAAATATTGAAAAACACTAGTACATGTTCTAGAGTAAGTTATGGTTGATTACTTGGAAGTTACAAAGTGAAATCGGAAAGGATTATGGATATGTCCATGTGCTTGATTTTTGATAAATATTACCTTACAGGCATGAAAAATATAATGGGGGTGTATAGGGTAGGATCACGTTCAAGCGGATTTCAATTTGGAGTTACGAGTAACGTTTATTTTGCCTTAACCGACATAACACCGATTCTGGTGCGACGTCACATAAATTAATTTATTTGAAAGGATTTTAGGCACGGGTTTGGGCAGATGAGCATGTGTGACTTCACCGAGTGGAAATATCGACGTTGTTGTTTACGTCGGATAGAAGTCGATCTTGTCATCAATGACTATTACTGCTAGGTCGTACCCTTACTGTCGATGTCATAGTTACGTCGGTAATAACTTTTACTTCAATTTCATAGCATATTTACTCTAGTTATTGTAGAACCATGGTAAAAAACCTATTATTTACCTCAGCTTTTTTTTAAAACCCAGGTCAGTAATATTACTTCTAAAAAATTGAGGTAAAAGAACTTTTTACCTTGGATTTTAGAGCTAAGCTAAAAAGCTGAGGTAAATGGGGAAAAGTAATAGATTCAGTTTCTCATAGTGCACGTTTTGTGCCACTGCCGAGGGGGGAGAAGTATGCCAAGGGCAAGACCCAGCCGAAAAAGATAGAGGAAGACCCAAGAGGATACAACTATTCACGGCTGATCCAAAGCTGAAGATACCACTGAACCTGGGGCAGTACAATGGCGAAGCAGACCCGGAATACCACTTGCAAAAATTATACACCAACATAACCACCTTTGCGATATCGCAGGCCATCTGGTGCAAAGTGTTTGCAACCACCCTGACATGCGCAACCAAGGCATGGTTCAAGAATTTTGGCCCAAAAGTATATCGAAAATAATACAAAATTTTGTTCGATCATCTAACATAATATTATCAATTTAGTAATGTCTTTAGTTTTTAATTCACTAAATTACAAAGGTATAAATTTATTTATACCTATACAAAGTAATGGATAGAGTTTATTGTTTAGACTGTGCAACTTCATTTTATTATTAAAGAAAAGTGCATATATAACCCTATATAATTGATGAAAGTGCAGATATAACCCTGCAATAATGAAAGTGCAGATATAACCCTGCAATAATTGAAAGTGCAAATATAACCCCGGTCAGTCAATGCCGGAAATAATGGCTTTAGGGTTATATTTGCACATATGTATAATAGTTAGGGTTATATTTGCACATATGTATAATAGTTAGGGTTATATTTGCACTAAAAACAACTCAGGGTTATATTTGCACTTTCTCCAACATATAGGGTTATATTTGCATATTACCCTTATTATTATTCAATTTTTAATTTTCCATTTTAGAAGAAAAAGAATTTATATGGAAATATTGTTTAGTATGAAAAGGAAATAATGTCAAGCAGAATTGACGTAGAAACCATGCAAATTTAAACAAGAACTCTCTTGATCGATTAGTAAGTGGTGATCTTCACCATCTAAAGGCATGGAAAAAAAATTATAAACTCGCCATTCTTCTTCAAATAAAAAATATAAAAGAAAAGGAAGATTTAAAAAAGAAAAAGTGTTTTTATAACCCTACCTAGTTGATATAAGTTCCAATATAACCTTTCAATATTCGAAAGTGTCAATAAAACCCTATCTAGTCAGTGAAAGTGCCAATATAACCCTATAAGTTTTAAGGATGTGTTGATATAACCCTACAAACATTAGAATGTGCTGACAAACATTAGGAATGTGCTAATATAACCCAATAAGATTGCAAAATGTAATGATATAACCCTACTTGTTCCGGCGGCAGTCCGGCGAACTATGAGGGTAAAATTGTCCACCTAATTTTAGAGTTAGCCCAAAGGGTATTTTGGTCAATTTACTTAGAGTCAACGCTGAAAAATTGAGGTCAATGTCGGAAATGAGGTCTAAGGGTTATATTGGCACTTTCATTAACTAGTTAGGGTTATATTTGCACTAAAAATTATCATACGATTATATTGGCACTTACTCAAGTAGATAGGATTATATTGGTACTTATCCCTTTAAAAAATATATCTACATATATATATAACTCACAAAGTCTTGTTTTAATTAGACTTACTAACCGTTAGCCAAAGTAATTTTTATTATTGATGTAAATAATGGGGTGATTTGATGTTTGTTCTTAGGACTAACGACTAGGGAGGCCCCTGAATTCCCTCTATCGTTCACTTTTGGCCCCTTATTTTATTTTAGTTTTTGAACAATTTTGACCCATCAACTAACAGAAATGCTAAGTCATGGCCCTTTCGTCCAGTCAAAGCACCAAGTGTTAGTCAAAACATCAATTTTAAGGGCAAAATAGTAATTTCTCATTTTTCCTTTCTCTTTTTTGTTTTTCCTTTTTTCCATTTCCCTTATTTCATTTTCCTTTTCTTTCCAATTTTCCTTTTCTCTTACCCTGCCCCTTTTCACCTCCACGACCGAGCTCCATTCTAGCACCCCACCCCCTCGATCCGAGCACTGCCAGAGGTGTTGAAGTGGTAGGCAAAACAAAAGACAAAACCCCTGGTTTTTCTTCTGCAACAAAAACAAATGAATAAACCCTAACTCTGCAAATCAATGGGAGCACTTCGTCTTCTCACGCCATTACTCCCCTAACATTCTCATCATTTCCCTCAACTCCAATTTGCCTCAATTTCTTACTTCCTAGTACCCAAAACCCTACACTATCTCCCTTCCCCTTCCCATCGCCCACCACATCTGACATCACCTTTCCTGTCGCCCACCACATCTGACATCACCTTTCCTGTCGCCCACCACATCTGACATCACCTTTCCTGTCGCCCACCACATCTGATATCACCATCCTCACGCCACCTCCTCAACACCGCCACTGGTGATCCAACATCCGCCACCTGCGTCCACCGCGAGTAAGACAAAGTTCTGGACACTAAATGAACCATCATCCCTCTCGACGACATAGTCCACAAGTCCTTCTTCTTCACCAGCAGCGATCCGGAGCCATCTCCCGTCGTACCTCCGCCACAAGTGCTCTCCCTTCGAGGTCATCACCGCATGTTTGTGGTGGTGTCGCATGGCATCGTTGAAGCCGGATGTGATGAAGATGATGATGGGAGGGGGTGGGGTGAATTACAAATAAAAAAGATAGGGACAGATTGTAAATAAAATTGATAGGGATTGAATTGTAATAAAAAAGAATAAATTGGGGTAAAATTTGTAGATAAAAATGGTAAGGATTGAATTTGCAATTAAAATGGATGAAGGGGGGCTGAATTTGTAAATAAAAGAAGAAAAGTCCTTGTAACCTTCAATTTCATTAGAAATTCAGAAATTAACGTTCCAAACTCTAGAGTTAACAGTTTGACCTAACGAAAGAGTCACAACTCAGCAGTTCTATTAGTTGTGGGGCCAAAAGTGTTTTAAAAAAATATAAGGGCCAAAGGTGAATGATGGAGGGAGTTCAAGGGCATCTCAAGTCGTTCGCCCTTGTTTTTATTTATTGCAACGATGGTCCTTTAACTTAGAAACACTTTTAAAATTAATCATTATGTATATATAATTATAATTTGACCTCAAAAGTTATTCAAATATGTTTTTCATGCTTGGTCTAACTACTAGTCAGTCTAACATGAGATTTTCTCTTTAAAACTCAGTAATTGATGGGCCGAAGAGTAATTTGACACTCCCTCTATTTTTCCTATTTATGGCATCATATGTTTAGATTTTTGGATTTAGGTGGAGAAAATGAATGGATGAAATTGAATGTAGAAAGTAAAAGGTAGAATGAGTGGATGAATTGAAGGAATCTTGCAAAAAAAATGAAAAGAGTGTCAAATAAAAGAAAACATTCATTTATAGTAAGTGTGTCATAAATAATAAAACAATGGGAGTATTTTGATCCAATGGGTCCAAAAGTAATTCAGATTTTAAAATGGCCCATATTTGAATTAGATGACTCACATTTTGCACAATTAAAGCAAAAAATCAAACAAATAAGTATAAAAAGCATGATAGATGGTCCAAAATGGTACCGACATTTAATCAAAATTCATAGTTTGATACCAACTTTTTCATTTATATCTCAACATGGTACCTTTCAACAAAAAATGGATACCAATTTGGATCAAAATTGTGCCACAATGGTACCCAGTTGTAATTAAAAAGTACCTTTTTTGGGACATTAATGAAAAAGTGAGTATATGTTCAGAACATTTTTAAAAATTGGATACCAATATACATTTCACTATAAAGTGGGTATCATTCGGAACATTTACTCTAAAAAGCACCATAATTATTATTTTGGGCCACGTGCAGGAACACAGCCCGCACTGGACTCAGGCCGAATATGATCACAAATTTGCCAGTCAGGGTAGATTTGGCGTTCAATAATTCCTTTTTGGCTATCGGAGATCATAATGGGCCTCAAATAGTGCTTTAATATTTTTCATTTTTATTTTGGATGTTCCTTATCTTCGATTTGGGGTTTCGTAACAGTATTTAACGATGTAGTGCATGCCAAAAATATTGTATTTTTCATTTCTAGAGATTCCGTCTTCTTTCCAGGTGGATTCCATATATAATTTATTCTCATGGTTTGATGCTTGCGAATAGTACATTTTTTTTACTTTGACAAGAGGTATCAAAGCAGGTTTTATCTTGTTCCTTTTTGTTTGATTCACGGTAGGAGATTAACCAACAACCAAGCGGATTTAGACCGTAATTTTACTGCAGCCTTTACCTCTTTGACAGTGCAAATAATAGCAAGATGGTTGTGTTGACAATACAAGTGAATAACTAGAGCAACGGTGAGCGACCAGGCAGGAGAGGGGGGTTGAATAGAAACCCCCAAGGAAGAAATCATAGTGTTCTCGAGAATTCTAATTCCAAAGAAGAAGCGGTGGTCGAAGAAGATGCGATGGTTGAAGAAAATTATCGAAACATTGGCAGTAATTGACATGCAAATACTGATTATCGTGTGAAACACTCCCTCTGTTCATCTATTTGTGGCATACTTTTTCTTTTACGATCATTTTATTTTGACACTTTCTAACTGCAGTATATTTCAAGGTAGTTTAAACCATCCATTTTACTCTCTCTTTAAATTCAATTTACACCACACAATTAGTACCTTTTAAAATATTTGTCAGAACACAATTAGTTAATCGAAGGGAGTACAATGTTCCCTTCTTCTACGGAACTATGAAGGTGGAAGAGTTTTTGGATTGGTATATTGATGCTGTCAAGTTTTTCCACATCTTTGATGTCCCTAAATACAGTTAAACCTCTATAAATGAATATTTTTGGGATCAGGAAAAAATATTCGTTTAACAAGATTATTTATTTATCGATAAATGAATATATTATTCATTTATCGATAAATGAATTTTTATTCATTTAGATAGTATTGAAGAAATTATATTAGTAATACATGAACTGTATGTGTGTGGACTAAGTACAAAAATGTACATATGTACATTGTATTTGAGACTACTAATAAGATAGTATGTACTGTATGGAATATCTAGAGTCATAGAAAATGTATCTAACCTACACTACAAACTACAGTATGTGTGTGGACTAAGTACAAAAATGTACATATGTACATTATATTTGAGACTACTAATAAGATAGTATGTACTGTATGGAATATCTAGAGTCTTAGAAAATGTATCTAACCTACACTACAAACTATATATAGTTCTAAAGTCTTGGTTTGGTAAGTAATTCATTCTACAGTACCATATCTTTCTTAACACTCAATTTGATGGCTTCCAATCAAAAGCCAAAGCCATCGACAAAAACATCTTTGACTGATAAGATAAGGAGGGACATATGTGAGCATAAGAAGGAACATCCAACACTTACGCAAAAGGATATGCAAGCATGGGTGAAGGAAAAGTTTGGTTTGGATTCTGGCCAAACCACAATATCAAATACTCTCAAAAGATCAGCAGAGTATTTATCGGAGGAGATGAAAATTAGCGATGCTAAAAGGCACAAATCAGGCAGAACCAGATGATAGTAGTGTCACACCAAATGTGTCATCAAAAGAAGCATATCAAGCAGTAATCACCTTACGGAACTACTTTCTAAAACACGAGCAGAATACTCGTAAAGTTTTGTTTGCGCTAGGAAAAATCAAGGATGAGATGAATTTTGGTGGAAAAAAAAGCAAAAAACTATAGACTCCTCTTTTGTAAAAGAATGACTTATTGTATGAATATTGTTGATGGGAAAAAAATTCTTTTTTAATATATATATATATATATATCTAATGAAATGTGATGATTATTCATTTATATTTACATAGGGTCTTTAAGGATTTCAAGAAAATTATTTATTAATGCATTTAGCGAGATTATTCATTTAGCCCTTTAGCCCAAGTTGAGACCGAAATTTTTTTTTTATTTATTAAAATTATTCATTTATCGAACATTTATTTATCGAGGTTTAATAAGCAAGTTATGGTGATGGCAATAAACTTCTTGTCCTGAGGTAGAGGAAAAGGGCTAATCATATTGTGGATGCGTACAAAGCAATTTATGTTGGATTGGAAAAAGGCTAACCATATTGTGGATGCGTACGAGGCAATTTATGTTGGATTATCTTCTGCCTATAGAGTGACCATATTTTGTAGATATACATTGAGTGCGCCGCCAAGGAAGAAGGACCGTGTTGAAGTAGAAGATTGAGTTTCCACGTTATTCTAAGCGTAATGAATGTAGGGAGACAGAAAATCAAAATGGCAGGCTATACAAGTGGATTGAGAAAGATCGTTAAAATGATATTTAAATAGAATAATAAAATATAAAAAATATTAATTATAATATTAAAAATTTATTATACAATGTGTAGTAATTATAAAGTTTATAATCTGATTTATATAAACTAAAAAATTTATCTTTATTTCTTTTTAATTTGTACTTTAAACTTTGGTATTTTCATGATTTAGGAAACAATAGTCTTTCAAGAGACGGGTTCTATATATAATGATTATATTTAACTACCAATTATTTATTACAAATTGATTAAATTTTGCTTTAGAGCAGAAAAGCCCATATACAAAAAAAAGGTCGACATATCTACCAAAGTTTTAAATACAACATAACCTAATGTGTCTAATTCAAAAGGTTGTGATTTATTACTATTTTTTTATGCATAGTCGAGATCAATATCCTTTTGAAACATGTAAGATTTTTTAACATAGAAATAGCTATTTACATCTACATAAAAGTAGTTATTATAATATTAAAATTAATTTCACTGAATATTTGATCATGTGAAATTTAATATGAAAATGAAGGATTAGTGGTTTTGTCACCACAAGATTTCTGGCCTCCTTTTTCCCGACGAAAGGCTCCGTCCCTATCATCTAGTACTTTAGCAAAAGTTTCCGTCTTCTAAATTGCTACTATCTCTATCCCATTTTATGCATAATTTATTAGTCAACTCAAATAACGTTTCATCCATAATATTTTTTATTTAGTATAATTAAAACTTGGCAAATTCTTGGGAAAGACGGTCTTTCTATAGGCTTATGGAAAGATGGGATTTAATTCGAATAATAAAAGGTAAAAGGTCTTAGTTGCAATATTAAAAATTTAGTATGCAACGTATAGTAGTTATAAAATTTATAACCCGGTTCATGCAACCCGAGAATTTTATCTTCGTTTCTTCTAATTTACACTTTAAACCTTGGTTTTTCCATGACTTATGGAAAGACCGTCTTTCAAGAGACACACTCTTAAAATTTTTGTAAAATGAATATTAGAAAAACATTTGTTATAATGAATTTATCAAAGTATCACTCACTAGTATTTATATATATATACAATAATTCAATTTTATGGTCAAATTAAGAAAGTTTAACTAAATGAATAGTTAAATTGCAGTTTGAAATGGGATAGAAGAAGTAGTGTTTGTTTCTGTAACGTACTCCTAAGATTATGAATTCGATCGAAGTTAGAGCTGTTAATTCGGTTATTTGGATGGTATTCGGGTTTGGGTCAAACATGTTCGGATTGAAACGAGTCCGGTTGAAATGGGTCAAAGTTTTTGTTGGGTCGGGGTCCGGTTCAGGTTAGGTCAAAACAAGTTTGGATTGAAACATGTCAAAATTGGTTTGTCTGATCGATTTAGGGATCGAAATGGGTTCGAGTTTAAACAGGTCAAAGTCTGTTAGTTGAGTCGGGTCAGGTCAAGTTGGGTCGGGTCAAAGCGTGTTTGTATTGAAAAATGTTGAAATTTGTTTGTCGGGTCGGATCGAGTAAATGTCAAGTCAGGTTCTAACAGGGCTGTAATGTTCCTCAGGTCAGGTCGGATTAGGTTACACTTCTAGAAAACAGGTACACATGCACTGTATATCAGTGTTGGGATAGCAATACCGATGCTTGGAATTTCATAAGCATCGACAATCTAGCAAATGAACCAAAAAATGATGCCTATGAATAAATCCAGCACCAGTTCACCGAATGCCGGTATTAGATACCGGTGTCTTTGAAGGAAAAAATGTTTGAATTTATTAATTTTCAGCACCGATTTTGGCTGAATGACATATACTTGTGCTAATACCAGTGCCTATGTCATAATAGTAATTTTGGCGCATAAAATTGTGGTGGAAAAATAGCTAGTCACAGTATATATTATAATATACCGGTGGTAAGATTGCATTTATTTTTTTAAAAAAAAATTAAGAAATGGTTTACCATATCAGAATCAGGTTTCAGGTTGAGTTGGGTCGTGACGGGTTAGGATTTGGGTCCCTATTATCAGGCCAGAATCGGGTTTGGGTTAAGTTTGGGTCGAGTCGGGTTTGGGTTTGGACCCAGATTATTAGGTCAGAATCGGATTTCGGGTTGAGTTCAATTCGAGTCGAGTTTGAATTTGGGTCATTATTTGGGAGTCAGGATCGGATTTGGGTTAAGTTTGATCGAGTCGATTTGAATCGGGTCAGACATTCGCATCAGAGATTGACAGCTCTACTCGCAATCGTACAAATTTCAAAGTAAAAAGATAAAATTTTCCATTCCCAGAATTCCTTCATTTCAACCTCACAAATTAATAAAGTGATAAATTGTGAACCAAGAGTCTTGTACGTGATGACTAGCCTCTTTTTTGTGATCCTAAGAAATTCTTCTAGAGTCTACTGCTATTGGCATTCAAACCCATAATTATTAGAGTATTTAAACAGATATTTAACCAATTAACCAATTTTGTTGGTGTATTTTAGTGCAAATTTTGTGCATCGCTTATATTTTATCTTATCATCATTAATATGCATGGGCTACCAATTTAGTCCAGTTATTTTCTTGGACGGAAAGGATGCCATAATGTTTGGGGAATTTCAAAATGCTCACTATAATTTTATACACTGCACGTGATGATGCATGGGCAGAAATTCTGGTGAGCGTCGTCTTACTCGCCAAATAAACTGCAAATTAGCACACAGATTAGTATAGTAGAAGCAGAGTCGATCCCACGAGGAACGGTATAATTTCTATCAAATTCAAACTACCAACAGGGTTTGATTTAGCAACCACGCCTTAATTTTCAGATTTATTTAACAACTAATAATGCAACTATAAAATATAAAATAATAATGCAAACTAAAATATATAATTGTCTATAAAATATATGAATAAGGTAATCGGCTCGGAATAACTCACATTAGTTAAACATCGATCATAGGCGCAAAGATAAATCAATTCATATGCATATATCAGTTATAGGAAAGTAGGTACGCTTAATCTCCCCAATTCTTTCGTACTTTATCGACAATTAACCAATTATAATTAATTAATTGTTTCTCTTACCAAGATGGTCCCCGGAAAGTATTTGCTGAACCAGATACACACCTCGATAGCATTAGAAATGAAAAGAACCTGACATAGCAATTACCCAAGTATTCGCAAGTAGTAATGCACACTTAATTGTTCCCCATCTTGCTATTACAGTCTTAGCTAGTTAGCTGTTTTTCACAAGAACTCGCTACTTACTAACCCTTTCCAACGATTACGTATTGGTAGAATTAGATAGCATTATCCCAATAATATTCAAGTTGACCAGGCTTAAATCTATCAAGAATAAAATAAACCAAGAACACATAAGAATCAATTATAAAACAATTAGGCCTCACGATTCATAAACTAATGCTTGTTATTCCATGCCGATATATGAATTAGCTACTCATAATAATTAAACTAAGCAAATATATAATATAATAATCAAACATAATTAAAATACTAATTAAATAACTGACGCAAATATAAAACAAACCAGGGAATTGTTACGTTTGCATGTAAAATCCAATCTGCTTCTTTTCTATAATAATAATCCTCTGCTTTCCGTTTCTCCTCCCAAAGAAAACCAATCCAAAAATTATCCTCCTGGTATTAATTTCTCCCCCCTACAAATCTGGCCGTATGTATGTTTATATACACAAAACCAAAACCAAATCCAAATCAACTTCTAACTACTTTTTTTCTTATAGAAGAAATAAGGAAATAAAATAATATCTATTCTAATTCTAAATAACTAATTCCTACAATTAAGGAATTTCAAATGGAAGGAGATAATACAATCTTTATCAATATGGGCAGTGAATATATTTATTTCCTTCAAATCCACGTCTCTTCAATAATTCACTTTTCACCCTATAACTTCAGCAATTCTGCTTTTGCCTCTCTTCCTTCATCCCTGGAAAAATGTCTTATAAAATAAGAACATTTTCCATTGGAGCACATTGCCTCATTAAAAACCTTAACCTGGAAAACCCAGTGGGAAAAAACCGTTGGTTAAGGGAAAAAGAGTACAATGTATAGCTCCCTCTCAATTCTCCGCAATCAATGAATTCCTGCACCAAAAACACCTTAAAGTGCAAATTATATCTCAATAAAATCATAATAATCCCACAAAATATGAACACAATATAACACTCATCAAATTCATCTATGAGGCACTGGTGATATCCTTTGACAGTACTTAACTCGTAGTGAAAGGAAGGCGAAGATTACTCGAAGAAGTATCGTTCGCCTCTAATCTTTTTTTTTTTTTTTACACTCTTGACCCATGAACTATTTACATAAATGTTAAGTTGTGTCACTTTCATCTAGTCAAAACATTAGTTTAACTCTTATTGACATTTTGAGGGGTAAAAATATCTTTTTCCATTTATCCTCATAATTTTTTACAATTCAACAAATTGTCTTCTCGAACCGATATCAACTCGGATCTTGCCATTGTCGATGGCATCTGAACGGTTCGAGAAGATATCTCAACTCGGATCATGCACAACTTGAGAAGACATTCTTCTGAATTGCAAAGAATTCTGGATTTGAATAGGAAAATACATTTTTGCCCCCAAAATGTCAACGGAAACTGAACTTAGCGATTTGATTAGACAGAAGTGATCCAACTTAACATTTCTATTAGTTGAGTGGTCAAGAGTGTTCCAGAACAAAATGAATAGTCAAAGATGAACGACGACGATAGTTGGATCATTTTCCCTTCTAATTTGTTCTCTCATGCTATATGGAGCCACATGCTAAATGTGAATGATTGGGAAAACAAATTTCAAAGAAAATGGAGCTATGGTTATTTTTGTTCATACTCCTTCCTTTAGCTCTCATCTTGAAAAGCCACAAATCGAAAAGGATTCATCGGCGCCCACCAGGCCCTCGAGGGCTGCCTTTCATCGGAAACTTGCATCAATATGATAACGAAAAGCCTCATGAATTCTTGAAAAAACTTTCCCAAAAGTATGGTCCTCTCATGTCTCTAAGGTTTGGGCGTATCTCAGTTCTTGTCATTTCTTCAGCAGAAACAGCAAAAGAAGCCCTAAAAACCCACGATGCCCAATTTTCCGGGAGGATGGCGCTTCTCGCGAGCCGGAAGCTGTCTTACAATCGCTTGGACGTTGGCTTTGCTCCCTACGGCGAATACTGGAGGGAAATGAAAAAGATAAGCGTTCTTCATCTTCTTAGTCCTAAAAGAATCCAATCATTTCTCCCTATCATAGAGGATGAAGTTTCCCTTTTCATCGCGAAGATTTCGCACCTTTCTTCTTCATCTCAACTTATCAACCTAAGCACAATGTCACTCTACTTAACCACCACTGTTGTTTGCCGAATAGCGTTTGGCAAGAATTTTGATGAAGAGAGTCTTGATCAGAAGAAGCTGGATGAAATTTTGCGTGAAAGCCAAGCAATGTTTTCGGGGTTTTTCGTGGCTGATTACCTTCCTTTATTAGGTTGGATCGACAAGTTCACTGGGATGTCTGATCGTCTTGAAAAGAATTTTAGAGACTTGGATTCGTTCTACCAAGAACTCATAGAAGATCATCTCAATCCAAACAGGCCAGATACGATGGAGGATGATGTTGTTGATATTTTGATCAAGATAAAAGATGAGAAATCTTCACTGTTAAATCTTACCTGGGATCACATCAAGGCAATGCTCATGGTAATCTCCTTGCACTTTTTTAATTGATTCGGTCAATTGATTTGGTGATATGCCTAGTCATAGGACGATTTTATGAAGTTCCTATCATAACTAGAGTCTAGATTCATTGGGTCGGGTGTGGGTCTAAAAATTTTAGACGCATCAGGTCCATGTCTGAGTCTAGGTATAGATTGTAAAAATGGATTTGAGCCAGAGTCTAAAATATTAAGACCTTGACCCGACTCTGACCCGATGAGTCTAAAGTGGTAATCTCCTTGGCTTTTTAATTGGTTTAATTAATTGTTTTGGGATCATAGGAGAGATTTATCAACTGAATATATGTTTTATATTGTCATAAAAAATAAGCACGTGTTTTTACCTAATCTAAAATGAACGGAACTGATTTAAAATCAAACAGGGCTAACTATACAGTATATTAGAAGTAATTTAAGCTAAATTTCCTCTATTTAGGATGAAGTAATAAGTAAATTAAACTAATTGAACTTAACGGAACTAAAATATATAAACAAGTTTGAGATACTCTGTTTTTCAAAGTTGTCAAAGGCATATTAAGGTGTCAAATGCTTGTATACTCCTCAGCCTCCACCCCTTCTCCTGTATATATAAGAAAGTAAACTCTAATTTTGAGAAGGAGATAATACTATTTTCATAAATGACCTTTGTTGTGGTTCACAGATTATTTTTATAGCTGGAACAGACACAGCTGCAACCACAATTATATGGGCTATGACAGCCTTGATGAAGTGCCCTTCTGCTATGAAGAGAGTCCAGACCGAAATCCGAGAAGTGGTTGCAAAGAATGGAGCAATAGGGGAAGAAGAACTTCAAAAACTGCCTTACTTGGATGCTGTAATAAAAGAAACCTTCAGATTATATCCCCCAACACCAGTCTTAGTGCCCAGAGAAACTATAGAAGATTGCACCATACAAGGATACGATGTTGAAGCAAAAACAATGGTCATCGTCAATGCTTGGGCGATCGCTAGAGATCCTGAAAGTTGGGAAAATCCGGAAGATTTCGCTCCGGAGAGATTTCTGGATAGTACAATTGACTTGAAAGGGAACGATTTCGAGCTGATTCCGTTTGGAACGGGAAGAAGAGGTTGCCCCGGAATCAATCTGGGGTTGTTAAATGTGAAAGTTGCACTTGCAAATCTTCTTCACTCTTTTGACTGGGAATTACCTCCTGGGATGAAAATAGAAGACATTGATACCGATGCATCGCCAGGAATAAACATGTGTAAGAAAGTTCCTCTTTGCCTTGTTGCCAAGAAATACAAACCCAGTTGCATCGATGCTTAAGATGATGTCTATCGCTTGAGGCTCTGATACCAACTTGACGCTATATTTTTCCATTTCGAAATCTTGAATCATAGGAGTATGTATTTATATGCTCTATATTGTAATAAACTTTCATGTACACAACTTAACTCTCAAATCCAAACTGAATGTGTATGATCGAGGAAACTCAGCATCATGTGAACACAACAGCCTCAATGAAATGGGATCAACGTGGTTTTTTTTATTCTGGCTCCTTTCTTTTCTTCTGATTTTTCATCATTTGGAATTCGTAACGACCAAACTCCGTAGAAATGGATTCCACCACACACACACACACACCCCCACCCACCCCACAACACAACACAATACAATTAGGGTTTGCATAAAAGTAGTATTCCCCCACAATTAGGGTTTGCATAAAAGTAGTATCCAATCTTCTATTCTAACATACATCCCTCCCCCCACCCAATTGAAGAGGCGGATGCATAGAGACGCAAATTTTGGACATGAAAAACTCAAACAATGGACGAGACAATCCTTTCGTAAAAACATTTTCAAATTGAAGTGATGCAGGAACATGGTCTAGACAAAAAATTGTCCGAAGAAACCAACTCACAAAGAAAGTGATATTCAATTAATGTCAGTGTGGTTTGCCAGCTTGTGCGCAACATGATTTTAAGCTAGAAAGATGGCATTGTTGATATCATAAAACAGAAGCGGGAACTGGAGAGAGGGAATCAAAGATCACGTAGTAGATAAGATAACTAGACAACTTCTGTCGCAGTAGTAGCCAAGACACGATACTCGGGCTCAGAGCTGGAACGAGAAACCTTGAGTTACTTCTTTGCCCTGTAAGAAACAAGGTTTCCACCCAAAAGGATAGCATATACTTATGTAGAACGATAGATCTCGAGAACACGCACCCAATTTTCATCGCAATAGCCTTACACCTCGGAAGTGTGAGTCGAGCAAAAAAGACAAACTATAGTGCATAGTCCCACGAACATAGAAGAGAATACACGTAACTGCGGCAAAGTGATCATCCCTAAGATCCTCAAGGTACTAACTGACTGAATTTACATCAAAGTCAAGATCCAAACGAGTGATAGAGAGATACTGCAAGGAAACAACTAAAGATTGATACATAGTGGGATTGAAAAATGTCCCAATGGTAATACCATGAAGCAAAGACTCCAGAAGAAATGGTGTAGAGACGGTAGCGGCATCGGTCATTCCAGCTCTACTCAGAATATCACGGGCATACTTAGCCAGCTGGCCCAAGAACAAACCCAAGGAAGTAAATTCCACCTCTAAATCGAGAAAATAATGTAAAGATCCCAACTCCTTCGTGGAAAACTCCTTATCAGTTCCAATAATTAACTGATGAATGCCCATGGTTGTTTCCAGTAAGGATAATATCATCCACATAAACTAAGAGATAAAGGAGGGTGGTGCCTCGAGAAAAGACATACAAGGATGTGCTTACCGAGTTGCAAAGGAAACCAGGTTGGCGGCATAGGTAAGTGTTGAGCCGCTAATACCAAGCACGGGGAGCCTACTTTAGGCCAAAATAGCATTCCGCAGGGAATAAACATAATCAAGATGGGCATCGTCCTTGTAACCAACCGGTTGCGCCATGTAGATCGAAACATCAAGCACAACATAGTATCACTGCAGTGATCGTATCCTTTTTTTTAAATCTATATTTTTTTTTAAACAGAGAAAAATAAATAGGATATAGATTATTGAGTTAGTAAATAGATTCCATGAATAGTATAAAAGTAAATATCTAAACCTAGTTTATAATCTAGAATCTTATATTCTAATACCCTCAAGGACTACCGTTCATAGGAGACTAGCATCAATGCAAATCCTCATTACTATCTGAAAGAATTTATGGCCCCCTCATATCACTAACGCTTGCTAATGTCATTTCACCGGTGTACAAATAAATTTTAGCTTCAGTTGTATCAAACTTTTAACTTTGGTTGTATCACAATTCGACTTTTCACTTTGATTATGGACAGCAAAAATAATTAAACTCAAAAGGGATGAAATTAAAATTCATCTTATGTAAAACTTTAAGGCTATTCTGGTTAGCCCAATAAACATATACTCTTACTATTTGGTATGTGATCTCTTTTTACCCACATTTGCACAATGAATAATTATGGCGTATATAAAGTCACGGGTCACCTCTACATAACACTAATTAGTTTTAAAATAGAAGGTCAATATACCTTAAAATTTAATATTTTTTTACTTCGGGAAACCTTTTCATTCAGTTGTGCGTGAGGAAGTTTTGTCGTTTTGAAATTTGAATTTATCTAATTAATTCAATTGTTGTTACCGTATTCCAACATATCTTAACTAACCAAGTAAGAAATAAAGCAAAACATAAACACACACAACTTGGTTACGCAGTTCGGTGAAAATCACCTACATTTGTGTGGCCTAATCCAGTTTAGAGTGAATCCTCTAATAAGAAAGATACAGCACAGAGTACACCATAAAATTATACTTATCTTATCTAATTATAACACGTGAATTCCGCAAGCTCTCCTTGCAACCAATCCGCCTTGATCAGACTCCCAATGACCTCGAAACTCGTCGACGCTGGATCTCCTCCTCCCTAGGAATTAAGGTATACAATTCATAACTTGATCAACCGGTTATGATCATGTTGGAACACAGACACAAATCTCTCGGTTACTTCTCTGAATCTCAAAAACCTTGATGCAGATTTTGTTCAATTAAAAGCGTAAGTAACTCAGGCAGAATGTCTTCTATTTATACCACGACACACATCAATCCCTGTGCGAATATAATTCCTTCTCCACATAATATTCTGATTACAATTGAATCCCTTGAAGATAGGAATTACCAAATCTAATCCTTTAATGAAATGAATTAGAATATATTCCGTCCAAATCCTTTTCGAGAAAGATAATATAAAATCAATTCCAATTTCCATAAATCCAAATCAATCACTTAAATATAGGAATTGATATATTCTCCTATAAAACCTCTTGGACGAAATAAACTTCTTCTCGGATATCATCTCGAACATCCTAATATCGCTGATCATTCCTTCTTTGATGTTACAACATAAACTATTCCTTATTTGCATAATTTTCACAAATTGTCAATTAACAAAAAAAATGGACTTTACAAAATCATTCTTTGGCATTTTGTGGACCCATAAACCTTTTTGGACTTTCAATGCAAAACCATGCGAATAGATTAATCAACCGAAATCCTCTCTGGATGTTGGAACATGAGTTAAAAAATTCAACTCCCCCAAAATTCCACAGCTCAAACAAAAGTACCTCAGCATCCATGTTGAATCATCAAATATTACCAGAATACCATGTTGATATACGGATCCAACGGAACCAATAAGTACTAGAAATCCAAGATATAAAAATAACCAACAAGAAATCCAAATTTGCCAGATCATAAAAAATATCCAGAAATTCAAAATACTCCCCGGGCCATAAAAATTGCCAAAGAAATAAATCATAAGAAAACAAGCAGTTCATAGCAGACAATCAAGCTTCGCCTTCAGCATCCATCTGAGCCAACTCAGCCTCCAAAGCAGCAATCTGGACATGAAGAGCATCAATCTTGGCTTTCACAGCCACCTTCTTTGCCTCCTTAGCCTTCTTTGTTGCTGTTGTAGATGAAGTACTAGTCTCTGAAGAGGTCCAAGGGAGATCATTAATTGTCCTTGTAGAGAAAGTTCAGGAGTTGGCCTTCACTAGATTGGGAACAACAAACACATCATCTTTAACAGCTACTTTCTCTGCTTTAGTTAGAGTTGTGATAATGCAGGGGTGTGCACTATCACAGAAACCCCCATCTAGCACCGATTTTTTTGAAGGATAGCACCAATTTTTTTGGGTCAAAAAAATCGGTGCCCGATAAGGGATGAACGGTTTCACCGATTTTCAATTTAGCACCAGTTTTTTTGTTAGCACTAGTTTTTGGAACGGTGTTAATTTAGAACCATTTTTTATAGCACCGATTTTCAAAAAATTGGTGTTAATTTGGCACTGATTTTTGGAATCGATGTTATTTTAGCACCAGTTTTTTGTTGGCACCAGTTAGGCCCGTCAAATGAGTTAATTGGATAAACCCATTATCCAAACCCAATGGGTCTTTATCCAATGGATCATTATCCAATTAACTCATTTATTAATGAGTCATAATGAGTTGAGTCATAAATGGATTGGGTCATTAAATGGATAACCCATTAGATAACCCATGAGATATTCATATGACCCAATGAGTTAAAATATATTATCCAATAAGTCATTATCCAATAAGTCATTATATAATTAACCCAATAAGTTATCATTCAATATTTTCTTCTGATTTGGTTTACAAGTTGTCATTATCCAGTGGGATCGGGTATTAAATACTCATTAGTTTTCGGGAATGGGTGGGATGAGAATAATTGTGTTAATAGGAAATTTTAATCTCCATGGGTCTCATATTATGTTAACTCAATGAGAACGTAACAAATACCCAATAAATATCCAAAATTACCCAATTAAATGCATGTGTAATATTTAACATAAATATTCACTATAATTCACAAATTATACAAATTATAATTCATAAATTATTCAATATCAATCTCGTACAATATTCGAGTTCGTACAGCATTCGATCTCGTACAGTATTCGAACTCAATCTCGTACAGTATTCGAGTTTGTACAAAATTTGCACTCAATCTCGTACAGTATTCCAGTTCGTACAATATTCGAGTTCAATCTCATACAGTATTCGAGTTCACACAGTATTCGAATTCAATCTCGTACAGTATTCGAGTTCGTACAATATTCGAGCTCAATCTCGTACAATATTCGAGTACATACAGTACTCGAGCTTAATCTCGCACAGTATTCGAGCTCAATCTCGTACAATATTCGAGTTCATACAGTATTCAAGCTCAATCTCGTACAGTATTCAAGTTTGTACAGTATTCGAGTTCAATCTCGTACAGTATTCAAGTTTGTACAGTATTCGAGTTCAATCTCGTACAGTATTCGAGTTCGTACAGTATTTGAGCTCGAGCTCGATCCCAAGTAATATTGTTCGTTAGTTTCGTCGAGTTTACAAAGCCAACATATTGTTCGTTAGCTCGAGCTTGATTCCAAATAATATTGTTCATTATTTTCATTAAATATAATATAATATAATGTACATAATATTATATTACATAATATAATATTATGAACTCGAATATGAACAAAATGCAGACCGATTAATGAATAAAATGCAGACCGATTGATGACCAAAACACAGACCGATTGATGAACAAAACACGGACTGATGAAACATAATGCAGATTGGGAAGTGAGAACTGAGAACTAAGAAAGAACACAGACTTGATGGGTAATTCACGTTTCACCCAAATAAATGACCTATACCCAATGAGTCATTTAGTTCGACCCAATGGATAATTAGTATAGACCCAATGGATAATTAGTATAGACCCAATGGATAATTCAGTATATACTTAATGGATAATTGGTGTTTTCAACCATTTAAACTTTAAATTGATAAGTCACATAACATTTTACTTGGAGTGAAAATTTAAGATTAATTCTAATCATTTTTTGATATAAGCTGAATCGTGTACATAACTACAAAAGAGGAAATATTTATTCAAGTGACTAAATGTGAGAATTTTAATTATTATTTTCTTATGTTCAATAAAAGAAAATATTTTTAAAATTCTTCATATTTTATGGAGGAATTTTTCAAATTTAGTAAAAGTTTCTTTAATACTACTTCTACTTCTTTCGTCAAGATCTTTTATCAATTTTTAATTAGTTCAAATTAAAATTGATTAAAATATGAACCAAAATCGATAAATATGATGAATCGAGAATTTGATCGTTTCTAAAATGATTATATGTGTTAGGAAAAAATTAAATCATTCGTAATCAAACTTGTGAAAATTTTGTTATCTTATGATATGAAATTATCCACGGGTCACCCGTTACCCAACCCAACTCGAG
This sequence comes from Rubia yunnanensis, assembly GCA_037428765.1. NCBI lineage: Eukaryota > Viridiplantae > Streptophyta > Magnoliopsida > Gentianales > Rubiaceae > Rubia > Rubia yunnanensis. Next base: position 94,292,164 of record CM075065.1, read on the forward strand.
CCACCCAAAATTGTCCAACGGATAATCCATTATCCAACCCAACTAAACCCAATAACTACAACCCAATTATATCCATTAACCCAATGGGTCATTATCCAATAAGTCTTATCCAATAAGTGAAAATAGTATATGGGTAACGGTTATCCAACGGGTCACCCGACCCATTTGATGGGCCTAGCACCAGTCTTTGGAAACCATTTTTAATCAGGCACCAGTTATTTTTGGGAACCGATTCTCAAAAATCGGTGTCAAAATTTTTCATAGATTAAAAAAACTGCCCTTCACAAAAAAATGCTCTAATTAAAAAAACAGAGGAAGGAAATAAGACCCAAAATAAATAATTTCGTAGGATATTAATTTAATAATATTATTAATTTCACAAAATTGATACAAAATTGATTATATAGAAATGAAACAAAAAAAATGTATATTACAAAAATAATAATCTATGGACTAAGCATCTCTTCAAATAGACGAATAGTTGCTCAACAAGGCCCGCATTTGCACATGCACTTATCAATGATAACCAAGTAAATGTATTACTCCTTCCGTTTTTTTTATTGGCACACTTATTAAAAGTGGTATTTTTTTTTAATTAGCACTTGCTATTTTGGGCAAGTTTAAGGTTTTTACATCCACTCATTTTACTTTCTCTTCTTTCAATTCAATTTCATCTACTCATTTAGCATCTCCTCAATTCTAACACCAAAAGAGAGGTGCCAATGAAAAAAAAAACGGAGGGAGTAGGAACAAATCCAGCTAACAACATATCTTCTTTAATTTCGAAAGCTATTTTCCAGTTTCCACATCCTGGCATCTGCAAGAACCTGTACAATTGGTAATTGGTTCGTGAGGGCCTAATAAATTAATGAAAAAAAAGTGTTATATAACCCTACCTAATTGGAATAAGTGCCAATATAACCTTTCAATATTTAAAAGTGTCAATATAACCCTATCTAATTAGTGAAAGTGCCAATATAACCCTCTCCGACAACTTTTAGCCGAAATTTTATAAAATTACATGTTTGCCCTTCTGAAAAAATTAAAATACAAAAAAAAGAAAATGTCTAGCAGTGGTCCGATGAACTTATGAGGGTAAAATTGTCCACCTAATTTCAGAGTTAGCCCAAAGGGTATTTTGATCAATTTACACAGAGTCAAACGCCAGAAAATTAAGGTCAATGCTAGAAATGGGATCTGAGGGTTATATTGGCACACACTCAAGTAGATAGGGTAATATTGCCACTTACCCCTAAATTAATTCCTCCCCTGTGAAACTCCCTCTTAGCCTTGAAAGGGAGTAGTGGATGCTTCAACCAGACACCATTTGAGGAAATGCAATGCTTATGCTGCTTGCATTTAATATAGAACAGTGACTACTGTATCCTACAATCATACCGAATCACTAGGCCGGTAAGGTAAAAGGTAAATTTCAGTTTAATGATTTCACCAGAAAAAACCAATTATAACTCACCATTTTAAACAAATGTCTCCACTCCTGTAAGAAATATGCCATAAACACACAGTTGGAATGCATCAGAATGCTATTTTCTTATCTGAACAAGCGAAGTGCCCAAAAAGAGAAGTTATAAAAAAACAAAGCGTTGCAGTGAGCTATAAACTGCGGATGCTTATGATTTTATATCCAACAAAGAGTGACAACTGTCTCGCATTATTTCTCATGCAAAGATTTTTGGAGCTAACTTGCTCATCTCCCAAGTACAAAGCCTCTACCAGCAGATGGAAGAAGACTACCACCATTCAGATTGACAGATAAATGTTGTACCTTAATCATTGTACTGTAGGTGAAGACATCTAGTTTGAGAACTCCTTTTGATTCCAAATGTCTAGCTTCTCTGTAAACATCTAACGCCAGATCAACTCTTGCAGCAAGACAGCACGACTTCAAAAGGATGTTGTAGGATGCCAGATCAGCTGCCACACCCAATTTCTGGATTTGGCACTCAAATGAAGTCAGTAACACATATAACCATGATGACAGGATAGAACCTCACTTTACAGGCTTAAGAAACAAAACTGAATTCCAAAATCACTTACTTGCATGTGCCTATAGATGCTCATTGTGAACCTCATGTCACTGGCATTCACATTCATGAGACTGTTTAACACATAAATGTTTGGAGTAAACTTACAGGCAAGTAGCTCCTGCAAAAAATATAGATATTAGAACTTGTGAAAGCTTCGCTAAGATACATTTTGCATCAAACAGGGATATACTCATTGAAATTTGTAGTGCTAGTCAAATAATACCCTTTATGAATGTACCGTTAGTTAGAAATAACGAAGTGGTGCGGGGTTCAATGGGTCAAGAATTCATCACACAGAAAGTAAGGCAGCATCATCAGAAACATGATTTTATTTAATCATATAAAGTTTTGAAACCAGGTTATGAACACCTAAACAAAAGAAACCAAAACATTTCATATTCTAACAATTGAAAACATGTTCTTAATGCTTAGTTTTATCAATAAGTTTACTGCACAATTTTCTCTGTCTAAGCTTGCAGTAGAAGTTGCAATAGTGAGGACAACACACTATTTGCCCCTTAATCTTGGTGAATACAATTGCTCATCGGAGCCTTCAGGCATTAAAGCACACTTTGTACTAGATTATTACAACAACAATTAGCATGATACTACTTTCATTAGTTGTTGTTACTGTATGCAGAGAGCACACGAAGTATTACCAGATTAGAGAAGAGGTAAAAACCATAACCAATTGGAAATGAAATTATAAAGAAAGTGAATGAGACAGCTAACTCATAAATGGGTCTAGATTTCATAGCATTACCACAAAGACCACAAACATCTATTATTGTTCGAAACACATACGTGTTGGGATACCCTTAGTTCTCCTTGCACTCTTTAAAGACGGTTAGAGCAGAAACCAAGTCCCCTTTCTTCCCAAACTCAATCATTATGGTGCACATCCACATTTGGAAAAATATTGGCATACCTCCAAAACCCCATAAGAGGCATGTTCCATATTAAACCGTGTAGGCAGTCGCAGTACACACTATCCCGGAGAAATACTCTACTATTGGAAAGTAATTCTATCATGAAGAACAGTAAATGCAATATCAGTTACCTCATAGCGGCACCTGAGTTCCTTTTCTTCACACAAAGCCTTATAACTGCCAATAGTTGCTTGGGTGAAAAACCAAGGCCTGAAAATCAAACCCCAAAAAATGGACCGCATTAGCTGGAAGTATTTGACAAGAGGTCTGCTTCGTCATCTTGAGCTTTCTTAGTTTAGCCAGTAAAGCCACTCATGCATTCCATATATCACAATTCAATCAGAGGTTTTAAGCAGGTACTCCTTCCATCCCATAGAATTCTTCCCACTATTGTTATTTTAGATATCCAGAGTATTTTTACAGACTTCTTTTTTACACATTTGAATTCATTCTATTTCACTCTACTATCTCTACCTCAGATTAAATTGCAATTCCACCATTCAAAGAATATTAAGCTTGGGGAAAATTACATACCACTGTACTCAGAATATTAAGCTCGCGGCAGTGGGATAGGAAAAGGACCTTGAGCACTGGTGGAGACACAGCGGTCATGATGGTGGTGGAGAGCAGGGGAGGCACTTGTGCGACGAGGCGGGGGAGACGCTCGAGCAATGGAGCTGGAAGAGCGGAGGGTTGAGAGGATGGTTGAGTGTTGGTGGCGCAGGCGCAGGCGCAGGCGCAGGCGCAGGCGCAGGTGGTGAGGTGGTAGTGGTGCATGTGTGAGGCGGTGATGCGACAATTGGAGTGATGATGAGGCGAATGAAACGATTGCGGATGTAGCAGTGCTAGATGGGTGGTAGAGCAGACGATATAGCCATATAGGAGTGGTTAGAGGTTATGGTGCAGAGGATAACACGGTGGCGAAGCAAGTTCGACGCTAAACGGTGGTGGAGCGTGGTATGCGGCGGTTAAATGAAGAAGAGTTGGTTGTTGGGCGAATTCTCGCTATATAGGATTACGGTTAGTTCAAAGTGGGCTGACATTATATTGGGCCCATGAGCCAAAATTTCAGAAACCATATTTAGTGGTTAAACCAAGAGTTAATAATAGTGAAAGTCTACCTAGTTATTAGTGTTTATCTATAGAAAGTCAAGTAAGGTTTGACTATTAATTAGTGAAAGTCAACATAGTTATTAGTGTTTATATATTAAAAGTCAAGTAAGGTTTGACCATTGATTAGTTAAAGTCAACCTAGTTATTATTGTTTATATATAAAAGTCGAGTAATTTCAATCGTTGATTAGTTAAAGTTAACTTAGTTATTAGTGTTTGTCTATAGAAAGTCAACTAAAGTTTGAATTTACATTAGTTATAGTCAAACATTTTATTATCATAAACTAATTAAGTAAAATAAGAGCTGATCATTGATTATTTAAAAGTCAATTTAATTATTAGTGTTTACATATAGAAAGTGAAGGAAGAGTTGACTGATTATTAATTAAAGTAAACTTAGTTATTGGTGTTTATATAGAGAACGTCAAGTAAGAGTTTTAAAGACAACTTAGCTATTAGTATTTATATATAGAAAGTCTAGTAAGGGTTCACCGATGATTAATGAAAGTGAACCTATATGTTAGTGTTTATATATAGAAACTCAAGTAAAAGTAGATCGTTGATGAGTGAAAGTCAACCTAGTTATTAATGTTTATATATAGAAAGTCAAGAAATGGTTTACCATTGATTAGTTAAAGTCAACTTAGTTTTTAGTGTTTATAGGCAGAAAGTCAAATAAGGGTTTATCTAGTTGACTAGTTAAAGTCAATTTAGTTATTAGTATTTATATATAGAAAGTCAAGTAAGGGTGGACCGTTGACTAGTTAAAGTCAATTTAGTTATTAGTGTTTATATATAGAAAGTCAAGTAAGGGTGGACCGTTGACTAGTTAAAGTCAATTTAGTTATTAGTGTTTATATATAGAAAGTCAAGTAAGGGTGGACCGTTGATTAGTAAAAGTCAACTTAGTTTTTAGTGTTTACACGTAGAAAGTTTAATAAGGGTTAACTAGTTGACTAGTTAAAGTCAATTTAGTTATTTGTGTTTATATATTAAAAGTCAAGTAAGGTTTGACCGTAAAATTTTTTATCTTGATTTATTCTAATTTGAAGTTTAAACTTTGGTCTTTCCATAACTTATGAAAAATTATGCTATGACCCAAAATTTCATTACGACATTATCATTCTCTCCAAAATACACGATTTTTGTTATTCTTGCATAAATATAGAAATAAAAATAAATTAATTTTTGGAAAAAATATTGAAAAGTGCTAGTACATAGCTTAGTGTTAATCACTTGAAAGTAAGAAAGAGAAATAAAAAGGGATTACGAATATGTTCTTGCGCCATATTGTTAATAAATGTTCCCTTACGGGATTGAAAAATACAATGAGGGTGTATATGGTAGCATCATGTTTGAGGGAATTTCAATTTGGAGTTACAAGAAAAGTTTTTACCTTTTGCACTTAGCTCCCTCTAAGAAAGTTGGAGTTAAGTCGAGTCACATACAAGATTGGTGACACCAAAATGCAATTTAATAATATACTATTTTGGCTTTCCTATTTGGGCATGTATGGATGAACGAAAGTGCCTCGAAAGTCAACATTGATTGCTTCTACATAGTCTTGGAAAATTACACTGTGACTCAAAATTGTGTTACCCTATAATCTACTTCTCCAAAATACATGAATTTTCTTATTCTTCCCTAAATATAGAAATATTAAATATGAATTTTCCGGTGGAATGTTGGAAACGCTAGTACATATTTTAGAGTAACTTAGAGTTAGTTACTTGGAATTAAGAAAGAGAAATCGGAAAAGATTTACAAATATTTTCTTGTGCATTATTATTGATAAATACTATGTTACGGACTTGGAAAATACAATGGGGGTGTATGAGGTAGCATCACGTTTGAGCAGATTTCAATTTGGAGTTACGAGTAAAGTTTTAACTTTTTGCATTTAGGCCTCTCCAAAAAAGTTAAAGTTGTTGAATCACGAAATCGGCAACACCAAAATGCAATTCAATGATATATGATTGCAAAATTTCAATTTGGGCATGTATGTGTGAACGAAAGAGCCTCGAAAGTCAACATTGATTACTTCTACACAGTCTTAAAAAATTACACAGTGGCCCAAAATTGTGTTACTCTATTATCCATTACTCAAAAAATACACAATTTTTGTTATTCTTACCTAAGTCAAGTAAGGGTTTATATATTTAGTGTTTATATATAGAAAGTCAAGTAGGTAACCGTTGCTCAGTTAAAGTCAATTTAGTTATTTGTGTTTATATATTCAAAGTCAAGTAAGGGTTGAACAGTAATTAGTTAAAGTCAAACCTTTTTGTTTTTATTTATGTATATATTAAATCAAGTAAGGGTTAGGAGTTTATTAGTTAAAAAACAAGTGCTAGAGAGGGTCTCTATGGTAGTGTATAACTTAGTTATTAAGGTTTATGTATACAAAATCAAGTAAGGTTAACCGTTGATTAGTTAAAGTGAAACATTTATATTCTTGTTTGTACATACTAAGTTAAGTAAGGTGTGACCATTGATTAGTTAAAGTAACATTAGTTATAACTGTTTACATGTAGAAAGTCATATAAGGGTAACCGTTGATTGGTTAAAGTCAAACATTTTTATTTGTATTTATATATACTGAATCAATTAAGGGTTGAACATTAATTAGTTAATGTCAAACATTTTTATTCTTATATATGTATGTATATATATATTAGTTTAATAAATATTGATCATTGATTAATTTAAGTCAACTTAGTTACAAGTTAAAGTCAACAAAAGAAGTGAACGATTTTGAAATTTAAGAAAAACTGAATTTAGCATAAAGTGGCTGCGCGCAACTGCTCTCAGCCCATGAAATTTCTGGCAACATTTTTTGAAATTTTTGGAATAATTTTGAAATTTTTGGCTGGAAGATTGAATTTTTAATATTATTAGCACCAATTTTTTAAAACTGGTGCTATTTTTTCCAACACTGGTTTTTAAAATTAACACCTTTTTTAAAAAAAATTAACACTGATTTTTTGAAATTAAATAAATCAGTGGCCATACATTTGGGGCACCAATCTTCAAAAACCGGTGTCAAAGGGGGAGAGGTCTCTGTGGTAATGGTGGTAGAGAGTTCTTCTTCCTTGAAGACACAAATTGAAAGACAATGTTCTCTATAATTATTCATCCCAGATTCACATGAATCTTCTTTCCAACACAATATAACAGTTTGACCATCTCTCTGGTTAATGTTGAACTATTTGTAGATGGAATCCACCAATTAATAGCTGTCTGGGACAAGCAAAAAATTGCTGGTCAGGTTGGACATTACAACATTCACTGTGTTGGTCATTGGGGAACTAACCCTCATGAAAAATCATGCAAAATTTGATCATTAGTCAACTCTAGATCTTTATAATATTGGCCCAGAAAGTCAGGTGTGGTCAACTAAAGAATCCTGGTAATTTTCTCAGCAGAGAAATTGATGACCTTGCCACGCGCATTGGTGTAGCCATACCATTGTGAATCAACATCCAAGTTTTCTGTCATGACATTGGCATAAAACTCCCGAACTATCTCCTTGTTATATTCTTTGTAAACAGTGGCAACGGTAGTATAGCCCAAGTGCTCCAGAGAGGATGTAAAGACACTTCCCTTGTAAGATTATAAATCCAATGATCTCTCTGCTATGATGTTCCTCCCACTGATTATATCCCAGCTATCTTGACAAACTTCATTAAAGAAGTCTGCATTCAGTGCATCCTTGGCTGAGGGTGGTGACTTAGGACAGTGCCATGCTTCCTTCTTAACCTTCTTCTTTTTCTTCTCTGGTTGTGCAGATTTTCTTACTGCCTCATCAATCTTCCTCTTGGATCTCCATGTTTGAACGAACTCATCAATCACCTCATCACTGGAGTAAGCAAGATTCTGCACATTCTCTTTTGGGTTTTCTTGTGCTGGAACATCAGCTCCACCTTCAATCTCCTTTTCAGGTTATTCCTGTGTTGGAACATCCTCGACCTCTATGACTTCAATTTCTTCCACATTCTGCTGGCCTGATGTTGGAATATCATCAAGGCCAGGTTCTAATTCATCTCCCCTATCTCTATCTCAGTAGGTACATCTTCAGATGGTGTTGGAACATACTCAGATCCACCACCCAAGTCATCATCCTCATTTTGCACTGATGTTTGAACATCAGTTGTTCCAACAACATCTGATCATCAATCTCCATGTCCACTGCACCTACCTCTGCTTCCTCATTATCATCCTCAGTCTCAATAACTGGTGCGGGAATATTCCTCACTCTCTCATACTTCTTGGGCACCTCTGGGTTAAACACTTGAACAACATAAAGACAGAGGAACTTAACAGATTAAACCTTTAAGGCCATTCAATCATTCTTCTCAGCCTAAGTCTCCTCGGTCCAGAAGCTCTAGTTTATATACACATAACCTTTTTACCTTCATGATTTACACAAGCTAATTATGTAAATCTTGGGTTCAGATCCTCCATGTACCTAATATCTCCAATGATCCCTTCAAGTAAATGGCTACGATCATACCCATTAGTCTTCCCAGACAGATACTTATAACCCCTTAAGGCTACCCTCTTATTATGCTTCAAATAATACTCAATGTAGTCATCAAATGATTTCAAGGTCTTGCCATTCAAGGTAAGAGATTTTTTCTGGAATAACTTAACTGGGGGTGGTGAGGAAGGAGCTGGCCCAGGCTGAACTAAAGAAACCACATCCACTCATGGCTTTGGCATGCCATCAATGAGCTCCAACATTGAGCTTTCCATGAGATTAAACTCCTTTTCGACTTCTCCGAACAATTTCTTGAAAGCATTGCTCTTCTCCATATTGGGACTTTGTGATGGATTTTTGCAGCAAATATTCTTTTGGGCTTTGAGAATCTTAAACTATCACAACCCCTGCTCAATAGGGTAAAATTGCATGAAATCCGAGCACAATCTCCACATAATCAAGAAAATGGTAATAATATCGGAACATAGGTTGCGGGAAAGAGGAACAGTGAAAGGAAGATGGAAAGTTAAAATTTGAAAATTTTACTTTCCTTTTCTCAATAATAGTGCAACTTTTTCTCTTTCTAAGTTAATATTTACCTCTTTTCAACTACCAGCCGTCAAATCCATCATGTCTTCTGAATCCACTAGCTTTCCATATTCCAACATGCTCACATCTTCTATATTTTTGTTCAATTTTTTGCTTTCTAATTTTTTTTGTATTTTTCTGATTTTCTCTACACAAAATAAAAAAAAGTAAAATACTAAAACTAAATAAAAATCTTAAAGAAACATCCCAGATATGACATACACCTAAGTGTTGTCTGAAGAGCTCAAATATAGCAGTGTCCGACGGCTTAGTTAAAATATAAGCAAATTGCTCATATGTTGGAACATAGGCAACTACTACTTCCTTTCTTTCAATAAGATCTTGAATAAAATGGTGCCTTATCTCAATGTACTTTGTTTGAGAGTGCTGAACTAGAGTTTTTGATATATCAATTGCACTTTTTTTGTCACACAACACCTTGAGAGGTCCTCCTTGAATTCCTTAATCATTAAGCATTTGTCACATCCACAATAATTGTGCACAACAACTTCCAGCAGCAAGATACTAAGCTTCTGCACTTGATAATGAGATCGAATTATGTTTCTTACTATATCAAGATACAAAATTCGTACAAATAAAGAAACATCCACCTGTGGTGCTTTTACGATAATTTGTATTACCAGCCTAATCAGAATCACTGTACCCAATTAGATTAGAGTCTTGAGTTTTAGAACACCATATTCCATACTTAGAAGTCTCACTAACATGTCAAATTATTCTTTTGACTGCCGTCAAGTGAGATTTCTAAGGATCAACTTGAAATCATTCACATACTCTAACGGCAAAACATATATATGGTCAACTTGCTGTCAGATACAATAAACTCTCAATCAGATTCCTGTTCAATTTTCAATCAACTACGACGCCTTTCTTATTTTTCACCAATTTATCAGAGCTACCATAGGTGTTTGAACAGCTCGAGAATTACTTAATCCAAATCTCTTCACCAAATTCAAAGCATACTTACTCTGATTTATAAAAAAAATCCATTCTTTTCTTACTTTACCTGAAGTCCTAGAAAGTATGTGAGTTCTCCAACTATGATCATCTCAAACTCGGCATGCATCAAGGTTACAAAATTATGTACCATAGATTGTGAAGTAGAGCCAAATACAATATCACCAACATAAATTTGAGCAATCATATTTTTTGATGATTTTTCAAGCATAAATAAAGTGTGATCTACTACCCCCTCGATGATAACCTTGCTTAATAAGAAAGTTAGTAAGTCGCTCATACCATGCCTTTGGTCCTTGCTTAAGACAATACAAGGCCTTGTTGAGTCGAAACACAAGATGGGGGTAATGGGGATCCTCAAATCCTTTATGTTGTATAACATAAAATTCTTCATTGACCACACCATTCAGAAAAGCACTTTTGACAATCATTTGGTATAGAGTAAAATTCATAGTGCAAGCAATAGCAAGTAAAATATGAATAGATTCTAACCTGGCAACTGGTGCAAATGTCTCATCAAAGTTAACTCATTCAACCTAAGTATATCCATGAGCAACCAACCTTTATTTATTTCGAGTAATTTGTCCATCAACGTGTGATTTGTTCTTGAAAATCCACTTAGTGCAAATAATATTTACCCCTTTGGGATGGAGAGTGAGATACCATACATCGTTGCGTTCAAATTTCCAAAGTTCTTGCATCACCGCAATTCAAAACTCATTAAGCAGAGCTTCTTTGTGATTCTTTAGTTTAGTTAGTGAGATGAAGCATTATAATCCTGCAAGTTCTTTGTAATTTACTCATGGCGGTGTACGATTTCTTTTGATGCTTGATTTAGGTTGAACTTGTGTTGGAACATGAGGTGGTGAAGCGATAGTTGATGTTCCAACATGATCAATTTCTTTAGTTGGACTATCTGAATACTCTGATGTTCCAACGTTGACTGGCTGGTTAGGCGAACTGTTCTGTGTTGGAACAAGTTCTAAGTTTGGTTCATCATCACTTTAATTAGATACCTTCTTGTCATCAGAATTATATACAATGACATTATAGATTCCATAAAAGTATTGGTACAAATACTGAACACTCTATAAGCATGACTGTTCACAGAATATCTAAGAAAAATTCCAATATCACTGCGGCTATCAAACTTTGCCATTTGCTCTCTATCTCTGAGGATATAGCATTTTCTACCAAGCACACAAAAGTATGAGGCATCTGGCTTCCTACCTTTCCATATTTCATATGATGTTTTGCTTGTGAAACGTAGATAAACTCTGTTGCAAGTATAACACGCTGTATTGATTGCCTCTGCCCACCATTTCTTATGAATTCCTTTCTCAGTTAGCATAACTCGAGTAATCTCCTATAGAGTCTTGTTCTTCCTTTCAACAATTCCATCATGCTGAGGAGTGATATGTGCAGAAAATTCGTGTCGAATGCCAAGTTCATTATATAAGTCACTGAACTAAGATCTTTTGAATTCTCGTCATGATCACTACAAATTCTTACAATCTTTCCAACCGGACTTTCTTTCTCCGTCTATAATTTGATCACCAAACTTTTTAAAGCATCCACCATATCAAGTTTTTTCTTTAATAAATGTCACCCAAGTGTATCTGGAAAAACCATCAACACACACAAAGAAATACTTCTTGCCAGTCATACTATGTGTATTGACCGGGCCCATAAAGTCCATGTGTAATAATTCAAGAATTTTCGACGTGGTAATATAGTAAATAGTTGAATGAGGTGATCAAATATGCTTACTTTGTTGGCATGGTCCACAAATAATTCCCTTTTTGTTAGTAAGAGTAGGAATACCTCGCACTTCTTTTGAATTTGCAATCTTCACCAAGGTTTTGCAGTTTATGTGTCCAAGCTTCCTGTGCCACATAGTTCCTTCATCTTCCTTAGAGCTTAGACACTTCACTTATTGCTCCAACTAATAACAATTATCTGAATACCGGATTCTAGAAAGGACTTTATCTTCACCATGTTTCACAATGCGTTTATCTTTATGAAACTCTACTGCATGTTGTCATCATACAACTGACTGGTACTCAATAAATTGGCCTTCAAGTCTTCTATAAGTAGAACACTAGAGAAAATTATAAATCCATTGATCTGTAGTTCACCTTTCAAAACTACTCAACGCTTCTTTCCATCACCAGAAGTAACAAAACCACCATCATATGGTTTAATCTTTGTTAAATAATCCTAAGTTCCATTCATATGATGTGAACATCAACTATCAAAGTACCACGAGTCTCTAAAGTGTGAAATAAATTAAGTTTGAGCAACCAGACAAGTAGTAGGGTGTTTGGGAACCCATACCTTTCTTACAAATTTTGATCATTGAGCTTCATCCATGTTGGAACATGTCGACAGTTTCCATCCAGTCATAATGTCTCTAAGTAGCTTGAAACATTGCTCCTGTATATGCCATTGATAGGAGTTGTAGTAGCACACAATATGTTTTCTCTGCCGAGTTTTCATCACTTTCCTCTTTATGTCTTATATTTCTGCTTTGAAATCTGCAGTGCTGCTAGATGGTTTGTTGTAGTCTATACCCTGTCTATTTCCAAAATTCTTTCCCATAGTCAATATACCATCTAGCTTTACCTTTCCAATATTCAACTTGATAATTGCAGTTTCAGCCATCTCAGCTCTCTTAGTTGTCAAACACAGATTAAATTTCAACTGATCAATCTCATCTCTGAGTTTTTCAATCAGATCCAACAACTCCTTCTTCTTCTCACCAAGTTGGCTTTTCTCCATTTTTAAATTTGTGTTAGCATCAACAACTTTCAGCCACATCTTATACATATTCTCATATGAATCGTAGATGTCTTCATCATTCATCTCCTGACTATCGTTATTGCTTCAGGAATCACAAACACTGGATTTCTCTATGTTGAAGCATGAATGTCTTTCATTTTTTGCAGTGTTGGAACATGCACTATCAATGTCGGGCAGATCATGAACTTTTGCTCCAAAAACAACATAATTGGCAGTAAGTTCCTCTTCTTCATCTTCACTCCATGAGGTCATGTATGATCTTCCTTACTTCTTTAGAGTGTTAGCACATTCAGCCTGGATGTGTCCATACCCTACACATTCTCTGCAGTGAATTCTTCCTGGATGCTTTGTCTCACCACTCGGATTTTTTAAGAACTGCTAATTGGTTTGTTCTATTCATGTTCCACGATTATTTCCAAACTCTTGTGTGCGAGGTCTATTTCCACAAGATATCTCTTGTAATTTTTTATTCACCACATTCTTCAACATTCTTGAGAAGTTCTTAGTGATATATGCAAGTTCTTCAATACCATCGTCACTATCATCCTTATGATTTCTTCAATAATGAAGCTTTGAAAGCTAGCTCTTTATGCATTTTCTTTGTGGTTTATTCCAGTGTCATTTCATATGTTTTTAGTGATCCCATCGGTTCATCTAATGTCATGGTAGACATATCTCTTGCTTCTTCAATAGCTGCAACTTTCATAGAGAATCTTTGAGGAAGAGATCTCAAGGTTTTCTCTACCAATTTGGCCTCTTTGTAGGTTTTTCCAAGTTGATAAGATATGTTAGAGATATCTCTTACCTTTCCATTGAACACATCAATAGTCTCATCTTCCTCCATCTCCAGTTCTTTTAATTTTCTGGCTAACATTCGCAGTTTGGATTCACGTACTCGACTTGTTCCTTCATGCATTGTTTGCAGAATATCCCATGCTTTCTTCGCCTGATAACAAGTTGAGATAAGTTTGAACTGACTTTCATTCAGTGTTATGAAAATAGCATTTAACATTTTGGAGTTTTCCATTGAGGCCTTCAGTAATCTGGAGTCCAAGTTGACTTATCTTTGAGATTCTGTTTCTTCGAACTTGATTCTCCCTCTTTCTCTTTTAAGCTAGATTCAGCATCCTCAGTTGGGTGACTCCATTCATTTTCAACAAAATGCCATGTTAGTTCATCAAGTGATTTAATAAAAACTCTCATTCGTTAATTCCAATAGTTGTAGTTCGTTCCTTCCAGTAGTGGAGCCCGAGACACCGAAGCTCCTTCTTTGGTCGCCATGGTAAAATCGAATCACAATTTCCTTGACACAACCAAGGCAGCAGTAAGTAACTCGGCTCTGACACTAATTGAAATTTGGTTTTACATAATTAATTCAATTATTACTATCGTGTTCTAACATAGCTTATATAACCATGTAAGAAATAAAGCAAAACATAAACACACGCGACTTCGTTACGCAGTTAGGTGAAAGCCACCTACACATTCAGGGCCTGGGCCAGTTCAGAATGAATCCACTAATCAGAAAGATACAATACAAAGTAAATCATACAGTTATACTTATCTTATCTAATTATAACATGTGAATTCTGCAAGCTCCCCTTGCAATCGATCCACCTTGATCAGACTACCTCTGATCTCGAAACTCATCGACGCTGGATCCCCTTGTCCTGAGGAATTAAGGTATATGATTCTGAACATGATCAAACGGTTATGATCATGTTGGAACACAGACACAAAGCTCTCAGTTACTTCTCTAAATCTTGAAAACGTGGATGCATATTTTCTTCAATTAAAAGTGTAAGTAACTCAGCCAGAATGTGTTCTATTAATGCCATCACACGCATCAATTCCTATGAAAATATAATTCCTTACCACATAATATTTCGATTACAATTAAATCCCTTAGATATAGGAATTACCAAATCTAATCCCTTATAGAAAGGAATTAAAATATTTTCCGTCCAAATCCTTTTCAAGCAAGATAATATAAAATCAATTCTAATTTCCATAAATCCAAACCAATCACTTAAATATAGGAATTGAAATACTCTCCAATCAAGCCTCTTAGACGGAATAAACTTATTATATGATTTCATCTCGAACTTCCTAAAATCGCCGATCATTCCTTCTTTGATGTCATAACGTAAACTATTTCTTATTTGGATAATTTCCACAAATTGCCAAAACTAATGAACTTTACACGTTTAAAGTTATGTGTGAGTGTTTTGTGGTAAGTTTTAGTTTGAGTGGACTGTTTTGGCCTTACTTAAATCAACCAAGATTTATTACTTCATCGGGTCCTCTATTTATGTCCCCATTTTTTGAAATTTTTTCAAGGCTTGTTTGATCATGGATAACTTTTGTTACGTACGATACCAGATTATGAAATTTTACTTTTTAGAAACTACATGTTACGGAGAATCCAAAAAATCTCACATTATGTTCATTACTGTATACAACAAAAGTAATCGATGGTCAAACATGCCATGAACAAATGTCTGGTCAAATGGGGCCATAAATAGAGAACCAGAGGCCGTAGAATATTCTGTTTCTCCACATAGCGCTAATGTCGCCAGTTGTACTTTTGTAACATCCAAAGTCGCTTGCATAAGTCAATTGAGGTCGATTCTATGTTTTACCTGTGGTTATTTTAATCTTTTAACTTTAGTTTTTCATAACCAAAGTCAAAAGATGATTTTTTTACTTCTTTTTGAGTGAAGTGCATATATAAACCTATATAATTTACGAAAGTGCAAATCTAACCATGTGATAATTGAAAGTGCGAATACAACCCTAGATAGTTAGTTTATGTGCAAATATAACCTTTTCTGGCAGTTTGAGGCCGGATTATAATGAAAGACTATTTTACGCCTTTGAAAAGCAAAAAAAATGAAATGTCTTTAATACCCCAATCCTAATTTTCTCTCTCCTTCCATTTCTTTTCCCCTTTTGATTCTTCTCTGTGTTCTCTTTTTCTTACTCTCCATTTCTTTTCCCCTTTTTTCTTCTACGGCGCAGCCTCCATTGTACTAGATTTGGATTCAAGAAATGGGTGGCAGCGCGTTCGAACTGCACTTCATCATCTCAGAGGCCTTCTTATTCATTCCACCACAGCAGTGCACATCCAGTCCGAAGCTCCTTGCAATATGCAAATCCAGTCGGCTCTGCAGATTCTGTTGTGGGGGCTAAGCATTGGGGGTGGGGTGCCAGTAGAGTGGTGGTGGCGCTAGGATTCGCGCCACCGTCTGTTTCTCTTTCTCTTTTTTGGTGGTGGGGGCTAGGCATCGGTAGGGTGGTAGTGGCGCTAGGGTTCATGACGTCGCCCATTTCTTACTCTTTCTCGGTGGAGGGAGCTAGGCATCGATAGGGTAGTGGTGGTGCTAGGGTTTGTGCTGCCATTTCTCTTTTTCCTTCTCCATGGCGGGGTTTGGGGGCCTGGGATAGGGCGCGAGTAGGGTGGTGGTGGTGCTAGGGTACATGCCGCCACCCATTTCTTTCTCTTTCTCGGCGACAGGTGTTGGGCATCGGGGGTGGGGCACCGGTATGGTGGTGGTGGCGCTAGGGTTGCTGGAAGGGGTGGTGGTGGCGAGGCCGAAAGGAGGTGGTGGATGCACAGATGGCCAGAGAAGCGGGCCTGGGTGAAGGAGCTGGAAGGTGGTGGCAGAGATGCCGAAAACAATGGCAACGCTGATCTTATTGGTATAGATGGTGGTGGAGGCGTGGGTGGAAGGTGGTGTTTGTGGTGGAGCTGGGTGGGGGTGGTGATGGGGCGGCGATAACCTGGTGGTGGTGAAGCAGCGATAGCAGCAGAGGTGGCAACGAAGAAGGTAGCAGGGTGGCGGATGTGGTGGCTAGTCAAGGAGAAATGGTCAGTTTTGTCTTTCAATTTTTTGGATTAGGTTGAAAGAGCATTTTGGTCATTCCAGTCGGTCAATGACGGTAAATGACCTGTCAATGCCGGAATATAGTCTTTAGGTTATATTTGCACTTTTGTAAAGTAGTTAGGGTTATATCTGCACTAAAGATTATCTCAGGGTTATATCTGCATTTTCTCAATTATATATGGTTATATTTATATATTTCCCCTTTTTTTTAGCCCGAGTAAAATGTGACTTTTAATTTGGATATTTGATTATAAATTTACATAATCAAAGTTAAAGGTGGGAATTACGACAAAAATAGCAAGAGAAACCTTGAAAATCCAAGATCTCGTAAATTATGAAAGACCATTCCATGCATGTTGCCTTTCAGATGCTATTTCACATTCGCTTGGGAATCGCCTTCACACCCTACACGAGATCATTATCGAGATATATTGCATCGGATCGTAGGATCATAAATATTACAATTTTTTTTTGGTTAGAACATAAAATTCAATTAGCTAAACAATCAGTTATAAAATATATAAAAGAATTAAGTAAATAAAAAAAGAGTAGATAATTATACCAAAAGAGACAAATGTTTGAATTTGATGCAGAGACGAGATGATGATCTCTATCCTTAATTCTGAAAACATCCCATAGTGTGTGACAGTTTGATGGCGTTTCGAATCCTAGGATACAATAGCTAAACTTTCTACTCTGCGCAACTTAGCAGCAGAATACAGCGAACCAATTCAATGCCTTAGACTCTCAGACTTGAAGAATGTGAAGAACACAAAGAACGCAAAGAACACAAAGAACACAAAGAACAAAGGGAGGAGAGGAGATGTGGATTGTATTCTTGGTGTATTTTAAAATGAGGCTAGAGCCAACCTTTTATAGGCAAAGGTGCACTAACGGCTAGGAGGGAATCGTGGAGCAATCCACGCCTCTTCAATTTTTAAGAGAGCAATCCACTCCCTGTAATGAAAAGGGAGGAAGACAAGGAGAGCATTTTACGCCTCTGCAATTAGAAGGGTTGGCCAGTTCAAAAATCAAATTCCAAAATGATCTTTCTGGACCGAACATTCTCAAGACCCAATCCGATCACAGTCTCCTAAACTACTAGTTGATATTCCTAGTGTTTTCATGCTAACCTTTGTACTAGCCATATTTCCTTCCCATTTCCCATGTGGTATTTCTAATATACCACGAACCCAACATATTACTCTTTAAGTAATCAATTTTACGTCGTCATTTCCCATTCAAACGGAACCCAAATTTAATGTATGAGTATACTACAGTATAGTACTCGCGGAGAGGAAGTCAACACTCCCTTATTCCAGTGCAAATGGTTGCCGGAGCCCACCAAAATCTTGCCTGGAAAATTTGGTTCCAGCAATCCCCCACATGAATAAAAATGACTCCCATTACACATGTGTGTTCTAGACAGATGGAATTTTGAGAGTAAGAGCGAAGAATCACTGTATTTTGAAAGACATTGTTTCTCATCCTTGAACCCCCTATAGTGAATAGTAATCAGATTTACTCGACCACGTAGTGAACATGATGTCTTGAACCACCCGGGATTTTGTATAAATCTAGACAATGACTATCACACAATTTCATCTTCTCACAGAACTAGGTTCTCTGACTGTGTTCATTTTAGCCTTGAACATCCCTGGTTATTCGTGAGTGAACTCGGAGAAATCCGTCTCTCTTAATTCTTCTAGAAACAGTCTCATTTCACACTCATAAGGTGATTGGCCATAAAGGGTATCCGGTCATACCCCACTTTATTTCAAAGCTATGGAATCATTAAAAGTAAAGCTTAACATTAACTTGCATAGGTAGCACTTCTGTCATCATATGAACTGGGAAGAGATTGAAATCTCAAAGTGCTTTCATTGATTCAACTTGATTTTATTTTCCCCTTGAACCTTTTTCTTGCGATCTCCAATCACTTAGGTAGGGTTACCATAAAAAATCCTTTGTAGTCATAGGCTTTAAACCAATTCCTCTCTATGACTTAACAACTTGATCTCGTGACAGACCTTTAGTAAATAGATCTGCTAGGCTGTTTTATGCAATCTATTAAGATCACACTTGTTGAGATCAATTGTCTTATGGTTTTATTTTGTCTTTTTATGTGACGAGATTTACCATTGTGTATGGAACTCATTGCCAGAAGTATAGCCGATTAACTATCACTTTGTAAACTTAATGCTGGCACTGGTTTTTACCATAGTGGAATATCCTCCGTAAAGTTCTGAAACCATTATGCTTCTTCAGCTGCTTTATCTAAAGCAATGAACTTAGATTCCATTGTGGATCTGGCAAACAACATTTGTTTCGAGGATTTTCATGATACAGTTGCACCACCAAGTGTAAATACATACCCACTTGTGGATTTTTATCCTTTTTGAATTTGATATCCAGTTAGCATCGCTATAACCTTCTAGGACTGCTAGATATCATCCATAATGCATCCCATAACTTTGATTATGTCTCAAAAAGTTCAAAACTCTAGTTATCCCTTTTCAGTGACTGTGTCCTGGATTGCTTGTATAACGACTCAATATGTTAACAGTGTGTGCTAAATTGGGTCTTGTTCAATTTTTTAGATACATAAGACGTTCAATTTTTTAGATACATAAGACTCCTGATCACTCGGGCCTATTCCAATTGTAATATCCCATTACCTGTATTTTTCATCATCTTGGGATGAGGGTCCTGGGAACTTTAGCTATCCCACTTGAATAGTTCTTATATCTATCAAGTACTTTCTCAGCGTAATGTCCTTGTAACAAAACTATTCCTTGAGAGTGTCTAAATATTTTTATCCCTAAGATCACATCTGCTAGTCCCAATTCTTTCATGTCAAACTTTCCTTTAAGCAAGTTCTTAGTTTGTTTGATCATGTCTTTATGGCTACCTATGATGAGCATGTCATCCACATATAGGCACAATAAAATGTATCCATTTGGAGTATCTTTGACATAGATGCACTTGTCACATTTGTTTATTTTTAAGATCATTTGACATCATTACATTGTCAAATTTTTCGTGCCACTGTTTAGGTGATTGTTTTAAACTATATAGGGATTTGACAAGTCTACACACTTTGTGTTCTTGTCCTGGGATGACATAACCCTCGGGTTGTTTCATATAAATTTCTTGTTCAAGCTCTCTATTTAGAAAAGCTTTTTTTACACCCATTTCATCTATTTCTAAATTGTGTATAGCCGTGATTGCTATTAGTATTCTAATTGAAGTTATTCTCGTGACCAGGGAATAGGTGTCAAAGAAATTCAAGTCTTCTTTTTGCCTAAATCCTTGCACCACAAGCCTAGCCTTGTACTTCTCTATTGAGTTATCTGTTTGTACTTTTTTTGAAAATCCACTTGCTCCCCATAGCTTTTGAACCTGATTGCAAATTCGTTAACTCCCATGTATGGTTTTGCATAATGGAATCAATTTCATTGTTCACCGCTTCATTCCATGAAGGTGCATCCGGTGTAGGCATGACTTCCTTAAATATTCTAGGATGATTTTCTAATAGATGAGTCATTTCAAAATCATGACCAAATGATTTCTCCCTTCTAGCTCTCTTGCTACGTCTAGGTTCATCACTGCCCTCTTATGGTTGTTGATTAGAAGTACTCATTTCTTCTTCTTCATGAATCCATTTATGACTAACTTTGTCCTTACACGAGAACACTTTTTGAAGAAGGATGCATTTCTTGATTCCATTACCGTGTTTTCATTTATATCTGGTACATCAAACTTGTACACCAAAAATTGATAATTAGTACTGTTGTGTGCATACCTAATGAAAATACCATCAACGGTTTTAGGTCCGATCTATGACCTTTTTAGGAGGTGGTACTGCCACTTTTGCCTGGCACCCCCACACTTTCAGGTACTTGTACAAAGGTACATTACCTTTCCATAGCTCATAAGACGTCTTTCCAGTCACCTTATGTAGTACCTTGTTGAGAATGTAGTTGGAGGTTAGTATAGCCCCCCCACATGCTCTGGAATAACCCAGATTCTTGCAACATTGCATTCATCATCTCTTTGAGAGTTTGATTCTTTCGTTCCACAACTCTGTTAGATTTAGATGAGTAGGGAGTGATAGTTTGATGAACAATACCATGTTCTCTACAGAACGCATTGAATGGTTCATTATAACCACCTCCCTAATCACTTAGGATAATTTTAATTGTTTTACTAAGTTGGTTATTAAATTCCGACTTGTACTCTTTGAAATTTTCAAAGCTTTGTCTTTAATGCGTAATTGATACACAAAACATTATCTTGTACAATATTCTATGAAAGTCACAAAATACTTTTTATCGCCTCTAGTTTGAACAAAATTGAAACCATGTAGATCTCTGTGAATTAAGCCTAGAGGTTTGGTTGTCCTCTCCACATGTGGGGATGCTGTTTTCATGAGTTTTTCCTGTACGCAAACTTCACATTTGTATTTACTTGTTTTGCATTTTGGAATCATGTTCATGCCCATTAGTCTATTGATATGTTTATAATTCACATGCCCAAATATTTCATGCCAAATGTTAAAACACTCAACGACATAAGCAAAAGCATTATTCTTATTCATTGAAGACTCAGGTACATCAGTTTTTTAGAGAGGACTAACTTGTAAACATGAGCTTGATCATAAACCCATTCTTGGAGAGTAGAGTTCCCGATATTAGATTCTTACGAATGTCTTGCACATGCAAGACATTCTTGAGTGTCAGCAACTTTTCGGAAGTCATCTTTAGCACAACCTTCCCTTGACCTTCAACTGTTGAAGTGGAAAAGTTTCCCATGAAGATTTTTTCCTCAGTCTTGCTCTTCCGATATGTTTTGAACATACCCCTATCTGAGCAGATGTGTTAGGCGGCACTTGTATCATACCACCATTACTTTGGATTACTCCTAACCATGTTTACTTTAGCCATCATAGCAGACAGATATGAATTCGAGAGCTGTCATTCAATTAGGTTGGCTACATCATTTCCCTCCTCAAGTCGACCTTGCTACGACATTTGCCCGGCTTGTGCCTAATCTTGTGACACTTGTGGCATTTTCTGCTGAACTTCTTGGCGGGTTACTTCTTAAAGCTGCTCGAGTTTTGGGGTTAAAACTTTATTTTCTTCCCTTATGCTCTGCCAAATTTACTTTTTGCTTAGCTTGCACCTCACCAACCTTTCGGTTGGTTGACTTAATTTGAAGCTTGACAGTTAAGTCCTCGACTTTCATTGCCTTCTGTTTGGGCAACAAATAATGATTGAAGTTCTCCCACTTTGGAGGAAGCTTCTCAATGAAGGCACCTACTTGAAAGGTTTCACAGATTTTCATGCCTTTGGCAATGACCTCATGGGTGATAACTTGTAACTCTTCCACCTGCTCCATGATCGGCCCTGAGTCTACCATTTTGTAGCCAGAAACTTTGACACTGCATACTTCTTTGTGCCCGCATCTTTAGACTTATATTTCTTGTGTAAGGCCAGCCACAAATATTTACTCATTTTTTCAGTAATGTATACATTGTACAATGAGTCAATCATTCATACTGTTATGCAGCCCTTGCATATATAGTCCCCCTGAATCCGATTGTCAAGGCTTGCCTGAGCGTATACATCAGTGTTATTCGAAGAAATGGCAGGCTTGTCCTCCTGGAGGTACTTGTCCAAATTCAGCGTGGCCAAGAAGAAGTGCATCTTTTGACTCCACATTTTGAATAACGCTCTATCAAATTTGTCAGGCGAAATTCCCGCATGTTAAGCATTTGGCAAATGCCAGCATCGTGTGCATGATTTGATGAACCTCTCTCTCCACCATAAGTCTGACAACCTTGGGCTCAACTACCGGGGGTTGGCCCACTGGCAAATCCACTGGTGGTAGACTACTCCCAAACTGAATTTGGGGTGTCGACTCACCAATGTTTCCAAATTTGACATTCTCATTTGCCATTTTTCACAACTACATTTTCAAAACAATTAAACAAGTTATTAATGGTTTTATAACATATTTAAAACACTTTTATATAATTTCCTCAAAATTCCCAAGAAAGAAAAAATGCCAGCCTCATTTGACAGAATTTTTGTTGGTTATTGTGTAAAAGTTGTTTTAAAATCTTTTTTTCAAAACTTTTCCTCAATTTTGGAATACAAATGTTCAATTTCCAATTTTCCCATTTTTCAAATTTCAAATGTTCAAATATCAATTTCCAATTTTCAAGATTTTAAAATTTCAGTAATCTAGTAATAAATAATCGTAATTATTCTCATTTTTTCAAAAATCGTTGCAAAATTCAGAAGTTATTCCAACTTTCATGTTTTAATCTTAAGATTTGAAAATGTTACAAATTAGTCTTTAATTAGAATTGTAAATGATCGGTGTATTTAAAAAAAATGATGAAATTAATTGTCATTAAATGAAAGAACGTTACGAAATTCAGAACTAATTAAAATTTAAAATAATTTTGAATGAAATAATGTAAAATGTTACGTTAATGTAATGTGCCGTTGGCTTTTAAAGAAGAAAATTCCTGTGAACATTTTTTTTCTGTGGATCAACAGAAAAAAATTGGCTCCAGGGAAGCAACTAAAACTAGAGATGCAGCAGTATGACTAAATGCAAATGTCTGATTTGCTACAAACTAGTATGCATGGAATAACAATAACCAATGTGCCTTCATCAGAGAGACCAGAAATGGGAATTCACCATCCACATCTTTCAATAAATTTTTTTATTTAAAAAAATTAGAAAGCTCCTGAAATGATTAAGAGATGATCATACAGATGAACAAATCAATGATTCATACCAGACTACATATGTATTCGAAACAAACAAGGCATGAAGGTAAATCTTATCCAACCATTATATAAGGTTTAGTTAATAGCAAGCTCGTGAGGGCCTAACCACACTACTCCACGACAGGGGGAATAGCTTCAGTATTTTGCCTTAATAGCATTGGTATTTTGGCCCCCAAAAATATTAGTGCATAAATATAGCAGTGTAAAAGAGAATTTTTTTTTGCATCGATAATTCATACCGATGTAAAAAAAGTACTGTGCACGGTATGTCCAATCGGTGTAAAAAATTTGAAAGGTAAAGGGGCATATAATAAGTGCACCGGTAGTTGTACCAATGTAAAAATTGTTGTATGCACCGGTATGGCACAAAGTGTATGCACCGGTATCTGTGACAAAACCAGTGTAAATTTTATATACCGGTTATTAGAAATTTACACCGGTTTGAATGAAAAACCACACAATTTTTGCACCGGTATTTAAAATTGCAGCAGTATGTTTAATTACATCGGTATTTAATCAATATCCTGAAATACCGGTGTAAGTTTTTTTTTGTTATTTTAATTTTTTTACACTAGTAGGAATAATGTATACTGGTGTATGGTGTGGGAAAAAATTGCAATGACCAATTCTGGGGCAACGACAGCCAGAAATACTTTAATCGAAACTACTATAAAATAAAGACCTCGGAAATTGTAATAAACTTCAAACACCATTGACAATATGATCGAAAACACAATAATTTATTGGAACGATGAAAAGAAAAAGTATCTTCGGCATATGGAAATAAAATAAAAAAACAACACAAGTTTTGTATGAACAATCACCAAAAACATAATTCTAATACAATCAACCACAAAATCAATTATGAGCCTACTATTTCGTTCTTATCATCCAAAAAATGCAAGGAAGTGTTCGCCTGGTGTTGGTACTCATCGAGCCAAGTCTCGCACCATCTCTCTGTAATGGCTTGAATGTCATACAAATGGTGAGGACCTTGTCCCTCTGGAAAGATCTATCAATTTAAAACTTCCAATGTTAGTGAAGAATGTTTTGTCAAATAGAAACTTAGAATAACTAATTTTGATATCCAATATATACCTCCAAGATATTGTTCGTCTCCAGGTGATTAACAAATTCTTTCATGAAGAGCATTACGGAGTACCCGCATTATCACGAACCATTATGGGTTCGGTACTTCACATTGAATGGAATATGTCATTACCAATTTTTAACATAACAAATGGTGTGGATGACATGACATAAAGACTGGCCTTAATGTTCTTGATTTTCCAAGTGCAGTCGGGTTCTGGCTCCTCCTTGTTCTTCTTCCTTTGGTATGCGCATGCAAGCTTGTCAAGAAAGTAAATGAAATTTTTACTTGTTGTAGTATATTCATAACATTGGGTGTATTGTTTGAATAATTGTAATACATGGAAATGACCCTAAGTTCCAACATGTTGGTTGGTTTGATACCCCCCAACAAAGTATCCAACATGAAGACCTTTTTCCGTTTTGGATGGATAATGATGAGGTACCAATGATCGCTAGCGAAAAATGTTTGTTAATTAATGACACAAATTGAAGTGGTGTGAAATATAAAAGTAAATTTTGGGGGAAAAATACTTACATTCTAATGCATGGGACAATGTAGAACTTAGCCTCAGTTGCCTTCATTGTATCCCAGATAAGGTTGAAATGCTAGTCGACCTCCTGCTTGAAGTTGGACAAGTTTCCACAGTTGCAAGGGCAGAATTGGACGTGGTTTGCATTATTTTCTCCCAGAGGAGCATGTACTGTTAATGATACTCAATATGAAATCATAATCGATTAAAAATATGAATTAATTGCTGTAAGGTTTGAAACTCACCACATCCATACATTGATCTGTGCATTAGCGATCCAGGTCATCGAACGCATGTTCCCGAGTCTCTTCCCAAACTCGAATATAACATATATTTCAACACTGCTGGTGTAATGGCTCCTGAAGGTCGATGGTCAAAAGACTGGGAAGAACATGCAATCTTTTCTCTGTATCCTTTCTAGGACAGCGGCATTGGCTTCCCGGATGAACTCATCATAATGGGCCAATCTTTCAGGTCCCGTCTGTTGATAATCTGTAGAGGCAAAGCTACAGGAAATGCTCACTTAAGTATGTAGAAATGAACCGTAATAGGCATTGAATAATAAAGATTTGTGGTTTAGTAAAACACTTATTTTGGTAGCTTCTTGAGTTTTGTTCTCGCTGACGACCGGTAATTAGTGATCGAGTGGAATTTCTTCTCGAAATCACCCTGTTACAAGTATTAATTATTATGGAAATGTCAATGTAATATGTGATGAATGAAATTTATGGTGTTACAAGATTGTACCTCATCATCGTTGGTGAGAATCATAACCTTCTCCTCCTCCTCGTCCATTTGCATACCGACATCGTCCTCATCAATGTCACTTGGTTGCTCGTCTCCCTTGCCTATCAAAGACACGGGACAATCCACGACGCTATTCAAGGCCTCACCAACATTGTCAAACTGGTGGTCTGCTGAGAGCAATTTGTCCCTAGGATGGTAAACAGGCTCGCATACTCTCACACGATCCACACTTCAATATTGGGCATCCCGATCACGAGGTATCTGTCGCAACCCATGCGCAACCATTTTTTCTTACCAACAATGTCCTTCACATATAGTGTCACTCGTTCTCCATCCTATTGGTATAAAAGTGAAGTTAAATGATATAATGGTTATCTAGATTTTAAGAAGTTCAATTCAATGTAAACCAAATGCATATATTTATGGAGGCGTACCTCTTCATCTCCTTCTTCATCATTAGGCTCTTCACTGGACTTTGTAGCATCCGCACCAATGTAATACATCGCCTTCTCGATAAACTTCTTTGGATTGTCAAGTCCTGGCGGAATCTGAACACCACCTGCAGATGTGATGCCCTTCACCAACTACTCGAGGTACGATACCATGGATTTCACGACTGGTTGATTATTAGATGGTCTCCTCTGGGGGGTCTCATTTGAAGGGCCCTTGATATATAAAATCTATCGTGCCTGCGTAGCTAAAATGAATTTGTCATCTTCATATCCTATACAATTCAAGTCGACCAACGTAAATGGCATGTGCTTTTTTACTACAACACCGAAAACATGTTCCACCCAACGATACTTGAACACACAACTTTGAACTCTAGAAAATCCAACTCCCAAATTTTCTCAATCACCCCAGATAAAGGCATCACAGTGCAATTTGGTGAGAAACTGAAGCCATTATTATCATAACCAAGGTACCATCTTATTGTGTAGTTTGGTTTCCTTGCAAACACTCGAAGCTTACTGGGCATCACTTCAACATTGCAACGGTAGTAAAACCAGTTAACAAACCTTGAAGAATTCTCTAGATGCATCTTATTTGAGAGTCTGTCTGGAAAAATCTCTTCCAACATGGAACATGCTCTTGAACATACATTGCAGTCTTGCTACTATTATGTAAAACATACAGGTGAACTATCATCAACTCAGCATGCAAGGGCGTATGAAGCGTACCCTTCTGCAATATAGCCCACCTGGAACACCAACCCCTTTTTTTCCAACCAAGTTCGATGTGCAGTACTCGATGATCTCCTCATTGACGTACCTTTGAACAATCGAAACATCTGGCCAACTACGATTATGAACATAATCCTTGAAAATAGCCATGTGATGCTCAAATAGGTACATCCAATACATTCCGATGGGCCCACATATACGTATCTCCCTAACCAAGTGTACCACTAGGTGCACTATGATATCAAAGAATTACGGGGGAAAATACTTCTCGAAAAGGCATAAAACAACAACAGCCTCCCGCTCCAGTTCATCAAGTTGTTGCCTGCTAATATTTTTCCTGCATATCAAGTTGAAAAAGAAACACAAACGCATAATCAAAAATCTAAATTCCTCATCCAAACACCCTCGGATCGCACCGGAAAAAGTTTTTGCTTAAGGACATAACAAGAGTGAGATTTCAAAGCAATAAGACACAATACATTATTTACAAGACGACTAACATTAGAGGAGTAACCAGAAAGTACATTCATTCCTTGGTTTCTTTCACACACTGATCTCCACTCAGTAACTGACATGTTGTATGGAGCGGGAGATAGGTACGTTCGCTTGCCTCTTACCTCTGGTGTCAGATCCAACCGAATACCAAGGTCCACTAAATCCTTCATCGCATTTAAGCTATCCTCAGTCTTCCCGAGAATGTTTAGAAGCATGCCAATCAGACTCTCACAAACATTCTTTTCGATATCCATGACATCCAAATAATGGTGGACCTCCAAATTCTCCCAGTATGGCAAATCAAAGAAAATGGACCTTTTCTTCCAGGGTCTCTCTACAATCCCACTACCCTTTGATAACTTCTTACTAAGAACAATAGTCAATTTCTTCACCCTGTTGTGAATGGCTACACCAGTCAGTGGTTTTGGTGCCTTTCTCCTCTCTTTCCCACCAACGAATGAAACCGTGTTATCCCGCAATTTGTGCTTCAAAGGCAAAATTTTACGGTTACCCAAATAAACTGTCTTACGCCTATTTTTCAACTGATGGTAATCTGTCACATCCTCACAAAGATGGCAACCCTTGTGACCCTTGACTACATACCCGAAAAAGTTACCATATGCCGGGAAATAATTAATGGTACAAAAAAACACTGCCTTCAAAGTAAACTTTTCACCACGAAACCATCAAACATTAAGGCACCAACTGATCAAAGCACCTTGAAATATTCTATCAAAGGGGCAAGATAAGTGTCTATGTCATTTCCAGGCGGTTTGGGCCCTGAAATCATGATGGTCATCAACACATATTTACTCTTCATGCTCAAGTACGTGGAGATATTGTAAATGGCAAGCATAACCGTCCATGACCTGTGTTTCGGGGACATATTACCAAACAGATTCATACCATCAGTACACAAAGTCATTCTCAAATTCCTAGGTTCAGATGAAAACTTTGGATACATCTTATCAAATTTCTTCCACTGGCCCGCATCAGCCGGGTGTCGAATCATATCATAACCTTTAGAACCTCTCTTATCAATGTACCATGTCAATTTCTTTGCATCCTTATCATTCTTAAACAACATTCTCAGCCTCGGAATCTTTGGAAGGTACCACATACATTGGTGGTCACCCACCTTCTCACCGACACAACATGCTCTCCACCAATAGCCACATTTCTCTTTTTCTTATAACGCGACAAATTACATACTGGACATACAATCTTATCATTCAGGCCACCCCTATATAAGACACAATCGTTCGGACAAGCATGTATCTTTTCATACTCCAATCCCATTGGACACAATATTCTCTTAGCTTCATAAAGGTTATCCGAAACCCCGTTACCGGATGGAAGCTTCTCATTCAAAAACTTAAGCAATTTATTCATGCTAGTATCACTCCATGATCCAAGACCTTTCAAATTAAGTAACTCCATTAAACATGACATAACTGTGTCTTTCTTCTTGCAACCGGGATACAATGGTCTATCTTTTTCACCTACAAAGTTAGCCAAAACCTCGGGCCCCCCCTAAATTCGTTACCTACCTCCTCACACATATCATCCAACTTAGCATCCCCAAAGCACTCACCCCATTACTAACTTTAACCCCTGGTGGTGATTTTTCCCCATGAAATGTCCACACGACATAATCTTTTGCAAACCCCCGGCTATACAAATGGAGTTTTTGCCTGTCCTTGTTATCAGTACGATTTTTACTTCCATAGTCACGAGAAGGACATAATATTCGCTTCTCACAACTAAAAGCATGGTCCAAAAACTCCTCCACGAAGACAATATATTCATCGCTCACCCTACTTGGCATACATGTGCTTACGCCTCTCAATGGTACGATACAACTCTACATAAAAATAAATGTCCAACAATCAAAATTCAATGCATTTATGACAATAGAATTTAATGATAACATCCAAACCGTGCAAGATCATTAATACACAATAAACACCATTATTCCAAATCACAATGACCATATTCATAATATGTCATACAATATAAATATCAATAGCTATAGCCTTATAACTACATAGAACAAATCACAAACTAATATCAACAATTCTACCTCAATTACCATCAAATGATCAAATATGTCATACAATATAAATATCAATAGCCATAGCATTATAATCACATCAACCTTGAGAACAAATCGCAAACTTATATCAACAATTCTACCTCAATCACCATCAAATGATCAAACACACAAGATATATATCTCCACCAACCTAAACAATCCATGAAATCATTAATATCCATAAATAACTTTTAAAAAATGTTACCTTCTAGAGTCTTCATTGTGGTTTATCTAATACCTTCATCAACCCAAAAATACCATTAATGAACTCATTCACCCAAAAATTTAAGTTTTAACCCGCTAAAAAGGTGGTAGTTGAGTATTTAATGCACATTTTTACACCGATACACGGATAATACTGGTGCATTTGTAATTTTATACCGGTATAACCTAGTACCACTATAAAAATTATACAATTTTCCCACTTTATAAACCTGTGTGAAAATGTTATTTTTGGTGCTAAAATCATAAAAAATCACCACATTTTTACACATGTGAAATTGTACTGGTGCAATTGTAAACAATAGCACCGGTCTTCACCACCTCTTCAGATAAAACCGGGGCAAAATTTAGTAATTTCTACACCGGTTGTCATTATACCGGTGAGTATGTATTCTTAAGCACCGGTATGTTTGTTATCATGATTATACCAGTGCAATTGTACACTTTTGCACAGGTAATTTGTACTCATAATTTTTTACCGGCTGTTTTCCAGTAGTGCTACTAAGTGTTAGAACCTACTGAGATAAATTTGTACTACTAATTCTATCATGAATTTCACAACACTATATTGATTAGTTGTAAGGATTATAGATAAATTTTATTTTTAAGAATTAAGATTGTTAGAATCCAAAATCCAATTAGCTAAACAAGCAGTTATAAAATAAACAACATAATTAAGTAAATGAAAAAAGAGTAGAGAATTATACCCACATAGGCAAATGTTTGAATTTAATGCAGAGGCGAGATGATGATCTCAATCCTTGATTATGAAAACGCCCCGTAGTATGACGGTTCGATGGCGTTCTGAATCCCAAGATACAACTACTACACTTTTTACTCTGCACAACTCAACAACAAAAATTGGTGAACCAATTCAGTGCCTTAATCTCAAAATCTCAGACTTGAAGAATGTGAAGAACGCGAAGAACGCGAAGAACGCGAAGAACGCGAAGAACGCGAAGAACACAAAGAGCATAGAGAAGAAAGGGATGAGAGGAGAGGAGGCTCGTATTCTTGGTATGTTTAGAATGAGGCTAGAGGCAGCCTTTTATAAGCAAAGGTGCACTAACGGCTAGGAGGAAATCGTGGAGCAATCCACGCCTTTTCAATTTTGAAGAGAGCAATCCACTCCCTGCAATGAAAAGGGACGAAGACAAGGAGAGCATTTTACGCATCTACAATTAGAAGGGTTGACCGGTTCAAAAATCAAATTCCAAAATGATCTTTCTGATTCGAACATTCCCGAGACCCGAGACCGACCCGATCACGGTCTCCTAAACTACTAGTTGATATTCGTAGTGTTTTCACACTAACCTTTGTGCTAGCCATATTTCCTTCCCATTTCCAATGTTCTATTTCTAATATACCACAAACCCAAAATATTATAATCAATTATGCATCCCTAATTCTCAATCAAAATGAACCAGAATTTAATAAGTATACTATAATATAGTACTCGCGGAGACGAAGTAAACGTTCCCTTATTCCAGTGCAAACGATGGCCGGAGCCCACTAAAATCTTGCCCGGTAAATATGGTTTCAACATTTTAAAAAAAATTGATTTAAAAATATTATATAAAAATTGACTTTTCTGGCCAAAGTCGTAGGATCAGATTGTAAAATTATTTTGTCAATGTGAATCTTTTACGGTATCGTAGGATTAAGATTGATTGTGATAAGAATGTTGTGCCGACGTGATACCCCTATATTAAATCATGAGTCATGAGGAATCAATATATAATCATTACTAGAAGAAATACAAGCTCGCAAGTTATGGTGAAAGTCATAACATTTCACATAAAAAAACACATCTTAATGATTCTCGTAATATGCTTTCGATTATTACATAAATCTTTTTTCTGCTCACCTACCCCTCTCTGTCTCTCTTTAAGAGTTAAAAATAAAGTGAGTCAAATTTCTGATAAAATTATGCAGTGGATGATGTTAAATAAATGAAAATACAAATATATACATAACTAGTTGTATCTTTTAAGGAAGGTGACAGGTGTTTTAGTCTTACTAATTTCCACATCATTCAGTTGTAGTTCTACTATGAATTTTCATTCTCTATATCATCACTCTCTCTATAATCCTCTCTTTTCCTACTAAAAATTGACAATGTCTCTTTTTCCTATTGTAACCACCGGAGATAGTGGATTCACCGCCGCCTACCGGAGGTAATCACACCTTTTCCCAATTACTAATATCTAAAGCCTCGCCTCTTGCTTCGATCTTTGCCCTCCAACCCTCAATTGAATCCTATTACAGAGCATAAGTGAGAATTAGCATGTCTTTATTCACAAGAAGAAGTAGCCCAACTGGCGGAGCTCTACACTAACGCCCTAATCGCCAAAGGCCGACAATCCATGGAGCAACTTCAACAAGCTTTCAAGACGAATGGATTCAAAATTAGATTCCAACTGGGTTTTTTGGACTACAATCACGTGCTAATCTACTTCGTTGGGTAATCTCATCGGGTCGTTTATTAAGATGGATGCTGCAACTCAATCCCTTATGTGAAGAAAATTGGTCTTCACCCAAATGTCCATGAACATTCACTTCTTTGGAGGATAGCAAAGACAATCATTCAAAGCATTAAATTGCAACACTATTCTCATCTCATGCTTAGCAAGTTGAAGCATTATTTCTTTGACTATTGGGGTTCAACTATCATGATTATTTAGCAAGAACCATTTGGAAGTAATGTTCACAGCCCATGCTTGAAGCAAGAAGGAGGATTTCTTGGGATATTCGGATAAGTTTTGTTTGGGAGCTCTTGGCCATTGGTGAACTTGGAGTAGTATAAATAGGGGATGAACTTAGGCGTTCAAACACACTTCAAGCATATCATTCCTTTGCTACTTGCTTTCTTCTCCCTTTAGCTCTCATTTGTAGTTGTAGAAGCCAAAGCCCTCATCTTTTATATTTTGCCATATAATTCCTTCATAGGTGGTAGGCAAAGTCTTGTAATACTTTCTCCACATATAGTGAATCTTCCGGTCTCCTCCGGCCGTGGATGTAGGTCACCTTGACTGAACCACGTAAATCCTTGTGTCCATTATTTCCTTTATTTTCTTTACGTTGTTTTTGTTATCCATTATTTGGGCTAATAGATATCTCGTGGGATTCATATTCCTAACACCTTACCAGACCCTCTACCATAAAAATCTGTGTGAAATTTAACTTGTTGAAACCTTTACAGGGAAGCTTCAAATTGGGTACAATTGAGTCTAACAAGAAGTGTACCATTGAGTATGAGAATATACCTAGCTAGTGAACACACTGCCTTAGATTAGGTCAATCAATTGAACATTGTAGGAACTTACACCCTAAAGAGGCTCATAAACAAAATGGAGACTAAAGCTAAAAGATCCAACATCGGCTCTACAACCTGAACCCCAACTAAGTCCCCAATTATAGAGAACTCAGGTAATAAAGGTCAGAACCTTATTCCAACAACAAACTTGGAACAACTTGATAATCCAAGTGGCAGACTCACTCTGCTTCTCTTAATTCTAATAAGCTTAAGGAACACATAACAGATTCACACTAGGTTAACTCTTCTTCTTCTTCTAATACTGTGATTATTGAATCTACTGAGATAGTCAAAAACACTCTGAATGCCTCAATTATTACTTTACCTGACAAAATAACTGTTAACAAAGTAGCAGCAGGCACTAAACTGTATGGGAACATTGATTTTAATTCAGAAATAGAAGATCTAGCTCAAAATGTTATGAGCCTATACTTTCTAATGATCAAGATCTTTGGAACCATTTTGAAACAAACCATACCAAGAAATCTAATCCCACTTACTCTAAGGATGGCATGTGTATTTTCTCTTCACTCTCTAACACTGCAGATTTCAATATTAACCCTCCCCTTTAGATAGAGAATCCCCAATTGTGACAAAAATGTTTTTGAAATTTAGTTTTACCAATTTTTCTAGTCTTTACTATTGTGTTCCAACATAACTAATTTAACCAAGTGCATAATAATGTAATACGTAAAAGACACACGACTTGGTTACGCAGTTCGGTGTAATCCACCTACATCTGCGGGGCCTGGCCCAGTTCAGAATGAATCCACTAATTAGAAAGATATAGTACATAGTACAGCTTACAAAATACTTATCTTTACTAACTATAACATGTGGACTCTGCTAGCTCCCCTAGCTACCGATCCGCCTTGATCAGACTCCCTCTGATCTCGAACTCCGTCGACGCAGGATCTCCTCCTCCCGAGGAATTAAGGTTTACGATTTTGAACTTAGTGTGGCAGGTCAGGTGTGTTGGAACACAGTGTTCTGACTCTTTGCAACTTCTCGAAAGTCTAAAAAATCTGTGTGCAGATTTTTGCTCTATTAAATCCGTGAGTATGTTGCCATGTTTGTCCCCAATTTATATCCACGAATTAGACTTGAATACTCCTTGATTATCTCCACAATATTCCTATTCCAAATCTGATTCTTGAAGCATATCCAAATCCCATAAATAAAGGGATTTACCTTATCTCATTGTATCCCATATATTCGAATAAATCTTCTCCATATAAGTAGGGATTTTCCATAAACCAATTATGCTTCACACGCCTGATATATGTAGTCAGATATATGAATCCCATTTATACCAAACTACTGCAATATTATGACTTTGATTTCCATAAAAACTTTGGCGTAACTCTGCTGCACCAGCATGTTCCAACATGGTCTGATTTGCTGTTCAAAATTAATTCACACAAAATTGCCAATAAAATATTTACTTGCAACTCTTTTGACTTTATAATCTTCCCCTTTGGCATTTTTGTGGACCCATAATATTTTGGACAAGAAATTTCCAAGCAGAAACTTCCAGTATCAATATCATAAACTTGTAAATCAACAACCAACATGATACCCGAATTCCAGAAATCCGATCAATCCAAAACATAATCCAAAACATAAAAATCAGTACAGCCAACAGCCAAATTGAATCAAAGTAAAATACATTCCATCCAAAATTTCTCCCCCTGGGACCACACATATCCAAAGGGACCATCAAAATCATAAAAAAAATAGTAAAATAAATACCGCTCCCCCTGCAATCAACATTAAGTCATGCTTCCAGTCTTGACTTCTCCTCCTCTAGACTTGCTTTTTCTGCCTCTAGCGCAGCCATCTGTATGCCTAAAGCTCCAAGTCATGCATTCAGAACCAGCAGCCGAGCCTCCTTTTATGCTGCAGAGGTCGAAGTCGACCCAGAAGGTTTCCACGGAAGATCCTTCACATGCCTCAGCCCGAATATTTTCTTGTTTGGCCTCAGATAATCTGTGTCAACCACCACATCAGAATCTTTCCCTTTTACCTTTGCACTCTTGGCCAGTGCTGAGATCAATGCCGGGTAGATAATCGCATCATTTACTTTTGGTGCAGTAGCCTGTCTGACCAGATGCTGCTGAATTAGGAGTCCGAGATTAACTTCCTTCTGTGTTCCAACACAGTATAGCAGCTTAGCCATCTCCCTGGTCAATGCTGTGGTATTACTTGAAGGCAACCAACAGTGTACAACAATCTGATATAAGCCAAAAAATCTTGACGACAAGCAAGATGCTTGTGAGTACCCAACAGCTGGCCACTCCACCTTATAACCACCAGATATAACACCTAATATCTCATTATCAGACAATTCCAAATTTTTGGGAAAAACTCCCCCTGTCTCAGGTTTTTTTAGATCAAGCATCATGTTAATCCTAGCAGCAGAGATATCAATGGCCTTCCCCCTAACATATACTCTACCAAACCATGGGGAGGTAACCTCTAAATTACCAGGCATAAGATTGGAATATACCTCTAGTACAACCTGTCTGTTGTACTGTAGTTGGATTGTTGCTGCTGTTGTCATGCCCGTCATCTTTAGGAAATCTATGAAGCCGCTCTCCTGATAAGTTTTTAGATCCAATGGCCTTTCAGCTATGAATTTCTTCTCGGAGAAAAAATCTCCCATCTCTGCACCTTTTTCATCAAAATACACCGCAGAGTAGGCCTTGCTGACAGATGGAGGAGGTAAAACCTTCTTTGTCTTGCTGTCGTGCCTTTTCTTGCTCCTTTTAGCTTGAGTTGAATCCATGACCGGGCCAGCCTTCCTCTTGCCTTTTGCCTTCTGATAAAACTCATCCAGTACCTCATCACTGGAATATGTTAGATCAGGAACCTCCTGTGTTGGAACACACCCTGATCCTTCAGCTTTCTTTTCCTTCTCAGATTCTTCTTCTGACTGAGTATCCTCACCACTCTCAGAATCATCACTCTGGGCAGACATGTTTTCATCAGAAGCTTCATGATCCTTATTATCAAAATCCTCATTATGCTCTCCTCCTAGATCAGCATTAGAGTCTAAGTCCATATACTCTGGTTCATCCGTCTGTGTTGGAACACTCTCTTCACTATCAGACAGAACAATGAAGATAGGTTTCCTCAATTCTTCCATTCTCTTTACAGAATTTGTATCATAGAATCCTACCTGAAGCTTATCTCCATTCCTAACCACTTCACTACCGACAGCTTCTTCCTCACTAATCTCCCTTAACCATACATAGGTTCGACTAGACATGCGACAGAAAATATGGAATTTATCCTTTCCCTTTCCATTTAGCCTACCATACATCCCCCTCAAATAACTCACTTTCTTGGTTTCTATATCCCAAACATCCGTAAAATGACCCGAGACAATTTCTTCAATTTTAACATGCAAGAATTCCATATCCTTCTTTATACTTATGATTTTAGTTAGGTCTACAGAATAACGATTTGCTTCTAACCATTCAAATACCTCATCAACAGTTCTGAACTCCATACCCAAAATTTTTAGAGGACGAGGATCAGGACTAGTTACCTTCCCATGTTGACCTTTCCTTTTGGCTCCGAGGTGTTCTTCCTGAATGTCACCATTGTTAACCGAATCCAGAGTCTCTGCATTCTTCACACCCTCATCAGTTACCTCTGCTTTGACATTCTCCTTGGGCATAAGTTCAGCATCAACTTTTTCTTCAACCTTTGCATCTTCTATGCTTCCTCTGATCTGAGTTTGTTCATCACATTTTCTCGACTCAGTAACCACCATTAATTCCAGATTCGATGAAACTTGAGCTTCCACCATGATTTCTGGAACCACAGTTTTGACTGTAGGGGAGTTTGTATTCGATATTCTTGAGCACAATGTCGAGATGGAGAGGAGTGTTGAGTAAACAATTTTTTCGGAAAAGATTTTGGGAAGAAAAATATTTGGCTGAGAGAGAGATGCCAAAGGATGTATTTGTATCCCACTTTAACTCTTCATCTTATTCACCTCTTTTCCCGCGAAGTCCCTTTTTAGATTTCCCACATATGGTAATGATGACCCTTTCTCTTCTTGTCACATCAAGTTGTCATTCCTTAGCTTCCAACATACCAAACTAACATCTCCTATCTTTGTAAGCCTTTGCTTCCTTCCATATTTTTGTTCTTTTCTAATTTTTATAAAACGAAAATTACCAAAAGAAATATTTACAAACAGAGTAATTAAGGTACAAATTACCTCAGATTTGACAAATACCTAAGTGTTGTCCGAAGACTCTCAAAAGTGGTGGCATCCAACGGCTTTGTAAATATATCTGCAAATTGCTCGTGTGTTGGAACATAGACTACTTCCACTTCTTTTCTTTCCACCAGATCTCTTATAAAATGATGCCTTATATCAATATGTTTGGTTCTTGAGTGCTGAACTGGATTCTTTGAAATATCAATAGCACTTGTGTTCTCACATAGAATCTTTAAAGGTCTTTGATGAACTCCATAATCTTTCAACATTTGTTTCATCCATAACAGTTGTGCACAAAATCTCCCTGCTGCAAGATACTCTGCTTCTGCAGTAGATAGATAGATTGAATTCTATTTCTTGCTATACCAAGACACCAAATTTGTTCCAATAAAGAAACAACCACCTGTGGTACTTTTTCGATCATCGGCATTACCAGCCCAATCAGAATCACTGTACCCAACCAGAATCACTGTACCCAACTAACTCTGAATCTTAATTCTTAGAATACCAGACACCATATTCTGAAGTCCCACTTACATATCGAATAACCCTTTTCACTGCAGTAAGATGAGATTCCTTCGGATCGGCTTGAAATCTTGCACATATTTCGACACTGAAACATATATCTGGTCTACTTGCAGTGAGATACAATAGACTTCCAATCATGCCTCTGTATAAATTTTGATCGACCGAAATTCCTTTTTCATCCTTCACCAGTTTATCAGACACTCCCATAGGCGTTCGAACTGATTGAGCACTACTGAGTTCGAATTTTTTAACCAAATTCAAGGCATACTTACTTTGATTTATGAATAGGCCATTCCGTCCTTGTTTGACTTGCAGTCCAAGAAAGTAAGTTAGCTCTCCAACCATGCTCATTTCAAATTCAGATTGCATAATGGTGACAAAATCCTGTACCATAGATTGTGAGGTAGAACCAAACACTATGTCATCAACATATATTTGAGCAATTAGAAACCTTGAAGCTTTGTCAAGCACGAACAAGGTGCGATCTACTCCCCCTCGACGATAACCTTTCTGAAGAAGAAAGGTAGTAAGTCGTTCATATCATGCCCTGGGTACTTGCTTGAGTCCATACATCGCCTTTTTGAGATGATATACATGTTGTGGATAATGAGGATCTTCAAAACCTTTTGGTTGTTCCACATATACTTCTTCATTCACCACTCCATTTAAAAAAGCACTTTTGACATCCATTTGATACAAAGTAAAATTCATAGAGCAAGCAATAGCTAGTAGAATTTGAATGGATTCTAACCTGGCAACTGGCACAAAGGTTTCATCAAAATCAACACCTTCCACTTGTGTATAGCCTTGAGCAATAAGTCTTGCTTTGTTGCAGGTGACTAAGCCATTTGCATCTGATTTATTCTTGAAGATCCACTTCGTACCAATAACATTAATGCCTTTGGGGCGAGGAGTAAGATACCAAACATCATTCCTTGTAAACTGACTGAGTTCATCTTGCATTGCAGCAATTCAATACTCATCAAGTAAGGTTTCTTTATAGTTCTTGGGTTCAATTAGAGAAACAAAACAGTGTAATCCAGCCAGTCATCGATAATCAACTCGAGGCACTGATCGAGTACTTCTCATGGTGGAACCAGGTTGGTCGTGTGTTGGAACATGGTCGTCAGTAGTAGGGGACTGTGTTCCAACATGGTCAGCTTCGGTAGAGTTAAGATCCTGTTGCTCATTTGGTTCAGCACGTTGGTGAAGGTCAACTGATGGCTTTCTTTGTCTGGAGTTTGAGACTGTGTTGGAACATGAGTGTTGACAGATTCTTCCTCTACACCTTCTGGATGTTGTTCCTTTTCTGAATCATCCACAATAACATTTATGGATTCCATGAGAGTGTTAGTTCGATGATTTAAAATTCTATATGCACGACTGTTGATGGAATACCCGAGAAACGTTCCTGGATCACTCCGATTATCAAATTTTACCAACTGTTCTCTATCTCTGAGAATATAGCAAGTGCTTCCGAACACATGAAAATATGAGACATTTGGTTTCCTGCCCTTCCAGATCTCATAGGATGTCTTGCTTGTGAATGGTCGAAGATACACTCTATTGATTGTATAACAAGCTGTATTGATCGCTTCTGCCCACCATTTCTTGTGAACATCTTTTTCTGCCAACATAACTCGAGCCATCTCTTGTAGAGTTCTGTTCTTCCTTTCGACGATGCCATTCTGTTGAGGGGTGATAGGAGTCGAGAACTCGTGTTGGATTCCTAGCTCATCGCAGAAGGAACTGAATTGTTCATTTTCAAACTCTCTACCATGATCACTTCAAATTCGGATTATCTTTCCTACTGAACTTCCCTTTTCAGTTTGTAACTTCACTACTAGGCTTCTAAATACTTCTATCGTATCAGATTTTCTTTCAAGAAGGCTATCCATGTAAATCTGGAGAAGTCATCAACACACACAAAAATATATTTCTTTCCACCTATGCTAGGTGTATTAACCGGACCCATCAAATCCATATGCAATAATTCCAGATTTCTAGATGTAGGGATATACTGAACTGAAGAGTGAGGAGATCAAATTTGTTTACCTTGTTGACATGGCCCACATACAACTCCATCCTTGCTGGTTAAGGTAGGCATTCCTCGTACAGCTTTCACATTTGCGATTTTCACCAGTGTTTTATAGTTGATGTGACCGAGCTTTCTGTGCCAAAGAATTCCTTCATCCTGCTTGGAAATCACACATCGAACTCCTTGTTCTAGCAGATAGCAATTGTCTGCTGATCTTGTTCCAGAAAGGACCTTGTTTTCTCCATGCTTCACTATACATTTGTCCTTCTGAAATTCCACTACCATATTGTTGTCACACAGCTGGCTTATACTTAGCAAGTTTTCCTTTAGATCTTCAACAAATAATACACTTGTGAATACTGGAAAGCCTTCAATTTTCAGTTCGCCCTTGCCAATTACTCTACTTCTCTTTCCGTCACCAAAGGTTACATATCCGTCATCATACGGAGTAATGTTTGTGAGGTATTTTGGAGTGCCAGTCATGTGGCGAGAACAGCTGCTATCAAAGTACCATGAATCACTGGAATAGGCTGTTAGAGAAGTGTGTGCCACCAGACACGTACAGGATTTTTTAACAACCCATATCTTTATGATCATTTTTCCCGTATGAGTATCGCCTGTGTTGGAACACAGTTGTCTTCCTGTCATTTGATCTCTGATCAGTCTTCTGCACTGTTGTTCAGCATGTCCTTGGAACGTACAATATCTGCAGATGAGTGGCTTTCTTTGATACGGCATCCCATACTTCCATTTTACTTCTCGGATCCTAGCTTTGAGAGTTACTGGATTTTCATGAAATTCAGTCTTGGATTCTTTCCTGTATCCAATCCCGTGTCTATTACCAAAGTTTTTTTCCATATCCAGAATATCATCAAGCTTTGCCTTTCCGGAATTCAATTTAAAGATAGTTGCTTCAGACATCTCGGCCCTCTTAACTGCTGCTAACAGTTTCGTGTTCAGTTCTTCATTACATTTTTCAAGATCTGCAACCGTGGATTGTAATTCCTTTTTACTTTCCATTAGCTTTCTTTTCTATTCATTCAGCTCTTTGTTTGTGTCAGCTACTTGAACCCACATGGCATACATTTGTTCATATGTGCTATAGATTTCTTCATCACTTACAGATAGATCATCATTTTCATCGCTGTGTGCATCATCCAGATCTGTGTTGGAACATACAACTTTACCTTTGTTCAGTGTGTTAGAACACTGATCCTCTGACATATCATGGACCTTTGCTCCAAAGGCTACATAATTACTGGTAAGTTTCTCTTCTTCTTTTTCATCATCTTCATCTTCACTCCAAGAGGTGACATATGATTTTCCTTGTTTCTTGCGAGTGTTAGCACATTCGGCCTGAATATGACCATATCCTTCACATTCTCTGCATTGAATACGTCCAGCCTGTTTTGGTTCGTTGTTCTGATTTCTCCCGAACTGTATATTCCTTTGTTCAAGTCTCATTCCACGATTGTTGCTCGAATCTTGTTGTTTTTGTCCGCTTCCGCCAAACCTTTCCTGAGATTTCTTATTGACCGTCTTCTTTAGCATTCTTGAGAAATTCTTTGTGATGAGTGCCAGTTTTTCAATCTCATCATCACTGTCAGACTCATGACTTTCCTTAGCTGGAGAAACTTTGAACGCCAATTCCTTGGAGACTCTTTTTGTGGGTTGCTGGAATGTCATCTCATATGTCTGCAACGAACCCATTAGTTCATCTAGGCTCATGGTGGCTACGTCTCTTGCCTCCTCTATTGTTGCTACTTTCATTGCAAATCTTTTGGGAAGAGATCGCATGGTCTTTTTCACCAGCTTAGTTTCTTTGTACACCTTTCCGAGTTGATAAGCCATGTTAGAGATATCCCTGAGTTTTCCATTGAATGTTGCAATGGTGTCATCTTCCTCCATTTTGAGTTCTTCAAACTTGGTAGCAAGCATCTGTAGTTTTGATTCACGCACTCGACGGGTTCCTTCGTGAACAGTCTGTAGAATATCCCATGCTTTCTTTGCTTGGTGACACGTAGATAGAAGTTTGAACTGGTTTTCCTCAACAGCAGTGAAGATCACATTAAGTGCCTTTGAATTTGCCAGAGATTCTTTAAGGTCCTTTGGAGTCCATCTGGCCTTGTCTTTGGGTTTCTGACCTTTTTGACTTGACTCCCCTTCTACAACCTTAGAACTTGTATCAGCATCTTCTGTAGGATGATTCCATTCATTCTCAACATAAAACCATGCCAGTTCATCCAGCGAATTGATGAAAACCCTCATGCGTGCCTTCCAATAGTTGTAGTTGTTGCCTTCCAGCAGAGGTGTTCAAGAGACTGAAGCTCCTTCTCTTGTCGTCATGGTAAAACTATATCTCACTTTCCTTGAAACAACCAAGGGAACGATAAGTGACTCAGCTCTGATACCAATTGAAATTTAGTTTTACCAATTTTTCTAGTCTTTACTAGTGTGTTCCAACATGACTAATTTAACCAAGTGCATAATAACGTAATACGTAAAAGACACACGACTTGGTTACGTAGTTCGGTGTAATCCACCTACATCTGCGAGGCCTGGCCCAGTTCAGAATGAATCCACTAATTAGAAAGATATAGTACAGAGTACAGCTTACAAAATACTTATCTTTACTAACTATAACGTGTGGACTCTGCTAGCTCCCCTAGCTACCGATCCACCTTGATCAGACTCCCTCTGATCTCGAACTCCATCGACGTAGGATCTCCTCCTCCCGAGGAATTAAGGTTTACGATTCTGAACTTAGTGCGGCAGGTCAGGTGTGTTGGAACACAGTGTTCTGACTCTTTGCAACTTCTCGAAAGTCAAAAAAATCTGTGTGCAGATTTTTGCTCTATTAAATCCGTGAGTATGCAGTCGTGTTTGTCCCCAATTTATATCCACGAATTAGTCTTGAATACTCCTTGATTATCTCCACAATATATTCCTATTCCAAATCTGATTCTTGAAGCATATCCAAATCCCACAAATAAAGGAATTTACCTTATCTCATTGTATCCCATATATTCGAATAAATCTTCTCCATATAAGTAGGGATTTTCCATAAACCAATTATGCTTCACACGCGTGATATATATAGTCAGATATACAAATTCCATTTATACCAAACTACTGAAATATTCTGACTTTGATTTCCATAAAAACTTTGGCGTAACTCTGTTGCACCAGCATGTTCCAACATGGTCTGATTTGCTGTTCAAAATTAATTCACACAAAATTGCCAATAAAATATTTACTTGCAACTCCTTTGACTTTACAGTTTTTACCACTGATAGATGAAGACGTAATGGATTACCAACCTTCCAGGTCTGCACTTTAAATCTCAAGTTCTATAGAGCATCTACAGGATGAGGTAAGTCCCAAACCTTCAAAACCAAAAAAATAATAATATCTTTACCCAACTAAATAAAATGAAACTGAGATCGCCTTCAAAATGCTCCAGAATTAAGAAATATGAATAATACACCCATATTACATAATTTCTTGGTTTGGAACATCGGGGGAATGGAATCATCTCTTACAAGACTTAAAAGGTTGATTAAAATGCATAACATTCAGTTGCTCTGCTTAATATAACCAATGCATTAGAATATTGAATGCATTGAATACATGAGAAAACTCAGCTTTAAGCAAAGTTTTCAGTCTAACCCTGGAAAGATATGGCTTATGTGGAATGATTCAGTTCATACCACAATCACTAATCAGAATGAACAAACATTAACCACTAAAATAATTTGTAATAACCATAGTTTGACTATGGAGATTGTTTTTGTATGCACTTTGACAATAGGACAGGTAGAATACCATAAAGGGATTCCATCTCCTTTATTTTACAAAATCCTTTATTCCATGATCAGTGACTTTAATGTCATATCATCCATTACAAAATACAGAGGCCCTAGTATTCCCAACTCTGGTAGCATCTCGGATTTTGATAACTGCATATCCACGAATAACCTGATAGAAATCAACACAAATGGTAATCTTTTCACTTGGACTAATGATAGGCTGCATAAACCTACCTTTAAAAGGCTGGTTAGGGATCTAGGTTCTCAATCTTGGTTAGATGAATTCCCAAGTTCTTCAATTCAAATCCTTAATAAATCTACTTCTGATCACGGACCCATATTGTTACTACAAATAGGCTGTAAATTGGAATCAGTGCCTAGGCTATTCAGATTCCTAGATACATGGTTTCAAAGAGCTGAATTTAAAAACCTAATCATTCAGAATTGGAATTTACCACTCTTTGATGTATCCCCAATGTTTTAGCTCTTTTAAAACTTAAAATACTGAAACCAATAATTAAATCTTGGAATAGAGAATCATTTGGTAACATTCATAGGAATGTTATAGATGTTGAAGCTAAAGTATCAAGACATGAAATCAGATTTCAAGATTCACAATTTGAAACTGATTTCATTGCCCTTCAAGGAGCCAAAGCTACCCTCCTTAATAAACTTAAGTAACAAGAACTCTTTTGGCAACAAAAGAGCAGACTAAAATGGATGAAAGAATGTGATGGAAATAATAAGTATTTCCATCAATCA
This sequence comes from Rubia yunnanensis, assembly GCA_037428765.1. Taxonomy (NCBI): domain Eukaryota; kingdom Viridiplantae; phylum Streptophyta; class Magnoliopsida; order Gentianales; family Rubiaceae; genus Rubia; species Rubia yunnanensis. Next base: position 94,336,849 of record CM075065.1, read on the forward strand.
GTCCAATAGAAAATAGCAAAGCTTCAAATTACTAAAATTAAAACAGGGGCTGGTCAGTAAACCTCCAATCCGTCCCAAATTAAAACTGAAGCAATTGCTCATTTTCAATCACTACTGATAGATGACCAAAATTTGACATCCAAAATTTATTTCAAATGCTTCCTCAGCCAAATCCCAAGTTTTATAACTGAAGAAGAGAATGCTGTACTAATTAAGGTGGCTGATTTAGAAGAAATCATAAAAGTAGTCTTCAGTTTAAATGCCAATAGCTCCCTAGGTCCAGACTGTTTCTCCCCTAAGTTCTTTACGGAAATGTAGGACACAATCAAGAATGACCTATTAGCACTCTCTAATGAGTTTCTAGCTGGTGGCTAGATTCCTAAAGGTATAACCAGCACTTGCACCTTTAGTACTTGATTTTAGACCCATAAGTCTATCTAATTTTGTCAACAAGATTTTGTCTAATATACTTTTGAGAGAATTAGACCTTTAATGTCTAAAATTATCTCCCCACATGAAATTGCCTTCATGGAAAATAGAGAAATTGTGGATAATGTTATATATGGTCAAGAAATGGTAATATTTCTTCACAACAAGACTAAAAAACCTAAATGTAAATTGAAATTTGATCTAGCCAAAGCCTTTGACAGGGTAAGCTGGCCTTTTCTAAACAGTATACTCCTTAGGTTTGGTTTCCATAGTCTCTTTGTGAAAAACATCATCTCAAACATTTCTCAAGCTTGGTTTTCTATCTTAGTCAATGTAAAACCATTAGGTTTTTTCAAAGCTTCAAGAGGAATTAAACAGGGTGACCCTATGTCACTCTTCCTGTTCAACATCTTTTCCGAATCTTTCACTAGAAGTCTGATTTTCATTTTTTTCAAAATGGGAAATTAGACTACTACCAAGTTCCAGCTTCTACCATTCATATTTCCCATCTCAACTATGCTGATGATACCATCATTTCTATGAAAACCACTGAACATAATTTAATTAGAATTAGAACATATCTTAAAAAATTTTGAAGTGGCAACATGTCAGAAGATTAATTACTCCAAGAGTAATTACTTCTTATCTAAACATGCAGGGTTAGAATCCCACACTCTGATCAGGAAAATTTTAGGCATGTCTAAAGGCTAGTTTCCTTTTACATATCTAGGGGTACCAATCTATATAGGTAGAGCCAAGAACTACTATTTCTAAAGTATCTTTGAATTATTTGATTCAATACTTTTAAACTAGAAGAACCATTGGATAACGACTGGTAGGCTCACACTTATCAAAACATGTATGTTCTCTATTCCATGACATTTATGGCGGTGATCAAGCTCCCTAAATTAGTCACAAAAAAGTTAACACAGATAATCGCAAGATTTTTCTTGAGAGGGTGGGGATGATTTGAAGGCAAAGAAAGCTTGGAAATCATTTTTGGGAATCTAACTGGACACACTTTGGTCCCTTGATAGATCACTTCCCTTCCTTATTAGATACCATCCCAAGGAAACTAACTAATGCGGATTTCATTCTAAATAAACATCTTCGAGTTAAGCTCATTACAGAAGGCAGTTTAGCCATGGGTTGTTTTTACTTATTCTGATTATGGAGTGAAGCTTGAGACAAAAAGCTCCAGGGTGCACTTTAACTGAGCCACTTCAATCTTTTTTCCATTCTTTAAGTAGATGCACTTGATACTTCTTTGCCACCAAATATTAGTTCTTTTTTGCAGGAAGTATAGTTAGGGCAACAACAAGATAGAATGATCTGGATTCATGATCTTAAAGGTAGCTTCACATTTAGGTCAGCTTACAACCTCATCAGGAACAAATGTACTACTATTAGATCTCTGAACACGTTTGGAATCAGAAAATACCAAAAACAATCATATTTTTTACGTGGAAAATGCTAAATGCTATTTTACTCTTTGATGATGTGCTTGTTCTTGTGAGAATTAACATTGTTCGAAATGCATTACATGCTCTCTCACTGTTGATTCTATTAATCACTTCTTCAATTAATGTGAAATTGCTATTAAAATATGGGATCACTTCCACATTTGGCAGGCAATACCCAAAATCCAATTCTCTTCCATTTGGCATATATTAACTTATTGTTGGTCATTTATTGGTATTACTTATTTATATACTGAGCTAACCCATTTACTTCATTTACATGTTGAACTTTGGAAAGATAGTAATTGTTTAAGTTTTGAAGGAAGAAAACTTGAGCTAAATGTCATAATCAGTCAAATTAAAGAACACTCATTTTATGCACTACTTTTGATGCAATATTTCTCTAGGAACCCTTTTGACAGGGACTTGCCTAACCTTGGGCTGATTCCAGCTTCAAACAATCCTCCTAAACCAGCAATTAGATCCATTAAATAGAAACCACTGGATCAGGACCTTGTTATCAATGTTGATGCATCTTGGAATCAATCTATTCTAAAATGGGGACTAGGCATTATAGTGAGAGACTCGACTGGTAGCTTTATCTCGGAAAAGGTCTATATATCTAATGCATACTTTGATTTCCATGCCAAGCTTCTTGCAATTCATCTTGGCCTTACCTCTGCAATTGAATTCACTAACTAGGCTTTTGCATTACAATCATATTGTCTCTCTGCTGTAAGATTTGGTCTCAATCCCCTTGAATTCCCCATGGAAATCTTATAGTTTAGCATGCTTGATAAATCAAATGCTATCTTCATAAAATTTAACTCATGTACTGAGGCAAGCTAATTTACCAATAGATAAATTAGCTAAATTGGATCTGAAAGATGATATTTATGAAAGTACTCTTTGATTGAATAATTTCAATGATGAGATCAAAGGCCTTGTATTATTGGACCTTAAAGGTGTACCCTCAATATGTATATATTAGAATAGTATCTACTCTGTTTATTTTTTTCTTTGCAGGTACAAAGATTGGACATCCGATTAAGTTTGCAGTTGAAGACCTAGAAGCAATGGTTCTACTCATCAGAATCACAAGACCAAAGTCGATCATGTTCTCTAACCTGGAACATAAGACTTGTGGAATCAAATACTTATGGAGACACTATTTGGATGATTTCTTATCTGGATTATGACTTATGGATGAGTTTTGAACCAACTTGTGGTTTTTTTTACAGATCTGGCCACATAACACCTACCTATCTTCTTCCAGGAGAATGTTTAGTTTTATTGGATGTCTAACCTATTTTCGTTAACACAGGGTGGAGACGAGAAACTTAGGAATCACATCCAAATAAACCTCATTCTCTATTTTTATACACAACTCATACATCTTACCATTTACTCTTTATTATTAGGGTGTGGAAAACCCAATAAATAACTCCCATCCATTATCGGTGGATGTTTAGGCTAAAATAATACTATTAAACAATTCATGTAGCCCATCCTGATTTAAATTTTCTTTTCAAATGTTATAAACATAGGTTTCAATTTCTTTTCCTACTCCCTCTATCCCATTTCAAGTTGTAGTTTCACTATTTATTTAGTAAAAAATTCTTAACTTTGACCATAAAGTTGAATTGGTGTTTAACCATAGATACTATTGTACAATACCTTGTTAGATTCGTTATAACATATATTTTCAAGATATCAAATTATCGCAAATTTAAATTATTCTTAATAAAAGATATTAAGAATCTAATATTTTTCAAGTCAATTGGTGAAAATCAAAAGGTGCAATTTGAAATGGGACAAAGGGAGTATTTTATAAATTTTTTATAATTTAAGAGTGTGATATTTCTGGGTTTTCAGACTAACTTGTGTGAACGAAATTGTTCATTGATGTCAAGAGTTTGTTTGATCTCAAAGAAAAGGTTGAAATGCATTATTGACTATGTGCTGATATAACCTTACACTTTTTACGAATGTGTTGATATAACCTTACATTTTTTACGAATGTGTTGATATAACCCTATAAATTTTAGGAATGTGCTGATTTAACCCTACCAATTTTCATAAAGTGATGATATCACCCTACCTATTACGGTGGCGGTGCAGCAGTGGTCTGATGGTGGTCCGCCAGTGGTTTGACGGTGGTCTGGCAGTGTTAGAGTATTAATGACTCTAAGTGTAATAATGTCATTTCCTATATTTTTGTTTTTTTCAGAAGGACAAAAATCTAATTTTATAAAATTTTGGTTAAAAGTAGCCGGAGAGGGTTATATTGGCACTTTAAAACATTCGAAGGTTATATTGACACTTATGTCAACTAGGTGGTGTTAGAAAACTACTTTTTCGTTATTTTAAAAGTAATTAATTAAATAAAAAGCAAACTACCCCTCTCACCCCCTCTTCTCTTTTCTAATGAATGTGGCAAAAATATGGAAAAATGAAGGTGGCGGTCTAGAAATTCACTCTTTTACCTCTTTCCCCAACTCAATCTATGTACTACTCCAAAAACACCATTACTGCAGCGAAGGAGGTCATAGTTATAGAAGGGTGTTGAATTGTGCATCTTCGATGTACATTCTTCGCGATAAATATTCTTTTGAAACTTTGCAGGTTGGTGGAGATTTTTGACACATTATTGTTGGAAGGGTGAGAAGATGAAGATTGATGGTGTTGGCATTGCACGCATCAAGAATCACAATGGCATTGCTAAGATATTATCTTATGTGAAATTTGTACTGGGTGTTGGTGTAACGTAATTTCAATGGGAAAGTTATGTGTGCGAGGATGTAGATCCAATGGTGATGTGTTTAAGAGAGGTAAATTGATCATTGAAGAAGTGAGAAGTGATCTTAATATTTTTCATGGTTGGAGTTTTGAGAAGTGGGTCTTGCGATAAATTTGACATAAGGATGAGTTGAAGGCAAAGAAGAAAATGCAATTCACATGCGTTGAAAATGTTGTATTTGGGACTTTGAGTCAATAAAGGAATTATTGGGAATACTCCTCAAAGGCCAATTATATAATGAGAACTGAGTGAGAAGTACTCATTATAAAATGGATACGAGAGTTATAACCAATAGAATTGAACCTAGGGTTGTGATAGAGGTTTCATATAAATATATCGTATTTTTGTTATAGTCATCATGTGAGTGATAGAGAATTTGTGGTTGATTAGGGAGAATAGAAATAAGTGTTGACCGACATTGTGTGTTGAGAGATATATATTGTAAAAAATCTTATTTTCTAGTGGATTGGAATTGTTTGATTTCAGAAGTTTTTCCCAGTTTGGGTTTCCACGTAAAATTCGTGTGTTTGTTTTTTTGCTTCTTGATTGTATTTCGTCATGCGAGTAAAGAAGAAAATTTTAATCTTGACGAGGTAATGGTTGGTGAACATTGTTTTACTTTCCAAAATATTATGTAAACTCAGAAAAAATCAAATTAGTATACTGGTAAGCAGAGTCGATCCCACGAGGAGCAAAGCAATAATTATCAATTTACCAACTAATTTTTTAAACCTTTTTTTGATATAGCCACGACGCCTTAGTTTTGAGAATTTTTCTAACAACAAAAAATACAACCTAATTACTCTAAAAATAAGAATAAAATATGTATGAATGGTATCGGCTGAGAATAACTCGTATTAGTAAACATTGATCATAGAAGAAATGATGAATTAATCCTTACGAATCTATCAGCTATAGGCAGGTCGGTTAACCTCCCCAATTCTTTCAATCCTTGTCAACAATTGACCAATTATAATTAACCAGTTGCTTCCCTTATCAAAATGCCCACAGAAAGTATTCGCTAAACCAGATACACATCTTGATAGCATTAAGAAACAAAAGAACCGGATATAGCATGTACTAAAAGTAAAAGCAAATGGCAGTACACACTTAATTGTTCCATGTGTTGCTATTATAGTCATAGTTAGTTAGCTGTTTTTCACAAGAACTCGCTACTTACTAACCCTTTCCAACGATTATGTATTGGTGGAATTAGCTAGCAATATCCTAACCATATTCAAGTTGGCTGGATTTAAACATATTAAGAATGAATTAAATCAATAACAATTAAGAACACAAAAGAATTAATAACAAAATAATTAGGCCTCACCATTCATAAACTAACACTCATTTTTCTCCGCCGATAAATAAATTAGATACTCAGAATATGCATGTATAAATCGCATAAGAAATGATATGAAAGCGTGATGTTGAATTGAAGCTAAGAAAGGAAATTACTCCCAAAATTTGGGTTTCAAGTTTGGCAAATTGGACCCTCTGTGGTGGAACAAAATCTAGAAAATAACCTAAAAATATGTCTACAAAATTCTGAACTAGTTCTAGACTAAAAAGTGCGTCAATAAATGTCTAATCTAAACTCTCTTATTTACAGAAGAGGCTCGGCCCAAAATACTATCCAAATCAAATTCAAAAAAGTTTATCATTATCCAAATACAAGATAAAAATTTTGTTCCAATCTATTCCCTACAAAATCTCCATGAAAATACTTATCCATATCTGATTAAAGTATGATTTTCTCTGCCCAAATCTGATTTCCTTTCATCCATTATCTTCAATTTGGCCGCAACTCGTTTCTGCGCAACTCTAGTCTTCTTTTATGCCATATTCTGTCATATTCCTCCTCAATTTCCTCATAATTCCTCTTGAGCACCAAAAATTGTAATATGTGACAAATGATACACCTAAAGTGCAAATTAATCCAATAAAATGACAATAAACAACAAAATTTATATGCATCAATGGTCAAGGTTAAAATCCTGAACAAAAATATCCTATATTGACCCCTTCATTCCTTTCCATTGCTATAGCATACAAAGGCAATATCTCAAAGAGTTTCTCCAGTGGCACTACAAGATAACACACCTATTACTTGGACAAATAATATAACAAAATAGCCAAACGATGAAGCCCAACTAGGTTTCTGGCATAAATAATTATTTTTCCGGTTTCCAAAAAGACAAGATTAAGTTGACCGCCTTGCTTTATTTAAAATTTTCTAAACAGGAGACTAGGTGGAACTTTTGGGTATCTATGTCAATTTACGAACAGAATCAAGCCACAGACAACCTAACAAGACTAAAGGTTAAATCTTTGGGCATATTGGGTAATTTAAGAAAGGAGTCAACTAACGATCGACCTAACAATACTAAAGGTCGAACTTTGGTCATCTATGTAAACTTACAAAAGAAGTCAAGCCACGATCGACCTAACAAGACGAAAGGTCAAGTCGTTGGGCATCTATATCTATTTAAGAACGAAGTCAACCAACGATTTTCCTAACAAGACTAAAGGTCAAACCTTTAGTCTATAATGTAAATTTAAAATAGAAGTCAAGCCACGGTCGACCAAACAAAACTAAAGGTCAAACCTTTGGGCATCTTTGTAAATTTAAAAAAGGAGTCAACCAACAATTGACCTAACAAGACCAAAGGTCGAATACTATAAATTTTCAAAAGAAATCAAGGAACAATCAACCTAACCAGACTAAAGGTCAACCCTTTGGGTATCTATGTCAATTTAAGAAAGACGTAAACCAACAATTGACCAAACATGACCAAAGATTGACCCTTTAGTCTATAATGTAAATTTACGAAAGAAGTCAAGTCACGGTCGATCTAAGAAGACTAAAGATAAAACCTTTGAGCATCTATTTCAACTTTAAAAATAATTCAACCAACGATTGACCTAACAAGACTAAAGGTCGAACCTTTAGTCATTAATGTAAATTAATGAACGAAGCCAAGTAATGGTCGACCTACTAGACTAAAGGTCGAACCTAATTGTCGACCTACTAGACTAAAGGTCGAACCTTTAAGCATGTATGTCAATTTAACAACAAAGCCAATTGATGGTCGACCTAACAAGTATAAAGGTTGAACCTTTGGGCATCTAGCTAAATTTACAGAAGAAGTCAACCAATGATCCACCTGACAAGACTACCAGTACGACATCACAACATATATTGCTGGAATTAAAAGCCTGACAAAATGTCACTGACTTCGGCTTGAATAACCTTATTTTGTCATATGACATTGCTTGGTTGTCATGGGCTAGATACAAACCTCAAAAGAACAATATAGCCTTCGATGTCAGTAGAATTAACAGGCTACTGATATTTCATCGACTTTGGCTTGAACAACCTTATTGGGCCATATAACATTGTTTGGCCTTCATGGGCCGCATAAAAACCCCAAGTGTTTGACATCGGTTACGTATCTGTTATTCCCCAAATGTTTAGCGGGAATGAAAATTTTGAACGCACACATTTTTCATTAGAGGGAAAACAAAAATTTGGGCCCCTCAGATCTGCTTAAATACCCACATTCTCCTATCTAACCTCATTCTATACTAAAAATGTTCCATCTCCTATCTCCTTCAACTTTCCCACCCAAAACACATTCTTCCAACTTTCCATTCAAACCAAATTAGACAATTGAAATCAAGCTACTACATGTACCAGAGGGTGGAGCATATACAGATGAAAAATGAATTTTTTTTCCATCCATTACATGTTCAAATTGAATTTCTTTTGATTGATTTCTTAGTTATTTTTATGTATGAATGAAATATTTAATGTCTTCATGAATTGATATGATTGTGTTAAATATCTTCATGTATAGTGTAGATTTTGTCAAAATAATGTTATTTATAACCAATGAGGAACATTATGCATATATCAAGGTTGATTCTATGCAAGAATGTCATTTTGGCAAAAACGTAGTATGAATGTCCGATGTCGGTAAATTTGTCAATCCATGCGATGGCAAAAATATATCGGACTGACATCGCATGTATGCAGATGAAATCATGTTCTTTTACTGTAGATTACTAGTTCATGCGCGCTATGTTTAACATTAGTGGACATTGTTATATGAAAGATCAAAGGATGCTCCAAAATTGAATTTACTTAGCCACCTTTGAATTTACTTAACCACCTCAACTCGAATGAGGACAATCATGGTAAGTTTTACTGTCACGAAGTATTATTCTTGTATTAGTATGATTAATTAGTGTATACTTCATTTGGGCACTACCAATTTCTAATATAAACTATCATTTGTGTGCAATTGTAGTGATTGGACAAGGAGAATTATCAACGAACTTTCGACTTGTAGATGAATGGACTTGTTATTTACTGTTGTTAATGGTGTAAAGAGATTATAATAAGAATTAATAGTTTATACCACAATTTTGTATTTTAATCTAATAGTTTGTATTGTAAGTTTGTAATATGTTATTGAAGTGGTGGTTTTTTCAAGTGATTCTATTTCATATGAATTGAATATAAAATAAATAATGTGATGTTTCAGAAATATTTGCGGCATCAAATATTAAACAACCATGCAATCGAGCCTAAAATATATGGCGCCACTAAACTAAATCACCAACGAGTCACACGTTCTCTTCTCTCTCTTTCCCAAAATTCCATCAACAATGATTAAATGGTAACAAAACGTCTTTCCCCCTCCTATCACTACCACAACTCAGTCGTAAAACCCTTCCGAAAAAAAACACCCTTTTTATGGTAGCTCCTCCCACTGGAGATAGCATGCCCTCATATGCCAAAATACTCTCCGGAAACACACATTTAACAACCAAAAGCACAGTCTCAGCTCAATCGAAGTAAGCCTAAATCCACAAATCAAGTACAGAGGCAAGATTGCATGTCTATACAACTCAGAGGAAATCAGAGTACTGTCAGCTCACCTACCGCACGCCTTAGTTTGAAAATTCTTGCATGGTCAATTTTCAATGGAAAACATAAGAATAGTTTTCCTTACTCTTGGATTCAAAGGTGATCTTAAGCTTGGCCTCATTGAGAATCGTCATGTGCTTCTAAGGTTTGACATGCAGAGTGATTATCAAGAGTGTTGGCTCAAAAATGTATGGAAATGTAAAGTTTACCAGATGAGAGTACTCAAATGGACTCCTCATTTCATATCGCAAGAAGATACTCCTATCCTGTCGTTATGGATCAATATTAAGGGAGCTCAGGCTTACTATCATAGACCATAGGAAATTAGGGCGGTTAGGAGCTCTCTGGAAGTACCGATAAGGGAGGATGCAACAACTAAAGCACTAGCAAAACCACTAATGATAAGGTTCTGCGTCCAAATTGATCTCACACGGAAGAGTCTCACCATAATAAGGTTAGGCTCTATTGAAATCAATAATTGGTATGATATTGAGTATGTAAACCTGCTTGAGTACTACTCTTTTTGTAAAACTATAGGTCACAATTCCTCTTATTGTAAAACCCAAGCTAGAAAAATGGATAATGCAAAACAAGGCTTCCCGGGTTAAGGAAGCTAACATTGGAAAAAATAAAATCCTAAATCTAAGAGGAAACTCTTCTGGAATTACGATTAGTCAAAAACAACAAAATGTAGAGATCCAAAATAACCAAACTAACGAAGCAGAACTAACAAAAGAAGTCAGGATAAAGGAAAAAGACAGTTACGGATCAAGCTCAATAGGTTTGGAAAATTAAGACTAATTCCCCAGGGGAAACTAACCTATCATGAGAAGGAAATTCTTTACTACAGCCTATACAGGTAGTAAATACTTTATATATTTTGTCACAAGATTTTCAGGAACAAGAGGATGGAATTGAACTAGAAACTTAGAAGGATGGAATCATCCCCGGATTCAGAACAACCCCAAAATCTCCACAACAGATGCAACACCTCAAGTCTAACAGCTTAGCACCTACATCTCTACAACAACACAAGGTGATTAAGAATTACCAACATGATAAGAATATTTAGTTTCACTTGCAGATCAAATTGATCAAATACAAACTACATTACTAAACCAGACTAATATCTACCAATATCCACGATCTTACAGATGATGAAGTACAAGATCATGAGGAAATGTTCCACAGTTTGTGGAAGACTTGGAATAACTGCAAAGCTCGGATGAAGAAGAGAAATACACACTTGCACCATCACTGCTCAACCTGCCATAGCAGGAACTGTGGAAAGCTCACTAGGACACATATACAACATCAATTGAACTAGATATACACAATGCAGCTAAAAATAATAACATGAAGATTCAAGAAATGCAGGAACAACAAGGTAAGATATTAGAAGTGGGAGGAAGCACAAAAATAGGAATCACATAGACTTCCACGGATTCTAACCAGGTCACTACAAGGTAGCTGCTAAAAACTCCATTATGTTGATTAAAATGTTAATTTGGAATGCTAGAGTCATATCATCATCTTTTACATCTCTAAAAAGCATAATCACAAACGATAAAGTTAATCTTCTTCCTGTAATTAAACCTAAGTTAAAGCTGGATCAGAAAGTCAGTTATATGTATAAATTGGGCTACTCTTATATGGTTAAATTACTGAGTGAAAAAACTGGATATACCATAATAAGAACATACAACTATTTAGCTTTATGGATATACCTCTGTAACATAATTAGTAGGTATTTTGCCTTTGTGGGGGGGGGGGGGGGGGGTGTTACTGGATGCCTAACCTACAATTGTTATTACATGGGGTGGAGGCAATTGATAGGAAACACATCCAAACTAACCACCCCCTTTCTTAGCTTTGCACCCACTCATGTACCTCTACTCTATTTTTCCTCTTTTGGCAGACTCCTTTCTGCTTGCTAAGGTGTGGGAAGCCTAATGAAATTACCCCATATCACTAAGGTGAAGGTTATACATAAAAAAAGCTTTCTTGATCATTAGTAGATTAACCTTAACATAACTTTGTCAGCACCCCAGGTTAAAATGCTCGTAGCTATTATGTATGCCAAACACACAAGAAAGCTAAGACAAGAAATCTATGACAACCTAACCCCTTTACTAGAAACACAGGAAATAAGTATGGTAAGGGTGACTTTAATGTCTGAGATCCACAGAGGAATAGGAGCATTTCCAACCCAGGGGTCTATTTTAGAAAAGTCAGTTTCCACATCAGATTGACAGACTCCCAAACCAAAAACACATTTCCAATGGCGCCGTCACTTGAAGACATCAATCCTACGTTGAAGTAATTATGAGAGAAACTGTCAATTACAACTTCTGTACACTGAAGATGATCATAAGGCCATCAGTTGTCAAAAATATCATAATTAATTCTTCACTTTTAACCGTTTTACTATTTTCATTTAGAATATAAAATTTAAAAGTGAAATTAATTAATACTTCATATTAATTAAAAATCTAACAGAATTTGGATTTCAATGTATAATATTCAAAATTAATAATGTCAAAAATAAAAATTTAATACAATTTATAAATGATGCTGTTAGTTCAATAATTTTAATTTAACATTTTAAATATTTTTATTTATATAATTACAAGTTGGGAGTTAAATTTGAAGGGATTTGAGTTTATAACTCAAATTCAAATATTATATTTAATTAATTAAGTTAAATATATAAATAATATAATTAAATGATTTTTTATATCTGTTATTAATTATAAAATAATTAATAAATATTATTTTATCATTAAAATATATTTCATGAAAGGTAAGATCCAATACACACGTGTTAATGATAACCACGATGAAGTTCTTATAAATATAAAGTTTTTGCCTTTATTTATGTACATGTCAAATTGAGTGAAAATTTTACCAATATAAAATTTTAGATCTAATTTATGAATATGTCATGCTAACGTTTTAAATGCGACGGTACCATTGGAGATGAAAATTATAAAAGTACCGTCGGTCAATTTTAATTGCTTACATCATATTCAAGTTGTAATCAAAATCTGACACATGACACCAAGAAAGTGCAAAGACCCCCTAACCATTCGAGCGAGATGCTGACGAATTCATAAATGGCATAGGACACAATGACATTAATACAAGTGGTAATGAATTCTTTTGGACAAATGGTACGTTAAGGAAACCAACATTTAAAAGGCTGGATAGAGTGCTTGTAATTAACAACTTCCTAAGTGAACTAGGTAGTTCATAAGTCCGGATAATGGTTAGGCACACTTCGGATCACATCCAATGTTAATTACCATAGCTAAACCACAGAAAACCACCCAAAAGCCCTTTATAATGCAGGAAATGTGGTATAATAGGAAGTTATTCACACAACTAATAAAGGAAAGCTGGGCAGGGGACATGAATGAGCTAGGAATGGATAGATTTAGCATGAAACTGAAAATGCTAAAAAGGATATTAAGGAATGGAATAAGTTGAAGTTTGAAAACATCGATAACAATGTTGAAAATGCTGAAATCCCACATAAGAACCTAGAAATTTGGTATGACCAAACTCAGGATCCAATCCATAGAATTGGACTAAATCATACTAAAGCTAAACTAACAAAAAAGCTTATATATAGAGCATCAAATCTTTTGGAAACAAAATTCTAAGGCTAGTTGGCTTAAAGATGGAGATATGAACAATAGTTATTTCCATAATTGTGTAAAGAAGAAGCGAGCTAGGCTAGAGATACATAAGATTAAGAATGATCAAAATAGGTAGTTAGAAGATCAGAAGCTGATAGGAGAGGAAAGCAGTAAAAATTTTCACCAAATTACTATCTGATGAAAATTGAGATGTAGCAGGAGAAGGAATGAATAGCCTAATACACCTAATATTTATATAAATGCCCAGCTACTAATGCCAGTAAAAATTGAAGAGTTGATAAAAAAAAGAATCAAATTTTCAACTCAGTCCTTTTATTGCACCAGGACTTGATGGATTCCCGGGGCTTTTCTATAGGAATTCATGGGACAAAATTAATATAGACCTTGTTCAATCAGTCAAGGAATTCCAATGTGGAGTCAAAATCCCAAAATCTATAGGAAGTACTCCGATAGGCCTCATTCCGAAGAGAACTACATAACCAGCTTCTTTTGCAAACTTTAGGCCAATTGGCCTGAGTAATTTTTCAAAAACATTCTAACAAAAATTCTCGGGGAAAGGTTATTACATCTCATGACCAGGATTATATCATCAGAGCAATCTATGTTTTTGTAAGATATGTACATAATGGATAATATCCTCTTAATGAATATTCTCGGACAAATAAAAATAATGAAAGCTTGAACCTAATCATAAAATTAGATATGATGAAAACTTTTGATAGGGTGTCATGATCAATATTGAACACAATGTTGCTCAGGTATGGTTTTATGGACACATTGTCAAGCTGATAATGGGCAATATGTAGCTCTTCGTTCTCGGTCTTAGCTAATGGATCCCCAAACGGATTTTTCAAGCCCATTAGAGGCTTGAAACAAGGTGATCCATTATCATCCTTTATATTTAATCTGTTAACTGAATTCCTAACTATGGGTTTGAAAGAAAAGTTCGACCTAGGAAGGATAGACAGGTTTCGGATACCACAAGGAAAGATGAGTTTAACTCATGTTTCAGTTTAACTCTCTCACACACACACACGTGTATATATATATATATATATATATATATATATATATATATATATATATATATATATATATATATCTTTATGTTCTAATTGTTCTTCAATTTGGGAATAGCTTAATTCTTCTTTTAAAAATGAAATATCTTTTTGTTTCCTATTGATCATACATATCCTTTTATATATTGAATTAGTTTGTAATAAGTTTAATTCAATTTGACTAGGTGGATTCATAAAAGAAAATAATAATTTTTTGCCTAATATTTTGGTACTAATTCCTTTTTGAGTCTTTTTGAAAGGGGTTATTTGATATAAAAATGGGTTTCCTAATACTGCATCATATGATACATTTTCTAATATTAAGAATGAATGTTTAATACAATAATTATCATTTCTAATGTATCCATTTGATAATTTCTTTCTAATAACCATTGGAGTACCATTTGCTGCTGCTAATTGTTCATTAGTCTTTACTAAATATTTACTTGGAATTAATCCTGACCGAATGCATGATTGATCTGCTCCACTGTCAATCAATGCTACTACAGTAATGCTAAAATCCTGAACTCCTATAGTCACTAAGGAATACCATTTTTCCATATTAATTTTATTAATAACACCAAAAAATTGTTGATCATTCGGAGTGTCTTTTGAAATAATAATACCAGAACTACTAGGTGTATCTAATGCTATTAGTTTTAGTTCTAGTTCTAAATCTTTTTCTTTTAACTCATTTAATTCTGTCTTAATATGTCTAATTTCATTTTTTAATAAAGAAATTTCTTTTCTTAAATCTTGATTGTCTGTTGAAGTGATTATTGTTTTATGCTTGTCTAATTCTGAAAATTTTTTAATAGTTTGTCCTAAACTGAATGCTTCTGTTATTCTAGGTTTATTTTCTTATATATATATATATATATATATATATATATATATATATATATATATATATATATATATATATATATATATATATATATATATATATATATATATATAACGAAATCCCTGAAAAACCTTAACACGTTCCTGACAAACTTTCAGAAAGCTACAGGCCAGAGCATCACTTTCTCAAAAAAAAGCTCCTTCATAAATGGGAAGTTTATGGGAAATAGAAAGATTCAGGAAATCGAAAACAAAATTGGCATGGCTCGGGTAGTACTTCCCTTTCAATATATGGGTGTGCATTTGTACAAAGGAAGGAAAATTAATTCACACTTCTATCATATCCTGAACAAAATTAGTAGCAGGCTAGGTGATTGGAAGAATAGATGGCTCTCGCCGGCAGGAAAACTAATCCTAATTATAAACTTTCTCGTGAAATTTTCTCAACACACGAGCGGCTATTTCTCCAACCAAAATCATTAGTCTCGAAAATAGAAGCACTTTGTTCCAACTTTTTCTGAGGCTTGGATGAGGAGGGAAGAGAAAAAAAGCACTGTAAAAGTTGGGAAACATGTGCTACCCCAGAGAGGAAGAGGGGTTGGGGATCAAAAGCATAATCACAACAATGCATGCTTATTCCAAGATCTGGTGGAAGCTCCAAAGAGGAGGAACTCCGTGGATTACGTTTATATAGTCTCCACTTCCTTCTTATATGGCATCAGATAGTTGAGCTATATATATGGAGGTAGATTAGATGGCAATACTAAACACTAGTGTTCAGGTAAGCATAGGAGCAGTAAACTTATAAACATCGGATTGGCGAGGAAAAGAGATTCTGCAGTATATATAAACTCAACAAGACTTATCTTTTATGTTCCTAACAGTAGAAGATTTTATTTGTAACAGTCCGCATTATATGCAACCACTGGTGCAGGGTTTTAGCACAGACATTATGTAGGTATGAATGCAGCAGGTTAACCTCACAAATCATGCGGATAAATTGAGAAGGCGGCCGCAAGAATCATGCATGTTCTCAGTTAAATCTGCTTACGATTTTCTCAGGAACAAGAGTACAGCACCAATTATAGCAGCAAAGGTTTGGCACCCTACAATTCCATCAAAGATTTCAGTTTTTCTCTGGAAGCTTTTAAACAACATTCTGCCATTGGATAGTGTTCTTAAAAAAATGGTCCTTCTCGTAATTCAAAGTGCCTATTTTGTGAAAACATGGATTCGATGGATCATTTTTTCAATAACTGTATCAACTCAGTGGTGCTATGGAACTGGTTCCATGATTTGATCAACATTCCACATGTATTCTTCCATACAATTAGATATAGAATCAACTGGTATGGTTCGGTTAGAAAGCCATCAGCAGTTAAATCCTTCCTTCGATTTATGTCTTTGCATGTTGAACTAGGGAAAATGAGAGTTTCTAGGATATATGATAATAAGTTTACACAGGTAACGACGGTGAGAACAAATTATGTTCTTAACGTATTGTATGAATCACTCTCAGTAAAGCCAATCGATTTGTTAAGAGAAATGGACTTAATCTATGTTAGAACATGACTCATCCTTGCTTTAAGGAAAACTAGGAAAAAGAATGCTATGGTCATTAACAGGAAACAAATTAGGAACAAAAATTAATTGTGATGCTGCATTTGACAAAAGCAGCAACTTGGCTGGAGTAGGTTTAATAATGAGAAATTATGCAGGTACTTTTGTTGGAGTATGCAACAGAGAATTCAAGCAGAAGGACCCCTGCAGGCACAGCTGGAATCCATACACCAATTTGTACTTTTTGCCAATACACTACTGAAAAACGGGTACATGGACACTGGTAAGAGGGTGTCGGTGCAATGATACTGGTGCTAGAAATCACATATGCACTAGTAAAAGCATAGAGAATTTTGAGTACCGGTGCCTACGTGGGAATTCAGCACCGGTAGTAAAATTACCAATGTTGTAGACCAGTGCATAAGTTAAAATAAGGATGGAAATGAAAATATTCAGCATTGGTAAGGTTTCTAATGGTGCTCAGTACCAATGCTAGTGCAAAATTTACGCAGGGAACATATAATTCAAGCACCGGTACTGTGTTGGGTACCGGTGGTGTTGCAAAAAATATGCGCAAAATGATATTTTTCCAGCACCAGTTTGTTTTTTATGGATTGCACCGGTTGTAAAAAGTGAGTCTAGCACCTATATGCAATAGCTTATACCGGTGCTATTGATGCATTTAATGCACCTACCACCTTCTTTTGGCAGATAAATAGGGGTTTGTTGGTGTGTTTTGGTTTACTAATGACAATTTTCAGATGAGGAAGACGTTGAATGCTCATCAATGAATTCCCTTGAAGGTACCATTTAATTTGTTTTATTTTTCCATTTATGATGGAATATGATGGGAATGGTTTGCTGCCACATATTTTTTGCACGTTTGATCATTCTAATGTTCCTTGCCACGAAGTCATCAAATGAGTTTGTTGGCTAGTATTGTTGATGTATTCAATGAGTTGTTTATGCATTTGATATGATAGGGTATGTTACGAATGTAGTAATGTGATGTTGCATGCTGTGGATTGTAATTTGATGCTTTATGAATAGAATTATATTTAGGGTAGAAGTGTATATTGGTGTGGAAGTTTTATTCTTGCACATTGATTAAATTGAAGAGATTTATTGTGCCATCGAGACGTGTAAGCATGTGTAGGACAACGTTAGTTTGGTGAGTGATGAATTTATTGGTTTTGTGCGAGGGTTTATGGAGCATGCATTTAGTCGTGAGAAGAGAATCTTATGTCCTTGTCGTGATTTTAAGAATCGTAAGCGTATTGACAATCGGGACTTTTGGAAACTCCACTTGTACAAGAAAGGGTTTGCAAAGGATTATTTGGTATGGAGGAGGTGGTGGATGAATTTGGGGGAAGGCCCAAGGTTTTGTCAAAATTTCCAGGTGAGAAGGATACACCATTATATCACGGGTGCAAGAAGAAAGATATTGTAATGTCCGGTTTGATGTAGTTGTTTAACATGAAAGTTGTTGGTTCGTGGAGTGGCACTAGCATTGATAAGTTGCTCAATTTTTTTTAATAAGAAGCCCCCCCGGCAAAGGTTTACCAGAAAACCTCTATGATGCAATATGAATTTTGTGTTCGATAAGAATAGAGTATAAAGAAATACATGCATGCCCCCAACGATTGTGTTTTGTGTATGGGTTATTTGGAAAAAGAGGTGGCTTGCCCCGTATTCCATGTTTCACGTTATAAGGAAAGGAGAAATGACGTTATTGATGGAGAGCTTATTGTGAAGGTAAGGAAATGGGTCCATGCGAAATGTGTATGGTACCTTCCTATTGTCCCGAGACTTAAGAGGTTTTTTAAGAACGTTGGGGATGCAAAGAACATGACATGGTACATGGGCTGTAATGATGATAATTTTATCAGTCATCCTGCAGATGGAGATCAGTAAAAGAAATTTGACAAGATGTATCCTACGTTTGTAGCTGAATCGAGGAATTTGAGGATTGCCTTGTGTATTGATAGTTAGAGACCCTTTGGTAACATGTCATCAAAACATAGTTCCTGGCCGGTTATGCTGGTCATTTACAATCTACCTTTGTATTTGTGCATGAAGAGGAAATATGTGTTGATGCCTTTGATGATTTCGGGGCCGAGACAACCCAGAAATGACATAGATACATATCTAGCCCCTCTCATTGAAGATTTGGAGGTTTTGTTCTCCTACTATGTTGATGTGTTTAATGGTTTTCATGGGACCGAGTTCAAGTTGAAGGTGATGCTTTTCTGTACGATAAATGATTTCCCGGTTTATGGTAATCTTTCAGGTTATGTGGTTAAGGGCCACAAGGCATGTCCCATATGCAAGGAAACACTATCACAAGAACCCCCCTTTAGCACCGATTTTTTTATGTTCTAGCACTGGTTTTTTTTGTAAAAAAACCGGTGCCTAAGTAACCGATGCTAATTTAGCACCGGTTGGAAAAAAACCGGTGCCTAAGTAACCGATGCTAATTTAGCACCGGTTGGAAAAAAACCGGTGCCTAAGTAACCGATGCTAATTTAGCACCGGTTGGAAAAAAACCGGTGCCTAAGTAACCGATGCTAATTTAGCACCGGTTGGAAAAAACCGGTGCTAAATTCCAACTTTTAGCACCGGTTTTTAAACCGGTGCAAAAATGTCCCGATATAGCACCGGTTTTTCTTGTTAGCACCGGTCGAAAAATCGGTGCTAAATTAGCACCGGTTAAAACCGGTGCTAACAAAAAAAATTGGTGCTAAATTAGCACCGTTTGAAAAACCGGTGCTAATTTAGCACCGGTTTTTTTTTGTTAGCACCGGTTTTAACCGGTGCTAAAATATTTATGACGAATAAAAAATCCCTTCCTCTGAAAGCGGCAGTGCGCTGCAGCTTTCAGAGGAAGGGAAAAAGACCTGAAACAGAGGAAGCGGCAGCACGCTGTAGCTTTCAGAGGAAGAGAAAAAGACCTAAAACTAACAATTTAATAGGACATCAATTTAATAATAAAATTAACTTCACAAAATTGATAATATAGAAATAAAACCAAAAAAATTTATGATACAAAACTAATAATCAATGAGATTAAACATTGCGCGGGAGACCTTGGAGAGGAATCAATCTCACCATGCCAGAAGCTTATTCAATAGATCACTGGAAACCATGCCAGAAGCTTATACCAAAAGCTTATACCTGAATAAAGACGTTCATATCAGTATATCAACCTTCAGTACTTAACGAGGCTACATAACTAAATTTGATTCAGTCACACATCAACATTAGGTAAAGTAAAGCACAAAATAATCCACCAAGATAAACACATATCTATCATATTTTTCCTATGCTGATTCATAACATTAATGAAATGAATGTAACAATCTTACTCACATAAATCATATGCTATAGAGCAAAAAAACGTTTAAAGTCAAATACAACATTAAAATGCCAAAGTGAAACATATCATCAAGCATCAACAGAAATTTCGTTTGAGTGGGACTCAATATATGTTTGCTTTTCCCTCAAAAGTCGTCATTTAACTCGTAGCATTCATAACAAATGGGCTAACAACCATGCATTTCACATGATATGACAAAGTTCATACAGTTGAAGGTGCATAGTACGTAAGATATGTAAGATTGGGCAAGTCAATTCACCCTATGCTACATCAGTTCTCAAAGACTAGAAGATAGGTGCAATAGTGAATCAAATAATGCATAACAGATCTACTAACGGAGTAAATTTACATCCATCAAAATTAAATCACAGAAATTAAACATGCAAACCTGTCGAAAATCAGGGTTCTCATCATTATAGGCTTCCAACAGGAAAAGAAGATATACCTCAGGCTAATTTGAACACTAAATTGAACTAATCAGAACACATAAATTTTCAATAAAAAATGCAGGTAGTAGGGTAAAATTGATGCAAGATGTTTCGTCAATTGATGCAAGTGTTACTCCCTCTATCCGAACTTAAGTTACACAATTTAACTTTTCACATTTGATTTAAAACGTAAACACAGCAAAAACAGCAAACACAGCAAAAAACAGAGAGAAGAGAACTTTTGATTATGTGCATCAATGATTTTTTTAGAAAAAATACCTAGTTAAAGTCAACTTAGTCACTAGTATTTATATATAGAAAGTCAAGTAAACCTGGGAATGAACTTAAAAGTACCAGAACCATATAGGAGCGATTCTACTATCATCTAGCATGACAATATACCTATTCTTTGCATAAATACCAAACAAAACAGAAGCCAATTTGCAGTAACAATTTGAAACCATCTATATAATATAATTCATCAATGGTCACAAAAAATAGTATTAAAATCAGAAGAGAACATACGTTAGGGGACCAAAAGAAGAAAAGGGGCAAAATTCATGGGAAAAACAAAGAAACTCAAAACGGTTTCAAGCAAACATCATTTCAACATAGTGATACATCATCTTATAGAATTATGATTAAGGGGAAAATTTGTAGCATCATTTCATACATCAGTTATATCCAAGGCGAGAATCATATACATTATACAGTATAATCAAACTACAAATGAAGAGTAAAAGTGCTAAACCTTCGGTACTGACTCTGCAATCAAGCTAGTTTCAAGTCCCCCCACCGCAATGTTTCTGGTTCAACGTCCCCACATTCATCTTCTTCTTCCCCCGCAATTCAAGCATTTTTCTCTATCAGACAAAACATCAAACACTTGGAGAGCAAGCATAAGAAAATCCCAGCACTCCCATTTTAGGATTTTACAGTCGACAACTACGTAACACCACACAACCTTTACACAGGCAAATGAAAATAGCCTAGCATCTCTAACACCCCAGAAATCACAAGAAAACGAGCAAAATTCAAAAATATAAAACCCTAG
The DNA here is from genome assembly GCA_037428765.1 of Rubia yunnanensis. NCBI lineage: Eukaryota > Viridiplantae > Streptophyta > Magnoliopsida > Gentianales > Rubiaceae > Rubia > Rubia yunnanensis. The sequence goes on from CM075065.1 coordinate 94,358,458, forward strand.
GAAAATCGCCCCCCAAACCCAGATTTTACCCCTAAATCTTAAAGAGGGAGTAAGAGAAACTAAATACATGAAATTGGAGAGCAAAAATGAGACAGTATCAAGGAAAAAATACCGAGTTCTTGCCATTTATGGCGAAGCCCAATTTTACGGGCAGTCGGCACTGTCGAACCTTCGTTACCAGCAATCGACTGATGACATTCGTCTCAGATGGGGGGATAACGACAACGGCGAGGAGACCTACAAGAAGTGGCACCGATCGATAGATATATTAGCGAACAGTGGGTCTGTGCATCGAAGGAAAAGGGACAAGTCTTTGAGCAGGAAGACAAGATGCTGCGAGATCGCCTCCCTCACCGGAGCCGGTGCTGGCACCATCTCCCCTTTCAGATGATGCGTGGTTGGTGGCTGATCGACGGAGAAAAACCAGAGGAGGCGGAGGGATGGTGGGTTCGATCGAATGAAATTAGGGAAAAGAGAAGGAAGACTGAGTATATGAAAATAAGACTTGGGGTTTGGGCTAAAATTATGGGTTTCAGCCCATTAAAGTTTTCATTAACTAAAATCAAATAAAGTTTGACCGTTAATTAGTTAAAGTCAACTTAGTTATTAGTATTTATATATTGAAAGTCATGTAAGGATTGACCGTTGATTAGACAAAGTCAAACATTTTTATTAGTAAATATTATTATATACTAATTCAAATATAAGTTTGACCGTTAAATTGTTAAAGTCAACTTTGTTATTAGTGTATATATATTGAAAGTCAAGTAAGAGTTGACCGTCGATTAGTTAAAGTCAACTTTGTTATTTGTATTTGTATGTAGAAAGTCAAGTAGGGGTTGACCGTAGATTAGTTAAAACCAACTTTGTTATTTGTATTTTTATGTAGAAAGACAAGTAAGGGTTGACCATGGATTAGTTAAAGTGAACTTAGTTATTTGTGTTTATATATTGAAAGTCAAGTAAAGTTTGACCGTTGATTAGAGAAAGTCAACCTAGTTATTAGTGTTTATATATTGAAAGTCAAGTAAAGTTTGACCGTTGATTAGACAAAGTCAACCTAGTTATTAGTGTTTATATATTGAAAGTCGAGTAAATTTTGACCATTGATTAGTTAAAGTCAGCTCCGTCACTAGTGTTTATATATAGAGAGAGTCAAGTAAAGTTTGACTGTTGATTGGTTAAAGTCAATTTAGTCACTAGTATATATATATATATATAAAGTCAAGTAAGCTTTGACCGTTGATTAGACAGAGTCAAACATTTTTATTAGAATTCATTATATACTAATTCAAATAAAGTTTGACCATTAATTAGTTAAAGTCAACTTTGTTATTAGTGTTTATTTATTGAAAGTCAAGTAAGGTTTGACCGTTGATTAGACAAAGTCAAACATTTTTATTTGTATTTATTATATACTAATTAAAGTAAGGTTTGACCATTAATTAGTCAAAGTCAACTTAGTTATTAGTGTATATATATTGAAAGTCTAGTAAAGTTTTATCGTTGATTAGTTAAAGTCAGCTTAGTCACTAATTGAAGGTAATGGTAAATAAAAAGAAACCATGAGAGTCTACGGGAGTGGGAACATTGTCCCACTCCCGTGATACAGTGAAACCTACTGAACTACCCCTGATCTAGATGGTACAATCAGGTGGCCCAAAGAAATACCGTGGGAGTGTACGGGAGTGGGGACATTAGCCCACTCCCTTAATACATGTTACCTAAAATACTACCCCTGATCTAAATGTTACAACCAGGTGACCAAAAGAAGCTAGTCTCGTCGTGATGACCGGGGCCTGTGGAAACCATCCATGGAAAATATTACAACCCATCGTGGTGACCGGGGCCTGTATGAGCCATCCCTTCAACAGAGTCCCTTTGTGGTGACCGGGGCCTGTATAAGCCATCCCTGAAAAACAGAGGGGCGTGAGAACAAACTCACTTGCCTCCTCGCTCCATTTTACATCCATGCTACCGGTGGTGTGAAACGGCTCTTGCGCCGTGGTTTGCTCCCCACGGGTGTCTTCAAATCCGAGAGTGGTCTCGGTCTTCCAATGAATGAAGTAGTATGACATGTCCTCCTAAAAGGGCTTTCACACCGCTTCTACCATGTATACCTCTAAGATGAAGATAAAGAGGTGTTATTGGCCTTCGATAATGGTCTCTGGATGAGGACCGAGGCTTTCTCTATGGGGTTGGGAGCAGTTTGACCGTAGTCCATTGTGCTCCCAAGTGTTCCCCGTAGATAAACCTCCTAGGCATAAGAGACCGGGCATGACTTCTACCGCGCACGCCCCACATAACGGTTTTGTAACCGTTCTTTCCATTTTAGGCAAATGGATAGCATGATGCCATTTTACACTTTTCAGTGCAGCGCAGGAAAATAGCGCAACCGTTAATTCCAAGTGATACCTAGCAAGGGGTTAATTAATATGCGTACACAGAATTAATTTACCCCCTACCCTACCTACATGGCCATGCTGCTACCGTGGGAAATCCTTTCAGCCATATGGAGAGAAGATGCTGCATTTTTTTAAGCAGTAGCCATTCCTCGAGAGCCTTTTCACGAATGCCCCCTCGAGCACTCGAACTCCTACTAAACTCGAAATTCCCCCCTCGAGCACTCGAGGACATTCGGTACTCGAATCAATCAGCCATCGGAGCATCCTTCCATCCTCGAACCATCCCTCAAACTCGAATACCTCAATTCGTCTATCCTCGAACCATCCTTGAATACTCAAGCATATCCAGCACTCGAATGCCTTCAGCACTCGAATCCATCGAAAACTCCTTCAGCCCTTGGACCATCCTTCCAACCTCGAACCATCCCTCCGCTTCCCTTCAAGTACTCGAACCTCCACTCCTCAAGGGGTTACTGTCCAGCATACCAATCAAGTTGCCACTACCAGATGATAGATGTGATTGCCGGACCATATTTTCCAGTGTTATTGAGTCGCCGAAATCTGGGCAAAATTTGAGAAAATCACCAATTATGAGAATCTGATCTTCCATTCCTCTTCTTCTGGGGATTCTTATGAAACTAAGAAACAAGGCCAAAAAATTTGGAGTACTATTCTTTATGATTACGATTAAAACAATCCACCATGGCCGGGAGCCAAACAACTAGATCCAACCAACACACGGTGAAACATCTCATAACATCTATGATGAATCCGAATAGCCCCAAAGTATGTGCCACCTCAATTATACCCAGAATGAAGATCACTGTATGAATGTTCATGAGTGAGAGAAAATTTTAAATCTGTGTTTTTGGCATAGAGCGTCTAAGTGCAGACTAGGTCAGGGAACACAAGGCCGGGGGGTGTCCGGGTTCTGAACACAAGCGAGGCTGAGAGTTTACTGGGTTCTGAGCACAAGCAAGGCCGGGAAAGGAACCGGGTTCTTTTCACTTGCAAGGCCAGAGGTTTCCCAGGATTTGAACACACACTTGGCCGGAAGGTGGCCGGGTTCTGAGCACTAGCGAGGCCGGATGATCAGTCCGGGTTTTGAACACAAGCTAGGCCGGTCGGGTGCTCAGGGTTTGAACACAAGGTCCCCTGAATCAGTTTGGGTAGCCTATTGGTCTAAGCTCCAATTTAAATTCGAGTAAACAAGGTCGAGCATTTTCCGGGTTCTGAGCACGAGCAAGGCTGGGTGGGTTACCGGGAGCAAGGCCGGGTGGGCAGGCCGGGTTTTGATCACTTGCAAGACCGGAGGTTACCCATGTTTTGAACACATGCAAGGCTGGAAGGTGACTGGGATCTGGGCACTAGCAAGGCCGGGGTTTGGACACAAGCTAGGCCAGTGGGGCTTGAGGTTTGAGCACTAGTTTACCCGAATCGATTAGAACTGTCCCTAAAGCTAACAATTTCCATGCCTGAGACCCTTCATTAATATTAATCTCCTATGAACATCATATTTACAGGCCACTTTCAGTAGGAGTGGCGCACTAACCCGCACAAATTCTCATAAACAGTCCCTCTCTTCCTACCAAACCTTCCCAGCATACGTCGGCAATCCACACATTCTACAAAATTAGATATGCAAAGCTTCTCCTGTTCCCAACAAAACTACTCATAATAGAGTACCACAGTAATCCACACGGGTTTAGCGTACGAATTACTTCTTTCCACAGGAGGCCTCGCCAAAAATAGATTCTATACAAATAGCACTAAATGAAACCGAAGACAGCTTCCCAGACGACAAGTTCCTCTTCAAAAATTTGCACAACAAATCCCCAGAAAATCCGCACAAGAAATTCATCCATTAAAGTCCGCACAAAATTTATATAGTGCAAGACTTACATGGGTGTTCGCCAAGCTCTCCATGTTTGCATTGGGTACGGGTCTTCCTCCTCCGCCAGAACTTCATCTTCCTCCTCCGGCAGAAAATTCCACTCATCGAGACCGGTGGGCAGGTCTTCCTCCAGTAAAACCCATCGTGGATCCACGGGTCTTCAAATTCCAGTTCGAAAAGTCCGATATTCGAACTTCAAGAACCTAAAAGCTCCTAGCTTGAAGACCGAAAAACAAGTCTTCATCCCAAAAAACCCATAAAGAGGCTATGGGTTTTCCAAATCCACGTTCGGACTGCGGATCTTCCTCCAAAAGTTCAAGAATCAAGCTTTGTTTTGCAAAACGGGGACCTAGATCCCGAATTCAAATCATCCAAAACCAAGGCAAACTATACATGGAAACACTCTCAGCGAGGAACCCAACATTAATGTTGGGATCCGCTGGAGAAGGGGAGCTGTGGAAGAGAGACCCGGCGAAAACCTAACACGATGAACAGTGCAGGGCTGCGCCCTATTTTTGCATCAGCTTCTTCCTCATCAGCTTAGTCACTAGTGTTTCTATGCAGAGAGAGAGTCAAGTAAAGTTTGAACGTTGATTAGTTAAAGTCAACTTAGTCAGTGGTATTTATATATAGAAAGTCAAGTAAGTTTTGACCGTTGATTAGACAAAGTCAAACATTTTTATTAGTATTTATTATATACTAATTCAAATAAAGTGTGACTGCTAATTAGTGTTTATATATTGAAAGTCAAGAAAAGTTTTCACGATTGTTTATATATATTCAAATATGTAGTCAAAAGTTTTCTTAGTTTGACTGAATATTTGATCTTGTGCAATTTAATCCGGGACGGAGGGAGTATACTAAATCAATTAAGGGTTGAACGTTAATTAGTTAATGTAAACAAATTTTATTCTCATTTGTATATATGAGGTCAGTAAAGGTTGATCGTTGATTAATTTAACTTAACTTACGCATTACTTAAAGTCAACAAAAGAAGTAAACGATTATGAAAGTTAAAAAAAAATAGCTTAGAGCGGCTGCACAGCTGCTCCCCTGTTCATGAAATTTCTGCGAAGATTATTTGAAAATTTTGGCAAATTTTTTGAATTCTTTGGCGGAAATAATGATTTCTTTGGGGGGGGGGAGGATTTTTTTGGCTGGAAAATTTTAAAATTTAAAATTTTTTAGCACCGGTTTAAACCTGTGCTATTTTCTTCCAAAATCGGTGCTATTTGTTTTTTATTTTTAGCACCGGTTTTCAAAACCGGCGCTAATTTTTCCAAAACCGGTGCTATTTTAAAATTTTGGCCTACTACTTTGGTGGGAAAATGAGTATTGAAAATTTTAGCACCGGTAAAAACCGGTGCTACTTTAAAAAAATTTCACGATTTCTTTGGCGGGAAATTTTTTTTGGGGATTTCTTTGGCGGAAAAATTTAAAAAGTTTTAAAATTTTTAGCACCGGTTTAAACCGGTGCTATTTTATAATTTTTGGCCTATTTCTTTGGCGGGAAAATGAGTAATGAAAAATTTAGCACCGGTTTTCAAAAATTGGTGCAATGTTTTACAAAAAAACGGTGCTACATAAAAACATTTTGGCGACTTCTTTAGTGGAATTTTTTTTTGGGGATTTCTTTGGCGGGAAAATTTAAAAATTTTTAAAATTTTTAGCACCGGTTTAAACCGGTGCTATTTTCTTCCAAAATCGGTGCTATTTTTTCATTTTTAGCACCGATTTGAAAAACCGGTGCTATTTTTTCCAAACCGGTGCTATTTTAAAATTTTGAGCTATTTCTTTGGCGGGAAAATGAGTACTGAAAATATTTAGCACCGGTTTTAAAAACCGGTGCTATTTATTAATTTTCACAAAAACCGGTGCTATGTTTTTACAAAAAACCGGTGCTAAGTTATAATTTTTAGCACCGATTTTTAAAACCGGTGCTATTTTTTATTTTTTAGCACCGGTTTTTAAAAACCGGTGCTAATATTTCCAAAATCGGTGCTATTTTAAATTTTTTGGCTATTTCTTTGGCGGGAAAATGAAATTTTCAAATTTTTATCACCGGTTTTTAAAAACCGGTGCTAATGTTTTCCAAAACCGGTGCTATCGTAAAATTTAGCACCGGTTTTTAAAAAACCGGTGTTAAAATTAAAAAACCAGTTTTAAAAACCGGTGTTGAAATTTTAAAAAACTGGTGCTATTAGATTTTTAGCACCGGTTTTGAAAACCAGTGCTAGAGGGGGTCTCTGTGGTAGTGAAAGTACAGATTTCCAATATTTGAAGAATGGTAGGAAGACCATGTATCTAGGTTATAGAAATTTCATGAAGCACATGATACGAGACTACACACTTCATTTTGTTGGCGGGATAGATAGGAAGAGGTGCAAAAAATATTGAAAGGGGTTGATATCCACAACAAGGTGAAGAAATTTAATGGTGTACTTCGAAAAATGATATCTAAGAAGCTTTCCCCAAATGATATACCTTGGAAGAAAAGATCAATTTTCGTTGATGTGCCTTACTGGGAGAATTTAGAGGTTCGTCATTGTTTGGATGTGATGCATATAAAGAAGAATGTGTGCGAGAGTTTAATTGGAATGCTACTCAACATTCCTAGTAAGATGAAGGATAGCTTGAATGCACAGAATAACTTGGGTAAACTTGGTATACGAGGTGATTTAGCTCTGAAGGTGAAAGAGAAGCGTGCATACCTACTACCCACACCTTAGAATCTTTCAATCAGTGAGAGGAGGTTGGTTTGTGACTGTATTTAGGGAATCAAGGTACCACCCGGCTACTCATCCAATGTTAGTCATTTTGTAAACGATGAACTGGGTCTTAATGCGTTGAAATACCATGATTATCATATCCTGATTCAACAACTGTTGCTCGTTTCCATCAGTGGTTTCATGGAGGAGGAAGTGAGATTCTTCATTTTACGCATGTGTTTCTTCTACAACTCCATTTTTCGTAAGAATATTAGCAGGAAAGAGCTTGATGAGAGCTTGAGAGGGTTGTAGTGCTATGTTTATTTAAGAAGTACTTTCCCCATGCATTCTTTGACATTATAGTCTACCTCGTCGTCCATGTGGTTAGGGAAATCAAAATGTGCGGTCGTGTGGGGATGAAATGGATGCACTCGTCCGAGCGGCATATGGGAGTTTTGAAGGGTTATGTACACAATCGTAGCCGACCAGATGCCAGTATTGTCAAAGGTACATCATGGAGGAGATCATTGAGTATTGCACTTCAAATTTGGTTTGGAAGAGAGCACTTAGAGCTCCGCAACGAGGGCACAATGGTCGGAATAATGGGATCCCACGGTCCAAAGGTAAACTTTACACACCCTACAACGCTGAGATGATGAAAGTTCATCTTTATGTTTTACGGAACAGTAGTGAGACTGCAATATATGTTAAAGAGCACTTGTCACTGTTAGAAGAACTATATCCCTAATGGTCATCGAATAAGATACAATTGGAGCATTCTTTAATGTTTGTGAATTGGTTTTATAATCTTTTCAATGTGGATTGAATGCCTGCTAAACTTCGGCCATTTGCAAGGAAACCCAATTGCACTGTGAAAAGATACCTGGGTTATGACACTAATGGATTCTTTTTGTAATAGTGGACAAGGACAACAAGAGCACAACTTAAAATAGTGGGGTTTACGAGGAATTTGAATCCATGTGGCAGCGTAGCAAGAATGACAAAAATCCTATCGTGGCACTTATGGCCTTTTATGGGATGATTGAGGAGATTTGGGAGTTGGATTGCAATGATTTTATGGTTGTTTTCTTCAAGTGTAGATGGGTTAAAAAATGGTGTAGGGGTTCGTTCAGACAAGGACATGGCTTTTGTGTTAGTAGACTTGAATCGAGTGGGTTACGAGGACGACAAGTTCATCTTAGCCACCCAAGCTCGCCAGGTATTTTATAGCCAAGACACAAGCAATGAGAAGTGACATGTTGTACTCCATGGGAAGAAGTTCTAATTTGAAGATGAGATTGATTGGCTCGTCAAATCTGAAACTCTAGAGTTTCCCTCAGCCTTTCCAAGTTTGAAGGACATTGGTGAACCATCCGTAGGTAGATGATCACATGGCAATGGATTGTGGGTAGACAAGAATGACCATATTATAGGTGGTGATGTAGTCTTGAAAAGTTAAAGATAAGGAATAAGTTAAGTGTATTGTATCCTTTTGTACCATTTTGTGTACCCCCAGTGAATTATATGTGGACACTATTCATTTGGTTATTATTTTCTATTGTTTTGTGTGCTTTTATGAATATTATGTCTTGAAGCTTGTCATAGCACCGGTATTTTAATTACTATACCAGTGTAAAGAAATAGAGTATGAGTTTTTTTTTTGTAAAGACACTGGTAAAACATGAATCGACGCCAGTATTCATACAGGTGATGCATACTTAGAGAGAAAAAATTGAAGTTTGCTCCCTGGTCTCAAAATAGAATTTAAGAACCATTAAAGTAGTTGCGTCGACAGGTTGCGCTGAATGAAAATAGGCACCAATATCTTTACTATTCGCATCGGTATCAATACCGATGTTGTAAACTTAGAGAAAAAAAATTGAAGTTTTCTCTATGTTCTTAAAATAGAATAAAAAAACATTAAAGCAGTTGCGTCACGCTGCGTAGAATGAACATAGGCACCGGTATCTTTACTATTCGCACCGTCTGTTTGTTCTTCAATGGTTGAAGGTTCAGTAATTCTTAGATTCCTCTGGATGCTTATAGGTCTTTCTGCTATTATTTCTACTGGAATAGTTATTTCATTCCACTTTAATAGTCTTGGAACCTCTATATTTGTATTATCTGAATTAGTATTAACATATATTGATTCAGCTTTTTCTGTTGGATTTAAGTTTAAGGCTGATGAAATAAATGATCTCATTAATTTGAAGTATACTCTGTACACAAGTACAAAATGTTCTGTTCCACTTACAATTTTATTTTGTTTTAATTGGATTTCAAGTTTTAAAGAATTCATTATATGGGGATCTGTTAGGCTAACCGAATAATTTGGAACACAATCAAATCTTATTGTTCCATTACAAATATTGGTTTGAATCATAGCTAGTAATGAATCTTTATATCTTTCGAGTTTATCATCCCTTAGGGCCATGAATATTGGAGTATCAATTCCTAATCTTACTAATGGATGTAAAACTATTTGAATTAAACCCTAGTGTAAAAATCTATATCCTTGTTCTCTATACTTGTGTATAGCAATCTGGGAGAGTAACCTTATCGATTGGAATTCTTGATGCATTGGTAGAATTTCTTCATGGATTTTAACTGAATATGATTTATTAAAATTTAGTATGTCATGACTATAAACTGAATTAATACTTTGGCTTGGTAAAATATGTTGGATTTCATGACTTTGTAAAATATTAGATGATGTAGATGCTCTATTAGGAAGACTTGATTCTCCGAACAAATTTCTTTTAAGTCTTTCTGTCATTCTTAACATGTTTGTAACTGTTCAGTTCACTATATGAATTAGGGTAGTTTATGTTTTCAGGGACTCCGTCTATACCTTGCGTGGACCACCTCTTTAGGCTGACCAACCATCTTACAGGCTCCGGACGCTGACCAAACTGCCTAACATAAACATTCTAATGCATACTTTAAAGTTTGCAATTACTTGATAGGTTAATAATTGGGAAAGAACCAATAAGAACATGGCTCCGATACCAAAACTAACCAGGAAAAGATAAATTAGATAATAGCAAAAATTTTAAACACTAAATAGTGAATAGTAGATAGTAGGGAATAGTAAACATTAATTTGTGTACAGTAAACCGTAATTAGTGAACACTAACCGTGAACATTAAATAGGGAGTAGTGAATAGTGAAAAAAATACAAAAATAGTTATTGAATGAAATTTCTTGATATTGAATTGGATTTTGGGACTTGCATATATATGAGAACAAAGGAATGAAGGCTAATTGTTTTTAGGGAAAGCTTACAGGTGTATGTGAACTTGCAGCTAGAGGTGGTTGTTCTTCACAAAGTTGGTAATTGTGAGTGTTCGAGAGTGATGCCCCATTCTGAACTAAGGCTTTATTATTTATAGAAGCCTGTGATGTCTAATCTATTACAATGTATTGAATGAAATTTGAAATCCGTAGTGGATGGATGAGTCACATGGCTGCTTTTGAATTATAATAGAGTGTGGGATCCTCCATTATCTTTTTGAGTGGTTGTAGTGGAGTGCGGGACCCTCCACTAACTCTTGTTTGCTTAAATTCGCCATTGCCTACGTTTTTTAGAAGTCAAACGGGTCTTGACCTAGTGGACCTCCAAACAGATCGTCTTCTGGAGTGCTTTCTATTTTTACATCTGTTGCGGCCTTCTGGTTTTTAATTTGTTTGTAAATGGCTAGTATGTTCTTGAATTCTTCATCATCTTCATCCTTTTGAATTTGGGCTGGTGCAGGTTGAATACTGAATGGTCATTGGACTTGACTCCGGATAGTTGGTTGAATTCCCAGAGCATGCTGGACTGGACTTTTGGCTTGAATGGAGTTGATGCTATCTTCATTTTTTTAATGTAACACATAGTTTTTCTCCGGTTTGTAAGTAGTGGGTTACCGCTTTGACTGAGCAGAAGTCAGATTTATAATTGTTCCACCACTTAATTCTGAATTGTCTAATTAGGGAAAAGGGAATGTTTGGATATATTGATTTAATCTGAAAGCTCCAGGCAAGAATCCACGGAACCCTGAATATGGAATGGAATAATAATTCTTTTTCAAATGGTTTGCACTTGCTAAGCTTATGAAATGTGTCTAAGCCTTCTAAGACTGGAATGGGAAGTATTTCTTTTGATGGTCCTAATTTTAACCACCAATCGTAAAACCACATTGGAATATCTCCATTGAATTGGTGGTGAAAATTAATGAACCATGAATGGTCAAATGACCTAATATAGAGAGTTCTATACCAGGCTTGCATATAATCGGCATAGTTGAATCATGTGGGGAAGTAATTGACCAAATAATTCCTATTGGAATGGATATTATGGAAATGGCTGGGGGAAAGTACATGCTTAATATATATTTTGGAGTAATCAATCTGACTGGGGTCTTGTTTATTTTGTATATACTGAATTTTGATGGACTGGGTGTCTACTAGAATGAGTTCATAGTAAGTTTGAGTCTTGTGGATGTCATCTGCCAACCATACACATGCTGGCGTGAATATACTGGATACAAATGTCTTTAGTTGGGGAATATCGGGTTCTATTTGGGATTGAGTCATTAGAATGTATTCTGGGTTTGGTTTATCAAAATAAGATGGGCTGGGGTTGGAGGTTGATGGAATATGCTTTTGACTGGGAATCTGAGTAGCTGACTTTGGTGGAGTAAGGATTGATTAGTTTGGAGTTAATAATGGAGTATGGATCAGTCTAGAATATGGAGTCTGGGCTACTGTGGAATAGGTGAGGGGAGGATAATCTGGTGTTGGTGTTGTTGGTGTCAATGGTTTCGAAATCTCATAATCTCTGGCTAATTTTTGAATTTAAGGATCCACTAGAACTGGAATGCTTACTCTTGCTTTCCTGAAAGGAATTCACGAGTCAAAAAATCTGGAAGGGAGTTATCCTTTCCTTTCATAAATTGAATCTCACAATCGAAAACTGATAAAATGGCTTTCCATCTGGCAAATATCTGTTTTGAGACCAAGTTTTTGACATCCTTTTGCAAAATCTCTTTTCCTGATTTACAATCTATCTTTAATAAAAACTTTTTATTGAACACATCATCTTGAAATTTTGAGATGCATAAAACAATGGATAAAACCTCTTTTTTGACTGTTGAATAATTTACTTGTGCTCCTATCCATAACCCTGATTGATATCTAACTATTGATTCTTTTCCTAAATTTAATTGTTTTAATATTCCTCCATAACCTAAATTTGATGCATTTGTCTCTATTATCATGAATGCGGATGGATGTGGGATACCTAAACATGGTAATGACTTAGCTTTCAACTTTATTTCCTTTATAATTTGAGTGTGTTCTTCTGTCCACATAGGTGGATTAGTCTTTAATTTGTCATATAAAGGTTTACAAATTATTCTTAATTTTGGAAAGAAATCTGAAATATAATTTTGACACCCTAAAAATCTTTGGAGTTGGTTTTTGTCTTTAATTCCGTTTGGAAAATTATCTGCAAACTCAATTGCTCTTCGAATTGGTTTGATTTTTCCTAAATGAATATCACAACCTAAAAATATTATTTTAGTTTGGAATAGTTTCATTTTTTGCTCTGATATAACAAAACCATGCTGCTTAATTATATTTAATAATATCTTTAAGTGTTTGAAATGACTGTCTATTGAGTCTGAATAGACTAATATGTCGTCAATATAAACTATGACATATCTTGAATAAGGAGTAAATATACCGTTCATAATTTTTTAAAATTCTGATGGTGCATTTTTTAATCCAAATGGCATGACATTCCATTCATATTGTCCAAATGAAACTACAAAGGCAGTTTTGTACTTATTTGTTTCATTTATCTGAATTTGCCGATACCCTGATTTTAGATCAAATTTTGAGAATATTTTTGCATTTACTAACCTGTTTACTAAGTCTCTTTTATTGGGAATAGGATATCTAATCCATTGTAATACTTTTTTGAATGGTTTTTAATTTATAACTAATCTATGAATACCTCTTTCTTTCTCTGCTTGTTTATTTACATAAAATGTTGAGCAACTCCAGGGTGATTTTCTTTTTCTGATTAATTTTCTTTCTAGATGACTTTGAATTTCTTGCTTACATAGTTCTACTAATTCTGCATTCATTTGAATGGGTCTAGCTTTGAGGGACCTAAGTGCAAAAGGTAAAAACTTTACTCGTAACTCCAAATTGAAATCTGCTTGAAGGTAATCGTAAACTAACCCCCATGGTGTATTTTCCAAGTTTGACGTGAAGTAATTATCAATGTTCAACAACGAATAAGTCTTCATAAACCCTTTCGATTTCTCCTAGTTCCCACTATGTAAGCAACTATCATTTATTCTAGCATATATACTAGTAGTTTTGCACATTTCATAAAAATCAAACAATTATTTTTCTTTCCCATAATTATTCAATGAAATGAAATCTGTGGGTGGCGTAGCAATGGAAGTTAACGTAATCCATAAACTCATAAGAAGGACCTATTTGCAATAATTATTGAAAATGGCCTCCGGAACACACACCAGGGTCATGGATTCTTCAAACATGACCAAGTGCATGTTGTTAACTGATTTATCGATCAAGTGCAGAAAGGAGTGGAATGTTTTTATAAAGTTTTAGGGCCATAACATAAATATGCTAAAAATATATTGCAACCACCTCTAGTTACATAATTAGACCCAAATTGTGATCTCTTCACTACCATATAGACCTCACTCTAGCACCGGTTTTTAAAAATCAGTGCCCAAAATGTAATAGCACTATTTTTTTTATTTGAACGTCAGTTTTTTAAAATCGTTGTTAATTTAAAACCAATTTTTAGCAAATTGAGAGATCATAAGTATGTTAATTATAGTGTTTTGACCGGTTATTTTCTGGCCAACTGATGCATAAGTATGTTAATTATAGTGTTTTGACCGGTTATTTTCTGGCCAACTGTTGTTTTCAATCTATGCTTACCAAATTTCTCACAGTTGATGTTGTTTTGTTTTGTGTGCATGTTTGTATGCTACTTATGCTCTCTGTGCTCTTTTCTACTTGAGTACGTTTGTATTTTGAACTAGGATAATGATTTGTGAGTAAGGATTGATAGGTGGCTGACTTCCTTTAGGGCTATGTTTGTACAGTATTCGTGTTAGACATGGTGGAAGAAAGAGGTAAGTGTCGAAGGGTATTGTGTATGGGAAGCCTACAAACCAGGATAAATAGTTTTTTATATCTAGGTTTTTCCACCTCTTGCTTCATTGACATTGAATTTCCATGTTAGTTTGTTAGGATCACATGTTTTTAGTTTTAGCTTCTACATTTTGAGGCAATGTATACATTTTTATTTTCTTTTTGCTAAGTAATGAGTTCTATTATTTTGCTGCAGTAGAAGATTCAAAAGAAATGCAGTCTTGGATAATTACCTCAGGTTTAGGGATGCTATTAACCACCTGGTCTAGGAGGGAGCAACCTGCCAAATGGTGCAGCTGGTGCTTAAGGATAAACATGTGTGCATCACCTTGTGTTTTCTTTTATTGCAATTGTAGTGCATTAGTTGTAGATGATATTTTACCTGATTGCAACTCTCACTTGATAATGGTAGCTATAGTTTAGAGTATGTTGTCTACTAAGAACTTCTTAAACACAACGGCAATATTTACTGTTACTGTGTGCGATAAGGTGCGATACTGGTGCGATTTCATTTCTTCCTTCTTCCTTAATCCCAATTCTTTCAGTTCATCGTCCCCAATCCGGATTTGGATAATCAGAGGTATCGATTTTCCTCCGGCGTGCGCGCTGGGGGGTAGTCATGGCGGCCGCTCCAAATCCTCCCATCCCTGACAACGGTAACCCAATCCAAACACCTCCAATCCAGCTATCCTTTGCCGCTGCTCTACAGAGAAAATCACCTCCCCTAAGCAAGACCTTACCCAACAACCCTGAGATAATACCCAAATCCCAACACCTTGGTGATGTAGCATGCTTATATTCCGAAGAGCAGATTGCTAAACTATCCTCCCACTATGCAAACGCGCTAGTAGGAAAATTCACGAAAGGAAGGTGCTCCATGGAACAACTTGAGCAATTCTTCAGAACTGTTGGTTTCTCAGGTAAGTACCAACTCGGTTCTTTAGACTATAAGCATGTTCTTATTCGATTTGAACTGCTTAATGACTACCAGCGTTACTGGATGAAGGGAGTGTGGAATTTTAGTGGCATTGTACTCAAACTCCTAAAATGGACCCCCGAATTCTCAATTCATAAGGAATCTCCTATAGTTCCTGTATGGTGTATCATTAGAGAGGTTCCCCTATACTACTATAACTCGGCTTCAATTGAATCTATCAGTAACAGTATTGGGAGCTTTATAAAAAAATGACATGGCCACTGACATGCTCACAAGGCCCTCGGCCATTAAGTTATGTGTTGAAATTGATTTTCAAAAACCATTATGCTCTCATATTCGCTTGGGATCTGTCACTAACAATCAGAAATATCAAATTGAGTATGAGGACATCTCATTGTACTGTGATCACTGCTCGAAGCTAGGTCATTCTATGGCCCAATGTAGAGCTTTTCCCCCTAACCGCACTGTTAAACCTCAGGAAGAAATTAGGAAAACTAATCAGGCTCTGTGGCAGCCAACTGGAAAAATATTTGATACCCCCCCTTGATCCTTACTGATGAACAGCCTGATCAAATTCTCATGGAGATGGATAAGACCCTTGACTCTGTGGATATACCATCCTCATCTCATAACCCTCAATCCACACCTATCATTGAGTTATCTCATTCACAACTTCATAACACACCTGACAAATCCTCTGCTCCTAATGCTAATGAGAGTTTTGATAACTCTTTGAAGAATCTAATCCAAGACTCTGCTCACATAAATTTTACTCCAAGGATATATGCCAGTGATGATATACATTTGGAGAAACATAATTTATCTCTGGACATACAAAAGTTTACTGTTAACTCCCCTCATGGTCAAGTGGGAAATAGATTTGCTATTTTACAGGACCAGCAGGAGGACTTAACTGGTATCCAGGAGGAAGTAACAGAGGCTGATCACACCACTTATGCCATAACTGCTTCCCCATCCAACCTCAGTCAGGATACTTTGCAAGGTAAGTCCAAAGGTAAAAGGACTAACTACTTCTCCCAGATTAACAAAATGATGCTTAGATCATCTACTAAAAGTAGTAAATCTAGTGAACAATGACTAGTCTTCCCTCAGTAAAGTTTTTAGTTTGGAACATTAGGGGAATGGAATCTTCAATGTTGAGACTAATTAATCTCATTAGACTTAAAAAGATTCAGTTGCTTTGCATTATTGAGCCTATGCATGACATCTCAACATTTCACTCTTATAAGGAGAAGCTTAATTACCAAAATGGTTTGACTCTATTTAACAGTAAGATATGGATTATGTGGTCGAACTCAATCTCAGTCTCTTTACAGGCATCCCATGAACAATTCTTATATGTGCACATAGAGCATCTGTCATTTAATTTTCATATGAATGCTGTCTTTGTATATGCACTTAGAAATAGAGAAGGTAGGAAGACTTTATGGGAAGATCTAGCCCCCATCTCCAATGGAGATACTATTTTCATTGGTGATTTCGACACTATCACCTCCCTTTCTAAATATAGGGGTCCAAGCACACCATCCTTAGGCAGTATTAGGGATTTTAATACATGGATAAACTCCTTGGGCTTGCAGGAAATTAATACGGTTGGCAACTTATTCTCTTGGTGCAACTCTAGACTTAGAAATCCCACATCCAAAAGGCTAGATAGGGGTTTAGCTACTATTTCCTGGAACCTTAAGTTTTCATCCTCATCCATTCAGATTCTAAACAGGCAAACCTCTGACCACTCACCACTGTTACTACAAATATCTGATTTAACCATCACTAATCCTAAACCTTTTCGGTTTCTGAATGTATGGTTTAATCGTCAGGATTTTATCCCCCTCATACAGGCAAGTTGGGACAAACAATTGAATGTTAAGGGCCTGCTTGGTTTTTATCTCAAACTTATCAGACTAAAAAAAGAGATAAAAATATGGAACAGAGAGTGTTTTGGGAACATTGACACTAATTTGTTAAATGCTGAAGAATCCCTTAGACTCCAGGAATCTAGATTTGATCTTAATCCCTCTGATACTGAACTTATGGAGTTAAATAGACTTAAGGCTTTACTGTTGCGAGCTCAAAAGGAAAAGGAAAAGCTGTGGAAACAAAAAGCAAAGTTGAAATGGAATAAATTAGGGGATAACAACACCCAATATTTTCACAAAGTGGTTCAAGAGAAAAATTGTAGACTTCAGATAAGTAAGATAAAAAATACAGAAGGTCAATGGCTTAACTCTCAAACTGATATAAACTCTGAAGCCATTTCTTTTTTTACTAATCTGCTGCAGGAACCTAACACTGAACCTAATGATACATACTACCCACATTTTCTGAATCAAATACCTCTTATCATCTCTGATGCTGATAATAATGATCTTTCTAAGCCTGTAACTGAATCTGAAGTTGAGTTTGTTATAAAAGGCTTGAATAAAAATAGCAGCCCGGGCCTTGATGGCTTTACACCTAAATTTTTTCTGAAATGCTGGCCTATTATTAAAACTGATCTAGTCATGGCAGTTAATGATTTTCTAGATGGTACTCCTCTGCCCAAAGGAATATCTAGTACTTGGATTACTTTAATCCCAAAAAAACCCACTCCTAGTTCTTTTAATGACTTCAGACCTATCAACTTGTCTAATGTTCTTAATAAAGTATGCTCCAAGGTGCTAATGGAAAGGCTTAGACCACATATGGACAAACTGATCTCCCCCAATCAATCGGCTTTCATGAAAAATAGGGATATATCAGACAATATCATTTATCTTCAGGAAATGATTCGTTTTTTAAATAAGAAAACTAGGACTCCTAACTGTATTCTCAAACTGGACTTGCAGAAAGCTTTTGATAGAGTGAACTGGCACTTTTTGAGAAGCATTTTGTTGAAATTTGGTTTTCAAGGGAAATTCCTGCATGCTGTTATGTCTAACCTTTCTCAAGCTTACTTTTCTATTCTTATCAATGATAATCCTGTTGGTTTTTTTAGGGCAACAAGAGGGATTAAGCAAGGTGATCCCCTTTCCCCCTCCCTGTTTAATATATTTTCTGAAGCATTCTCTAGATCTTTATCCTTCATTTTTCAGAACAATAAACTTGCATACTATCAGATACCTTCTTCAATTACTGCTGCTACACATCTTATGTATGCAGATGACACCATTATTCTTATGCAAGCTTCTAAAGCTAATCTGGTTAGAATTAAGGCTTTTCTGGATGTGTTTGAATATACTTCTGGCCAGAAATTTAACTTCAACAAGTCTGATTTCTATATTAGTAACAGGGCTTCATTTGGAAAAATAAATCAGATGAGGACTATTCTAAAAATGAAGCAGGGTTCATTACCTTTTCAGTACCTAGGTTGCCCAATTTTTACAGGAAGAACCCTCACTAGGTATTTCCAACCTCTAATGGAGAAATATGATAAAAAACTTCAAAACTGGAAAAATCTGTGGCTAAGTTCAGGAGGCAAACTAGTTTTGATTCAATCCTGCTTGTATTCAATGCCTCAACACCTTTGGAATGTGACCAAACCACCTAAATCAGTAATCAAAAACTTAGAAAAAAGACTTTCTAGGTTTCTATGGGGTGAGACTGATGGAAAAAGGAATAAAGTCTGGAAAAAATGGACTCACTTAGCTACCCCAATCTCCAGCTGTGGTTTAGGCTTTAGATCAATCAATGATATCCTAGAGGTATGCTCACTAAAGCTGTGGTGGAAAAGTCAAATTGGAAACTCATTATGAGCAAAATTGTTATGGTCACTTCCTGAGTCTCATAAAAAATCTGTTACATGGAAAAGGATTTGTTCAGTTAACCAGTTTGCTGAACAACACTCCTTAGTAATTCATGGTAAAGGGCTGTGTAACTTCTGGACTTCAAACTGGGGCAACATTGGACCACTTATTGGTCATGTTCCTCAACATATCTCTGCTCCAATTCTGCACTTCACAGTGGCTGATTTTATCCTCAATAAGTCTAACATTCTGCCGCTTATTTGCCCTTATTTAGGAAATGATACTCTCTCCTTTCTACAGGAATCCAAAATTGAAGACACAAGGGAGGATAGGCTTATCTGGAAACCAAATCCAATTGGTAATTTCACATCTAAATCTGCATATCATGCCATAACTGGTTCATCAGGTAATTCTCTGATTTTCAAACTGTTATGGCACAGAGTTTTACCAAAAAAGATATCTATTTTTGCTTGGAGGATGTTCCAATCTTTACTTCCATTTGATAATGTCCTCATTACATGTGGTTTTAGTCTTGCCTCAAAATGTCCTTGCTGTTGCCATAGATATTCTCTTGAGCATTTTTTTATAAAATGCACCCTGGCTAAATCTGTATGGAGATATATGGCTTCTTTGGTTAATTTCAATCTACCTGAACCTCAAACCTTAACCCAAACCTTCTTCACCTTTTGGAATACTAGTGATTTGCCTAAGGCCTTCCAGCTACTTTGCCATATCATCCCTACCATCACTTGCTGGTGCCTTTGGAAATCTAGGAACAGATTCCTCTATGATTAGATTCCTCTATTTGCTGACTACATCATTAAGGAGGCTATAGACACTATTAGGCTAGCTATGTTTTCTAACCCTTCTTATCTGAAATCCACATGTAGCATGCCTCAGTTCATAAAGAATCTATTCCCACTGTCAAGACCTCCTCCAAAACCAATCATTAGACTTGTTTCATGGGATAGACCTCTACAACATTACACAAAAATTAACACTGATGCATCGTGGTTCCCAGATAGGGCTTCTGTTGGGGTAATTATTAGGGATTGCACTGGTTCACCTTCACTGGTTAAATCGGTTTCCATCTCTGCTAATTCATCCTTGCATGCTGAAATACTTGCAGTAAAAATTGCTTGTCAGTCCTTTATCAACCTGAATGCCTCGGTTATTATTGAGTTTGATTATTTACTTGCTGTTAAGATGATTTGTGAGCCTTATACTGCTCATTGGACACTTTTTGATGAGGTTTATAAAATTCAAATGCTTCTGTGTGGTGCTACTCTTAAGTATGTTCCTAGGGAAGGTAATTTGGTTGCAGATGCAATAGCAAAACATCATCATGCTGCTCATAACATTTCTTTGGACCTTAATAACCTGCCTCTGCAAATTCAGGGCCTCATTGCCCTTGATAGATCACAAATACCCCAAATTAGAACCCCTTTACATGACTTGAGATAGGATTGATACTGCTGATGGCTTAATTTTATCTTTGCAGGTCACTTCTCACTGAATTCAACTTGCTGTCCTGATGATCATACTCGGTGGCCACTGTTTTGGCCAGCTGACTGTGGACCTCTCCTCCGATGATGACTCTTGCTGATTCTGAGCCACTACTGCATTGCTGATGCTACACTGCTGCACCGTTTACTCAGCTACACTACTGCAGTTATCCACTACACTGCTTGGCAATGTCTCATACTGATAGTGCACTGATATCCATGTTAGTTGCCTGGCCAAAATGCGAATTAACACGGGGTGTGGAGATTCGTAGCTTCGGAAACGCAACTAACATAACTGGATCTTCGCCTGTTCATGTACAGTCTCTAGATTTGGATTACTTTTGCGGGCAATGACGTTGCCTTCTTGTAAAATCAACCTTCTATACTCTGTTTCCTATTGGCTTGGGGCGCCAAATATATATATACCCCCACCCTCGGGTGTTCGTATTAAAAAAGAGTATGTTGTCTACTAATGATGCTACTGCAACATTATGTATGTTGTGTGTTGAGTACATGTATGTTCTCACCCTAGTGTGGTTTTGTGTTATAGTCTGGAATATGTATGTTGTGTGTTGTAGTTGAACTTAACATCAGATTTGTGAATGAAGTATTTCAAAGACAACCCTGATGACAAGAATGCACTTTACAACACTAAGAATGAAGTCTACACTCAAGGCTGAAGATTGGACAATGTAGTGATATCTTGGGGGCATGATGAATACATGTATTTGGTACATTTTCTTCAATTTCTTAATGAGTAATTATTTTTAGTAATTAGTTCAGATCAGATGAAAAGTTGAATATTTAGTTTTTTAGCATATGGTATGGTAGGGTACATTTGAGAATTTCTAAAGATTATATATTCAAGATTAGTTGTGTGGCTTAACCTTGTGATTTGATGTGTATACGCCACATGATTCAATTGCTAGTTCAAGCTAAAGTTATGTTTAGTCTCGTAAATCGTTATGTTTGGGATATTTATGCTTAGTCCTATGGATTATTAATTTTGTATCATACATTTTTTTTGGTTTTATTTCTATATTATCAAGTTTGTGAAGTTCATTTTTTTTATTAAATTAATGTCCTACTCAATTATTAATTTTTGGTCTTTTCCCTTCCCATAGCTGCTTCCAAAAGAAGGGAATTTTTTTTAATCGCTGTAAAATTTGGCACCATTTTTTTGAGAACCGGTGCCAAAAAAAACCCGGTGCTAAATTAACACTGATTTTTAAAAAATGGTGCTAAAATAAACACTGATTTTAAAAACTGATGCTAAATTAACACCAATTTTTTAGAAACCGGTGAAACTATTTCACTGCCTTCTTAGGCACCGGTTTTTTGGGTCAGAAAATGGGGTGGTAGAACAAGAAAAAATTGTTGCTAGAGGGAGGGTTCCTTTGATAGTGCTTCATCGTACATTGGTGAATCAATTAGTGTTTTGGTCATTGTTTTCATCCGACTAATCCAAATTAGTTATGGGAACATTAGAAAGTTATTTATTTACTAGCACTTATATGGGACCACTTTTGATATAAATTTCCTTGGAAAGACTCTGGATTGCGGAATTAAAATTTCTAACCGAATGAATGGATCTGCAAACTCTCACTAAGTCGCATGAAATTCAAGAATCTGGCCCTCGGGATGCTCTCAATCTCGACTTGCTCTCCAACTAGCCCGCAGGATCAGATCACAAGGTTAACACTATCACATGAACCCCGTCTAGCACCAATTTTTTCTTGTTCTAGCACCAATTTTTTCGTAAAAATATTTTTGCCTAAGTAGCTGATGAAACAGTTTCACCGGCATTTAAAAACTGGTGTTAATTTAGCAGTAATTTTTTGTTAGCACCGGTTTTAAAAACCGATGCTAATATGTACCCCGTCAGCACTAGTTTTATTTGATACCAGTTTTTTAAAAAATTGGTGTTATTTGTGTGACTCGTTAGCACCGGTTTTATTTGGAACCGATTTTTTTAAAACCGGTGCTAAAATTTTTAAGGGAAAAAAAATCTCCGCCTTCGAAAGCAATGCGCGCAGCTGCGCTCAAATTTGAAATTAACATTGAACTCCATGATGTATTTTTTAATTGTAAATTCAAATAATAGTTAAATTACTTTGTATGAGGCCATTACTAGATTCAAAGGACAATAAGATGTTACCTTATGAAGCACGATGTAACTGAATTGCAAGTGGGGGTTTTCAGATCTTGTGGTCAAAACCGTTAAGTGTTCATATAATTTATCCCTATTATTTATATGTTGCACACGCAGATTGTAAACAATTTCCATTTGAAAAACTATCCAATGAGGAATGAGTTCATCAAATATTGCAACGATGTGGCGATGGACATGATGAAGAAGCAGGGGCGGAACCAGAAATTTG
Source organism: Rubia yunnanensis (assembly GCA_037428765.1). Classification (NCBI taxonomy): domain Eukaryota; kingdom Viridiplantae; phylum Streptophyta; class Magnoliopsida; order Gentianales; family Rubiaceae; genus Rubia; species Rubia yunnanensis. The sequence continues at coordinate 94,381,219 of CM075065.1, forward strand.
TTTCAGGGGAGGCTGAAAAATTTTCGGGGTCGGCGTGCCGAGGCGTCGGGACGAGGTAGCTTCCGGTGGCGTCGCGGCGGAGACCTGGTGGCGGAGGGCTCTCGGCTGAGGAGGGAATTGGCGGAGGGAAGAAAGGGTGATAAATATTAATGACATATAAATTTTAAAAATTCAACTCAACAATAAATAAAAATACTACATAATATAATAAATCAAGTAGCATACAATAATATTTTTACAAGTTCACTAAACTACTAAAATAACTACTTTCTAACGCTCGAATTGCTGGAATTACTACTTTCTAACGCTAGAATTAACAAGTATCTTGTCACATCCAAAACCGCATTCAAACGTGTGCGATATGCCTTTTTTGCTTCGGTGAAATGACCATCCAAACAATGTGAGATACTTTGCTTTTGAAGGCTAAAATTTCTCAATTTAATTGCTGCACCATGATGAATTCCATCCACATTCTTAGCATGGTTCCTAAATACTTTAAGGGCATTCTTCCAATTCATCACCCCATCCACAGTATATGCGGTCCCCTTTGCTGAATTCTTAAAATGATAGCAAGGAAAACAAAATGCCGCATCCTTTGAAACACTATACTCCAACCAATTAAATTCATCAAACCAACCCTTTTGAAAACTTCTAAATTCATCATTGAACACTGTCTTTGGAAAAGTATGATTCTTAGGTTGGCAAGGACCTCTTAATATATATTCTCTTAGCACTTCATCTCTAATAGAAACATCAATCTCTTCAATAGGTTTACGTAGCCCGGGATCACTTATAACATCATTCTGATTGAATTCTACACGAGATTGTTTTGTACTACTACCCTCTTCATTGTGCCTTTGTTCATTAGACTCATTCGATCTCTTTACTCCGCTACTTCGAATTAAAAATTTATCCATAACCTATTAAATATCAAATAGGAAAAATATGTAAATTGATTTATTTTTCATCGATTCAAATTCAATTTAATAAAATATCCCTAATTGATAATTAACAAATGAAAATAAAAAGTTCATAAAATCATATTCATCTAAATTCAATTTAACAAATATCCCTAATTGATAATTCCATATTTCCATAAACCGAGATTATGACAAATTGACAATTTCACTGTCACATACAATTATACAAAATAAATCAAACAATTATAATTTCAACTAAATTCCAACTAAATATGCAATTCAACTAAATCAATTTATGCAATTCAACTAAACTTCAACAATCATATATAATACAACCATATAAATTCAATTCAACATCCAATCTAGAAATCATGTTCACATTATACATATATTTAAGTTTTGAAGAAATAAATTAAAAAGACAATAAATTATAAACCCTAAAATTAATAAATATTAGCATAAAGAGAAGAGAAGACTTACCGTGGTTTCAGGTTTGGAGAGGCGGCGGGACAAGGCAGGCAAGCAGCCGGCGGTGGCGGACGGCGGTGGTGGACGGTGGTGGCGCGGCGGCGGCGACGGGCTGAGAGCGAGTGAGGCAGAGGAGGAAGGAGGAGTGTTGTGCTGGTGCTGCCTTGCTGTCCTTCTCGTCTCCAGCATTTAAAGGATGGATTAATTGGCTATTGGATTGGGCTCAGTTTTTGGCCCAATCCATTTCTGATTTCTTTTTTTTTCGTATTACTTAGTGAAACGACGTCGTTTTACTACTTAGATATTAAAAACACAAATCCAAATGAAACGACGTCATTTCACTAACGTGAAACGACGTCGTTTTAGTACGTATCACTTTAAAAAAAAAGAAGGCCGCAGCGCGGCCTTCTTCTCCGGCGAGCAGGGCTTGGCCCTTGCTGCCGCCGCGCCGGAGACGCGCTCCCGCCTCCTCCAAGCTCCGGCCGGCGACCGAGGTAGGGCTGGAGCCCTACCTCGTGTATCAATAGATCCGCCACTATGAAGAAGGGAAAAGTTGTGTATTTCACCAAGTTTCCAGATTTCACATTTGCCATAACTCATAAATGTGGATTAGACATTGAACAGATGTTGGAGTTTAATGGAAAGCTTGAGAATGGTCAAGGCATGACATTGATCTCAAATAGTTAGATGGATGTGTGGATGGGGTAGTTTTGAGATTTAAGATTTTTTTTTTATTATACATAGATTGTAACAACTAAATTTACTTGTACTATAACAGGGACCTATGTTATAAAGTGATGGACAAGAATATGGGCCAACTCCAATTCTGTGTCTGGAACACTGGAAAGCTTGACACTAGTTAGGAAGAGAGTGATATCACTTAGTGGGTTAGCCTCATCTGGCAGACGATGATTGCATCTGAAGCTGACATGTATTTGGTACCTTACCTTAGGTAGTAAGACACATTTTCACAATCTTATACAATTACTACCCCTTTAACATATTTCCAACTTATTAATTTCTAATATATCAACACATGGTACAGTAGTTCATTATCATTATTTTTCCCGATATGAATGATGTTTTTACCATGGACATGTTTACTGGTGGAATAAAATCCACCCATTACGTCAAAAACCAAGTGATTTCCTGGTATTTCTATGCGATCAATTATTCTTAATTTATCGCGTCAAATAGTTTTTCCTATTGTTTGAAAACATTAAATATGCATGCTTGATTGTAAATATGAGAGCAAGAAGAGGAAGAAAGAACACTCGTATGATTTTACCTAGAAAATAACAAACATTGTCGTAAGTCTTCATATCCTTCAAAATGGTTTTACAAGTACTAAATTATTTTCATGTTTTATATACACTGATTATACCTTCACAATTGCTATTTTTTTCTCTTAGCATCGACGACAAGGAAATTGCTAGGAATGTGGGTATCATGTCATGCAATTCCTAGATCAACTAGTGGTGATGACAACTTCAAAACATAAATTGACTTAAGTAACATACCTTACATTACATACTAAAAACAATCACCGTTATGCCTTCAAATTAAGCATCTCTACCTAATAATTAAGCAAATTGCAAGTTTTTCCAGAGGGGCACAGAGCATAAAATGCATATGAACTTCTAGAAGTCATCGAGAAACGATACAAGGCATGGGTTAAGGTCAACTAAAAAGATGCAAAGATAGATATTGATGGTGAGGGAAATTAACTTGGTTGATAGGTGTAGGATTGGAATTTGGTTGAGTGGTGGGAGAATTTGATTAACAATGATGTTTTATGCTTTCTTTATCTTCAATTGGGGATTAATATATATTTTAATAGAGAATGTACTCTTTCATTAGTTCTGTGATATTTGTTGAATCCATTTTCCCCGGATTTGATTCGAGATGGTGCAAAAATATTCAGAATATCTATTTCAAATTTCTTCTATAACTAGCATCGGTAAAAACCAAATAGTCCATACTGGTGCTAGATCATCCAAATATGTCAGATTAAAACATCAGTGCTATCAAATAATACCAGGGCTAGATTAAAAAGGAACATAACATAACATACTGGTGCTACAAATGGTAATGTCGGTTCAACTACACCACCTGATTCCATACTAACATAGGCACCGGTTTAAAATTTAGTGTTGGTGTTGACTAATATGAGAACCGTTATGTATTTCAACATACCGTTGACCAAATTCACCCACTGGCTTAACACCCCATGGGTTTCTGTACACATGTATTGAGCAAATAGTACCAGTGCTGCACCGTCTGTTCAATAACTAGCACCAGTACATTGATGTGCCGGTGCTCATATTATTTAGCACTGATATGCCTTACCAGTGCTCGAAACAGCGTTCTCTAACACCGGATCACTTAGGCACCGGTAATTCAATGGGCGGATTTACTGGTCCCTTAGCGGTGAATTACTGGTTCTTTTGGGGGTATTTTCCAGTACTGATGGGAGAAACCAGGTGATCATTGAATCAGACTATCAGGTTGCAGTTAGGATTATACAAGGCTTGATCGATCAAGATTGGAAGTTAACAAGGAGAATTGAGGCAATACGAGAAGAGGCAACTTCAGCAAGAATCAAGATAGATCATGCGTACACTACTGCGAGCACCCTCCCTCTAGCATGACACCGGTATTTTGGCACCAAGCCGACCAGTGCCTAAGTAGGGTGGTGCTGAAATGTAGTTACTATAGCACCGATTTCTAAAATTGGTGTTGATACATCTACGAACCAGCACCAGTTATCAATACCAGTGCTAGGATTAGTTTAGAGGTGCTCGGCCCTCATAACCAGTAGTGTCAAACCGCTGCTTTATATTTTGTGACAGCACTGCTTTTTCAACACCTATGCTTCTTTTAAAGAAATGTTTGCCAGTATTTTCAGCACCGGTACAAATATAGAAATGGTGCTGGCAATTAAAAGTATTTTAATTTTTAGCACTGGCATGTTCTATCAGAAACTGGTGCTAATATTTTGTTTTTGAGTTCAATTTTCTTGGCATTGTTATGGGTTATGTAGACCGATGCTAGTTTGATTTCTATTTTGCAATTCTCATTTTTTTCCCTACCCAACCGGATCAAAACCCGGGCAATGATGATTGATGTATTTCACAACATCCAACAACAATCCACAATGAAGAATAAAAATTTGAATGGAGTAAAGAATGAATGAAAAACTAAATATGACTGTGAAGGAATATAATCCATCATCAAACAAATTCAAGGAAAAATAGTACTCCCTCTGTCCTAGCTTAAATTACCCACTTACTTTATGACACTATTTTCTATCAAAGTTTGACCATATATTTGAATAGATATATGAGACATAATATTCTCGTATGTGATATTGTTGAATTCATCATAACCAGTAATTTCTATAAAGTAACTTTTTGTTTGTCATTATTATACGTAGCTAAACATATTAATTGTCAAACACGTGTCTCGAACGATGTGAAATGATTAGAGTGTAATTTAAGCTGGGACGGGGGGAGTACAATAATTTCACTTTCTACACCTCATCAATGTCCATCGAAGTCTTGTAATCTTTGAAATATGTATCCACCAAAACCTGACACCATCTCTCGGCTACAATTAATATCTTCGTGTCATTGTATGCTCCTTGTTTAGTGGGAAACATGTGTTGCATCGAAAAAAAAGCAAATGAGTTAATAAATGAAAGTATTTAATAAGTAAGAAGAGCAAATTGTTAATATTAAATATGTCGACAAACCTGTAGAATATATATAGAGGTGGTCTTAAGCACAAACTCTTCCATGAAGAGAAGGAAGTAGTATACGCATTCCTAACCACTGAATTGCAATTGATACTATGACAAAAATATCATGTTAAACATAGTTGTCTGACTTGAATCTAAATAAAGGTGGATACGAAAGGACTCTTAGATTGTATGCCTTACATCGATGTTTGTGATACTCCATGTGTAGTATGGATGGGGTTCAATCTTCAACCCTTTGATATTCGCATGCAATCCTAGTAATGTTGGACTTGTAAATGTTAGTGAACTCATAGTTTAAGTCATTCAAATTAACACCAATGAAATTAATGTACGTAACTAGAAATGATTTTGTTTTCATCAATGTTCTTTGGTTTTATTCCTCCAGTCATCGAGTCAAGGGTAAAAAATTCCTCCGTACGGATGAGGATTACGTACCAATGATCTCTATTTTCCAAAGAATGTATGTCAGGAAATAAAATTTAGTTTCCTATAAAGAATGTGAAATATTAAAAAGTGCCACTTACATTTTTATATATGGCACCACATAAAGGGCTTCAGTAGCGAGCATGGTTGAGAGAATGGCTTCAACACGACCTCTGACCTCTGCCTCCTTTATTTATGTTGAGTTTTCTTCCGTACAACACAGTATAAATTGGATGCGGCCATTGTTTGTTTTGAAGACTTGATCCCAGAGGTGACTTGACAAATAGAAATAGTTAATCTTTGGAACATATAAGTGTAAGAATTCATTAAGAAATTGTGAACAAGTAAATCTCACCTCATCCATATATCTATCATTAAGCTCGATAACCATACCATTCCTCGTAGGTTGCTAAGCTTGTTCCCAAAGTCTACCAAGCATTACATAAATAATCCTAATTTATGCGTTCTAAAAAATAAGCTCGATCGATACTCTAGAAATAAAGCCACAAATCCCAACACTTGCATCTCTTAAGAAGCTCGTTGCAGTATGTGATGTACTTCCCCATGCTAATGTATGCCTTGAATTGGCGCTTGTTGACAATATGAAATTACGTAATTGTAACAAAATTAGGCAACTTCATAATTAAAGATATAAAGTACAAGTGACTTTTGTTAGCGAGAAATGCCTGCTTGAGAGGTCTCTCATGTAAAAATTGCTACTCCGAGGGGTGGAATGAGTAGGTTGATCCAGAATTATTAGGGGTGGATACCTATCCAGGAAATGTAATCAATTTCAACGATTATCCAAAAAATATTAGTTAATGTAAAAGATGTTTCTATATTGCTACATTTTATTACCTCATTGTCGCTCACATTCAGACAGTAAAATTAATTCATCCGTGGTTTGCCCTCCTCAGTCTCCTCTATCTGAGTGTCAACCCCAAACGTGACCAAAGTCATCAGCCAGTTTATCACACTTCCCAAAGTGTCCCCCATGTTAATAAATTGGTGGTTGGCAGACGGTAACCCAGCTCTTGGATGGTAGACTGGCTCGGTCACGTGAACGCTAGCTAATGATCCATGTACTTGCTTGGGATGCCTTGATTTTTGGAGCCAAGCTTATGCAACCTTTATTCCCTGTCCTTGAATGCCCTTGATGTACAAGGCGACCAACTCATTATCCCGTTACAAAAGAAATGATATTTTTTTTAGTCCTTGAAATAGTTTGCTAGAAATTGAATTGGAAAAATCTAAATGCTAAGAACTATTTTGGTGTAAAGGATTTTTCCCTCCTCATCCGCCTCTCCGTTACTGGAGGGTCTTGGCCCGAGCCACTGAGACCGATGGATATACCTCTGAACATTGCATTCTCAATGATGGTCTTCTGGTCCGCTAGGCCCTCTGAAATATCTACTTGCCCAGCTACAGCTATACTCTTCACGAATTACTCAAGATATGAGACCATTGCCTTCACAACCAGCTGATCAACGGAGGGTTTCTTGGTGGGCTTCTTCTAGGGCAAGGAGTTACTGCCACATTTGCTTTGTGATAATCAGGGGATAGCAACAGCTGGCGGAAGTCAGGATTGGGTGCCTTTATACCATCCCGGGTGATCCTTTTCCCCCGCTGCTCCTATCAAGATGTCCTCCTCTGGACCCAAGACTAGAGTTCCCTTTTATTTTTCCTCGTTCATCTTCAACAGTGGTTCATTTTTTTGTGTTACTATTGAAAATTACAGTTGACCCGAAATAGAAAAATTATGTAATCGTATACCTATAATGTTGTCCGCTATAGCCTTCACTTTTGGGGCTGTGTAATCCTTGCTTTTTCCCCTGTTCGACTCCAAGTACACCAGGGATCTATCCAATTTGAATTCATTTGCCTTTATTTCCTCCTCGACCCGCTCTTCTGTGTATCCAAGGTCCCTTAGCCTCTTCCTCTCTTTCTCCTTCATATGCTCCACCAACTTTTCTTTTGTCGACATGTTCCCTTGTGGTTCGATGTGGTGAACATACTTCTTTTCCCTTGAGTTCTTGCTTGATTGTTTTTCTACAAATTAAATACAATGATTAGTTATTAACATCTCAGTATATATGGCAGGGGATCATTGATATATTTTTGTCTATAGAATGTAAAAAACTGTATTACTAGCATATCCCCAGTTCTTTTATGTTCTTCGAATTTCTACCACTCCTTCTCCTCCATCCACTTGTATTTTTCCCAGGGCTTGTATTTAGGAACTTTTCCGTCCAAGAGTAGCCAGATGTATTTGTTTGCTACCTTGGTCTTCCAATTGCGGTGTGTATCGCTAGCCTTAATCTGCACAGTCCTCCTCAAACTCTTCATTTGTTCTTCAGTCAACTCAGTTTTGAACTTAAAAATCATCTGCGATGAAAGATTATTTAGAATTAAATATCAGGCACATGAGAAAAATGTATAATTATTGACAAGTTCGCATTGATGAACTAAGTATTGTAAATTTTATCATTGCCTTTATGTCCTTCCACGCATTCTCTTTAATATCCTTTGGCATGTTAGGCCAGTGTATCCACATACCAAATCTAATGTGCCTTCTAAAAGAGTAGTTGTAATATGAGGTCTACGTGCTCTAACTCCAGGTATAACCAACAGACCGTCAACTTCCTCGAATGTGATGTGGATGTGGATCTTCTCCTTGGCAAGATAACCGATTGGCACATAGTCATCCCACGTTCCTACAATAGTTTCCTATCTCAAATTTGTTGAAGGCCTTCCAATTATGCCCGCTCGGGAACATCTTCTGCAGTTTCGTCCTCAGGAGCACCCACCGGATCCGCTCCATCTTTCTTAAACTATATAACCATGGGTAATAACCCCTCTTTCTCCTCTTCAGAGGAGATTTGTTTGTTCTCTACCTTGTTTTGTTTGGGTGGAGGGCCATCACCCCTCTTCCTATTTCCGGCCATCTTTTTTGGTTTTTTGAGGCATCTACAAATCAAAATAGTATAGAATGAATAAACATTTTACATAAAAACTTGAAAACATCAACTGTATTAGAAACATAACTTACCAATCACCATAACATCACACTATAACCTAACATATCACGAACAAGATACCAACATCCACATAACAAAAAAACTTAAACATGACATGGACAACAACATAATACCCAGACATTGCACAATAAAAAAACCTAACTGAAGTAAACATTAAAAAAAATTCATTGAAACATTTCATCAAACACATAGAATGTGATACTAATTTTACTCAAAGTGATGAAAGTTACATTTTTTCCCGAAAAGAAATTGATGGAATCAGGCGTACCTCTTAAAATCGTTGTCGGAAGCCTATTCAATGATATTTTGTTGGCGTCAATTCGGATAGTGGACAGTCTGGTCTATGCGATTGCTAAATTAATGGGGTTTTTTTGGGGTTCTTAAATGCTTGGATTTGGAGGAATAAGGTGGTAAATGATGGATATTGGCGGAATGAATGGTGAAGAACGTAAGGTAAAGATTACGTACAACTGGAATCAAAACATTCAAAACTACACCAACATTATCACATTCCTAAGCAAGGTATTATATTATTAATCACATCAACAAATACAGAAAACAATCAAATTTCTTCCATAAATGGACGTATCATGAACATGATGAAACATGCAAAACCATGATCGAACACACAAAGTATATGCATACAAACCATATTAGACATATTTGATCATTCATAACATGCCAAAAAATTTAAAACCTACCTTTGTGGGTCTTCATTAGAGCATTAAATGTCAAAACCTTCCGAAAAACACCATAAAGGCCTTTCTCTCCCAAAAAACTCATTTTTTACCCATCATTGAATAGTTGTGGGTGAGTATTAAATGATGTTCTAGCACCGGTTTCATGGCACATACCAGTGCTAGGAAATTTCCCTCCAATGATTTACCCACCAAATTATCCATTTAATCGTTAACAGCACCGGTTTGGGTAATTTTATGTAAACCGATGTTAGTATTGTCAACACTAGTTTCCACTTTTCATATGGGTCCCATATTTCATGAACCGGTGTACTCAATTCAGTTGCTAAGGTTTAACAAAGGCACCTGAAGACAGTTTCGTACCGGTGCTATGTTTTTTCGTCCATTTTTTTCTACGTGAAATACTTAATTTTGCATATGGGAACAATTTTTAGCATCGGTTCAATGCACGGTTTATAATGTTACCAGTGCTAGTTATTACACCGATTTTAGGCACCGGTTCCACATTTCCGATGTTGATACACTACAACACCGGTTTCATAGAATTTTGTCATACCGGCCCGATACAAAATATCACGAGTATACTTTTCTTGGCCAAGAAGTAACCCTGAGGAGGTAGGACAAATTTTAAAACCAAGAAAGTAATGAAGAGCACCAAGATCCTTGATCGCAAACTCTGTGTGTCTCCGATCAATAAACTGGCGAAGAAGAGTCGAGTCGTTCCCTGTAAAAATGATATCGCCCACATACACAAGTAGGTACAGTAACGACAACCCTCTCAAGTGGACAAATAAAGAAGTATCGACTGAGCTGCACTGAAAACCAAGCTGTGTCAGATAACTGTTGAAGCGGTAGAACCAAGCCCGAGGAGCCTGCTTAAGACCATTAATGACCTTTCAAAAACAACAAACATAGTCTAGATGTGCAGAATGCTGTTAACCAATGAGCTATTTCATGTAGACCGTAACATCAAGAACACCATGAAGGAAAGTATTTTTTATGTTCAAATGAAGAAATGCTAGGAACACATGATGGCTATGGCAAGAACCGTCCAAACAGTGGAGGCTTTGACCACAGGACTGAAAGTGTGGTCAAAATCAAAACTCGAAATCAGCGAGAAACCCTGCGCCACAAGTTTAGCTTTGTGACGCTCAATGGTGCCATCTGGTCGATACTTGGCCTATGACCCATTTGGAGCCAACAATGTTCACATCCGAAGGTCGAGCCACAAAGTCCCAAGTGTACTGACCACGAAGGCCGGCCTTCTCATCATCCATGGCTGAAACCCAGGCTGGATCCTGATGGGCAGAGCAATAATCAGTGGGTTCTGTCTGAGAAAAGAGTGCAGCAGTGAGACCATGAGAAATAATATCCGAATAATCCCAACGCTAAATAGCAATAGTAGAAAATCGAGTAGTCATTCGATGGGTACGGGACAATGGCGACGAAGCTAGAGGAGTAGAACCAGCTGACGATGCCGAAGAAGGCCAAGAAGAGCTGACTAAAGAGTGGCCGATGGAAGATACTGAAGAGAGGACGTCAGAGTCTAGCTGAGCCGTGGTGGCTGGCATCTGAGGTGTGGTGGCCAACGGCTGAGGAGCCGGGTCCGGGTCAGTCGTCTAGATGGAGCACGGTGGTGAAAGAGGTGTGGCTGGAATGAGCACATGCATGGTGACCCCAATCGATGATGTAACAGCTCTATCAAAAAATGACAAAACCTCCAGATCCAAAATAGAATGATTGTCCGTGAAAGATGAGATATAAGGGAGTAAAGTTTCATCAAAACCAATGTGGCGAGAGACATATATATATCCAGAAGTTGGGTCGAGACATTAAAAACCCTTGTGACGAGGGTTGTAGCCAATAAAAACACAAGGAATAGATCCCGGTGCAAACTTATCAATAGCAGTGGCACGCAAACATAGGAATGTACGACACCCAAATGGGTGAAAGAGGTTATAGTCAAGCACATGGCCAAAAACAACCTCAAAAGGTGATTTACCACCAAGAATTGAACTAGGTAGACAGTTAATGATGTTAACTGCAGAGGAGAAAGTTTCAACCTAATTAACAGTGCTGCACAGAAGAGTAAAAAAACATGGAAAGACCATTCTCTGTGTTGTGACTATGCTTCCGCTTAGCTTGGTCATTCTGAGCAGGTATATAGGGTGAGGACATCTGATGATGAATGCCACATGATATGAAGTGAGGCTGAAGTTGGTGATTAGTAAACTATATGGCACCATCAGTCTGGAAAGTTTTAACCATAGCAAAAAAATGGGTCACAACAAATTTTTGAAACTAGATAAATGTGTCATAGAAATCTGACTTATGCTGCATCAGGAAAAACCATGTGAATCGTGAAAAATCATCGATGAAAAAGCATAATAAGAGAAACCACCTCTAGATAAAATAGGTGCCGGTCCCCACAAATCACAAGGTGCCTTATCCAACAAACTAATAGCACGCTTGTCACTAGTGGAAAAAGGCAAACGGCTACTCTTGGCCATCTGACAAGGAGAGCAACTAACAGATGCAGGCATAACGGAAGTGACAGAAATATGGCCTCGTCGACTCAATAACTGAACAACATCATGAGACACATGACCGAGGTTAGAGTGTCACTGCTAAAATGAAGCATGAAGCTTTCAAGAGTGTAATTTTCTTGAAAAGATGGAATAACCAGTCTCAAGAAAATAAAGACCTAAACTATGATGGCCTTTACCAATTATCTTCCCTGTATGCATGTGCTCAATGGAAAATGCATTGGCATCAAATGTAACACGGACAAGTAAATCACGAGTAAGCTTACTAATGGCGAATAAACTTCTAGTAATCTTAGGAAACATAAGAACATCATTAACATAGAAACCAGAAAAATGACACTAACCGATGTGAGAAATAGATAATGATTCAAAATTTCCAACAAGAGTAGCATTTGAACCATGATAACATTGTAACTTATCAAGATGACTGGTACGAGTAGTGACATGAGACGTAGCACTTGAATCAACAATCCACTGATTCAACAAAGGATGATGGTTGGAACCATTAAATCTGGCTTGAAACAAAGCTTTGTCCACAATCCAATTAGTGGAACAATCTTCCCAAGATAAAGGCGCCAAATAAGCCATAGGAGGAGCTGGAATAGAGTGTGTAAGGCCTAAAATTAAAATTTAAAAAAATGGTTGGAATAGAGTGCTGGGCAGAAAATCAGCGCGCAATGCACGAACAATGCTGGTGGGGTGTCTAACACGCGCTGGAAGGGGCGTGTGACTGAAGCTGATGGCGCGTGTGATTGTGCACTGCTGGAGGCGCGTGAATCTGAGCAGTTGATTTAACTCAGCTCTGTTATGCTCTGCTAATTGGGGACGCCCTTCGATAAAAAATAGCAAAGCATTGACTGTTGTTGGCGATTGGAAACGACGACAACACGCAGAAGTCTGAGACGTCTGGCCGCTGCAATAGAACGCTGGGACTACGATTCTAGGTCGATAGAAATAGAACGCCGCTGCGAGCCAGGAAAAGGCCTGAGAGAGAGCTGCCAAGATATGAACAGAGAAGGCCTGAGATTTCCGTCGAAGGTGACCATGCAGAAGACCAGACCGTAAAGAGACGAACGGAGAAGGCCTGGGATACAAGAAACTAGACTGAAAATAGTCACCGGAAAATTTACATCGTACCCGGCATTTAGTTGTGATCTGACCGGATGTTGGCTGGGAACTGGCGGTAATTTGGTCGGAAAAATGAAAATAAAATAAAATATTCGATTGGGATTAGAACTTGATCTGATATAATAATAGAATGATTTACCATAAGGAAATGTATTATTGATGCCTGAATATAAAGAGAGTACAATACATGTGAAATAAGAAAATAACTCTAATCATAATAAATTATAATTTAATCAATAATCTAATTTATTCTAACAATGTCTTATCCAGAATCTAATACAAAAATATTCACATATGCCAATTCTATATCACAAAATTCATCCGTAAAAACATCCGAGATCTTCCAGATTTTTTAAAAGATTGGGGAAACCTATGGATATCCCTATATCCACTTATAGTGGGCTTTTGGTTAAAATATAAAAACTAAACTTTATCAAAAATTTTGAACTAGCAGTCGTCATATACACGAATCACATGCGACATGTTGTATTGTTCTGAAACCGCATGAGACATGACAGGCTATATTTCTTCATAAATGAAATTATTAATCGGGTGTTTTCGTTAAAAAAAATGAAATTATTAAAGAAAATTGGTTTGTCTAGCGCACATAACTGAATAAACTAGAGTTAGCTTGATATTTTAAACTGTCTAGTTCAAATGGTGTTTATTGAATATTTTAATTGAATATTTGTTAATATATTTGGAAACGAAAAACTTTCTATGTTGGAACATGCGAATGAGTCGCACTAATGCCGATAAGATTTTATGGAAAAAAAATCAGAATATTATGGTATTTGTGATTTATGAAAATAAGAATATTCTGCTATATGATAGGCGTTGGAAGAAGCATAGTTGGTTTATGAAAAATCCCTATAAACATGGTATTGAGATTATCGAATATATGAGAGATATTTTGATAAGGAAAATCCCTTTATTTATCGGATTTGGATATGCTTCAAAAAGCAGATAAGGAATAGGAATATTATGAAAATAATCATGGAGAGTTTCGATCTGCTCATGGTTTTAAAAGGGGACATTACGGCTGCATTAAACTCACAGATTTAACAGAGAAAATCTGCACACTGATTTTCATTCCTTCAAGAGAATAGCAAAGAGCCAGAATTCTATGTTCCAACGTACGTGACCTGCCGTTCAAAGTTAAGAATCGTATACCTTAATTCCTCGGGAGGAGGAGATCCAGCATCGACGAGTTTCGAGATCAGAGGGAGTCTAATCAAGGCGGATCGGTAGTTAGGGGAGCTAGAAGAATTTACACGTTTGATTAGTAAAGATAAGTATTTTGTATGGTGTACTTTGTACTGTATCTTTCTGATTAGTGAATTCATTCTAAACTGGGCCAAGCCCCACAAATGTAGATGGATTTCACCGAACTGCGTAACCAAGTGTCGTGTCTTTAATGCTTTACTTTATTGCATACTTGGTTAGATATGTTATGTTGGAATATAAAAGTAATAATTAAGAGAATTAGGTAAAATCAAATTTCATTTGGTATTAGAGCTTGGTCACTTATTTTTTCCCTTGGTTGTGGCAAGGAAAGTGTGATCCGGTTTAACCATGACAACCAAAGAAGCAGCTTCGGTGTTTCGGCCACCTCTGTTGGAAAGCAACAGCTACAATTATTGGAAGGCACGCATGAGAGTTTTCATCAACGCACTGGATTAACTTGTGTGGTACTATGTTGAAAATAATGGAATCACCCTACTGAAGATGTTGATACAAGCTCTAAGGAAAAAGAAGGAGAGTCAAGTCAAAGGTAGCAGAAACTTAAAGATAAATCTACTTGGACTCCTGATGACCTCAAGGCGTCTCTGGCGAATTCAAAAGCACTAAACGTTATCTTCACTATTGTTGATGAAAACCTGTTCAAACTCATCTCTACATGTTATCAAGCCAAGAAAGCATGGGATATTCTGCAAACTATTCATGAAGGAACTAGTCAAGTTCGAAAATCTAAACTACAGATGTTGGTTACTAAGTTTGAGGAACTCAAGATGGAAGAAGATGACACTATTCCTATATTCAACGAAAAACTTAGGGACATCTCCAATATGGCGTATCAACTTGGAAAAGTCTACAAAGAGGCTAAATTGGTGAAAAATACCTTGAGATCACTCCCAAAAAGGTTTGCAATAAAGGTCGCAGCAATAGAAGAAGCAAGAGATGTAGCCACCATAAGCCTAGATGAATTAATGGGATCATTACAGACGTACGAAGTGACATTCTATCAGGCTACAAAAAAGGTTCAAAAGGAGTTTGAATTCAAAACATCCTCATCAAAGGATAATCACAAATCCGACAGTGATGATAAGCTTGACAAACTTGCACTTATCACGAAAAACCTCTCAAGAATCCTGAAGAAAGTAGTAAACAAGAAATCTCAGGAATAGTATGGTGGAAATAGACCAAGGCCACAAGAATTTGGAGGCAATCGTAGGACGAGATTTGAATAAGGAAATTAGCAGTTCTCTAGAAATTAAAATGGTGAACCAAAGCAGCCTGGACGAATTCAATGCAGAGAATGTGAAGGATATGGTCATATTCAGGATGAATGTGCAAATACCCAGAAAAATCAAGGAAAATCATATGTCACCTCATGGAGTGAAGATGAAGAGGACGACAAAGACGAAGAGGAACTCACAAGTAACTATGTAGTGTTTGGAGCGAAAATTCATGATGCATCAGATGATGGATGTTCCAACACATTAGAAAAAAACAAAGCCTTATGTTCCGACATAGACTCGCATGAAGTATACAGTGATGAAGATGATGGACTTGCTGTAAGTGATGAAGAAATCTACAGCACTTATGAAAATATGTAAGCTATGTGGCTCTAAGTAGCTGATACAAACAAAGAGCTGAAGGAAGAAAAAATGCATTTGATGGAGATAGAAAAAGAATTGCGTGTGGAAGTTTCCGAACTTAAAAAGGATAATGAAGATTTGAATGAAAAGCTAATGTTAGCAACCAAGAGAGCTGAGACTTCTGAAGCAATAATTTCTAAGCTGAACTCTGGAAAAGCAAAACTCGATGATATTTTGGACATGGGAAAAAACTTTGGAGATCGACACGGAATTGGGTATTACAACCCACTCAAAAACACAGTCACACTCAAGCCTGAGACATAAGAGATACTAGTAACTCTCAAGACAAATATTCGAGAGGTAAAGAGAAAGTTTGGCAAGCCTCATCAAAGGAAACCTCTCATCTGCAGCTACTGTTCATATCGAGGTCACTCAGAGGAACAATGCCAGAAAATGCTCAGAGACCTAATGGCAGGACGTCAACTCTTGGTATGTTCCAACATAGGTGAAGTCCTAACACAAAAATGGTCAGAAAGGTATGTGTTGTCAAACGTTCTAGTACATACTTTTTTGCACATACTTCACTTAGATCATATTCCAGAGATTCCTGGTTCTTTATTAGCGGCTTCTCTCGCCACATAACTAGCACTCAAGAATTCCTCACAAATATCACACCATTTGATGGTGGGTATGTTATTTTTGGTGATGGAAGGTTGGAAAAGGTGAACTACAGATTGAAGGATTTCCAGTATTCAATAGTGTGCTGTTTGTTGAAGACTTGAAGGCCAGTCTGCTGAGTATAAGTCAATTGTGTGATGGCAATATAACTGTGGAATTTCATAAAGACAAATGCATAGTGAAACATAAAGAAGCTAAGGTTCTTTCAGGCATACGATCATCAAATAATTGCTATTTTCTGGAATAGGAAGTACGGTGTATGATCTCAAAATAGGATGGAGGATTTTTGTGGCACGGGAAGCTCAATGACATCAATTACAAAACTTTGGTGAAAATTGCAAAGGCAAAGGTTGTACGAGGTATGCCTACCTTAACAAGCAAGGGCGGAATTGTGTGTGGACCATGTCAACAAGGTAAACAAATTCGATCTCCCCACTCTTTCATTCAATATATAACCACCTCAAGAAATCTGGAATTATTGCATATGGATTTGATGGGTCCGATCAATACACCTAGTATAGGTGGAAAGAAGTATATCTTTGTATGTGTTGATGATTTTTTTCAGATTTACATGGGTAGCTTTTCTAAGAGAAAAATTGGATACAATGGAAGTGTTTAGAAGTCTGGTGATAAAGTTACAGACTGAAAAAGGAAGTCCAGTTGGGAAGATTGTTTGAATCCGTTGTGATCATGGTAGAGTTTGAAAATTCTCAATTTAGTGACTTCTGTGATGAGCTCGGGATTCAACACAAGTTTTCTACATCAACCACTCCTCAGCAGAATGGTGTTGTAGAACGAAAAAATAGAACCTTGCAAGAGATGGCTCGAGTCATGTTAGCTGAGAAAGACATTCACAAAAAATGGTGGGCAAAAGCTATTAACACAACTTGCTATACAATTAATCGAGTATATCTGCGTCCATTTACCAGCAACATATCTTACAAGATTTGGAAAGGTATGAAACCAAATGTCTCATACTTTCATGTGTTTGGAAGAAAGTGCAACATCCTCAAAGACAGGGAGCAATTGGCAAAATTCGATAATCACACTGATACTGGAATCTTTCTTGGTTATTCTAGGAACAACCGAGCTTATCATATTTATAACCATCGGACAAACACACTCATGGAATCTATAATTGTTATTGTAGATGATTTTGAAGAAAGACAAAAGTTAGATGTTGGAGAAGATGAACTTAGTAATACTCATGTTCTAAAACAGCCTTGTCAACCTGACAAAGCAGGTCCATCGCATGTTGGAACATCTGAGTAGATAGATGCTAAACCACTTGAAACTGAGCATGTTGGAACATCATCCCCCACTGCCCTATCCTATGTTCCAACAAAGGATCAACCTGAATCAATGGCACGAAGTACTCGATCAGTTCCTCAAGTGAATTACAGGAAGTTGGCAGGATTACAATGTTTAATCTCTCTCATTGAACCAAAGAGTTACAAGGAGGCATTGCTGGACGAATACTTGATTGGTCCAATGCAAGAAGAACTAGGTTAGTTTGTAAGAAATTATGTATGGTATCTCACTCCTCGTCCTAAAGGTGTAAATGTCATCGGCACAAAGTGGGTCTTTAAGAATAAATCTGATGCTGACCGACAAATTACTCGAAACAAAGCCATACTTGTAGCTCAAGGATATACACAAGGTTAGGGAGTCGACTTTGACGAGACATTCGCACTAGTTTCCAGGTTAGAGTCAATTCGAATTTTACTTGCTATTGCCTGCTCTATGAACTTTACTCTGTATCAATTGGATGTCAAGAGTGCTTTCCTAAATGGTGTCGTAAATGAAGAAGTATATATGGAACAACCTAAAGGATTTGAGGATCCTCATTACCCTCATCATGTGCATCACCTCAAGAAGGCTTTGTATGACTTATAGCAAGCACCTAGGGCATGGTATGAATGACTTACTAATTTCTTCTTAAGAAAGGTTATCATCGAGAAAGAGTAGATCACACCTTGTTTGTACTTGAAAAGGCATCAAAACTTCTAATTGCCCAAATTTACGTTGATGATATAGTATTCGGCTCTACTTCACTATCTATGGTATATGGTTTTGTCACTATTATGCAGGCTGAATTTGAGATGAGTATGGTTGGAGAGCTCACATATTTATAGGACTTCAAGTTAAGCAAGGAAGAAATGGTCTGTTCATAAATTAGAGTAAGTATGCCTTGGATTTAGTAAAGAGATTCGGTTTAAGAAATGCTCGAGCAGTTCGAACACCTATGGAGGTTTCTGACAAACTGGTAAAGGATGAGAAAGGAGTCTCAGTTGATCAGAAGTTATACAGGGGCATGATTGGGAGTCTATTGTATTTAACAACAAGTGGACCAGATATATGTTTCAGCGTAGGAATATGTGTAAGATTTCAGGCTGATTCAAAAGAATCTCATCTCACTGCAGTCAAACGAGTTATTCGAAATGTAAGTGGGACTTCTGAGTATGGTGTCTGGTATTCTAAGAATTAAGATTCTGATCTAATTGGATACAGCAATTCTGATTGGGCTGGTAATGCTGATGATCGAAAGAGCACTACAGGTGGATATTTTTTTATTGGTACGAACTTAGTTTCTTGGTACAGTAAGAAACAAAATTCGATATCCTTGTCAACTGCGGAAGCTGAATATCTTGCTACTGGAAGTTGTTGTGCGCAATTTTTATGGATGAAGCAAATGAACGACTATGGAATTCATCAAGGACCTTTAAATATTTTATGTGACAACACAAGTTCTATTGATGTTTCAAAAAATCCAGTCCAACACTCTCGAACCAAGCACATTGACATAAGGCATTATTTTATTAGAGATCTTGTTGAAAGGAAGGAAGTTGTGGTAGTCTATATTCCAACATCTGAGCAATTTGCTGATATTTTTACAAAACCATTGGACACCGCCACTTTTGAAAGTCTCAGACAACACTTAGGTGTTTGTCAGATTTTAGGTAATTCGTGCTTTTATTTAGCTGTAAATATTTGGTTTACAATTTATTTTTGTTCGGAAAGTTAATACAAAAATAAAAAAAATGCTACAAAAATGGAAGTTGCATAGTTGTGATATGTTGGAAGAAAAAGAAAAACTACCAAAATTAGAGTTATGGTATGCCTTGAGTTGACAAGTGAGGAAAATAGAATCATTAGTTTTCTTGGAAAGACAAAAGGTGTTGGGTTACACGGAAAAAGAGGAAGTGCAGTGAAGAGTTTGTGTTGGTTTCAATGTTGTCACAATCTCTCCATATCCCTCTATTTTCGGCCACTCTCCCACTCTTCTTGGTTTGCTTCGGATTCTTGTTGCAAAAATTTGCCAAAGATCTTCTCCTTCGCAACAAATCAATGCCAAACAATGCTTCAAGCCCTAATTCTCCCAGGATAAAAAATAAAACTCAAGAAACTCCTCAATCTCCAAAGGATGACAATGTTGAGCAAAGGGAAGAGAATGTGGAGGTCGGTGGTGACAAACAGAATGAACATCCCAGAGGCAAAGGGATGGGTCCCTATCAGTAGGTAACAGGTCCTGATACTCCTACTCTTAAAGTTCTTGGAATGGAATTTAAAATTGTTGAGGATATTTTTTAGTGGCTTGAAGCCAGTAGAAGCACGGTGGATTTGACTAAACTTAAGAGTATAGAGGGGGAATTTTTGAATGTTAATGTCAAGGAGCTTGTGTCTGGTGATATTGGTAATCTATGGGACATTGAAAATTATGAAGTTAATTTCTGAGGGGGAAATACGATGTGTATAGAGGAAAGAATATATTTCATGTCTACTCATCCATTCCCAGTCATAGCTGTGTAAAGATTAAGGAAATATGAGATGAGGAGGCTGAGGGATTAGAGGTTATTAAGTCTACGGACAAGATGCCTGTAGGATTCCATAATGCTGAAGTTGATCAGTGAATAGAGGTACTGAGAAAACCAGTGATAATAGAAGTTTCTGACAGGGAGGAAGAAGACAATGTTGGCTATGTTCCAACACAGAAAGCAGATTAAGAAAATATTGAAGAGATGGAAATTGATGATGAAGACATGGGAGGTCAAGACCAGTTTGATGCCACAAGTAATGCTGATGTTGATGTGGAGTATTATGACGGAGATCGGACTGAAGGATCTAATTTGAGGCAAGGTGAATCAGATAAGGATCAGCATGTTGGAACACAGGGTATAACAGAGGCTGCTGAAGAAGAAGGGGTTTGAGATACTGAGTATGTTCCAACACAGGAGCCTGAGTTGAACTACTCCAGTGATGAGGTATTAGATGAATTCTTACAAACTTCTAGGGGTAAAAGAAAGATGATTGTTACTGAGAACTCCCCACCAACCAAAAAAACCAAGAAAACTCAAATTGCTCCCAAGAAGAAAGTGCTGCCACCTGTTTCTGTAAGTGAAGCACTGTCATTTTCTTACTTTGATATAAACTATGAAGAGATGGGAGGAGTGTTTGCAGGGAGGAAAGTGATCTCTGAGAAACCAGTAGACTTAGATGCATATAGGGCTAGTGGGTTTTCTAATTTTATGAAATTAATTGGAACGAAAAGGGCTGCCACAGTACAACTTCAGTACAATAAATAGGTGGTCACTGAAGTATATTCCAATTTGATGGTTGGAAACTTGGAGGCTGATTCCCCATGGTTTGTGTAAGGGGGGAGATTATTGATTTCTCTGCTACCATGATAAACAGGATTTTGGGGCTGAAAAATCTAGAATTTGAAGGAGTTTTTACAGATGATTTAGAAGTGTTAGATGATCAGATTCTGGAGGTAGTCTCAGGAGGGTACAAGACCAAATGGCCTGAGACTGGATACTCACATGCTTCCTGCCTGTCCTCTAGATTTTTTTGTCTATACTAGGTGGCTGTGAACTGCTGGATGCCATCCTCCAATACTACTGCCTTAACTAGAGAAATGGCTAAGTTGTTGTACTGTGTTGGAACACAGAAATCCGTCAACATGGGGTTGTTTATACAGTAGAGTCTAGTTAGGCAAGCTACTGCCCCAAAGGCGAAACATGCTCTGGTATACCCCTCTTTGATATCTGCATTAGCCAAGAGTGCCAAGGTGAAATGAAAAGCTATGTATGTGATCATCGACACGGAGTTTCTTCGGATTAACAAGAAGACCTTTGACATGAGGCATGGTCATGATCTGCCATGGAACCCTCTAGTTTCAAACTTTGCAGATGCTGAAAAGAAAGTAAAGTTAGTGGTGCTCAATGCCAGGTTGGGAGCTATAGCCATCCAGATTGCAGCACTTGAAGCGAAGAAAGCCAAACTTGAGGGGGAGAAGGCTCAGCTAGAGGCATAGGAGGCTGCTTCTGAACTGGATCGATTTTCTGCAGTATCTGTGTTCCAACATAGATCCTTTGTTAAATTCATTGGGAGCTGGTTTTCTGTTTCTTTCAAACTTTATATCTATGGTTTATTGCCTTTGGCATATTCATGGCCCCAGGGGGAGAATATTTGGTATTTTTGGATATTATTTTGGGTAACTTTAATCTGAATAAGTTTTTGGTATTCTGGCTTTTCAAACTGTATTCTTTTATGATCAAATTTAGTTGTTTGCATATGTTCCATCATAGGTGGTTTTCTAAAAGTCTTATGTGGTGAATTTGGAAGTTTTTTTCATTGTGGTTGTAAAATGCCAAAATGATTGGGTCCACAAAATACCAAAGGGGGAAATTGTAAAGTCAAGTGATGTTCATTGAATATTTTAATTGGCAATTTGTGAACATATGTGGAAACGAAAAACTTTCTATGTTGGAACATTCGAATGAGTCGCAATAACGCCGATAAGATTTTACAGAAAAAGAAGATCAGAATATTATGGTATTTGTGATTTATGGAAATCAAAATATTTTGCTATATGATAGGCTTTGAAAGAAGCATAGTTTTTTATGGATAATACCTACAAATATGGTATTAAGATTATCGAATATATGGGAGATATTGTGATAAGGAAAATCCCTTTATTTATGGGATTTGGAAATGCTTTAAAAGTTCATAATCGTAAACCTTAATTCCTCGGGAGGAGGAGATCTAGCGTCAATGAGTTTCGAGGTTAGAGGGAGCCTGATCAAGGCAGATCGGTAGCTAGTGGAGCTAGCAAAATTCACATGTTTGATTAGTAAAGATAAGTATTTTGTATTTTGTATGATGTACTTTTGATATGAATCTCCTTGCGAAGACTCACGATTTTTGGAATTAATATCTTTGATCTAGTGAAGGGATCTGCAAACCCGCACTATCTCACACAAAATTCAGGAGTCTAGCCCCCGGGGTACGCCTAACTTCGACTTGCTCTCTAACTAGCCCTTAGGATCAGATTACAAGGTTTATTGATACTTAACTAGCCCTCGGGGTTAAGCAACAATGGAATATCTCGCAAGTAAAGAGTATGAACTCAAAAGGTTGTATATTTGGTTGATAAAAAGTTGTAATTTTTGTCCATAAGGCCTCCCTTTTTATAGGGTTACAATCTTGCCTCAAACTCTAATCACAAATGGAAACTGAATCGACTTATGGATCAACTTTATGATGAATAATTGAAGAAGGAGTCACCATCGACATCTTGGATTCATTATTCAAGATTGTCGACGAACTGAAGACATCATGAAGAACACTATACTCTTTTTTCCCACTGGGTTTTTAATGAGGTAGTGTGATCACTGTAAAATATTGTAAAATTATTTCATTTTGGGTTTATTGGACTGATAGCTCGGCCATGTGGGCTTTGAAGAGCTGAATTTCAAGAATACAGTCCATTAAGGTTTAGTATATTCAGTTTTATTCTGATTAGAATTAGATTTGGTAAGATTAGATAAGGTAATATTCTTCAAGGTTACTTCTTGAAGAATTCAGCTAGATTACCTTAGATTACCATTTATTTTAGGTATTTTAGTTAGATATGGTTTTAGCTTCTTAAAGCTGCCATAAGTCGATTCAGTTTCCATTTGTGATTATAGTTTGAGGCAAGATTGTAACCCTATAAAAAGGGAGGCCTTATGGACAAAAATTACAACCTTTCATCAACTAAATATACAACCTTTTGAGTTCATACTCTTTACTTGCGAGCTATTCCATTGTTGCTTAACCCCGAGGGCTAGTTAAGTATCAATAAACCTTGTAATCTAATCCTGAGGGCTAGTTAGAGAGCAAGTCGAAGTTAGGCGTACCCCGAGGGATAGACTCCTGAATTTCGTGCGAGATAGTGCGGGTTTGCAGATCCCTTCACTAGATCAAAGATATTAATTCCGCCAATCGTGAGTCTTCGCAAAGAGATTCATATCAGTTGGTATCAGAGCAAAGCAAAAGATCTACTGAGGCCCGAAAAAAAACAAAAAAGGGGTTTCGAGTTTGCATTAATTTATTTTCAAATTTATATATATATATATATACTCTTTCGTGTCGTGTTTTAATTGTGTTTGTTTGATCTTTCTTACCAGGAGGATTGAATCTAGAGTCGAAGGACGTCGAAGGGTCCGAGAGTTAGAATATTTCGGTATTACTATCCGCCTTCACCTTCATCAATCGAGTCAGGAGGACGTCGAAGGGTCTGAGCGTTAACAAGTATTATCCGCCTTCACCTCCCGGTCAGTTTCGTAGTTTAAGTAGCTTAAACAGTTTGTGTGCTTGTGATATTTTCGTCAACTCTTCTGAAAATTATTGCATGCTCATAATCCTATTTGTTTTCTTTATCGTTCTTTGATTCCGTGATCTAGAATTGTTCTTTGATTCTTGATTACACCTTTTTAAGAAAAAAAGAGTATAGTGTTCTTCATGATGTCTTCAGTTTGTCGACATTGAATAATGAATCCAAGAAGTCGATGGTGACTCCTTCTTCAATTGTTCATCATAAAGTTGATCTATCAAAGCATTTAAAGCACATAAAAGCATTTGATAATCGTATCAACTTTGTACTGTGTCTTTTTTATTAGTGGATTCATTCTGAGATGGGCCAGGCCCCGCAGATGTAGGTGGATTTCACCGATCTCCGTAACCAAATGTCGTGTCTTTAATGTTTTACTTTATTGCATACTTGGTTAGATAGATTATGTTGGAACATACTAGTAATAATTAAGAGAATTCGGTAAAACCAAATTTCATAAACTTTAATTAACTAGGAAATGAATTAATAAACTTGAAGAGAATTTATTTATATTAAAGCTTATAACATATATATTTTTAGTAATATTGAAATCATAGAAGTCATTTAGTACTCAAAAAATATGTAGATCAAATATGAATTTTTTAAACGTATTGTTGTAAGCATAAAATAGTTTCATGTGTAAGTAGAAGAAAAATAGTCTACTTACCAGGAAATTTGCATAAATTTTTGTGATAAACCAACAGAGAAGAATAAAAGTAATATTGTTTTCCAAAAATTAAAAGTGATATAATTAACTGAAATGAATGGGGAAAGTACACATATAGAAGAAAGTTTCGATCTAACACGGTTAGACCATGAAATATCTCGTTTTAAAAAATTTTATGGTCAAATTATGATTATTTAAATATTATGGTACATTTTAAAAGTTTTTTTTAAGTTATAGAAATCCTGTTACAATAAATAAAAAGAAACATCAAATTACCCTATTAGTTACATAAACTAAAAAATAACTCCGTCTAATGAATAATTGGTCTAATGCAAGACTTTGTGCAATCAAAAACTAACGCTCATTAAGCAATCACCGAGTTGAATTTTTTATTTAAATAATTATACGGATATCGTTAAGTATTGTAAAAATGCTAAAATTTATTTTTTCGAGAGAATTCAACTATTAATGAACACAAAAAATATTTCTTTTCATTTCATTTTAAATACTACTATTCTCTTTTCTAAATGAATCATTTTTATTAGAGTACGAACCTAGTCTTGTTTAACCTCCAAACAAATAATATACTTGGGTTAAACCATCTAGTTTTACATAACCTCCAAATAAATAGTATACTTAAGTTAGGCTAACTCTACTTAACCTTCATGAAAATATGCTTGGCCCCAGAAAATCTATATACATGTTATATATACATGTTGAGATATTGGGCATACAATCAAACAATTTACACAATTTTTTACTATTTTTATATGGTAATAAAATAACCGATCTCATCTCCATCTCTTCCACCCTAACATTCTTCGATGCATCACCTTTCTTCTCGATGTCTTCCGATGATACTTTCTCTACTGATTCTGACCCTCTCACCATCGATATCTTTAACACGATCCCACCTTCTAATTCTGCGCTCTTCAATTTTGACTTGATCGTCATAATTACTCCCTCTAGTGTAGTCTATAAATTTTTCCCTCAAGGCTTATGGTCTTGATGAATTTCTCCTTCCGGGTTCCTCCCTGTCAGAGACCCTGCAGCCTTAATGAGATACCATCAAGTCTTCTACAACCAGGCCCTAACCCAGCGTTCGTTGTTGGTCTTGTTATGGATTCAATCTACCATTACTATGCCCCTTCTTGTTCACGTTGTTTGTGCGGTTACTACGTTTGACGACTACCTTATCTTAGAGAAAATGTTTAGTGCACAAAATCCCACCAATTTGATGCATCCTAAGCATCAACTTCAAACTTTTTCAAAGGGGTGGCTCTCCATCCTTGAGTATGTTAAGTAAAAAAAAAAGATTGTTCCCTAATTCTTTGGCAGAGTGCTCTCAAGTTATTATTTACGATGAAAACAATAAACAAAAGGGTTTTTTGGTCGCTAACATATGACTTTATACCATCTTTTGGTTCCCATTTTCAAAACCACCTCCTTTTAGTACCCTACAAATTCAAAATGATTTCTCCCCAAGGCGGTTTTCAAGGTGGTTTTCAGGTGGGTTTTAGGGCCAAAAGATGGTATAAGATCATATGTTAGGGACTAAAAAAATAATTTAGTCTACCTGAAAACTACCCGAAATCTGGTTTGGGGACTAAACAAATCGTTTTGAATTTGTATGGTACTGAAAAGAGGTGGTTTTGACAGCAGCGACGAGAAGATAGTATTAGATCATATTAGTCAAAATAGAAATTATAAACAACAGGTTCATAATTCTAGTTACTTTATTGAAATAAGCAAAAATATATAACAAATCATTCTATTAGTCATACTAATTATAAAATAGCCTCATCTAAAGAGTAATCAGTCTTAAACAAAACTTCGTGTTTAATAAATTAGCGTTTATTTTAAAACTTCAATTAAAACTATGTTTTCCTATTTTCGTAAAAAAATGATCAAGTCATAACTTTTACTAAAAATATTGTCCTTATTTTTTGTTAGAGAGATTATATTTTTAGTGGCAGTTTATATTAATATAAAATTACTTAAAGATTCTGTTTCTTGGGATAAAAAGTTACTGAATGAAGGAATAAAAATTGATCATGTATCAAATCATAAAATATGCCAAGTTTTATTCTACATAAACTGTTGTTTTAAACCGACTAACTGTTAGATGAAGGGCCATTATGTAAATAACATAATTTGTAATTGTGATGGGTTTTTTTAGAAGATCAAAAATAACTTGAAGGAATATTAATGCAAATAGGAAATAAGTGTTGATTAAAACCCTTTGTTCTCTCCTTTCTCTATCACTCTCACGATTTACCGTTTTCATCTGCTTCTTTCACCAGATCTTCTTCTTCTTCTTCTTCTTCTTTCTCCACTTTTTCTTCGATTTCTTCACAATTGATCATAGCATATTTTTTCTCTTTTGTGATATTTGGAGGCGCGATTTATCCTCCAAGTTAGTTTTTCCCCAATATGTAACCCTAGTTTTTTGAGTTTTCCCGATTATAGATTTGAAATTGGTCGAATTCAAAGAAGATTATGTTGTTTTTTGAATTTGAATGGTTTTGTTGTGATTTGGTTAGGTTTTAGTTTTGTTTAATTTGAATTATTGATGTTTAGTGTGTTTTTGTTGCAGTTGAAGATGAAACAAAGAGTTTTTTCACTCTTTGTATAGATTTTCTGTAGATTTAACATCACCGTACTGCATTTTATTGTAGTGATCAGGGGTGGAACCAGAAATTTTTTTCAGGGGAGGCTGAAAAATTTTCGCCACTGGGAAAACTTTTCTGGTTCCGCCCATGGAAAACAATAACAATAACAAAAAAAATGAGATAACAATAACAAATTGACTTATTTTTAAAAAATCTAAAAGAGTTATGAAACAATAACAAATTGAGATACCAAAAAGTTTATAAAATCATATTCATCTAAATTCAATTTAACAAATATCCCTAATTGATAATTCCATAAACCGATTATGACAAATTGACAATTTCATTGTCACATACAATTATACAAAATAAATCAAACAATTATAATTTCAACTAAATTCCAACTAAATATGCAATTCAACTAAATCAATTTATGCAATTCAACTAAACTTCAACAATCATATATAATACAACCATATAAATTCAATTCAACATCCAATCTAAAAATCATGTTCACATTATACATATATTTAAGTTTTGAAGAAATAAATTAAAAAGACAACAAATTATAAACCCTAAAATTAATAAATATTAGCATAAAGAGAAGACTTACCGAGTTACCGTGGTTTGGAGATGCGGCGGGACGAGGCAGGCAGGCAGCAGACGGCGGTGGCGGGTGGCGGGTGGCGGGTGGCGGACGTATCGACGGCAACTTCTGAGAGCGAGGCTGTGAGCTGAGGCATAGGAAGGAGTGCTGAGTTGCTTGCTTTCTCGCCTCCAAGCTTATAGAATGGATTAATGTTTGGCTATTGGATTGGGCTCAGTTTTTGGCCCAATCCATTTCTGATTTCATTTTTTTTTCATATTACTTAGTGAAACGACGTCGTTTTACTACTTAGGTATTAAAAAAATAAGGCCAAACAAAACGACGTCGTTTCACTAACGTGAAACGACGTCATTTTAGTACGTCTGAATTTAAAAAAAAGAAGGCCGCACGCGGCCTTCTTCTCCGGCGAGCAGGGCTTGGCCCTTGCTGCCGCCGCGCCGGAGACGCGCTCCCGCCTCCTTCTAGCTCCGGCCGCCGATCTAGGTAGGGCTCCAGCCCTACCTAGCGTACCATTGGTTCCGCCAATGGTAGTGATTGTGTTTAATACATTTAGTTGATATTTATACGTATATATCAATCATGTTGATGTTTAAATGGAATTTCAATTGATGTTTACATGTATTTTGTTGATATTTCAGCTCCAATGACAATCAACTGATAATGATTAGGTTTCATATTTTCATCATAAATTTGTTCTTCTAAAACTAAGTCAAACTGATGTTGGATGAAGTTCAAGGGATGAGAAAGGTCAAGTTTAGAATGATTTGATTGTTTGATATTAGTGTATTTAGAAAGATTTGGTATAGTTTTTGCATTAAATGATATTATGTTGATGCTAATTTGTCATGAATCGAGAATTACATGAATTATGCACTACTACAAATTAGAGCTATCGTAACACTTTCCTTGCAACACTTAGTTTAAATGTTACAAAAGCTTATAAAGTGTTACTTAAACTTGTGAAAAGTGTTACCTAAATTTAAAAAGTGTTACATTAGATCCAATGTAACATCGCCTAAGGTAATACATGTAAAAGTGTTACAATAGCACCTAAAGTAACACTTTTACAAGTATTACCTTAGGCGATGTTACATTAGATCTAACGTAATATTTTTTTAAAATTTAGGTAACACTTTTGTAACACTTTTCAAAAGTTTATGTATCACTTTATAAGCTATTGTAACATTTTGAATAAGTATTGCAAGAAAAGTGTTACATTAGGCTTAGTTTGTAGTAGTGATATATGATGAGTTTCTATTATCATATCTATCAAATCCTTCTCAGTTTTTCATTTTTAATGTAAAAGTTATGCTGATCTGTTTTCTTGTTGATGTTTATGTGTTTCGAGTTCATGTTTATATGGATTCTGTTGAGTGTCTTCTTGGCCTAGAGAGGAATTGGAGAAGATAGGGGAGAGAGTGTTCATTATGTTTATAAAAAAAAATTTCAAAAAATAGGTCCTCATAATTTTGTGAACTCTTTAAAAAATCCCCTGAAAATAAAATAATTATAAAAAGCACCCTATGTCTAGTCACCACCTTGTATTATTTATGTTTTAATCTTTGGACTAACCGTTAGTCGATTTAACAAAAGACTATCTTTCCTACCAGGAGGATATATATTGTTATTATTTAATTCATCATATTATCATTATTGATACAATATCAATATATTTGTTCCAACATAGGTATTGGAGCGTCTTTCCCGTGACACCTAGTCTGAGATCACACGACATTATAAAAGATAAATGACATCCCCTGCCAAATGTGAATGATTAGGAAAACCAGTATCAAAGAAAATGGATCTATGGATATTTTTGTTCATACTCCTTCCTTTAGCTCTCATCTTGAAAAGCTACAAATCGAAAAGGATTCATCGGCCCCCAGGTCCTCGAGGGCTGCCTTTCATCGGAAACTTGCATCAGTTTGATAACGAAAAGCCTCATGAATTCTTAAAAAAACTTTCCCAAAAGTACGGTCCTCTCATGTCTCTAAGGTTTGGGCGTATCCAAGTTCTTGTCATTTCTTCAGCAGAAACAGCAAAAGAAGCCCTTAAAAACCACGATGCCCAATTTTCTGGGAGGATGGTGCTTAGCGCGAGCCGGAAGCTATCTTACGATCGTTTGGACTTTGGGTTTGCTCCCTACGGCGAATACTGGAGGGAAATGAGAAAGATAAGTGTACTTCATCTTCTTAGTCCTAAAAGAATTCAATCATTTCTCCCTATTATAGAAGATGAAGTTTCCCTTTTCATCGCGAAGATTTCGCGCCTTTCTTCTTCGTCTCAACTTATCAACCTAAGCACAATGTCACTCTACTTAACCACCACTGTTGTTTGCCGAATAGCGTTTGGCAAGAATTTTGATGAAGAGAGTCTTGATCAGAAGAAGCTGGATGCAATTTTGCGTGAAACCCAAGCAATGTTTTCGGGGGTTTTCGTGGCTGATTACCTTCCTTTATTGGGTTGGATCGACAAGCTCACTGGGATGTCTGCTCGTCTTGAAAAGAATTTCAGAGACTTGGATTTGTTCTACCAAGAACTCATAGAAGATCATCTCAATCCAAACAGGCCAGATACGATGAAGGATGATATTGTTGATATTTTGATCAAGATAAAAGATGAGAAATCTTCACTGCTCGATCTTACTTGGGATCACATCAAGGCAATGCTCATGGTATAATCCTCTTGGCTTTTTAATTGATTTAATCAATTGATTTGGTGGTGTGTCTAGTCATATATAGGAGAATTTTATAAAATATCTAACATGATTGCGTGTTTTATTTTCCCATACAAATAATGCACACGTTTCACACCAAACTGCACGTTTATTATTTGTCATCAAATATTATCAAATTTGGACCATATATTTGAATACCTATATAAGTAACAATTATTGCATACAGGGCCGTCTCCGACATTTCGGAGGCCCTGTGCAAATGAAAAATGAGGCCCCTAAATATATTAATGTAAAATTTTCATATAAGAATTATATCAAGAGTGTGTCTCTTGAAAGACGGTCTTTCCATAAGTCATGGAAAGACCAAGGTTTAAAGTGTAAATTAGAAGAAATTAAGATAAAATTTTCGGGTTGCATGAACCGGGTTATAAATTTTATAACTACTACATGTTGCATACTAAAATTTTAATGTTGCAATTAAGACCTTTTACCTTTTATTATTCGAATTAAACCCCGTCTTTCCATAAGTTTATGGAAAGACCGTCTTTCCCAAGACTTTGCCTTATATCAATACGATATTACAAATTTTCTAAACAAAATAAAAAGGCAAAAAGATAAAATACTAATAGCTAATTACTATTATATTAAATATTAAAACACTACAAGAGGAGTTCTTACATTTACTTTCAAGTTTACATAAGCTTACTACTTAAATAGAATCATCCTTCTAACATTCTTAGACGCAAAATCATCAACTAAATCTTCATAATTAATTGTTTCCAAAACATCATTCTCAATTGCCATCAACGCCAAACCATTAAGTCTTTCTTGTGCCATTGTGGATCGTAAATACGACTTCAACAATTTCAACTTTGAAAAACTTCTCTCTGCCGATGCAACAGTCACGGGAATAGCCAACAAAATTCTATATGCAATAACACAATTAGGTAAATAATCACGACTCTTTAAAAACTTTAAAATATCTAATGGTCCCAAGTTTTCTGGAGGCAAAAATTCTCTAAGTAACTTTAACTCAACATACAATTCATTTCCATCAATATCAGATTGTCCCTGATTTTGAAGTGCAATTTCAAATTGAGTACAAGAAGATTTCAAACTTTCATCATCAAGGGATTGTAAATTATAAGAACAAAATAGAAAGCCAAATATTTTTTCATATTCTTTGAATTGCTCAAATCGACTATTAAGAGAAATAATAGCTTGATCAATAATGTATAAAAAATAATTAACTCTAAAAGAATCCTCCCCGGATTGTGGCTCGGTTGCTGCCTTATTTGGATCCTCATCAGAAAAACGTTTTCTTCGAATTACACGTCTTTGAGGAAAAATGGGATCAATGTTCATCTCTATGGCAATTTCCCTCGCAGTTTCTAAAGCTTTTTCAAATCCGGTTACTCTAAATTTCTCAAAAAAAGTAGTTAAACCCTTTATTTTTTCAATAGCCTCACCGATTAGCACATCATTCGATTGTAAATTCTTACTAACCGAGTTAACAGCAAAAAGAACTTCAAACCATATAACTATTGCCACTAAAAACTCAAAATCACCAAGTTCATTATTCGCTAAAGAGTTAGCTTCACTTCTTATCTTAGAATCAAGATCAGTTTCTCCTACTTGGAGTAGAGCCTCACGTACATCACCCATTTGGAATCTTATGGCTTTAACACTTTCAACACGACTTTCCCAACGAGTAGATGACAATGACTTAAGAGTCAATCCTTTAACATTTTCTTTCAAAATTTGCCATCTTTTCGTAGAATGTGAAAATATAGTATAAATACGCTGAATGATTCCAAAAAAATCCCTAGCTTTACCACATGTATTAGCCATGTCACATAATAGCAAATTAAGACTATGACAACCACAAGGAGTATAAAATGCTCTAGGATTTAAATCTAAAATTCTTTTTTGTACTCCTTGGTGTTTTCCTTTCATATTTGCTCCATTATCATAACCTTGTCCTCGTACATTATCAATGTTGAGACCAAGATTTTCCAATTCCATTTGTAAAACATCAAAAAGCCCTTGACCACTTGTATCATTCACATTTAAAAATCCTAAAAAAGACTCCTCAATAGTCACAGGTTTTGAAGAAAAATCAACATATCTTATTATTAAAGTCATTTGCTCTTGGTGGCTAACATCAGGAGTACAATCAAGTATAACAGAAAAATACTTTGCTTGTTTTATTTTCTTGATAATTTCAGATTTGATTGCAGAACCAAGCATACGTATTATTTCATTTTGAATGTTATGACCAAGATAATGAATATGAATATCATCATTAGTAATTCTCCTAACATGTTCTTGAAGTATTGGATCAAACTCAACACACATTTCAATTAAACCTAAAAAATTTCCATTATTACTTTGATATAATCGCTCATTTGTACCACGAAATGCTAAATTGTGTTTTCCAAGAAATTTCACAATTGAAAAGATTCTAAATAAAACTTTTTTCCAATGATCTTTTTCCTTATCAAATTCTTTTTGAGCAAATTTATCAATGGTTTCATTCTTTTGCAACCTTAGACGCAAATCATACCAAGTTCTCATGTTGTTAAAATGTTCTATGCTTGTTTCATGCTCTTTCAGTCGTGTACTTAAATGAGACCAATCCCCAAAACCATCTTTAACTAATTGACTTTTTAAATAACCTTTTTTAAACAATTTACAGCAAAAACAAAACACTTTATCAAGTTCTTTTGAATAAACAAGCCAATCCCTATCACATTTTTCTCCATTTGGTAAAATTCGTTTGTAAAAAGTTGCCGAAAACCGTTTACAATACCTATCTTCGGGACCTTTGACAATAGATAAATCTCTTTTAGGTCCTTTAACCGCTAAAATATCTATCATTTTAGAATCAAGAGAATCCCAATTTCTCGGATAAAAAATATCAAATGTGTACAGTTCTTTAGATTGGTCTAAATCCCTAACATCATTATTTTCACTATCATTGCACAACTCAACATTCTCATTATCAATGGGATGGTTATCATCATATTCATTCTCAGTATTTTCACCATCACTAATATTATGACTCTCATTCAAAAGCACATCAGCAACATCAACATTAACATTAGAACAACTTTCATTTAAAATTTCTACATTCCCTATATCATCATTGTTATTTTCTACAAGAACCTGAGGTTTCTTTACAATAAATTTATGAAGAGCTCCTCTTTGAGATTGAGTTAACTCTTCAATTCTTTGTCTTTTTTTACGCTTTTGACAACCAGAATCATATTTCCTAGGAGGCATGACTCAATAATTACACAAAATTCAATTAAATCAAACACCACAGATTCACGCCAAATTAAAAAGACCAAACAATAATTTGCAATGCCAAAAATTTAAACCAATTGATAAAATAAGATAGATAAAACCTGGATATTGAAGAGTGCAGAATGAAAAATTGAAAATTGAAAATCGAAAGCCCGTAGCTCGTCCCTGGCTAATGGGTGTTGTGCCGAAATGCGAAATAGATATTCACCTCCGATTTGCCCTTGACTATGCTAATTGAACACAACTCCAGGAGCAAAATCTGAATCTTTAGATGATAGAAAATAGAACAAATCAATGAATTAGCCTTGGATTTCTAAACTCTGAAAGAATTAGAGAGATGATTGAGAGAGACCTGACCTTTGATATAAATAGGGAAAAATTAACGAATTGCCCGTTGAAGTCTTGAAGATTTCGCCGATGAAATCTGGCTAAGCCGTTTAACAGCATCATCGGTAGTCGAGAATCCGAGATTAACGAAAGGGGAAGTGATTTGAGGGAGAGAATTGATGAAATTGGCTTGGAAATTGGAATGGGCATTGATTGATTTGGTTGGAAAAACAAACCATAAATACAATGAAGATGGAGAAGATGCGTAGACGATTTCTGTTTTCTGATGGGAAAGGAAAATATCAGATTTCTGATCGGAAAAGGCTTTAATTTTCTTATTAAAAGAAAAATAAAAACGAGCACCTTACTTTGGGGCCCCAGAAATTTATATATATATATAATACCTAATAATATAATTTTGGGGCCCCAGAAATTTTGGGGCCCTGTTCAACAGTACCGGTTGGGCCATATAAAGGCCGGCCTTGATTGCATATGATATTGTATAACATATCGTAACTAGGTATGAGCACGGGTCTAGGACCCAATCCAAACCCACAGAGTCTAGACTAATTGGGTTAGGTGTGGGTCTAAAAAATTTAGACTCATCAGGTCCAGGTCTAGGTCTAGGTACAAAATGTAAAAAATGGATCTGGGCTAGAGTCTAAAATATTAAGGCCTTGACCCGACTCTGGCCTGATTAGTCTAAAGTGGTAATCCCCTTGGCTTTTTAATTGATTTAATTAATTGTTTTGGGATCATATGAGAGATTTATCAATTGAATATATGTTTTATGTTGTCATAAAAAATAAGCACATGTTTTTACCTAATCTAAAATGAACGGAACTGATTTAAAATCAAGCAGAGCTAACTATACAGTGTATTAGAAGTAATTAGGCTAAATTTCCTCTTTTTAGGATGAATTAATAAGTAAATCAAACTAATTGAACTTAACGGAACTAAAATATATAAACTAGTTTGAGATACTCTGTTTTTCAAAGTTGTCGAAGGCATATTAAGGTGTCAAATGCTTGTATACTCCTCAGCCTCCACCCCTTCTCCTGTATATATAAGAAAGTAAACTCTAATTTTGAGAAGGAGATAATACTATTTTCATAAATGACCTTTGTTGTGGTTCACAGATTATTTTTATAGCTGGAACAGACACAGCTGCAACCACAATTATATGGGCTATGACAGCCTTGATGAAGTGCCCTTCTGCTATGAAGAGAGTCCAGACCGAAATCCGAGAAGTGGTTGCAAAGAATGGAGCAATAGGGGAAGAAGAACTTCAAAAACTGCCTTACTTGGATGCTGTAATAAAAGAAACCTTCAGGTTATATCCTCCAACACCAGTCTTAGTGCCCAGAGAAACTATAGAAGATTGCACCATACAAGGATACGATGTTGAAGCGCAAACGATGGTCATTGTCAATGCTTGGGCGATCGCTAGAGATCCTGAAAGTTGGGAAAATCCGGAAGATTTCGCTCCGGAGAGATTTCTGGATAGTACAATTGACTTGAAAGGGAACGATTTCGAGCTGATTCCGTTTGGAACGGGAAGAAGGGGTTGCCCCGGAATCAATTTGGGGTTGTCAAATGTGAAAGTTGCTCTTGCCAATCTTCTTCACTCTTTCGACTGGGAATTACCTCCTGGGATGAATGTAGAAGATATTGATACTGAAGCATTGCCAGGAATAACCATGTGCAAGAAAGTTCCTCTTTGCCTTGTTGCCAAGAAATACAAACCCAGCTACATCGAGGCTTAAATGCCAATACCAGCTTGACGTTGTACTATTGATTATTCCATTCCGAAATCTTGAATTATATATGTATTTATAAATTTTATATGCTCTAACTTGTAATAAATTTGCATGTAGATGATTTAACTCTCAAAAGAAAAGAAAAAAAACCAAATTCCAAACTTAGTGTGTATGGTTGAGGAAACGCAACTTCATATGAACACAACAGCCTCAATGAAATGGGATCAACGTGATTCTTTTTCTTCTAGCTCCTTTCTTTATCGACTAGGTCCTCTGTAGAAGAAGTGAATTCCCCATCAATTAGGGCCCATATTATTTAAACAATAATACAGAGGCATAAAAGTAGATATCTAAACCCTAATCTAATATCAAGAATCTTGTTTTTTAACACACACACACACCTCAAGTGAAGAGTCAGATGCTCAAAGATGCAAAGTTTGGATATGAAAAACTCAAACGAATGGGACACGCACACACCCTTAAATGAAGAGTTGGATGCTCATAAATGCAAAGTTTACACCTGAAAAACTCAAACAAAAGATGATACAATCCTTTCGTGAAAATGTCTACAAGTTGAAGTGACGTAGGAACATGGTGGAGACGTATCTTGCCCGAAGAAACTAGCTCACGAACACAGTGATAATCAATGTCAACGTGCTTTGCCCGCTTGTGCACAACAAGATTCTGAGAAGCAAGCATAAGTGAGGGAAAGCATAAGTGAGGGAAAGCATAAGTGAGGGAATGCAGAAAGTAAATCGAAGAGTGGTTGTAGAC
The DNA here is from genome assembly GCA_037428765.1 of Rubia yunnanensis. Classification (NCBI taxonomy): domain Eukaryota; kingdom Viridiplantae; phylum Streptophyta; class Magnoliopsida; order Gentianales; family Rubiaceae; genus Rubia; species Rubia yunnanensis. Next base: position 94,418,087 of record CM075065.1, read on the forward strand.
AACTTCCACTGTAGTATTAATTAACCAAGGTACGATACTCAAGCTTAGAGCTGGAACGAGAAATTGTGGGTTGATTATTAGCACTCCAAGAAACCAATCTTCCCTCCAAAAAGACATTATACCCATATGTAGATGAGGGGTTTCAAGAAAACACACTCTATCTTCATCAAAGTATACTTAGACCTCAAAAGTACGAGCCGAGCGAAAAGACAGGCCACAGTGCATGGTCCCACAAACATAGTGGAGAATACTTGTAATAGTTGCAAAGTGATCATCCCTAGGATCCTAAGGTAATGAGTGGCTGAATTTACTGTAAAGGCTAGATCTATACGAACGATAGTGAGATAATACAAGAAAAAAAACTAAAGATCGATAAAGAGTGGGACTAGAAAAATTCCCGCTGGCACTACTTTGTAGAAAAGACTGCTGGAATAAAAAGTGCAGAGACGGTAGTAGGGTCGATCATTTCAGTTCTACTCAGAATATCATGGGCATACTTGGACGAGACCTAGAACAAACTCTATAAATTAGATTCCACCTCCAAACAAAGAAAATAGTTTAAAGAGCCCAAGTGCTTAATGGAAAAATCCTTATCAGTTCCATCAATGAACTGAAGAATGCCCGAGGAGTCGTTTCCAGTAAGGAAAATATCGTACACATAAACCAAGAGATAAAGAAGGGTGGTACCTCGAAAAAAGACAAATAGGGATGTGTCTGTCGAGTTGCAAAGGAGACCAAGTTAGTGTAGGTAAGTGCTGAATCGCTGAAACCAAGAAAGAGAAGCTTAATTTAGGCCATAAATAACTTTCTATGGGCAACCGATATAATTAGTAGGGCCATGTAGACCAAAGCATTAAGCACACCATGGTATCAGAGCGATGATCGTATCCTGCTTTTTTTTTCCCAAAAGTTATGAGTTTGTGAGAAAAAGAGGAGAATGAATAGGGTGTATATTATTGAGTTAGGGTTTAGATTATCAAGAGAATGAATAGAGTACATAAAGGAAACAAAAGTAAATATTGAATCCCTAATTTAATCTCTAGAACCTTATATTTTTACACCCTTCATAACTATATTTCATAGGAGATTAGCCTTGGTGTAAAGCCTCATTATATCCTGAAAGAACTTATGGCTCCTCTTATCGCTAACGCTTGTATATGTCATTTTACTCGTGTAGAAATGACTTTTGACTTGGGCTGTATCAGACTTTTGACTTTTAACTTTTGTTGCTTCGAGTTTTTGACTTTGATTCTGAACAAGGAAAATAATCAAAGTCAAAAGAGATACAATTAAAAGTTCTCTTATGTTAAATTTTAAGGTTGGTCTCTTTAGCCCAATAGACATATATTTATACTATATGACGTGTGATCCTTTTTTGTCCATGTTTGCATAATAAATAATATTTTTTTATAGAAGATCATGGATCACTTCTACATAACACCAGCTAATTTTAAAATAGAAGACCAAGATACCTTAAAATTTAATATCTTTTGACTTGGGGGAAACATCTTCATTTAGTTATGTGTTGGGAAGTTTAGCCGTTTAGAGTTATGTGTTGGAAAATGATGGTTAAAATGTTGAATTTCATCAACTTTTGGGCATCATTTTGAGTGAGACCCGAACGTGTTTAGGGTCGAAGGATGCCATTTTTGGGTTCTCCCCTGCGAGTACTATAAAATCGACCTTTTAAACTCTCAAAACGGATCAAGGGTGAATGAGATATGAATGCTAGAAAGTCACACTTGAAAGAGAAAAATTGGGTGGAAATTGGCCCAATTTTTTTTCTCTGAACTGTCTAATCGCTTATGGACCGCGTGGAAGTCTCTAGAAGCCCCAACCGTGTAGTATATATGGAGTTACTTGTGTGTAATGTTAAGAGATAAGAACGAAAAATTTTCATGTTTTGTGAGATATCTTGTCTTAAATAAATACGCAGTTTACCAAGTTTAATACACTGAAGAATACTACAGAAATATTTCATCATTTTCCAGCAGATTTAATTCATGTATTCTTTTCTCGGATTTGATGAGTTGGTGATTGGAGAATATCTTCTCTAATTACAGAAACTCAGAATATCCCGTTTCCATTATTAGTGTCTCTTAGAGCGGTAATAGAGTCTCTAAGTCAGTCAGAAAACTCGCACAATTTCTCAAGTCTCTCCATATTTTAAACTTGAGTCTTCTTTCTGTCTTTCTTGAAATTTCCATCTGTTGCTCTGTCAAGCTGATAGTCCTTCGGACCTTGCATGAACCCGAGGTAACTCTTACATATTAATTGTTACCTTCAATGGCCTAGGGTATGGTATCCACGACGGGGGCTCATTCATTTCAAGGGCAGAGAGTTTACTCGTGACTCCATCAATTTGTATTGCTTGAAACGTGATTTATTTATAGTTAATATATTGCATGTAATAATTAATAAATTTTTATTATTCTTGCATATGTAAATTGCTCATTCAATAATTCATTATTTAATTTTCGCTTGATATAATTAGTATATGTTAAACATTATGTGTGGATGTTTGTGTGGTAAGTTTATGGGTTTGGGTGGACTGTTTGGGACCTACATAAATCAACCGAGATTGATTAGGACGTTTTTTCTCCTTATAGCAATGTTCTCGCCGTTTGCAGTTTTTGTAACATCCAAAGTCGCTTGTATAAGTCAACTAATTTGTTTTAAATGTGGTTATTTTTATACTTCAACTTCACTTTTTCATCATCAAAGTCAAAATATAATATGTTACTTCATTTTTTGAGTCCGAGTAAACGATGACGGTTTATTTGAACATTTAAAACTTTGCATGTTGGTGTAAATTTTTGATAAATTATTGTTGAAAATGGTGAGAAGATGAAAATTGAGGGTGTTGGCATTGCACGCATCAAGAATCACAAAAGCTTTGTTAAGAGATTATTTTTATGTGAAGTATGTAATGGGTTGTGGTGATAATGTAATTTCAATGGAAAATTTATGTACAGGAGGAAGCAGGTTTGCTGGTGATAATGACTTTTGCAAAGTGTTTGAGGTAAGTTAATCCTTGAAAGAGTGAGAAGTGATTATAATATTTTTCATGGTTGGAGGTTTGAGAAATGAGTCTTGCGATAAACTTGACATTCACAATGATGAATTGAAATCAAAGAAGAAGATGCAATTCACATGTGTTGAAGATGTTGTAAATGGAACTTTGAGTCGGTGAAGGAATTGTTGGGAATACTCATTGATCAAAGGCCAAATATAATGAGAATTTAGTTAGAAGTACCCATTCCAAATTTGATAAGAGAGTTAGGCCCAATAGAATTAAACCTAGAGTTATGGTAGAGTTTTAATATAAATATATCATATATATGTTATAGCCACCATGCAAGTGATAGAAATTTTGTGGTTGATTAGGAAGAATAGAGTTGAGTGTTGAGCAACATTGTGTGTAGATATAGAACAAATATTATAAAAAAATCTTTCTATTTTCTAGTGGGATTGGAATTGTTTGATTCCAGTATTTTTTTTCCCGATTTAGATTTCCACATAAAATTCGTGTGTTTGTTTGTTGATAGTGTTTTGTCATGGGAGTAGAGCAGGGGGGGCGGGGTTAATCTTGAAGAATTGATTTCCACGGTTAAAATCCCCAACAAAAATCTCATGTGCCGATCCCTTCCTTCCTATCCTTTGCTGTTGCATAAATTACACTGCCTCCGGGGGGTTTCTCTAGTGGGGAGCAGGAGCATTTTGGGGGTGTATCGGGGGGAGGGGGGGAGTAAAAGCGATTGAACAATGGTGGATTTTCTTCCACAGAATGAGATCAGGCTGTAGCAGACGAGATATGACATATGGTAATGATGTGGATCTGAGAAGTTAAGGGGGGTACCGATGACTAATTAAAGACTGAAGAACCTCGATGAAAGGAGAATACAGGTGCTCTAATTTAGCAATGAAAGTAGAGTATCAGAAAGAATATTGGGAGGGATAAGAATGAAGGTAGGGTTTGGTTATATTTTGACGTTGGGCTATTGGGGCGTATAATTTTTCAAAGATAATGTGACTTTTTACAACTTAATCGATGTTGGTTCAAATGTTTTAAGGGAAATATGCAGATATAGCCTATATAATTGAGAAAGTGCAGATATAACCCTGAGATAATTTTTAATGTAAAATATAACCCTAACTATTATACATAAGTGAAAATATAACCCTAAATACTATATTCCGGCATTGACTGGCCATTTCAGGCCATTGACCGACTGGAAATGACAAAAATTCCCTTTTAACCTAATACAAAATTTTAAAAGAAAAAAAATGCCCCCACCACCCAGCTCTGCCACCAGCCCTGCCATCCCATCACCACCCACCACCCAGTTCTACCACCAGCCCTCCATCCTACCACCAATCCACCAATTTGTTCAGCCCCTCCCCGCCACAAACACCAACATTAGCGATCCGGCCACAAGCCTCCTCCCCCCCCTCAAAGTTGCGGTCTAACTTGCCACCTCAACCCACCGTACCGTCATGCCACTTCCTGCCTTCTCCTCCCTAGTCGAGCCACCCATATGCCACCTCAGCTAGCTGTGCCTCCGGGTCATCGCTGGTCTCAAGGAGATCCACACTATACCCAGATCTCAAAGAGAAAGCTACGACCCCAATGACTCGTTGCTGGTCCAACAGTTCTACACGGTGCCTCCTCCGTCTTGGTTACCACGCCACTACCGCCACTCCACCTCCCCCACCGAAATCCACCAAACCACCACCTCCTGCCCTAACCTCCCACTGTTTCCTCCTTAGCCCTAGCTCTGCCTCCTTCTCCGCCCTAGCCTCCCACTGCCGCCTCCTATCAAGATTCATATTAGGCGCGTTAAGCCCACTCTGACTTGTTCTGACAAAATTATTAAGATTGGTCTTGTTCTGCTCACTCCAACGTGTTAAGCCCACTCCAATGCGTTAAGAAGTGGTCTTGTTTTACTTTTCGGGCGCTAGACTGAATATGGTGCCGATGGCGTGGTCAAATTCAGAGCTCTTTATTTTTGCAATATACTCGTCCTTCTTCTTATTGAAGATTTAAGATCTCGTGCCTTCTTCTTGTTCGAAGAAGTGGGCTTAGACCTTCTTCTTGTTTGAAGTTATCGATGTTACCGCGCGCGAAGGCGCTAGGCACCAGCTGGTGGCGGTGGGGGGTTGGAAGCCTCTACTAGGTCGGGATCTGATTTGCATACTGAAAATAAATAGAGGAACATGTGTGAAAAGAGAAGTAATTAGGGTTAGCCGGTTAGAGAATATTAGGGGTCAATTTGTAACTCTCTCTGCGTCCCCTACATAGTCGCCTTTCCCGCGTCTCCGGTAATGAGTCTGGTGGATGTTTTAGGTGGGTTTGGTGGGTGAGTCAGGTGGGTCTCATGGGTGAGCATGTCAGAGGCAGAGGGAGTGCCAAGGTGGAGGTGGAGGTGGAGGTGGAGGTGAGTGGCGGTGCTAGAGGTGGGGGCGAGGGAAGGATGAGTCTGTGAGTCTGGAGGCAAGGGGAGGCACAAATGGGGGGAAAATGAGGAGGCGGAGATGAAATTAGGGAAGGGGAGTGGTGGCAGAAACACATGAGAGCTGATTGGTGGAGGAGGTTAGCGTCAGACGGTGGCAAAGCAGGTCAATGTCGTACGTCGATGGTATGGTGAAATGGGAAGATGGAGGAGAACGTGTGTGGCAGAGGAGAAAGTGGGAAATCAGAGAAGTACTAATAGCGGTGGAGCTACATATTGATCTGAATGTTTTTAGGAGTTGAGGTTTGGTGAGGACTGAGGAGAGTGTTAGGTTTTTTTGTAAAATTTTAATGCTTTAAGGGCAATTGTGCCTTATGATATGTGAAATTTTACTTAAAAGGGAAAGTGTGCATATTTGCATGGGACAACCAAAAAAGGAAATTGTGCAGATTCCTGTGGGACGGAGGGATTAACTATTTTAAAAAAATATATATATAATCAAACTCTACTAAAAATTAGATCCAATCCAACACAGAGCCATGTTCCTACATTTGTAGAAGGAGAATTTTTTAATGAAGGATGATATTTTGTGTATTGTACCAATATGAATCAAATTTCCTGTATTACCACTGCATTTATAGTGTGCTAGAAGTTTGGGGAAGATAGGTAGTGCTCTGGGAAGACCCATGTTTATAGATGAGTGTACCGCAAATAACTTAAGCATATCTTATGCTAGGATGTTGATAGAGATTGACATATCTTAGAAAATCCTTGAGCTATAAACATTAAACATGTGGAGGAATAAAAGGCTCAAATAAGAAGTAGAGTTGGAATCGCGGCCTTTGTTTTATAGTAAATGCCAGTTTGGAGTGCATGAATGAAACTTTTATAACACTGAGATGAAATTGGTACAGAAATGGCAAGTAAAACAGGGGACAAACAATGAGAAGAAAAATGTTATTGAAGATGGGACAAACAAAACAAAAGAAGAGAGAATTGAAGGAAGGGGCAGAAAGTGACTGAAGATTGATGAGATCAAAAAACAAAGGAAAGAAGATAGCTGTGGTGAATACAGATTATTAGGAGTAAACAGTGAAATGGGAAACATATCAATGGAACTAACTGACTCAAAAAGGTTGAGAATTTGGACTCTTATTGGAAAGTTCAATGATAGCAACATGGAATGTAAGAGGGCTTAATAAAACAGCCAAGAATGGTGAGATAGGATCTTGTCTCAACACAATGGATGTAGCAATGGTTGTGTTATTAGAGACCTGAGTAAAAAAATAGAGAAGGCATATATTGTTAGATAAAAGTTGGGTATGACATGAAATTTCTTGGATAATTACAAAGCACACCCCAATGGTAGAATGTGGATGATGTAGGATGAAAGTAGAGTGGTGCTGAAACCTCAGAGTGCTACTCACCAACTTATACACGTGGGAGTGTATGGCATTGGTGATAAGTTTTTACATGTGTTTACAAAAATCTATGCTTCAAACCAAGTGAAGTTGAGGAAAAAGTTGTGGAGTGACATTGCAAAGCTATACAGACAAAGACACGAGGAGAAGCTTGGCTGATAATGGGGGACTTAAACAATGTACTATTTAAGAATGGCCGGATTAGAGGTAATGATTTAATAGCTATTAAATACTGGGATTTAGAGAAAATGATGGGACGGTACGTGGGAGTTCTTTACTTAGTCCAATAGATAGGTGGATAGTGTGATTTCTTCAAGAATTGATAAGGCGCTCGGTAACTTAAGTTGGTTTCAGAAATTCCTAAAAGTAAATGTTAAAGTGCTTGAGCCAGGGGTTTCAAACCATGCTTTGCTTCGAATTTAAGTCCATGAAGGGAAATTAAGGAGGAAAAAGCCATTCAAATTGTTGAGCAGCCTCATGGAGGATAAATACGTGCCAGAGGAAGTGAAGAGGAGCTGGGGAAATGAGATAAAAAGGAGGCCTATGTATAGAGTCTGGCAGAAGTTGTTAAGATTACAATTAGCACTGACACTACACATAAAGAAAGTATCGAAAACAAAGCTGATGCTGGAGAAAGCTAGAGATGAGATATTGAAAGCACATTACTGGAAAACATGTATTTATACACCAGTACTTTTCCTGGGGAGCTCCAGAACCGGCGATGAGATTATGTAGGGCACCAATGTTATGACAAACTTGTACAAAGCTTGTGTTATTTTTTATTATCAGCACCAGAATTTTGAAACAAGTGCACAAAATTGGTGCCATACATAAGAACTAGTACTGGTACCAATGAAGGGTGTACACAGAACCAGTGCTGGAACAAGGTTCCAGCTGTGCAACAATGTATATAGCGCCAAAAAAATGGAGGAAAACTAATAGCACCGGTACAAATTAGTGTGTCAGTGCCTATGTTAAATACTGGCACTGGAATGCGGAAAACTGGTGCCTAGAAAATGGGGCCCAGATGGGAGGATGATAATTATTTTGTGTCTTCAGCACCAGTGTAGGTGAAAGCACTACATCAGTGCTGAAAATAGTCATGTTAGCGGGTATGTTTTGGTGCCAAAAAACATAGTAAGTGCTCTGTTGCATGTAGAGCACTTGTTTTTGTTTACGCAACATCGGAATTAGGACCGGTGTTGGGTACTTTGAATAAATTATTTGAATTAGCTCCCGGGTTGGGAAGAGGATTTATTAAAAATGGGAAAATCAGCCATAAGCAGCTGCTTTTCCTTTTTTAAGCACCGGTGTTTTACATTTCAGCACTGGTTTAATACCGATGCTGGCTACTTAGAATAAATTTTGCAAGTTTGCTCTCGAGTTGGGAGAAATGGCCATAAAAAAATATTCAAAACAACCTTAGGCAGCTAGCTGCTTATTCTATTTCTAGCACCGGTTTATGAGCTTCATACTTGTGCTAATTATTTTAAGTTGCAAGTACACATAGAGATCGACAACGTCTTCTTCTTCCATGTCTAATTCTTGGAGAGGAAATCTAACATATCTTCCCCATTGGTTCATACTCCCAAGTTCTGTAAAGGAATAAGGTGAGTTCTCTTTCAAACATTGCTCTCCATTCTACAAGAATATTAATCATGAACCTTTGGAAAAATAACAACTTTTTTCGATGTTGGTTCACTTTGCTCTCCAACTTTTTTTGATGTTGCAATCATGTACCATTAATGTGTAATAACTACATATATCTATATCTTGGATTTGATTAACTCTCATTGAGGGTTTGTTGATGTTCATCAAAACTAGTATTCTATAGGGTTTTTTTGTTGCATGGAAGGTGTTTGTTTAAATGCCAGAGTGGACACTGAGGATATGGAACCAAAAACTCCCTACAAGAGATCACGCAATACATCCCCTTCCTCTCCGAATATGCAATCCAATATTCAATTATAGGAGAAAAGGTTCATTTCGGAGCAGGCAAAGTTAATTAACCAAACGTACAGAACAAGGTGACATTTTCTAGAAAGGGGAATCGAAAATGCTCCCCCTCTTTGAAGAATCTATCCACTTGAGTGAGAGAAATTGTGTGACACGCCTCCAATGTTCAACCTTAGCTCATTGAGTGAGTTCTATGCTAATTTGCGGCATGGTCCAAGGTGGGATGAAGTGTTCTATCATGGGAAAATGGTAAAATTGACTGATGAATCCATAAATGATTTGTACGGGTTGCCAACTGTTCCCCCCAAGGAGGATGAATTTATTGCATTCCACTACAAGACTGATAAGGGTTGGAATTTTTTACGATCCCACAGGACTGGAGATCGTGAGGACGGTAACTAGGATGGGAATTGATGTCAAGTCTCTTGTGAAACTAAGTTGGACAAAGATTCCAAAGAAGCTCCTCACGCCCAAGATGAAAAAATGGTACCACTTCGTAGCATCCGGAATTGACCCCGTCACAGTGAGCACTGAGGTTCATAGTATGAGCCTGACACTTCTGTACGCCATTACAAAAACTACGATGGAATGTGGGTAGGAAAATAGTGAGCGAGTTGAGACATGGTGCAGAGAGATAAGGTTATTACAGTTTCTGCAACCTAATCTCTGAACTGTGCAAAAAAAGCTGATGTCCCCCACTATGACATATATGGGCAACCAATGGGTAAGATTACAACAGACTCTTTCTTCAAAATTCCTTCGGACAATGTGGGTACTTCTTTGGAATCTAGAGTCGCGACGTTGGAGGTGCGTGTACAAAGTTTGCTGACGAAATCACAATATCAAAGGTCCTGGTGTAATCACATGGTAAGGTTCCTACATATCAGTTCCTGGATGCCATAAAAGTAGTTTGACCTTTCCCTACATATCCAAGCCTAGGCGTTGGCCAGAGCGACGTTGGGACCAGCTCAGAAGATGCACAGATGTTGGATGAAGAATCATTTTCTGGATATTATTCATTAATTTTGATCCTCATTGTCCTAATACTATGGTTTTTTCACAAACTATTTTGTTTGTTGTGGTTTGGAACAATTCTATGTTATTTTACAGACGGAATATAATTATTATCCACTACTCCAAGGATTAGTGTTAAAGAAATATGATTTTCCGTTAATATTTCCAAACATTTTTTCACAATTTAATCTAGGACATGTACTACTACTTTAAATTTAAAAAATTAAAATTTATATTATTTAGAATTCATTTATTTAGGGCATAAAAACACGAATCAAGTTTTTCAAATCAGTGCTTAAGGTGAAACTTAGTTTTGGGCAACACTGCAAATTTTGAAATTGTTACACTTGTTTTATATGATCAATTTTGAGGATGTTCATTTACCCAATAAAGTCATTATCGTGTAGATATGATCATACAATACTCAATTGCACTATTGAATCCCAATTTTGTGTTTCTTCGATTCCATGATTCTTGGATGGACCTAAGCGCAAAAGGCAAAAACTTCACTTGGAGCTCCAAATTCAATTCCGCTCGGATGCAATCCTACATTATGGGACCCAAATTTCAATTCCTAGAACGAATAAAAAATGTTCCATATTCGGTGAAAATAACTCACGAAGAAAACCTCCTGTTTGGACTTCCTAACTTCTAAGTTATCTAGAGTACGATACTCTAGGACATATACTAGCGTTTTACCAAATTCTATTAAAAAATGACATTCTATTTTAAAACAAATATTAACCCAAGAATACAAAATATGGGGTTATTTGGCTACAAAAAAAAGGTGTAGTTTAGTTTTAGGCAACACTGTTATTGTAACAAAGTTTTGATCATAGGGTTTTCGGGTATCCATCAGATACAATTTCAAAACATGAGTTCTATTGAATGTTGAATTGAATATTTTTGAGTCCAGTTGCATATAAAAAACAATAGACATAACTATTCCCCCTAGAGGGGGACTTAAATTAAATATTGCAAAATAGTAGAAATGAAAACTAGCACTGGTTAGGCGTGCTGAAGAACCGGTGCTAAAGCTTTTAGGGTTGGGAAATCCAAAAATATTGGTCTGGTCCTGGTCGGGAAATTTAAAATATTGTCTATTCTGTTTTGGTACCGGTATTATAAACCGGTGCTTGGATCATAATCATGGTCGGGATTAAGCAGCTCCACGCAGCTGCTTTAGTGTTTTCATTGCACCAGTTTCCCTAGACCAACACCGGTTTATCCACCATTGCTCGTGACTTAGAAAAAAAATTCCTAAGTTTGCTCTTGAGTTGTAAAAAAAAACCAAGGCAGCATCAAGCAGCTGTTTTATACACATTCAACACCAATTTTTTGGATGAAACAACACCGGTAAAAAAACAAAAAAGGTCCCAACTTGGTTTCATCTGAACCATTGATTTCTTTTGTTGATTGAATCTCAACCATCAAAACTTTGTCTATATAAACTAAATCTGAAACCCTAAATCTAACCCACCCTCATTGTCCTCCCATTATCCTACCTCTACCTCCTCTCTATCCTCTCCCTCCTCCTGCACCACCTCTCCATCTTAGCCGCCACCTAACCCCACCTTGAAGTCTCTGATGCCGAATGCAATGACCCCCTCTCCGCCCTCCCCGGGGTGCACCATCCTCGACGTGTACCACCTCTCCGCGTGGGAATTTCTGCGATATTTTCTTCATTTTGTGATTTTTGGGGTGTGTGGGATCTTTTTCATTTTGTGATTTTTGGGGTGTGTGGGACTTTTTTCATTTTGTGATTCAATCCAAAGTGTATGAGATGTAGTGATATAGTTCATTGTGTGATGTTGATATGTTCGTCCTAAAATGTTTGACATATAGTGGAGTATGGTTTCATGTTTTTAGGTGTTTGTCCTAAAATGTGTATCATATTATAAAATGTATGAAAAGTGCAGATTGTGTTATGTTGAAGAGTGATATAGTTGATTGTGTGATGTTGTAGTGTTTGTCATTGAACGAGTGAGATATAATGGAGCATGTACGATGGTGAAGTTTATCTCTAAAATGAATGAGATATAGTTGATTGTGAAATGTTGAATTGTTTATGATATAGTTTGATTGGCTCAAACAGCTGCAATGTTTTGATTCTAGGATGTACTAGATTAAGGTTTATAGGTCTCTTTTGCTTGTTTTGATGATTTCAGGTCGATGTTTAAAATGTGGAGATGTTCGAGTCTATGAGCACCAAGTATACATGGCCTGTTTAACATTAAATGTTTAACATTGTGTGCTTAACATTAAAACATGGTTAATGTTTTAAAAAGACTAAATTGTTCTTTTAGTCCCCTATAAAGTATCTTATACCATGTTTTTGTCCCCGTTTGCAAATCAATCCTCAGACATGACCAAAAAAAATTTAGAACGATTTGTTTGGTCCCCAAAGGTGGTTTTCAGGGAAAGTCAACAGTAAAACTAGTCAAAATATGTAAAATGACCATTATACCCCTGGTTTAAAAAATAAAAAGAAAAAGAAAATGGGGACGTCTTCTTTGCTTGTCTTCTCAGCTGAGCTCTGCCATAGCCATCCGCCGCCATCATTTCATCTTCTCCGCCTGCCACCGCATTCCGCCGTCACTTTGTTTTCTCTTCCTACCACCGCCTTCTCTGCCGCTTCATCTTCTCCGCCTGCCACCTCCTTCTCCGCCGCTACATCTTCTCCGCCTGCCACAACCTTCTGCAATCGCTTTGTCTTCTCCACCTGCTACTGCCTTCTCTGTCGCTTTGTCTTCTCCGCTGAGCTCTGCCATGGCCATCCGCCGCCGTCGCTTCGTCTTCTCTGCCTGCCACCGCCTTCCGCCGTCGCTTTGTCTTCTCCGCATACCACTGCCTTTTCTGCTGCTTCATCTTCTTCGCCACTTCTCCGGTTCGTCTTCTCCGCCGCCGCCGTTGGAACCATATCTAGAGCATGGCGAGTCTTCTTCAGGTGAATTGGGACTGGTGGAAATTGAAGGCAGTAGTGGAAACACATAGAAATTTATCGTGAAGACGGTGGTGGCAGGCGGTGGAAATTGAAGGCGGCGGAAGGCAGCGGCAGAAGGTGGCAGGCAGTGGCGGAAGAATTTTTTTTTCAAATTAGGAATTTTTAATTGAAAATATTTTTAAATTAGTAAAATTACCATTATACCCCTGGATAGACCGGAAAACCATTTACTCTTACATGAAAACCATCTTTGAGGACCAAACAAATCAATTTGAATTTTTTTGGTCCTGTCCGAGGGTTGATTTGCAAACGGGGACCAAAACATTGTATAAGATACTTTGTAGGGGACTAAAAAAATAATTTAGTCTTTTAAAAAAATATAGTTAATGTTAAATACGTAGTTAAAACATAGTTATACGCTACTTGTTTCCTTGGTTCTTAAACATTGAATCTTTTCGACATTATAAATCATTTTCTTCAACAAATCGTACTGTACACAAACTTAATGGAAGAAACATTAGTTATAGGGTACTGCATGCAAAACTGTTGCTTGTTTTGATGATTAAAAGTTGATGTTTATGCCTAGTTTAGGATGAATCTTGATTTTTCTCTGGTGTATTGGTTGTTCTCTATTCATGTAGTGTCCTCTAACTAATTAATGCTTCTTTCATTATGAAAAGTGCAGTAACATTTGCAGAACTCCACAATTTAAAATGTGGAGATTTTGCAGTGTATGAACATAAAGTAAACAGGGTGCATTTAACATTAAGTGTTTAACGAGATGTGTTTAACATCAAAACATAGTTAATGTTAAATACATAGTTAAAACATAGCTATACACACCATGTTTCCTTGGTGCTTAAACACTGCATCATTTCGACATTTTAAATCATTTTGTTCAACAAATCGTACTGTGCACAAACTTAATGGAAGAACTAGTGTTGAACAGTGCCTTTACATATATTCTGAAGGTTAGTTGACACATTAAAAATAAACGTTTCTTATTCTTACTTATTGATTACTTTCACGTAATTAATCATTGAGTTATTTTGTACACAACAAATATTTCCCCGACAAGAGGATCGTACAATGGCAAGGAGATAATAGACGTCGCAGACACATGGTGTAAAGCTTGGATGAATGTGTCTTCCAAACAATTTTAAGACTTCGGCGGACCTAGTCTATTTGAATGTGTATTTGATTTCAGTATATTTACTTTTTTTTCTTAAATGATCATATGGATGGATTCTTTTTTTTTCACTTGTTTAGATCATTATTTTTTCAAATTTTCTTGCTTAGCATCAATTTAATTTTTATATTCTGTGTTTTTGGCTCTTCAAAGTTTCTTCTATAAATTTTCCCCTGGTTTTGATTTGGGGTGTAAAGAGGAAATAGCAAATTGAAAAAATTCAAGCAACGGTTTCAAAATACAAGCAGCAGTGCTACAAATATTAGCACCGGTGCAATGAACATCCATCCTCCAAAGCCAAAGCACCGGTGCTGGTATATGTAATCTAGGAAATAATCGGTACTAGTAAATAACAGGTGATCATTATCAATATGCCTAACCAACGATTCCACAACTAGCACCGGCATCTAAATATCGGTGATGAAATTATATATTGAGCACCGGTTTGTTATACCGGTGCTAAATCTGCTATTTTAGCACCGATTTTCTATACCGGTGCCTTTGTAACTACGTTTCACCACCACCATACTTAGGCACCGGTTGTCTGGGGGCTCGAAATACCGGTTCCTATGTACCCAGATACCGGTGCCATAAGGGAGTGTCTGCAGTAGTGGAAAAACAGGAACTAAGCAACCAGACAATGGATAGGGATAAAATACTAAAGGTGATAAAGTGCACAGATGAGGTGATGAGATGGAGTGAGATAGATGAAAATATAGCAAAGCAAAAGCTAAGATAGATTGGATAAGACTTGAAGATGGAACAATGCATGCTTACATGCATCTGTTAAAGTAAAAAACAAGAAGGCTGGGATTAATAGATTGGAGAAAAGAGATGGAGTAGTGTTCACAGACCAAAAGGACATGGAAGATGAGGTCTTGAGATTTTGTGAGGAACTGATTGGGCAAGCCACAAAAAGACTCGAAGGGAAAGATGTAAATGTAACGAGGCAAGGGAAAAATCCGAGGGCTGATGTGAAGAAAATGTAGGTAAAGAACGTAATAGAAAAGGGAGGTGTGGATGCTCTAAATGGAATTGGTGATCAGATTGCTCCTAGACCAGATGGATGCAATGCCAAATTATTCAAGGCCAGGAGGTAATTAAAAAGGATATTGTGGATGTAGTAATGAATTTGTTGAAAATGGGGGAAAATTTCTAGGTGTGTGGCTACAGTAGCCACAAACAATAACAATTATGGAGGACACATTACCCTAATGTGTCCTCTCCTTTATTATTATTTTTTTATTTTCGATTATGTAAGTCAGAACAGATGTCCATGTGGGCGAGGATGCATTACCCTAATGTGTCCTCCAATCTGCATTTGAGGACTCGTTTAAAAAATGAGTCCTCTAAATAATATTCCGAAAAAAAAATTAGGCAGTTTTTGAGGA
Source organism: Rubia yunnanensis (assembly GCA_037428765.1). Lineage (NCBI taxonomy): Eukaryota > Viridiplantae > Streptophyta > Magnoliopsida > Gentianales > Rubiaceae > Rubia > Rubia yunnanensis. Next base: position 94,433,455 of record CM075065.1, read on the forward strand.
CTCGTTTAAAAAATGAGTCCTCTAAATAATATTTCGAAAAAAATAAATTAGGCAGCTTTTGAGGACTCGTTTAAAAAATGAGTCAAGGATAATTCATTACTTAAATTCACGAATCATTATAAAAAATACAATTTTGTTAAATTCAGGACACAATTTTATAATCGGGACAAAACTGAGATAAAATACTTAGAATAAAAAAAATTTCCTTATAACGGTTATTGGGAATAAGCATTTTCCCAAATAATTAAAATTTCCCAAGCGCTTAATTTACCAAATTTACCAAATATTATACCGAAAAAGATAATTAAGTCAGGTTTGAGGACTCGTTTAAAAATGAGTCCTCTAAATAATATTCCAAAAAAAAATATTAGGCAGCTTTTGAAGACTCGTTTCAAAAATGAGTCAAGGATAATTTATTGCTTAAATTCACGACTCATTTTGAAAAATACACTTTTGTTGAACTCAGGACACGATTTTATAATTGGGACAAAACTGAGATAAAATACCTGGAATAAATTTTTTTCCCTTATAACGGTTATTGGGAATAAGCATTTTCCCAAATAATTAAAATTTCCCAAACGCTTAATTTACCAAATTTACCAAATATTATACCGAAAAATAAGTAAGTCAGCTTTGAGGACTCGTTTAAAAAATGAGTCCTCTAAATAATATTTCGAAAAAAAATTAGGCAGCTTTTGAGGACTCGTTTAAAAAATGAGTCCTCTAAATAATATTCCGGAAAATAAATTAGGTAGCTTTTGAGGATTCGTTTAAAAAATGAGTGCTCTAAATAATATTCCAAAAAAAAAATTGCCATCTTTGAGGATGCATTACACAAATGCGTCCTCCATCCTCTTGTACAGTTTCACCAACAAGCACACCAGTAGCCATTTTTCAAATTTCATGCATACAACAATCAAGAACTCGAAAATGGGAGGCTTTACAGGGTTGTTAACAATTCTCTAGTACCACTTATTCTTAACCATCAAACAAGAAGGAAAGTAGGGGAGTTCAGGCTAATATTATGTTGCTCTACACTATACAAAATGATACCTAAAATTCTGGCTACAAGGTTGAGTGCAGTATTACAGAGGTTGTCAATGAGGGCCAAGCAGCTTTTGTTTCGGGCAAAAACATTCATGATCACATCATTCTATCCTACGTGTTGATAAGGGGATATAATAGGAGTGGTGGACCAAGATGCGCGATTCATATTTATCTTCAGAAAGCCTATGATACAGTGAAATGACCAGCTTTGGAAACCATTACGAAGGAACTTGAAATGCCAGGTCACTTTATATTTTGGGTATTGAAGTGTGTATCTTTAGTCTCTTATTAATATATGATAAATGGTAACCTAACAAATTTTGTCATAGAAAAAAGAGGCCTTCGACAAAGGGACCCCTTGTCGCCCCTGTTATTTGTGCTTATAGTGGAATGCTTGCATAGATGTATGATGAGTTTAGATGAAACATTCATTACAGGTACCACCCCAGATGTGAGAAACTGAAAATAATACATTTAAGCTTTTCTAATGATTCGTTACTTATAGCTAATGTTGATGCAAAGTTTGTCCCGATACTAATGCATGCTTTCCAGAAATTTACTAATTGTACTAGTTTGAAAGTAAATCAGGCCAAATGTTGAGTTTATTTTGGGGGTTGTGGTGAAGATCAAAAGAAAGAATTGTTGGAGATAAGGTATGCCCTTTCAAATACCCTGGTGTAACCTTTGGCTAGTAGGAAGCTAACAATCATGATGTGCAGCCTCTTATTGAAAACATGACCGAACGATTGAAATATTGGAGCTCTAGAATACTCAGTTATGAAGGTAGGCTCCAATTGATTATAAGTGTGATATTTACTATTGTGAACTATTGGATGCAAGTTTTCCTTTGCCAATAGCAGTTTTGAAGCACATTGAGGCGATGTGTAGATCTTACTTGCTCAGTTGAGGTGAAGAGATCACCGGAAAATCCCCTATTGCCTGGGATAGAGTTTGCTCACCAAGGAGAGAAGTAGGAATGAATCTTATAGATATCATTGAATGTGTTAGGAATACGAATCCCACGAGATATCTATTAGCCCAAAAAGATGGATCACAAAGACAACGTAAAGAAAATAATGGAAATAATGGACACAAGGATTTACGTGGTTCGGTCAAGTTGACCTACATCCACGGCCGGAGGAGACCGGAAGCTTCACTATATGTGGAGAAAGTATTACAAGACTTTGCCTACCACCTATCAAGGAATTATGTGGCAAAATATGAAGATGAGGACTTTGGCTTCTACAACTACAAAAGGAGAGCTAAAGGGAGAAGAAAGCAAGTAGCAAAGGAATGCTATGCTTGAAGTGTGTTTGAATTCCTAAGTTCATCCCCTATTTATACTACTCCATGTTCACCAATGGCCAAGAGCTCCCAAACAAAACTTATCCCAATATCCCAAGAAATCCTCCTTCTTGCTTCAAGCATGGGTTGTGAACATTACTTCCAAATGGTTCTTGCCAAAAGATCACGATAGTTGAACCCCAATAGTCAAAGAAATAATGGTTCAACTTGCTAAGCATGGGATGAGAACAGTGTTGCAATTTGATGCTTTGAATAATTGTCTTTGATATCCTCTGAAGAAGTGAATGTTCATGAACATTTGGGTGAGGACCAATTTTCTTCACAGAATGGATGAGGCAAAATTGATTAAGGCATTAAAAATTTGTGCTAGAAATCAGACAACTTATGGATTAAGTGGATTCACGCTTATTGCATAAAAAAATGGGGATGTAATGAGCACTAGTTTTTCGCTCTTTCTCTTGAGGGATAAAGAGGCTGGGAAAGTCCATACCAAAAGTTCCAGGGATGGATTTCTGGGTTGAACATGAGGAATTTTAGTGTACAAATGATGTACAAAGCCTTACGAGGGGAAAACGAAGTTTTCCAATGGAACAAACTTTTCTTTGACAACTAGGAAAGACCCGTGGCAAAGTTTACATTCTGGGTGTGCTATCAAAGTAGATTACCAACAAAGGAAAGACTGATGAAGATTGGGTTGGTGCTAGATGAAAAATGCCAATTAAGTGATGAAGAGGAGCGCTTGCAACATTTTTTTTACTGTAACAAGACAAATGAGATTTTGAAGGTTGTACTAAGATGGTTGTGGAAAGAGAGAACATCAATGAAATGGGATAATGAAAGGAGTTGCCTGATTCAGTAAGACAAGGGGAATGGCTGGAAAGCACAAATGTTGAATTTAGCAGCAATTGAGAGAATCTATGCCATTTGGAATTGGAGGAATGAAAAAGGCTTTGGAAAGGAGCAACATGATAGAGAGATAGTAAGTTAGATAATAGATACCATTGTTTATAGAGAATGGATGAGACCCAAACTCAAAGAAAATTATGTACAGTGCATGTTAGTAGACCAAGGAAGGGAAGTATGTAAGAATTATTTATCACAATGTTGGATTAGTAAGACTAAGGAAGGGAAGTACTACGGTTTTTAAAAAAAAATTGAGGCAAGAAGTCTGAAATGACCGTCGTCACACTCCTTTTTCTCTTATCGACATCGGTTGTCTTTGTGACTGACGTCACATGATTCTCTCGCAGACATGAAACAACCGATGTCAACTTTCTCACCTATCATGTCTTTGTGATCGATGTTGCAAATGACCAACGTCACACGCCTTTATTGCTTGTTGACGTCAGTTGTCTTTGTGACCGACGTCCCACGACCATCTCGCAGACATGAAATGATTGATGCGCACGCCTTTCTCACTTACCGAATTCGGTTGTCTTTGTGACCAACGTCACACGTCCGTCTCGCAGATATGGGCCATTTTCATACTTAGGCCAAATTCACATTCACCAATTGTATTTTATTATTTATAATATTATTTTATTTATTAGTATATGAATACTTAGATAACACCCGTGTGATGCAAAATTTTAAATAAGTAAATATAAATTATTTTTAAATAAAACAAAAATATAATCTTGTAATTTTTTTGCTACTCCATTTCTTTAGAATTTTAAAAAGATTTTATAACTATACTTTTAACTGTGACTTTATGTTTATATTTTCAAATGAAATAAATTAAACGTAGAGTTCGAGTAATATATGATCGAAGTCGAATATCAATAAATAAACTTTATTTTTTCACCGAATAAAGTTTTATATACTACTACCTATTATATAAAATAGGGTAATATGCAAATATAACCCTATATGTTGAAGAAAGTGCAAATATAACCCTCAATTATTTTTTAGTGCAAAAATAACCCTGTCTATTGAATGAAAGTGCAAATATAACCCTCCGACCATGATTTCGGCATTGACTATCAAATTCCGGCCATTGTCTGACTTAAAAAGACTAAAATACCCTTATGTCCCAAACCTTATAATGAGAAGGACAATTATGCCCTTATTAATGTGGACCCCACAAAAACAATATCAAACTTCATTTCATTTCAAATTATCTCCGTCACTATTCCTCTGAATAGCATCACCGCCAGCACCGATTAACCCAAGCTTCCGCCGTGTTCTACCTCCTACCACTCCCATCAACCTCCCCCACACCACCACCACCACCACTACCATCCCTCTGAACCTAGCTTACTCTGAATATGATAGCTAAATTGAAAATATCATGACCTAAATTACAATGCTGGCAGATGGGTTATGAAGGGATGATTAAAAGAACAATTCGTTGAGGTTTGAAAATTTTACACCACCAAAGTGCATATGGCTGCAGGATAACATTATGTTTCCCACTCCAGCAAATGATGATGAACACAATTATTTACAATGAATGTTGCAGCTTTGTTTTATCCTCCTCACTAGTTACAAATCAATCCCCTTTTCACAAACCAATCCTCTGAACCTAGCCAAGCCTCCAGCCTTTCCCTACCACCACCAGCCACTCCTCCCATCAGCCTTCTCCTCGCCACCACCAGTCACCCCTTCCATCAGCCTTACCCCCGCCACTAGGGCTTCCGCCACCGCCGCCACCACCACTACTGGGTCTAGAGGGTCAAGTATTCTTGACGGCAGAGGGATCAGATCCAGCGGAGGGACGGTGGCACTACCTAGCGCCGGCGAAAAGAATTGTTTTGCAGCGAATGTTCACTTTTGAAGAGCTCTTTGGTTGGGAACGGATGGAACGGTGAAAAGAAAGAGAACGGCCGGAGGAAGGAGAAGCAATTAGGGTTACCAATTTTTGGGGTCAAAATCGTTAATTTCACTTTTTTCTTTTTTTTTTCTTTTTTAGAAGGGTAATATTGACATTTCATATAATTCTAACCTCAAATGGCCGGAGAAGGTTATATTTGCACATAACCTAAATATCTAGGGTTATATTTGCACTTTCAATTATCACAGGGTTATATCTGCACCTTCATCAATTATGTAGAGTTATATATGCACTTTGCTCTATAAAATAAATAGAATATGAAATTTTATTTATCGTAAAATAAAGTTTATTTATTGATATCAACTTCGATTACATGTGACTCAAACTCTACATTTAATTTATTTCACTTGAAAATTTTAACATAAAGTCATAGTTAAAAATATAATAATAAATACTAATGAAAATGTTTGGCCTTGACTAATAAACGGTTAATCTTTGACTTTCCATATATAAGCACTAATAAAATGGTTTGACTTTAACTGATCAACGGCCAACCCTTATTTGACTTTCCATATGTAAACATAAATAAAATGGTTTGAATTTAACAAATCAACTGTCAACCCTTACTTGAACATTCATGTATACATAATACTAACAACTAAGGTTTGAACTTAACAAATTAATAGTCAACTCTTATTTGACTTTCAATAAAGAGTAAGTCTCAGGAAAGACGACCTTTCCATAAGCTTATTGACAGTCCACAGGGGCTGTTACCTTAAATGTTGTAATTTTTTTTATAAAATTAAAATATTGTATTTTATAAGTTAAAACAAGTAATAATATGCATTTGAATGTGAAAATATAAAAATATATTATATAAAAAATATTTTTAAAATTTCAAAATTTTGTATGTAATTTAACAAATGCAATATATAAGGTAAGAAATAAGTGGCATGTCTATAAACTTATGGACAGGCCGCCTGTCAGGAGACCCACTTTTCAATAAATAAACACTAATAGCTAAAATTTCACCCTTTTTTGCCCAAGTCGTTTAGTGATAGTTTAGGGCTTCCATATCCTAGAAATAATAAAATAATATAGATGCAATATAAAGATAATATTCACTAATTTTCATTCACCCTTTTTATTTTATTATTAATAATAATATTTTATTTAATAATTATTTGTAAATAAGGCTTGAGTTTCTATATATAAACAATAGTTAAGGTTTGACTCTAACTAATTACCGATCTACCGTTACTTGTCTTTACATAGATTAACACCAATGAAAATGTTTGACTTTAACTAACGATCAACCCTTACTTGACTTTCTATATATAAACAGTAATGAAACAATTTGACTTTAGCTAATCAACTGTCACCTCTTACGTGACTTTCGATATGTGATACTAATCATAAGGTTATTATTAACTAACTAACGGTCAACCCTAATTTGAATTGCTATACATAAACACTTGTAAAAAGGTTTGACCTTGACTAATTAACGGTCAACTGTTACTTGACTTTCCACATATAAGTATTTATAACTAATGGTTTACCTTAACTAGTCAACGTACAACCCCTACTTGACTTTCCATACATAAACACTAATAAATGGTTAGAATTTAACTAATCAACAGTCAACCCTTGACATTCCATACATAAATAAAATGGTTAGAACTTAACTAATACATGGTCAACCCCTTACTTATTGACTTTCGGCATATAAACATTAATACTAATTACCTCAACTAGTCAACGTTCAACCCCCACTTGACCTTGACTAATTAACGGTCAATTCTTACTTGATTTTCCATACATAAACACTAATAAAATGGTTATAACTTAACTAATCAACGGTCAACCCTTAACATTCCATAGATAAACACTAATGAAATGGTCAGAACTTAACTAATCAATGGTCAACCCTTACATATTGACTTTCCACATATGAACATTAATTACAAAGGGTTTACCTTAACTAGTCAACGTTCAAATTTTCAAATAGTCTTCTCCTTCAGACAATCCACCTCTCTTTTTTTACCCGTCCACCTTTCCTTCATTCATTCCATCGCCGATGACACCCTCTCCTTTGTCCAATCACCCCAGTGCCATCAGTTCTCATCGAGCTCGTCACGCCGCCGCCAGTGTCAAGCAACTCGTGAGCTCTATTTTCTCTACTCCAATTATACTTTTTACCATCAAAATAAAAATTATAAAATTATGATCATAATTTCAATAAAAATATTATAATTTTTTTTTCGAATTGCATATGGGTCAAATTTAAATAAAATTATAATTTCCTATAAACTCTTTTTTTAACAAAAAAGAACATATTATTTTTTAACTTTATACTGTGAATAATAGTTATATTATTTTATAATAATATACTATTTTTATATAAATACTATTATTTTATAATTCTATAATATAAATAGTAATAAATTAACTAGTAATGTTATACTTTAACTTAAATAAATTTATGACAAAAAAATTAGTTTCACACATGAAAAAATAATATTCTAATTTTACTATTTTGAGTTGTATATGGGTGGAATATTAATTAATTTAATTTGTATATAATTTTCATTATAAAATAACATTTGTTTTATAATTTATCCTAAATTTTTCCAATTTGCAATTTATCCTTGAATTTTTCATAATTTATGAAAAGTCCATTTTTTAAAAGACAGACTCATAAAATATTTACGATAAATTATAAATAAACTTAAAAATTTTAAATCACGTTCAACATATTAATAAACTAAAGATGATGAACTACATATTTCATATTAAATTTTTTTAGATGTACTAGATATGACAAAAAATTATGAATACTTTTATATTTTTAATTAGATTTGATCATGCAAAAATAATTTATACTTATACATGTTATTTTATAAACAACGTTAGAAATTAATATTTATTTCCCTAATGTGAACCAAACAATAACAAAGGAAATGAGAGAAAATTTGATTTCCTCTCCATAACTGAATCAAACAGTAACAAAGGAAATGAGAGAGAATTTGATTCCCTTTCCATAACTGAACCAAACAAATTTTAAAAATTAGGATCATTCCTTTCCTTTCCTTTCCCTTTCATGATTCCCTTTCCTGATTCCCTTTCCTTTCCCTGGTTGAATAAAACGGCCTTACTATGTTTTCAACAAGTGTCAACCTGGGATCCTGATTCCCTCAGTTAATGTTTGGTTTGCATTCTTTATCATTTCCTTTCCCAATTTTTGGTTTTACCATTATCCCATTTGGATGTTTCACTGTTCTCTACTCTTACCCTGGAATTGGGATTCCTCAACTTCATTCTCCAGCCTTTACGAAAACCACACGTATTCTCCACATCCTCCTAACCTTCCTTGTTCATAGAATCTTCACCAAAGTCCGTGGTCGACCTGTAATCTTGTTTTTCTCATTTTTCTGGACAATATTATACTTTATATTTAATTATTTATTATCAAAATAAATATTAATATTAATGATTATGGTTGCAATAAAAATATTATAATTTTATTTTTCAAGTTGTATATGGGTCAAGTTTAAATAAAACTATAATTTTTATCCCAAACACCCTATAATAAATATTGTTTACTTTCTCTCTGTCAACCGGGGGTATTTGAGGTATTTTAACTTCTCTTATAAGGATTCTTTGCATTCTTCTACCAACCAAGGGTATTTCCGTTATTTTCTCACTTTCCCTGCTTTCCAAAAGGACACCGTTTAAGGATTTCTTTCTCCTTTTCAGGTCACCACACCTCCGTTTCGTCTTCTTCCTCCTTTACTCGCTCCCAGAACGCCACCATCAGTGGCCTCGCTCCTACTCCACAACCTATCGTCGACGTCTCTTGCTCCTCAAAACACTAGAACAAACCGCGGACTATGCCTTATTCGACTGCTTGAACGACGTTGTGTGGAAAACCGCAGGCTATGCCGTTGGATTAAATCCTAATCCTGAATACCGTAGCCTGCGATCACGCTGAAATCCGTACAGGTCACTTCTAATTCTACCCCATCATTAGCATTGTATTAATGTAAATCCCGTTTTCAGTGTTTAGGTTTTGTTATTTGGCCTGGACAGTGCAAGGTTTTGGTTGTCAATCTAAATTTTTGTTTAGAATGAAAAACATGGATTTTCTTCTGTTTAGTGGAATGTTGGAACTTGACACAAAAGTCCTATTTTTCTAGATGTTAGAATCTTGTTCGAGCTTGAGACAGAGTTTGGAAGTTCTCTTTCGTGTTTATAAGGGTGTGGTTTTAGGTTACGCTTCTTCTTCGTTGTCGCAATATTTGTTAATTGTCTTCGATCAGCGTGCGCCCCAGTTTTCTGTTCAAGCTGATTTCTTCAGTAGTCTCTTGTCCATGCTACTGAAATCTGCTCTTCAATCTTCGTTGGATACTATATCCTTTATTGTAACTCTCAAAGTGAAGAATGGATATGGATGGTGAATATCTTGGATTACCTACTTATGCTTGTAGGGGAACAAAATTGTTGACAGTATCATTCAAATGCATAGTTCATCAATATTTTAATACTTATTAAAAAACCAGTAGGTTGCAAGTGCATGTGTAGACGATAATAATGCATCTTCTTTGAAGTCTTGAGATTTTAGTACTACACTGTTGGAGGAGGCTTCTTGAGCTATGGTCACTGAGATATATTAATATACTCTTCAGCCCCTCCTACGTTTGATAATTTCTTCTATACAGGCAATTTATGGTCAATATTTATGCAACCATCAAATCACAACATATTACAAGAAAGACACAAAAGGCGAGCGTCATTGTACATCTGCAGGTAGTTTGTTAATCCCTTTATCCCTCCCTGCATTTTCCTGTGTGAGAGAAGTCATTGTAAGACAGATATGTTAAGCATTATATTTATGGCCAACTCCAGCAAAAAATGTAAGAAATTGAAGTATCTGCCTTATTTGATTTTCCCATCTCAAATAGATGCATACGGCAGTTCTTTTTGTACTTTTGTCTTCACCAAATGTCGACAGCACTCTTCCGCGTGATGGCATCCTTAGGCAGAAATATTGTTGTTGCCAACACATTTGGATCTTTTGCAATGTTGGTTGTTATGGCGCTTGGAGGTTTCATTCTTTCAAGAGGTAATGGAGTCAATTCTGTGTCTTGTTTTTTACTTGTTACTTGCAATATATTTGGTAAGACATTCTGTTATCTCTTCCTGTGGAAAGTTAACTGTTAAACATTTTTGTGTCTTAATACTCTCATATGTACAGATAGCATACCAAGCTGGTGGATATGGGGTTTTTGGTTTTCTCCTCTAATGTATGCCCAGAATGCAGCCTCGGTTAATGAGTTTCTAGGCCACTCCTGGGATAAGGTAACCTGATCCTTTGTCTGAGACCTGATGTTGTCCTTCTTTATCTATGTATCTGTGTTTCTTTACAAGTCATGCATATTTATGATCGGACAAAGTGACTCAACATGTTGGCCAACAATGTTCACATTTGACAGTCTCATTAGGCCTTTTGTATTCCAGTGACATAATTGTTCTGAGATTCATTTAGCATATAGCTGGTTTCTGGACTTCAACCGCGATTATTCACTCGCAGTTTCTGGTGTAAGCTGTTGATTCCAAACTGAAACTTTTTTCCCTTTTTGTGGTGATGCCTGTAGAAAGATGAGGACAGCACTTGTATGTCCTTGGGAGTGACATTATTGAAGGTTCACAGTTTATTTCCCGAAAGTTATTGGTATTGGATTGGTGTTGGGACTTTGATCGGATATACAATTCTGTTCAATTTGCTCTTCACACTCTTCTTGACTTACCTGAACCGTAAGTTGCTTCCACCTAGAAATATTTCGCTTGTTTCTTACTCGCTTACTATTTATTTGAAATGTAACATTAATGCAGTAAGGGAGAGGAAAAGCTAGCTCATGTCTTGAACTGCTAGCTAAATGATCTGCATAGTACATCGAATAACTAATAACATCCGTGCCATGCTGCTCTCGGTAATGTACAGGTAGTTGTTCCTGGAAATAAGAGAGAGCAAGACAAATCACTTGCTGAAATTTCTCTTGGTGACTTCTTGCAATAGTCGCGTTCATATATTGGTATATCTAATGGATCGTACTAGCTGATTTACTTTTACGAAACAATCTCACTAATGGCTTTTTAATTGTTCACCGTGTGTCAGGAAAACAGACGAAGTACAAGAGCGGCATGGTTCTTCCTTTCGAGCCTCTTTCAATGTGTTTCAGTAACATTAGTTATTACGTCGATGTTCCACTGGTATTGTACCATTTTTAGCAGCTTCATTTGACAACTATTGTTCTGTAGCAAGTTAATTAGATGTTCTAAGAACAAGATGCTGTTTGATTTGATCTAGGGAATGAAACAACAAGGTATGGTGGCAAACAGATTGCAACTACTGAATAATGTTACTGGTGCCTTCAGACCAGGGGTGCTCACTGCATTGGTTGGTGTTAGTGGTGCTGGTATAACAACCCTTATGGATGTCTTAGCTGGTAGAAAAACAGGTGGATATGTTGAAGGAAATGTCTACATTTCTGGGTATCCAAAGAAGCAGGAGACATTTGCTAGAATGACATCCACTCCCCATGTTTAACTGTCAAAGAATCCCTTCTGTTTTCTTCTTCCCTCCGGTTACCTTCAAGAGTCGAGCTCAGGATACAACGGGTAATATTAATATATTCTCCTTGACTCATTCAATTCCTCTAATGTTATCACGAATCTTGATGGAAATGCAAATGCAGGCCTTTGTTGATGAGGTTATGGATCTTGTTGAGCTGACTCCATTGAGTGAAGCTTTAGTTGGTCTACCCGGGGTTGATGGTTTGTCAATGGAGCAAAGAAAAAGGCTGACAATAGCTGTGGAGCTGGTTGCGAACCCGTCCATCGTGTTTATGGATGAGCCTACTACTGGTCTGGATGTAAGGTCTGCTGCAATAGTGATGAGGACTGTGAGGAATATTGTTGATACTGGAAGGACAATTGTTTGCACCATTCATCAGCCCAGCATTCATATTTTTGAATCCTTTGATGAGGTATGCATCTCTATTTTTAACTTGTTGAATGCAGTTTTTCAGATATCTGATCTGATCAGTTATTACACACTCAGCTTCTACTTAGGAAAAGAGGTGGGAAGCTGATTTATGCTGGTCCTTTAGGGGAGCGATCTTGCAATCTTATTCAATATTTTGAGGTGTGCTTAATCAAGGTTAATTTTGCTGTGTATCGTTTCTCTTTTAAGGTCTCTCATAAGTGTTTTTCCATGTTCTGAAGGCCATACAAGGGACACTCCTCAGATAAGAAATGGAGGGAATTCTGCTGCTTGGATTCTTGATGTTACCTCTCCAACTGAAGAAACCCGCCTTGGTGTCGACTTTGCTGAGATTTATATGGGTTCCCTCCCCGTGTCCCATATAGAATTTTCTGTTTATTCTATATGTTGTGACTGTTGTGTTTTTTTTGTAATAATTCTCTTACTTGCAATAGATTTGTGTTAGGTGAGGAAGAAAATTAATGCCCCAATTTGTGTGTATTTATAACTCTCTCATGGTCATTGTGAGCTGGAGGAATTACATTTAAATAGTGTCTTCTGTATAATCAGAGTAGTTGTCCTTGAAGGACTTATGTTTGTTTGTTTTATAGTTGAATGTCGTCTCTCTGACATCAGTATGCCTCATTTCCGGTTACTTTCTATCTTTTGGTTAGTGAATTGTGTTTGTAGACTGTAGGAATTTAGTACTTCTTTCTAGATGTTGGGGTTCAAGTCAAGGCATAAAGAATAAATAGAAAATTCAGGTAATCGGGGTGGTAGAAACAACTATACATTAAGAGTTCTCGTGCATGACATGTGTACGAAATCAAGTAGTTTTCATATAAATGTCCAAGCTCCTGAGAGGGTTCGAGTGATACTAGGTTCGAGTGGAGAGGTTCGAGTGATACAGGGTTCGAGTGATACTAGGTTCGAGTGGAGAGGTTCGAGTGATACAGGGTTCGAGTGATACAGGGTTCGAGTGGAGAGTGTTCGAGTGGAGAGGGTTCGAGTGGAAAGGTTCGAGCAAAGAGGTTCTAGTGGTGAGGTTCAAGTGATGAGGAATTGAGTTAAGAGGTTCGTGTAAAGAGTTCGAGTAAAGAGGTTCGAGTGGTACTGGGTTCGTGTGGAAAGAGGTTCGAGTGGAGGAGGTTCAAGGGTTTGAGTTGAAAGGTCCGAGAGGAGAAGTTTGAGTGGTGAGGGTTCAAGTGGTGAGAGTCGAATGGTGAGAGTCGAGTGGTGAAGGTACCATCCACCACTGGAGAGAGTACTATCCACCCCTCGAGAAGGGTGTACCATCCACCGCTGGAGAGAGTACACCTTCCACCCCTCGAGGGTAGGCTATTAACGTCTCAAGAGAGTTGTACCAGCCCTTGAGGGTACACCAACCCTCGAATCTAGGCCACTCGAACCCTTTCCATCGAATCCTCTATTCGAACCCTCACCACTTGAACCCTCACAACTCGAACCCTCACCACTTGAACCTCTCCACTCGAACCCAGTACAACTCGAACCTCTTTACTCGAACCCAGTACAACTCGAACCTCTTTACTCGAACCCATTACAACTCAAACTCAGCACCCCTCGAGAGCTAACCTATTACAACTTGAACCCAGTACACCTCGAGAGCTAATGTGGATAGTTGGATGCTCTCAGTGGTATACTCTCTCGAGGGGTGCTGTACCCTCGAGGGCTGGTGTACTCTAAAGGGGTGGATGTGTGACCTCTAGAGGGGTGGTGTACCCTCGAGGGATGGTACACCTCTCTCGAGACGTTGATGGCTACCCCCACTCGAACCTCTCCGCTCGAACCCCATTACCACTCGAACCTTTCCACTCGAAATTCCCCACTCGAACCAAGTACCTCTCGAACCTCTCCACTCGAATCTCGACTCAAACTCTCTCCACTCGAACCTCAACACCCGAACTCTCTCCACTCAAACCTCATCACTCGAACCTCTTCACTCGAATCCAGTACCACTCGAACCCAGTACCACTCGAAACTCTCCACTCGAACCCTCTCAACTCGAACCCAGTACCACTCGAACCTCTCCACTCGAATCTAGACTCAAAATCTCTCCACTCGAACCTCACCACCCGAACTCTCTCCACTCGAACCTCACCACCCGAACTCTCTCCACTCAAACTTCACCACCCGAACCCTCTTCACTTGAACCCAGTACCACTCGAATCCTCTCCACTTGAACCATGTACTACTCGAACCCAGTACCACTTGAACCTCTCCACTCGAACCCAGTATTACTCGAACCCTCCCCTCTCAAACCCAGTACCACTCAAACCTCTCCACTCGAATCCAGTACCACTCGAACCTCTTCACTCAAACCCAGTACCACCCGAACCCTATCAAATTCATAATGTCTTGATAGAACCCTATCTGTTACGGCAACTCGACGATGGTTCGATGGTTGTGGATAAGGTTATAATTGTCCACCCAAATTCAGCTTTTGGCCTGATGGCATTTTTGTCATCTTAAGGTGAGTCAACAGTTGGAAAAGCACGGTCAATGCCGGAAAGTCTACCATGGATTATATATTGGCACTTTCATTAATTAGGTTTTGTTTTTCTAACTTTCAAACGATTGAAGGTTATATCGGCACTTTCGCAAGTATATAAGATTATATCGGTATATAGACAACAATTCTCCAAAATAAACATATAGACAATGATTGTGACAAAAACTTGTCTGCATTTATGCCACCCAATTTATTGTTTAGTTCACATATACACATAGTTCCTTGTTTTCCCACAAGTTCAATGTTTCTTTTTTATATATTACTTACTTCATGTACTTGAAATATATTATTTCTTGAAAGGTTATAAAAATAATATTTTTTTATCTTATTGATTATTTAATAAGTTCCAACAAAATTTATTATTTGTTTTACAATTTAGATAGTTATTCTTAGATGAAAATACTTATACTTTATTTATTTATTTCAATTCAAATGTGATATGTAAATATTATATATTAATTAAATTAAATATATTTAATCAAGAACACCGCGCAAAGCACGGTGGTGGGACTCTTGCAAGCGCAATTTAATTAATAGGCTAGTTGGACTATCGAGTGGAGAGAGTTCGAGTCGAGATTCAAGTGGAGGGGTTCGAGTGGTACTGGGTTCGAGCAGAGAGGGTTTGAGTGGTCTGGTTTGAGTGGTCTGGGTTTGAGTGGTCTGGATTCGAGTGCTATTAGGTTCAAGTGGAGAGGGGTGATGCCTCGAGGAGGATGGTTGATGGTTCTAGGACCTCGAGGGTTAATGAATCGTTGGAGAGGTCCGAGTGGTACTGGGTTCGAGTGGTACAGGGTTTGAGTGGTACAGGGTTCGAGTGGAGATGGTTCGAATCGAGCGGTTCGAGTAATAGGAGTTTGAGTGGTGAGGGTTTGAGTAGAGAGGGTTCGAATGAAGGGTACGAGTGGAGAGGTTCGAGTAGAGTGGGTCCGAAAGAGGTTCGACTGATACTAGGTTCGAGTGGAGATGTTCCAGTGGAGAGGTTCGAGTAGAGAGGGTTCGATTGATACTATGTTCGAGTGGTACTGGGTTTGTGTAAAGGAGGTTCGAGAGTTCGAGTGGAAAGGTCCGAGTAGAGAAGTTTGAGATGTGAGGGTACCATCCACCACTTGAGAGAGTACTATCCACCCCTCGAGAGGGGTATACCATCCACCACTGGAGAGAGTATTATCCATGCCTCAAGAAGTTTGTCAACCACCCTTCGAGGGAACACCATCTACCTCTCGAGAGGGTAAACCATCCACCACTGGAGAGAGTACCCCTGGAGGGTACGCCAACCCCTAAGAGGTCACACATCCCTCGAGAGGTCACATATCCACCCTCGAGGTCTCTCTCGAGAGGTACCAGCCCTTGAGGGTACACCGCCCCTCGAAAGGTCACACATCCACCCCTCTAGAGTACACCATCCCTTGAGGGTACACCACCCCTCGAGAGAGTATAACAATGAGAGCGTCGAACCATTCACATTAACTCTCGAACCATGACCCACTCGAGGCATATACCCCTCGAACCATCCACGACACCACCATTCGAACCACCTATCCCTCGAACACCAACCATCAATTCCTGGAACCATCACCCTTCGAACCATCAGTTCTTGGACATCCACCATGCCCACACTCGAACCATCAACCTATCGAACATCAACTATTCACCTAGAGGCCTCCTCTCCACTCGAAACCTCTCCACTCGAACCCTACCCCTCGAACCCTCTCCACTCGAGCCTTTCCACCCCTCGAACCATCCATGACCCACTCAAGACATATACCCCTCGAACCATCCACGACCCACCATTCGAACCACCTATCCCTCGAACACCAACCACCCATTTCTGGAACCATCACCCCTCGAACCATCAGTTCTTTAACATCCACCACGCCACCACTCGAACCATCGTCCTCTCGAACATCAACCATTCACCTCGAGACCTCCCTACCACTCGAACCATCCACCCTAGGAACATCAATAATTCACCTTGAGGGGTGTTGATTCGAGGCATCTCCACTCGATTCATTGACCCTCGAGGCCCTGGAACATCAACCATCCCACTCGAGGCATCACCCCTCGACTCAAACCTCTTCACTCTAACTTCTACTCGAACCCTCACAACTCGAACCAGTACCACTCGAACCCTTTCCATTCGACTCCTCTATTCGAACTCTCTCCACTCGACCCTCACCACTCGAACGCTCAGCACTTGACTCCTCACCACTCGAACCCTGTACTACTCGAACCTCTCCACTCAAACCCAGTCCACTCGAACCCAGCACCACTTGAACCCTCTCCACTTGAACCCAATACAACTCGAACCAAGTACCACTCGAACCTCTCCACTCGAATCTCGACTCGAACTTTCTCCACTCGAACCTCACCACCCCAACTCTCTCCACTCGAACCCTTACCACCCAAACCTCTTCACTCGAACCCTCTCTACTCGAACCTAGTACCACTCGAACCTCACCACCCAAACTCTCTCAACTCGAAACCTCACCACCCGAACCTCTTCACTCGAACCCAGTACCACTTGAACCTCTCTACTCGAACCCGCTCCACTCGAACCCTCTCCACTCAAACCCAGTACCACTTGAACCTCTCTACTCGAACCCTCTCCACTCAAACCCAGTACCACTCGAACCCTCTCCACTCGAACACAGTACCACTCGAACCCTATCTGCTCGAACCCAGTACCACTCGAACCTCTCCACTCGAATTCTCTCCACTTGAACCTCACCACTCGAACTCTCTCCACTCGAACCCAGTACCACTCAAACCTCCCCACTCGAACATCTCCACTCGAACTTCTCCACTCGAACCCAGTACTAATCGAACCCTCTCCACTCGAACCCAGTACTACTCTACCCTCTCCACTCGAACCCAGTACTACTCGAACCCTCTCCACTCAAACCCAGTACCACTCGAACCTCTCCACTCAAACCCAGTACCACCCGAACCCTATCAAAGTCATAATGTCCTAATATAACCCTACCTGTTACGGCAATGGCGACGATGGTTCGATGGTGTTGGGTAAGGTTATAATTGTCCACCCAAATTCAACTTTTGGTCTGATGGCATTATTGTCATTTTAAGGTGGGTAAACAGTTTGAAAAGCATAGTCAACGCCAGAAAGTCTACCAGAGGATTATATTGGCACTTTCATTAATTAGGTACTTTTTTTTCTAACTTTCAAACGATTGAAGGTTATATCGGCACTTTTACAAGTATATAAGATTATATTGGTATATAGACAACGGTTCTCCAAAATAAACATATAGACAATGATTGTGACAAAAACTTGTCTGTATTTATGCCACCCAATTTATAGTTTAGTTTACATACACACAGTTCCTTGTCTTTCCACAAGTTTAACATTTCTTTTTTATATGTTACTTACTTCATGTACTTGCAATATATTATTCTTGAAAGGTTATAAAAATAATATTTTTTTATCTTATTGATTATTTAATAAATTCCAACAAAATTTATCATTTGTTTTACAATTTAGATAGTTATTCTTAGATGAATATACTTATAATTTATTTATTTCTATTCAAATGTGACATGTAAATATTATATATTAATTAAATTAAATATTTTTAATCAAGAACACTGCAGCGAATGGTTTCAGATCCACTTTTCAATGGTTGTGGGTATGGTTATAATTGTCCATCCAAATTCAGCTTTTGGTCTGATGACATTATTGTCATTTTAAGGCGGGTCAACAGTTGAAAAAACACGGTCAACGCCGAAAAGTCTACCGGAGGGTTATATTGGCACTTTCATTAATTAGGTACTTTTTTTTTCTAACTTTCAAACGATTGAAAGTTATATCGGAACTTTCGCAAGTATATAAGATTATATTGGTATATAGACAATAATTCTCCAAAATAAACATATAGACAATGATTGTGACAAAAACTTGTCTGCATTTATGCCACCCAATTCATTGTTTATTTCACATATACACACAGTTCCTTGTTTTCCCACAAGTTCAACGTTTCTTTTTTCATATTTTACTTACTTCATGTACTTGCAATATATTATTTCTTGAAAGGTTATAAAAATAATATTTTTTTAATCTTATTGATTATTTAATAAATTCTAATAAAATTTATTATTTGTTTTACAATTTAGATAGTTATTCTTAGATGAATATACTTATCATTTATTTATTTATTTCAATTCAAATGTGATATGTAAATATTATATATTAATTAAATTAAATATTTTTAATCCAGAACACCGCGCAACGCGCGGTGGGACTCCCGCTAGTATAAATTAAATAGTAATGTTACCCTTTAACTTAAATAAATTTAAGACAAAAAATTAACATAATCAATGTTTAATTTTTAAGTTTTAACTATTTTATTAAAAAATATTTGTGTTGGTGGATATCATACATTATGTAATATTTTAGATTTACATCGATTTTATGTTTTTTGAAAAGATCTTGAATTCGATTTTTATATTCACTGTGAAGTCTATACTTAAAATTTACGTATGTGATTTTTTAACTTCATTATTAGCACATATGATGAACTATAGATTTTTTAAATCAACATATCGTATGTGATTTGCATATATTTTAAAATAAATATGAACTAAAAAATATGTAAAGATGGAAATATTTAAATAAAAGATTTACGACAAATTATAAATAAATTCACATTTTTAAAATCATGTACGACACATTAATAAGTTAAAAATGATGAACTACAAGTTTTTATATTAAATATTGTTTTATATAAAATAGATATGACAATAGTTCATGAAATACATTTATATTTTTAGCAGATTTGATCATTGAAATAATCTATACTTATATATGCTATATTAAAAAATAATGCAAAAAAAATGAATTTATTTCTCTAGCATGAACTAAACAATAACAAAGGAATTGAGAGAGAATTTAATCCCATTTCCATAATTTAACCTAACAAAATTTTAAAAGTGGAGTTATTTCATTCCTTTCTCTTCCTTTCCCTTTCTTGATTCACTTCCTTTTCCCTGGTTGAACCAAACGGCCCCAAGTAGTGGTGTTCATGATCCAGTTCGGACTGGACCAGAAATGTAAGGACCGGAATTGTATAAATGAAATTCCGCTCAGGTCCTTGGTCCTCGGTCCATTTTTTTTAGATTTCGGGTTCCGGTTCAGTCCGGTCCAAAATTGGATTTTTTCCAGTTCGGACCGGATGGACCGGTATTTTACTTATATATACATATTTAAAATGATAATGAATTAGTTTAACATAATAGTTTATATTTGTTTGTGACAACTAGTATTCTTCTATTATTTTGAGGTGAATTTTTCTAATAACTTCTATATTACTATGTTTTAAAGGGGAAAAAAAAATATTGATTTGACATTTTTATAGCAAAATGTAAAGTAAAAAAAAAAAATACTAGAATCCGGTCCAACCGGTCCGGACCGATTTAAGACCAAAATTATTTCGATCTGGTCCCGATTCAAAATACCCACTTATCAGTCCGGTCTTCGATACAAGAGTTTTAATGATTCCAATTCCGGTCCTAACCGGTTCCAGTCCGGTATTGGACCGATGAACACCCTAACCCCAAGTAGCGTTGTAATCTTGTTCTAAACTAAACTTAATCAAAAATTTTGAACTACACGAATCACATGAGACATATTGTTTTGTTTTTGAAACAACATGAGACATGACATCTTCAAAAATAGAATGATTAAAGGGAATTGGTTTGTCTAGCTCACGTAGCGTTGTAATCTTGTTCTCAACTAAACTTAATCAAAAACTTTGAACTACACGAATCACATGAGACACATTGTTTTGTTTTTGAAACAGCATGAGACATGACATCTTCAAAAATAGAATGTTTAAAGGGAATTGGTTTGTCTAGCACACGAAACTCAAAAAACTAGAGTGGCTAAATATTTTAATCTTTAACTAGGAAATGAATTAATATACTTGATGAGAGTTCATTTATATTTTATAACATATATATTTTAGTAATATTGAAATCATAGAAGTCATTTAGTACTCAATATATATGTAGAGATAATTTTTTTTTTAGAAAACACCACCTATTTTGGTGGGGTTTTGCAGACTCCTTACCTGTTTATCTCAAGCACCATATAATACAAATTGTTTGTTTTCTATGGTTTGGTGTGGTGGTGCTGTCAACCAGGAGTATTGAAGTTATTTTGACTAATTTAAACCCAAGCTGTCTAAAAATAACACACTAATATTATAATATGTTACTAATTTTAATTCTTTACTATATATAATCAATTATATCTTGTTAAAATATATTTATTTAAAACCATAAATATCTCATTGTACTGTATATATATATATAGAGAGAGAGACACACACACACATATTACTAAAGAAAATCCAAAGGAACACATAATCTGGAATAATAAAATGTTTGGATTTTTTAAATACAATGATAGAGTACTTTTGATAGAAATATGTATACATGTTATTTATTTAATTACATATGAAAAAATCTTGTCTTAGATCGACTAACTGTAAAATGAGAACATTTTATAATTAGTGAGACTAATAAGGTCATTTGATATTTACTTGTACTTATTGCAAGGAGATAAATATAATTATGATACACTTTTAAAATGAAACTTAACATATAAATAATTACTTTTTAAATAATTTGAATGAAATACTATAAAAATATATAATTTTTATTGTATTCAATATTTAACAGGTTCTAACTTAATTAATTATTTCACTTCATAACTCATATAGGTTTTCTTAGAAGACTAAACTTTAAAATTTTAAATAAAATTATTTATTTTTAATTTAAATGTAAAACACAAAATGTACATAAAACTTATTCCTAATATTTTAATTAATAATTTTGCGCAACGCAATGGTTTTCTACTAGTTCATATGAAAAACAATACTCACTCCGTCCCACCATTATCGACATGTTTACTTTTTTCAAGTCAAATTTTACTAAATTTGATTCTAAATATAAATTAATATATTTATAATAAAAATACTATGTGGAATATATATTAGATTCATCTTAACATATAATTTTGAATATCAATTTTTAATGCAGAATTTTTATATGTAGTTAGAGATATTGACGGTCAAATATGATCACTAAAGATTGTCAAATAGTAAACATGTCATTAATGGTGGGAAGGGGGCGTAACTCGATATGAGTTTGGATTTGGTGAATCGCTCTACTAATACATTAATCCTAATGTTTCTGGGCTTGTCGATTCACTAAATCCTATCAAAAAGGTGGATTAAAGTCCAAATGCTAACTACTACTATTACAATCGTGGAATACAAAACCTGATATAATAGTTAAAATTCTAACTATTACAAAGCAGTTTTGAAGAAAACGAAGGCACTGATCAACAAGATCAAGCTCAAAAGAGCCAAAAACTGAAATTTCAAACAAGAAAGTTGGGAATTTTTTTATGTGATTTCATTAACTTATGGAATGAATCTACAAGGCTGTATTTATACATGTTTCTCAACTGAAAGGCTAACAAACTAATTGCACAAAAGCTATACAAGTAGACTAACTAATCCGAACAGAAAACTGACTAATCAAAGCTAACTTCTAAATTAGTTTCCATCGACTTAGTTTGGTGCCAAAAATGATCAAAGCCTTTAAGGCTGATCCTGAGTGTGCTGAGTGTGGAGATGGCTTCTGATGCTACCTTTTGGATCTTCCATACCTCCTGAATCCAAATCCGCCATATAATCCTTCACCCCCCTTCAAGATGAGGATTGGTTGAAAAACAAAATCCCATCTTGGAAAGGAGAGGTTGAGCAACTGTAGGAGAAAGCAGTTTAGTAAATCCATCAACTAGCTGAGATCTGGAGAAAATCATTGTAAGCATCTCTCATATAGTAGCAGTCTATTTCAATGTGCTTAGTCCTCTCATGGAAGATTGGATTTTGAGTAATGTGCAATGCATCAATGTTATCACACCTTAAAGGAACTGGACGCACAAACTGGTACTGCAAATCAGTGAGGAGAAATGTGATCCATTTAAGCTCAGAAACAGTTATAGACATTGCCCATACTCAGATTTAGCAGAGGACTTGCTCACTGTGTTTTTCTTCTTGGATTTCCATGAGATCAAAGAATCTCCCTGAAAAATGAAATAACATGTGACAAATCTTCAAGTGAGTTTGCAGGTGTTCCAATCTGCATTACAGTAAGCAGCTAAGGATTGAGAGGATGTAATGGAGAAGAATGGACCATGAGTAGGACACCCCTTTAGAGATCGGGCTATATGAAGAGCATCTTTCGAATGATGATCAATTGGTTTTTGGACAAACTGACTCAACTGATGTATAGAAAAGGATATGTCTGGTCTAGTGTAGGACAAATAGAGAAGTCTTCCAATCAGCCTCCTGTAAGGACTTGGATTAGGTGGCAGAGGAGAAGAACTATCTTCAATCTGCCAAGAAGCTTGCAATGGAGAAGCCAATGCATTACAATCACTCAAATGAAAATCAGTAATCAGATCATTTATGTATTTTGCTTGACTTAGAAGATTCCAGCTTCAGATCTTGCTATATCAATGCCTAGGAAGTACTTGTCATGCCTTAGATTTTTAATGGTTAAAAGATTATGTAAATAGTCCTTGAAGACCTAAATCTCACTCTCTGAATCTCCAGCAATTAGAACATCATCAACATAGATTAACGAGATTAAAATGTACTGAGTAGTCTTCTTAATGAATAGGCAGTGACCAAGCTATGATTGCCTGAACCCATATAGGACTAAATGCTTAGTGAACTTTGCATTCCATTCTTTATAAGCCTGCTTATAAATGCCTCCTAAGCCTACATACCTGACATGGCAAAGCTTTATCATAACCCTGTGGTGGTGTCATGTACAATTCTTTAGTAATATAGCCATGTAGAAAGACATTACTGATGTCAATTTGATGCAAAGACCAGCTCTTCAAAGAAGTTATTGTCAAAAGCAACCTAACTGTAACTTGTTTAGCAATTGGGGAAAAAGAATCAAAGTAATCAACTCTTTCAATTTGTAAGAAACCTTTTGCCACTAATATGGCTTTATACCTTTCAACTGATCGATTTGCTCTGCATTTGACCTTAAAAACCCTTTTACAACCAATAGGCTTCTTTCCTGTAGGCAATTGAACTAAATCCCAAGTGTGATTAGATTCAAGAGCATTTAGTTCATCCTGCATAGCCTTAACCTAATGCTGAGTGTTGTAAGCGTGTTTATAAGAATGTAGTTCATGGATTCCTAACAGTTGTGACATAAAACTCATATGTGTAGAAGAAAAAAATGGAATGAAGAGATCTGAAGCATGTGCACTATTAACAATAAAATCATTCATCCATCCAGGTTTAGACCTTATCCTAGCACTCTGTCTAGGAGTAGGCAGAATGTATGTATTATTCCTGACATGACCATCATCATTATTAGGAAGAGATGTATCATGAACTTGAGGAGAAGGAGTAGGTGAGTGTAGGGTATTATTATCATCATGGAAAAGATCATTATTAGTATTAGTTAAAGCATAATATAGAGTACTATATGGTACATCGGGAGTAGGATCAAAATTAGAAGGTGGAATGGGAAGCATTACTTTATTGAAATCAGGCTTGGCATTATGAAATGAAATATCTGATTTATAGAGGAACATATTACTGTATAAGACTACATCTATTGAAACAAATATTCTTTTATTGAGAAAGTTATAGAGTTTATAACCTTTTTGAATGGATGAATACCCTATGAAAATGCAAGGCACTGATCTTGGACTGAATTTATGTTTATCTGGACTGAGGTTGGTAGCATAGCATAATGTGCCAAAGACCTGCATTTTAGAAATATCAAGAGGCTTCAAGTACAAAAGTTCATAGGGTGATTTCCAGTTCAAAGCTGAAGATGGCAATCTGTTCATTATATAAGTAGCAGAAATGATTGATTCCCCCCCAGAGATGTAAAGGTAAATTGGATTGAGGCATGAGAGATATATCAATTTGAAGGACGGTTCTATGCTTTCTTTCAACTACACCATTCTGTTGAGGTGAATAAGGATCGGATCTTTGATGGATAATACCTAAAGAAGCAAAGAACTGAAAAAAAATCTTATTGACAAATTCACTGCCATTATCGGTCCTTATTTTCTTGATTTTGGCATTGAACTAAGTTTGCAACATGAGAATGAAGTGTTTTATGATGAAAGGAACCTGATCTTTGGTTTGGATTAGAAAAGTCCAGGTGGCTCTACTGTGATCATCCATAATTGTTAGGAAGGATTTTGCTCCATTACTTGTTTTAACCTTAAAAGGTCCCCACAAATCCATATGAAGTGTTTCAAATGGTATTGGACTATGATATGATTTCTCAAGAAATGACAATCTAGTTTGTTTGTCAAGAGGACAAACACCAAACTTAGTATTCATGATTGGTTTGTTCAAATGTTTTAGTATAATATCAGAAAGATGGCCTAGCTAATTATGTAGAACTTCTAAATCAACATCAGAGGGAATATGATGTGTCCACTTTAGATGCATTATTTAGGTGTATTTAGGATCACTTTTGTGCTCTTTTATTATCGAGAGCTTGTGTTCTACCTTGAAATTCACTTAGGAGAGGCAAAAGTAACTTTGTACTCTTTTACCTCTTCTAAGTGGATTTTGTGTGACAAGGGAAGAACACGGAAGCAACGAAGACCGGAAGACATTGAAGACTATACTTTCGAAGACTTTTGGATACTCACTTCGAAGACATGAAGACCGGAGGCCGTTGAAGACATTTTTGGAGCCGTTGAAGACTTGAAGATTGAGAGGGATGGCTATGAAGAAGACAAAGAAACAATGCAAAACTCTGGCTCCCGTCGCGATCCCGTCGCGACACCATCGCGAGTCGCGACCTACACCGTCGCGAGTCGCGACGAACTCGTCGCGAGTCGCGACCAACGGGCGGCCAGAAATCAACTTTATCTTCTTTGCACTACTCTCTTTCTTCTTCTTCTCAAGTTTTGCTCAGCCCGTTTTCTCTGGGTTTTAGGGCTCCAAAACCCTTTGTTTTCTTCTCTTTCTTTTCTTAGTTTTTGTAGTTTAATTATGTCTCTTGTTGTTCTAGAGTAGTTCTTGTACTTGGGAGCTATGGATTGAAGCTTCCACTTCTATGTATTGAGAACCATTTCTATCTATCTATTTGGTGTTTTTGCTATTGTGCTTTTATTGTGCTTTGAATGTTAATTGTTGATTCCATTGATGTTGTTGAGAGCTTGATGATATGAATGCTTGTATGAATTGCTAGCTAGGGTTTGGGGGATTTGGGTTAATTTCCCCCCTGTTCTTGTTAGGAATGTATGAGTGTGAATTAGAGCTTTTGATTGTGTTAGTGTGTTGACAATGTGCTAGACGAATGTGATTGATGTTGAACTCTTCGTCATGTTCGTTTGTGTAGCAAACGAGAAGAGTTATATGCTCGTGGTCTATGAGTGGTTGCTCTTGACTAATCTCGTGTAATTGCATGAATTGGTTAAATGCTTAGTCACGGTGTAGTGGTCATAGGCATTGCTAAGCTTGTTGGTCCTTCGTGCTAAATGCCACCAATGACACTGTGAGTCGTGGTCGCGACTCGGGAGTCATTGGTGAGGTTTGACGAGAGATGTCGAACTCACTCTCGCAAACTACGAACTAAGAAGGATAGGAGTTTAGTCTCCACGACAAGTAGTTGAAGTATTGAATAGATGATTTAAATTCATTCTTGAAGCATTCGTTATTTGGCGTTTATGTATTCCTGACGGTGTGTCTCACTGCATGTGTGCCATGAGTTGTTTGAGCATAGGGAGTGCTTGTGTGGTTGAATTGTTTAGGTGTAGGAACGTGACAAATTCCGTAGCGCCTTTGCATGAAGATCTATGAGCATGAACTTAGAACTCCTTGTGATGTGTGTGTTGTGGTACTTGCTAGATGGGTGCGTGAGTGTTGGGTCCTGAATGCTATATGATGGAATGTGTGAATGATTCGATGAGAATATCTACAGAATTAAAAGCAGAATGAATCATCAAATTATCTAGATCAAGGGAAATTAGAAATTTCTTGATGACTTTAGTTTCAAAAGACTTCTTGTTCAGTATGTATAGGCCTTTGCTCTCAGTAGCAACTCCTAAAACTGAACTAGTCTTGTGGTCTTGTATAATACACACACGGGGATAAAAAGAGAGATGAACCTTAGAATCTTGTGTTAACTTCTGAATTGAGAGAACATTGAACTTAAAACTCTTAACAAACAAGAATTTTCTCAGCTAAGATTGAACTTATGATGACCTTTGAATGGTCAAAGAAAAGAATATGAGTTTTATGTGTGATAAGATTGAGTGTTTGGAACAAAGAAAGATAATTACACATATGTGAAGTAGCACCACTATCTAGAATCCAATTTTCACTTTCAAAACATGTAGAAATATTAACAAAAAGAGCTATAGGACTACCTGAGAAATCCAGATGAGCAAAGTTGATCATGTCTCTCGATTCTGCAACCTTTCCTTTCAAGATTTTCCAAAACTCCATCTGGATCATGTTAGCTATCATTGTCTGCATATTTCCATTCCTTTATTTTCACCAGCCTCAAATGAATTTCCAAATCCAATCTGCTCAGTTTCATCCCCAAAGCCTGAAGAATTAGCTGCATTTGCATAAGGCATATTTTTCACCTTGCTTGTAACTGGTTACCAACCAGGATATCCATTCAACTTGAAGCAAGCGTCCTTCAAATGTTCATTCTTGTTGCAATAGTCACATTTCAACAGCTTCTTTGCCTCTGCATCTCTCTTCTCCTGAGCATATTTCCCTAATTCATCTGCCCTGAACAGGGTTTGACAAGCATAGCTACTTACTGATGCACAACCTTTATCATATTTTTCTGCACACTCCTCTGCTGCTCTTGTTTACTAAACATAGAGTAAGCCTTTCCAACAGTAGGTAGAGGATCCATGACCAAAATCTTATCTCTCAAAGCATCATATTCCTCATTCAAATTGGACATAAACTGTTGCATTCTATCTTTACTAGCTTTCATCTCCAATTCCTTATTAAATCCACAGGTACAAGTACAATGACAACAAGTGCATTTGAGACTAGGTCTGATCACATCAATTTCATCCCAAATTCTTCAAATTGGAAAAGTATTGAGCAATTAAATCATTACCTTGATTCTATTCTGTCAAATTTGTCATCAGTTAATAGTATAGAGATTCATGACTGACTAAGAATTTATCTTCAATCTCATCCCACAGTTTCTTTGCATTAGCTTGAAGCGTGAAGCTTCTAGTAATATCTCTGCTAATTAAATTTCTAATCCACAAATTTTTTTTTTGGATTTAGCCTTCATCCAGATCTGAATCACTGGAGAGTTGTATGCAGGCTTAGGCACTTCACTAGTGACGAACTTCAGTTTTCCCCTTGCAGAAAGAGCAGGCACCATTGCTTCCTTCCAGATCACATAGTTATTCTCCGTTAAGAGATAAGTCACGATCACAAGGCTAGCATAATATGAGGACATGAGTGACCTGCCTCCACCCGGGGTCATCAATTGTAGCAAGTTAAACCCAAACAGAGACAACTGAGGTCAAAGGGATTGAACATTTAAATTTATAGTTTTGCACCCAATATCACTACTATGCTACCTAAAAGGTAGTAAGGAGTAAGCCCTGGGTATATCCTCAGAGATGTTAGGGCTTAAGAATAACTTAAAACATAACCTCGTATGGGTTGTCAATACGTACGAGTGATAGGAATAGTTAGTAAAGCAAACAGGGGGGGTTGGTTTCTCAATTTAAAAACTACAAAACATAAAAGTAAAAAGCAATTAATCTATAAACCTAAGCACTTGGGGAGTCATTGCGCAACATGGTTAACTTAATGTTTTGATCCTTTATTCGTTCACATTGGGATTTAGACAAACCTAATAGAGTGTACATAACACGTGGTGTGGACGATGGCATACACTTCCCCGTACCTGTCATGTCGGGTGCGCTCACAACCCTTCATTGACACCGCCATCGTAAATAGGGGAGTAAAAGAAGGTTCAACCATTGTAGATCTATTTCTTCCTCATGCGATTACGTCCTAGGCATTCCACCACAAATGCTATACTTCCCAATCACCTATTGAGTTAGGCCAAGGGGTCGTCGGCACATTATCTATAACACTAGGGCCTGTTACAACCCTAGCTTGCTACTTTTCACTATCTCTACATGTAACCTCTCGGACTACTTTACGTAATCAGCTAAGATTGATGCGGTGACAAATAATTCAAAGTATGACTCAGGTTTCCCGTGCACACACCTACACAGCCCCGTACCCCATTTCCCATTCAAACATCCAGGTTTCTCTTCCCAAGGAGTCATCAATATTTGCACCAACATAAATATAGACTAAAGTGTGTGCTTATATGGAGTGTACTATTCTTGCAATTCAAACATTCAAGAACAAGTCATAATAATATCATGAACACAAAATTAGGATGAACTGTTGAATCTCACAAAACATAAAACACCATGCACATACAATTATCCCCAAGCTATGGAAACTACTCCATATACATGGAATTCAAATATAGATTTGAATTCAACATCATAAAATTAAAGAAAAATAAAAGAAAGAAAAGAAAAGTGGAGAGAGTGTTTCTCTTTCTACAAGATGAACAAAAAATGAATCTAACTCTTCCTCCTTTTTAACCTAGTAGAATAAGGCTATATTTATCGTAGAATGCGATTGGGCCTAAAAATAGGCCTAAAATAGGCCAAAAATGTCTCAGTCGCCGCCTGGCGCGGGCCATTGTAGATGGCGCAGTCCGTGCCATGTACTATGTTCTCGCTGGAGCAAGCAGCTGGATCTGGCGCGGTCGGCATCATGTCCTTTGGAGCAGGGTGCTGCATCTGGAACGAGATACTGCTTCATGTTGTTGTGGGCTGTTGGATCAGGCGCGGTCTATGCTTACACCTTTGGCTCAGACCGTGGCCTTTGGTGCGGACCATCGTCTAGAAGACCCATTTTGAGCTTCTGATCATGTGGGTTGCGGCCCTTGGTGTGGACCGCCATCTGGAAGCTTGATTTATCCAGAAACATAGCACGGGCTGCTTGATTCTCCACACCCCACTGGCTGGTTTCAACATCTTGGACTTGGAACGGTACGTGTCTTTGTAAATGGGACGGTCTGCGTCCCATACTTATCCAATTTTTTAGTGAGGATTGGAACTGGTGCTCGCGGCCCATGGAATTTTGTGTGTTCAGTGTTATTACCTCGTGCTGAACACTGTTGGCATGGGCCAACCCCTTTGGCAGAGGCCATTGGTGCCAACCAGGAATGGCCTGCGCCGACTTGTGGTACCTTGGCCGGCTAAACTTGTTTCCTTTGCTACGGGTGAACTGTCAGTCTGATGTGAGAGTTTTATTAGTTAATTTTATAGAGCATGAGAAGAAGAATCCAATGGAATCATTCTTGAAGGGTAATTCTTCTTGGATCGTTCTGGGACTTTAGTACAACTCTTCAGACCACAGTTTCTCGTTCTTCATTGGCAGCTTTGGACTCCGTTGCTGCCTATCTTTGATTCCAATCTCCTCCTACCATACTTTGATGTTCGTGGCCTTCTTCTACTACCATTCTAGAGGTGAATGGCCTTCGATCTCCTCTACCATCCTCGTGAACAACCTTCGATATCTTCTATCGCCCTTACAGTCGGCCTTCACATAGAATGTAATCAAAAGTACCCACGTGCTATCTACTAAAGATGATCACAAGGAAGATCTAGGAGTCCGTTGATACAGGATGTCTATTAGTACTAATTAAGTTTATAAAACACTGGATTTAGACAAGAAAATCATACATGTCCATCTAAACCCCTTATCATGTAAACTCAACTAATACTAGTAATCTACCAAATAAAACAAGCTAAAAACTATGTTGAATGCAATGGTTAACGCACAAAAAATGAAGCACATTAGACCCCCTACACTTAACCCTTTACTCGTCCTCGAGTAAATAAGGATAAGAAAAGAGATAAGAAAAATGTAGCGTGCAAACATAAATTAACCGAGGCATCCAAATTATTCCTAGATTACCATGTTTCCCCCAAAAGAGTAAGAATCTCACAACTCTCACACTCCCCAAAGAACATAAGCAACACCCAAAAGTAAAATGTGGAAAAGGGTAAGCAAAGAAATTAAGTGTCAAGCTAACTTACTTTTCCCAAAATGGTTTCCAAAAGAAATCAAAGGGTCTTCTCTCAAATAAACTCCACCAAGGAAATCCAAGAGCCGTCAACTTGGCTGTAACATAGGGATAACTCGTGATTTTCAACCTAGTTACAACCAAGGAGTCAAATGTATCGTCAACCTAGTTTTTTGTTTTCTCTCAATTTCTCTCATTTTTCCTAGGAGCCCTTTCATATTTTCATCCTAGTTTTCATCCTAGGAGCCCTTTCATATTCTCACCCTCTTCCACACGGCCTCTCATTTTTAGCAGGGCTCGTAAGCCTAGCTTGGCCTAGTCACTCATTTTTACCTAGTTCTTTTGACCTATCTGTGATTTTCCCAATGTTACCCAAGTTGCCCTTTCAGGTTTTCAAATTGTTCAGTTTTTATAATTTTCATTTTCTCAAAATTTTCATTTTTTTTGGTGTAGAACAAAATTTCCCCAAAAGTTGGCTTCATACTACAAAAGATAGATTCATCACAAAAATTACACCACCAATATCCTAAAACATACAATCCCTGTGCAAACTAGAAATTCTAGCATAGCTTGTCATGCCACCAAATATCCATCCAAAAACATCCCACAACAATCAAAAAACCAAAATCACCATAAGCAAGAAAAACTACCAACAAAAGCATAAAATGCATCGAGGAAATCCAAGAATGAAAATCCTTAAGTGCTCCCTACTCCCTCCCCCGCACTTAACCAATGCATAGTCCTCAATGAAAGAACAACCATGTAAAAATATAAGCGAGGTTGGGAGAAATAGTGACACTTACTCTTGCGGCCCCGAAGGGCCTTCCTCTTGGTCGTGACTAGTGTTGCTCCTCTCAATGTATCCTGTTGCTTGAAGTGCAGCCTCGATACAATTCATCCTCAAACTAAGCTCCTCCACTTGCATCCTCACCCCTCCTATCACTTAGGCTACCTCTTGCAACACTAGGGTAGAGCTTGAAAGCTGATCCCCAAGTGCATGCAGTCGGTCAATGATGTTTACGGATAGGCAAAGTGGCTAGGATGTGCTCTTGAAGAGGTCTCACCCTCAGCCCCCTTGGCCTCTTCAATTTCTATCTTTGGGGTGGCTAATACTCAGAATTCTCTCTCAAAGTGCGGGTCCGACTAAATAAATAGGCCATCCAAACATGTGTCAGGGTTGATGGTGGTGCACTTCGGCTGTGGAAGTACCATGAAACTGTAAGTGCTCGATCAACCATAAAGCCATACATATTGACCCTCCAATGTTGTAGGTCCCACCATGAATGCTTTGGCTAACATCTTGATGTTATAATTTGTACCAGATCATCCCAAGTTAGCCAACGCTCCCTGTGTGACTGGATGCCCCAAGTACTGTGCCAGTAGACCTACCATGCCACCCATATATATCATACCACTCTTTCTTTCCCCTCATCATCGTGAACTCATGTAAAAAGGTCCCCCACTAGGTTCTGGTAGAAGTTACCCTTGGGAGTCATTGCCCAAAGGCAATGAACATCCGAATCTGGACATTGCGTTTGCTCACCATGGCAGAAAACCTCCATTGCCAATAGTCGGTGAACGTTACGAAATGCCGGATGAACCAAGGCGGTGCTTTTACACACATTCTTCCTATTAGTCCTTGTCAGTTGTCTCCAAAAGCTCCCAAGAGAAAAAGGCATCCCATGACTGTGTGTCCTAGGTATATCCTTGTTGTACATCCATTCGAAAGCACGGGTTATCTCCTACTGTATCATCAGATACTCCTTGTCATCAAGATTGAATTCGCCTTCTGTCCATTCTCGTCTGTGACCAACCAAAGAGTAGCTAGGAACTCTAGGGTCTACCTGATGTATGTCTTAGAATGTTTCTCTAAGAACCCCTCTAGACCTACCCAGCCCAATAGATGGGTCATGAGCTCGAGTAAGCCTAGAGTCGCCAGTGTGTCTTTGCATGCTAAGCCGGTCTCTAGTATACTCCTCTTTGGCTCCCTCAAATTCCTCCACCTCTGTGCTGCAGTAACAGAGATATTGGATATTCCCATAAACTCATCGGTCACAAACACAGGGTTGCAAAGAGTAGGAGTTACCGGCTCATAGTTTGCACCAATTACCAGTTTCTTCCTCTCCTCACCCCATGTGGATTTGCCCTTCTCCGCTGTATTCCTTTTTGGAGGCATCCTAACAAAATGAGGTAAAAAGTGGTAATGTAATCTTCAAAACAAGAGATGACTCACATTATCATTTAACAAGTAGATCCTTCCTTAACAACCTAGACATTCAAAACATAATAATCCAAGCATGAAGGCTATTTAAACAAGAACATCCTCATTGAACAACAATCTCATGCAAGTCACCAACCCATCAATAAGACTATGCAACTAAGATTCATCACCTCCTGAATCACCCAACACATGAAGAACATATTTTCAAGCATAATAGCACATCAAACCACCCAAACTTTCTTCAACATAAGATGCTACATACAATCCCAAACATATATCCCAACAACAACATACTCATTCAAAAATCATGCTTTTCATAACATCACCACTATGTCAATCAAGCATATAACAAAGAGTTCAATAAATTACCCGGAATCTAAAGATAAGAATTGCAAGATCCACACTAGAAGATGCAAGAATTGCTAATTTTTTAGAGAAAAGCTTCAAATTTCAAGTTTCATCAAGAGTGTGTGTGAGTGAGTGTTTCTTGAGAAGGAAGAATGTGTCAAATGATAAAAGTAGGCGGCAGAATGTACCATGGATTTAGAATTTCAGCATAGGTGATAAGAGAGAGAGAGGTACAATTAGGATAAGAATGGAATTTTAAAATTGCATATTAGGGGACAATAGTACCAATCAATTAATTCCAAGGAATGTAGGAAGTACTATTTGCATAAAAAATCCTAAGGAATTAGGGAATTTCAAAATTTTTGAACAAAAAAAATGCATTTTTGAGTTAGAAATTAAGAATTTTTTAAAATTTGCATTTTTAGAACACTTTGGCAGCGGAAAATTGGTATTTAGCGCAAAAGGTACTTGGCACGGACTAAGGCCTCGTGCCAAATCTCTAGTACAACCCAAGGCCTCGTGCCAAACTTTTTGGCACGAGGCATCCCCTCGTGCCAACTCTCCTGGCACGGACCAAGGCTCTTGGCACATACCATGTTAGATTTTGGCACAAGATTGCCACAAATTTTGACCTATTCCTTAGTTTTTTCCTCTTTTTAAAAAAACTATGTCACCCATCAAATCTAATTCCATCCAAACATAATCACGAGTCTTGGACTCAAATTTTCAAATCAAACAATAATTTCATCTCAAAAATCCTCATTGTAAACAAGTACATGCAAAATCTATCTAATCACTACTAAAAAACATTAAAATAAAGAGAAAGACTGTAAATTTATTGCCAAACTCACGACTTATTTCTTTTCATGCATTCTAGTTAGAAACACCTACATGTAGGTCTCCAAAATCGCCATTGGCGACTCCACCCACGATGACATCATTGTTGAGAGGTCTTCACACTGAGCCATCCTTACATTCGGACCTCTTGTCCGTGATAGGAAATGAATCTCTGTGTCTTGCTAAAATGGAGTCTGTGAATGTCACTTTGGGGTTAGGGGAAGGTCATGGAGGTTTTAAACCCTCGACATTCTTCCTTTCTCACTGCAAGTCAGTTAGCATACAAAAAAAAATCTAGCATAGACATACTATTAATAGCATCGTTCAATTCATCAGACTCATCAACAATATTATCAACACTGGATTAATCCAAGTATTCATGCTCATTGGTAACACAAGAGGTTTCATGGAATTCATGTTCATCACATAGGATCACACCTTTCCACATAAAGGAAGAATTTTCCAAATCATGCCTAGATTTATAGATATCAAACTCCACTTTGTCCACGCCATCTTCCAGAGTCAAGGTTCCCGAATGGACATTAATTTTAGTCTTAGACGTTTTGAGAAAAGGTCTCCCCAAAAGTATTGGGGGTGCACTTCTGTCGTGCACCACGTCTAGGAAATAAAAGTCCGTAAAAAAACCAATTTTCTAACTCTCACCATCGCATCTCTTTCTAGTCCACCAGGCCTAGCTTGGGAATGATCGGCGAGTTGGACAATTACTCTAGTTTTCCTAAGCTCACCTATTTCTAGGCATTCATGTAGACTATATGGGATCACATTGATGGATGAGCCTAAATATATCATGGGATTTTCAACAAGTTTTCCACCTAAGGAGATAGGGATATAGAACATTTTGTGGTCGTCGCATTTTTTTAGGAAAATTTTTATGGTTCAAAGCGATGACTACCCCCATTTTCAAATGTCCTAACCTCTTAGTTGGTCTACTTATTTTCTTTGTGCATGCAACTTTAAGGAATTTGGAATATGCTGGCACATTTTCAATCAATTCCAAGATTGGGATTGTTACCTCGACCTTTTTGAAGACTTTTTGAATGTTTGCATCATTGATCAAAACCTTTGGCTTTCCCCTCAAAGCATTTGGAAATGGTGGTGGAATGGTAACTTGTGCCTTGGGCGGTGGAAGCTTCTTGGAAGGTGCCTCCTTGACCACAATCTCATCTTCTTTAAAGTGTGCCCTGGTAGCCTCGAATACTATATCATTCTCTTGCATAACCCTCTTCTCAAACTCACAAACTTCCTTACCACTTCTCAACTTGAATGCACTCACATTCCTCTGATTGATCTCCGGTTGGGAAGGAAGTATGTTGGACTCCTTGGCTTCAAGTCGGCTCACCGAGGTTGCAAGTTGCCCAACTTGAACTTCTAGATTTTTGATACTTGAGTAGGCTCTATTACCAAGGTCTTCAATCTCACGCCATGTCCTCTTCCCAAAGACATCATGTTTCTTACCTAATTGAGAAGTGGCTTCTATGATTTCTTTTCAATCTGATTTGTAGATAAAGGCATGATTATTAGAAGGGACTTAACCTCGAGGATATGGTTGAGGTGGGGCTTGTCCACCCCAATATCCTTGAGGTTGGTTATCCTCCCTCCATCAGAAATTTGGATGATCTCGATACCTTGGGTTGAATGAATTTGCATATGGATCCAACCTTGCATCTCCTTGGTTCCCCCTAGAATTCTTGTGGTTGACCCCTTGCAAATTGTGGTCTCTCTCAATTGTTTTACTCATCAGAATTCATCTCTTGTAAATTATCTACGACTTTGGGTCATGCCTCGGTTTATGTTGCACACCTCGCACATTTTGACTTGATGAACCTTTCCTTGCAAGAGCTCCTTCATCATAGAAGCAAGAGCTAATAATTTCTCTTCCAACTTAGGTGATTGTGTGGGTTCATCCAAGACCCTAACCCTTGACCTTGTACCAAATAATCGCATACCATTAGCTATTTCTTCAAAGAGAGCCATTGCATCCTTAGGGATTTTGTTTGCTATCGAACCATTGCAAGCGGCATTCACCATTTGCATATCTTCATCGCATAACCCTTCAAATAAGTAATACACTAGATCCCCCTCCTTGAAGGGATGGTAGGGGCAACTCACTAACAATATTTTGAAGTGCTCCCTATAATTATACAAGCTCTCGGAAGCCCCTTGGTGATGTTTGATTGTTGTTTCTTTAGCCCAGTGGATTTAGATGCCGAAACAACTTCTCTAAGAACCTCCGCTTCATGTTAATCCAAGAACCTATGCATCTTGGTGGCAAGTAGTAGAGCCAGTCTTTAGCTCCATCTTGAAGGGAAAATGGGAAGGCTCTCAGGTTTTAATCATTTTTAGAAAATCCCGGTGGCTTCATGTTCATACACACCAAGTGAAACTCTGATAGTTGCTTGTTTGGGTCCCCCCGCTATGCCATGAAATGTGGGAAGACAATGGGTCATTCCACTCTTTAGCTCACAACTCACATTCGGTGGTAATGGGGGGAAATTTGTTGCATATTGGCTAACTTTCCAGATTATGGGCCATAAGCTCCCTCAAGGTTCAGTTATCTTCCACCATTCTTTCGGTCCCTTTACTAACACTACTTGCCTCAGTTGAACTTCTGCCCTAGTTCTTCGCTTCCTTCTTCTCCGACTACCTGTGTTCTTAGTCAGGTAGTGTAAGATGCCTAGATTTTTGGTACGGGTGTGTACCATAAACTAGGGCTGACAATACCCTTCAGAATACAAGACTAGAAAATGGATCAAAAGAAAGCAAGATACTATCACAACAGCTCAAAAAATGAATTATCAAAACAAAATAAAAAGAAAAGCAAATACTAACTACTCTACTAACACATTATGCTAATTAATACTTAAGCTGAATAGCATCACCGACAGTGGCACCAAAATTTGGCCTACCTCCACTAGGGGTCGTTAATTGTAGAAGGTTAAACCCGAGCAGAGGCAACAAAGGTCAAAGGGATTCAAATTCAAATTTATATTTCTGCACCCAATCTCACTACTATGCTACCTAAAAGGTAGTTAGCAGTAAGCCCTGGGTATGTCCTCAGAGATGCTAGGGCTTCAGAATTACTTAAAATATAACCTCATACGGGTCATCAATCTGCACGAGTGATAGAAATAGTAAGCAAAGCAAACAAGGGGGGTGGGGGTGTTGGTTATTCAACTTAACAACTATAAAACATAATTTTTTTAAAAAAATTAATCTATAAAGCTAAACACTTGGGGAGTTATTGCACAACATGGTTATTTTAATGGTTCAATCCTCATTTCATTTACATAGATATTTAGACAAACCTAATAGAGTGTTCATAACACGTTGTGTGTCCGATGGCAAACACTTCCCGTACCTTTCACGTCGAGTGCACTCACAACCCTCCACCAACACTGCCATCGTAATTAGGGGAGTAAAACAAGGTCGACCATTGTTGTAGATCTGTTTATACCCCATGAGATTACGTCCTGGGCATTCCACCATGAATGCTCTACTTCCCAATCACTTATTGAGTTAGGCCAAGGGGTCGTTGGCACCTTATCTATGACACTAGGGACTCTGACAACCCTAGCTTGCTCCTTTTCAATATCTATACCTGTAACATCTCATACTACTTTATGTATCAGCTAAGATTGGTGCGACAGAAGATAATTCAGAGTATGACTCGGGTCTCCCATCCACACACTCGCGCAACCTTGTACCACATTACCCATTCAAACATTTTTCCCAAGGGGCCATCAAGTTTTGTACCAACATGAATATATACTAAATTTGTGCTTATATGAAATGTACTATTCATTCAATTCAAACATTCAAAAACAATTCACAATAATATCATGAACACAAAATTAGGATGAACTTTTGAATCTCACAAAACATAAAACACCATGAGCATAAAATTATCCCCAAGCTATGAAAACTACACTATAGATATGGAATTCCAATATAGATTTGAATTCCACATCCTAGGATTAAAGAAAAATAAAAGAAAGAAAAGAAAAGGGGAGAGAGTATTTCTCCTTCTACAAGATGAACTAAAACTGAATCTAATTCTTCCTCCTTTTTTAACCTAGTAGACTAAGGCTATATTTATAATAGAAGGGGATTGGGCCTAAAAATAGGCCCAAAATAGGCTAAAAACATATAAAACCCTAGGTAAGCCGTCGCTTGGAGCAAACCATTGCGGATGGCGCGGTCCACGTCGTGTCCTCTTACGCGGGGTGCTGCGTCTGATGTGAGCCACTGCTATGTGCTACGGCTGGATTTGGCGCGGTCCGTACCAACACCCTTGGCATGGACTATGGCCTTTGGCACATGCCATCGTTTGGGAGGCCCATTTTGAGCTTCTGATCGGACGTGGCCCTTGGCTCGGACCACCGTCTAGAAGCTTGATGCGCTCACAAACTTGGCACGGGCTGCCTAATTCTCCACACCCTGCCGACTGGTCTCAACATCTTGGACTTGGAATTGTGCAGGCTATCGTAAATGGGATGGTCAGCACCTATACTTAGCCAATTGTTTTAGTGAGGATTGGAACTAGTTCGCACTGTCTTTGGCATTTAGCACAGTTTGTGTCATTGCCTCGTGCTTATCACTATTGGTATTAGCCTACTCCTTTGGCACGAGCCGTTGATGCCAATCATTAATGACACGCACCAACCCGTGGTACATACCTTGGCCGGCTGAACTTGTTTCCTTTGCCACGGTTGAACTGTTAGTCCGATTTGAGAGTTTTAGTAGTCAATTTTATAGCGCTCGAGAAGACAAATCCAATGAAATTAGACTTGAAGGCTTATTCTTCCTGAATCGCTCCCAGACTTTGGCGCAACTCTTGGGACCACGATTCCCCCACTACAAGAGACAACACCTATTACCTCGGTTATTCTGGGGTTTTTACCTCGGGGTTTTGTCCAAAAAAACTGAGGTAAATGTGGGTGAAGTAAAAAGATAGTTTTTTTACCTTGGTTCAAAACTGAGGTACAAAGTATTTTTAACTTGGTTATTTAAAAAATAACCGAGGTAAAAAAGTGTCATGGATTGAAAGTATTGCAACCTCATTCATAGTAAGACCGCAGTAAAAAAGTTAAACGAGCCTACAACGATTTCGCACATCATATTTCCAGAAGTTAAAAAAAACTACCCAACCGGTATAAATTCATGAGTACAGGTATACCGGTGCATGTGTAACCAATTGATCCGGTATTTATCAGGTTAACATTAGTACAGGTGCAAATAAGTACATACGCACTGGTATCCTATCAAGCGGGGTAAAGTTCACCTATTTTCGCTCTGGTGTTGGTTGGTGTACCAATGTCAAATATATTGCACCGGTAATATTCGAAAGGGTATTTGTACCGGTGCAATTGCTAACATGTGCACCGGTACAGGATTACTAGTGTGTACTTATTTACCCTTTTTATTAATATGGTGCGAAGAGGTAACATTTTAAAACCGGTAACGGAAATTATCGGTGAAGAAATTTTAAAAAGCGGGAAAATTTTGCATTTGTACATCGGTTACAGTTAGCACCAGTATTTTCTTAATACCGGTGCAAAAATAAATTCTTATTCTTGAATTTTGGCCCCAACACTATTATTTTTTGCACTGGTATTGTGATTGTACCTGTGCATGACAGGAAAATATGCTCCTTTTGGCTGAAAATCTACATCGATAACGGATTTTATTGGTGTAAAATGCTTCCAAAGCACCGGTAAAGTCTAAATACCGGTGTAATAAAATAGCATTAAATGCTCACCTACCCCCTTTTTTTAGACCGTTAAAAATGGGATTTTTTGAAGAAGAGGTTCAGTAATGGTGTTTTTGGTTGATGAAGGCAATGAATTCTCCACAATGAAAACCCTTGAAGGTACCTTTTTTTTAATTACATTTATGGATATTAAGGATTTCATGTATGGTTTTCATTAGTAGAGATATTTACATTTTGTATTTGATTTGTTGGTGATTGAGGTAGAATTGTAGATATTAGTTTGTGATTTGTTCTGAAGGTTGTTGTAGTTATAAGGCTATGGCTTTTGATTCCTATAGTGTTGGACATGTTAAGAATGTTGTAATTATAATGTTGGTGTATATTGTGCATTTATGATGTTGCATGATTAGGAAGTCATAATGAAAAATTCTATTGTTTTAAATGTGTTGAAGTTTGATTGTTTGACATTTATTGATATGTAGAGCTGTATCACGTCATCGAGAGGCGTAAGCATGTGTATGCCAACGTTAGTAGGGTGAGCGATGAATATATTATGTTTGTGGATGAGTTCTTGGAGCATGCTTTTAGTCGAGAGAAGCAAATATTATTTCCCTGTCGTGATTGTGGAAATCAAATTTGTATTGATAAGGACACCCTGAAACTCCATTTGTATAGCTGGGGGTTTGTGAAAGATTATGTTGTGTGGACCTTTCATGGGGAAAAATCACCACCGGAAGTGAGAGTTAGTAGTGAGGGAGAGTGTTTTGGGGATGCTAAGTTGGATGACATGTGTGAGGAGGTTGTTAATGAGTTTAGAGGGAGGCCCGGGGTTTTGGGTAACTTCCTTGGTGAGAAGGATACACCATTGCATCTTGGTTGCAAGAAGAAAGACACGGTCATGTCGTGTTTGATGAATTTGTTTAATTTGAAAGGTGTAGGGTCATGGAGTGATTCTAGCATGAATAAATTGCTTATGTTTTTGAATGAAAAGCTTCCACCCGGTAATGGGGTTCCTGATAACTTTATGAAGCTAAGAGAATTCTGTGTCCGATATAGGGGTGACCATAAGGATGAAAAGATACATGCTTGTCCGAACGATTGTGTCCTATATAGGGGTGAAAAGATACATGCTTGTCCGAACGATTGTGTCCTATATAGGGGTGACCATAAGGATAATAGTTTTTGTCCAGTATGTAATGTGTCACGTTATAAGAAGAAGAGAAATGTGGTTGTCGGTGGAGAACATGTTGTGCCGGTGGAGAACATGTTGTGCCGGTGAAGAGATGTGTGCCCGTAAAATGTATGTGGTATCTACTTACTATTCCGAGGGTGACAAGGTTTTTTAATAATGAAAAGTATGCAAAGAAATTGATGCGGTTCATTGATAGGGGAGGTTGTAAAGATGATGATATAATTTGACACTCGACAGACGCGGACAAGTGGACGAAATTTGACAGGATGTATCCACACTTTGCATCCAAACCTAGGAATTTGAGATTTTCTTTATGTACAGATGGTATGAACCCATTTTGGAATATGTCCTTGAAACACAGTTTGTGGTCGGTTATGCTTGCCATTTACAATCTTTCCCCATACTTGTTCATGAAGAGAATATATGTGTTGATTCCAATCATAATTTCAAGCCCGAAACAACCTGGAAATGACATAGACACTTATCTTGCCCCTTTGATAGAAGATTTGAAGATGTTTTGGTCAGAAGGCGGCTTAATGTTAGATGGTTGTTGTGGTGAAGAGTTTACATTGAGGGTGATGCTTTTTTGTACCATAAATGATTTTCCGGCATATGGTAACCTTTTCGGGGTGTGGTAAAGGGTCACAGGGCTTGTCCAGTTTGCGAGGATGAGACAGATTACCATTAGTTGAGGAATGGGCGAAAGTTGTTTATTTGGGTCACCGTAAATTCCTGCATGTATGTCACAAGTTGCATGAGAACGCAACTGCATTCGTTGGTGGGAAGGAGGGGAGAAAGGCACCCAAACCTTTGACCAGTGTAGCAGTTCACAACAAGGTGAAGAAATTGAATGTTGTTCTAGGTAAGAAGTTATCAAACGGTAGTGGGGCTGTAGATGGACCGTGGAGGAAACGGTCCATTTTCTTCAAAGGGAAGATTTGAATGTTCGCCATTTTTTGGATGTCATGCATATCGAAAAGAACATTTGTGAGAGTCTAATTGGGATGCTTCAAAACATTCCCGGGAAGACTAAAGATTTAGTTGACCTTGGTATACGGTTGGATCTGGCACCAGAGGTAAGAGGGAAGCGAACGTACCTACTCCCACTTCTTACAATCTGTCAGTTGCTAAGAAGAGATCGGTGTGTGAGAGCATCCAAGGAATGAAGGTACCTTGGGTTACTTATCTAATGCTAGTCGGTTTGTGAATGATGAGTTGCATCTTAATGCTTTGAAATCACATGATTGTCAAGTTCTTATGCAACAACTTTTGCCCGTAGTAATATGTGGGTGTTTGGAAGAGGAAGTTAGATTTTCTGTTATGCGCTTGTGTTTCTTCTTCAACTCGATATGCAGGAAAATATTAGTAGGGAACAACTTTATGAACTGGATCGAGAGGGTGTTGTTGTTCTATGCCATTTAGAGTAGTATTTTTCCCCGTCATTCTTTGACATAATGGTGCACCTAGTGGTGCACTTGGTTAGGGAGATACGTATGTGCAAGACTCTCGAAATGCATTGGATGTACCCCTTTGAGCATCACATGGCTATTTACAAGGGTTATGTTCATAATTGTAGTCGGCCCAATGCCTTCATTGTTCAGAGGTACGCCACTGAGGAGATCATCGAGTATTTTACAGCGAACTTGGTTGGAAGAAGAGCGGTTGGTGTTCCTGGAGGACCCCATTTTGGAAGGAAGAATGGGATTCCACGTTTCTAGGGTACGCTTTATACACCCTATCACGTTGAGTTGATAACTGTTCACCTTTATGTATTGCATAATAGTAGCGAGATTGTAACATATGTTGAAGAGTATGTTTCCCCGTTGGAAAATATTCATCTAGACTGGCCCTTGAATAAAATTCGAGTCGAGCATTCTTCAAGGTTTGCTAATTGGTTTTACAATCGTTGTAAGTTTGATGGGATACCCAGTAACCTATGGCCATTTGCAAGGAAGCCAAAATGCACAATTAGTCGATACCTTGGTTATGACATTAGTGGCTTCAGTTTCTCAACATTGGCGAAGGACGAGAAGAGCACCACTCAAAATAGTGGTGTATATATTGAATCTGAATCCATGTGGCAGGCAAGCAAGAGAGATAAACATCTGGTTGTTGCTGTGATGGCTTTCCATGGGGTGATTGAGGAAATTTGGGAGTTGGATTATATAGATTTCAAGGTTATTTTCTTCAAGTGTCGTCCGGCGCCGCATCAGATTTTGCCCATGCGAACACTGGAGTGATATCCTTGAAGATGTTAAGGAAGAGGCATGGAAAGGTGTTCTGGTAAGACTCTCAACAATTTTAATTTAAAAGTTTTATTCATGGTAAAGTCTTAGTGAAGACATGATTAGTGACATGCCTTTTCACAATTGAAACACCTATGACAGACGAGCAACTAGAAATACTGAAGATGGAGGTTACAAAGAGGGCAAAAACCAAAGTAGGAATTGGAAGA
Organism: Rubia yunnanensis; assembly: GCA_037428765.1. Lineage (NCBI taxonomy): Eukaryota > Viridiplantae > Streptophyta > Magnoliopsida > Gentianales > Rubiaceae > Rubia > Rubia yunnanensis. Next base: position 94,477,130 of record CM075065.1, read on the forward strand.
TAAAGGTGGCAAATAGGTTTATTCACGACATGGACAAAGGTATCAATAAAATAGGAATACAAGCTTGGGAGATGTACAAATGGATGGACAAAGACGAATGGCACTTGTTTAAAAAGAGGCATCGACATCCATATTTTCATGTATGATGAAAAAATTGATACTTTTTAAGAGCTATGTTGCCCACAAATTCTATTATACTAAAATTTTATTTATAACAACGATATCAGAGGCTCAGGGTGATAAATATTGAACGCAACAAGGGCATGGATTACACGCACCACACGGGCAGAAGGGGTAATCGATACATCCATGAAAAATTGATTGAGGAGCTGAAGGAGAAGGAGAGAATTAGGTTGAATGCCAAGGGATTCACTGACGAGGAGATTGAGCAACAACTCAGTCAAAAAGATTTCATACCTGACAGATCTCTTGTCTACCTTGAGGCAAACAAAGATAATAAATGGTTATACACATAAAAAAAGGTTGATAAGATCGCACCGGAAATTGTAAGTTATGCCAAAATTGACTATTTAAATTAATTTTTAAGTGTATTTCACATTATTCATATAAAAAATTGTGCTCCTATGTGATTCTTAGTTGAAATTGAATGATTTTAAGGAAAAAGGAGCATTGGAACTGCTGTCGGGTGAAGACATCCTCATAAAACTGACAAAGAAGAAGGATCACATGGGAAGGTACAGGGGAACTTAAACGAGTCTACCCACAACGATGGCTATTCCTTATCTTTCCCACAGCAAGTGCGGTAGCAGTTCCTCAATCAAAGAGACAACCAAGAGGAGACCATATACCAATCAACCGGTCGTGAAAGCCGTGGTATCGTACCTGGAGCAATTGGTGAAAGGCTTAGCATCTGCAAGTGGTGTTCAGATTCCACCAGGCCTTGAAAATCCCAAAAATTTTATAGAGAAAGTGGTGGATGACATTGTTGTAGCTACTATAAAGTCTGATGAAGTGCCCTGCGACGGAGAAGGAGATGAAAAGGTTCACCTTCATTGATATATGTATGTCCTATACATTGAATTACACATATGAAATATCCACATAACTATTTTATCTATACACTAAAGTATTATACAAACAAGATGGAGAACACGTGACTCTTTTCAATAAAGATGTTGTCGGGAAGAAGAAAATGATCACCCATGGGTTGCGACATGCATTTCATCGTCGGGATGGCCAACAAGGAAGTGTTGCTCGTGTCAGAGTAAGCGAGCCAGTCCTCCGTCCTAGGGCGGGATTGCTCTCGGTGGACCACCACTTCAATTATGTTGGAGAGGCACTCAATAGCATTGTGGATTGGTCGGTGTCCTTAATAGGTAAGGCATACGAGCAACCAAGTGACATCGATGATTTCAATGCCGGAGGTGATACGAACGACAATGATGAGGAGGTTATGATTCGCACCAGCAATGATGAGGTACGTTCTTGTAACATATTACGTTTCAATTCCTCAAAGTACTTTTGTGTATTCGTATTCATTAATCCTTGTAACGGGATACTGGCGAGTGAAAATCCCGGCTGACGGCTAATTTCCATCCATCTACAAGACCAAGATTAAATAGGCTGCCAAAATAGGTAATGCACTAAAACGAGTACCATTATTATTCATTAACAATGACAGTTCAATACTACATGCTCAAGTGATCATTTCATATCATTTCACATTCCTAGATTGTCAACAAACGAGACCTGATAGATTGGCCAATCATGGTGCAATTCATAAAGAAGCAAATTCCGTTATCCTGGAAATGATAAAGAATAAGGAATCCATGTTCTTCCCATTGTTCCGACCATCAAAATTTGCATATTATTACACCTATGGTGTTAGAAAAGAAGTTCTGGTCAAGTTCGGGAAGAAATTAGGTAACATGCGTTCGATGACCTAGATCGATAATACGCAGGTCGATGTGTGGATTGGGTGAGTTTCAAAACTATAAGAAAGAATAGAAGAGCCTATGACTCCATATTTAGATTCAATGGTGGAATCTAACAACACATACTCAAAATAGTTTTTCCTAAAAGTTCTTACTCTAAGGCAACACAAGTGACCATATTAAACAAAAGAGAACAATGAAATAGATCCTCTTCCAGAAAGATCCACCCCATTTTTCGCACTAGGATTACTTGATAGCTCAGAACTATTCAAACCTATATTATTATACAAGATGCTCAACCATTTCTCAAGACTATATAACTAATCAATGCTACACTCACTGGTAACAAACATCATGAATCACATATATAGCCTTACTGTTTTTTATATTAATTAGGAACTCATTTTCAGTATCATTAACGTTACAGGCACCTGTGGGAGAAAATATGGGAAACTAATTCAGGCCACGTCCAATTTTGCCCATCCAACGGTGGCAACCTGAAGAACTTCGAGTACGAGGTTGAACTCAGTTTCAAACTAATTTGGGAAAGAATGAAGGTAACAGATGCTGAGTTCTACATCATACCCTACATAAGAATGTAAGTATTTTATCCTGATAATTACAATCACATTTCAAACCACTTATGTTCCATTAATTGTTAACATAATTATCCGACAACGATCATTGGTACCTCATCATTATCCGTCTCAGAATGGAGGATTTTTTCACTCTGGACACATTTTCAGGGGGTATCAAACTAACAAACTTGGTCGAAATCAGGGTCATTTCAAGGTCATTCAATGAATCAAATAAAAAATCCTAGTTTGGTAATATACGGGAAGAAGTAACCATTTTAATTTACTTTCTCAACAGGCTTGCTTGCGCATACCAAAGGGAGAAGAGAAAGATAGAGCCAGAACCTGACTACAATTGGAAAATTAACAACATCATGGTAAGTCATTCTGTCATTTCATCCCTCAATTTATTATGATCAGGATTAGTAATTATATTTACCTTTCTTATGCAGTACTGAACCCAGAATGGTTCGTGGCATTGCGGGTACTCCATCATGCTCTTCATGGAAGAATTTGTTAATCACCCAGAGACAAACAATATCTTGGAGGTAAACCTTCCATCTCAAAGTTTTTTATTATTATTTTCTAGTAAATGCAATATTATTGACTAACAATGCGAGTTTGAAATTAACAGATTTTCCTAGAGGGAAAAGCGTCGTACCATGTGTACAAAATTAAAGGTGTAGCAAAGAGATGGTGTGTGGCTTGGCTCAGAGACTACCAGTAGCAGGTGAGGTGGTGTGGGGCTTGGCTCGGAGACTACATTACAACTTCTGGATGATAAGAACGACACAATAGGTTGATGTTTTATTTTGAATGGCTGATGATATTAGAATTATATGGATGGTGTTTGATTATAGTAAACTTTTGTGATTTTTTACTTTGTTTCATTTTAAGATAGTTCTTCTATTTCATAGTTTGAATAATGTTCGTGTGTTTTGCAAGCGATATTTTTTGTAATAGGATTTTTCAAATTTCTTACTGATTCAAAGGTTTCCAATTCATAGTAGTTCACAAGTATCTCTGGCGGTCGTTGCCCCGGAAATGATCCAGGAGGGACCATCAGAAAACAAATTGGGCATTGCAAAATTTATCCAAATAATACACAGGTATAAAATGAATGTACCGGTGTAAAAATAAATCACATTTTAAATAATTTATTTTAAATTATTTAAATAATACCAGTGCATAAAGTAATACCGGTGTAAAAACACGTTGATGCAAACTATTCCGGTGCAAAAAAATAATATTCCTACCACAAAAGAAAGACCAGTGTTATATTTAATAACGGTGTACAAATCAGGGTTTTAGACCGATTCATATGTTAAATGCCGGTGCAAATTGTCTAAAATGGTGTTCCAAATAATACCGATGCAGATATTTTATGATTCCAAAATTTATACACCGGTCTAAGATGCTGGTACAAATAATTTTCTACACCAGTTCGTTTTACCAGTTATAATGTGTTGCATTTTTACACCCCTATACATACGCACCGTATTTTGTGGGGCCAAAATACCGGTGCTATAACCCTTAATTACCGATTCAAATACCCCTTTCCTGCAGTAGTGTTTAGCAGTATCCATACATTTTTTAACCTCTCACAATGTATATGATGTGTATTAGAATTTTTCTGGTTATTTGAGGAAAATATAAGTGGTTTTAGGCATGAAATAAATGTTATACCATTGTACCTGAATTAACTTCCGCTATCGGAACTAGGTCCTGAGTGAGCTATCCAATGTTTACAAAGACACGATTTTCTATTCCGATATCGTAACCACAAAACCGAAATCATGTTCCGTACACTACTGGAAAACAGATACATATGCACCGGTATAATTTCATGAGTACAGGTACACCAGTGGTATGTAACTAATTGCACCAGAATTTATTATGTTAACATCAGTACCGGTGCAAAAAAGTACATACGCACTGATTACCTATCATCCGGTGTACAGTTCACCTATTTTCGCACTGGTTTTGGTTCTACCGGTGTACCAACGTCAAATATTTTGCACCAGTATTATCTGAATATGTATTTTGATCGATGCATTTGCTTACATATGCACCGCTACACAATTACCAATGTGTACATATTTTCCTCTTTTATTAATTTGGAGCCAAGAGGACAACTTTTTAAACCGGTAACGGGTAATTACCGGTGCAGAAATAAAAAAAATGTGAGAAAAAATTACATTTGTATACTGGTTACTATTAGAATCGGTGTAGGAATTGAACATGCACCGGTATTTTCTTAATACTGGTGCAAGTAAATTTTATTTTTGTAGAAATTTGGCGCCAAAACTATTTGTTTTTGCATCGATACTCTGATCGTACCGGTACATGAGAGAAAATACGCGGGTTTTGGCTAAATATGTACACCGGTAGCTGATTTTACCGGTGTAATAGGCTACAAATGCACCAGTAAAGTCTAAATATCAGTGTAGAAAATCACATTAAATGCTCACCTACCACCTTTTTTTAGCGGGTTAAAAATGGGATTTTTCAGAAGAAGAGGTTCATTAATGGTGTTTTTTGGTTGATGAAGACATTGAATTCTCCACAATTAAGACCCTTCAAGGTATCTTTTTTTGAATTACATTTATGGACATGAAGGATTTCATGTATGGTTTTGGTTGGTAGAGATATTTACATTTTGTGTTTGATCATTTAATGGTGATTGAGGTAGAATTGTAGATATTAGTTTGTGATTTGTTCTCAAGGTTTTTGTAGCTATAAGGCTATGGCATTTGATTCCTATAGTGTTGGACATGTTACGAATGTTGTAATTGTAATGTCGAATATTGGTGTATATTGTGCATTATTGATGTTTCATGATTAGGAAGTCATCATGAAAAATTATATTGTATTAAATGTGTTGAAGTTTGATTATTGAACATTTATTGATATGTACAGTTGTATCATGCCATCGAGTGGCGTAAGCATGTGTATGGTGAAAGATGAATATATTATGTGCGTGGATGAGTTCTTGGAGCATGCTTTTAACCGAGAGAAGTGAATATTATGTCCCTGCATTGATTGTGGAAATCAAATTCGTACTGATAAGAATCACATCCGGAAACTCCATTTGTATAGCCAGGGGTTTGAGAAAGATTATGTTGTGTGGACCTTTCATGGTGAAAAATCATCACCGGAAGTGAGAGTTAGTAGTGAGGGAGAGTGCTTTGGGGATTCTATGTTGGATGACATGTGTGAGGAGGTTGTTAATGAGTTTGGAGGGAGGCCCAAGGTTGTGGCTAACTTCCTTGGTGAGAAGGATGCACCATTGTATCCCAGTTGCAAGAAGAAAGACACGGTCATGTCATGTTTGATGGAGTTGTTTAATTTGAAAGGTGTAGGGTCATGGAGTGATACTAGCATGAATAAATTGCTTATGTTTTTGAATGAGAAGCTTCAACCCGGTAACGGGGTTCCTGGTAACCTTTATTAAGCTAAGAGAATTTTGTGTCCAATGGGATTAGAGTATGAAAAGATACATGCTTGTCCAAAAAATTGTTTCCTATATAGGGGTGATCTTAAAGATAAGATTGTTTGTCTAGTATGTAATGTGTCACGTTATAAGAAGAAGAGAAATGTGGCTGTCGGTGGAGAGCATGTTGTGCCGGTGAGGAGGCTGGTGCCCGCCAAATGTATGTGGCATCTTCCCATTATTCCGAGGCTGAGAAGGTTGTTTACGAATGAAAAGGATGCAAAGAACTTGAAATGGTGCATTGATAAGGGAGGTTGTGAAGATGATGATATAATTCGACACCCGGCTGACGCGGACCGGTGGAAGAAATTTGATAGGATGTATCCACACTTTGCATCCGAACGAAGAAATTTGAGATTTTCTTTATGTACTGATGGTATGAAACCATTTGGGAATATGTCCTCAAAACACAGTTCGAGGCCAGTTATGCTTTCCATTTACAATATTCCCCCGTACTTGTGCATGAAAAGAAAATATGTGTTGATGTCTGTCATGGTTTCAGGCCTGAAACAACCCAGAAATGGCATAGACACTTATCTTGCCCCTTTGATATAATATTTGAAGGTGCTTTGGTCGGTTGGCGCCTTAATGTTTTATAGTTGTAGTGGTGAAGAGTTTACATTGAGGGCAATGCTTTTTTGTACTATAAATGATTTACTGACATATGGCAACCTTTCCGGTATGTGGTTATGGTTTACAAGGCTTACCGAGTTTGTGAGGATGAGACAGATTACTATCAGTTGAGGAATGGGCGGAAGACTATTTATTTGGGTCACCGTAAATTCCTGCCAATAGGTCACAAGTTGCGGGCGTAACGTGGTTGTATCCGTTGGTGGGAAGGAGAGAAGAAAGGCACCCAAACCTTTGACCGGTTTATCTATTCACAACAAGGTGAAGAAATTAAATGTTGTTCTCGGTAAGAAGTTATCGAAGGGTGGTGGGGCTGCGGACGGACCGTGGAAGAAATAGTCCATATTTTTCGATTTGCCGTACTGGTAAAATTTGGAGGTTTGCCATTGTTTGGATGTCATGCACATCAAAAAGAACGTTCATGAGAGTTTAATTGGAATGCTTGTGAACTTTCCTGGGAAGACTAAGGATAGCTAGAATGCAAGGAAAGATTTTGTTGACCTTGGTATACGATTGGATCTAGTACCGGAGATAAGAGGGAAGCGAACGTACCTGCCCCCCCACTCCTTACAATCTGTCAGTTGCTAAGAATAGATCAGTGTGTGAGAGCATCCAAGGAATGAAGTTACTGTCTGGTTACCCCTCTAAGGTTAGTGTATTTGTGAATGATAAGTTGCATCTTAATGCTTTGAAATCACACGATTCTCAATTCCTTATGTAACAACTTTTTCCAATAGCAATACATGGGTGTTTGGTAGAGGAGGTTATATTTTCAATTATGCGCTTGTGTTTTTTCTTCGACTCGATATGCAGGAAAAATACTAGCAGGCAACAACTAGATGGACTGGATCGAAAGGCTGTTGTAATTCTATGCCATTTGTAGAAGTATTTTCCCCCATCATTCTTTGACATCATGGTGCACCTAGTGGTACACTTGGTTAGGGAGATATGTATATGTGGGCTTGTTGTAATGCATTGGATGTACTCTTTTGAGCATCACATGGTTGTTTTCACAGGTTATGTTCATAATCGTAGTCGGCATGATGCCTCTGTTGTTCAGTGGTATGTCACTGAGAAGATCATCGAGTATTGTACAATGAACTTGGTTGGAAGAAGAGCGATTGGTGTTTCTGGTGGACACCATTGTGGAAAGCGGAATGGGATTCCACGTTCCAAGGGTATGCTTCATACACCCTATCACGCTGAGTTGATGACTATTCACCTGTCAGTATTGCGTAATAGTAGCGAGACTATAACATATTTTGAAGAGTTGGAAGAGATTCATCCAGACTGGCCCCCACATAATAGGTCGAGCATTCTTCAAGGTTTATTAACTAGTTTTACAATCGTTATAATGTCGATAGGATGCCCAGTAACCTACATGCGTTTGCAAGGAAGCCGAACTGCACCATTAGACGATACCTTGTTATGACATTAATGGCTTCATTTTCTCAACATTGGTGAAGGACGAGAAGAACACCACTCAAAATAGTGGTGTATATATTGAATCTTAATCCATGTGGCAAGCAAGCAAGAGAGATAAACATCTAGTTGTTGCTGTGATGCCTTTCTATGGGGCGATTGAGGAAATTTGGGAGTTGGATTATGTAGACTTTATGGCTGTTGTCTTCAAGTGTTGTTTGGTGGAACACGATTCCTGTGTCACTGTTGAGAAGCCCATGGGGTTCAAGTTGGTCTACTTGAATCATGTAGGAAATGAATATGACAAGTTCATCTCAGCCACCCAGGCACGGCGGGGTTTTTACATCAAGGACCCTTCGAATGAGAAGTATCATGTTGTGTTGCATGGAAAGAAGTTTTACTTTGATGAGGAGATTGATCAGCCCGCCATAACTGATAGTCCTGCTTTTCCATCGGTATTTCCCAGTTTGGAAGATGTTGGGGGATCTATTGTTGGAAGGTGTTCTCATGGCGATGGGATGTGGGTTGATGAGAGAGGTGAAATAGTAGGTGGAGACAATGTCTTGAAGCGGCTGCGATAGATCGGCCATTCCCGGCTGTTGTTTTTGTGACCTTGTTTTGTGGAAAATCGTATGATCATTTAGTGATTTAGTTTGTAATGTATTTAATTGACACTGTTTTATGAATTGATTGGTGTGATCCACGATTTCAATCGTGTGTTTATGAATTGAATCGGTGAAAATGCATTTAAATTGTGATTAAATGTTTTAGCAGGTGCGGGATTTTTTCACCGGTAAAAATAAAATTCCCGATGTAGAAATACAGGGGAGGGACTCTGTTTTGTACTTACGCACCGGTACTCCTACTGGTGCACAGTACTTAGAATTTTTTTTAGTAATTTTTCTCTCGACTCAGAAAATGTTATTTTTTTGGCATTTAAAGCAGCCTAACGCAACTGCTTTTTGTAACATTTGCACCGGTAATTGTGTCGATGCTGGGCACTTAGAAAAATATTATTAAATTTACTCTCGGGTCGGATTAGATAATTTTATATATATTTAAAGCAGCCTTAAGCAGCTGCTTTATGGCTATTTTTACACTGTTATATGTACAATACCAGTGTAAAAAAATGTCTCCTTTTTAAAAATGCAATAAGCAACCCATTTTCACAGTACTTAGAATTTATATCTCTCACACCATACCATCTCCATCACTACCCATCTTTGTTGAAATCCTACGTAGGTTGGCATGTAATCAGGTAAACCACTGCAAGCCTCTAATGTATGATTAATTAGCAATTGCATATGAAATAGAATCATTGAGAATGTCAAATCATGAATAGCCTGACTTGCATGTAAGGTGTTTGATGAAAATTTTCAATGTGTTTCTTAGGAAATGCCTCCAAAATCCAATTTGAAAAGGACATGCCATTCACTGTCCCATCATTGCTGAAAGTATCACCGAACACTTACCCGGATGGTACCTTCATGTCCGAGGAGGCTAGGTTGGTAAATGAATCTTACAAAGGACGTCGTCATCACATAGAGAGATGAATTGAAACATATCCCCCATCCGAACAAACTATCTGGAAGCTTGGGTGGGAAAAATTTTGCGAGACTCCACAACCATTCAACCTAACCATTGTAAGTGAATTCTATGCAAACTTGAAGTGTGGGCCGAGCTACGATCACGTGTATTGTAGAGGAAAAACTGTCCCTGTCACACCAGAATCTATCAATGGCTTGTTTGGGTTGCCCAATTTTCCAAATGATAAGGATGAGTTTCTCGCACTACATTTTCTAGGTGATGAAGGCTATATTCTACAAGAACCAATTGAGAAGGAGATCGTTGGGACAATAACTAGGGAAGGTAAAGACATAGATGAGTTGGTCAAACCAGGTTGGAGGAAAATACCTAAGAAAACTCTAACTCAGGAAATGAATGGGTGGTACCACTTTGTGGCTTCTAGAATCCATGCAGTAACTGTTAACAAAGAAGTTCACAAACTTTGCCTCACCTTCTTGTATGCAATAAAGAGGGAGCTTTGATGGAACATTGGTCATCAAATTTTTTCTATGTTGCAGAGAAAACGGGATTAGATGGGATCTTATGCCTATTGCAGTATCATCTCTGCGCTTTGTTCAAGAGCGGGAGTTAGTGCCCGTGCACATAACGTTTAAGGCCAACCAATGGGTATGATTTGCGTGGACTCTTTCTATAGACAAACAACTGACACGTCTGTCACTACTATTCAATCCAGAGTTGCTGCATTGGAAGTAGGTGTAGCAAACTTACTTGAAGAATCCAAATACCAAAGATCCTAGAAGGAACATATGGCCAAGGTTATAACGTATCAATTTCCTAACGCCGTGGAAGCAGTAAAATATTTTCCAACCCTCGGCGAAGGCGATATCGAGGACATGGACGTTGACACAAGTACCCGTGATGGTGATGCAACAGGACTAGCTGATAGGGTAGAACCATATTCTCTTTATTATTCATAGAAAACTTGTATTAGCGGTTAGGAAGAGTAGATTCTGTACTCAACTTACACTGTGTTACACTTAGACAGTTTGACATTCTTACTTTTGACAAACATACATGATGATGAATCGAATAAAAAATTTGTACACCGCATTTTTTGAAATTCTGTTGCTCAAATACACTAATGAAAACCAAAAAGATAGGCAGAACGTAGTTGGCCTATATTTTTACTTAAGGAGTGCCAAATTTGGTGCATTATATTCCTATAATGGTTAGAATTGCTAAATATTGTAGCATTGGGAGATATGGAGGTTCCCCAAGTAAATTTCTGGGCAATAGTATAATTATGGAAAACATAGTGCAAGCATTCATTGTTGGTTTTAAAGTGCCTTCCATTCTCCAGGAGGGTCTTTCGTCCATCAGTAGCATTCATTGTTACTTGAATGAACCTGACCATTGTAAGTGACTTCTATACAAACTTGAAGTGTGGGCCAAGCTACGATCACGTGTATTGTATCCCTGTCACACCAGAATTTATCAATGGCTCATTTGGGTTGCCCAATGTTCCAAACGATGAGGATGAGTTTCTCTCACTCCATTTTCTAGGTGATGAAGGCTATATTCTACAACAACCAATTGAGAAGGAGATCATTGGGACAATAACTAGGGCAAGTACGGACATAGATGAGTTGGTCAAACTAAGTTAGAGCAGAATACCTAAGAAAACTCTAACTCCGAAAATGAATGGGTGGTACCAGTTCATGGCATCTAGAATACATCCAGTAACAGTGAATACAGAAGTCCACAAACTTCGCCTCACCTTCTTGTATGAAATAAAGAAGGAGCTTCAATGGAGTGTAAGTTGTCGGCTTTGTCATCTGTTGCAGAGGGAATGGGATTAGATGGGATATTATGTCTTTGTTCAAGAGCGGGAGTTAGTTCCCGTGCACATGATATTTATAGACAACCAATGGGTAAGATTTGTGTGGACTCTTTCTACAGACAGACATATGACACGTCTGTCGCTACTATTGAATCCAGAATTGCTGCCTTGGAGGTCAGTGTAGAAAACGTACTTATAGAATCCAAATATCAAATATCCTGGCACGAACATATGACCAAGGTTATGACGTATCAATTCCTAACACTATGGAAGCAGTCAAAAATTTCCCAACCTTCTACAAAAGCAATGTCAAGGACATGGATGTTGGCACAAGTACCCATGATGGTGATGCAACAGGACCTGCTGACGGGGTTGAATCATTTTCTCATTATTATTTATAGAAAACTTGTAGTAGCAGTTAGAAAGAGTATATTTTGTACTGAATATTGATAGTGTTGCACTTAGACAGTTTGACATTTTTAGTTTTGATTAATATGCACGATGATGGGTCAAATAAAAAATTTGTACACTGCGTGATTTGAAATTCTGTTGGACAAATACACTCATGAAGACAAAAAAGATAGGCCGAACGTAATTGGCATAAGTGGTTACTTAGGGACCGCCAAATTTGGCGCATTATGTTCCAATAATGGTTAGAATTAAAATAATTTGTAGCATTAATGGCTATGAAGGTTCACAAAGTAAATTTGTGGGCAATAGTATAATTTTGGGAAATATAGTGCAAACATTCACTGTTGATTTTACAGGGCCTTCCGTCCACAAGTTCTACAAATGCATTAACACGATCCTAATGTATTGAATTGCATATATGTGGAGCCAATTTTATATTTCACCCCTTTCCAAGATTCTTGGAGTGACTAAATTACAAAAAGTAAAAATTTTACTCGTAAATCAAAATCGCAATCCAATTAAACCAGGTAGTCCACAAAACAACCATTTTCTATTTCCAAGTTCCACATGCAAGGAAACGAACGGGTCTGGACACCGTATTTAGTTTGAAAGATGTTTGGATTACACATAGAAACAATAAAGTAAACCCTTGTCATTTACTCTACAGCACCTACTTGAGCTTCAGAACGAATCACCACCCGAGAAGAAATATGTTGCAATTATGATTTAAGGCCGGAATATGAAATTTGGTAATTATGTAGTTTCCTAAGATGTCGTAATTGCATGTCACATTTTGGGGGACCTAATTGCAATAAATGCATATAATCAATTTTGCGGGTTCCTCGGTACCATTGAGGTACGGAAATGTTACTTATTCAATATTGAGCATCCTAAAATTCCATTTGGGTCGGTGGAACAGTGCTTCAAGGGGTGGAACGAATTAATATGCAAATTTTATAAAATTTAACTATGCTTAGTAACGTCAATGTACGGGGCCCATGTGTGGTCGATATTTGCTTGAAACTAGTACAATGTCTATTCACAATAATTAAACGTCAATTTGAATAAATGGGGTTGTTGGAAAAATGCACGGGAGGTAAATGAAATAAGAGGGAATTTAAATAAATAATAATTTTTTTACATTGGTAATATTAAACAATTAACGGTGTATGTGTTCCATTTTTGGTGCGCAATTTAAAATTTTCAATTTATTTAATTTTTAATAAGGCACAAAAATTTCAAAGTTTTTGCACCGGAAATTATACCGGTGCTGAACACTAGCTCTATAATTTCTAAAGTTCCTCTCGGGATCAACATATTTTTCCAAAAAAATATTTAAAGCAGCCACACACAACTACTTTTTGAGTAATATTACACATGTATCAACATTTTCTACACCCGTATTTTTACCGGTGTTACAATAGTTAGCCTAAATTTTCATGTGTTGCTCTTGGGTCAGTGAAAAAATCATTTAAGCAGCTGCAAACAACTACTTTTTTGCCTTTTCTACACTGGTAAACGTATCGGTGCTTAGCAGTTAGCCAATTTTCATACCCATTTTAAGAGAACCATCAAAAGAAGGCCAACTGTTGATGAAGCGGATGATGACTTGACAAAAGCTGGAGGGAAAATGGAGAAGCATGGGACTGGTTTGAGGTAAAACTTAATTTGAGGAGGCGAGGAACTAGCACGTGCCATTCTGTGATATTGGCAAAGCATAACACTCCAACTCCTATTGCGTTTGAGTTCCGTGGGAATCAAGCAGATGCATGAGGGATTAGTCAGCGTGGCATGCTTACAACAAATACGCTTTCCAGCACCGTATCAGATTTGGCGCATGCTAAAACTGGAGCGATGTCCCTGAAGATGTTAAGGAAGAGGCATGAAAGGATGTTCTTGTAAGACTCCCGACAAATGTAATTTAAAATTTTTATTCATGGTAAATTCTTAGTGAAGACATGATTAATGACATGCTTTTTCATATGATTTGTTCCTGGTAAGCTTCACAATTTAAACACCTGTGACAGATGAGTAACTAGAAATACTGAAGAAAGAGATTACAGAGAGGGCAAAAAATCAACATAGGAATTGGAAGACAAAGGTGGCAAATAGGTTTATTCATGACGTGGACAAAGGTATCAATAAAATAGGAATACCAGCATTGGAGAAGTACAGGTGGATGGATGAAAACGAATGGCACTTTTTTGAAAAGAGGCATTGGCATCCGAATTTTCAAGTATGATAAAAAAAATTAATACTTATTAAGAGCTATGTTGCCCACACATTCTATTCAACTAAATTTTTATTTATAAAAATGATATCAGAGGCTCGGAGTGACAAATATTGAACGCAACAAGGGCAGGGATTACATGCACCACACAGGCAGAAGGGGTAATCGATACATCTATGACAAATTGACCAAGGAGCTGAAGGAGAAGTAGAGAATTAGGTTGATCGCCGAGGGATTCTCTGATAAGGAGATTGAGCAACAACTTAGTCAAAAGGATTTCACACATGTTAGATCTCTTCTCTACCTTGAGGCAAACAAAGATATGAAAGGGTTTTTGCACCGGTAAATATATCGGTGCTGAACACTTAGTCTAAAATTTCTAAAGTTCCTCTCGGGTTCAACATATTTTTCCAAATAATATTTAAAGCAGCCGCATGCAGCTGGTTTTTGTGCAATACTACAGCGGTATTAAGATTTTCTACACTGGTACTTGCTACCGGTGTACAAAAGTTAGCCTAAATTTTCATGTGTTGCTCTCAGGTCAATGAAAAAATCATTAAAGCAGTTGCACGCAACTGGTTTTTTTCCTTTTCTACATAGGTATACTTACATGTGCTAAACAGTTAGCCAATTTTCAACCCATTTTCACAAATATTACACCGGTAATGTACATATTACTGGTGTAAAAAAAATGTTTCATTTGAATTGGCAAATATTTCAAACAGACATTCCCACAACTCCTCCTCTTCTCATCAAACACCTTTAAATTCTCTTTCAAAAAAACCGCCCTCCACCACTTCAACCATTCGATTCACACAAAATTGAACCACCATAACTCCTCATCAATTATTGTAACCCCCATCATCCATCCTATAAAGTTTTGAGCAACACAAGAGAAGCAACCCTTTGCCAACTCTTGACAACAAAAGAGAAGAAAGTACTTGGCGAGTTCATCATCCCATTCCGTTCTTGGCGAGTTCGACAAAAGGGAGTAGGAACATAAATACTCCATTAGTGAAGGTAAGTGTTGGTGTTTATGTAACCATGGGATACCAAATTAATTTATCTTGTAAAAACCATTCCAACCCTCACACACAACACATGTTCGACCAAATGCCTCTAAGAACAAAAACATGTAATTGGAAAAAAAGTTGAAAGGGTAACTTGAATGTATGTTTATACAATTGTGGGGTTAAAATATTTTTTCATTTTTTTGTGGATGGATGATGTAGTACTATATTTTTTTCATCGGTAATAATGTTGATAGTCACGTTAGGGAGGAGTGACAATTTCTTGGTTATATGCCTATTTTATGAATCCAAAGAGATTGGTATGGTTTCCTATTAACGTCTATTTGGTTCCATATCATTCTATATCAAGTTCCATGCCTTAATTTTTCAAGTTCTATGCAATGTTATATGAACTTTTATGCCTTACATAATGTAGTTTTATGTACGAATTGTTCAATTTCTATGCCATGTTTTGCTCAAAAGTTTTATCAATTTGTTGTTCAAGTTCTATTCCACGTTTTATCAATGTTGAACTTTAAGTATCGTTATTGTATGGATTGATAATTTTCTATTCCACTATTTTAGATGCCGCCAAAGAAGGGGAAATTAAACACGAAGAGGAAGAGACCGGTTCCGAAGAAAGAGGAGGAGGTGAAACATGTGGTCGATGAGGAGGTTGATGTGGCGGACAAAGAACCTCCGTAAAAAAGGATCCCGTTGAAGATACAATTTGAGGAAGAAGCAACACAAAAAAATCACTCGACAAGTGAAGAGAAGGAAGAAACCGCAAAACATGGTGATGTTATTATAGGGGATGTTGAAGGAGAAAATGCCAGTAAACAGTTGGCCAAAACACTAATTCACAAGGGAGAGGGAAAGAGAACCATCAAAGGAAGGCCAACTGTTGATGAAGCAGGCGATGACTTGACAAAAGCTGGAGGGAAAAATGGAGATGAATGGGACAAGTTTGACGTAAAAATGATTTGAGGAGGCGAGGAACTGACATGTGCCAGTTTCTGATGTTGGCAAAGCATAACACTCCAACTCCAGTTGCATTTGAGTTCTGTAGGAATCAAGTAGAATGCATTAGGAATTGGTCAGCGTGGCACGCTTACAGCAAATATGCTTTCCAGCACCGTATCAGATTTGGCACGTGCTAAAACTGGAGCGATGTCCCTGAAGATGTTAAGGAAGAGGCATGAAAGGATGTTCTTGTAAAACTCCCAAAAAAAGTAATTTAAAATTTTTATTCATGGTAAAGTCTTAGTGAAGACATGATTAATGACATGCCTTTTCGTATGATTTGTTCCAGGTAAGCCTCACAATTAAAACACCTGTGACAGACGAGCAACTAGAAATACTGAAGAAGGAGGTTACAGAGAGGGCACAAAATCAACATAGGAATTGGTGTACAACAGTTAGCCTAAATTTTCACGTGTTGCTCTCAGGTCAATGAAAAAATAATTAAAGCAGTTGCACGCAACTGGTTTTTTTTCCTTTTCTACATAGGTATACTTACCTGCGCTAAACAGTTAGACAATTTTCAACCCGTTTTCACAAATATTACACCGGTAATGTACATATTACTGGCGTAAAAAAATGTTTCATTTGAATTGGTAACCATTTCAAATAGACATAACTTCCACAACTCCTCCTCTTCTCATCAAACACCTTTAAATTCTCTTTCAAAACCGCCCTCCACCACTTCAACCATTCGATTCACACAAAATTGAACCACCATAACTCCTCATCAATTAATTTAACCCCCATCATCCATCCTATAAAGTTTTGAGCAACACAAGAGAAGCAACCCTTTGCCAACTATTGACAACAAAAGAGAAGAAAGTACTTGGCGAGTTCATCATCCCATTCCGTTCTTGGTGAGTTCGACAAAAGGGAGTAGGAACATAAATACTCCATTAGTGAAGGTAAGTGTTGGTGTTTATGTTACCATGGGATAACAAATTAATTTCTCTTGTAAAAACCATTCCAACCCTCACACACAACACATGTTCGACCAAATGCCTCTAAGAACAAAAACATATAATTGGAAAAAAGGTTGAAAAGGTAACTTGAATGTATGTTTATACAATTGTGCGGTAAAAATGTTTTGCATTTTTTTGTGGATGGATGATGTAGTACTATATTTTTTTCACCGGTAATAATGTTGATAGTCACGTTAGGGAGGAGTGATAATTTCTTTGTTGTAGGCCTATTTTATGAATCCAAAGAGATTGGTATGGTTTTTTTTGTCAACTTCTATAAGGTTCCATTTCATTCTATATCAAGCTCCATGCCTTAATCGTTCTAGTTCTATGCCATGTTATTTGAACTTTTATGCTTTACATAATGTAGTTTTATGTATGAATTGTTCAATTTCTATACCAAGTTTAGCTCAAAATTTGTATGAATTTGTTGTTCAAGTTCTACTCCACGTTCTGTCAATGTTGATCTTTAAGTACTGTTATTGTATGGCTTGATAATTTTCTATTCTACTTATTTAGATATCGCCGATGAAGGGGAAAGTAGACATGAAGATGAAGTGACCAATTACAAGGAAGGATGAGGAGGTGAAACATGTGGTTGAGGAAATGTTTGATGTGGCAGACCAAGAACCTCTACCAAAAAGGATCCCGTTGAAGATACAATATGAGAAAGAAGCAAGGTAAACAAATGACCCAACTAGTGAAGAGAAGGAATAAATTGCGGAATATGATGATGTTATTACAGGGGATGTTGAAGGAGAAGACGTTGGTAAACAGTTGGCCAAAACACCAATTCGCAAGGGAAATGGAAAGAGCACCATCATAAGAAGGCCAACTGTTGATGAAGCGGATGGCAACTTGATAAAAGCTGGAGGGAAAAATGGAGAGGGGTGGGACAAGTTTGAGGAAAAAAGTTATTTGAGGAGGCGAGGAACTAGCACGTGCCAGTCTGTGTTATTGGCAAAGCATAACACTCCAACTCCTGTTGCGTTTGAGTTCCGTGGGATCAAGCGGTATGCATTAAGAATTGGTCAGTGTGGCACGCTTATGGCAATTGCGCTTTTGACCGCCGCATCAGATTTGGCACATGCAGTCACTAGAGTGATGTCCCTGAAGATGTTAAGGAAGAGGCATGGAAGGATGTTCTGGTAAGACTCTCGACAATTGTAATTTAAAATTTTTATTCATGGTAAAGTCTTAGTGAAGACATGATTAATTACATGCCTTTTCATATGATTCGTTCCAAGAGTGCTTCACAATTGAAACATCTATGACAGATGAGCAACTAGAAATACTGAATATCGAGGTTACAGAGAGGGCAAAAACCAACGTAGGAATTGGAAGACAAAGGTTGAAAATAGGATTATTCATGATGTGAACATAGGTATCAATGAAATAGGAATACAAGCTTGGGAGAAGTACAAGTGGATGGATGAAGACGAATGGCACTTGTTTAAAAAGAGGCATCGACCTCCGGATTTTTCAGGTATAATGAAAAATTAATACTTTTTAAGAGCTATGTTGCCCACAAATTCTATTCAACTAAATTTTTATTTATAACAATGGTATCAGAGGCTCAGGGTGACAAATATTAAATGCAACAAGGGCATGGATTACACACACCACACAGGCAGAAGGTGTAATCAATACATCCAAGACAAATTGACTAAGGAGCTGAATGAGAAGGCCAGAATTAGGTTGACCACCGAGGGTTTCACTGAAGAGGAGATTGAGCAACAACTCAGTCAAAAGGATTCCACACCTGACAAATCTCTTGTCTCTTGAGGCAAACAAAGATAAGAAGGGGTTATACACATCGAAAAAGGTTGAGAAGATCGCACCGGATGTTGTAAGTTATGAAAAAATTGACCATTTAAATTAATTTTTAAGTGTATTTCACATTATTCACATAAAAAATTGCATTCCTATGTGATTATCAGTTGAAATTGAATGAGCTTAAGGAAAAAAGGAGCATTGGAACTGCTTCCAGGTGAAGGCATTCTCATATAAACTTACAAAGAAGAAGGATCACCCAGGAAGGTACAGGGGAACTCAGACGGGTCTACCCATAGTGGTGGCCGTTACTCATCTTTCCCGTAGCAAGTGTGGTAGCAGTTCCTCGTCCAAAGAGACAACCTAGAGGAGATCATCTACCAATCAATCGGTCGTGAAAGCCATGGTATCGTACCTTGAGGAATTGGTGAAGGGCTTAGCATCTGCAAGTGGTGTTCAGATTCTGCCAGTCCTTGAAAATCCCAAGAAGTTTATAGAGAAGGCGATGGATGACATTGGTGCAGCTGCTAGAAAGTCCGGTGAAGAGCCCTGCGATGGAGAAAGAGATGAAGAGGTACACCTTCATTAATCTATGCATGACCTATACATTGAATTACACATATGAAATATCTCTATAACCATTTTATCTATTCAAGTATTATACGAACAAGAAGGAGAACGTGTAACTCTTTTCAATAAAGATATTGTCGGGAAGAAGAAAGTGGTCACCCATGGGTTGCAATAGGCATCTCGTCATCGGGATGCCCAACAAGGAAGTGTTGCTCGTGTGAGAGTATGCAAGCTAGTTCTCCGTCCTAGGGCAGGATTGCCCTCAGTGGACCATTACTTCGATAATGTTGGAGAGGCACTCAATAGCATCATGGATTGGTCGTTGTCCTTAATAGGCAAGGCATATGAGCAACTGAGGGACATCGATGATGCCAATGCCGGAGGTGATACAGACGACGGTGATGAGGAGGTTATGATTCTCACCAGCGACGATGAGGTACATTCTTGTAACACATTATTTTTCAATTCCTCAAAGTACTTTTATGTATCTGTATTCATTAATCCTTGTAACAAGATACTGGCATGCAAAAATCCCAGTCGACGGAAAAGTTCTGCCCATCTACAAGACCAAGGTTAAATAAGATGCCAAAATAGGTAATGCACTAAAATGAGTACCATTAACAACGACAATTCAATACTACATACTCAAGTGATCATTTTGTATCATTTCACATTCGCAGATTGTCAACAAACGAGACCCGACAGATTGGGTGAACATGATGCAATTCATAAAGGAAGCAAATTCCGTTATCCTGGAAATGATAAATAATAAGGACTGCATGTTTTTCCCAGTGTTCTGACCATTGACATTCGCACGCTATTACACCTGCGGTGTTAGAATAGATGTTCTGGTCATGTTCGGGAAGAAACTGGTGAACATGCATTCGATGACCTAGATCGATAATGCACAGGTCGGTGTGTGGATAGGGTTATTTTCAAAACTTACAGCCTTAATGTTTTTTTTAAAATTAATCAAGAATTCATTTTCAGTATCATTAACGTTATAGGCATCTGTGGGAGAAAATATAGGAAACTAATTCAGTGTGCGTCCAATTCTTCCCATCCAACTGTGGCAACTTGAACAGCTTTGAGTAGGAGGTCGAACTCCGTTTCAAACTAATTTTGGAAACAATGAAGGCAATGGATGTGAGTTCTACATTGTACCCTACATAATAATGTAAGTATTTCTTCCTGATAATTACATTCTCATTTCAAACCACTTCTGTTTCATTAATTTGTTAACATAATTTTCCGACAACGATCATTGGTACCTCATCATTATCCATCCCAGAATAGACGAGGTTTTCACTCTGGACACATGGTCAGGGGGTATCAAACCAACAAACTTGGTCAAACTCAGGGTAGGTATTTCAATCAATCAAATAAAAAATCCTAGTTTGGTAATATAAGGGAAGAAGTAACCATTTTAATTTACTTTCTTGACAGGCTTGCTTGCGCATAACAAAGGGAGAAGAGAAAGACAGAGCCAAAACCCGACAACACTTGAAAAATCAACAACATCCTGGTAAGTAATTCTATCATGTCATCCCTCAATTTATTATGTTCAGGGTTACTAATTACATTTACCTTTCTTGTGCAGTATCAAACTCTGAATGGTTCGTGGCAATGCGGGTACTCCATCATGCTTATCATGGAAGAATTTGTTAATCACTCAGAGACAAACAATATCTTGGAGATGAACCTTGCATCTCAAATTTTGTTATTATTAGTTTCTAGTAAACGCAACACTATTGACTAATAGTGTAAGTTTGAAATTAACAGATTTTCCAAGAGGGCAAAGGGCTGTACCATGTGTACGATATTCAAGGTGTAGCAGAGAGATGGTGTGGGACTTGGCTCGGAGACTACCAGCAGCAGACGAACACTACGTTACAACTTCTGGATGATAAGAACGACATAATAGGTTGATGGTGTATTTTGAAGGGCTGATGATATTAGAATTCTATGGATGGTTTTTGATTAAAGTAAGCTTGTGTGATTTTTTACTTTGTTTCATTCCATGCTTAAGATAGTTCTTCTATTTCATAGTTTGAATAATGTTCGCGTGTTTTGCGAGCGATATTTTTGTAATTGGATGTTTCAAATTTCTTACCAATTCAAAGGTTTCCAATTTATAACAGTTCACAAGTATCTCTGGTTGTTGTTGCCCCGGAAATGATCCGGGAGTGACCATCGAAAAACAAATTGGGCATTGCAAAATTTAGTCAAATAATACACCGGTATAAAATAAATGTACCGGTGTAAAAATATATCACATTTTAAATTATTTAAATAATACCAGTGCATAAAATAATACCGGTGTAAAAAATATACTAGTGCAAACTATTCTAGTGCAAAAAAAACAATATTCCTACTACAAAAGAAAGACCGATGTTACATTTAATACCGGTGTACAAATCCTGGTTTTACACCGGTTCATATGTTAAATACCGGTGCAAGATGTCTACACTGGTGTTCCAAATAATACCGGTGCGGATATTTTTTTATTCCAAAATTTTGACACCGGTCTAAGATATCGGTGCAAATAATTTTCTACACTGGGTCATTTTACCAGTGCAAATGTGTCACATTTTTTACACCCCTATAAATATGCACCAGTATTTTGTGAGGCCAAGTTACCAGTGCTATTGCCCTAATGTATCGGGGCAACTGTCCTGCAGTGGTGGTAATATTAAAATCACAAAAACATTATTTCAAGCTTAAATACTAGTGCTGACCCAGAAATATCACTTGATAGAGGAACTCATTTTCACTCTCTGATAGCATTCCAGGTATCCGCGGATCAGGGGGTGTATGCAAGGTTCCAAGTTTGGAACCCTCACAAAGTTGGTTCCTTGGCCTGGTCAAAGGCGGTAAATAACTGCCTTCTGTCATAACATTCAAAGCCAGCGGTTCTCGAAACCGCCTTTAATCGAAAAGGATCTAAGGCGAGACCAAAGAAGTCACCTTAAAAGTTCTTTCTAGTTCCAATATCACCGTGTTTAATCCCCCATCCTACACTAGTGCTAAAATATAAACCAAAACTCCTAAAAATAGAATGGATTTGTTTTCAATATCAGCAACCAAATGCTTATAAGTCTTATTTAATAAACTAAGCACGTTTTTAGTGTTTGGTAAACTCCTAAAAAACTGCTTATTTTAAAAGCTGAAGTTATTTTTGGAGAAAAGAAAAAGTTGGTCTCCCCTTGCTTTTATAACAAGCCAGTTATACTTATAGTTAAGTACAATTCCACCAAACACACCCCGTAATATCCAAGTTAAGGTAAAGGCCAATAATATTTAGCTATATTATCATTATTAATGTAAAATTCGGATTTGTTGAATTGGCAATTTGTGGGAATTATGAAAATATGGAATTGTTATGGTGTAACATCAAAGAAGGAAGTTTCCAAGTTAAGGAATGTTTGAAGATGAAATCCGAGTAGCGGAATATATCGTCCAGTTCTATTTTATTTGAAGAATATATCAATCCTTATATTTATGGGATTGAATTAGATTTATTGAATTGGAATATTCGATTATGGTTAGGATATGGATGAGATAATCTGATTCCTTATTTAAAGGGATTAGATTTTTTAATTCATATCTCCAAGGGATTTGATGGTAATCAGAATATTTGGTGGAGAAGGAATTCTATTCGCACAAGTAACTTGATACATGCGACCGTGCTTATATAGGTGGACATTCTGGCTGAGTTACTTACGGATTTATTTTGAGAAAATCTGCACTCGGGTTTTCGTTATTTTGAAGTATCAGAGAGCTTTATGTTTTTGTTCAAACATGATCGAAATCTTTTGATCAACCATTCAGAATCGCATACTTTAATTCCTCGGGAGAAGGAGATCCAGCGTCAATGAGTTTTGAGGTCAGAGGGAGTCTGATCAAGGCGGATCAGTAGCTAGGGGAGCTAGCAAAACTCACACATTTTATTAGATAAGATAAGTATATTGTACAATGTACTTTGTACTATCTTTCTGATTTATAGATTCATTCTGAACAGGATCATACCCCATAGATTTAGGTAGATTTCACCGAACTGCGTAACCAAGTCGTGTGTCTTTGTGTTTTATTTTATTAAGTACTTGGTTGATTAGGTTATGTTGGAACACGGTAGTACAAATTGAATTAATTAGGTAAAACCAAATTTCAATTGCTATTAGAGCTGAGTCACTTACTCTTACCTTGGTTGTGTCAAGGTAAGTGTGATCCAATTTTACCATGGCAACCAAAGAAGGAGCTTTGGTATCTCCGCCTCCACTGGTAGAAGGATCAAATTACAACTATTGGAAGGCACACATGAGGGTCTTTATCAGCTCTCTTGTGAACTTTCATGGTATTTTATTGAAACAAAGTGGAGTCACCCTATGAAAGATGTCGAATCTAGCTCAAAGGAGAAGGAAGGAGAAACAAGTGCAAAGAAATGAAGGCTTAAAGATAAGTCAACATGGTCTCCAGATGAGCTGAAGGCCGCGATGGCGAACTCCAAGGCTCTAAATGCTATCTTCATAGCAGTGGATGAAAACCATTTCAAACTCATATCAACTTGCTACCGGGCAAAGAAAGCATGAGATATACTGCAAACAGTTCATGAAGGAACAAGTCGAGTGCGTGAATCAAAGCTACAAATGCTAGCCACAAAATTTGAAGAATGTAAGATGGAGGAAAATGAAACAATTGCTATGTTAAATGGAAAGCTAAGAGATATCTCCAATATGGCGTACCAACTTGGGAAAACGTACAAGGAGGTAAAATTGGTGAAGAAAACACTGAGGTCTCTTCCTCAAAGATTCTCAATGAAGGTTGCTGCTATTGAAAAAGCAAGAGATGTTGCAAATATGACATTAGATTAATTGATGGGATCATTGCGGACATATGAGATGACACTTGAACAACCATCAAAGAAAATGCATAAACAGTTGGCTTTCAAAGCCTCATCCTCAAAGAATGACCATGAAGGTGACAATGACAATGGAGTAGAAGAACTTGCTTTTATAACCAACAATTTCTCAAGAATGCTTAAAACAGTGGTGATTAAAAAATCACAAAAACGATCTAGTGGATATAGACCTCGTTTGCAGGAGTTTGGCAGCCCTCATGAATGGAACGTAACAATCAACAGTTTTTAATAAATCAGAACAATGAAGCAAAAGAGCCAGGAAGAATTCAATGTAGAGAATGTGAAGGTTATAGACACATCCAGGCTGAATGTGCTAATACATGAAAGAAGCAAGGGAGGTCATATGTAACTTCTTGGAGTGAAGATGAAAATGAGGAGGAAGAAGAAGAACTTACAAGAAACTATGTAGCTTTTGGAGCAAAGATTCATGACACGACTGGAACTGAAAATGCATTTTCCAACATTGGTACGATAGAGAAATCTATATGTTCCCACATGGAAAATCTCAATGATCTCTTAAGCAATGATGATGGCTAGGAGGTGAATGATGAAGATATCTACAATACCTATGAGAACATGTATGCTATGTGGCTCAAGGTTGCTGAGGCCAATAAAGTCCTAAAAGCTGAGAACATTACAAGAGACATCACCTTTTACCTCACTTCTGGAGGGGTTTTCACCTCGGTTTTTAGTCAAAAAAATTGAGGTAAATGTGGTCGGGGTAAAAAGTACATTTTTACCTCGGATCAAAATCGAGGTGAAAAATAATTTTTACCTCAGTTTTTTGGGAAAATAACAAGGTAAATACTGGTATCTTATGACATGCATGTGAGGTTGCACCAAAGTTTTAAAACCCAATAAATTTAGAACCGCGGTGAATAAATTGATCGATGCTGGTGTGACGCCGCACCTAATATTTTAGAAATTTAAAAAATCTACCAAAAGCATAATTGACGTCGATTTTACTTTCGATAGTACACAGTCTAACAAGCATTTTCCTACAAGAATCCAGCCTGAATAGTACAAAATACCAGTACGAGAAATTACAACCATAACCAGAGAATTACAAACAAACATAGAATACATTTATATTACAAAACAAATAGAGGAGCAGAATCACCGGCGGCGAACAAAGGGTTTTAAATCTTGAGCAGCAGACCTCTGGAAAGACTGGGCAAACCTCCGGCGAGATAGGGCAAGTCAGACCTCCAGCGATACAGGGCAGATCGGACCTCCACGGAAGTGGAGACGGAGGAGTCACGCCGGTCAGTGACTCTGCACTGCTCGGTGGTAGATGGGCACTGCTTGGTGGTGGTGAGCCATGGTCATTGGTGGCGATGCTGGTCCAGTGGTGACGATGGGCCCTCGGTGGTAGTGGCGTTGGTCTGTTGGGGCTCCAATTAATGGTGTTAGTGGTGTCGGTATCTTGGTCTCCAATCAGTGGTGGTGTCTTTGATCTCCATGGGCTCCGATGGGTGTTGGTGGCGTCGGTATCTCAGGGCTCCAATCGGTTATAGTGGCATTGGTCTTGGGGCTCCAATCGATGGCGCTGTCCACCGGTGGTGAATGTGTGTAAAGGATGGAGTAGGGTAAATGATGGAGAAGGTTGTCTGAAGTGGTAAAAGATGGGAGTCCGTCTCCTGTGATACCAGGGACTAGAGGCAAAATAGGAAAAAAGTAAACTAAATTCAGGGGCAAATAACTAATTAAACTGGAAATGGAGTAAGTGGTATAAAGTGCTAAAAAGCTGAAGGACCAAGTAGCAAATAACATAACACCTAACCCATTACCCATTCCCAGCCCAAAAACGTTAAAAACAAATCAGGCCCAAAACACAAAAACAAAAAATGGGAGAAAGAAAAACAGATCAAACACAGATCTGAACCAAAAAATTCTTCCCTCTCTCACCGGGACTCCAGACGTTGTTCTTCATCAAAATTCAACCAGTCCAATTTCGAATGAAAAAATCAATCCACATCAGAAATTCACCCGAAAAGCAAGGTACAACTATATTATGTTTAAAGTCAACATCAACTGCAACAAATCTGTTGCTAAACAGAATTTTGATATTTTACAGATTCAAAATTGGATGAATATGGAAGAGGGTGATTTACAGATCGAAAAACAATTAGAAATCATACAATCAACGCAAACACAGAATCCTACACAAGAAAGAGAAACAAATATCAATGATGAACAGATTGTACCTATTTCACAAGGTAAGAAGCTGAACTTTTTGTACTTAAGTATGATGTTTTGTTTTCTGATTTGGAGAGCAGTAGAATGAGTATGTGAACAATTCCATTACGTTTAACTCCTATCAAATAAACAACAGAAAAAACTAACTAGTAGCAAAATTCTGATATGAATGAACACATCATGTTGTTCTGTTCTAGAAAAGTGTATATTAGTTCTGAATATGCTACAAATTTCATTTAAAATGTTAGACATTTCAAATTGTAGAGGTCACGTTATGAGAACTTATTTTTAATAGGATCTGTTCACATTTTGCAAATTGACAAATAACTGGACAATGTACTGATTTATTGCAGCAGTGTTCACTAAATATGACGTGATGTTTTAAATATATGACATGATGTTACATATTAGTTGTACATAATCAGAATAACAATTTGCAGAAACATAGTGTGATGTTACTCTTGTACTGCTTGATGTTTCAAAAATATAACATGATGTTCTAGCTCTGCAAAATTATGTACAGCTTCTTTTTATAATTTATTTGGAGTTT
The DNA here is from genome assembly GCA_037428765.1 of Rubia yunnanensis. Classification (NCBI taxonomy): domain Eukaryota; kingdom Viridiplantae; phylum Streptophyta; class Magnoliopsida; order Gentianales; family Rubiaceae; genus Rubia; species Rubia yunnanensis. Next base: position 94,504,158 of record CM075065.1, read on the forward strand.
TCAATTACATGATGAGTTATTCTATTACTTTCTATCCATGTTATTGTGTTCTATGATGAATTAGAGTTTCACCAACTTTGCTATTTTGTGTCGTTAATCAATATTTCAAATCTTGAACTTAGCTGTACTTTCTTATTCTATTATGCATTTGAAAATTGTGTTTGATCGATGTATTTTGGGTTAGGATGCTTTCTTGTAGGAATAACGCCACCTTGCTCAGAATTTTACGTGCTCCTTTTTAATGTTCATGACAATCAAAAGATTTCAGTACCTCAAACATGTTCACAATTTATCGTAGAATCTTATGAACTTCTCCTCAGTTCATACAATCTGGCACAATATATAACATGGTGTTACATGCTAACTGAGCCTAATCAGAATAATAATTTTTAGAAAATGTGATGTAATGTTTCCCATATGTTGCTTGGTGTTTCAAACATATAACATGATGTTCTACATCTGCAGCATTGTGTGTAGCATCTTTTCATTATTATTAATTTAGGGGAGTTTTCAATCACAGGTCTACCAAACTTGTTGGAAATAGATCAAACAGAATCCCTTCAAGGAGTGCAAGCAACTACATGGGAAGAGCTTGAAACATTATACCGGGCACATGCAACTACACTTGGATTTTCTGTACGAAAGTCAACACAAAGACTAACAAGTGAAGGGAAGGTGAAGGAAAAATATTACACATGCTCGCGCCAAGGGAAATCAGTTTCAAACAATCTTGACACCCCGACCCAACAACCACAAAACAAGAGGAGAAAGACAAAAGAATTTCCCATTACAAGGACAGAATGTAAGGCTGCAATCAGAATCAAGCTTGTAGATGAAAACATCTATGAAATCTAGCACCAAATCACTGAGCACAACCATGAATTTACAAGGAAGGAGTGGCAATACTTGCAGCATGGTGAGAGGAAGATAGAGGATGAAAAGGCAAGAGCAATTGAGGCTATGGAATTGGCAGGTTTAAAATCGGCAACAAGTTTCAAGTACTTGGCATGCGACGCAAATGGACAAGAAAATGTAGGGCACACGATGAGGGACCACATTAATTATGTCAACAGGTTAAGGATGAAAGAAATTGAAGGAGGCGATGCACAGAATGTGATAGATGAGCTCTACAAAATAGATGGAAGAGATGAGGATTTCTTCTTCAGAGTCAAGTTGGATGAGGACGGTAAACTATCCGCACTTTTTTGGAGAGATGCAATGATGAAAGAGGATTACAAGCTCTATGGTGATGTGATGATATTTGACACCACAAACAGGACAAACAAATACAACCTTGTTTGTGCACCGATTGTGGGAATCAACAACCACTGGAACAATGTGATGTTTGGTTGTGCATTTATTGGCGATGAAAAGAAAGGGACTTTCATTTGGCTGCTGGAAACATTCAAAAAGTCAATGGAAGGAAAAGAACCAGTGACAATATTTACTGATCTGGACTCAGCTATGGCATATGCAATCCAAAAGGTACATACCCCAACCTGCTTAGTTACTGTATTGATGTTTCACCATCTGTACATGATGTTTCAGAATCTGTATGTTTCAGACCTTCCTCAGTTAATGTGATGTTAAGTTGATTTTTCATAACTCAACATATATGATCATACAAACACCATAAATTCATTTCTAAAAATCATATATGATGCTCCTGTACTATGAAATTAAATTTCATGAAAAATTGTTTGATACTTTCTAAAATCAATTTGAACATAAAATACCTATGCATGATGTTTCAATAGCAGTTGGTAACCCTTTCATAAATAAAGTATGTTTTTTCATACTGAAACAATTTTTTGTACCAGGTGTTCAGCAACACAAAACACAGGTTATGTCTATGGCATTTGAAACAGAATGCAATCAGTCACTACGGTAAAGTGAAGAGCGATGAAGAATTTGGCATGGCATTCGACCATTGTTTGAAAAAATGCGCATATGAAGAAGAATTCCAGAGATGCTGGAACTCTATAATGGATAAGTACCAGCTTTATGACAACAAGTGGTTCAAGCGCCTATACGGACTACGAGAGAAATGGTGTACCGCATTGAGCAAAGACTTCTTCTCAGCTGGGACATTATCATCACAGAGAAGCGAAAGCACAAACAAAGCAATCAGCTTCAGTGCAAAAAAAACAACAAACTTGACACAGTTTTTCTCAATCTTTGAAAAACCGGTACACAGCTGGAGAAGCACAAAAACTAGCAAAGAATACAGCGGATCAATAGGAAAACCAAGTCAGCCGAACAAGGACCTGGACTTCTGAAACATGCAGCTGAAATTTACACACATAAGTTGTACAAGGACTTCGAGGCAGAATGGAAGCTAACCATGGCAAGTAAAGCAGTAAAAACATTCAACCTTGGATTCGAAGATGTTTTTGAAGTAGAACCAGAAAATGACAACACAAAAATGGAGAAGGTTACTTTCAAGAAACAGGATCAAAAGGTGGAAATCAAATGCTCTTGCAAGTACTTCGAAGAGGTAGGTCTGTTGTGTTTCCATGCACTTCGAATCCTGCATTTACAAAACATCACTTCCATCCCTGAAGATTACATCCTCAAGAGATGGACAAAGATGGCAAAGCAAGAAATATGGAACAAGGTGCTCGAAGGAACAGGAACACAAAACAAGGAGATCAAAGGTAAGGTACCATGGCGTCATGATATGCTACGGAAGTACTACAATCTTGTCTTAAAGTGTGAAGAGGACATAGAAACTAGAAGAATCCTTGAAGAAGGGCTGAATAGAGACTTAGCTACAATCAATCAAATCAAAGCAATCGATACACAAGAGTATTCAGCGACTAATAGTGCAAGAGGTTCAACAACAAAGGCTGCTCCCGAAGTGCTCGATACACCAAAAATAAAAACAAAAGGAAGAAGTGCAAGAGTGAAAGGTAAGCTTGAAAAAAGGAAGAAGCAAGTCAAGAAGGAATTCAGATCCAAGACACCAAAAGCTCAATTAATATAAAACCAGCTTGTTGGTATATGTTTACTGCAATACTGTGATCTTACACACTTACAGAATGATGTTACATTGTTACAGTTTGATGTTTTAGAAATTAGTTCTGATCAGGATGTTAATTTTTTCCCATGATATTTAAAACATAAATATACTTCTATTTTGGATGTTAAACTTGTATTCACTAGTGTTATTATTTTCTCAGATGATGATTTACAAATATTACCCATTACCCTTAGTTTTGCTGACGATGTCTTACTAGTGTCAAAGGGAGATCTAAACTCAGTTAAAGCACTGATTTCTGCATATAGAATATTTGCTGATTCTACAAGGCTTAAGGTGAATGAGGCTAAATCCAAAGTTTATTTGGGGTTGGGGACGATGAGATGAAGAAACAGATTACTGAATACACAGATAAGGTAGCTTGCCTTTCAGATATCTGGGAGTTTCTTTGACAAATAAAAAGCCTAATCTGATAACCTGTCAACCTTTGATTGAAAATATGGTTGAAAACCTAAAGCATTGGAGTGCTAGAACATTAAGCTATGTGGGAAGGCTACAACTTATTAATAGTCTGTTATTTGCTATTGCCAACTTTTGGATGAAAAGTTTCCCACTACCTAAGGAAGTTTTGAAGTATGCTGAAGCTTTATGCAAGTCCTTTTATGGAGTGGTGGTGAAGTCATAACAAAAAAGGCTCATGTTGCCTAGAGTAAAGTGTGTGAATAAAAGAAAAGAGGGGGTTGAATGTGGTTTCTTTACAAGATTGGAATGATGATGCCAATATGTTAAAGCTTCTTTGGAATTTGACTAAAAAGGCAGATGTACTCTAGATTGGATGGGTTCACGTATATTACATACGAAATGGTGATATTAAAAATATAAAATGATCACATGCAACAAAACATAAAACTTCACACCGATAGATCAAAAAGTATAAAACATCACACACTGATTATGACACATCACATCAAAAAACAAAATGATCACAATCCATTAAACAAAACTTCAGACAATGATTGCTCAAAATTATAAAACATCACACACTGATAATGAAACATCACATCAAATTATAAAATGATCATTTCCAGCAAAAATAGAAAACTAAAAATAGTTTTATATCATCCCATACCGTCAAACCATAACAATATCACAATTAATCGAATAAAGGGTACAACTGCCCCTATCAAATACTAGTTCATCACACTCAAATCCTAATTCTTATTGATTCCCTTCCCAGTTGGACCTTTTGCAGATGATGCCCCTCTAACTTCTTCAATGCCAAGATCAAATGATGGCGTCACTCCTATATTACTAGCAGCAACAACTGAAGAAGCAACATGAGTACGATTCCTAAAAGCATTCCTTATAATCTCATCAACAGCATCAAACAAGTCAGAGTTATCAAAATCGTCCGAGTCAAAAGGAGGATAATCAGGCTGGGCATTAATAGTAGATACAACATCCTTAGCACTTCCACCCAACTCAGAAACCAAGACCCTAGTGACAACCTCAATATTCCTCTTGAACCTACGGACAGCTTGATCAGCAATCTAGAAAAAAACAAAAAAACAAATTATAAAAAGATAACAACAGAAAATTTGAAATTTAAAACACCTCATACAACATAAGAAACATCAGCTACTGATATTAAAATATCAAAGCTGGTAACACAAAAAGATTAAACTTAAACGTCACATACAAATTCTATAACACCAACTACTGATTGTAAAAAAAATCAATCTGTTAACAAAAACCACAATTTTAAAACATCTCATAGAAAATCTAAAACATCATATACTCCTATTAAAACATCAGAATTGAAAAGGTACTTACAGACCCCCATCTTTCATAATCGTAGCATCAGTAGGCAAATCTTCTGGAAGCACAAAGCATAAAACATGCGAGCTTGAACCAGCTGCTGCTTCTTTTGTATGACTTCCTTTCTTAGATGTCGCAGTTTCTTTGGATGTCCCAGCATGCTTGGAAGTCATAGCAGGACCACTGCCCACATACTTCCCCATAAAAGTCAAAGGAAATTCATCCTTAGACATGGGACATGAATCAAAACCTGCCTCAACAATCTTCTTACAATGTTTCAGCAGCAAACTAGTGTCCCAGTGACGAATGAAAGGAACTATGGGAGGGCATGGTTTTCCTTGAAAAGGAAACCTATACAAGTAGCAAATCAATGGAACAACTACACACGCATTAACTGCCGAGTATTTAGTAGTCTTATACCTATGCACAGCATCACCTAACTTCTTAAGCACATACCCACACCAGTCATAACTCCTAATCTCTGCTACATTCTCAACAACACGAACCAGCTTAAAATCCATAAAGAATCTAGCAGTAGGACTCAAGAAGCTGCAAACTACATACATCACAAACAGTTTTTTAAATTCATCCCCACCTTTACGTAATCCCATCATCTTGTCAAACAGCCTCTCACAATAAATGTTACCCAGTTGATCATACCCAAACTCTTCCCTCCATCTCTGCCTAAGTTCTATGTCCTTCCTTTCGCCCTTCCCGGCATTACTAACCTCAGCAACTTCCTTATCACTAATAGGGAGTGCTAAAACATCATACACATCATCGCGGGTTATAAAATACTTATCAGAACCAATAGTTTGAACATAGCTAATTGGATTAAAATTCTGAATCAGGTAGGGAATGATGTCTTTAGGAAGGGAACAAAATATAATTTTAAGGAGACCATCAAAACCAATCTCTTTCACAGATTTATCTGTTCTGAGGTCAGCAAAGAAGACACTTTTTCAATTCTCCAAGGGCAACACTTCGTAGTGAAGCCTTTCTCAGCACTGAAAAGAAAAGTAAAAATTCATGAAACATCACATACAAAATTGAAAAACATCAACAAACTCAAAGTAAAACATCAAGTCACATTAAAAAATCAACATGACACAGTTCATCAAACATCATATGCAGAAATTAAAATATCAGTCACTTCAAAAAAATAGAAAGAAAACTGCCGAGAAAATACAATGCTAGAAAAATAAAAATAACAACTAGATTACAAACATAACTGACACATAAACTACTCCATATTAATCAACTAGATGCATCAACACAACTACAATATGAAAGCAAAACATCAAGTCTCACAAAAAAAACATAAAAACACATAAACTAATAATCACCAAACACATTATTTAAAATATCAACTAACCTTTCATCATCATTAGACACATCCTGTTTCCCTTTCACTTTCATATGTTCAAACGGTCTAGAAGGCTTCTTCATAACCACCACCTCAGGTTCTGATTCAGAATCATAACCACTTGCAACATTATTCACAGCTTTACCACTCCCCTCCACGCTTTCAGATTCTAATTCAACAGAATGCGAGCTATCTTTATCATTTTCATCTTCATCTTCATCTTCCGAAGATTCACTTCTACAATTGTCTTTAGCATTATCAACATTTTCAGCTCCAGCATCTACATTTTTAGTTTCAGGAGCAGTGCAATACACCTCTTCATCTACAAATATTGAAACATCATATCAAAATGGAAAATCATCAAAAACTAATATCTAAAAAGCAGAGGTGTTATCAAAAACTGATAACACAAGATTTATTTTATAGTTTCTCATCAACTTTCTTCTTCACATCATCAACTAAGACGAAAAAAAGAAAAAAAAAAGAAATCAAACCAGATAATCAGACATTGGCATCATGAAAAACAAAAGATAGAAATCTGAAATGACCAAATACAAGATATGAAACATCATACCATAATGTTAAAACATCACGTTATTAATTTAAAATAGTACCTTTGCCACTGACACCCTCAAAAGCAACTTTAGGTTTCTTCATAGCCACATTCTTCTGCAAAGCCCTCCTCTTGGCACTTTCCCCTCCAACATCATCATCCTTTTTCAATTCATTCTTCAAACTAGCATCACTCCTCAAAACAGGTTTTTACAATTGCCAACACCAATAGCCAAAAAAAATACATCACGTCAAATTCCATAAGAAAAGAGGATAAAACATTGTAAGGTTGAAAATTTTAAAACAACTAACTTAATTTTGAATACCTTTACCACTGACACCCTCAGCAGCAACCTTGGATTTTTTGGATTTTTTCACAACCACAAACTTAGGTAACATCCTCCTACAATATGGAATCTCAGGATCAGCAACTTTTTGAGCAGGTTCAGAACCTAATTCAGGTACCACATTCCACAAATTGGAACCACCGGAATCTCCTGATATTCCATCTTCATAATACAGATTAACATTCCTCTTCACTTTCTACTTTTGTCTCCTCTTTGCAGGAAAGATTCCTGAAAACAGAACAACAACATCAATACAAATGTATGAAACATTAATATACACATTCAGAAGAGTAAATAAAAAAGTGAAAGACAAACTCTCGGGTTTAGCAGCCTCATCAGCAACAACAAAATTTGGAGGCATAGCAACTTCATTAGCACCCAGGCCAGATTTGTCAGCCTTATCAGCTTTTTTAGCAACATCCAGACCAGATTTTTTAGCCTTATCAGAACCATTCAAACTAGAAACTGATTCAGTCAGCACCGTCTCCAAATTGCGTGCACCATCCGGTTCATCTTTATGAACTTCATCATCAGCCAGATTAATATTTCTATTAGCTTTCTCTTTCAGTCTCCTCTTCATAGAGGACAGTCCTGAAACAGAAACGCAACATAAAATTTAAAATACAAAACATTAATATACATCTTTCACAAAAAATAAATAGGAACAAACAGACCTGAAACCAAATCAACATTAGGATCACCCCTCAGTCGATGTGATTGTTTCACAGCACAACTAACATTTGCATCTGAAACATTAATTTAAATTATATAAACATCAGAAAAATATAATACAACAGTAAGCCCAAACAAATTCAAGGGAAAAAATATACAAATCATCATTTAAAAGCTCTTCCCACATCACAATCTACATCACTCCTAAGTTGAAACATACAACTAAACAGATACAACATACACAAAATAACATACACTAAATTTAAAACATGATTCAATAAATTTAAAACATCAGAGCCTAAACTTGAAAAGGATATAAAAAACTGACATCATACAACATAATGTAAATTTAAAATATCTTTCAGTAACCTTAAAACATCATAGCATGAACTTAAAAAGGGAATCAAGCTGAAAAGCATACACCATAACCTGAATTTAAAACATCATTCAGTAAACTTAAACATCATAGCCAAAACTCGAAAGAATATCAAACTAAAAGGCAGACATCATGAACTGAACTTGGAGCATCATACAATGAACTTAAAAATCAACATGTTAGCACAAACCGAAAATGACAAAACATCATTCAACAAACTTAGAAACATCATAGCCTTACTTGAAACCATATCAAACTAAAAAACATCGTAGCCTGAAATTGAAAAAAAAAATCAAGCAAAAAAACATACACCATAACCTTAATTTAAAACAACATTCATTAAGTAAACATAACACACCATAGACTGAACTTGATAGCATATCAAACTAAAAATTATACATCATGACCTGAACTTAGAACACCATACAATAAACTTAAAAAATCAACATATCAGCTCAAACAAAAAATGACAAATCAAATACTTGAAAACATAGATAACTAAAACTGAAGCACAACACATGAAAGACACAATGGATGAAAATTTACACTAGAAAGACACAAATAGATGACTGATGAACATAAAAAGAGCAAAAAGTAAAACATCAACATAAATATATGAAACATTGTGTCATAGAAGTGCAACATCACAAAAACAAAAGTGAAACATCATCAAAAATATGTGATACATCATGTCATAAATTTACAACATCTCAAAAGGCAAAAATGAAACATCAACAGAAAAATATTATACATCATGTCATAAAATTACAACATCACAAAGAGGAAAAGTGAAACATTAGCATAAGTATATGGAACATCATGTCATAAAATTGCAACATCACAAAAAGGAAAAGTGAAAACATCAGAAAAAGTATATGGAACATCATGTCATAAAATTACAACATCACAAGTTACTCAACAGCTACAAAATACATTCAAAAATACACACAAAAAACAGAGAAAGAGAATTACCTTCAGCAGGTCCTCGTTTCCTTGGATTTTTTAAGACAGCAGGATGACTAACTTCCTCACAGTCTTTATAGTTCTTTGCAATATTAGCAAGAACATCTAAAGCAGAATCATCGGTAACTTTGTTCTTCAACATCTACAAATCAACAACAAAAACACAGATATTAACATACAAACTAAATGAACCCTAAAATGTCAAAGAAATTCAACACGAAAACCAAATCAATGCAAAAACCCAAAAAAACAGTAATATAACATCACATGCAAGTAATAAAACACAGAAACAATAAGACCTACACAAAAAACAGAGCAATCCCTAAAATATAAATACACTAAACAACAGAAACCCTATAAACTTCAAATCGAACACATTAAAGCAACATTACACTACACAAACAAAAGAGAAACACAAAATAAGCGAAAGAAACACTCAAAAAACCTACACAAAGCATAAAACATCACATGCATCTAAACAATTGGGGAAAATTGGGAAAAACAACAAAAATACGAACAAAAAAAACCTAGCGACTACATTACCTTCGCAGATTAAGCACAATCCTAACTCTTCCAGTCGTAGATCGTTAAAAACCGAACGAAATTCAACAAAAACACTGAAGGAAACAGAATCGCAGCTTCAATCAGACCAATGCACACTTGAAATTGAAAAAAAAATGAAGCAATAACCAATTATATAGAAGATTTCTGAGCGGGTGAATATTGTGAGTGAACAAACTTGAATACTGAGAAAAATGATTTCACTTCCTGAAAAAACGAGAATGAAAAATGTGGCCAAACATGGAAAACAAGCCGTTCGACATAATTTATATAACGGGACTAAATTGTAAATTATCAAAATTACACATTAAATCCCTAGACTTTTAAAACATCAATATAAAACCTCATCTTAAAATATTTGCAATTTAATCCCTGGTCTCACCGTGAGACGGTCTTATACAAGACTTTGTCAAAAGATGGATTACGGTTTCATTTTATTTATATGGCTAGGGTTTGTACGTGTTTTTGGGCATTGGGCATTAAAAAATTGGGTTGAAATACTAACCATGAATTTATATTTTAAATGGTGTAAAAAAAATTCTATTTAACATTTTTGTTTCATAAATTAAATTTTAAAAAATGTCAATAATAAAATTTTCAAAATATATTATTATTGATATATTTGCATTTGGAATTATAACAAATTTTATATTTTTGCTTACACTTACATAAATGTATGAAGATAAAAAATATTTTTCAAGCATGATTAATCAATTTAGGGTTGACCTTTCATTAGTTAAAGTTACCACTGTTCATTAGTATTTAAAATATTAAGTTAAATAATAACTTACCATTGGTTTATTAAGGTCAAACCTCTTTTTAGTGTTAATTAGTTCAAATCAAACATTTTCATTATTTTTCATGTACGGAAAGTCGAGTAAGGGTGAACAGATCAATAATTAAGGTCGAACCTTTTCATTAGTGTTCATATACGAAAAGTCAAATAAGGGTTGACCATTGATTAGTTAATTCAAACATTTCATTAATGTTAATGTCTAAAAAGTCAAATAAGGGTTGACCATATATTAAAAAATTACATCATGGCCCAAAATTGTGTTACTCTATAATTCATCGTTCTAAAATACATAATTTTTTGTCATTCTTGCATAAATGTAGAAATATTAAATAGGTGAATTTTTTGGTGAAATGTTGGAAAACGCTAGTACATGTTCTATAGTAACTTAGAGTTGGTTATATAGAAGTAAGAAAGGGAAATCGAAAAAGATTACAAATATATTCTTGTGCATGTTTATTGATAAATACTATGTTACGGACTTGGAAAAAAATAATTGGGGGGTATAGGGTAGCATCACGTTCGAGCGAATTTCAATTTGGAGTTACGAGTAATATTTTTAACTTTTGCACTTAGGTTCCTCCAAAAAGTTGGAATTATCGAACCACAAAATTGGAAACACCAAAATGCAATTCAATAATATACACTTTCAATTTTCCAATTTGTACATGTATGGGTGGACGAAAGGACCTTGAAAGTCAACAATGATTACTTATACACAGTTTTAAAAATTACACTATGGCCCAAAATTGTGTTACCCTGTAATCCATTGCTCCAAAAACATAATTTTTGTTATTCTTGCATAAATATAGAAATATTAAATAAATAAAATTTTTGGCTATGTTTGAAATCGCTAGTACATGTTGTAATGTATGTTAGAGTAGGTTTAATAAAACTAAGAAAGGGATTAGCCACGTGTCAAATGAAAAATACTAAAAGAGCAACTCTTAGCCATGTTACCTTTGACATGTGTCACCCTTGAAATTAGTTATATGTCAAATGAAATTAATTATATGTAGTGTTCGAGTCATATGTGATCGAATTCGAATATTAATAAATAAACTTTATTTTTACCGAATAAAATTGTATATACCACTTATTCATAATTATATAAAATAAGTAGTATATAAAATTTTATATACTACCTATTTTATATAATTATGAATAAGTCATACATAAAATTTTATTCGGCGAGAAAATAAGGTTTATTTATTTATATTCGACTTCGATCATGTATTACTCGAACTCTACTTTTAATTTATTTCATTTGAAAATATAATCATAAAGTTATAGTTGTAAGTATAGTTATAAAATCTTTTAAAATTCAAAAGAAACGGAGTTGTATAAAAATTTTAAAATTAAATTTTAGTTTTGTTAAAAAATAAATTACATCATTAATATATATATATATATATATATAATTATTGTAAACCGTGCATCGCATGGGTGTTATCTGTTATTCATATATTTATAAGTACCATGTCTGCGAGAGTGATGTGCATGTCAGTAAAAAAAACAACCGACGTATGTAAGTCAGACATACGTGCGACATCGATTATTCGTGTCTGCGAGAGTGACTTGTGACATCGGTCACAAAAACAACCAATGTAGGTAAGCCATACATGTGTGAGATGTCGTTAATTTGTGTCTAGGATAGGTACGTGTGACGTCTGTCGCAAAAACAACCGACGTTTATCACAAAAACAACCGACATAGGTAAGCTAGATATGTGTGCGATATCGATCATTCATGTCTGGGATAGGTACGTGCGACCTCGGTCACAAAAACAACTGACTTTTGTAAGCCAGACATGCATACGATGTCGGTCATATCAAAATTTTTACCTCAGTTTTTTAACCGAGGTAAAAAATATTTTTACTTCGAAAAAAAAACAACCGAGGTAAAAGGGGAAAAGTAATAGGTCTTTTTTCTGGTTGTGGAAACATCAACTAGTCGAGAGAAAGATAGAACTCAAAATTCTTGTTGAGAAACCTGAAAATGAGATTTAACAACTGAAACAAATCTTGAGAATGCCAATGAAAAGGCTGAGATGGCTAAAGATGCAATCATGAAGTTGAACACTGGAAAAGCAAAGTTAGATAACAAACTAATGATGGGAAAGAACTTTGGAGAGATACAAGGAATTGGCTATGAAAAAGTTGTAAATGGCATGATAGATTTCAAAGCAGAGCTACAGGCTGTGAAGAAGACGAAAATGAAGACACGTTGATGCAAGCCTATTTTATGCCATTATTATTCCTATCAAGGCCACGTACATGAACAATGCTTCAAGCTGCTCAGAGACATTATGAATGGTCGACAACTGTCAGCATGTTCCAACATGAATGATACCCATCGATCTAAATTGGTTAGGAAGGTATTGATTCCTAAGCCAAGTACTATTTGTCTGGTTGCTCACACATCTCTTATTGCACATTCTAGAGATTCTTGGTACTTTGATAGTGGATGCTCTAGGCATATGACTGGAACTCAGGAGTACTTGAACAACATCAAACCATACGATGGTGGTTTTGTTACTTTTGGTGATGGAAGAAGAGTCGTGTTGTTAGCAAAGGAGAACCACAGATTGAGGGATTTCCCAGTTTCACAACCGTTCTACTGGTAGAAGATCTGAATGCTAATCTATTGAGTATCAGTCAGTTGTGCGATGATAATATAACTGTGGAGTTTCACAAAGAAAAATGCATTGTAAAACATGGTGAAGATAAAGTACTTTTTAGAATTCAATCTTCAGACAATTGTTACTTGTTGGAACAAGAAGTGAGGTGCCTAAGATCAAAAGAAGATGAATGAACTATGTGGCATAGGAAGCTTGGTCATATCAACTACAAAAAGTTGGTGAAGATTTCTAATTCTAAAGTAATGCGAGGTATGTCTACTCTCACTAACAAAAAGGGAATTGTGTGTGGACCATGCCAACAAGGTAAACATATTCGATCTTCTCATTCATCTATTCAGTTTGTTACCACTTCAAGAAATCTAAAATTACTACACATGGACTTGATGGGTCCAGTCAATACTCCTAGTATGACTGACAAGAAGTATATTTTTGTATGTGTTGATGATTTTTCCAGATACACTTGGGTGGTGTTTCTCAAACAAAGATCTGATACAGTGGATGTTTTCAAAAGTCTGATGATTAAGCTATGGACAGAAAAAGGAAGTCCTATTGGGAAAATTGTGAGAATCCGTAGCGATCATGGCAGGGAATTTGAAAATTCTCAATTCAGTGAGCTCTGTGATTGACTTGGCATCCAGCATGAATTTTCTGTACCTATCACACCTTAACAGAATGAGATTGTTAAGAGGAAGAATATGACTCTACAGGAGATGGCTTGAGTTATGTTGGCGGAAAAAGGAATTCATTAGAAATGGTGGGCAGAATCAATCAACACAACGTGCTATACAATAAACAGGGTGTATCTTTGTCCATTCACAAGCAAGACGTCATATGAAATCTGGAAGGGCAGGAAGCCTAATGTCATATATTTTCATGTGTTTGGAAGCAAGTGGGAATGTTGTTACATTCTCTGGGATAAAGAACAATTGGAAAAATTTGATAGCACTACCATAGAGACCTCCCTCTTGCACCAGTTTTTAGCACCAATTTTTGAAAATCGGTGCCTTAAATGTATGGGCACCAATTTTTTAAAATTTTAGCACCGGTTTTTAAAAAGCGGTGTTAAATAAAACCGGTGTTAAATTTTTTTAAATTGTTAATATAACACCGATTTAATAAAAATTGGTGCCAAAATCGGCGTTCGAAAAAATTTGCACCGGTTTCCAAAAACTGGTGCTAAGAAATTTAAAGTTTCAATCTTCCCGCCAAAAGATTCAAAATATTTTCTAAAATTTTGTAACAATTCAATCTTCCAGCCAAAATTTTCAAAAAATTTGCCAAAAATTTCAAAAAAATGTTGCCAAAAATTTTATAGGATGGACGCAGCTACGCGTAGTCGCTCTAAGCTAAATTTTTTTTTCTTAACTTCAAAATCATTCATTTCTTTTGTTGACTTTAACTAATAACTAAGTTAACTTAAATTAATCAATGATAAACATTTATTGACCTAATATATGTAAATACAAATAAAAATTTGTTGTTAAACTAACATCGATGTTTTGAAAATAGGTTCCATAAAATACTAGAGCTAATAAAACCTTCCAAAAATTGGTGCTAACAATAAAACTTGTGCTAAATTAACACCAATTTTTTGAAAATCGGTGAAACCGTTTCACCCCCTACATAGGCGCCGATTTTTTAGATCCCGGAAAATTGGTGCTAGCCTTCCAAAAAAATGGGTGCTAGAGGGGGGTTCCTGTGATAGTACATGCACATTGATGAAGGAATCTTTCTTGGTTGTTCAGTGAACAGTCGTGTATACACAGTGTATAATCTCCGCAGTAATACTCTCATGGAGCCAATTAATGTGATTGTTTATGATTGACAAGAAAGTATCAAGAGAAAGAGACGATGAACCAGTGCTAGTCCATTTTCCAACTCAGAACAACTTCACCAATCAGCAAGTTGGTATTGGAACACCAGACCCTTTTGAGAATTTTGATGACTTTGAAGACATCGATGTTGGAACATCGACCCCTAGTTCTCCACCCCATGTTCCAACACAGGTTGAACCAAAGCCGAGTGTAAAGAGAACTCAAACTTTACCACGGGTTAATTACAGGATACTTGCAGGATTACAATGTTTCATCTCACTGATTGAACCAAAGAATTACAAAGAAACCTTACTAGATGAATACTGGATTGCGGCAATGCAAGAAGAACTTGGGCAGCTTGAAGGAAATAATGTGTGGTATCTCACTCCCCGTCCTAAATGAGTAAATGTTATTGGTACCAAGTGAATTTTCAAAAACAAGTCAGATGTTAATGGTCAGATTACTCGAAATAAAGCAAGGCTGGTAGCTCAAGGATACACTCAAGTAGAAGGAGTTGACTTTGATGAGACATTTGCACCAGTTGCCAGGTTAGAATCTATTCAGATTTTACTTTCTATTTCATGTACTATGAAATTTACACTGTACCAGGTGGACGTGAAAAATGTCATTCTGAATAGAGTGGTGAATGAAGAAGTCTATGTTGAACATCCAAAACTATTTAAAGATCCTCACTTTCCACATCATGTGTACGGACTCAAAAAGGCACTATATGATCTAAAGTAAGCACCAATGGCATGGTATGAGCAACTCACTAACTTTCTAATTAAGAAAGGTTATAGTTAAGGGGGAGTAGACCACACTTTATTTGTGCTGAACAGGTCATAAAAAATCTTGATTGCTCAAATTTATGTATATGGCATTGTATTTGGCCCTACTTCACCATCTATGGTACATAATTTTGTCAATCTCATGCAGGATGAATTCGATATGAGTATGGTTGGTAAACTTACCTATTTTTTTGGACTTTAGGTGAAGCAACAAAATAATAATTTTTTTATCAATTAGCGTAAGTATGCTATGAATCTTGTGAAATGATTTGGCTTATAAAATTCTCGATCAGTTTGAACTCCAATGGGGCTATAAATAAGTTAGTGAAGGATGAGAAAGGTATTTCAGTTGATCAAAAATTATACAGAAGTATGATTGGTAGTCTATTATACCTTACAACTAGTCGACCATATATTTGTTAATATGTTGGGGTACGTGCGGGATTTTAGGCAAATCCAAAGGAAACTCACCTAACTGCAGTCAAAAGCATTATTCGATGTCAGTGGGACTTCTGAGTATGGTATCTTGTATTCTAAAAATCTAGAATCATATCTCTTTGGCTGTAGTGATTCTGATTGGGCTGGTAATGCAGATAATCGCAAAAGTACAGTTGGTGGATGTTTCTTTATTCACACGAATTTGGTATCTGGGTACTACAAGAAAAAAAATTCAATTTCTTTATCATCTGTTGAAGCTAAATATCTTGCTACTGGAAGTTGTTGTGCACAATTATTATAGATGAAACAAATGCTGAAAGATTATGGAATTCATCAAGGGCCTATGAAGATTCTATGTGACAGAAAAAGTGCTATTGATATGTCTAAAAATCCTGTCCAACATTCTAAAACTAAGCACATTAATATAAGGCATCATTTTATTCAAGATCTTATGGAAAGAAAAGATGTCATGGTGGCATATCTTCCAACATCAGAGCAATTTGATGATATTTTCACCTAACCACTAGATTCAACCACGTTTGAACTCCTTAGACAACACGTAGGTGTGTGTCACATTTGAGGTATTTTATTAAAAGATTTTATTTAGGTTTAGATTTTTGTTATTTTATTTTTGTGTACAAAAAAATAGAAAAACACAAAAAATTAGAAAGCACAAAAAGAACAAAAATTGGAAGTGGTGTGTACATGTTGGAATATGTAAGGCTACTTAAACTGTGGAGAGAGAGTGATGAAATTGATGGCTGGTAGGTGAAAGAAGGAAATTATTACCCTGAAAAGAGAAAAAGTGGTGCAATTTTAGAGAAAAAGGAAAGTAATATTTTTGCAAAATTTAACTTTCCATCTCCCTCTTGTATTCCTCCTTCCCGCAACCTCTCTCTGATACTGTTGCCATATTCTTGAGACCGTGCTTGAAATTCTTGCAATAAACTCTACTGATCAGAGGAATTTGAGCTAATATTTATCAAAGCACGAACGAGTTTTTTCTTGTGCAAAAATTCTCTCAGCATTAACATAAAGAAGAGAAACAATTTCAAAAATCTATTTAGAGAGCTAGAGCAGAGAATTAATCTAACATAGAGCAACATGCTTGAACCTTAGGATGGTGTGCTGGAACCAGGGGTCGAAGTTGTACTACCACCAGTTCAGCAGATACAGGATCTCTCTCTACCAGTCAAAATCAAGGTATTCCGGGATAAATATTTTACCTTTCACGGTCAGTCATTTAAGTCTCTAGATGATTGTATGAAGTATTACTTGAAGCACAATAAGAGGGTAGATTTAAGAGGGTATAAATCTATGCATGGGAAGATTTATGGCTATGACTTAAGCCATCTATTGGAAGGAATTATTGGGGGTATTAGGTATATAGAAGATTGGAATCCTAGGCTAACAGAACTAGCATGAATAGAGTATGAAGGAAGGAAAGTGATGTGTGTATATACTAGAGCACCAGGGCCTAGAAATTAAGCTGAGACTGAGAATAGTTGATGAGTGGCTGGAGGAATTGAGTGTGCTAAGATCTTCTAGTTACAAGGTTGTTTAGGTTTATGATTCTAATGTGGCTGAAAATTTGAAGAGGCTGAGGGATTTTCCCCTGCTGTAATTATTGTCGATTCTGTTAAGGATGAGTTGGAAGCCAGGAATGTTGGTGATGTTCCAACAGAGACTTAGGATGCAGGGGGGAAAGATGTTCACATGAAGATTGTTGAGGACTATGATCTGGGAGGAGGATATGCCCCAGAAAATCAGGAGCCCGTGAGTGCTGAGAATGTTCACATTTTGACCCTTGAGATGAAGACAAAGGAAGAAGAGTTGGCTGCTGATGATGTTCCAACATCAGATCAGCAGGATATTGAGGAACGAGGAGCTAAAGATGAATAACCTAAACTTGATGATGTTCCAACATCAGGTCAGCAAGAGATGGAAGAAACTGATGGTGAGAGTGATGTTCAAACATAGGAACACACTGAAACTGAAAGAGAGGCTTGAACTGATGTTCCAACATAAGAACCCTCATTTGATGATCTAGCCTATACCAGTGATGAGGTGCTGGATCAGTTTGTTCATACTAGAAGATCCAAGAGAAAGGTAGCACAGACTGAAGCAAAATCAGTTCAGCCTAGAAAAAGAAAAGGAAAGTGAAGAAAGAAGCTGGCCAGAGTTCTAGAAGAGCTCCACCTGCTAAAGATGCTCTAAATGGAGACTTCTTCAATGAAGCCTGCCTGGACAGCTGGGATCTCATCAGTGAGAGAAATATCTGTGCATAAAGGTCACTGGATTTGGAGACCTATGAAGCAAGTGGATTTGCAGCTTTTTTGGAGCATCTGGGATACACTGTTGCTGTCTCTGTTTACAAGGAATATAATAGGGAGCTGGTTGTAGAGTTTTATGCTAATGTCATCGCAGAAAACCTAGATGTTGAGTCTGACTGGTTAGGGTGGACTTATGTGCGTGGAATGGTGACCATATTCTCTGCTGAGAAAATCAATGACATCCTTGGATTGACCACTCATGATTTTTTGTCCATGTGCTGAAGATTTAGAGCTTTCTAATGATTAGGTTCTGCATGAAATCTTAAGAGGTTTAGTATCACAGTGGCCAGCTCAGGGGAATGCTGCAATGTCCAATTTGACCAACTGGTATTTTTGCTTGTCCAAAATAGCCATAAACTCCCTGATCCCTTCCACAAATACCTCAGCCTTAACCAGAGAGATGGCAAAGTTGCTTTACTGCATAGTGAAGAAGATTCCAGTGAATATGAGCAGAATTATCCAGGAGAATATTGTATTTCAGGCCGTGTCATCTAGGAAGAAGAATTATCTTCCACATCCATGTGTGATTACTGCATTGGCTAGAGTAGAAAAGGTGAAGGTCAAGAGTGATGATGAGTTCATAGTGCCAAAGGTTGTGAAGGCAAATTCCAAGACCTTCTCTACAAGGAAGATTGATGATCTCCCCTGGACTTCTTCTGGAACTATAACTCACCCAAGGCACCAACAAAGAAAGCTAATGAGACTCAGAAGCTGAATGTGAAAGCAAAAGTTGTAGCTCTTCAGGTCCGGATTGCAGCACCTAAAGAAGAGTTGACCAGGCTAGATGTAGATGGTGAAGCCCAGGAAGATACTACTGATGAAACCGATGTCTGAGTTATGGCTGTGTTTTTTTTTTGATATTCTGAATTTTCTAAAACTTTGGCATGTTTTTATGGCCTCAAGGGGAAGTATTTTGGAATTCTTTTGGATATTTTGTTTTTGGATTTTTGGATATTAATGTTGTGCCCAACTGGAAGCTATTGAGTATGTGGATTCTCGAATTTTGAGTACTTATATTTTTGTTGGTCATATGTTCCAACATGGTTTTTCTGATTAGTTAAATGTTGAGTTTTTTTTTATGTTCCAACATGGATGTTTAGGTCTTGTTGATTTGGAGTTGTGGTATTTAGGGGGAGTAAAATTCTTTTTGAGCTCATGTTCCAACATCAATATTAGTTTGAGTTGATCAATCTATTTGCATAGTTGTTGCTTTGAAAGTCCAAAAGGTTGACGGGTCCACAAAATGCAAAGGAGGAGATTGTAAAGATCATATTTGTTTGATTGGAATATGTGGGAAATATACAAATATGGAACTATTATGTTGTAACATCAAAGAAGGAAGTTTGCGAGTTAAGGAATGTTCGAAGATGAAATCCAAGTAGCAGAATATATCGTCCTCTTGTATTTGATTTAGAGAATAGACTAATTCCTATATCTATGGGTCTCGATTAGTTTATGGAATTTGAATATTCAGTTATGGTTAGGATATGGAAGAGATAATCTAATTCCTTATTCAAAAGGATTAAATTTGGTAATTCCCATCTCCAAGCGATTTGATGGTAATCAGAATATTTGGTGGAGAAGGAATTCTACCCGCATATTGATATGTGCGACCTTGCTTACGGATTTATTTTGAGAAAATCTGCACTCAGGTTTTTGATATTCAAAAGTAGCCGAGAGCTTTGTGTTTGTGTTCCAACTTGATCAAAATCTTTTGATCAACCATTCAGAATCGTATGCCTTAATTCCTCGGGAGGAGGAGATCCAACGTCGACGAGTTTCGAGGTTAGAGGTAGTCTGATCAAGGTGCATCGGTAGTTAGGGGACCAAGCAGAATTCACACGTTTTAATTAGATAAGATAAGTTTATTGTATGGTGTACTTTGTACTATCTTTCAAATTAGTGAATTCACTCTGAACTGGGTCAAGCCCCGTAGACATAGGTGAATTTCCCCGAACTGCGTAACCAAGTCGTGTATTTTTGTGTTTTATTTATTACGCACTTAGTTGATTCGGTTCTATTGGAACATAGTAGGAACAATTGAATTAATTAGATAAAATCGAATTTCAATTAATATCCACAAGATAACACAAACATATACACAAACAAAACTAAAATACATTATTATTATAGTAAATAAAAGTACATCCTCTCCCCCTCATGACGATACTTTAAATGAAAAGAAAAAAAAGCTATATTTTTCTTCTATTCCATGCTGAGAAAAAAAAGGTATAGACCATATGTATATTTTTGTAGAACATATACAGAATGAAAGCCAAATAACCCTAAAACATGACAACACGCTTCTTAGCCACAAGAGCAAGCGGGTTCCTTGGAAGAGAGGTTAACCCAGGCAAACCTTCAGTATCAATATCATCTACCTTCATCCCATGAGGCAATTCCCAGTCGAAAAAATTCAAAAGATTTGCAATCACAAGCTCCACAGTAGCCATAGCCAAGTACGCCCCGGGGCATCCCCTCCTACCCGACCCGAATGGGACAAGCTCGTAACACTGCCCCTTGATCACATCAACGTTGTTGTCGAGGAATCGCTCGGGTTTGAACTCGTTCGGGCTTTCCCAGGTCTTCGGATCCCGGGCAATGGCCCACGCATTGATCACGACGAAGGTGTTTGGTTCAATTTCGTGCCCGGCCATGGTGCAGCTAGCCGTGGTTTCCCTTGGGAGGAGAAGTGGGACTGGGATGTGTAGCCTTAGGGTTTCTTTTATCACTGCACTTAGGTATGGGATCCAGGTGAGCATGTCCGGGTCGATTCGGGTTTGGTTGGCGAATAGCTCTCTTATTTCGGTTTGAAGTCTTTTCATGACCCTAGGGTTTTTCATTAGAGAGGTCATTGCCCAGATGCTTGTTGCTGCACTTGATTCTGTTGCTGCTATAAATATGTTCTGCAAAAACATTTGTGATTACCAAATTTAAGTGACAAGAATATGTTAATTATCACTAAATTTGATATGTTTGAATTAATATGCTACTATTGACACTGAATATATTTTTCATTAAAACTTTTTTGTAAAACAGCTTTAGTAGTTTGTTTTACTTCTAGTGTGTCTGAATATTAAGAATGGAATGAAATAACAAAAGTTGTATGAGTGAATAGATATGAATTAAATATTTACTAAAAATAGAAATAAATTAAAGCTGGACAAAAACAGTGCGGCGTTTAAGGGAAGCGGGATGGTAAGAGCAGAAATTTTATTATGTGGGGGATATGTATGTGGGGAAGTGAGGGCCAAATCAAAATTTAATGGAGAGAAATACGGATGGTAAGAGTATGTTTTGGGTGATTTGTATGGTAAGAATGTGTTTTGGCATGACTTATGAGCGTTTTACTTATAAGTTAAGTAATCTTAAGTGTTTGATGAACAGTTAAAAAAATATTTATTTTAGAAGCATAACCTATATTTGGAACAAAGTAGAAGACACACGATCTCTCTCAACTTCTTAACTAAACCAGCTCCACCAAACACAGCCGAAATAGTGGGAGATGGAAGATGGAACTTCATAGTGGTAGCACCTTAAGTGACCTTTCCTTATTGAAGAGCATTCGTTACAAATCCTCAGTTTTTTAATACTGTCCCTATTTTTAAATTCAAACGGTTTTCTAACAACTGGAATTTTCTTTTTTTTTCTTAACAAGATTTCTTAAATTTCATTCACTCATTCTACCATTTTAATCTATGAGCAAAGCACGTGGCAATTTTAAGAAACCGAGGGAGCGGAAACGTTCGAGTTCAGAACCATAATGAATCATTTTTTAGTCCGAAAAACATGTATAGCTAGAAAAAGGAAGAATAAAAATAGTACCGTGATGATGGCTTTGATGTGATCATAGGTCAAATCAACTAGGTCTCCTTTCTCCTGTTTGAGCTGGATCAACATATCCAGAATATTATTCTTCTGTGATTCAGGCCTTTTCGGATCCAAATGCTCCTCAATCAAGTCATGGTAGAAAGAATCCAACTCCTGGTAATTTCTCTCCAGGCCCCTCATCATTCCCCTAATTCTATCCAGCCACCCAAGGGAAGGAATATAATCCGAGACGAAAAACCCTCCCAACAACTCCTCAGTCTCCGTCAGAATCTGGTTCGCACTCCGTTTACGCTCCCCGTGCGCTACATCACCTCTCCTCCCGAACGCGATCCGGCAGATTATTCGGCTGGTTAGAGAGACTAGATTAGGCCTCAATTTGATCAGTTCATTTAAATCCGACATGGTCGAAATGCTTCTCATCAAATGAACGATCTCCTCTTCGTGGACATGTCGGAAGGAGTGGACCTTTTTCATGCTGAGGAGATGGAGGACTGTCACTTTCCTCATTTCCCGCCAGTAGGACCCGTATTTTGCGAATCCGACATCCAGGCCCCCGTAGGATAGCTTCTGGGTGCATACGAGGGATGGCCGGCCGGAAAACGCGATATCATTGTCTTTTAGGGCTTCTCGGACAACATCAGCCGATGATAGGACAAGCACATTTAGTTTCCCTAGCTTGAGGGAAAAGAGCGGTCCGAATTTCTTGGCTAGGTTGTGTAGGTAAACTTCAGCGCGACGGCTGTCGAACTGGTGCAAGTTTCCAAAAAAGGGAAGTCCCGGAGGACCTGGAACTGGATTAGGGGTTTTTGTGGAAGGTTTTTTGTTGTTTGTAATTAGAAGAAGAATGCCTAGCAAAGGAGGAAGTAGCACTAGGAGGAAAAACCAGGGCTCCATTAATTTTCTCTTTTAGGAAAGTGATAAGTTCAGTTTGTTGTGTAACTTATGTTACTTACGTTTACATGCACGTCTTTATATAGACAGTGCATATGTTTGACTTGCTTTTGATTTTTTATTTTTATTGAATATTTTAACGAAAGTCAATGATTTGAGTTCTTTTAGGGTTTTTTCTTCAACGAGGTGATGTCTTGAATCCTGGACTTTATTTGCGGGTAAAGGCATGAGACGAAAATTACAGGTGAATGTGAAAGGCTAACACATTTAAGTCAAGGAAATACAATTTACTTTGGATCTATCTGCACATTATGAATTGTTTAGGATATTCAGTCATTAATATTCCAACTACCTATACTTATTATGGATGAATGAATTCAGTAGCACTTTCATGAAATTTAGAGAAGGTGTTCTGAATAACAGTCTTTTCCGACTTTAAAGTTCTGTTATTTTTCTTATATATTAATTTTTTTATACAATATTTCTTATATTTTTACATTCAAACACATCTTATATACATTTTAATGTAGAAAAAGTTTCCTATTAGATCGACAAATGGTTAGATCAATAATGAAAAATCTTATTTTAATAACTTTTAGGGTCAAATTATAATTATATATACATTACGATACATTTTAAGAGTCTTTTAAACTTACAGGAAACTAATTGCAATAAATAAAAATAAACATCAAATCATCGCATTACCCACATGAATTAAAAGTAAAACAAGACTTTGTGTTTCATACATATGTATAATATTAAGTTAAAAATACAGTGTTAAAAAAATACAATGTTTCATAAATTTAGGAAAGATGGCATTTTAATACTTGGTATAAAATTTTAATGTCAAGTTGTATTTACGCAATTTCCAAACACATATAAATATTTTTACCTGAAAATGATTGCCAAATAAACACAATGTTTATGTGAATGGGACAATGAAGAAATTAGACTCACTAAATATTATTGAGTCAAAAAATTATGGGTTAAATGTTGTAAAAAATAAGGGTAATAATTGTGTGTCTGTATTCATGATCTTACGATACATTATATAGTGGTATAAGATACCTATACAAGCTAGAAAAGGGTAATAGAATATAATTACAATTATAAGTAATATTCTAATTCCTTAATACTCCTCCTTAAGTTGGAGCATGGGGATCAGAAATGCCCAACTTGCCAAGCAGGGAATGAAACTGAGTACGTTCGAGAGCCTTAGTGAACAAGTCCGCATGTTGGTCTAACGTGGGGATATGCTGAGTAACAATAGTGCCAGATTGAACAAGATCCCGGACAAAATGACAATCAACTTTAATATGCTTTGTGCATTTACGGAACACTGGATTTTCCACAATATGAAGAGCAGATTGTCTGTCACAAAACAGTCGCATAGAAGAAGAGTGAATAACCCCTAAGTATTTTAGTAAAGACTTAAGCCATAACAACTCACTATAGGTAACAACCATACCACGATACCCAACTTCAGCAGAAGATCGAGAAACGGTAGGTTGCTTCTTAGTCTTCCAAGAAATCGGAGAATCACCAATCATCACAAAATATCCAGAAAGAGAGCTCCGAGTAATCGGGCATGCATCCCAATCTGAATCACAATAAGCAGTCAACTGTAACACATTACTAGAAGAGAAAAATAAACCTCGACCAGGATGATTCTTCAGGTAGTGCAACACACGGACAACAACTTTCCATTGAGGAACATAAGGAGACTTCATGAATTGCGCTAGGGTATGAACCGAATAACTATGCTCAGGATTAGTAATCGTCAGATATATCAGGCGCCCAACTAGACGTCTATACTCTTCGGGTCATGGTATGCTGGACCTTTAACACGTGCCAGATCATGCTGTTGCTCCATCGGAAAGTCAGTTGGTTTAGAGGTAGATAAACCTATATCCGATTAAATGTCCAAAGCATATTTCCTTTGTGAAAGAAACATCCACCCTAGTCTTCTAGCAATATCTATGCCCAAAAAATACTTAAGTAGACCAAGGTCTTTCATATGGAAAAAATTATGTATTTCTTGAACTCGGAGATGAGTGTAGAAGAACTACTAGCAATGACCAAATTATCCACATAAACCAGAACATGCAAAGAAACTGATCCACGGGAAAAGATAAACAAATAGTAATCTGGCTTACTCTGAACAAAACCAAATGCTCATAAAGCCTGAGCCAATTTGGCAAACCAGTTTCTAGGAGCCTGGCAAAAACCGTAAAGAGATTTCTGAAAGTGGTATACCTATCTAGGGGGCACGACATAGCCCGATGGAGGTCGCATAAAAACTCTTCATGCAAATCATCATGCAGGAAGGCATTATAGACATCCATCTGATACAGTTCCCAACCAGGAATAACCGCAACAGATAAGAATAGGCGAACATAACTCATCTTTGCAACCGGAGCAAATGTCTCAGCATAATCAATTCCTTTAACCTGGAGATTCCCAAGAACCACTAGGTGTGCCTTATGACGTTCAATAGTACCATATGACTTAAACTTCATCTGGTAAACCCATTTGCAACCAATTGCCTTCTTATCCAGAGGCAGAGGAGCTAAAGTCCAAGTCCGATTGCGCTCAAGAGCAGTAAGCTCTTCAGTCATAGCATCTCGCCAATGAGCATGCTGTGAAGCCTCATAGTAAGTGGTGGGATCTACACTAGATGTTACTGCACCCATAAATCTAGAATGTATACTAGAAAATTTATCTCAATTTACATAATCAGTAAGAGGATAGAGAACACCTGAGGATAGTGAAGACGCATGAGTGAACGTAGACGTAAGGGGGGGTCTTCAGTAGTAAGAGCACATGCATAATCATCAAAATTATAATCTTCCAAATAAGGAGGCGGTCGGCGAGCACGAATACTCTGTCGGATAGGTGGTAACTCGGTAGCAAAACCATTCGGACCTGGAGATGCTGCAGAAGAAGACTGGCCAGGCGGCACCGTGTAGTCAGAGCTGGCGGCGGTCGATGTAGAAGAGCCACCGCTGGCCGCCAAAAATAGAAAACTGGCAGCGATCGGGGTCAGAGATCGGCAAAGAATGATGACGAGTGTCCGATGGCATCCGGTGGCAGAGCTATGACGGTGGCTGGCGATGAAGGACCATTAATGGCTGGCGGTGAAAGACTGGTTTCGGCCGATAGCTACGGACCGGTGGTGAACGGCAGTGTCGGACCGGTGGCGGTAGGCGGCCGGTGGCAGTAGGCCATGCGACTTCAGCAACGGTGATGAGAAGGGCGGCGGTGAGGTTGTGGCGCCAAGAAGTTCTTCCAAACATCCCAATGTCAGAGTTTTAGAATATGGGAACCGGTCTTCAAAAAAATTGGCATTCTGACTAGTAAAGATCACATGGGAATCCAAGTCAAAAAGGCGATAGCCTTTCTTTCCGGCAGGATGACCAAGAAACAAACAATGCTGACTTATTGGTGCAAACTTGTCACGATATCTGGGAACATGAGCAGCAAAACACAAGCATCTAAAAACTCTGAATGATGAGTAATTTGGAGATTGCCCATAGAGCAACTCAAAGGAAGTATGACCGTTGAAATGCTTTGTCGGTGTCCGATTAATTAGATAAGCAGCAGTAAGAACACATTCTCCCAAAAAATCAATTGGAATACTGGCTTGGAATGGTAAAGCATGCGCCACATTGATTAAATGTCGATGCTTTCTTTCAACTCGATCATTCTGCTGTGGTGTATCAACCATAGATGTCTAAAAAATAATCCCAATATTTTAATTGAAATAGTGCAGTAGCATTTGTAGAACTCAATGAAAAACTATGTCTAGTCTGTTTTGTTCTATAACATATAGAGAAAGGGACAAAAGTCTTAGGTGTGCTAAAAATAGAAGAAATAGAAGACAACACCGTAGAGGAAGGATGTCTAAAACACTGATGCTATAAATCAGAAGAAGACACAGAAGCAACTGTTGGAAAAGATTACAGGATAGGAGGATGATCACGAGTATCCAGCAGACGAAGCTAAAACACCCCCCCCCCTTTTGTTCACCAATGCCAATCACTTTCCCCGTACCGATTTTCTGTAAAATGCAATAGTTTTCAGTAAACAAAGCTCGACATTTCAAGGCAGATAAAAATCTAGAACATGATAATAAGTTGCACCGCAATGTAGGTATATATAGCACATGAGTAAGGGTGACAACACCAACGCAAATAGAACCATATTGGGTAGTGGATGAAACAGAGTCATCAGGCAGAACAACATTCATAGTATTAATAACAGTAGTAAGATAAGTAAGAGAGCCCTTGTCACCAGTCATGTGATATGAGGCTCCCAAATCAAGTATCCATGGTAAAGTAAACTTACCTGACCCATTGTCAGTAAGAGAATTAAACTGATTAAATAAATGCATGGTCGTGATCCAGTGGCCATCAGATATAGCAGGGCCAAAGTTAGATCGGCTAAGGACGCGGCCAGAGGTAGCCGCTGCCACTAGACACGGCGGTGCCGGCGAATGGCTGCAGGAGTGAAAGTGCCGTGGTGAAACCTCCGGTTACGGCAGCGGCGTTCAGCCAAGAAGCTGGCACTGTCTTCTTGGCGGCGCTGACTTTCTCCTTCAACTCCTTGAACCATTCTGGTACACCAATGATCTGGAAGCAAGAATCCTTATCGTGATCCTTGCGATGAAAATGTTTACAAACAAGATTCTTGCGGTCAGATACAAAAAGAACAACTGGCGAAGAACTTATAGGTAGTGGGCGTCATGCAGCATACATCATAGAGTTAGAAAAAGGCTCACGAGCTCGAATGACAACTCGATGATTCTCCTCCTGGGCAAAAAGGGCATATACTTTCATGATAGGTGGCATTGGATCAATGCTCGTGATATGTGATCGCGGGGTGTAAAGATCTCAACACCGGATCCAGGGTTTGCAAGATCTAGCAGACAAGAGTAGCATTAACCCCAGGCCAATTAGTAGCATCAGGATAATCATCCTTGGGTTTGGTAATGGATCCATCAATGAACCCAATCTTGTTCTTAGCAAGGAATGCACAACACATTGCGTCAGACCATTCAGTGTAATTTTCTTGACCTTTCAGCATGTTTGGTATAAGTTGTAAACCTGGACCAATGCCAGAGCCAATAAAGTAAGGATCAGTCGACATACGACCAATAGGTCTAGCAGTCCGAAGGCCAGATTGCAATTGCAATTGCTTCAGTAAAGTCACAATCACATCATAACCACTCATATCCTAAATCTTCGAAACCTTAGGAGTAGCATCAATACAGGCCTGTTCTTTGGGATTTCTTCCCCAGTTAGACATAGTATAAAATCAGGTACAGATCAGTAGCAGGTACAAGAACTGGTGGCTGATCAGATCAGTAAGACACACCGGTGCATTGAACGAGCGGTGACGCATGGATATTGGTGCAGTGGCACGTGGAGATTGACGGCGATGTGTGCAAGTCGGTAAGGGCAGCAGACGACGGCCGCTAGGTCATGGCAGCCATGGTCAACGAACGACAAGCTTCACCGGTGGCACAGCGGCGGTGCGTGGAGAAACGCGCTATCGTTGGCGGCGGCAGGAGATCGAGAAAAATGACAATGGAATTTTCTTTTAAGGTTTCTGGATTTCATGCTCTGATACCATGTAGAAAATAAGGGTAATAATTGTGTGTTTGTATTTATGATCCCAGGATACATTATATAGTGGTACATGATACCTATACAAGCTATGAAAATGTAATAGAATATAATTACAATTACAAGTAATATTCTAATTCCTTAATAAATATTTTTCCAAATCCTTCTTTTATTAAAAATATTACCCAAGGTGGAATGTTTGTTTGGTTTCTCATAGCATTTGTTAAAACAAATAAATGAGTTCTTCATCAGACTATTAACATTAAATCACATATTGCAAAAGGTTTTTGGCATGAAAGACACAAGACCAATAAGATGGTGATATGTCCGCTTGTTATGATAGAAAGCCCTTTTCAAAAGTGGAAAACTCTAGATTAAAGAAATTTATATCGGACTAGAGAAGGCAGGACTGCCTTTAATCAAAATCGATTAAAGGCGGTTTGAAAATTGCCTTTAATTATGGTCCAAAATAGGTTTCGAATTCGGAACATATTTTTTATGTTCAAAAAAACTGCAGGAAATCTGAGGATTCTGACAGCCTTGAAGCAAAGCTAGATCTTTAGGTTTTTCAAGAGCAACAAAACATCAAACAACAAAGCAAACAACTGAGGGTTTTTAACAAAGAGCAACACAGCAAACAACAAAGGGTTTTAATTCAAGCAACGATAGTAACAACAAGGGGGGGGAGCTTAGATGTGGGGAAAGAGCTTCAGCTTGTCAGAGGAGCAATGATGCAGGGGAGGAGGTTTGATGTAGGGGAGGAGATTTGATGCGACGGAAGAGCTTTGGTGGGGAACTCCGAGCGACGCAACAACGGTTGGCTACGAGCGTTTATTTTCACAATCAATTGTTGTTCATTTAATGTGGGAAATAATGACATGCTCAAACCAATAAAAGTACAACATATAATAGAAATACATGTTACAACATATTGAAATACATAAGGCTATTATGAAATTAAATAATTATTTGTATTGGACAACCATTTTCTACGTTGGACGACATTAAGACTGTCAGGACAATTAGTGAAATGACAAGTCTGTCCATCTGCATGCTGAAAGTCCATCACTGACTCTTCTTAAGCTTATTAATGCCAATACATAGGAAACAAAATTTATGTTAGAATTGGGCCGTCTCCAAATGAAATACACATAATGTAGTCAAACGCGGATGACATTAATCTCAATATGGAAAATGTAAAAAAACTGGTTAAAAGCGACGTTGTACAAGCAAAATACCAAGGTTACAAAGACCAACATGAGGGAGACGTCAGACATTCATAGACATGTCAACAATTCCAAGATTTATGCGACATCGCCCTTGTGTTGGTACCATTTCACATGGGTTAATGACATGTGACCAAGGTCGCACATTCAAACTATGTTCATACAAATCTAAGCACTTTTCCTCATAATTGAAAAAAACATGGCACTATCCTGGGAAGAAAAATAACAAACAGTGTATAACATGTAACTCAATCATTATACCTCATGAAATTTAAGAATCTTTGATCAATTAATGATGAAAAAAACATATAGTAGGAACATAAAAAAAATTGCTAAATGAACATGGAATAGATGGAAAACTACCTCAATTATTATGAACTCAGAGATGCTCCATCCTTGGACACTTGTTGATGTTTGAAGGAAGCAACTTGATTCAACTCTTTAATTGCTGTAAAAATGTGAATGGAATGGATTGTGTGTGGTTTGGGTTGTAGGATTTGTGTTGGAGATGGAAAATAAGTGTTAATGCTGAGTTTTATTGGCTTGAAAAAGGGCCGGAGTGGGGGATTTTTGGCTGAAATATTCAGTTGTTGCTTGAAATTTCAGATTGGGTGACGTCGATCAATCTTCGGTTTTAGTTTCGTACTATGCGATACATATGCGATGTTGCACGTAATTTAATCTCTGGGGGTAATATACTATGTTTTAATATTGCGGCCCATCCATCGACCCGTGTATGCCGAAACTCAAATTATAATGTCGTCAAAATTTAAATAAAAAAATGTTATCTCCAATTTTTTATTTTCAACCTGGCCAACTTTCTTGGAGGGACCTTAGTGTTAAAATTCAAAAGATCAGCAGTTGTCCCAACCTCAATTTTGATCTTCCCAAAAATAAATTTTGTCATCCCTAGTCAAACTTATAACAACTGGGAGTAGTAGAGAAACTAGTCTTATTCCACATAGATTTTCACAATTTCTTCCCTAATTAACCTTGTATAGTTTTAATTAATCATCTACAATATACTCTAGACAATGTACTAGCACTTTTTAAGATGGACGGAATTGTATTACCTATTAATTTCATAAAAAACCTAGAATATTAAATTTCATGTGATTCTATCTGGTGGAAATTATCGTTCTCATAATGCTTATAGTAAGGGTATTAATGGAATACTAACAAAAATGGTGAACAATTACCTCGATTCGCGCATCTCGTAGACAATACGCATAATTGAAAAGTACATAGATATGGGTTTCTCCAATTTGATAAGGGTATTGCTAATTTTTCTTTTTGACTTCTCCCACTTTGTTAGAGGGACATAAGTGGGAAAATTGGAAAGTACATCGGAAATACCAAAATCAATTCCATTTGTCCTGGCATGATCGATTCTAGACAAACTTATGAACACTATTAGCGATAAAGAAACTGACATGATCCCACAGAGACTTCCACAAGATCTTCCGATTAACCCCCGAATATCATCTACAATTTACTCTGGACCAAAAAATTGATGGACCGAATTTCATTATCTTTTTAATTCATAAAAAAATAATGTGTAATTTCTTCTAATTGTATGTGCAATTTATCGTTCATAAAAAATAAGGCTCATCGTAAGGGTATGAATGGAATACTAATAAAAATGAGGGAAGAAAACCAAGTTCCTTGATGCCTAAATCAGAACAACAAGATTGTGACAATGCAATTTAGATTATTCGGTATCTCAAATTTTGCATTCCGTCCTCCCCCACCATCTTGGAAGAACCTAAGTGTAGAAACAGAAAAGTTCACCAGCTGTGTTAAAATTGATCCGGATCGAACCAAATGTTAATAAAGTTCATGGACAGTTATATATTTCAATTAGCATTATCTAATATACAATTACCCGTTATTAAGGTCAATTATGTTCATCTTGGTCAAATGTAGGCCCATTTGCCATGCTAGTGGGCTGAAATAGTGAGGCCCAATTTCATAGAAGGTGACGTTGGTCCTATTTTGGTTAAACATCGCTAAAATAGATTGACATGCGATGTTCAAGATGAAGTTGGTCAAACACTGGCCCATTCCTATTCTAGTGGGCTGAAATGGTGAGGCCACTTTTAGATTAGCCGACGTCGCTCCTACCTTGGTAAGATATCGATAAATTTGACTGGATTGCAATGTCACACAGGTCGAGGCGGAAGCCACAATGTTTCCTAACAAATATATAAATGGAGTCCACCTCTCACATCACTTCAAACATTCATCTTTCTCTCAAATTTGAACAGTTCCCCTGCCCATCTTCTCAAAGGTATTGTTTCCACATGTGATTACATTATTTTTGTTTTTCTATTTATCCTTGAAATTGTTATTTATATGGGTTAAGGTGTGAATGTGTTATTTTTTTAAAATTTTGAACTTCTATGGATGAGGGTTCTAGATTTAGGTTCTAGGGTGTTAGATTTTGTTTTTTATGTCTTCCTCCATTATTGCAGTTCAATTTTTTGGTTTAGAACCTTTATTTTTGTTAATTTTATGCTATTGTTACTGCATCCTCTGTCCTTGAATGTGAGGTTGCTTATATGTCGATCCGCTATCAGTTGCAGCGATCCTCGTGCAACATCGCACATTCATTGTATGTGACGTCTCACCCTTCTTGGTTAACCAATCGGTTATACCAAAGGTTGAGCGACGTCGTTTTTACTAGGTAGACTATAAAGATTCATTGTATTCATTAACCATTTTCTATCTATCATAATATTTAACATTCGTGGCAATATGAATTTCAGCAATCATGGCTAACAATGTTGGTTTGAGACATTCACCAATTGAAGTGAGCGAATTTTTGTTGAAATTTAAATTCGTATTGTTTTACTGCTTATATTAGAATTTGATTTTTAACAATTTCATTGACCAATATAGATCAGTAGCGATTCAGATGATGATCATCCGTGGACTACATTTGGTAATGTCATTCCACATTTTGTACATTGTTTGACCCAGATGAACTTTAGGTTTATCCCAATTCTGGTATGTCCTCTCTGTTACACATGTATTTTATTTTCAATTAACTATTTTTATAGATTACTTTTATATCATTAGTGTAGGAGTGACCTATTTAAGGCAACTCAATTGTCAATTTAAAGGCACTTTCAAAGTGCCTTTTATGGTTCCGCCTTAGATCACTCCCAAAATAAGGTGGTTCCGTGAACCACCTTGCAAATGCCACAACTAAGGCAATTAAAAACCGCCTTTAAATTAGCAATAGAGCCATCTTAAATTGTTTCCAAACTCGGAAATAATGAGCAGGTGCTGGTACATTGCACACAATTTCTGAGCTCGGAAACTCAGAAAAATATTTTTGCATTTCGTACGGTGGTGAAGTTTCCGTCTCAGAAACTTCTGTCAGTTTTGGCTCTTTGTTGTAGTCACTTTTATTTTTCGAAGTTGTGTTGTTGTTCTGTTCCCTTTCTGTAAAATTGAAGGCATGTATTTAATTTTTATCCAATAATTTTTGAGCTTGGAAATGCCGTCAGACGCCTTATTTCCGATATGGAAAAGTAAGACCGGCCTATGCAAAAATGTAGACGTGGATCCGAAATGATTTCTGGAGTCAGAAATATATTCTGGTCTCGTGGTAAGAAATTGATTCATTCACATTTTCGGCTGAAAAAAGCCACGATTCACAGCAACAATTTTAAAACAACACACGATAGTATGTTGCACCTTAACAAAAATCTATGATAACGCTAACCAAGAAATAATCTATAGATAAGGAATAGAAATTAATATAAATCTATTCCGAAATTTTTAAACTTCAAAATTTATCTAACTTGCGATACCCTACAAATATCGGGATTCCCCAGGGTTGCTGACCGATTGAGAATTAGATGAGCCTAACAATTCTGTGCATTATTGATATCAACTTACGAGTGGGGTGTCAAATTTTTTTTTAAATATGGTAATAACAAGATGGTATGTAATTAATATTTAGGAAAGGTTAGATAGAAAGATGACTACAAACAATTGTACACATACCTTGTCAATTTCAGGTACATCTTCCTGGATTTTCTCTATGCACTTAGTCATGTATAACATGACGTAATAGCCACACTCCCATAGTTGTGTCTGTTTCTTGTACTAATTGTGAACATCATAAATTTACTACTGGAAAACAGGTACATAGGCACTGGTACAAATGTGTTGTTGCCGAAATACTGGTGCTAAAAATGTAATAGGCATCGGTATGTCAGTGATACCGTGCTAAAAAACCAAAATTCAGCACTGGTACACAAAAATCCAGCGCCTAAGCAGTCAATACCGGTGCTACAAAACCAAAGTCCAGCACCAGTAGACAAAAAAACTGTGCCTATCAATAAATTCAGCACCGGTACACAAAAAACCAGTGCCTATGTACAGAATAACGGTGCTAAATAACCAAAATTTAGCACCGTTACACAAAAAACCGATGCCTATGAATAAATTCAGCACTGGTAACACAATTTTGGGCCACAGTGTAATTTTCCAATAATTTATAGAAGTAATAATCTTGACTTTCGAGACCCTTTCGTTCACTCATACATTTCCAAATTGCAGAGTTATGATAGTATATTACTGAATTTTATTTTAGTTCTACCAATTTCGTGATTTGACGACTCCAATTTTCTTGGAGGGACCTAAGTGCAAAAGGTAAAAACTTTACTCGTAACTCCAAACTGAAATTTGCTTGAACGTGATCCTACCCTGTACACCCCCATCGTATTTTCCATGCATGTAAGGGAATATTTATAAAAAATAGAGCACAGGAACATATCTATAATCCTTTCCGATTTCACTTTGTAACTTCCAAGTAATCAACCATAAGTTACTTTAGAACATATACTAGCTCTTTTCAATAATTCACCAAAAAAATCATTTATTTAGTATATTTATATGGCAAAGTCTTGGGAAAGACGGTCTTTCCATATGCTTATGGAAAGACGAGGTTTAATTAGAATAATAAAAGGTAAAAGGTCTTAGTTGTAATATTAAAATTTTAGTATGCAACATGTAGTAGTTATAGAATTTATAACTCGGTTCACGCAACCCAAAAATTTTATCTTCATTTCTTCTAATTTGCACTTTAAACCTTGGTCTTTCCATAACTTATGGAAAGACCGTCTTTCAAAAGACGGACTCTATTTATATTTAGGCAATAATAACAAAAATCACGTATTTTGGAGCAATGGGTAATGGGGTAACACAATTTTGGGCCACAATGTAATTTCCTAGAGTTTATAAAAGTAATCAACGTTGACTTTCGAGGCACTTCCATTCACCCATACATACCCAAATTGCAGAGTTACGATCATATATTATTGAATTTCATTTTGGTTCTACCAATTTTGTGATTAGACGACTCCAATTTTCTTGGAGGGATCTAAGTGCAAAAAGTAAAAACTTGACTCGTAACTTCAAATTGAAATCTGCTCGAACATGATGCTACCCTATACACCCTCATTTTATTTTCCAAGTTTGTAACGAAATATTTATCAACAATCGGGCACAAGAACATATCTATAATCGTTTCCAATTTCCCTTTCTATCTTCTAAGTAATCAACTCTAGATTACTATAGAAAATGTAGTAGCTTTTTTCAAAATTTCATCAAAAAAATAATTTATTTAATATTTCTATATTTATGAAAGAATAAAAAAATCGTATATTTTGGACAGAAGGATAATAATGTAACAAATTTTTGGGCAATATCATGATTTTCCAAAAATATGTTAGAGGCGCTTTCATCCACCCAGTGTACCTCAAATTTTAAAGATGCAATCATCCCTTATTTCATTGCATTTTGGTGTCTTACATTTTGTGATTCGCCACCTCCAAATTTCTTCTATGGACCTAATAGTAAAAATTTAAAAGTTAACTTAGAGACCAAATAATATTATCACCGGCATTGTTTTTCATTCATACCGATGCTATGTTATGGCATGATAATGAATTTTTTTAATTTTCTTTCCAAATTTTGTAGAGATTTTTTGAAATTTTTGAATGAGCACTGGTATTAGTTACTTAGACACCAGTATGTGTACCAGTGCTCAACACTTAGAAAAAATTTCCCAGGTTTGCTCTCGGGTTCAATTTTTTTATAAAAAAGACAATTCAAAACAGCCATAAGTAGCTGCAGTTCGTATATTTAGGCACCGATATGAGCATTTTTGGCACCGGTATTTGTACCGGTGCTCAACACTTAGAAAAAAAACCCAAGGTTTTCTCTCGAGTTCAATTTATTTTTAAAAAAACAATTCAAAGCAGCCCTAAGCAGTTGTATTTTGATTTCTTAGGCACCGGTATGAGCATTTTAGGCACCGGTACCGGTGCTCAACACTTTAAAAAAAAGCCCAACTTTCTTTCATCTGAACCATTGATTTCTTTTGTTGATTGAATATCAATCGTTAAAAATTTGTCCATATATACTACCTCTAAAACCCTAAATCTACCCACCCACATTTCCCTCTCATTATCTTCTCCTCTACCTCATCTCTATGTTCTCCCTCCTCATCCACCACCTCTCTCTCTCCGTCGGTTCTTGGCATCACCGTCGGGGCCTAGCATCACTGTTGCCGCTTCCATGCTAAGCACCGACGACATTGCCTTGACCTTGCTGATACCTCCCCGACCCCATCTCCTCGACTCATCTGCTTTGACTCTGATTTGACGCCTTCCCGAATCCATCTCCCAGACCAGCTCCGACTCCATCTCCCTGTGGCGCTCTGGTTGCTGTTTAGAGTTGCGAGCTCCACCAAAATTTTTTGTTCAGCCCAGATCCGACCTCATTTTTGGTTCTTTGATATTATCTAGGGTTTCTAAAAAATTAGGTTCTAGTTTTTATGATGATTGATTATATGTAACGAAGTGTTATGTATTGAGAGGTGTTATTTATTTTCAATTATATGTAATGAAGTTTTGGGTTGTTGTATGAAATTTCCAGGTTTTTACATGAGCTTCAGTTTTTTTGTGTTTTGTTCGTTCTGGGTTTCATATTCCGGCCGGTGAGTTTATTCTCACTAGCCAGATTTTATTTAAACAATCGCCTATTTACTAGCACCGGTATTTCATGCACAGGCACCAGTAAATGGTACCGTAGAATCTATTCTAGCACCGGTACGACTTACCGGTGCCTATGACACTACACCTTTTGCATCGGGTCACTTAGGCACCGGTATGAAAATTCTCAAAATACCAGTGCCTATGGAGTGAAAATACGGGTGCCTATGGGGGGTTCTCCCAGTAGTGATTATTAGGTTTGTTGCAAAAAATGAGTATAGTAAAATGAAAAAAAGTTGTCGGTAGACCACCTTGATTTCAACCACCTCAAATGAAGTATATATTTGCTCACTTGTTTGCTTCATTGTATACTCCAAAATGTCAATGAATGCATCCGACGGTGGAACGTGCATACACCCGCTCATTTGCGGGGACTATCAATATCAATCTCCAATGGTCCCGAAATACAAAAATTTTAATCATCATAGAAATTTTCCGAAACGATGTCACTACAGGAAAACAGGTAAATACACATCGGTATAAATTCATGAGTATAGGTATATCGGTGCGTATGTAACCAATTGCACTGGTATTCATCATGTTAACATTAGTACCAGTGCAAATAAGTACATACGCATCGGTATCCTGTCAACTGGTGTAAAGTTCACCTATTTTTGCACCAGTGTTGGTTCTACCGATGTACAAATGTCAAATATATTGCACCGGTATTATTCTAATAGGTATTTGTACCGGTGCAATTGCTAACATGAGCACCAGTATAGGAGTACCAGTGTGTACTTATTTACCCTTTTTTATTAATTTGGCGCGAAGAGGTAAAACTTTTAAACCGGTAATCGGAAAATATTGGTGCAGAAATTAAAAAAAAAAGTGGGACAATTTTGCATTTGTACACCGGTTACAATTAGAATCGGTGTAGGAATTGATCATGCACCGGTATTTTCTTAATACTGGTGCAAAAATAAATTCTTATTCTTGAATTTTGGTGCCAAAACTATTATGCTCCTTTTGGCTGAAAATCTACATAGGCAACCGATTTTATCGATGCAAAATGCTTCAAATGCTCCGGTAAAGTCTAAATACCGGTGTAGAAAATAGCATTAAATGCTCACCTACCCCCTTTTTTAGTGGGTTAAATATGGGATTTTAGGAAGAAGAGGTTCATTAATGGTGCTTTTTGGTTGATGAAGGCATTGAATTCTCCACAATGAATACCCTTGAAGGTACCTTTTTTTTAATTACATTTATGGATATTAAGTATTTCATGTATGGTTTTGGTTAGTAGAGATATTTACATTTTGTGTTTGATCATTTGATGGTGATTGAGGTAGAACTGTAGTTATTAGTTTGTGATTTGTTCTCAAGGTTGTTGTAGTTATAAGGATATGGCTTTTGATTCCTATAATGTTGGAAATGTTAAGAATGGTGTAATTGTAATGTTGGTGTATATTGTGCATTTATGATGATGCATGATTAGGAAGTCATAATGAAAAATTCTATTGTATTAAATGTGTTGAAGTTTGATTGCAGGACATTTATTGATATGTAGAGTTGTATCACATCATCTAGAGGCGTAAGCATGTGTACGCCAACGTTGGTAGGGTGAGCGATGAATATATTATGTTCATGGATGAGTTCTTGGAGCATGATTTTACTCGAGAGAAGAAAATATTATATCCCTATCATGATTATGGAAATCAAATTCGTACTGACAAGAAAGACACCCTGAAACTCCATTTGTATAGCCGGGGGTTTGCGAAAGGTTATGTTGTGTGGACCTTTCATGGGGAAAAATCACCACCGGAAGTGAGAGTTAGCAGTGAGGGAGAGTGTTTCAGGTACGCTAAGTTGGATGACATGTATGAGGAGGTTGTGAATGAGTTTAGAGGGAGGCCCAAGGTTTTGGAGAACTTCCTTGGTGAGAAGGATACACCATTGTATCCCGGTTGCAAGAAGAAAGACACGGTCATGTCTTGTTTTATGGAGTGATACTAGCATGAATAAATTGAATTAAAAGCTTCCACCTAGTATCGAGGTTCTTGATAACCTTTATGAAGCTAAGAGAATTATGTGTCTGGTGGGATTGGAGTATGAAAAGATACATGCTTATCCGCGATTGTGTCCTCTATAGGGGTGACCTTAAATATAAGATTATTTTTCCAGTATGTACTGTGTCGCGTTATATGAACAGAAATGTGGCTGTCGGTGGAGAGCATGTTGTACCGGTGAAGAAGTGGGTGCTTGCCAAATGTATGTGGTATCTTTCCATTATTATGAGGCTGAGAAAGTTGTTTTAGAATGAAAAGGATGCAAAGAACTTGACGTGGTGTGTTGATAGGGGAGGTTGTAAAGATGGCGATATAATTTGACACCCGGCAGATGTGGACCAGTAGAAGAAATTTGTTATGATGTATCCACACTTTGCATCCGAACCTAGGAATTTGAGATTTGCTTTGTGTACTGATGGTATGAACCTATTTGGGAATATGTCCTCGAAAAACAGTTCGTGGCCGATTATGCTTGCCATTTACAATTTTCCCCCGTACTTGTGCATGAAGAGAAAATATATGTTGATGCCCATCATGATTTTATGCCCAAAAAAACCTGGAAATGACATAGACACTTATCTTTCCCCTTTGATAGAAGATTTGAAGGTGCTTTGATCGAAAGGCGCCTTGATGTTTGATGGTTGTAGTGGTGAACAGTTTACATTGAGGGTGATGCTTTTTTGTACCATAAAATATTTCTCGACATTTGTTTACCTTTCCAGCCATGTGCTTGCCTAGTTTGCAAGGATGAGAAAAATTACAATCAGTTGAAGAATGGGCTTAAGACTATTTATTTGGGTCACCGTAAATTTCTTCCTTTAGGTGACAAGTTGCCGGAGAATGCAGTTACATTTGTTGGTGGGAAAGAGAGGAGAAAGGAACCCAAACCTTTGACCAGTGTAGCTATTCATAACAAGGTGAAGAAATTTAATGTTGTTCTAGGTAAGAAGTTAACAAAGGGTAGTGGGGCTGTAGATGGACCGTGGAAGAAACGGTCCATGGAAGAAATAGTTCATATTCTTCAATTTTCCGTACTGGGAATATTTGGATGTTTTTCATTATTTAGATGTCATGCGTATCGAAAAGAACGTTTGTGAGAGCCTAATTGGGACACTTCTGAACATTCTCGGGAAGAATAAGGATAGCTTGAATGCGAGGAAAAATTTAGTTGACCTTGGTATACGGTTGGATTTGGCACCAGAGGTAAGAGGGAAGCGAATGTACCAGCCCCCTGCTTCTTACAATCTGTCAGTTGCTGAGAGGAGATTGGTGTGTGAGAGCATCCAAGGAATGAAGGTACCTTCTGGTTACTCCTTTATTGTTAGTCGGTTTGTGAATGATAAGTTACGTCTTAATGCTTTGAAATCACACGATTGTCATGTCCTTTTGCAACAAATTTTGCCTGTAGCAATACGTAGGTATTTGGAAGAGGAAGTTAGATTTTATGCTATGCGCTTGTGTTTCTTCTTCAATTCGATATGCAGAAAAAATATTAGCAGGCAGCGACTTGATGAACTGGAAAGAGAGGCTGCTGTTGTTCTATGGCATTTGGAGAAGTATTTTCCCCCGTCATTCTTTGACATCATGGTGCACCTAGTGGTACACTTGGTTAGAGAGATATGTATGTGCGAGCCTGTCGGAATGTATTGGATGTACCCTTTGAGCATCACATGGTTGTTTTCAAGGGTTATGTTCATAATTGTAGTTGGCCCGAGGCCTCCAGTGTTCAGAGGTACGGAACTATTGAGATCATCGAGTATTGTATGACGAACATGGTTGGAAGAAGAGGAATTGGTGTTCCTGGAGGACCCCACTGTGGAAGGCGGAATGGGATTCTAAGTTCTAAGGGTACGCTTCATACACCCTATCACATTGAGTTGATGACTGTTCACATGTATGTATTGTGTAATAGTAGCGAGACTGTAACATATGTTGAAGAGCATGTTTCCCTGTTGGGAGAGATTCATCTAGACTGGCCACCAAATAAATTTCAGGTCGAGCATTCTTCAAGGTATGTTAACTGGTTTTACAATCGTTGTAATGTCGATGGGATGCCCAGTAACCTACGAGTGTTTGCAAGGAAGCTAAACTGCACTGTTAGATGATACCTTGGTTATGACATTAATGGCTTCAATTT
This sequence comes from Rubia yunnanensis, assembly GCA_037428765.1. Lineage (NCBI taxonomy): Eukaryota > Viridiplantae > Streptophyta > Magnoliopsida > Gentianales > Rubiaceae > Rubia > Rubia yunnanensis. The sequence goes on from CM075065.1 coordinate 94,545,391, forward strand.
TTCAACATTGGCGAAGGACGAGAACAGCACAACTCAAAATAGTTCTGTATATATTGAATTTGAATCTATGTGATAGGAAAGCAAGAGAGATAAACATCCGGTTGTTGCTGTGATGCCTTTCTATAAGGAAATTGAGGAAATTTGGGAGTTGGATTATATAAATTTCAAGGTTGTTGTCTTCAAGTGTCGTTGGGAGGAACACGATTCCGGTGTTTTTGTTGAGAAGCCCATGGGGTTCACATTGGTTAACTTGAATCGTGTAGAATATGAAGATAACAAGTTCATCTTAGCTACCGAGGCACGACGGGTTTTTCACATCAAGGACCCTTAGAATGAGAAGTATCATGTGGTGTTGCATGGGAAGAAGTTTTACTTTGATGAGGAGATTGATTATCCCGCCATAACTGATAGTCTTGAGTTTCCATCGGTATTTCCCAGTTTGGAAGATGTTGGGGGACCCATTGTTGGAAGGCGTTCTCATGGTGATGGGCTGTGGGTTAATGAGAGCAGTGAAATAGTAGGTGGGGACAATGCCTTGAAGCAGAGCGATAGATTGGTAGTTCTCGACTGTTGTTTTTGTGACCCTGTTTTGTGAAAAATCGTATGATCGTTCACCGATTTAGCATGTAATGTATTTAATTGACACTCTTTAATGAATTGGTTGGTATGATCCATGATTTCAATGGAGTGTTTATGAATTGAACCAGTGAAAATGTGTTTAAATTGAGATTAAATTTTCTAGTAGGTGTTGATTTTTTACGCCGGTAAAGATGAAATTGCAGGTGCAGAAAAATAGGAGAGGGACTCTGTTTTGTACTTACGCACCGGTACTCCTACCGGTGACAGTGCTTAGAAAATTTTTTGGTATTTTATCTCTCAGGTCCAACAATATCAATTTTTGGCATTTAAAGCAGCATAAAGCAATTTTTTTTGTAACATTTGCACCGGTAATTGTACCGGTGCTGGGTACTTAAAGGAATTTTTAAAATTTACTCTCGGGTCGGATTAGATAATAAAATATTTTAAAGCAGCCTAAAGCATCTGCTTTAGGCCTTGTTTTACACCAGTATATGTATAATACCGGTGTATAAAAAATGTTCCCTTTTTAAAAACTCAATCCCCCATTTTCAAAGTACTTAGAATTTATATCTCTCACACCATACCATCTTCACCACTACCCATCTTTGGTGAAATCCTATGTAGGTTGGCCTATAATAAGGTAAACCACTGCATTGCCTGTATTGTATGATTAATTAGCAATTACATATGAAATAGAATCACTGAGATGTGACATTATGAATAGCTTGATTTCCATGTAAGGTGTTTGATGAAATGCCTCGATGTGTTTCTTAAGAAATGCCTCCAAAATTCAATTCAAAAATGATATGCCATTCAACGTCCCCGTCATTGTCAAAAGTATCACTGTACACTTACCCGGATGGTACCTTCATGTCCGAGGAGGTTAGGTTGGTCCATGAATCTTACGAAGGATGGCGTCATCACATAGAGAAAGGAATTGAAGCATCTTCTTCATTTGAACAAACTATCTGAAAGCTTGGGTGGGAAAAATTCTATGAGACTCCGCAACCATTCAACCTGACCATTGTAAGTGAGTTCTATGCAAATGTGTTGCCACATTTGTTGCTACAATTGAATCCAAAGTTGCTGCATTAGAGGTCGTTGTAACAAACTTGAAGAATCCAAATACCAAAGATCCTGGCAGGAACATATGGCCAAGGTTATGAGGTATTAATTTCCTAACATCGTGGCAGTAATTGAAAATTTTCCAACCTTCTGTACAGGCGATGTCGAGGACATGGACGTTGGCACAAGTACCCGTGATGGAGATGCAACAGGACCAGCTGACGGGGTGGAACCATTTTTTCAATATTATTCGTAGAAAACTTGTATTAGCGATTAGGAAAAGTAGATTCTATACTCAACTTTGACTGTGTTGCACTTTAATAGTTTGACATTCTTTTTTTTTACAAACATGCAAGATGATGAATCGAATAAAAAATTTGTGCGTCGCGTTTATTGAAATTTTGTCCGTCAAATACACTCATGAGAACCAAAAAGATAGGCTAAACATAGTTGGCCTCTTTTTTTTCTTCAGGACCGCCGAATATGTGCCATTATATTCCTATAATTGTTAGAATTGCAAAACATTGTAGCATTGGGAGCTATAGAGGTTCCCCGAGTAAATTTTTGGGCAATAGTGTAATTATGGAAAATACAGTGCAAGCATTCATTGTTGGTTTTACAGGGCATTCCATCCACCAGTAGGGTCTAAAAATACATTAACACGATCGTTGTTTATTGAATTGCATATATGTGGAGCCAATTTTATATTCCAACCCTTCCAAGATTCTTGGAGGGACTAAATTACAAAAAGTAAAAAGTTTACTCGTAAATCAAAATTGCAATCCGATCAGACTGGATGGTCCCCAAAACAACCCTTTTGTATTTCCAAGTAAAACACGTGGGGAAACTAACGGGTTCGACCTCCATATTTAGTTTTGAAGATGTTCGGATTACATATAGGAACATTGGAGTAAACTCTTACCGTTTACTCTACAACACATACTACTACTTCAGGACGAACCACCACCCGGGTACAAATGTGTTTCAATTACGATTTAATCCTGGAATATTCAAATTTATAATTTATGTCATTTCCTAACACGTCGTAACCGCATGTCACAATTAGGGGGACCTAATTTCAAGAAATGCATACAATCAACTTTGTGGGTTTCTCGGTACCGTTGAGGTACGAAACCGTTATTTATTCAATATGGAACATTGGAAAACTCCATTTGGGCTGGTGGAAAAGTGCTTGAAGGAGTCGAATGAAATGTTTGGGGTCAATCTGCAAATTTTTTAAATCAAACTATGCTTAGAAACGTCACCGTACGGGGCCCATGTGTGGTGGATATGTGCATGAAATAACTAGTACAATGTATATTCACAATAATTGAACATCAATTTGTTTAATTGGGGTCGTTTGAAAAATGCACGGGAGGCAAATGTAATAAGTGATAATTTAAACAACTAATAAACTTTTTTACACCGGTAATAATGAAGAAGTACCGGTGTAGTTGTACAACTTTTTGGTACGCATTTCAAAATTTTCAATTTTTTGGATTTTTAATAAGGCTCAAAACATTTTACGCCGGTAATTAAGATTTTGCACCGGTAGATATACCGGTGCTGGACAGTTAAAAAAAATACATAAATTACTCTCAGGTTGAACGTTTTTATCCAAAAATATATTTAAAGCAGCTGCAGGCAGCTACTTTTTGCGCATTTTTACACCGGTATTTTCCTTTTATACACCTGTACTATATACCGGTGTACAACACTTAACCAAAATTTTTGTGCGTTCCTCCCGGGTCAACGGAAAATTCATTCAAAGCAGCTACACACAGCTGCTTTTCATCATTTTTACACTGGTATTGTTACCGGTGCTGAACAGTTAGCAAATATTTGTGCCAATTTCAACTCTTCTTACACCGGTACTGTATGTATTACCGGTGTAAAAAATGTAACTTCTGAAATCAAAATCATTTGAAACAGCTATAACTCCCGCATTTCATCATATTCTCATCTTCAAATCCTTCAATTTCTCTTTCAAAACTGTCATCAACCACTCTAACCATTCAATCCACAACTCCCCATCAACCATTGTAACTCCTCATCTCCTATTCCATCCTTATAAAGTGTGGAGCAACACAAGAGAACCAACAAAAACGAGAGAAGAAGTTGGGGAGAGAAAAAAGTACTTGGCGATCCGTTCTTGGTGAGTTTGGCAAAAGGGAGTAGCAATAAAAATGCTCCATTGGTGAAGGTAAGTGTTGGGGTTTATGTTACCATGGGTTACCAAGTCAAATTCTTATCAATAAACCATTCCATCCCTCATGCATAATACATGTTCGATCAATTGCCTCTATGACCAAAAATATGTAAATCGAGAAAAAGTTGAATGACACTCTTGAATGGTATGTTTATATAATTGTGGGGAGTAAATGTTTTGCATTTTTTGTGGATGGGTGATGTTGTTCTATAGTATTTTTGTTGGTGATAATGTTGATAGTCACGTTAGGGGGGAGTGATAATTGCTTGGTTGTATGCCTAATTTATGAATGCAAAGACATTGGTATGGTATTCGATCAACTTCTATAAGGTTCCATTTCATTCTATACCAACTTCCATGCCTTAATTGTTCAATTTGTATGCCATGTTATATAAACTTGTATGCCTCACGTGATGTAGTTTCATCTATGAATTGTTCAATTTCGATGCCATGTTTGGCTCAAAACTTTTACGAATTAGTTGATCAAGTTCTACGCCACGTTCTATCAATGTTGATCTTTAAGTACCTTTATTGTGTGAACCATCATGGATTGAGAATTTCCAATTCTACTATTGTAGATGCCGCCAAGAAGGGGGAAATTCAACACGAAGAGAAAGCAGCCAGTTATGAAGAAGGAGGAGGATGTGAACGGAGGAGGTTTTCAATTTGGACACATTGTCAAGGGGTATCAAACCAACAAACTTGGTTGAACGCAGGGTCATTTCAAGGTATTTCTATCAATCAAATCAAAAATCATAGTTTCATAATAAACAGGAAGAAGTAACCATTTCAATTTCCTTTCGTCATAGGCTTACTTGCACATAATAAAGGGAGAAGAGAAAGACGGAGCCAGAACCCGACTACACTTAGAAAATTAACAACATTATAGCAAGTCATTCTGCTATTTCATCCATCAAATTTTATGTTTAGGGTTAGTAATTACATTTACCTTTCCCATGAAGTACCGAACCCAAAATGGTTCTTGGCAATGCGGGTACTCAATCATGCTCTTCATGGAAGAATTTTTTAATCACCCAGAGACAAACAATATCTTGGAGGTAAACCTTGCATCTCAAAATTTGATGTTATTAATCTCTAATAAAACAACATTATTGACTAACAGTGTAAGTTTGAAATTAACAGATTTTCCAAAAGGGCAAAGGGTCGTACCATGTGTACGAAATTCAAGGTGTAACAGAGAGATGGTGTGGGGCTTGGCCCGAAGACTACTAGCAGCAGGCGAACACTACGTTGCAACTTCTAGATGATAAGAATGACATATTAGGTTGATGGTTAATATTTAATGGCTGATGATATTTGAATTCTATGGATGGTGTTTGGTTATAATAAACTTGTATTTTACTTTGTTTGATTCCATGTTTAAGATACTTCTTCTATTTCATATGTTGGAATGATATTCGCGTGTTTTGCGAGCCATATTTTCATAATAGAATGTTTCAAATTTCTTACATATTCAAAAGTTTCCAATTTAAAATAGTTCACAAGTATCTCTAGCTGTGTTGCCTTGGAAATGATCCTGAATGGACCATCGGAAAAAAATTAGGTATTGCAAATTTTAGCCACATAATACACCAGTATAAGGCAGGTACTAGTGTAAATAAATTTCACATTTTAAATATTTTTTAAAATCATTTCAATAATACAGGTGAATAAAGTACAGTAATACCGGTGCAATCTATTCCGGTGGAAAAAACTATATTTCAACTAGAAAACAAAGACCGGTGTCGGATTTAATACTGGTATACAAATCACTATTTTACACCAGTTCATGGGTTAAATACAGGTGCAAAATACTGATGCAAACTATATTCCGGTATTACACCGGTATTCCAAATAATACCGTTGCACACATTTTGTGATCCCGCTATTTTGCACTGGCATAAGATACCAGTGCAAATATTGCTCTACACTGGTCCATTTTACCAGTGCAAATTTGTCGCATTTCTACACCCCTATACATATGCACCTGTATTTTTGGGGGGCCAAAATACAGGTGCTATTCCCTAAATTACCGATGGAAATACCCCTGTCTTGCAGTAGTGTGTTGGTAAAGAAAATGAACGTAGTAAGTAACCTCTCAATGTACGGTGCAACGAAAAGCTTATTATCCTTCTGTTCAAGACATTTGCAAATGTAGTCGATCCTCTCTTGTTTCGTATAACCAATTTCTTGTATCATAACCGGGCACATGTATCCAATCCAACCCTTTTTTATTAGTGGTGAAAAACATTACCTCGAGAATTACAATTTAGTCATCATTTGTAATAGTGCTTCGTGTAATAGAAATTGACTTTAGAAATAAAATTAAGAAAATCACTCACAAGGTGTAGATCAACATCATCGCCTGATTAATTTGGTCCATAGGTCTTCAAAATCACTCCATAATGTCAATTTTTCACGTTTGCATCCTCGGCTATGCGTTGGTTTTCTTTCCTTGTACCCTAAGTTGGAGGTTAATTAATGTTATGACTATAGAAATTTTAATCTAATTAATCACAAAAATATATACTTTACTAACATTTTCACTATTCTCCAATGCCCTTTTACTTATGAATCTCCCAGCTCTCCAGTTGAATGTACATGTAAGTTAGCCATGGCCGAATGTACATGTAAGTTAGCCATGGCCGATCACACTAGTGGAAAGCTTGTGATTAAAGGCACCATTTCAAAGGTGGTTATAAAATTTGGGTAAGGAACCGCCTTCCCTGGCTATTTCCAAACTCGGAGGTAGTGGTTTTCCGCCCCCAGCCATTTGTAGGCAGTTATTTACGTTTAAAAGGCTGTTATATGATTGTAACAAAAAAAGATGGTTTATGTAATAATCGCCTTTGTACCGTTCAATTCAAAGGTAGTTCTACCAAATCGTCTCTAAATTTTATAGTTTTCGAGTTCGAAACTAGGGCCTGAGCAACTTTTGAATGATGACTTGATTGATTACAGCATGGCTAAAGAGCTCAAATTATTTACGAATTCGAAACAGAAATCAAGTCATGTTTTGGAACTAGGAAGTTGTTCAGGGGTTTATGCATATGTTAGCCTCATAACTTCCGAGCTCGGAAGTTGTTTTGTTCTTTAAAAAAACGTTTTTCTTCAATGAGGATAGGAATTTCATTTTTGTTTGGTAAGAGAGGGTGTTTGAACTCGAACAAAAACTAGTATTTTTGCCAATAAGCATTGGACAAGGTATGTATAGTGTACAATTGAATCATTAGGGATTGAGTTGAATTCAAGTGTTGTATTATGTTGGTTTTTGCATTAAATTAGCTTTGATGCTTTAGTGCAATTGATGGTTATGTGTTTGAATTTTACGTGCTAAGTGGATGTTAATTGCATATCATTTTAGGTGATTGACTATGGTCAGAATTGAATTAATTGGTAGACATTTGAGAAAATCATTCGATTAAATCCCCTTGGTTGAATCTTTTATTGTGATTGCCTTTGAACATGCTTTGAAGAATGGTTTTCCACGGGCACGTTGTCTATGTAAGGATTCTAAGAACGATGTATATTTGGGAAGGAAGAAGATACGTGAACATCTCATCATTCGAGGGTTTCAAACTAGCTATACCTCTTGGGTGTGGCATAGAGAGGTTGTTACGCCCTGTGTTGAAGAAGTTACCCGTGAAGGGGTTGATAATTTAGATGTGAACGATGCATTTGACGAGATGGTAGAGGATGTTTCTAGATAATTCCATGGTAAAACAGAAGTTTTTGAAACTTTGCAAAAACTGACAAGAAGATGCCACTATACAGTGGTTTTAAGAATTCAATCTTGAGTGCTACCTTGTGAATGATGATTTTGAAAGTGAAATTTTGATGGACTGATAAAGGCATGATAGAGATGCTTGAACTAGTTAGGGAGTTGCTACCTGAAGGAAATCTTCTTCTTAACTGATTATATGTGTTCAAAATAGTTCTTTGTCCTCTAGGAATGAAATTAAAAAAATTCCACGCTTTCCCAAATGATAGTAGGTTGTTTAGAGGACCGAATGATGAGGTCCTGGACAGATGTCGGGTGTGTGGTGAGTCTCAGTACAAGTTAAAGAGAGGGGGCATTGAGGTTGGGGAGGATGTAGATTTGGTTTCGAAGAAAAAAACACTCGCTAAAGTATTATGGCACTTGCCTATCATTCCCCAGTTGAAATATTGTTTGCTTGGAGAGAAGATGCTAAGCTGTTGCGTTGGCATTTTGAGAGAGGCTGACCTATTGATGACATGATTAGACATACGTCAGATGGTGAGCAATGGAAGAAGATTGTACCTTGATTTTGGTTCCGAGCCTCATAATTTAAGACTTGGTCTTTCCATCGATGATATGAATCCATTCGATAATATGAGCAGCACCAACAACTTATGGCCAGTTATGTTAGTCATATACAATCTCCCATTATGGTTAACAATGAAGAAGAAGTACGTCTTATTATCGATGATGATATCAAGCCCCAGGCAACCATGTAATGATATAGATGTGTACCTCACTCCTTTGGTGGATGATTTGATGACGTTGTTCAATGATGGCATGCTGACATACGATGCTTTAGAAGAAGTGGATTTTACATTGAATGCATTGTTATTTTGTTCGATAAATGACTTTTCCGCATATGGAAATTTGTCAGGATACTCAATGAAAGGGCACTACGCTTTTCCAATATGTGAGAAACAAAGCTCATTTTGTCAATTGTAGCATGGTTGTAAAACCATTTATCATGGCCATCAGAGGTTTCTTCCGGATGGTGACCCATGGAGATCGGCCAAAAAAAGTGTAATGGAGAGGTTCAGGATAGACTGGCCCTGGCACCGCTCAGTGGTATTGAGGTTTAATGGATTTGCCTACTGATTTTGGGAAGAAAACGTGTAATGTGGCAAATGCAGAAAGTTGGAAGAAATGCTCCATTTTTTTACACTCCCATATTGAAGGATTTGGATGTATGACATTTTCTCGATGTAATGCACAGTGAGAAGAATGTGTGGGATTAATTAATTTGAACACTGTTGAATACCCCCGGTAAAACAAAGGATGGTTTGAACGCTCGGCTTGACTTGGTTGAAATAGGAATAAAAAGTAGTTTGGCACCATCACACTAGCTTCCATCCGCTTGCTATTCAATGTTTTTTTAGAGAAGAAATCATACTGTGAGACACTGAGTAGTGTGATGGTGCCTGGTGCTTACTCATCTAACATAAGTTCGTGTGTGTCTGTGGATGAGTGTAAGTTGCTTGGACTTAAATCACATGATTTCCACGGCCTGATGTAATAAATTAATGTTGTAGTCATTAGGGAAACCTTGTCTGCTCACGTGCAATTGTGCATCACAAAACTTTGTCTGTTCTTCAAGCCAATTTGTACGAAAACCATTATTCATCGAAAGCTTGACCGTTTGAAATCGATGATAGTAGAAAATCTGTGTCGGATGGAGATGTACTTCCCCCATCATTCTTTGATATAATAGTCCATCTGATTGTACATTTGGTGCATGAGATCAAGTTGTTTTGTCTGGTATTTCTGAGGTGGATGTATCCTTTCAAGACTCAGTTGTCCGATATACCCATATCACATTTGATAATTCCCATATCCAATTACCTTCTGCCCCCTCGAGGCATGCTCGTATTCCATTTACTATTGTTCATTTGGTCACTTCCACTTGCCCATTGGCTTGGGGGTGGTAAACAAACGTAACCTTCTACTTAATCTTATAATCCTCGCACCATTTCTTGAAGGGATCTTAGGCAAACTGGGTTCCATTGTCCGTAATAATTGTCCTTGGGATTCCAAAATGGCACACAATGTTCTTCTAGCAAAAGGAGATGACCGTTTATCCTATATTTGTCAATGGCTCAGCCTCTACCCAATTGGTGAAATAATCAACAGCCACTATTAGATATCTGAATTTGCCTGGAGCTTCTAGAAAAGGGCCCACCAAATAGATTCCCCATTTGTTGAATGGCCACAAACTATAGATGATTCTCATTTCTTCATGTGGAACATATTTTATAGGTGCATGTCTGTGACACTGATGGCAATCCTGAATATATCGATTTACGTCCTTGAACATTGTCGGCCAGTAAAATTCTGCTCAAATGAGCCTCCTCACCACGGACCTAGCTCCCTGATGGCTGCCACATACCCCTTCATAAACCTCCCTTATGAGGTAATCTGCCTCGTGAGAGTCAACACATTGAAGTAATGGCTGCAAATGGCCCCTTCTATATAACCCTTCCTCTTGGAACACATACATTAGAGCCTTCAACCTTACCTTCCTGGCATTAACTTCATTTTCTGGCAGGACTCCCTCTCGAAGATATGCCATGAACGGTGTCATCCAGTAGTATGCCACTTCAACCGCTATCACTACAGGCTCTTCAAAACTTTTCTTGATCAAAGTTTCCATTTGGAGTTGCTGCTAGGATTGGGTTCCCAAATCCAAAAAAATGAGCTTACTTAGAGTGTCCGCTTTATGATTGCCTTCCCTCAGAACCTGCTTCAATGTATAAAATTTAATTTTTTTAAAACAAGTTCTTTACTACCTCAAGGTATCTCTGCAGGTTACGCTCTCTGGTCTCGTATTCTCCATTCACCTGTTGAACCACAATTTGAGAATCCCTGAAAACCTCCAGTTTCTCCACTTGCAGCTCCTTTGTGAGGCACAATCTAGTGATCAATGCCTCATATTCAGCTTCATTGTTAGTTGCATTAAATGCAAAGTTCAATGCATAAAGATAATATTTGCCCTCGGGGCAAATAAGTAGGACCCCCGCTCCACTTCCTCTTAAATGTGATGAACCATCCACATACAACTTCCATATCTTTCTTTACCCTATGTCTTCATTCTGGATGGGCTCCAAACACACTTCCAGGGGTTCTGTAGTTTCCACGATAAAATCTTCCAGTGCCTGCCCCTTAATTGCAACTCGTGGATGGTACTGGATATCATGCTCTCTCAACTCCACTGCCCCCTTCATCTTTCTTCCAAAAATCTTTGGCTTTAGCAGGATCTGTCGAATTGGGTGGTTCGTGAGCACCACTATCTTATGTCCTTCGAAGTAGGGTCTCAACCTTTGGGCTGCATGCACGAGAGCCAGAACCAACCTTTCGAGAACTGTATACCTCATCTCCACTCCCTGTAAGGCACGACTAATGAAGTAGATTGGGTGCTAAACCTTTTCTTTTTCTTTAACCAAAGCCATGCTAATTTCTAGAGCTGACGCAGAAATATACAAGTACAACGTCTCATCCTTGTCTGGTTTCATCAAAGAAGGAAATGTCCTCAAATGCTCTTTCAACTGCTTGAATGCCTCTTCGCACTTACCATTCCACTCAAACTTCTTTGCCCTTCAAAGTACATCAAAGAAAGGCAAGTGCTTCTTTGCCCCCTTTGATAAGAACCTGCTTAATGCTGCCAAAGATCCTGTAAGCTTCTGCACATACTTTATCAATTATGGGATTTTCATTGTCCTCAGAGCTTCGACCTTTTCCAGGTTTACATCGACCCCCCTCTCTGAGACCATGAATCTGAGGAACTTCCCTGCCCCTACACCAATGACACACTTACATGGGTTCAACTTCAAATTAGCTTCCCGAAGCTTACCGAATGTTTCTTTTAAGTGTTTTAAAAAATCTTGATAACTCTTGCTTTTGACCACCATGTAATCCACATATATCTCCATGTTTTTCCCTACATGTTCCTTGAACAGTCTATCGACTAGCCTCTGATAAGTAGCCCTAGCATTCTTTAACCCAAAGGGAATCTTCTTATAGTAGTATGTGCCCATATCTATAATGAACGATGTCTTTTCCCGATCTTCTTTTTCCATGAGAAATTGGTGATACCCTTATGTGCGTCAAAGAATGCCAAAATTCGGGTAGCAGTCTTTGGGGCAGCATTTATTTAGGTCCGTAAAATCTATACACATCCTCAATGCTACATTATACTTTGGAACCATAATTGGGTTGGCAATCCAATTTGGATAGAATACCTCCTCAATGACATCCGCCTTCAATAATTTTTCCACCTCCTCTTTAATTGCCTCAACTCATTCGGGAGCAATCACTCTTCTCTTTTTCTTTATTGGCTTAATTGAAGGGTTGCTGTTTAGCCTATGCAATGCAAGACTCGAATGAACCCCCTCCAAGTCAGATGTATCCCATAAGAACACATCTCCATACCCTCCTAACAAGTTTTGCAAACCTTTTTTCACATCTTCAGGAATCAGTTTCCCAACATCTACTGATCCTTGATCCCCAAATGGGCATTTGTATTGTATTGGCTAGTCACGCTTTTGCGTGTGCTGCCACTACATCCCTCTATTTCCTCACCTCTCGTACTGTCGTTAGGTTACATCTCTGTGCTATAGCCTAATCAGGTGGTAGGGTGACCAGACCGCCCGAGCCTGGCACATCCATGGCCTTCCTAAAATTACATCATAAGGGGAAGGTGCATTCACGACAGCGAAACTACACTTGATAGTCACTCCATTGTCGCCATCCATCTCTTGAACATGCAATATTTTTTCTCCTATGGGAAATATCGATCAGTTTCCCGTGAATCCCGATAAAGGGGAAGCAGATTTTTTCAAGTTCCTACACCCTATGTCTTACTGGTCAAAATACTCAGCAAACATAACTTCTACCCCGCTTCCATCATCAACAAAAACCCTTTTGATCAATGATGTTCCAATAATGGCTAAAATTACCATAGGGTTTGCATAGGATGTTTGGTCCAGCACAACATCCGCTTCTGAGAAAGTGACGGTCTCATCCGGCTGAAACTTCTTATGACTGGGCTCTTCTACGGGGACCCTCGAGCCTCAGCCCTTAGAACAGCATTCAAGGATCTCTCTCCCACCATTCGATTGATGACGTTAATTACCCTTCGGACGGGTGGGTTTTCTCCATTTTGGTTTCCCTGATTTCCCCCCTTGTTGTTCCTGGGGTCTATCCTGTCTTCCTTCCTTCCCCCTGTCTCGAACCACTTTTTCACGAGGCCTTCTATCTCATCTACCTCCATTTTTTTATTGTTTCTTCTATAAGTCTGCCATTAATTCATCTGGGGACTCGGTGGGGCGGCCTGGTTCCTGTGTCCTCAAAACCTTCCTTCCTGTTCACATCTATCAATCTCCATTCTTAACTGCATGCAATTGTTCGTGTCATGACCGTAATCCCTATGATGATCACAATACCGATTCATTGCTCTCTGTGCTGCAACCAAGTTTTGCAAACTCTGCAAGGGTGGAGGTGTCCGAAACAAACCTCTATGTATGCTTGAAATCTGTGCAGGGGTTCTTCCTCTGAGTCTTAGGGGTACCAGATTATACCTCTCGAATGGTGTTCTTATGAGTTCGACTAGCCTCTTACCTCTACAGTCCACATTTCTTCCTGTTTTCTTGGCAAGGAAATCTCTTTTTCTTCTAGTTTCCTTCTCTACCCCTGAATATTTCTCCACAACCTCCTGAAGTTTTTGCAGTGTCATAGGAGTATTGGTACTCAGCTTCTTGTATAGTTCCAAGTCCTGCATCCCCAACAGGTACCCCTGGATTACCTCATTCTCTGTCATTTCTGTCAACCCCAAACTCTCATTCACATATCAGTGATAGAAGGTTTCCGTGCTTTCCCCTGGCTTTTGCTTTATCTGGTAGAGTTCTAACAAAGTTTTGGTAAACTTCTTCTTTTGTGCGCACTGGCTCAACAATGCTCCGTTGAAGTCCCGATACAATTAGATCGATCCCTTCGGCAACTTATTAAACCACTCTTGTGCCCTTCCCCTCAAGTAGCTTCCCAGTTTTCATGTCAATTTCTCATCAAAATCCCTCGAACTCATCAAGCCCTGGAATGTCTCAATGAACTCTCCAGGATCAGTTTCACCACTTTATATAGGAAGTCCTTCTGGGGGGGTTCACTTCTATCGGCCATCGAACCCCAGTAAACACCGAGTTAAAAGGAGACCCCACTGCCTGGCCCAAGGGGCTAATCAACCTATCAAATTCCTTTCTTAACGATTCACTTGCGTCTGAAGGGGGGTACGTGCTGACCCACTGGCAGGTTCAACCCCCTATCATGACCACCCAACTGTGGCATATAAAGATGTTGGGTTCCTCTGTATCCTGGGTTCATCCAGTGCGGCACGAGGTTTGGGTATGCTGGTGGTGGTAGCTGCTGACCATAAGGATTTTACAGCCCCTGGATGACTCCCTGACTCCCATATCATTGTGTGCCAGAAGAAGTTATTATTTTATATGCCGCTCCTGGACTAGCGGAGCAAATGGGGCTAGCGGAGGTAGCGCATATGCAGGACCTTGGGAATAGCCAAGAATGGAAGGCTGGGGCCTAGCCTGTACCGGCTCTCCAACATATCCCTGATAAGGATAGGCTATCAGAGGTTTAGGTTGAGAGGCCCAACCTGTAGTTATTCCCAAAGGCGAGGGTGGTATTGCCCCTATCGTGACTTTATCGTCCCTCGAGGGAGGGGTGACTCGGTAACCGGCTGCAGCCAGGACCCGAGCTGCTCGTTCCACCTCTTGATTTGAGGTTTCCCTCTCTGCATTCTGATTTCCTTACTTATTTCATCTATAGGCTTCCACATACGAGTCTCCCAAAACCTCTGTAAACCTTCCATCCCTCGAATTGACCATCCCCTCGAAAAGGGAATTGGTATTTCCCTGTCTTTGTTCTCCCATTACTTCCTGAGTCCTCGAGGGCCCCAACACATCATGTTTTATTAGTACCGGGGTGTTTGCACCAACCACCACTGAGGTTTGTCCCCCCCTTGTGGCCTACGCCTGTATTAAGTTCTACTCGCAACTCTGCTCCCATCGTTTGAGTATTAGCCAAGTTTTTGTCCTTGCTACGAGCGTCATTTCCTCCATCTGGATTCTCCGGTGTTAACCTTGGTGGAGATCCAGCCCCCGTACCTATTGACCTTAATCTTTCACTCCATCGAACTACCGTGGAAATAAACTTTCCAAACCCTTGATCCGGCTTAGTCGTCCCCACAGACGGTGCCACTTGATGCATATTGGACCGCCAACTAGTTCGTGGGCTTGGGTTCTTCTCGAACAAACCTGCAATCAAACTGTCCCTTGGGTTCCAGGGGTCAGCACTCCGATGCTTAAGTTAGTCCAAGCATTTTTATAAGATTAAGATGGAATGAATGATAAGTAAATGTGTACCTTGTATTTATACTCCATGTCCTAAATAATGTACTCCTTAATTATCGGCCTTAATTACCCACAAATGCGGTAATTAAGTTAGAGTATTAAATATTCCCCTAACCGAGCAGCCATACATGCGGCCCAATGGCCTTCTTGGGCCTAACCTCTATCATTAATTATCCATGGACTCAGGTCAATAGGGTACCCGTTAACCTTAGTTGCATACTCACCATCCTCTTTCTAAAGGAATTTGCTATAAAACTGACACACTTTATCAAAGTGAGAAGCCTCATTCATGGTCATCAATTTCTCTACATATTGCTCAGAAAAGAACTGAATAGGTTCAACTAGCCCTATTCTATAGTACTTATTAAAGTACATCATGTAGCAATCTTGGGAGTAAGTCGGGTATGAAAAATTAAACAACTAAAAACATGCTTCCGAATGAGGAACTGGAAAAAATACACAATCCTAATTTGTGTGAGTAGTTTTACACCTGAAATGGAAGCTGACATCGGAAGTGTACTTCCGAGTGAGGAAGTACTATCGTGTGTGAGCATAAAATATAGGATTTTATTTCAATTTTTTTCCGCAGAAGTTGAGGTGGATAGCAGGTCTGGAATGGATAGGACTCCTAACCTCGAAAGGATTCTTCCAAGTTTAGAAGCATCGGCCAGGTGATAAAAATTAGTCTAGGCCATTTTCATGAAAATTATTAAGTTGAATTACATATCTATCACATTTGGAACGCAAATGACACCTGATCCCGAAAGTAATATTTCCGAGTTTGGAATAGCGTCGTATCTATTGTTTTCCATCCACTATATGCTATGCCAATTTTTCCGATTAACTATCGAATTAAAAACTCATTCATGACTATAATTTAAATAGCCATGAATGACTTTCGAATGAAAAAGTACATCGTGGCCTGAGGTCATTCTTCTTATTCGTCAAGGTCTTGGGATGTCTTACATCAACCTAAACTACAAAATGTTTGATAAATTAAATATACATAATTACAAAATGTTTGATTCATTATTTGAAAAATAATCTCAGGTTTCAACATTCTTAATGAAAATAAGTACTTATAATGTTATTCAAACAACAAGGTTGGAAATGTCTAGGTTTTAAATAGAAGTTCAAGATTGTTTAACTAATCTTCGTGAAACATTGCGACAAACTCTACATTAATTTCTTCATCAATGGGGGCTTCATCATTGGGGTCACTCTTAGAGTATGCTGTTGCAAAGTTTGGCATTGGTTCATCGTCAGGTAGTTCCAACTGCACCCAAGTGGCCTGGATGAACTTGGCATGATGGGCTTCAATGCGCCCCATCTCCTAACATCACTTTAGATGCACGCTATGTACCTCGATACGCAGCTCTTCCAATCAACTCGGCCACCTACAATGACAAAATTTAGGGAAATGTTTGTCAACAGAGAGTACTATTGAACAAAGTGTTGTACATAAATATCGATGAACTCATGTGATGCCTTGACACGCTCTATATATGCCTCTCTAGCTCTTTTCATGGCTTTAGTGGCTGCCCGGGTGCCCCAGGTCTCTCCATAAATTTTTGACACCATTTCAAATCGTTACCCGCTTCCGACTTCTTGTGCGCAAACCAACTTTGATCATAACAATCTAACCTAAGTGGCCTATCTACAGGTACAACCCCAACCTACTTCAGCAATGCAGTGATCAATTCCCCCGTATGGGAGATCTTTCTTTTTCGTAGCCGCAACCTTCAACATATAGTTAATAATCACAAAGCCAAGATTAATAGGAATTCCCTGCATCACATAATTGAACAACATTAGATTTCCTATAGTTGGCTAGCAAGCGCGCCCTCCCAACGTCAAAACATTTGAGCAAATCCACTCATAAACTAGCCTCTGCTCGACTGTTAGTTGACCCACATCATAAGTATCAGCCCAACCTGGGATATCCTCTACCCTGTGAAAGTATTTCTTCCCTATTTCAACCGGGAAAAAGGGTGTCAAGTTAGTAACATCAGGCCACTGTTGTGTACGGTAGATTTCAAGGGGTCCATTGGGATTGTCGGACCTTAGTTTAGAGGGGTTGGTATACTCATTGCCTAGAAAAACGTTAATGGTGTACTTGGTGACCGTAATATTAAATTTATTCACCATATTCAAGTCACTATTTGGAAATTTATGTCCTAAATTCGCATAAAATTGGACAACCTCTTCCAGGTGCACACCATCCTCCAACGTCATCAATTTGTCCATTCCTTGATTTTTTTTAAAGTACCTTAAAACATAACCAAGCGATAAGTCTTGTATTATAGAGCTCAGCACTAACTTAAGATTACAACATTTCCATTTTTTTAAGAATTCCACATACCTCTCTTTTCCCTTCGTGTTGAAAAATTTGTCAGAACGCCTAGACTCGTCAATCGGGTCGTGGCTCCAGGTCAAAGCATTTCCATGACAATTTTCCCTTCCCGTTCCCCTCATCCTCGACATGAATCCCCCTTACAAACTGATGGTTCCCATGGGTTCGACTTCGGAAGGAGAGATTAGGATTTGGGACTTGGGAGAAATGTTAGAACACGACTGGAACTAATTTTTTTTATACTGAAAGGAACTTTCGAGTGAGGAAGCTTGTCAGCTTTTATGTAATTGAAAGACAGAGTAATTTCCGAGTTTGGAACTCATGTATGGCAAAAAAAATGACAACCTTCCAGACTCGGAAGTAATATTCATGGGAAAGCCCTAAAATACATTAAAGTTAATTCAAAGTGATTTTTTAATCATTATTCACCCATTTTTTTTGGGCATTTTCCCTCAAAAACCCAGCAAAACTCAATTCTCCTATCTTTTTCCAACAAATATTTGCATAGATCCTTCCTTGATGTTTAGGTGCTCAATATTCAACAGATGTGGAGTTGTTTGAGGCAATGAATGGAAATCTACAAGGCCTTTGAAGATTAGAGTATGAGGTAACAAGAATCATCTAAAACATAGACTATAGGTGGGTTTTTCAATCTCGAAAACAAATGTGTTGCAAATATTCAAGGCTTATCCATGTTGAGATATTGTTGTTAGTATGTTTGATAGAATGCACGATTGAATAATCATTCATTTGCTACTTGTTAAATTGTCAGGGTTTGTCATGCTAGTTGAAGTGATCAATTAGTGGATTACAGATTTTGGATGTTTGATAATGGCTAAGAAATGGAGTCGTGAAGAACATAATTTTTATGGAGGTGGGAACACCAAAACAACGCTAGATGATGATGAGGATGATGAGGGACCCGTAGTTGTAGGGATTGACCCCCTTGGAATTCAAAGGAAATGGTATTTGCTTGTCAGATGAGCGTTCAAAGTGGTATAGTTGGGTTGGGAAGGTGGGACGGACTAGGGTTGAAATACGTTACGATAGTTGGCACGATGTGCCAAAGGATTACAAAGCCACCCTTTGGATGGAATGCAAGGTACATCTACATACATGATTTCATTTCCTTTCTAATCCCTTGTTTTACATTAACAAAATTCTATAAACCCATAGTGACTTAGAATTATTCTAAAACCATAGAGACTATTTGGAATTGAAGCGTCGAACATAGATGACCTAAGGAAGAAAATGATGAGCATGCTATCAAAAAGCTGGCGAGAACACAAGTACACTTTATGTAGAGATTATGTCTACTCAACAGAAAAAGGCGACCGTCCATTGTTTACTTACACACATATTCAACCAGAGAGTTGGGAAATCCACAAGAAAAGAGTATTATAAAATGCAAAAAATATTAGTACACCATAAATCACAGGATTTTATTATGCCTTTTTAGTGTGAATGTCACATGGCTTCCCATGTTTCTCGTAGGGTACAAGAGATGAGAAACAAATATTCACGGGAATGAACATAACTCCTTATCAGAAGAGCCGCGGTGGTCATGCCTTGGCGGCACTAGAGATCAGGGGATTTTTTATCTATGGCCTCGACGCCTAGTATACGTCAACCCTACAAATGACACTCATCTACAGGTTAGGCAGCCACAGACAAACAAAAAGTTCCAAAGACTATGAATGACAAGAAGCCTGCTATATCAAAGCCATAAGTCCAGAAGGGTTCCCCGGGATTCATCCAGGTTTTGTGCAATTTGATCAACGTTCACCATCATAACTCCACCTACACATTTTCGGGAAATGAAGGTGTTTTTGGAAGAAATCGAGACACAATTTTTTAAAGAGTGATCTGGAGGAATTATGCAAGTGTGACCAAGTGAACAAAACAATCATGTCCATATTCCTATTGTAAGTGCATTGATTAATTTCCAAAAAATTTCCAATCATTTACGGTTTGCGTTTCAATTTAATTCTTGTCCAATATTCAACATGCTATGGCTAAGGTACATGTATTTCTTTGCTAATCAAAGAGGAAAGGGTTGGGTAGAATACTTGTGTCCATTGATGACACAGGGGATTGGGTGTTCGAAGCAAGACCAGATTGGTTACGTTAAAAAATGCATTGCACGCAAGGATAAAAAATTATTCATTACACCTTAGATTGAGAGGTAATGTTTTCAATTTCATATTGTCCTACATGCCCTTCTATGCTAGTATTTGAGTACATATTTTTATTAAGCACAAGTACTATGGTTGTGATCGTTGGAGATTAATTTTTATTGTTCCGGAGAAGAAGCTTGTATACTGTGGATTCGTTGCACTTTCAACCTTCGAATCTATTCTCGATATCTTGGGGAGTGCATTCGATGGGTTGAATGTGAAAAAGGCCTTACGTGTAATACAAATAAAGGTATGAAATTCAATATACATTTAAAATTAATCAAAGTTGTTAGTTATTACATACTCCCTCTGTCCCATCTCATTTTGCTTAGTTTAACTTTTGGAAATCAAGCTTAAACAACTTCAACCATTAAATTCTATTATTGTATGTGTAAAAATATTATCATGTTATATGTTGTTGAATTCATAGTAACATATATTTTTAAGTTGTTATTTTTTCAGAATTCTTTTACACATATAAATGAAGATATTAATATTTAAAATTTGAAAAAGTTAACTGTCAAAAGTAAAATTAAGCAAAAATGAGCTGGGACGGAGGGAGTAGTACTAATTTTCTCTAACTATCAGTACAAGGAAAAAGCACAGACCTGAGAGTGTGGGTATGATGTGCCCATTTTATACGGTTATATTAGGGCTTTTGGGATTAACTTTTGTACAATTTTATGCTCTAAATGTGACATTTTACCTTGAAATTATCTAAGGGGGGGTTAAAATGACTTTTACGTTTTTACCACCTTTTAGAGAATTTTGTGTGACAAGGTAATTTGTTTGAAGACTTTGAAGAATATCTTTGAAGATTTGAAGATTTGAAGATTTGAAGACTTGGATTTGAGATTTTTGAAGACATGAAGAAGTGGAGAAGTGAAGAGAAGAGAAGGATATGAGATATAAAAGAGAAAGAAGAAACAATGTTGAAATTTGTGTCTGTCGCGACACCGTCGTGACTTGCGATGGTTCATCACGAGGCCATCGCGAGCACGTCACAACTCACGACGGACGGGTGGTATGAATTTCTTCTTGCTTTTGGTGCTATAAATACTCCCCTTATCTTCTCCTCTTCAACAGCTTTTGGCCCCTTCTCCTTCCTGCATTTTTTGGGCTAAAACCCTAGGTTTTTCTCTTCTTTCTTTTCTTAGTTTTTGTAGATTAATTATGTCTTTTAGTTTTCTAGCTTAGTTTTATCTTGGGATCAAAGTATTGAAGCTTCCATTTCTATGTAGTAAGAACCATTATATCTATCTATTTGGTGCTTTTGCTATTGTGCATTTATTGAGCTCTGAATGTTAATTTTTAATTGCATTGATGTTGTTAAGAGCTTGAGTATATGAATTGCTTGCATGGTTGCTTGTTAGGGTTGGGAGAAAGTAACTAATTCTTCCCTCTTTTAATGTGGAATCCAAGAGCATGAGTTAGAACTTCTTAAATGATGTTGATGTGTTGATAATTGTTAGATGAATGTGATGATGTCGAACTCGTTGTCATGTTTATTTTAGGTAGCAAATGAGAGAGGTCTATGAATGTCGATCATTCTTGACTAATCTTGTGTAAATGCATGAATTGGTTAAATGCTTAGACACGGTGTAGTGTTTATAAGTGTTGCTAAGCTTGTTGATTCTTCGTGCTAAATGCCATCAATGGGATACTCTTAGTAATAAGGGAGTCATTGGTGAGGTTTTACAAGAGATGTCGAATTCACTCTTGCAAACTACTATCTAAGAAGGATAGAAGATTTATCTTCACAACAAGTAGTTGAAGTAGTGAATAGATTGTTTCACTCGTTCTTGAATCCTTTGTTATTTAGCATTTATGTATTCTTGATGCTATGCTTCACTTCACTTATGTCATATGTTGTTTTAGAATAGGAAGTGTTTTTATGGTTGAAGTGTTAGGGTGTTAGGAAAGTGACGAATTCCTTAGCTCCTTCACATGAAAATCTATGAACATGAACTTAGAACTTCTTGTGCATAATGTGTTGTGATTCTTGCTAGATGGGTATGTTAATGTTAATCCAAGTAACGAATGTGATAGAATGAGTGAATGGTTCAATGATCTACATTAGGTTTGGAAGTGGATATCCATTGCCCCCAAGGCTTTATCTTTGTAGTTTTAAAACCCCTTTTCCTTAGTTTTGTTTGATAATTAGCATAGTTACTTAACCTTGCTAGTTATCTTGTAATTTTAATTTCATAACTTAGGACAACCAACCAACCAAACCCCCCCCCCATTTACATGCTTTTATATGTATGTACATATGTCTACTACTAGCCTAATATCAACCTTTTGTGCCTAAACGCTTAGGAAGATCCCCCTTCTCCGTGGACGACCCCGACTTGCCGCTATGTACCTAGTTGTAGATAGCAAGCATAAAAGGGCTTATAAATATTAACTTTGAGAGGTACGGCGATGGCCTCCCAGGGTACTACGTAATGTTATATACAGCAGAGTGTGTCAAAGAAATATGATTGGATTTCCTTGAAATTGATATAGTGAGTATTTTTTATAGACTAGCCTCCTGATCTTCATCTAAAAAAGTAGCAATTAACAACTAATATTTTTTACCATTTGTATAGATGTTCCCAAGGGATTCTAAGGCGTATTCACAAGATGACATCAATATTACAAGAAATTTTTTGGCAAGACATCTAGTTCATGTACGATCTGTGACTCTTAAAGCTCTGAATGTGGTACCTTAGCAAATTTGCCAACGCTCGTGACATGTATTTTGAGGAATAGAATTTGCATGTTTTCTATTCCTATCTATAGATAGTTGTTTGATTAGCCTTATCTATATATTTTTGTTAAAACTCTGATTGAGTTGTTCAGTGTTGAGTAGCATTAATCATTGACATGTCATTTGTGGAATAGATATGTAGGTGAAATATATTCCTACGTATAGATACTTTCTTGTTTAACATTATCTATAAGTTTTTGTAAGCCCGTACAATGTGTACGATCATTAATCAAAATTTTATTGTGCTGGATCCAAATTAATAGGGTTATAGCAATGAATGAAATTTTTACCATTGCAGCTGAGATTGCTTCCAGATTCAGAAGTTGTTCATGTTCATTAGCCATATTTTCTCAAAGACATGGTAATAGATTTTGAACTTGGAAGGCTCAAGAACGACACAAATTCCGAACTCGGAAGCTTATTACAACATAAACAATAAATTCAAACAAAAAAACAAATTATGACCGGAAGTGACACCTTATGTAGGAAGGATGTAGAACTTCTGGTATCAGGAGTACCAGACTATCCGATAAGCTTCATGTAGGTTCCAATTTTGTAATTAGGAACTGATCTGAAACTCGATGCAGGAACCTCAGAATAGTGCCCAATTGCCCTTCAGGTACCGGAAGCAGCATACACTTCTGATACCGAAAATGTATGCATCACATGATGGACTCATGAAACCACCGAGTTCAAAAGTAGATAAAAAGTGGTTCGGTCAGCCTGGTAAAGGTGGAAATTAACCGCCTTCTATGGTTACCAACAAAGGTAGTCCTCAGAACCACCTTTGATTGGTTAGGATCAAAGGTACTACCAGAGAAGGCACCTAAAAAGTTCCTTCTCTGGTCCAATAAAACCGCCTATAATCCCCCTCCCACCCTACACTAGTGTCACCTTTCTTGTCGCTAAATAAGTAGTCGTTAGACAATTGGTACTTATGTTCACGCCAACTATTGGATATCATGAACATAGCCTTCTTCTGCAAAGCACCCACATCCAGTGCCTCAATTTCAAAAGGTCTCTACGAGGATTATTAACCGCATGAATCGAATTATAGGGTTGACATGAGTAGGATAAAGTGTAGAAGAAATATTCTGGAAAACAGATTCATTCCAGCTACCATGCATTCCATCCACAAAGTGTTCTTGTAAACTTTTGGGACATCATGCCAACTATCGTAAAGGATATATACCCTTGTTCTACCCACCTTTGCAACCTAAATAGATCATTTAGCATGTTGCTCATGAAGGCATATTACCTCGTAAGGGAGGCTCACGAAGGGGTATGTGGCAACCATCAGGGATCCAGGCCCATGGCGAGGAGGCTCATTCGAGCAGGATTTTACTGGCTAACAATGTTTGAGGACGTGAACCAGTATATTCAGTCTTGGCATCAGTGTCAGAGACATGAACCTATAAAACACGTTTCACAGGAAGAAATGAGAAGTATTTATATTTCGTGGTCATTTGACAAATGGGGAATCGATTTTGTGGGCCTTTTCCGGAAGTGCCAGGAAAATTCAGATATCTAATATTGGCTATTGATTATTTCACCAAGTGGGTAGAGCCTGAGCCATTGACAAACATAAGGGGGGAAACGGCCATCTCCTTTTGCTGGAAGAACATTGTGTGCCATTTTGTAATCTCGAGGACAATTATTATGGACAATGGAATGATTTTATTCAAGATCCCTTCAAGAAATGGTGCAAGGAGTATAAGATCAAGCAGAAGGTGACATCTGTTTACCACCCCGAGCCAACGGGAAGATGGAAGTGACTAACAAAACAATAGTAAAAGAATACGAGCGTGCCTCGAGGGGGTAGAAGGTAACTGGATATGTGAATTACCAAATGTGTTGTGGGCATATCGTACAGCTGAGTCTTCCGCTACTGGAGAAACACATTATAGTTTGGTATATAGTTCAGAAGCAGTAATTACTGTGGAAAGGGGAGTTCCTAGCCCAAGGATAATGGTTGCTGGAGATGAGACAATGAATCAGTAAAATAGATGTCTTGATCTGGATATGGTGGAGAAAAAGAGAAAGCTAGCTTCTCTACACAAGGCTAAGGTCAAGGAACAGGTCAGAAGATATCATGACAGAAGGGTAAAGGAGGTGTTCTTCAACCCAGGAGACTTGGTATGAGGAAAAATAAGAAGAGCAGAAAGGACCCCAGGGGGAAATTAGCCACAAATTGGGAAGGACCTTATAAAGTGATCGAATCGCATCTTGGAGGAAGTTATGTTCTCAAACAGATGAACGGAATTTGAGTACCAAGAAGGTGGAACATAAGAAACTTGAGAAAATACTACCAGCTATGATGTTCGAGTGGTTTGCTCTAAAGTGGCACTCTAGTTGGTATTTGAGCGGGTTGCTCTAAAGCGGCACTCTAGATATTTCTAGCTACGGCTGATGTTCAAGTGGTTTGCTTTAAAGTGGCATTCTAGTTGTTATTCGAGCGGGTTGCTTTAAACCGACACTCTAGATGTTGTTTCCAGCTACGGCTGATGTTCAAGTGGTTGGCTCTAAAGCGGCACTCTAGTTTATGTTTGAGTGGTCAGCTCTGGAGTGGCGCTCTAGTTAATGTTTGAGTGGATGGCTCTAAAGTGGCACTCTAGTTAATATTCAAGTGGTTGGCTCTAAAGCGGCACTCTAGTTGATGTTCTAGTGGTCAGCTCTAAAGTGGCGCTCTAGTTGATGTTTGAGCGGATGGCTCTAAAGTGGCACTCTAGGTAATACACGAGCAGGTTGCTTTAAAGCAGTGCTCTAGATGATGTTTCCAGATATGGATGATGTTCGAGTGGTTTTCTCTAAAGCGGAACTCCAGATGATGTTCGAGTGGTTAGCTCTAAAGCGGCACTCGAAAGCCATATTGTACTCTTGAAATGGCAGGCTAGTAAGTGAAATTCGCAGGATGTAGGTGGAAACACCGAACCTAGGTAAAATGCTTGTCTTTAAATTGCTAAATTTATATTTACTAAACATGCACAAGGCACTTCAAGTGGTAAAACATGCAGCTCGGTTCAAGGGGTAGAATATTAGAGATGGAAAGAATAGTAATTCTTCATTTAAAAACTCCAACAAATACTAAAGATGCAAAATTTTCACTAACAATTATTTAAGTTGACCCATCTACATATATTCATTCACTAGGAGGAAATCCAGCTTGAAACAACTCTTCAGTGGAAATAGGCTTTCCTAGTTTCATCACATTTGCTTCTATTTCCTTGAGTTCTTCAAGCTTTATACCAGCCGCCCTTCAAATATCCTTCATTTGCTCATCTACAGGATATTCGAAGGAATCGGGGAGAGTGACAGTGAAACACCTACACCGTTTCTTTGTGGAAGGTTTGAATTGGGCCTTAGAGGATAACCCAGCGCTTCTGGGCATCTAGAGAAAGACCCTTGGTTAAATTTTCTCAATGAAAGAAGGTGTTGTTTAGCTTCTTTAACAACAGACTTTTGTGACCGAGGGGTAGAAAGAAACCTCAAGGGGGTAAATCCCTTCACCTTCAGTTATGCTTACCAATCGAGGATGAGGTCAAAAGCCTTATTCTATCGTGGAGTCTCATTCTCATCAACGTTGACCTCTTCCATCCAGTGCTGGGCAGCTTTAAGTAGAAACTTGGGAAGATGATCGTTGCTATTTAAGAAGGTGGAAGGAATGCCATGAGAAAGCATATGGGCATGAAGGCTTACTTCATGTTCGGAAATTTTTTCTTCAAATTCAGGCGAAATGCTCCTTCATTTTTGTAGCTTGTAACTTCCAAGCCTTTATCTCCCCAGCGATTTTTGCATTTTCTGATAAAAGGGATTCCACCAATGAGCTATCTTCTACTGGGGGGCTCCTCGAGGGGTTCAAGGGGCTGATAGGGGTTCGCTTGTGGAAGAGGGTTCCTCACCAGCTATCTTCCAAGCGAGTAAGCCCTCTTTAAGACTAGCTACTTTGCGTTGAGCCAAAAGATGTTGTTCGGTGATTAATTCCCTCTGATCTATCAATTTGCAATTTTATCCCAAGAAACCAATTAGGTTCCCTTTCACTACTGAAAACCTATTAGCAACGGCAAGGAAGGACTTCAGATAACCAAACTTCAAATAAATTTGATGCATTAGCTCTTCCAGTTCTTCATCATGAGGTTCGCGACTTTTGACCACTTCTAAAGGATAGGTACCATTAAATTCCTTATTAAGGAAATCCTTGACAAACCCCTTGAAAATGGGATAATTTTTGGATTGCCACAGCTTCATCTCGGCTTCAAGGTTGTAGAGCTTGTCCCTTAAAGAGTCTCTCTCTTGGCTACACTTAGAAAGGTTTTGAAGGCCAATCAGTAGCTGTTTTTTTGTATCATTAAGTTCTTTTTGGGCACTCGAGAGCTCCTCACAAGAGCCTTCTAACACCACTTTCCACAAATTATACTACAAAAAGAAAACAAAGGTGAAACCAATAAGTTGCGGCAAAAATTAAAAAATGTGTATTCTCACTGATTTTCAAAAACAATACAGGGTTACAAATGAGGGGCCCTAAGTAAAAAAAATAGAGGAGGAAAATTTTACAATCAGGGACCAACCCTAGAATCATCCTCCTTTGATGTGGAAGCAATTATTTCCTCCACCTGGTTGGCAGGGCAATCATGTTCAAGAGAAGCGTTTGTAGTCTCTGGAAGGGGGATCGCTCGAATCCCCTCGGTAGTAAAGAACTCCCCTTTGGCCTTGATGAAATACAATAGGGCAAAGCGAAGGCTGTTGTTTTTAATAGCCTTATCACATTTTGCGTCCATGGTGGCTTCGAGCTCTGGATTAACCAGTTCGTCCACCTGCTTGGCCAAATCTTCAGAAAGGGAGGCAGACACTTGTGGCTTTAAAACTTCCTCGGCTAATTCGTTGTAGCCGATCTCCTTGGCTACCCTCAGAAGATCCAAGAAAAATTCAGCAAGCTCAAGGCTATTCAATAGCTTGTGTTTGAAGGCCTCGAGCAGTCGCACGTGTGTGGCCGGATCTTCTGCACCTTGAACCCACTTAGTGAGTGTAACCCTCTCAAGCAACCATTGACGCCTCTTGGCATCAACACCTTACTTCTCACTATCCCAAAGCTTTTTATTTTCATCAAACACTATGTCCTTCTCCTCGAGCAATTTGTCTTTCCCTTCGAGGACCTATTGGTGACCCACGAGAGATTCCCTTAGCCACAAAATCTCAGCATTTTTATTGCTAAGCTCCTCACGAAGGTTAACCTCGACAACGGAGCCAAGGGAAAAGAGGGTTGCTATTCTCGCGGTGGCCCCATGATAAATTTTTGAAGCCTGATAAAAACATTTAGCTCAGATTGAAGTTTAAAAAAAATAAAAGGAGAACAACGAATGAAAAAGAACCTCAGGATTAGAGCCAATCTTGGAAAGGTGATGCTCGAACGCGAATGCGGGAATCGCGTCATTCAAAGGGTGTAGTGATTGTTGTTGAAACTTTTCACCACCATGTGTTCCCATAAACGGCCTTGGTGAGGAGGAGCTAATAGTATTGATGTCCGCCCTTGTCTTCAAGCAAACATTTCAGGTGTGAGGTGATTTCTTAGCACCAACAGTTGAGATAGGACTCTTGAGGCCTACTGCAAGAGGAGATGCCTGATTCAAGGAATCAATGATCCCCTCGGAGCGAGCCTAACCTAGTTTCGAGGGGTTCTGCTTCCTTAAGCCCTTAGCGAAACCCACTAAGAATGGAAAAAGGAAGGGAGTTAGCTAATAGTGGTAAACCTAATAACACAACAAACGGAAAAGGTCAATTTCTATTAGGGTGCCTTCGAAGGGTCCCAAATGCATAGAGTAACTAACGATGATCTCGATGCGAGGGCCATCTCTGGGGCCCTCACGTTCTCTTCGCCTTTTTCTTGTATCTTTCTGGAGGGTGTTAAACACGTATTCTTCATAGATTCTGGGCTGGAACACAAAGCTGCCAATTCAAGGGTTGGGATGGTTGAAAAGGCCATAGTCGAGGGAGCTAGATAGTAGTTTTTGTTTGTCCCTCTCGAGGGCATCTGGGCAGATATATTCCCCAGGTTTGGGAGACTCAACTTCCATGGCCCAATTTCTTGAATGGACTCAATACTTCCCAATATCGAATGAGATACCCTTCTTCCAGCTCTTCCAATCACCTGAATCACCAGGAACCCCAAAAAAATTATGATGTTCTTCTCGGTGGGTGAACGTGACGATCATATCGGTAGACCGCCCACTATAGGACACGAAGTATAGTGAGCGAAGCAATTTATAACTAGGTTTAGTACTGAATTCATCACATCTGGTCAAGAACATCATAAGGATCACCAACACGTTGGGGTGGACTTGCGTAGGGCTCACCTAAATATGCCTAGGGAGTTTGGAAAAAGGGGCAGAAAGGGAAAGGTGATCCCGCAACGAAGGTGTTGGAGAGAGATAGACGATCTTCCTGCAGGAAGGTTATGGTAGGAATCACCTTCTTGAAATGGTTGAAGATAGGCATCGGGAACTACTCGTTAGCCAGGAGGGATTGAGTACAAAATTTTAGAAATAACAATTCCCACTATGGGAATAGGGGCTCCCTTAGCTTTAATCTTCTACGAGTACCCTTGTTCTTCTTTTGAGAGGGCTCAGCCAGAGAAAACTCCTGAGTTTGACTCGAGGGTGCTTCCCCCCCCCCTCAAGGGTCGCCTTCCTCCTCAAAGGAAGTACTTCTTCCTCCTCCCCCATGGCTTCGAGCTCTGGAATTAGAGGAGGGTAAAATCCAATCTTGCTGCTTGTAGGGGACCTCGTTATGTAAGGCTTGCCAATGCCTGGAGCCCTATTTTCTATAGCTTCTTGAGAGGGCATATCAGTTATAGGAATAAACCTCTCTTCCCCAGGACTATTAGCACCATGATCAAATACACTCTCTCCAGCATCGGAATCGTGTTGAGTCCTTCAGGTGGGGTACATTCTGAGTTGTTAGCAGTTCTCTCTGATGTACTAACCCCTGATTTGCCTACCTTAATTTCACCAGAAAATTTCTCGGAGGTGGAACCCTCGTCAGAGTGGGCCATGATGAAAAAGGGGGGAAAGGAGAAGATTATAAAGAGAATAGGGATGAAAGAACTTGCTGATTTCTGGAAAAAGTGATGGTGGTTGGCTCGCTTGTGAGAGAAATACAGAAAGAAATCTTGTAAAAAGACGCTTGCAAATGAGAAAAGTAAATGAGGAAGTGCCGATGAAGGGTAAATATGAGGGCTAAAGTGATGGGTAATTATTTCAGCTTTAGAACTATAAAAACTTATGGAAAGACGTGATCACTTCTTCATCTTCTAACAGCACGATGTTTAGGGAGAGGGGGTTCACATGCACGATTGCATAGCACGTGCGCACCCTTTTGGAAACTTAAACGACGAAGTTGATTGGAAAACCAGTTTTTCATCCTTGAAGGCAGGAACGCAATGTGCCTGGTTCATTTCGAGCCTTTAAAGTCTTCAAATCGTACCATGCATTTGAGACCTAGAAGACCTTCGTGACATTCCAGCCTTCTAAGATTGAGAACCTACCTTTCTGGGGGCTCTTGGTAGAGGCTAGGCCCAGGAAGGCCATTGGGCTGCAGGCATGGCAGCCCAGTTAGGGGAATATTTAATACTCTAAGTTAATTACCACATTTGTGGGTAATTAAGGGCGATAATTAAGAAGTACAATATTTAGGACACGGAATACAAATACAAGGTACACACTTAAGTATCATTTATTTTGTCTTAATTATATTGAACGCTTGGACTAACTTAGGCATCGGAATGCTGACCCCTGGAATCCCAGGAATAGCTTGATTACAGGTTCATACGAGAAAAACCCAAGCCTACGAACCGGTTGGTGGTCGAAGATGCATCACAAACCTCAATAAAAACCAGCGTCTCTACTATCCCCGAGTGCAATTAGGCTTTGGTTCATTTTGGGGAGTTTAGCTTTTGATGGTCGTTGTTCTTGAAATGAAATTCTTCGTTGCCTCAATAAATATATATTGCAAAGGAAATCCATGTCAGGGAGAGGTCTTATTGTCTTTCAATGATCCTTGTTGCTCTATTTTCTTCTTCAATTTATTTTCCATCAATGACCTTTTATATAGTTGTATTTTCTTTGATGGATCTAATGTTGTATTGATTTGAAATTTGATTTTACCGAATTATCTTAATTATTAATGCTTTGTTCCAACATAACCTATTTAACCAAATATGTTGTAAAGTAAAAACTTAGAGACACAAAACTTGGTTATGTCGTTCGGTGAAAATCACCTACATATGCGGGGGCTGGCCCAGTCTGAATGAATCCACAAATCAGAAAGATACAAATACAAAGTACACCATACAAATATACTTATCTATCTAATTATGACATGTGGATTTTGCAAACTTCCCTTGCTATCGATCCCCCTTGATTAGAATCCCTCTGACATCAAAACTCGTCGATGATGGATCTCCTCCTCCTGAGGAATTAAGGTATATGATTCTAAACTTTGAACAACAAGTTACTAATGTTGGAACATATATTTGCTGGCTCTCGCAGTACTCTCGGAAAGATAGAAAATCAGTGTGTAGATTTTTGCAATAAAGTTCGTGAGTATAATGCAGCCGTAATGTCCCCTTTATAGTCCATGACCAGATCGGAACTCTCCATGATTATCTCCATAATATTCGTATTCCTTATCTGCTTCTGAAGTATATCAAATCTCATAAATAAAGGGATTTTCCTTATCTCAATATATCCCATATATCTCATAAATCCAATTCCATATTTGTAGGGATTTTTCATGAACCCAGTATGCTTCTAACACCGCCTAAAATAATATTGTTGAATACACAATCTTCCATAAAATAATAGCACACAATATTCTATCAACAAGTAAATACTGTTAGGTTGCGGCTGCTGTATGTATGTTCCAACATGGAACGTTTTTCTCTTCCAAATCAGTTCACAAATAGCCAATAAAATAATCATCCAAACCACTTGACTTTACAATCTCTCCCTTTAGTATTTGTGGGCCTAAGGATTTTGGAAATAAGAGCCCAGAGAAAAACTTCCAATCTCACAACTAGAAATCCACTTATGTTGGAACATATATGAGTACTGAATCTGATTATATAAGAATACCAAGAGAACCAGAAATCTAGTACACATAAATAATTCAGATTACAGTACTATCCTAAATAATATCCATAATATTCTCCCTCTGGGGCCATGAACTGCCAAAGGCAAAAAAACATAGACAAATCTAAAAGTATCAATAAAATCCGCTCCCTCTTAACTCAGCACTTGTCCTCTGTCAGAACATAGTCAGTTTAGAACCTTCAATCTTGTTCAGGAGCAGCATCATGTGCTTCCAACCGAGCCTTCTCCCTCTTAAGCTTCACCTTCTCTGCTTCCAGAGCAGCAATCTGGATGGCTATGGCCCCAAACCTTGAATTTAGAACATTCATCTTGGCTTTTGTCTCCGTATTTGCAGAAGTATGTGCCTCTGGATTCCAAGGGAAATCATGCACATGTCTTAACCCAAAAGTCTTTTTGTTGGGCTGAAGAAACTCTGGCTCTACAATCACATCCTTGGCCTTGACCTTCACCTTTTCACTTCTAGCCAACTTAGATATCAGGCACAAATATACTAGTGCATGTTTGGCTTTTGGGGGCAAGTGACTGCTTCACTACACTCTGTTGTATAAGCAATCCTTAATTTACTGTATTCTGTGTTCCAACACAATATAGCAGTTTCACCATTTCTCTTGTAAGGGATGTGGTGTTGGAAGAGGATATCCAGCAGTTTACTGCTACCTAATAGAGGCCAAAAAATCTGGATGACAGGCAGGATGCGTGAGAATATCCAGTTTCAGGGCACTCGGTCTTGTATCCTCCAGATATCACTTCCAAAATCTTATCATCAGACTCATCCAACTCGCCAGAAAATAATTCATCAAAGCTTGGCATTTTTGGACCCAAAATCTTGTTTATCTTCTCAGCAGAGAAACTAATTATTTTACCCCTCACATAAACCCTATCACAGCAAGGGGAATCAGCCTCCAAGTTCCCAACCATTAGGTTTGAGTAAACCTCAGCCACAATCTTCTTGTTGTATTCTAATTGCCTAGTGGCAGCCTTCTTCATGCCAATCAACTTCAGAAAATCATAAAAAAACACTAATTCTATATGTAGCTAGATCCATTGGCCTCTCAGAGATAATTTTCCTTTCAGCAAAAACATTTTCCATCTCCTCACAGTCATTATCATAGTAAATTTTAGAAATTGCATCACTTACCGGAGGTGTAGGAAGAGCTGTCTTTTTCTTGGGTTCAACGTGAACTTTCTTTTTGGACTTCTTGGCTGGTGGACAAGCCTCAGTAGAAGGCATATTCCTCTTAGCCCTTATGGTTTGAATAAATCATCCAAAACCTCATCACTGGAGTAATTCAAATTTGACTCCCATACTGGAATATGCTGAGCCTGATCAACCTCTTCATCCTGCTCACCATCTGCATCAGCTTCACTCTATGTTCCAACATACTGCTCATTGCCTGACTCCTCCTGCATAAGATCAAATCCCCCGGTCTTTCCTCCTTCCGAGTATTCCAGATCATCATAAGTATTCCCAGTAAACTCAAACTGATCTTGGTCACCCATATCAGCATCATTAATCCCCAAAACCAGTTCATCGACCTCCATGTCCTTAGCAGCCTCTAACTCTGCCCTCTATGTTGGAACATACCCAACACTCTTTTATCCTTCATTGTCTTTCACCTCAATGATCATGGGCCTTCTAAGTTCTTCAATCCTCTTGGTAGCATCAACATCATAGAGCCCTGATGACATCCTATCAGTATATTTAATCACTTATAATCCCTCGGCCTCAGTATCATTAATCTTCTCAATCTTAACATTACTAGAGCTACGAGCATACGAATAAACATGGAACCTATCTTTCCCATTGTATACACCATATGCACCCCTCAACAACTTAGGGATGTGATATTCCCCATCATCACGATTTCCTACATCCCTAGTAAATAGTTCTTTGACATCCACATCAAGAACTTGCCCTCTCAAGTTTCTAAACTTAGACAAGTCTATATAAATCCTATTTGCTTAAACCCATTCAAAAAATTCATCCATCAAATTAAAATCCATGCCTTGCAACTTAAAGGTTGGAGGATCTAGACCAGTTACCTTTTGGTAGGGATATTTTCCCTTAGCCATGGTTTCATCCCTATGTTCATTGCCGCCATTAGTGTTCTCTGGAAGTTGAGAGTTTTCTTGAGTCTTTTTTTCGGCCATGGTGGTTTTTCAAGCTTGAAGAGTTTTGCGGCAAGAGGATTTAGGGCTAAGAAAAATAGAGTTTCTCCACAACACAATCTCTCAAAACGTGATAAGATCAATATCCCAAGATTTTTGGTAGGAGTAGAGAGTATGGAACCATAAATAGAGGGAAGATGGAAGAAAAAAATTTTGAAACAAGGATATAACTTCTTACTCCCATTTTTTCCACTACTGCAGTGCCACCTTTTTTCCTTTCCAAGTCAAATTATTACCTTTCTCCACTTGTCAACTCAAGTCACAAACTCTTTGAATTCCAATATACCATATCTTCACAACTTCAATTTTTGTAGGCTTTTTCTTCTTTCTATTTTTTTGTGTTTTTCTATTTTTGACACAAAAATAAAATGAAAATAATATTTATTGCTAAATAAAAGCTTATATAAGGAAGTGCATCAAATTTGACATACCCCTAAGTGTTGTCTGATGAGCTCAAATGTGGCAGTATCCAATAGCTTTGTAAAAATATCTGCAAATTGCTCAAATGTTGGAATATTGACAATCACCACTTCCTTACTTTCAACAAGATCTCAAATAAAATGATGACTTATATCAACATGCTTCGTTCGAGAGTGCTGGACAGGATTTTTAGAAATATCAATAGCACTTGTGTTGTCACATAAGATCTTCAAAGGCCCTTGATGAATTCCATAATCTTTCAACATTTGCTTCATCCACAATAGTTGTGCACAACAACTTCCACTAACAAGATATTCAGCTTCAGTAGTAGATGGAGAGATCAAATTTTGTTTCTTACTATACCAAGAAACTAGATCCGTGCCAATAAAGAAGCACCCACCTGTAGTGCTTTTACGGTCATCTGCATTACCAACCCAATCAGAGTCACTGTACCCAATCAGATTAGAGTCTTGATTCTTAGAATACCATACACAATACTCAGAAGTCTCACTCACATATCGAATAATTATTTTGATTACAGTTAAATGGGATTCCTTCGGACCAGCTTGAAATCTTGCACATATTCCTACTTTGAAACATATATTTGGTCTACTAAAAGTAAAATACAATGGACTCCCAGTCATACCCCTGTATAATTTCTGATCAACTCCAACTCCTTTCTCATCCTTTACCAGTTTATCAGAAACTCCCGTAGGTGTTCGGACTGCACGAGAATTGCTTAGTCCGAATCTCTTCACTATGTTCAGGGCATACTTACTCTGATTTATAAACAGACCATTCTTTTCTTGCTTGACTTGCAGCCCTAGAATGTACATGAGTTCTCCAATAATACTCATCTCAAATTCATCCTACATCACAGTGATGAAATCCTGCACCATAGATGATGAAGTGGAACCAAACACAATATCATAGACATAGATTTGAGCATTCAAAATCTTTGAAGCCTTTTTTAGCTCAAATAATGTGCGATCTACTCCCCTTTGACGATAACCTTTCTGAATTGGAAGGTTAGTAATTCATTCATACCATTCCCTAGGTGTTTGTTTCAGGATATACAATGCCTTCTTGAGTCAAAACACATGGTGAGGGTAATGAGGATCCTCAAATTCTTTAGGTTGTTCAACATACACTTCTTCATTTACCAAACCATTTAGAAAATCACTTTTCACATCCATTTGATATAGAATAAAATTCATAGAGCAAGCAACAGCAAGTAAAATCCAAATAAACTCTAACCTGGCAATTGGTGCGAATGTCTCATCAAATTCCACTCCTTCAATCTGAGTATATCCTTGAGGAACCAATCTAGCCTTGTTTCGAGTGATTTGTCCATCAGTATCTGATTTGTTCTTAAAGATTCACTTTGTGTCAATGAAATTCACACCTTTAGGGTGAGGAGTGAGATACCATACATCATTTCTTGCAAACTGACCAAGTTCTTCTTGCATTTCCGTAATCCAATATTCATCAAGAAAAGCTTCCTTGTAGTTCTTCCGTTCAATGAGAGAGATGAAACATTATAATCTTGCTAATTTTCTATAATCAACCCAAGGGATTGAGCGAGTACCTTGTGATTGGTTCTGATTGCACCTGTGTTAGAACATGCAGTGAGTTAGTGGGGAATAATGTTCCAACATACTCGGTATCTTCAGGTTCAGCAGGATAGTGAGTGTGCTCAGATGTTCCAACATTGGCTGGTTCATCAGGTTGACTATCATGTGTTGGAACATGGTCTTTATCCGGTTCATCTTCTCTATCACCTGGTACTTGTCGTTCATCAAAATTATCTACAATGATATTTATAGATTCCAAAAGAGTATTTGTCTGAAGATTGTAAACGTGATAAGCCCGATTATTCACAGAATAACCGAGAAAAATCCCAACATCACTAGGATTGTCAAATTTTTCCAATTGCTCTCTATCCCAAAGAATGTAGCACTTGCTTCCAAATATATGAAATTATGAGACATTTGGCTTCCTGCCCTTCCAAATCTCGTAGAATGTTTTTCTTGTGAATGAATGTAGGTACATTCGGATGACTGTATCACAAGTTGTATTAAATGCTTCTGCCCACCATATTTTGTGAATTGTTTTCTCGGCTAACATGACTCGAGCCATCTCCTTAAGAGTCGTGTTCTTTCTTTCCACAATGCCATTCTGCTAAGGAGTGATTGTTGCAAAGAATTCATGTTGAATTATAAGTTCATCACAAAAGTCACTGAATTGAGAGTTTTCATATTCCATGTCATGATCACTGCGAATTCTGACAATTTTCCCAACTGAACCTCCTTTTTCTATTTTTAATTTTATCACAAGACTTCTAAACACATCCATAGCATCAGATTTTTTTTCTTTTAAAAAAGCTACCCAAGTAAATCTAGAGAAATCATCCACACAAACAAAGATATATTTCTTGCCACTCATACTAGGTGTATTGAATGAACTCTTCTAAGTTGGAACATGCTGAGAGTTGTCATCCCGTCATGATATCCCTGAGCAGTTTTCAGCATTAATCCTCTGTATGACCTTGATATGTGCAGTAGTTACAGATGAAGGGTTTCCTTTGAAGAGGTTTGCCAAACTTTATCTTTATGTTCTGAATCTTCGACTTGAGCTTGACTGAGCTATCAGGTGATTTTTCATACCCAATTTCCGCATCAATCTCCAAAGTTTTTTCCTAAGGTCAAATGTCATCAAGTTTTACCTTTCCAGTGTTCATCTTGGTAATAGCTGCTTTGGACGTCTCAGCTCTCTTAGTTGTTGAAATTAGTTTCAAGTTCAACAACTAAGACTCACAACTCGTTATCCTTCTCAGCCAGATGATTTTTCTCTTCCATTAATACTTTCTTTGCATCAACAACTTGAAGCCACAAGGCATACATCTTCTCGTATGTACTGTAGATTTCTTCATCACTCAAAACCAGTACGTTATCATCAACGGACATATTATCAGAATCTATGTTAGAACATACAACTTTGTCTTTCTCTGACATGTTGGAACATTCATCATCTGATCCACCGTGAATTTTTACTCCAAAAGCCACATAGTTGCTTGTAAGTTCCTCTTCGTCTTTCTCGTCTCCTTCATCTTCATTCCATGAGATGACAAATGATTTTCCCTGTTTCTTCCGGGTATTTGCACATTCAGCCTGAATATGACCATATCCTTCACATTCTCTGCATTGAATTCATCCAGGCTGTTTTGATTCACCACTTTGATCTCTAAGAAACTGTTAATTTCCTTGTTCAAACTGTCTCACGGTTATTACCAAATTAATGATTGGCCTAGTAAACCATGTCTAGGAAACCGTTGATTCATCATCATAGTTAGATTAATGATTGGCCTTTGATAACGATGTTCTAAGCGCCAACTCCTTCTAGAATTTCTTTCTAAGATGTTGGAATGTCATCTCATAAGTCGTTAACGATCCCATTAATTCATCTAAGGTCATCGTGGTTACATCTCTTGCTTCTTCTATTGCTGCAACTTTCATTCCAAACCTTTTAGGAAGTGATCTCAAGGTCTTCTTCACCAATTTTTCTTCTTTGCAAACTTTCCCAAGCTGATAAGCCATATTGGAGATGTCTCTGAGTTTCCTGCTAAATAAGAAAAATAGTATCATTCTCCTCCATCTTTAGTTCCTCAAACTTTGTAACCAACATCTACAGTTTGGATTCTCGAACACGACTAGTTCCTTTATGGACAGTTTGCAGAATATACTATGCCTTTTTGTCCTGATGACATGTTAAGATAAGTTTGAACTGATTTTCATAAACTATCATGAAGATAGCATTCAACACCTTTGAATTTGCTAATGAAGCCTTTAATTCATCTGGAAACCAAGTAGACATGTCCTTGAGCTTCTGCTTCTTCGTACTCGACTCTCATTCTTTCTCCTTAGAGCTTGTTTCAGCTTCTTCAGTAGGGTGATTCCACTCAGTTTCAATAAAGTGCAATGCTAGTTCATCCAGTGAGTTGATAAAGACTCTCATGCGTGTCTTCCAGTAATTGTAGTTGTTTCCTTCTAGCAGTGCTGGCCGAGACACCGAAACTCCTTCTTTGGTCGCCATGGTAAAATCGAATCACACTTTCCTTGACACAACCAAGGCAAGAGTAATTGATCAAGCTCTGATGCCAATTGAAATTTGGTCTTACCGAATTATCTCAATTATTACTCCTATCATCCAAAATAACCTATTTAACCAAGTATGTAGTAAATTAAAAACTTAGAGACACGAGAATTGGTTATTCCGTTCGGTGAAAATTACCTACATCTGCTGGGCCTGGCCCAGTTCAGAATTAATCCACTAATCAGAAAGATACAGTATAAAGTACACCATACAAATATACTTATCTATCTAATTATGACGTGTGGATTCTGAAGCTCCCCTTGCTACTGATCCCCCTTGATCACACACCCTCTGACCTCAAAATTTGTCGACGCTGGATCTCCTCCTCCCGAGGAATTAATGTATACGATTATGAATTTTGAACAACATGTTACGTATCTTAGAGCATATATTTGCGGGCTCTCGCAGTACTCTCGGAAAGATAGAAAATCTGTTTGCAGATTTTTGCAATTAGGTTTGTGAGTATAATGCAACCGTGGTGTCCCCTTTATAGCCTATGAGCAGATCAGAACTCTCCATGATTATCTCCAAAATATTCCCATTCCTTATTTGTTTTTGAAGCATATCAAAATCCCATAAATAAAAGGATTTTCCTCATCTCACAATATATCTCATATATCTCATAGATCCAATTCCATATTTGTAGGGATTTTCTATGAACCCAGTATGCTTCTAACACCACCTAAAATAATATTGTTGAATATAAAATCTTCCATAAAATAATAGCACGTAATATTCTGTCAACAGGTAAATACGTTTAGGTTGCGGCTTATGTATGTATGTTCCAACATGGAACGTTGTTCCCTTCCAAATTAGTTCACAAATAGCCAATTAAATAATCAATGCAAACCACTTGAATTTACGTGATTCATATTATATTATATAATACTAGCAGAGTGTCATCGCGCGTTGCGCGATATTATTAATTAAAATATTAGGATTAAGTTATGTAAATGTATGTCTTACATTTAAATTGAAAACAAAGTTTATTTAAAATTTTAAAGTTTAGTTATCTAAGAAACTATATGAGTTATGAAGTGGAATAATTAATTTAGTTAGAAATCGTTAAATATTGAATACAATAACAATTGATTGTTTTTATAATATTTCATTCAAATTTTTTAAAAAGTAATTATTTATATGTTGAGATTCATTTTTAAAATGTTATCATAATTAGGTGTATCCCATTGCAATAAATAAACAAAATATCAAATGACCTTATTATTCTCACTAATTATAAAATGTCCTCATTTAATAGTTAGTCGGTCTAAAATAAGATTTTGTCATATATAATAAATAAATAATATGCATGCATATTTCTATCAAAAGTACTCCATCGTTGTATAAAAAAATTGAACATTATGTTATTTCAGATTATGTATTTCTTTGGATTCTCTTTAGTGATATATATATATATATA
Source organism: Rubia yunnanensis (assembly GCA_037428765.1). Lineage (NCBI taxonomy): Eukaryota > Viridiplantae > Streptophyta > Magnoliopsida > Gentianales > Rubiaceae > Rubia > Rubia yunnanensis. The sequence goes on from CM075065.1 coordinate 94,585,002, forward strand.
TATATATATATATATGTAGACACACACATATAGACACACACTATGAGATATTTATGGTTTCGAATAAATCTTTAGAAAGTATATTTTAGCAAGTTATTATTGATTATATGTAGTAAAAAATTAAAACCAGTAACATATTATAATATTAGTATGTTATTTTTAGACAACTTGAATTTAGGTTAGTCAAAATAAATTCAATATCCCTGGTGGACAGTACCAAATCATCCCAAGCAATATATAATATAAATTGTGTTGTGCGGAATGGAGAAAGAACAGAAAATATGAACGAAAATAACAAGAGACAAGATTTACGTGGTTCACCAATTTGGCTACATCCACGGGAGACGGATTCCACTATATCAGAATTAATTTTTATAAAGAGAAGAGAGACACTTTATATGCTGTCTCCACTAAACCCTAACAAACTGGGCCAAAACACAATTCGGCCCAAATCAACAGCAGTCCAATAAAGAGACAAGCTATACCGTCGGACCGGGGGCGACTCCCCCCCCCCGGACCCCCAGGCCCCCAGGCCAGGGTGCGCTCCGCCCCCCTGGACCCCTCGACTCGCTGACCGGGCAGTGAGACCCCCATTTGTTTCCCGGGGGCGACTGCCGCCCCCCCCCCCCCGGATCCCCAGACCAGGGTCGCAGAAGCGGCTATTACAGTATTCAAGGCATACTAACAAATCTCCACCTTGACTTGAATTCTCAAAGTAGAAAACTCCAGATGCACCATTACAGTGCCAGATGAGTAAACTTCGCCCTCCACTCCCGGGACTGCCCATAGAGCACCTAATCAGCTCTGATGTTCAGCAAGTCTAAACAATGTTGAAACTTGCTATGTGGAACAGATTTGGTGAACATATCAGCGGGGTTATCTGCAGTTCCCACTTTCTTCACCCTGATTCTCCTCTCACTCCTCAAGAAATGATATCTGACATCAATATGCTTGGTCCTCTCATGATGGACCTGGTCCTTGGCTAGGCAGATTGCACTCAAGCTGTCACAGTACACAGTAGCCTGATCATGATGTAGACCAAGATCACTAACTAGCCCTTTCAGCCATATTCCCTCTTTTGCAGCCTCTGTCAGAGCCATGTACTCTGCTTCCGTAGTAGACAATGTCACTGTAGGTTGCAAAGTTGCCTTCCAGCTAACCACAGAACCTCCCAAAGTGAATACATAACCAGTCATCGATCTCCTCGTGTCAACATCACCAGCATAATCAGAATCAGAGTAGCCTGTAACTAAGCACTCGGTATCACCTCCATAAATGAGACCCACATCAGACGTACCTCTAAGATACCTGAAGATCCTCTTCACTGCTTGCCAATGTTCCTTTCCCGGTTGCCCCATGAACCTGCTCACAACACTGACTGCCTGTGCTAAATCTGGCCTCCTGCAAACCATAGCATACATCAAGCTCCCCACCGCGCTGGCATAAGGAACCCGAGACATATACTCCTTCTCCTCGTCTGACTGAGAAGCAAACATGGTGGTGAGATGAATATTTGCAGCACTAGGAGTGTCTATAGGCTTGGCTGTAGACATGCCAAACCTAGCCAACACTTTCTGAATGTAGCCTTTCTATAACAAGAAAAGCTTCCGCTGATTTCGATCCCTAAGAATCTCCATTCCTAGTATCTTCCGAGCTACACCCAGATCCTTCATCTCAAACTCAGCACTAAGAAGTCCTTTCAACTTCTGAACCTCGTGCTTACTCTTTGCGGCTACCAGCATGTCATCTACATAAAGCACCAGATAGATGAATAACCCATCTCTCAACCTGCTGTAGTAGACACAACAGTCATAAGCACACCTCGTATATCCCAGCTGAAGCATGTAACTGTCAAACTTCTTATACCACTGCCTCGGAGACTGCTTAAGTCCATACAAAGACTTATTCAACTTGCAAACATACTTTTCCTTACCAGGAACTTGGAAACCATCTGGCTAAGTCATGTACAACTCTTCCTCCAACTCTCCATGTAGAAAAGCGGTCTTCACATCAAGTTGCTCGAGCTCCAAATCCTGATGTGTCACCAAGGCTAGCAACACTCTGATGGAAGTGTGTCTGACCACTGGTGAGAAAATCTCATTATAGTCTACCCCCTCCCTTTGACTGAAACCTCTTGCAACAACTCTTGCCTTGTACTTGACTCCCTCTGCAGGTGATATTCCTTCCTTCTTCTTGAAAACCCATTTGGAACTGATTACCTTTCTCCCTTGAGGCTGTTTGACCAATTCCCATGTCTGATTCTTCTGAAGAGACTCCATCTCATCTCCCATTGCAGCAAGCCATTTATCAGCATCAGTACATGAAGTAGCCTCTCTGAAGGTTGATGGCTCTTGAGTATCCACTTCCTCGGCAACTGACAGTGCATAACCAACCATATCCTCAAACCCATATCTCTTTGGCGCCCCAACTCCAACCCTCCTGGGTCGGTCCTGAGCTAAACTGCGGACTGTAGCTCCTGATGGTTGAGGATCTGGTGGTGGAGATTCCGGTATCTCAGATTCTGTCTGTGGCTCTTGATCCACCTCAAATTGTTCCAATCTATTTTCACCTTGAGTGACTTCAAGCTCCACCTGTTTATCAACCCCACTAGTTTCTGGCACAACTGTGGGCTTCACCATAGATCTAAGCAAAGAATTTTCATCAAAGACAACGTCCCTACTCAGAATAACCCTCTTCTCAGATGGAAGCCATATCCTGGAGCCTTTAACTCCATCTCCATAACCCACAAAGACACCCTTCTTGGCTCGGGGCTCTAACTTACCATCACTAACATGATAATAAGATGTACAACTAAAAACTTTTAACTTGGAGTAATCAACAACTTTACCTGACCACAACTCCATAGGTATTTTGCACTCTATACCCGTGTGAGGCCCGCGGTTGATCAGGTAACAAGCTGTACTCACCGCCTCTGCCCAGAATCTCGTTTCCAAACCAGCATTAGAGAGCATGCACCTCGCTCTTGCCAGTAATGTCTGATTCATCCGCTCAGCTACGCCATTCTGCTGTGGCGTATTCCTGACTGTATGATGACGAGCAATCCCTTCATCCCTACAAAACTGATCAAACTCAGACGAGCAGAATTCCAGCCCATTATCAGTTTGAAGCCTCTTGATCTTCTTCCCGATCTGATTCTCCACCAAAGCTTTCCACTCCTTGAACTTCGAGAAAGCTTCACTCTTATGTTTCATCATGATAACCCAAGTCATCCTTGAGTAATCATCAATTAGAGAAACAAAGTACCTGTGACCTCCCAGTGACTCAACTCGGGAAGGTCCCCAACAATCAGAATGGATGTAATCCAATGTGCCCTTTGTTCTATGAATCGCCTTAGGAAACTTACTGCGGTGATGCTTCCCAAAAACGCAATGCTCACAGAAGTCCAAGCTCTTGACCTTGTGGCCACCAAGAAGATCATATTTTGACAGAATCTGCATCCCTCTTTCACCCATGTGACCAAGCCTCATATGCCATAACTTAGTCGTATCATCCTGGTGAACCTCCGAAGATGCAACATTAACAGAATCCATAACCGTGGAACCTTGTAGAAAATACAAAGTACCATGCAGAACACCTTTCAGAACCAGCCTAGAACCTTTACAGACACACAGAACTCCATCACTCCCTGAGTAGACGAAACCCTTTCTATCCAACGTAGGAAGAGAAATCAGATTCTTTGTCATCGATGGAATATGCCTGACATCATTCAAAGTACAGAAACTACCATCATGCGTCCTGATCTTGATTGAACCAATCCCAACTACCTTGCACGCAACACCATTTGCCGTAGTAATGATGCCCTCAGCTTGCTCATAAGTTGAGAAATAATCTCTCCTTGGGCATATATGGAAAGATGCCCCAGAATCAAGAAACCACGCATTAGGATGATTATTTTGCCCAGTAGCAGCTAGAGCAAAATCATCTTCAGAACTGAAATCCCCTTCAGCCACAGCAGCAGTACCAGATGTACTCCCAGATTTACTAGCCTTCTTCGGACACTCCTTTTTCCAATGCCCCTTCTCCTTACAGTAGTTACGAACATCATTGGCCTTGGGACCCTTTGAAGATGACTTCTTGCCCTTCTTCTTATTGTCGGTTTCCTTGCCTTTTGTGTTTCCATCACTAGCAAACAAGCCAGTGGCCTGACTTTCTGTACCTGTACTGTTTGCCTTATGTCGCAACTCTCTACTATGGAGAGAGGATCTTACTTCCTCCAGAGACACAGAATCTTTACCAACAATAAATGACTGAACAAAATTCTCATACGAAAGTGGTAAAGAAACTAGCAAAATCAAAGCAGCATCTTCATCTTCAATTTTCACATCTATATTTCGCAATTCTAATAACAAAGTATTCAATTACTCTAGATGGTCTCTGAGTTGCGTACCTTCCTGCATTCGGAGACCGAAGAGGCGTTGTTTCAGAAGCAACTTGTTGGTTAGAGATTTCGTCATATACAAACTCTCCAACTTCAGCCACAGTTATGCAGCAGTCTCCTGATCTGAGACCTCAGTGATGATTTCGTCCGCGAGACACAGCATGATCGTCGAGTGTGCCTTTTCTTCCAGACTCACAACATCGCCAGAACTGCTCGCGAAATCCTTCGTCAGCGGAGTCCACAAACCTTGCTGTTTCAGCAAAGCTCGCATCTTGATCTGCCATAAACTGAAACTATTTCTCCCAGTAAACTTGTCGATCTTCACGTTCAACCCAGACATCTTTCTCCCCGATCAGCCCCAATCTGATGAGCCCAGAATCCGATATACCCACTACGGATATCGCCGGAAAAAGAAACCGCTCTGATACCAGTTTGTTGTGAGGAATGGAGAAAGAACAGAAAATATGAACGAAAATAACAAGACACAAGATTTACGTGGTTCACCAATTTGGCTACATCCACGGGAGACGGATTCCACTATATCAGAATTAATTTTTACAGAGAGAAGAGAGACACTTTATATGCTGTATCCACTAAACCCTAACAAACTGGGCCAAAACACAATTCGGCCCAAATCAACAGCAGTCCAATAAAGAGACAAGCTATACTGTCGGACAGGGGGCAACTCCGCCCCCCCCCCCCCCCCCCCCCGGACCCCCAGGCCAGGGTGCGCTCCGCCCCCCTGGACCCCCCGACTCGCTGACCGGGCAGCGAGACCCCCGTTTGTTTCCCAGGAGCGACTGCCGCCCCCCCGGACCCCCAGGCCAGGGTCGCAGAAGCGGCTATTACAGTATTCAAGGCATACCAACAAATTGTTTGGATGGTGCTGTCATCCCAAGCACCAAATCATCCAAAGCTCAAATTTTAACTCATAGATTTACTCATATGGATATATACACCAACTCATATGGGTAAACCTGTGAACTTCAACCCATATGGGTAAACCTGTGAATTTCAACCCATATTGGTTAGCCCTCAAACCCAACTCGCCCAACCCATATTTTTCAATTACCCATTTTACTCATATCCATCTGAGTTTATAAATAGACAACTTGTTTGACCCGTGGGTTGTGAATCTTTTTTGTCAAGAAGGGACTTTGAACTAGGATTTTTGTCCACTATACTTCAAGTACTATAAATATGGGAACTGAACTTGGAGTTTAGAACAAAACAATTTTGAGGCGTTTTGGACAGTATCACTACCCTAATTTAGGTCTTTTGTTGTACTGTAAGAGAGACTTTGTTATTGTAGATTAGATGATCTATGTAGAATCATCTTAGTCCCAGTTTAAGGATCCTACTAACATATTGTATGAGCATTTATGCATGATGGTTGATGTGGTAGGAGAAGTGAAGATCAATATGACCTGGTCAAATTTCAACCACAAATTTTAATTTCTAAAAAAAAAATTATTCGAAATAATAAATTTTAATGGGAAAGGAAAAATAGAAAAGTGTGAATTTTTGGATGACAAGTATTGCATTTGTGGTGTACTTGACTTTACCCGTGGATGTAGGTCACTGCAATAACTCTCTACATAGATGATCAAATATTTATGTGGGGGATTAATTTTCTTCGAGTTTGGAGCATACTATAGAGTAGTTTAGACCAATATGTTCTTTCTAATTAATATTTCCACCAAATTTTACTGGAAATTAATTTAAACTTAAATAGTAAATCCAGTCCAACTTGTGAGAAGTCAGAAGGATTTAGGTTAATAATCGATTTGTCTAATTAATACTAACAAGTTGGACCCAATATATTATAGTATATATTAAACATAAACAAGCATATATACAGAAGAAATTATTTATTATATATATATATATATATATATATATATATATTATTAGTTTCCACAAGGCTACACACAAACTTTGACTAGTACTTCTCCTTCCTTATACACGTATTTTCTCAACCATTTTTCCCCTTCATCTCTAAACTTTTTCCCACCAACTCCCAAACAAAATATACACTTAACCATATTGAAAAGGAAGCAGGAACAGGGAGAAATTATTCGAGAACAAGTAACTGTAAAATGTGACAACAAATTAACCACGTTTCTTGGCCACTAGACAAAGAGGGTTCCTAGGAAGCGAGGTCAATCCCGGCAAACCCTCGGTATCAATGTCCTCAGCCCTCATCCCTTCCGGCAGTTCCCAGTCGAAAAAATTCAAAAGGTTCGCGATCACGAGCTCCACAGTAACCATGGCCAATGCAGCCCCGGGGCACCCCCTCCGACCCGACCCAAATGGGAGGAGCTCGTAGCATTGCCCTTTGACGACATCCACGTCATTTTCGAGGAACCGCTCGGGTCTGAACTCGTTCGGGTTTTCCCAGGTTTTGGGGTCCATTGCAATGGCCCATGCATTGATCATGACGAAGGTGTCGGGCTCGATGTCGTAGCCGGCTATGTTGCAACCGGCGATGGTTTCCCGTGGGAGGAGAAGTGGGACCGGGATGTGTAGCCTTAGGGCTTCTTTCACTACTGCGTTTAAGTAGGGGATTTGGGACAGCTTATCCGGGTCGACCCGGGTTTGATTGGCGAATAGTTCTCTAACTTCGGTTTGGAGTCTCTTCAGAACCCTAGGGTTTTTCATTATGAATGTCATTGCCCATATAGCTGACGCTGCACTTGAATCTGTTGCCGCTATAAATATATTCTGCAAAAACATTATTTCAAAATTTCCTTATTATACATACTATTGTCACGAAAGTATTCATTATGATATTAATAACGGAAATTAAATTTCATAATTAAATAAGTGTGATATATATATATATATATATATATATATATATATATATATATATATATCCTTTGTAAGACATGTCTTATAATAACATTAGTGTTGATCAATGATCTCTTACCGAAATAAAATTTTAGTGAAAGATAATTCGGATCAAGACTTTTTTTTTTTCTAGTTAGGACAAAAACAAAGTTAATCAGTACCAAACCCAGCTACGTGTAAATTTCTTTAAAATACAATAATATACTATTCCTAGTGGCGAAAATATTTCGTTGACAAAGTTAGAGGGAATTGAATTTTTCCTCCCAGGAGATCAAGCGTCCAATTTTTCTGTCTCAGTCAAAGCAGGATTTGTGTTATTAGTATGTGTTTTTAAGAGAATACATAAATTTTCAATGCAAGATTTTATTTCGTGTGTTCAGATTTGCCGTTTATAGTTCAGGAAAGTCAGACAAAATGTCTTATTTAAATCCTAATTAATATTTAGTACATTAAAATTGCAATCAATATCTTTCAAGTCAGATTAACTAGCGTAAGTCTCACTCAACAATACGATCTCAATTATACTGGAATGACTAGAGAATAATTAAGTATCAATGTAGGCCGTCCCATATTTTCTTTGACATTTTCTATAATTATTTCCATTCTGTATCAGTATTTTAATTATCAAGTAGATAACTGTATCCCATTTGACAAATGTCTCTAGATACAAAACATGAAGAATAGGGATAAATTTGCTCAAATTAATTTATTTTAAAATGAACACCTTATAGAGAGGGTTTTGTACCCAATCATTAATATTAATAATCAGATTAGTCAATACCCTTACAATTTAAGGGTTTTCAGAACCCAATTCTTAATATTGGTAATTAAGTATTGGGAATGACCGTCTTTCCATAGGTTTATGAAAAGATGGGGTTTAATTAGAGTAATAAAAGGTAGAAAATTTTATTTGCAATATTAAAAAAATGTATACAACGTATATTAGTTATAAAGTTTATAACCCGATTCATGCAACCCAAAAATTTTATCTTCATTTCTTCTAATTTGCACTTTAAACCTTGGTCTTTCCATGGCTTATTGGTATACCGTCTTTCAAGAGACGGACTCTTAAAAAATATTTTTTTTAAAACCAAAATCAAGCATACGTTACCTTTTAATTTAAATTGTGTAATTTTATAGTATACATTTTTATTCAAAATGGGTATTTTAAAACTTAAACAGTATTTTTTTTGTATAGATTTTCTTATATTCTCACAGTCGAGCATATCTTATTATATATCTAACTTAAAATGTACAGTATTTCAATTAAAATTTATAATATTTAATTTAACAGCACGATAACAATTTAGTAAATTTTAAAGAGACCGTTTTTCATACTACTTAATCTTTAAAAGTTGTTTAAGTATTCATAATGCTTAATCTTTTAAAAGTTGTTCAAGTTACTTACTCCTTTCTCAATTGATCAACAAGTTCCACTCAAATAAGACACAACAAATTGGCCATTTCCGATTTATGTATGATGTTTAGTAAACAACATATTAAATAATTCTTTGGACGGTTTCTTTTTGTTGTGTTTGATCCTTATTACTTTGATTTATGTTAACAACGTAGCAATTATAATAACATTTTATTTGAGTGAGTTACACATTTTTATATGTTAAACGCATGCATAATTCCTATATAATCATTAAATTATAAGTTTTGAAAGTAACTTTTATCTACTAACATGTTTCAGAATGTCATTTGTCAAAATAAAACCTACCGTATACATAGATAAGTTAGGAGATAACGTAACAAGGTCAAAATGAGAATATCTTTGGGATAGAAATTGATTTAGAAACGACAGTTTCATTATTAAACTAGAACGATACTCCTTTTTGTCCCAATTTAATTCAGGTTGCTTTCACTATTTACTCGGACAAAGTTACGTAAATTTAATCATGAGTTATAGTACTACATAACCAGTACTGTTATCTGCTAAAAGTAAAATTTTAAAAATATTTATTTTTTAATATTTTTAATTGTAAATAACTAAAATTACGGTCAAAAGTGAAGTTTAAAGAGGGTGAAAAGTAGAAAAGGGAATCTTAAATTGGGATGAAAATAATATAATAGTTGTATAAAATATAGAAAAAAATATCTAATTGAAATTTACGATGTGATACCCTATTTTAAAATATGTTCTTCAAAGGTACTTACTTTCCCGTTCATGTCTCGATAAGGGGTTTTTCAATGAAAAGTTATCACTCCACTAAACCATCCAGTTAAAAGTGTGTATCATTTTAAATGTTTGCTAATATGAAATAAGTAAATGGGATGTAAAGTAAGGGAGGCATACCGTGAGTATTGCTTTGATATGATTATGAGTCAAATCAACCAAGGAAGATTGGTCTTTTTTAATCTGGAGCAACATATCCAAAATATTGTTCTTCTGAGATTCCGGCCTGTTTGGATCCAAATGCTCCTCAATCAAATCCTGGTAAAAAGAATCCAACTCTTGGTAATTTCTCTCCAGGCCCCTCATCATTCCCCTAATTCTGTCCAGCCACCCAAGAGAAGGAATGTAATCCGAGATGAAAAACCCTCCCAACAAATGCTCCGTGTCCGTCAGAATCTGGTCCGCGCTCCGCTTATGCTCCCCGTGGGCGACATCGCCACTCTTCCCAAACGCGATCCGGCAGGTTATCCTGCTGGTTAGCGACACCAAGTTCGTCCTCAAGTTGATCAGTTCACCGGAAGCTGACGAAGCCAAAATGTTTTGCATCAAGTGAATGATTTCCTCTTCGTGAACGGGGCGAAAGGAGAGGATTTTTTTCATGCTTAAGAGCTCCAGCACCATCACTTTCCTCATTTCGCGCCAGTAGGGCCCGTATTTCGCGAACCCGATGTCTAGCCCCCCGTAGGAGAGCTTTTGGGTGCAAACGAGGGAGGGCCTGCCGGAGAACGTAATGTCGTGGTCCTTTAGGGCTTCCCGGACAACCTCGGCCGATGACAGGACGACCATCTTGATTTTCCCTAGCTTGAGGGAAAAGATCGGGCCGTATTTCTTCGCTAGGTTGTGGAGGAAGACTTCCGGGTTTCCGCTATCGAATTGGTGCATGTTTCCGATCCATGGTAGCCCCGGAGGACCTGGAACTGGATTTTTGGTTTTCTTGGAGGGTTTTTTGTTGGTTGAGAAAAGAAAAATGCCTAGCAAAGGCAGAAGTACTATGAGGAAAAACCAGGGCTCCATCAAATAAGTACTAATATATCTTTGATGAGTTCAAATATTTGTGTGTTATAGCTGAATTTCTTGTCTTGCATTATGATTTTGATTCACAATTACATGCATTTATATAGAAGGCACATTGTCTACCTAGATCCAAATAAATTCATAAAGTCCACGATGTCATTTTCTTTGGTACTATACTTGGTTACTTTTATATTTTTAGTGAATTTTTAACTTCTTCCTTGCATCCATGCGGTCATCCAAAAAAACAAACAACACGAATAAACCCTTGATTTGAAACTTGTTTTTTTTCCTTTTTGTCTTTTATTTTACAAACATTCATATTGCTCCTAGAGAAAATTCTATAACGATGGGTACAGTACGTGCCATTGGATGCAAAGGTGGAGAACGGAATAACAAATGCGTTCTCTGCCTTTTTTTTTTACTGCATGCAAAATTGAGGACGCATTTGGTAAATGAGTCCTCTTGAATTTAGATTTTTTTTTTTGGCAGAAAACATGAGGACGCGGCTAAATGCGTCCTCTCAATTTGTCTTTATTTTTTTTTGGCAAACATGAGGACGCATTCGCAAGCAGGTAAAAAAAAATACAAAATCGAGATGACGCACCATAAAGGTGGCCATTTTTCAAAACTCGCCTAGTTGCATCCGACTTTAATTTATTTAGCATCATCGATGAAAGCACTCACCTCCTAATATATTTGTATATAGTCTAAATGCACACACATAGTACTGCAAACATTCTGCATCCAACACGTAGATGGTGTACGTGGTGTCGAACGCGTACGTGTCTTGCAAATACATCGGCTACAACTAATGTAAATTATACTCATATTATTTAGTACTCGAATCTTCTAACATGTTCGTTAGTATAATTTCGGATCCTCCACGCTAATGTACCTATGCCAGTGCGCCACAAATATTATGACATTTTTTCATTGTATTTTGGAACATAAATTTTTTAAGTGTATGCATTATTTTGATTTTTAGTTTTAATTTTAGTTTTTTTAAAATTTTTTACCGAATTTATCGCACAAAAAATATGGTTTTAGTCCTAATATTTAACCAAGTATCATTTAAAATAAAATAAAATTTTCACCTTAGGTTTTACTAATACTAGTATACATTTATATTAAATTATTAATAAATGTCAAAAATATTATATTTTATATATAATTTAAATATTATGTAATATTTTATGAACGAAAAATAATTTCACTCAACAATAAAATTGTTTAATAACCCAAAAATAAAATTGTTCGATAGCCATATTTTATAAGTTTAACAAAAAAATTTATTTTTACTCTTAATTCTATAATTTTACTGGAAAATTTTACTAATACTAATAAACATTTATATATTGAAGTATTAATAAGTATTGAAAATGTCATATTTTACATATAATTTTTTTAATGTTTTAAAATTATTTTATGGACGAAAATAATTTCACTCGACAATAAAATTGTTTGATAACTATATCTTATAAATTTAATAAAAAAATTATGTTTACCCTTAAACAAATTATATGTCTTGTTATGTCATTTAACACGTCTTCAATCATTTTTTTGTAAGAAAAGAGAGTATTTGTTGTGCGAAACATTGTTACTCTGTGCGATTTTGGTGCGATTTTGGTGCGATTTACCTTCCTTCTCCTTCTCACACAATTTCCTTCTCCTTTTTCCTGCTGATCTTGCTGATATTCGTTGCCGGTTCCTCCGCTGGTAACGGATTCTCACCGGTAACGGCTTCATCGCCGTTAACGGTCTCACCCATGGCAACCCCTCAAACCCTAACTGTCCCGGAAACCACCAACCCTAATCAATCCCCCAACACTAATCCTCCTTCTCCTCCTCAACCTCTATCCTTCGCTGCCGCCCTACAAAACAAATCTCCTCCTTTAGCTAAAGTTCTTCCTAACAATCCTGAGTTAATCCCTAAAATCCAACACCTGGGTGACGTGGCCTGCTTATACTCGGATGAACAAATCGCTGAACTGTCATCCCACTACACCAATGCTCTGGTCGGAAAATTTACCAAAGGGAGATGCTCCATGGACCAGTTGGAACAGCTCTTCAAAACGGTAGGTTTCTCAGGTAAGTACCAACTTGGCTCTTTAGATTATAAGCACATGCTTATTCGTTTTGAACTACTGAATGACTATCAACGTTGTTGGATGAAGGGTGTGTGGAATTTTAGTGGAATTTTACTCAAAATGTTGAAATGGACACCTGAGTTTTCAATTCACAAAGAATCACCTATAGTCCCTGTGTGGTGTGTTATTAGGGAAGTCCCACTATATTACTATAATTCAGCATCCAGTGAGTCAATTGGTAACAACATAGGTACTTTCATTAAAACTGACCTAGCCACAGATATGCTTACCAGACCCTCAGCCATTAAACTCTGTGTGGAAATCGACCTTCAGAAACCTTTGTGCAACCATATTCGTTTGGGGTCAATAACTAACAACAAGAAATTTTTAATTGAATATGAAGACATTCCTTTATACTATAACCAATGTGCCAAATTAGGCCACTCAGTAGCACAATGTCGAGCTTTTTCTCCAAATCAAAATGCCAATCTGTAGGAAGGAAACAAAATCCCTAACCAGCCTTTGTGGCAGGCAACAGGGAAAAAATTTGATACCTCTCCCCTGATCTCAACTAATGATCAGACTGATCCTATCAGTATGGATAATGTGAAAGTTGACAGCCAAATGGATAAGCCTTCCTCCTCTCATAACTTTCAATCCAGTCCCCCAATTCAGATTACTGGTGTCTCAAGGACTGACAAAGCTTCCACACCTGTTAACCTTGTCAGGCCTAATCATCCTCATAGTATTGACAATTCCATATCCAAGCTCTTACATAACTCTGCTCTTACTAACTTTACTCCTAGAACATATGCAATTGATGATATTCATATTGGAACACTTACATTAAATTCGGATAGACATAAAAATATTAATCTGTCCTCACAAGGAAGAATGGGAAGTAGATTTTCTGTACTGCAGGATGAGATGGAGGATCTAACAGTTCATCAAGAACCAGGGATTGATCAAGTGCTCAGCTCCTTACATCAGGTAGGCCCAAAGTCTTCCACTACTCTGGGTGATGATCCCCAGCAAGGTAAGGCTAAAGGTAAAAAAACCAATTATTTCAGCCAGATAAATAAAATGATGCTTAGGTCATCTACTAAAAGTAATAAGTCTAGTGAACAATGAATGGTTCTCCCTCGATCAATTTCTTAGTTTGGAACATTAGGGGAATGGAATCATCAATGCTGAGATTAACTAATTTAATCAAACTTAAAAAGATTCAAATGCTGTGCCTAATTGAACCTATGCATGATATCTCCAAATTAGATTCTTATAAGGACAAACTGCACTATCCTAATGGCCTGCCACTGTTTAATAGTAAAATCTGGCTTATGTGGACCAATCTAATTGCAGTTACTCTACTGTCTTCAAATGAGCAATTTCTACATGTTCACATAAAGCATCAGACCATTAATCTTGAAATGGATGCAGTTTTTGTTTATGCCCTTAGGAATAGGGAAGGTAGGAAGAACCTATGGAAAGACCTGGAGCCTATTACTAAAGGTGACACCATTTTTATAGGGGACTTTAACACTATTACATCGCTCACAGAATACAAGGGTCCTAGTTCTCCCTCCCTTGGTAGTATTAGAGACTTTAATACTTGGATTAATAGCTTGGGAGTTCAGCAAATAAGTACAGTAGGGAATCTGTTCACATGGTGTAATTCCAGACTTAGAAACCCTACATCTAAAAGGCTTGATAGAGGATTGTGTACTATATCCTGGAACTATAGTTCCCCTCCTCCTCCATCCAAATCTTAAACAGACAAACTTCGGACCATTCCGCCCTGCTCTTACAGATTTCTAATTTGATTACTAACTGCCCTAAACCATTTAGGTTCCTAAACGTATGGTTCAACCGGCAGGATTTCATTCCTTTAATTAAGACATGTTGGGATAAAGAAATTATTGAAACTGGATTATTAGGTTTCTTTTTTAAACTAATCAGATTGAAAAAGGAGATAAAAAAGTGGAATAAAGCCTGCTTTGGGAATATAGATTCTAATATCTTAGATGCTGAGGAAAGCCTTAGAATTTAAGAAAATGCTTTTGACCTAAACCCCTCAGCTGTTGAGCTAATAAAATTAAATGAGAAAAGGGCTCTGCTGCTGAGAGCACAGAAGGAAAAAGAGAAGTTTTGGAAACAGAAAGCTAAATTAAAATGGCATAGGTTAGGGGATAACAACACACAGTTCTTTCATAAAGTGGTCCAACAGAAAAACAGCAGACTCCAAATAACTAAGATTAAAAATAATGATGGTCAATGGCTAAGTTCTCAACTAGAAATTAATAATGAAGCCATTTCTTATTATTGTAACTTTTTGAAGGAACCTAATCAGGTGCCTAATGTTTCTTACTATTCCCATTTCCTGAGCCAAATACCAAATGTTATTTCTGATAATGACAACTGTGAGTTATCTAAACCAGCCACTGAATCTGAGGTTGAGACAGTTGTTAAAGGTCTAAGTAAAAACAGTAGTCTGGGGCCTGATGGTTTTACCCCTAAATTCTACTCTAAATGCTGGTCTATAATAAAAACTGACCTCATCGAGGCAGTGAATGAATTCATTGATGGCACTGCGCTGCCTAGAGGTATATCCAGTACTTGGATTACCTTAATTCCCAAAAAAGCCACCCCTACCTCTTTTGATGATTTTAGACCAATTAGCCTGTCCAATGTACTTAACAAAATATGCTCCAAGGTGCTAATGGAAAGGCTTAAACCATATATGGATAAACTTGTCTCACCTAATCAAACTGCTTTTATGCAAAATAGGGATATCTCGGATAACATCATCTACCTTCAGGAAATGATTAGGTTTCTTGATAAAAAGGCTAGAATCCCTAATTGTATTCTGAAACTTGACTTACAGAAAGCTTTTGATAGAGTAAATTGGCTTTTTCTTAGGGAAGTTATGATGAAATTTGGTTTTAGTGGAAAATTTCTGAATGCTGTTATGTCTAACCTTTCCCATGCTCATTTTTCAATACTTATCAATGGTAATCCTGTGGGTTTTTTCAAGGCCACAAGAGGAATAAAGCAAAGTGATCCACTCTCTCCCTTCCTCTTTAATATTTTTTCTGAGGCTTTCTCTAGGAGCCTTTCTTTCATTTTCCAAAACAATAAGCTTTCATATTATCAAATCCCATCTCCTATCCCACCAGCTACCCATCTTATGTATGCAGATGATACTATTATTTTCATGCAAGCTTCTAAATCTAATCTCATTAGGATTAATGCCTTTCTGGATGTTTTTGAATATACCTCGGGCTAAAAGTTCAATTTTAATAAATCTGATTTCTATACTAGTAAAAGGGCTTCAAATGGTAAACTTAATCAGATCAGGACAATACTTAATATGAAGCAGGGTTCCCTACCTTTCCAATACTTAGGTTGCCCAATTTTTAAAGGTAGAACTCTTAACAGGTATTTCCAGCCACTTATGGAAAAAGTAGACAGAAATTTGCAAAATTGGAAAAACCAATGGTTGAGTACAGGGGGCAAACTTATTCTGATTCAATCCTGCTTGTATACGATACCTCAACATCTATGGTCTGTAACAAATCCACCAAAAGCAATAATCAAATCCCTAGAGAAAAGACTGGCTAGGTTTTTCTGGGGTGAGACTGAAGGGAAAAGGAACAAAATATGGAGAAAATGGGCAACCCTTGCTACTCCAATCTATCAGTGTGGTTTAGGGTTTAGATCTATCAAAGCTATTCTAGATGTTTGCTCCCTTAAACTGTGGTGGAAATGCCAATTGGGAAATACTCTGTGGGTCAAATTGCTATGGTATTTTTCTGATACGCTTAGGAAATCTGTAACCTGGAAAAGAATCTGCATTGTGAACCTTTTTGCTGAACAAAATTCATTTATAATCCATGGGAAAGGTTCCTGTAATTTCTAGACTGTAAATTGGTGTGTGTCCGGAACATTAATAAACTTTGTCCCTTATCATATATCTACAACATTTAAATTCTGTACAGTGGCAGATTTTATTAGGAATAAAACGGAGATTTTAGATCGGGTTTCCCATTTCTTAGAACATGATACTGTGTTATTTCTACAGGGAGCTGAGCTAGTACAGTCTAGAGAAGACAGGATCATCTGGAAACCTGATCTTACAGGTAACTTTTCCTCCAAATCGGCCTACCGAGCAATGACAGCGGTTACAAGTAATTCTCTGACATCTAAATTGCTGTGGAATAGTGTCCTCCAGAAAAAGGTATCAATTTTTACTTGGAAGATGTTACACTCCTTGCTTCCTTTCGATGATATACTTATTTTGTGTGGGTTTTCCCTTGCATCGAAATGCCTTGTCTGTTGTCATATGGATTCTATTGAACATTTTTTCATATCCTGCCCATTGGCTAAATCTGTATGGAATTATATGTCTTCCTTAGTACTTTTCAATATTACTGATCCTCAGTCCTTAGCTCAAACTTTTTTCACATTCTGGAACTGTGGAGACCTCCCTAAATGCCACCAGCTGGTTTGCAATATACTTCCTCCTATTATTTGCTGGTCCCTTTGGAAGGCAAGGAACCGATATCTCTTTCAGCAAATCCCTTTTTCTACTGAATACATCTGTAAGGAGGCCCTTGATCTTACCAGGTTAACTCTGTTTGCTAATCCCACATATCTGACATCCTCCAATGACATCCCACATCCAATTAAAAGCCTAATTCCCCACCTCAGACCCCCTCCTAAACCGATAATAAAGACTGTTTGGTGGGAGAAACCAAAACTTAATTGCATTAAGATCAACTCTGATGCATCATGGTTTCCAAACAAGGCCACGGTAGGGATAGTCATAAGGAACAACAGTGGCACACCCTTACATGTTAAGTCTGCAGCAATCTTGGCTAACTCCTCCTTGCTTGCCGAGATTCTGGCTGTGCAATTTGCATGCCTAAATTGTTGCCATTTGGATGAAACTGTTACTATTGAATCTGACTCTCAATTAGCGGTAAAAATGATTAATGATCCATACTCATCCCATTGGAATGTTTTTAATGAGGCTTACAAAGTTAATCATCTTCTGTGTGGTGCTAAGCTTTTGTGTGTGCCACGGGAAGGGAATATGGTTGCGGATGCAATCGCCAAACACCATTCTGCACATAATCTGACTTTGAATCTACTTAATCTCCTGGTGCATATCAAGGGCCTTATAACATTAGATATGCAACAACTGCCGCAGATTAGAATTAACTCGACTTGCTCGAGTGAGAATTGATACTGCTAATGAATTCTGTTTTTCATGTAGGTACTTTCATCACTGTTCTCACGGTGCGCACATTGGAATCACTACACCAAACTGGAGACCTCATCTATTGGAAGAAAGACTCAGACTTCATCGTTTCGGAGACCACTGCTCCATCTCCTTGCAAGGATCAGTTTTAATTTGGGACTACTTTATGTTAGTTGCCTGGCCAAAATATGAATTAACACGGGGTGTGGAGATTCGTAGCTTTGGGATCGCAACTAACCTAATACTGTTAACTGTGTTCAGTTCCTAGCGTAGGATACACATCTCATTTTGCGGGCAATGCTGTTGCCTCATGTAAATTAATACTAAACTACTATGGTTTCTTTTGGTTTGGGGTACCATATATATCAACCCCCACCTTCGGGTGTTATTCGATTAAAAAAATCATTTTTTTGTCAAGACGTAAACAAATGTTAATGTAATCATATGAAATGTAGGTTAGTATGTGCAATATCCTATCAAAGTACAGTGTAGTTTAAAATTTTTTATTTTAAAAAAAACATAAATTGAGGACGCATTCTCTGAATGCGTCCTCCAAATCCATATTTATAAAAACAGTGAGGACGCATTCGGAGAATGCGTCCTCCACCATGGTATCCAAAATTCAAAAGATGCACAATTACATCCAAAATAATGAGATCATGCACCTAAAAATCAAGAACTCATTGCTCCTATGCTTTATATCTTGTTGTTAAATGGTCGATAAGCCTGATATGTACCTATTAACATAATAAAGAAGAGAGAATAGAAGAATGATAAGGGAACTATTCTTTTCCTATCAGAATTGTAATATTGTAGTGCTTATATTATTATACCATTTGTATTCATTATAAATATCAATATATGCAGTCTACAATTGTGAGTTTTTATCATGGTATCAAGATAGGTTCATCTAAATCCTATTCTTTTTCTTCCATTTTTTTTTTGAAAATTAAACCCTAAATCCCCTATTTTGGTCGTCGACAACACCTCTTCTTTTCGATCGTCATCCGCGGGCCATCTCCATCGGTCGCCGCACAGTCGCATGAATCTGTTATTGCTCTATCAATCCCACCACTGATCGGCCACTCGCCGTGGTCGCTTAGATTTCTTCAGCTGCGCGGTTCCCTCTCTTCTCGCGGATCTCCCTCGGTTTCTCCATGGAACCGTTTAGGTTTACTTCATTGGTCCATTAATCTCCATCTATTTACATAATCTGGAATGAGTAAGTTCCTTATCTTTTGGCATCTTATGATTTGTTCGGTTTTGTTAAGGTCTCCAATCCCTGTCTTGCTAATTCAACCTTGACCTTATCCTTCTCTGTGGCGACCTCCAAAAAATCCACGAAGACCACCACTGCTCCGTTACCTGCAGT
This sequence comes from Rubia yunnanensis, assembly GCA_037428765.1. Taxonomy (NCBI): domain Eukaryota; kingdom Viridiplantae; phylum Streptophyta; class Magnoliopsida; order Gentianales; family Rubiaceae; genus Rubia; species Rubia yunnanensis. Next base: position 94,604,166 of record CM075065.1, read on the forward strand.
TGGTACCCAACCTAAGACGGATAAGGAGATGAAGACCTTTTTGTACTCCTCTCTTACCATCGCTTCCATGTCTATTGTGGTTGGATCTCAGACATCTGCTCAGGTTTGGAAGGCTTTGGCTTCTACCTCAGGTCTCGCACATGTAAACTTCATATTTTGGATAGTATGATGTGATACGAATATCAAATGCTTTGATGTTCTTTAAATGCTTTGATGGATCAAATTTATGATGAAGAATTGAAGGAGTCACCACCGACATCTTGGATTCATTATTCAAGATTATCGACGAACTAAAGATATCATGAAGAACACTATACTCTTTTTTCCCACTGGGTTTTTAATGAGGTAGTGTGATCATTGTAAATATTGTAAAATTATTTCACTTTGGGTTTATGGACTGACAATTCAGCCATGTGGGCTTTGAAGAGCTGAATTTCAAAAATACAGTCCATTAGAGTTTAGTATATTGATTTTATTCTGATTAGAATTAGATTTAGTAAGATTAGTTAAGGTAACATTCTTCAAGGTTACTTCTTGAAGAATTCAACTAGATTACCTTAGATTACCATTTATTTTAGGTATTTTAGTTAGATATGGTTTTAGTTTCTTAAAGCTGCCATAAGTCAATTCAGTTTCCAGTTGTGATTAGGGTTTGGGGCAAGATTGTAACCCTATAAATAGGGAGGCCTTATGGACGAATTTCACACACTTTTATCAATAAAATATACAACCTTTTGAGTTCATACTCTTTGCTTGCGAGCTATTCCATTGTTGCTTAACCCCGAGGGCTAGTTAAGTATCAATAAACCTTGTAATATGATCCTGAGGGCTAGTTAGAGAGCAAGTCAAAGTTAGGTGTACCCCGAGGGCGAGACTCCTGAATTTCGTGCGAGATGGTGCGGGTTTGCAAATCCCCTAACTAGATCAAAGATATTAATTCTGCAAATCGTGAGTTTTTGCAAGGAGATTTATATCATGATGTCATTGACCCAGGATGATCTCTTTGTGCAGGATTACTATGCACGCTACAAAACTGTGTTGGATAATTTGAATACTATGGCCATTCTACCTGTTGATCAAAAGATTATGTGCTTCTTTCGAGGTTTGAATTCTACTTTCATTGAGTTTATTGTTGCTCATATGAACATCAATCCCCTTGTAGAATTGTTTGATGTGGTAGCCAAAGCTCAAATCTCATGAGTTCTCATTAAATACTCGCACTAAGCATCAACATGACACCCCAGAGAAATTGTAGTATTTGTCAAGCCAACTCCGCAGCAGCATCTGCCATTGCATGGTATTCTGATTCTGAACTAGAACGAGAAACTATAGGTTGCTTCTTAACACTCCAAGACACCAGTTTACCACCAAGGAAAATGGTATAACCATATGTTGACCTACGAGTCTCTATGAAATGAGCCCAATACGCATCAGAATAACCCAAAACTGGTAAAACAGATAAATTGTGAGAAAGTGAAGACCATAGTGGGGAGTACCATGCACATAGTGCAAAATTCGAGTAACGGCCTGGAAATGGTCATCGATAGGAGCGTGCATATACTGACTGTTCATGTTCACAGCTTAAGACAAATGGGGATGTGTAATCAACAAATATTGAAGTGTAGTGACCAAATACCGATAAAAGTGTGCAATTTTTTAACGACTTGCCGGAAGAGCTAGAAACCTCCAAAAAAGCAATGAAAGGAATGACAACAGGCGAAGAGTCTTACATTCTGCCATGTAGCAAAATGTCCTTGGCATATCTGGCCTGACCAAGGAACAAGCCATCAAAGGTATGAACAACCTCAAAAAAAAATACAGCAGAGTGCCAAGATCAGTAATCTTGAATTCCTGAATAACTCGATCAATAAAATCCCGAATGAGATGACCATCATTCCCATTAAGAATAATGTCATCAATATAAACCAACAAGTAGAGCAAAGCAGCACCCTGAGAAAAAACAAATAGAGATGTATCGGAGGAACTGCAAACAAAACCCAAGCCAATAAAAAATGAGCTAAAGCATTGAAAGCAAGCACGGGGAGCCTACTTCAAACCATAAATAGCCTTGCATAGATGACAAACAAAATTAGGATGCATCGGGTCTTTGTATCTAGCAGGATGCTCCATATAAACCGATGAAGCAAGAACACCATCTAAAAATGCATTCTTGATGTCCAGCTGTCGTGAGGGCCAATTACAAGTGACAACCATAGATAAAACAGTACAAATAGTAGACACCTTCACCACAGGACTAAATGTATTATCATAATCAAAACCATGTAGTTGCAAAAATCCCTGAGCAACTAACCTTGCTTTATGTTTGCTAAGAGAGCTATTAGCCTTATACTTTAAACGGAAAAACCCATTTTGAACCAACAACATTGGCATGGGATGAACGAGGAACTATATCCCATGTATATTGAATGCGAAGAGCATCCATCTCTAATTCTATAGCACCAGCCCATTCAGGATCCTTGACAGCCGACCGATGAGAACGAGGCTCTGTTTTACCAAACAAAGCACTCAGTAAACCAGTATTATCATATTAAAAAACTCCTTGTACCAGAGAGAGCCAATACATGATCTAGTAGCCATCAGATGACGAGAAGAATGACCCATCTCTGGAGCAGGCGCGAATCCTGAGGCAAGCATGAAACTCGAGGCCAAAGGCGGTGAAGACTGATCTGGCGATACTGGCATTGAAGGCTACACTAATAGAGCAGGTAATAGCTGAATGCCCACTGGAACCGCTGGCATCGTGGCTAATGGCACATGGGTCACACACGCTGGCGGTGCGTGATCTACACATGCTGGACTCGAGCTGGCAGTTGGTGGCACATGTGACATTTGGACTAGCGACACAGGCTGCTGGTCTCTGTGCGGTAAACAAACACAATTTTTAGATAAATCTTGAGCTGCCGGTATAAACTGTAAATCAACATCTTCCCAAATAATGGGCAATTTAGCTAAGAAGGATGGCTCAAACACCTCTAACGACACCGACGAAGGTTCCAAAATGCATAAACATCTAGTGAAGGTGGATCAGTGACAGTACCAGTATGGGTAGCTGGAAAAAATATCTCATCAAACCGAGCATGGCGAGTGATGTACTTCTTTTTGGTAAGAGGATCTAAACAGTGATATTCCTTAAACTGTGAACTGTGACCCAAAATTATACAAGACATACTCTAAGGTGCTAATTTATGTGTAGCATAAGGCCTCAAATACGAAAAACTCGATAACCAATGGATTAAAATTGGAGTAGTCAGGAGTAGTACCAAAACTAGTAGAGAACAGAGACTGACTAGATAAAACTGGAGTAGGCAGTCTATTGATGATGTAGAATGCAATCAAAAAAGCATCATACCAAAAATAATGATGAAGGCCATAATGAAAAAGCAATGACAGACCTGTCTCAATAATATGACGATGTTTCTTCTCTGCGCGACCATTTAACTCTTGAGTCTAAGGACAAGAAAACTGATAATGAATGCCCTTAGACACAAAATGAGATCACCTGTGATGATTCAGAAACTCGGCTCCACCATCACTCTGAAATACTTTAATGGTGGTAGAAAACGGGTTCTCAACAAGAGCCTCAAAATACATTTAAGCCTCTACAAAATTAGACTTTCGTCGTAGGGGACATAACCATGTAAACCGAGAAAAATCAACAACAAAAATGACACAATAAAGGTACCCAGTGGTAGAGACAACAAGTAAGGATCCTCAAAGTTCATAATGAACTAAATCAAGTATATGTGGTGCGTGTTTTAAATTATCATTTAAAGAAAGACACTTGCCATTAGCTATCTCACATGAAGAACACAAATGAGGCTTAGGCAACAAACTAGTAACTGACAACTACCAGTATTATTTAAAGATGAAATAACAGAAAAGGGCCATAGCTCAAATGAGGTCTTGGCTTTATTTGAACTAATAAAAGAAACTAGAGAATCACACCCATAATCTAAAATGTAGAGACCTTTCTCACTATTCCCTCGGGCCATGAGCTCTTTGGTAACCTTGTTTAGGATGGTGAAAGAATTGTCATCAAAACAAACAACAACATTTAAATCTCGGGTTAACTTGGTAATAGACGATAATTCTTGGTAATATTTGGAACAACCAAAAAATCAAATAAAGTAAAAGAATTAGAAATTCAGGTATTGCCAGTGTGGGAAATATGAAAAAAAAAAGAACTATTGCCAAAATAAACACAACGATTACCATTATAAGGAGCGACGCTATCCAGATTGGATGCAAAGGCAGTCATGTGATTGGTAGCTCCAGAGTCCATGTACTAATCAGAACCAGCATGATATTTTTGTGGCTGATTTGTATCCGCGGAATTGGCGACATCATCGCGAGATACATGAGAAAGCTTGTATATGTATTCAACAAGATGATCAGGCCGATGACACTAGTGGCAGAAGTAGGTACCACTATCGCGGCAACCCTATGGATTTGGGTTGTTGTCGCCTGGAGCCGGTGATCTGCTAGTGCCTATTACATGGCCACAGCCTCGACCGCCTCTACCTCATCCATTTCTGTGGCCTCTCCTGCCATGGGCAGACTGTCAAGACAATTGCTGGGATGCCAAAAAAGTAGCAGGTACTGGTCCAAAAGCAAAATTCGGTCTAGCTTTGAGAAAATACTCTAAAGCTTCGGCATCAGCCATAATGGTAAACTGCTCAGGCGAAAATTTTGATCATCTGAGTTTGTGACAATTGAGAAAAGTTATCACTCAAACCATGAAAAAATAGCAGAAAAATGTCATCATCAAGAAGGGTGTAACCCATAACACACAATTCATCAAGGATATCTTTAAAGCGAGAGTAGTAATCCTGAACAGGCTGATCACCTTGATGAATGCCATACAACGATCACAGAGATGAAGACGACGAACACGAGAACTGTTATGATATTTAGTAGCTAAATCATTCCATACCTGAGCAGCAGTGATCATACTATCAACTACAGACATCGCATACGGAGTAAGGAATGAAAAAAGAGCTGTTTGAACTAGTTGATTTGATTGAATCCAAGCAACATAAGCTTTTGCGACAGCTTTTGAGGATTCAGTATCGTCAGAATTCTTGTCACTGAATCCCTTAGAGGTTAAATTAGGTGGTGGATTTGGACACTAGTTCGATCTATCAACAAAACCAATTAACTTTGTAGTTCGAGAAAAAGAGGTAACCTGAGTACGCCAGTGAGAGTAGTTAGAACCATCAAGCTTGATTGTGATGCAACTGATTAATAAAGGAAGTAAAATCGACATCATCAAGAATAAGGAGGAACAAATCCAAACACAAAAGAAAAATCAAGTCGCGCCAAACACACAACAAGCTTGTGAATGGCAATGGACAACTGATCTAACTTTGGTGCAAGGATGTTGGAGCACCAGCAACGGCAGTGGACAGAGGGCAACACCAACGACAGATCTGCAGCACGTGATGGTCATAGCGGTGGCACGTGGATCAGCAACGAATAGCGCGTGTGGTGGGCAACATTCAATTTCGATCTGCGATCACCCAAGAACTGGATAGTGGCGGTGATCAAGAAAAACGAGGTGGGTGAGAGCGACCTTTGATCCAAAAAATTGGATGAAATTTTGAAATTTTTAGGAAAAGCCAGAGAATTTTTAGAGAGATGTGATGTGTCCATTTTAGGCGCATTATTTAGTAGTATTTAGGATCACTTTTGTGCTCTTTTATTATCGAGAGCTTGTGTTTTACCTTGAAATTCACTTAGGAGAGGTAAAAGCAACTTTGTACTCTTTTACCTCTTTTAAGTGGATTTTGTGTGACAAGGGAAGAACACGGAACCAACGAAGACCGGAAGACATTGAAGACTATACTTTCGAAGACTTTTGGATACTCACTTCGAAGACATGAAGACCGGAGGCCGTTGAAGACCATTTTGGAGCTGTTGAAGACTTGAAGAGTGAGAGGGATGGCTATGAAGAAGACAAAGAAACAATGCAAAACTGTGGCTGCCGTCGCGACCCCGTCGCGACACCGTCGCGACACCATCGCGAGCCGGGGCACCGTCGCGAGTCGCGACGAACACCGTCGCGAGTCGCGACCATCGGGCGGCCAGAAATCAATTTTATTTTCTTTGCACTATAAATACCATCTCTTTTCCCTCTTCTTCTCCAAGCTTTTCAGGCGCATTTTCTCTGGTTTTTGGCGCCATTTTTTAGGTTTTTCTTCTTCTTTCTTTTCTTAGCTTTCTCTTAGTTTGATTATGTCTTTTGTTGTTGTTCTAGAGTAGTTCTTGTTCTTGGGAGCAAAGGATTGAAGCTTCCACTATCTATGTAGCAAGAACTCATTTATATCTATCTATTTGGTATTTTTGCTATTGTGCAATTATTGTGCTTTGAATGTTAATTGTTGATTGCATTGATGTTGTTGAGAGCTTGATGATATGAAATGCTTGGATTAATTGCTAGCTAGGGTTTGGGGGATTTGGGTTAATTTCCCCCCTGTTCTTGTTAGCAATGTGAGAGTGTGAATTAGAGTTTTCGATTGTGTTAGTGTGTTGACAATGTGCTAGGCGAATGTGATTGATGTCGAACTCTTCGTCATGTTTGTTTGTGTAGCAAACGAGAGAGTCATATGCTCGTGGATGAATGTGCGTTGCACGTTCATCCAATCTCGTGTAATTGCATGAATTGGTTCAATGCTTAGTCACGGTGTAGTGGTCATAGGCATTGCCAAGCTTGTTGGTCCTTCGTGCTAAATGCCACCAATGACACCTTGAGTCGTGGTCGCGACTCGGGAGCCATTGGTGAGGTTTGACGAGAGATGTCGAACTCACTCTCGCAAACTACAAACTAAGAAGGATAGGAGTTCAGTCTCCACGACAAGTAGTTGAAGTATTGAATAGGTGATTTAAACTCATTCTTGAAGCATTTGTTATTTGGCGTTTATGTACTCTTGACGGTGTGTTTCACTGCATGTGTGCCATGAGTGGTTTGAGCATAGGGAGTGCTTGTGTGGTTGAATTGCTTAGGTGTAGGAACGTGACGACTTCCGTAGCACCTTTGCATGAAGATCTACGAGCATGAACTTAGAACTCCTTGTGGTGTGTGTGTTGTGGTACTTGCTAGATGGGGTGTGTGAGCGTTGGGTCATGAATGCTATATGATGGAATGTGTGAATGATTCGATGAACTACATTAGATGTGGAAGTGGATATCCATTGCCCCCAAGGCATTTTATCTTTGTAGTTTAAAACCCCTTTTCTTTAGTTTCGTTTGATGATTAGCATAGTCACTTGACGTTGCTAGTTATCTTTGTTAACTTAGGAACCAACCAACCAACCAACCCCCCCTTTTACATTGCTTTTAAGTGTGTGTAAATATAGTTACTCCTAGCCTAATATATCAACCATTTGTGTGCTTAGACGCTTAGGAAGATCCCTCTTCTCATTGGACGACCCCGATTTGCCACTATCTACCTAGTTGTAGAAAGTAAGCAGTGAGGGCTTATAAATTATCTTTTGGCGCGCGGGCGCGACGACCGCCCGCGCCTGTCAAGATGTGACTGATACCATAATAGAATGTAAAGCCCCAAATAATTGCGGTTATTTATATTGATATATAGTGAGTACAAAGGGTATACAAAGCCAAAACAAATATGAAACAAGATATATACAAAACTAATTAGAAAGGGTATTCCTTTCTTATTCCAATTCTAATTTATATATATCTTTTATTATCAATATTTCTCATATTGCAAATTCCCAGATTTCTTATTCTCCCTCTCTCTATTTGTTGTTTTGGTTGTGCCTCTTATTACTAAGTTTGATGTCTATTAGCAAACAGACTCATGCCATTGTTGTTTTATGATCATTCTTTCTCTATTTAAAACAAGGTTACCAAGGAGCTCGTGGGCCAAGGACACAGTAAGTGGGGTCTTCACGCCTTAGACTATGGTAGTGTTGCATTAGTTTCTCTTGTCAAGTCAACTAATAGTCGATGCATCAGAGAAACAGGCGGATAGAGAAACAGGCGGCATCGGAAAAATAGTCATTGTTGGAGCAGACGACACGGACAGCGTATTAAACTCACGCACCAGTAGCACTTTCGATGCGTACGGCGGTATGTGCGAACGCGTGCTGGACGGCATTTCTTCGGACTGCGGATATGCACAATTTTCAAGAAAAATATGAGCTCCCAGTAAAGACTGTAAATCAGAATTATCCAAAATAATGGGCAATTCGGTTGATGAAGATGGCGCATACACCTCCGAAGGCACAGAGGAAGGTTCCAAAAAGGTAGAAACATCGAGTGAAGGTGGATTAGTAGCAGTACTAGTGCAGGTCGTCAGAAAAAAAATATCACATCAAATCGAGCATGATGAGTGATGTACTCTTTCTTCGTAAGAGGATCGGGACAGCGATAACCCTTGTACACTGAACTATAACCCAAAAATATACAGGACATACTCCGAGGTACCAACTTATGTGCAACATAAGGGTGTAAATACGGAAAAACTTGACAACCAAATGGATGAAAATTGGAGTAATCAAGAGTTGTACAAAAAATAACACAGAGCGAAGATTGACCAAATATACCTGGCGTTGGCAGCCTGTTGATGATGTAGACTGTTATATAAAAAGCATCATACCAAAAAGAATGATGAAGGTTGGAATGAAAGAGCATCGACAATCATGTCTCATTGATGTGACGATGCTTCTTCTCTGCACGACCATTTTGCTCTGGAGTTTAAGGACATAAAAGTTGAAGATGAATGCCCTTAGATGCAAAATGTGATCGAAAGCGATGAAACAGAAACTTGGTTCCACCATCACTTAAATACTTTAATGGTGGTAGAAAACTAGTTCTCAACCAGAGCCTCAAAATGCATATAAGCCTCCACAAAATAAAACTTTCATCGCAGAGGATATAATTAACCAGGTGAACCAAGTGAAATCATTAACAAAAATTACATAATAAGACTACCCTGCGCGAGAGACGACATGAAAGGGTCCCCAAAGGTCACAATGAACTAAATCAAGTATGCGTGGCGCACATTTATAATTATCACGGAAAGAAAGACGCATGTCTTTAGCTATCTCACAAGAGGGACATAAATGAGGCTTGAGCAGCAGACTAGTAACTGAAAAATATCCAAACTTGCTCAAAGAAGAAATGATGTCGCGGGGAACATGACCCAATCTACTAAACCAAAGTTCAAAAGATGCTTTAGAAGCACTCAATGCAACAAAAGCAGATAAAGCAGCACCACCAAAATCCAAAACATATAAACCCCCCATCACGATGACCTTTGCCAATAACATCACTAGTAAACTTGTTCGAAATAGTGAAAGAAGAATCATCAAAGCAAATAATAGCATTCATATTCCAATTTAACTTGCTAATAGAAAGAATCATTTTAGTAATTTGAGGAACCACCAAAACATCAGACAATGATAATGAATCAAAGACTCGAGAATGATCAACATGGGTAATGTTAAGAATAGAACCATTACCAACAATAACATGATTGTCACCAGAATAAGGAGTAATGCGATCAAGAGCGGACTGTGAAGAAGTCGTGTGATTGATCGCGCCAAAATCAGCTATCCAGCGAGCACGTGGTGGAGAATGCGGCAGAGAGACATGAGAAGAAGCCCGAGAGACAAAATGGAGACAAATCGAGGCAGTGTGACCAAATTTCTTACACCACTGACACTGCAACTGATACCATTCATCATGCAATTTAGAGAAAGAAAAAGAAACATGACTCGAGACGTGACACCAGATCAAAAGAATCCATAACTTTAATAAATATATTATAAAACAATTTGATGCTGACTGGATGCTGACAAGGCGCTGATTAGATGCGGACTGGGGCAAGAGATGAAATGAGCCTTGAAAAGGAAAGAACTTAATATATAATGGGTCGTAATATTTTAGGCTATCTCTCGATAAAATGAACAAGGTGTGAGAAACAGGGGCACGAGAAAAGTTTGTGCGTGTCTTCATGCACCATAAACAAAGAAGCCGCGTCTGGACGCCCTGCATGTCTCTTCACGTGCCACAAAAAAAGGGCCTGGATGCTTCGCGCACAACTTCAGGCGCTAGACAAAAAATCTGCAACAATCCAAGACAGATCTGAAACCCAAAGAAGACCTTGAACAACTGCAAAAGATAAAAGGAAACAGAGGTCTTCGGACCTTGAACAGCGTGTGCAAGGCTGAAATCATAGAAGACGAGTGAAGAGTCCGCCAGAAAAAATGGAGATCTCCCTGACACATCAGACCAATTGCACAACACGGGCTTGCAATTGAGCATGCGGCAGCAGGAGCAGATCCTCCAGCCAAGCGACTGAGCAGGTGGTGGCAGGAGCAGATCGGACGAGATGGGAACTCGCCGAATAAGAGATGGTCACTGGGAAAACTGATGAAAGTGACCAAAATTGGTACTAGACGGCGGCAGTGGGTAGCGGCCGATCGGAGAAGGACAATTGTTTTTGTAATTTTGGGAAAAGAGATAGAAACTAGGAATTTTAGAGAGACAGATGCCATGATAAAATGTAAAACCCACAAATATACTATGTGTATTCATATATACAGTATCTCAGTCTTCTGCTGAAGCGGAGTATCGTGCTATGGCTGTTACTTGTTGTGGTTATGGCTTAAGTCTTTACTGAAAGACTTAGGGGTTACGCTTGCTGCTCCTATGTGTTTATTTTGTAACTGTTAATCTGTTCTTCACATTGCAACAAATCCAGTGTTCCATGAACGTACGAAGAATATTGAAGTTGATTGTCATTTTGTCTATTATCTTGTGCAGTCGGGTACTATAATTACTCATCATATCCGCACTACAAATCAACTTGCGGACTTGTTTTCCAAAGCTCTCAGACATAACCGATTTTATTCATTGCTTGGCAAGTTGGGCATTTCTGATCCCCATGCTCCAACTTGAGGGAGGGTGTTAAGGAATATAAATATTACTTGTAATTGTAATTAGATTCTATTTCATTTTCCTAGCTTGTATAGGTATTTTGTATTACTATATAATGTAACCCGGGTCATTTTTTTTTATACAGCAAATGTTAATATTTTTTAAAAAATTTTAAGCACCCTAAGGTGGGGGATATGTATTAGGTTCCCCATACCTATGTAGAAATCAAAAGATGTACAAAGATGTTTGGGATATTACATCGGTAAGGCAACCTCGTTGCCTTCAAAAGAATAGACTAATAGTAGTGGACTGGTGGATGTAAACTGAAAAGAGTTGAAACTTTCTGGGTCGGGGTCCGGTGGTGCTCGAGGAGTGATGTGTTCTGGGTGTCGAGTGTTGTAGTTTTTGAGGGGTGGTGTGCTCGTGTTCGAGAGGTCCATAGTTGTTAAGTGCCTTAGTTCTCGAGGGGTGTTGTGCTCGTGGTTGAGGGCTCCATAGTTTGAGGGCTTCAAGATTCGAGGGCTCCATGGTGTCAGGACTCTATAGGGCACATTCTCGATGCTCCAGTCCCGAGGTCTCGTTGCCAGTCTCGAGTTCTTGATGCTCCATGAGGCGTGTTTTCGAGTCTCCAGTCTCGAGTACGTCGGTCTCAAGTGCTCGCTGTTCCGGTCTCGAGTGGTCAATGTTCCATTCTCGGGTGCTTCAGTCTCGAGTGCTTGATACACCAGTCTCGAGTGCTCGATGTACCAGACTCAAGTACTCGAGTGATCGATGCACCACGTGCTCGATTGCTCGATGCACGGGTGCTCAAGTACTCGATGCTCGAGTACACGATGGTCCAAGGTCGAGTGGTCAATGCTTCAAGCTGAAGTATTCGAGTGCTCAATGCACCTGGCTCGAGTACTCGATGCACCAGGCTCCAGTGCTTGATGATCCAGACTCCAGCAGTGCTCGATGCTCCATTCCTAAGTGGTTGATGCTCCTGTCTCGAGTGCTCGATGCTCCATTGTTGAGTGCTCAAATACCCATCTCGATTGCTCGATGCTCCATTCTCGAGTGCTCGAATACCCGTCTCGATTGCTCGATGCTCCATTGTCGAGTGCTCAAAAACCCGCCTCAATTGCTCGATGCTCCATTGTCGAGTGCTCGATGCTCCAGGCACCAAATGAGAGTGCGATGCTCCAGGCTCCAGTGTCGAGTGCTCAATGTTCCAGTCTCGAGTGCTCGATGCTCCAATCTCAAGTGCTCGATGCTCTATGCTCGATGCTCTAGGTTCCAAGGATGAATGCTCGATGTTCCAGTCTCGAGTACTCCATGCTCCATGCTCGAAGCTCCAGGTTCCAAGTGTGAGTGCTCTGTGTTCCATTCTCGATTGCTCGATGCTCCAGTCTCGAGTGCTCAAAGCCCCCGGCTCGAGTGCTCGAAGCCCCGACCCGAGTGCTCGAAGCCCCGGCCCGAGTGCTCGATGCCCCCGGCCCGAGTGCTCGAAGCCCCGGCCCGAGTGCTCGATGCCCAGGCCCGAGTGCTTGATGCCCCACCCCAAGTGCTCGATGCCCCAGCCCCGAGTGCTCGATGCCCCATCCCCGAGTGCTCGATGCCCCAGGCCCGAGTGCTCGATGCCCCAGGCCCAAGTGCTCGATGCCCCAGGCCCGAGTGCTCAATGCTCCAGGCTCAAGCAAGAGAATTGTCTATGTACAATGCCGTGATTCAAACTGATATACTTTGAGGTGTCCAGTTCTCGATTGCTCTGTAGCCCGAGGGTTCCAGTACACGATGCCACCAAAGCTTGATTGCTCGAGGGTGCAAAGGCTCTAGATCTCCCTGTTCGAGTGTTCGATACTCCAGGCTTGAGGTGGAAGTAGACTGAGCTCAAAGGTGTGTCCCTGCACAAAATGAAAGGAAAAACTCGGCAGTATCTATTTTTTAGCAGCATGCTTCTGTGTTCGGATGCAAGGAAAATCATTTTTGTCCAATTCGATAAGACCTCTGATGAAAGCTAGAATGTTAGAGATGCTAATGTCATATTGGGGAGGGTGGGTCGGTTTATGCTTTGAGATTGCATCAGCAACTACATTACATTCCCTATATACATGTCTTAAAATAGCTTGGTTATGCTCAGTGTGAATTTGGAAAGCTAAGACATATAGAGACCATTTGGCATATCTGGGATTGTTTATCATGTTCACCGCGCTCATGGCATCTGATTCCACTATATAGGAACATCTGGGGTCCAAACTGGGGAAGCATCTAGCTGCTTCCGGGATGGCCTTCATTTTCGCCTCTAAAGGTGTACTTGCAATGGTAGTGAAGGATTGTATTAGGCAGTCCAGTCTCTAGCTATTAGGCCAATTGTGAACATGTCGGGAGACCATGATGCATCCACATTCACAGTTATACTATTTTTTGGAGCGTTTTTCCAAGAGATAATGGATATCGAAGGCTTAGGTGGTGGTCTCAGAGGCGGAATGAGGGAGAAAATGGGATAGCTTCTGGTAAGATACATATTGGAGTGAGCAGGTTTAGCTGAGAACGACAGAAAGATAAGATCCCTCACTTCTTTAATAATTATTACTTGTGATAATTTTTTGTTGTCATAGAGGAAGGAATTTCTTGCTTTCAATAATGACCAGCATATCAGAGATGGCAACATTCTACCAATATCTCTATGCACCTTACAGGGTTCAGTATTGTTCCAGTAGGCAAAAAACCTTAGGGTTAAGCTGTCTAATGTATCCATTTTTATCCCCAGGATGTCAGAAGTATTATCCCAAACGGCTTGAGCTAAATGGCCTGAAGTGAAAAAATGCTCTGTTGAATCAGGATGATTGCATGCAGGACATTTCGAGGCTAAGCTAATACCACATTGGACTAAGATATCATCAAAAGGAAGGAGGGTATTCAGCAGCTTCCATGTGAAAATGGAAATCTTTTTTGGTAGTCTAGGGTTCCAAATATATGTAGTGGCTAGAAAATTACCTGATTGTTGGGTAAGGCCTCTATATGTTGATTTGAAAGAGAAGATACATGTATCTTCTAGTTTCCATATTAGTCTATCTTCCCTGTCTATGTGAAGCTGTGCATCCTGCAAGAAAGTCAAAGTATCATGTTCCAGATAAGGTGAGATATTCTGTAGTATCTGGTTTTTTTCTCGGATGAAATCAGCAATGGTGTGATAGTAAAAGGGTGACAGGGCTGAGGGTGGGACATATTTAGATAGCGGACCATTTGGGCACCAGTTTGCATTCCAGCAATTACTCAATCCTTTACCATGTATGATGAGAGAGTTTTCTTCTGCAAAAGAGTTAATACTACATATCCTTTTCCAGGTATGGGATTTCTTATGGGACTGTGGAAGTGCCCATAGCAGTTTTGACCACATGGTTGTACCCAATTGGCTTTTCCACCATAGTTTGGCTGAGCATGAGTCAATTATAGCTCTTACAGATCTAAATCCTAAACCATTATGGAATTTATGTTTACACATGTCAGTCCATTTCCTCCACACTTTGTGTAATTTTCCGTCTGTTTCCCCCTAGAAAAACCTTGTCATCTTCTTTTCCAGTGCTTTTATTAACTGTTTAGGGGCCTTTTGGACTAACCAAATATGCTGTGGGAGGGAATATAAACAAGATTCAATAAGCACCATTTTGCCTCCCAAACTTAACCACCTATTTTTCCAGTTCAGAAGCTTTCTATCTACAGCTTCCAACAAAGGTTCAAAATATACATTTAAAGTCCTACCTTTGAAAATTGGACATCCCAGGTATTTAAATGGAAAGATTCCTTTCTTCATCCCTAAGATTGATTTTATCTGATTTATCGTAACAGTTGTTGCTCTTTTGCTAGCATAGAAATCAGATTTATCATAGTTTATCTTTTGCCCAGAAGTTAGTTCAAAAGTTTCTAAAAAGGCTTTTATTCTGATCAGATTAGACTTTGATGCTTGCATGAAAATGATAGTATCATCAGCATAGCTCAGGTGAGATGCAGGTGTGATACCAGTGGGGAGCTGAAAGTAACTGAGCTTTTTATTCATGAAAATAAAAGATAAGCTTCTGGAGAAAGCTTCAGAGAAAATGTTGAAAAGAAAAGGAGATAGAGGATCACCTTGTTTGATGCCCCTTGTAGCTCTGAAAAATCCAACCGGATTACCATTTATAAGAACAGAAAAGTAGGCCTGAGAAAGGTTGTTCATTACAGCTTTTAAAAAACTCCCTGTGAATCCAAATTTACTAAGAACCCTTTCTAGAAATTGTCAATTAACTCTATCAAAAGCTTTTCTAAGGTCTAATTTTAAAATGCAGTTTGGTATCCTATTTTTCTTGTCTAAGAACTTAATCATTTCCTGGAGGTAGAGTACATTATCAGATATGTATCTATTTTTCATGAAAGCTGTCTGGTTAGGGGAAATTAAGTTGTCCATGTATGGTTTCATTCTTTCCATTAGCACCTTAGAACAGATTTTATTTGCAACATTTGATAGACTAATAGGCCTGTAATCATCAAAGGAGGAGGGTGTCTGTTTTTTGGGTATTAAGGCTATCCATGTGCTACTAATTCCTCTTGGTATTTCTGAGCCTAGCAGGAAATCATTTACTACATCTATTAGGTCCTGTTTGATTATATCCCAGCATTTAGCATAAAATTTTGGGGTAAAACCATCAAGGCCTGGGCTACTATTCCTATTCAAACTCATTACCACTTTTTTAAATTCGCCTTCTGAAACCGGTTTGGACAAAGACTGATTGTCCTGGGGAGATATTAGTTCTGGGATTTGGCTGAGAAAGTGGGAATAATATGTGGTAGTGTTGGGCTGATTAGGTTCAGAAAGCAGGTCAGAGTAAAAAGACACATCCTCCTCCTGTATGTCAGTATGAGTTTCTAGCCAGAGACCTTGTTTATTTTTTATTTTTGAGATGTGTAGCTTGCAGTTCTTTTCCTGAACTGATTTATGAAAAAAAGTTGTGTTATTATCTCCAAGTTTGGTCCAGTAGTTCTAGATTTCTGCTTCCAAAAATTTTCTCTTTCTTTTAAAGCTCTAATTAGCAGGGCCCTTTTCTCGTTCAGTTTAATTAATTCTGTATCTGTGCCTATGGAGTCATAGTTTATCTCCTGCAGTCTTAAATTTTCTTCAGCAACTAATACATTGGAATCAATGTTTCCAAAAGATTCTTTATTCCAGACCTTAATTACCTTTTTAGCCTTATTAGTTTAAGATAAAGTCTGAGCATTCCTTGGTTAGGGATTGGTATGGCCCAGTTATTCCTAACCAATTCTATAAATTCTGATCTGTTGAACCATGTGTTAAGAAATCTGAAGGGTTTTGGCTGGGAGGGGACTGTGGATGAGATTTGCAGAAAAAGAGGGGAGTGGTCTGAGGATTGCCTATTTAGTACTTGAATGGAAGATGCTGGGAATTTAGCATTCCATTGCATGGTACTAAGACCCCTATCCAGTCTTTTGAAAGTAGGTTTTCTCAACCTAAAGTTAGTCCATGTATAGAGATTTCCCACTGTATTGATTTCCTGAATTCCATTAGTGGTTATCCAATTATTAAAATCTCTTATACTACCTAGACTTGGGTTGGAAGGTCCCCTGTATTCTGTAAGTGAAGAAATTGTGTTAAAATCACCTATGAAAATTGTTTCTGAAATTGGAAGGTGACTCAGGTCATGCCACAGGACCTTTCTGCCTTCTCTATTCCTAAGGCCATAGACAAAAACAGCATCCATTTCAATCTTTGTTATAACATGTGTAATTTCAGCATGTAAAAATTGTTCATGCTGGGACAGTAAGGCAACATTTATAGTGTCATTCCAGAACAGCCATATTTTCCCATTTTGAAGAGGTAAGAAATGTGAATAACTAAGTTTCTCCATGTAGGAGTGACATTCACTGTTATCATGCATTGGCTCTATTATACACAACAGCTCAATTTTGTTTTTCCTGACGATGTGTTTTAATCTAAGCATTGAAGTCTCTAAACCCCTAAGGTTCCAGACCAGGAAATTAATGGAAGTGGTGTATGTCATTGTTCACCTGATTTGTGCTTTTAGTATTGGATCTTAACATCATCTTATTTAACTGATTCAGGTAAGTGTTCTTCCTAGACTTGGACTTACCTGTAGTATTTATGTTACCTGTTGATTGAGATTGAACATTAACCTGCTCAGGTATTGTAGTTGTGTCATCCAGGAAAGATTCTCCTTCCTCTATTTCTCCTAGCAGTGTTTGTTGTAGTGGATGGTTCAATTCTTCCTCTGCTTCTGGGGATGCACCTGTGTCCTGCAGAATAGAAAATCTATTTTCCATCTTTCTATGTTGAGAAAGTGGAGGATTAGTGTGAGAGAATTTGTGGGTAAAAAGTTTTTGGGACCCTATCTGTATATCGTCCTGAGCATAGACCCTGTGAGTTTTGTTATGGCTTGGTAGTGTTGTTGCATTGATCGACTCTGTAGTAGGTGATTCTGGGTCAGTTTGGGGTGAGTCTGTGAGGTCAAGGATTGGAGATGGATGAGGTGTGTGTGTTGTGTTACTTACTGGACTGATTTCTTGCAGTGCAATGATCTTAGCAGAGTTATTTTCCAGGTGCTTAGGTATGTAGGAGGATGGTTGCAGGGTAGGATTAGTAGTGGCTTTTTGATGCAGTAGTTGGTCTTTGAGATGGGTGCTGTTAGTAGGTTGTGGATCATTAACAATTTTAGGCATCTTCTCAAACTTGTTCCCTTGTGGAGCTGTGTTGGTCTGGGTTAGGCCTCTACATTGGTTCAGTGAGTGTCCTAACTTAGCACAATTTTCGCAGTACAGGGGTATATCCTCATATCCAATGTTATACTTCCTATTGTTTAAGACAGAGCCTAATCTTATGAACTGATTTAGGGGTTTTTACAGGTCTATCTCAACGCAGAGCTTGATTGCAGAAGGTCTAGTTAGCATTTCAGTTGCTAAATCTTTTTTGATGAAATTGCCAATACTATTCCCAATAGCCTCTATAGATGAAGTATTGTAATAGTAAAGGGGAACTTCCCTGATTGTACACCATATGGGGACGATCGGCGATTCCTTCTGTGTGGAGAAATCTGGCGACCATTTGAGGATGTGAACTCCGTTGAAGCTCCACAGACCTTTGATCCAACAGCGTTGATAGTCGTTTGGTAGTTCAAAGTGGATGAGTATATGTTTGTAGTCGAGCGACCCCAATTGGTATTTCCCAGAGAAACCCACAGTCTTGAAAGCCCCTTCCATCTGCTCCATAGATAATCTCCCTTTGGTGAACTTACCCACGAGGGCATTCGTATAGTGAGCCGAGAGTGTGGATATGTCATCGTCAGAGTATAAACAAGCGGTTTCTCCGAGGTGTTCGGATTTTGGGGTGATCTCTGGATTGTTTGGTAGGGCTGAGAGGAGTGGCGGGGCTTTTGATTGGAGCGCTGCGATGAACGATTTAGCATTTGTGGTTGTTGTTTTGTCAGCCATGGTTTCCGATAAATGGAGCAACTCTCTCGTCAATGCGAGAGAGAGCCGTTAACGGCGGAGATGTGGCCGTTACCGGACTCTACAGTAGAAAAACGATTACAGAGGGGGTGGAGGAGGAGAGAGATGAGAGAAAAATTAGCAATTGCAATTTGCAAATTGTAACTCGGGTTATGAATACAAACACACATTATTATTACCCTTATTTTCTATAATTTTGTAAGAGAGTAAAATTTTCAACACTTATACTAGATAAAAATAAAATGTAATCTATCACATCTTGGAGAGTTGACGTTAGTTCTTACGAATAAAATGGCTTTCGTCAAACTAATTAACAAATGGGCATTCAAACGTACGTAATCACGATGTTTTCCAAGGTGAAGAAATAGTTTTCACTATATTAATACTTAATAAACTGTTACTATCTTTTTTCATGGATTTGGTGTTACGGAATTAGTATTATAATTCTTATAGAATTAGTATTAATTAGTATTGGAATTGGAATTGGATTTGTATCCTACTATAATTGTAGATATAATTTTATTCTGTTATCTTCTCCTAGTTGGGATAGGTATCCTGTACTACTATATAATATATCCTGAATTCATGAATAAACATACAGATTATTACCCTTATTTCCTACATGGTATCAGAGCCTAAAATTCTGAAACCTGAATAAAAAATTTTCCGCTGCATTAAAACCCTGCCGTCCGACGTCCACGCGCCGCCGATCCCGACGCCACGCCCATCCTCCGCCACACACCGATCGCCGGAGCTGCCGTTCAACGTCCGACACCGTTGCCCGCCCTCGCGCGCCACCGCTCACCCTCGTTGGTGTGTCCTGTGCTCCTTATTTGTACCTGATTTTACAATATGTCTGGCTCCGAAGATCAGTCTGGTTCTGCTGTTCCGAAGATTCAAGACATGAGTGGTTATGATGTGATTACAGCTTTACTTCAGCAGCTGCAATTGCGATCTGGCCCTCATCCTACTTTGCCGATTGGTCGTGTCACGACTGATCCTTACTTCATTGGTCCTGGCGATGGTCCGGGTTTACAACTTGTACCAATCATACTGAAAGGTGCAGAAAATTATAATGAATGGTCCGATGCGATTAAGAAGCCACTCAAGGTTGCAGGAAGAACGGTCAGCCCATCGACATCTATTTTGCCACACTGAAGAAGTTGTTTGCAGATTATCACTGCATGCGACCTCCTCTGGTTTGTATTTGTGAAGATTGCAAGGCATTATGCCAGTGCAATTTTCCGGCAAAAATCCTCCAAGAGAGAGAGAGGGATTTGATATACCAATTCATCTCTGGCCTCGACGAAGGTTTTCACACCTTGCGATTCCACATCTTGAGCATTGAGCCACTGCCATCTGTCATGAAGGTATACGCCATTGTTACTCAGGAGGAGAATCATAGAGCTATCATTCGAGCTAGTGAGTCTTCTTCTAACTCCATGGCGTATGCTGCACGACGTACCCCACTTGCAAGTTCTTCGCCAGTTATTCTTTCTGCAGCCGACCGCAAGAATCAGCCATGATAAAGATTCCTGTTTCAAGATACATGGTGTCCCAGAGTGGTTAAAGAAGGGTAAGAAATCGGCATCACCTGACCGGCCATTAGTCAACGCCGGTCAAACAAGTGGCGCCACCGATCTCTCGCCCCCGCCGCCGTTCGTCGGATCCGCCTTGTCGCCACCTTGTTTGGTGGCGGCCGCCGCCTCTGCTGTACCTGCCCGCTCCGATTTTGGCCCTGCTCTGTCAGATGAACAATGGAGCACGACCATGAACCTGTTTAATCAGCTTCACTCTCTTCCTGGTGATGAGCCTGGTAAGCATACTTTACCATGGATCCTTGATTCGGGAGCCTCCTATCATATGACTGGTGACAAAGGTTCTCTTTCTGATCTTACTACTACTATTGATGCTGTGAATATTTTTCTGCCCGATGGCTCGATGTTCTCAGCTACACAATTTGGATCCATTTGTTTTGATGGTTTTATACTGCCGCACGTGTTATATATCCCTACATTGCGCTGCAACTTACTGTCATGCTCTAGATTGTTATCTACCCTAAACTATCTAGCTTTGTTTACTGAAAATTATTGCATTTTACAGACAATCAGTACGAGGAGAGTGATTGGCGTGGGTGAATAGAAAGGGGGTGTTTTGGCTTCGTCTGCTGGATGCTCGTGTTCGAAGTCCTGTCCTGCAGCTTCTTCCTACAGTTGCATCACTGTCCTCTTCTAATTTATGGCATCAGCGTTTTGGTCATCCATCTTCCACGGTGTTGTCTTCTATTTCTCCTAGCAATAATAAACATTCTGTGCCTTGTTCTATATGTTATAGAGCAAACCAGCCTAGACATAGTTTTCCTTTAAGTACTACTAATGCTACCGCATTATTTCAATTAATTCATTGTGATGTTTGGGGACCCTATAATACACCACCTTCTAGTGGTGCTTTTTATTTCTTGACAATAGTAGATGATTTTTCCCGAGCTGTTTGGGTTTATTTGTTAGAAGCTAAATCTGAAGTAGCTTCTAGATTTTTAGAATTTAGTGCTTTAGTCAAGAACCAGTGGGGAAAAACAATCCAACGAGTTTGAGCTGATAACGACACTGAATTTATGCCTCTCCGATCTCACTTTACTGCATATGGGATCATTTTTGAGACATCTATGGTTGATACTCTGTAACAGAATGGTCGAGTTGAAAGAAAGCATCGTCATTTACTCAATGTGGCGCGATCTTTACGGTTTCAAGCCAATCTTCCTATTGACTTCTGGGGAGAATGTGCTCTTACTACTGCCTACCTGATCAACCGAACACCGAAACAGCTTCTCAACGGTCATACTCCCTTTGAGTTACTCTATGGACAGGCGCCAAATTACTCTTCCTTACGAGTATTTGGATGCTTGTGTTTTGCTGCTCGTGTTTCAAGATACCGTGACAAGTTTGCACCAAGAAGTCGTCGGTGTTTGTTCCTTGGTTATCCTGCCGGAAAGAAAGGTTGTCGTCTTCTCGACTTGGACTCTCGAGTTATCTTTAATACTCGGGATGCTGATTTCTTCGAAGACCAGTTCCCGTATTCTGCATCTCGGCAATCTGCTTCTTCAGAGGAACCTGGCGGCGCCACCACTACACCGCCAATTTCCTCCTCCTACTCGCCGGAACCATACGGTTTTTCTGATCAACCGCCGGCTGCCCTTCCGCCGGTCAATATTGACTGGTCAACCCCAGTCAATGTCGGTGGGTCAACGCCGGTCAACTCCGGCGAGTCAACTCCGGTCAACTCCGGTGAGTCAACTCCGGTCAACGCTGGTGAGTCAACACCGTCCCACGCCGGTCGGTCAATGCCGATCGGACAATTTCGGTCAACGCCGGTAAGTCAACGCCGGTCGGACAATTTCGGTCAACGCCGGTCAACGCCCACGACTCTACACTGGTCACCAGCGTCCAACCATCTCCGGTCACCGCCGGTGTGCCACCTCTAATCGACAAACTCCCGTTGGTGGTCTCCAGTGGAATACCGTCGACTACACCGCCCGACGCCAGTCCTTCTCCGCCAGCTGCCATCGATCTACCATCCACCAGACTAAGTGTTCGTGCTCGCCGTCCACCGTCGTATTTGGCTGATTATGATTGTGATGATTCTACTTGTGCTCTTATTACTGTAGACCCCCCCTCTTCGGCTACGTTCCCTCATGCGTCATCACTATCCTCAGGTGTTCTCTACCCTCTTACTGATTATGTAAATTGTGATAATTTTTCTAGTATGAATTTTAGATTTTTGGGTGCTGTAACTTCTAGTGCAGATCCCACTACTTACTCTGAGGCTTCCCGTCATTCTCATTGGCGAGATGCTATGGTTGAGGAACTCAATGCCCTAGAGCGCAATCAGACTTGGACTTTGTCTCCTTTGCCTGCGCATAAAAAAGGCCATTGGATGTAAATGGGTTTACCGAACGAAGTTTCGCTCAAATGGTACCATTGAACGTTACAAGACTCGTCTCATGGTTCTTGGAAACCGCCAGGTTGAAGGAATTGATTACACAAAGACTTTTGCTCTAGTCGCGAAGATGAGCTCCGTTTGGTTGTTCCTGTCAGTTGTCGTTATACGTGGTTGGGAATTGCATCATATGGATGTTCATAATGCTTTCCTGCATGGTGATTTGCATGAAGAAGTGTTCATGCATCCCCCGCCTGGCTATGTGGTTCCGCATGGTCAGGTTTGTCGCCTTCAGAAATCCCTTTATGGTCTTCGTCAATCTCCTCGAAATTGGTTTACTAAATTGGCGCAGGCTCTACGGACATTTGGTTTTGTCCAAAGTAAGTCAGATTATTCTTTATTTGTCTTTTCCCATGGTTCACATTCTTTACATGTTCTGGTTTATGTGGATGATTTGGTCATTGCTGGTAGCTCTTCTTCGCTCATCTCTGAGTTCAAGAAATACTTGAGTTCTTGTTTTCACATGAAGGATCTTGGTTTGCTTAAGTATTTTTTGGGCATAGAGATTGCTAGAAGACCGGAGGGGATGTTTCTCTCGCAAAGGAAATATGCTTTGGACATCTTATTCGATACAGGCTTATCTGCTTCTAAACCAATTGATTTTACAATGGAGCAACAACATGATTTAGCACGTGTTGAAGGTCCAACCTACCATGACCCGGAGCAGTATTGTCGCTTAGTTGGGTGCCTGATTTATTTGACGATCACTCATCCTGAACTTAGTTATTCAGTTCATACTCTTGCGCAATTCATGAAGTCTCCTTGTGTTCCTCACTGGCAAGCTGTGGTTCGTGCTTTGCACTATCTGAAGAGTAATCATGGTCAAGGTTTATTTCTTTCTTCTCGCAGTACTCTACAATTGACAGCTTATTGTGATTCGGATTGGGCCACCTGCCCAATTACTAAGGCGTTCCTTATCCGGCTATTTTGTAATGATTGGTGATTCTCCAGTTTTATGGAAGACTAAGAAGCAACCTACTGTTTCTCGGTCTTCTGCTGAAGCAGAGTATCGTGCTATGGCAGTTGCCTACTGTGAGTTATTATGGCTTCGGTCCTTGCTGAAAGACTTAGGGTTTTCACACACTTTTCCTATGAAATTGTTTTGTGACAGTCAATCAGCCATTCACATAGCGGCCAACCAGGTTTTCCATGAACGTACTAAGCACATTGAAGTTGATTGTCATTTTGTTCGAGATCTTGTTCAATCTGGCGCTATTGTTACTCAACATATTCATACGGTTGACCAACCCGCGGATTTGTTCACTAAAGCTCTCGGACGTAACCAGTTTCATTCCTTACTTGGCAAGTTGGGCATTTCTGATCCGCATGCTCCAACTTGAGGAGGAGTGTTACGGAATTAGTATTATAGTTGTTATGGAATTAGTATTAATTAGTATTAGTATTGGAATTGAATTTGTATCCTACCATAATTGTAGATATAATTGTATTCTGTTACCTTCTCCTAGCTGGGATAGGTATCATGTACTACTATATAATGTATCCTGAATTCATGAATAAACATACAGATTATTGCCCTTATTTCCTACATTTGGGGTTTTAAAAAGTGTATAAGTAAAGACAATGATTAATTATGTGATTAAATGCATTGCATTGAGTTAAAAGGGAGTCGTTAGAGTAAGAAAAATAAACGATTTGGTGTGAAGAGGAATACTCTGTTTCAAGCAATTTGGGAGAAAATAAGGGCAGAAGAACCAGAAATTTAGTTTTAATTATCAGCTATGATGGAAGGACCCTTATTGATTTGAATATTCTATGGTATTAACCCTTTTTTTAGAACGAATATTTATTGATTTCCGCATTTAATATGTATCTAAAAAAAGGGGTTGAAACCTATATCATCCACTATCAATTTTACGTGATAAGGCGTATTTATAGTAAGAAAATGATCTATTGCTGAAATGATTAAATAAAATACAAAAGGAAATATAGTACTACTAAGACTCTGACTTATTCGGCAAGATTTATCCAGAATCAATCAAATCAATCAAATAAAATCAATCCCGATTTACTCTAACACCCCCCCAAGCGAAGCGTCGGATGCTCAGCGACGCAAATCTTGGACCTGAAGAATTCGAACAGAGGACAAGAAAGTCCCTTGGTGAAGATGCTAGCAATATGAAGACTAGTGAAAACATGGGCAGCCTGAAGCTTGCCAGAGGAGACCAACTCACGAACGAAATGATAATCAATGTTGATGTGCTTCACCCTTTTGTGTGCAACCAGATTCTGAGCCAGAAAGATGGCCCAATTGATGTCACATAACAACAGTGGAGAACTGAAAAGCGGAACACGAAGATCGCAAAGAAAATGAGATAGCCAAACTACCTCTGAAGCAGTATTGGCAAGGGCCCGATACTCTGATTCAGTACTATAGCGAGAGACAGTGGGCTGCTTCTTTGTGCTCCACGAAACCAAATTTCCGCCGAGGAAGACTACATAACCATATGTGGAACATCGGGTTTCCAGACAGCGAGCCCAAATAGCATCGGAATAACCCAAGACCTCTGGAGTGCTGGCAGAGCGAAAAGTAAGACCAAAATGTAGCGAGCCGCGAACATGTCAAAGAATCCAAGTGATCGGTGTTAACCAAAAAATCCAAGTCTGGTCGAGTGATCGTCAAGTACTAGAGAGCACCAACCAGGGATTTGTATAGAGTCAGATTCTGAAAAGGACTAGTGGAGCTGTGTAACTGCGAACCAGGAACAAAAGGAGTAGGGACCGAAACAACATCAGAAATGCCGGCACGAGCAAGAATATCCCGAGCATACTTAGCTTGTCCAAGAAGTAAGCCCGCCGAAGTGGGTGAAACCTCTAGGCCAAGAAAGTAATGCAGAGCGCCAAGATCCTTAATAGCGAACTTCCGATGTGTCCTATCAATGAATTGGCGGGGGAGCAGAGAATCGTTGCCAATGAGAATGATGTCATTAACATAGACCAGGAGATAAAGCAAAGACGTCCCTCTAGATAGAACAAATAAGGAAGTGTCAACCGAACTGCACTGAAAACCGAGTTGCAATAGATAAGTACTAAACCTCTGAAAACAAGCCCGAGAAGCCTGCTTAAGACCGTAAATGGCCTTTTTCAGACGACAGACGTAATCCAGATGAAGTGGGTCCTTATAACCAACAGGTTGCACCATGTAGACTGGAGTGTCAAGAACACCGTTCAGAAAAGCATTCTTGAACACCTTCATAAGGCGACAAATCCAGTGTTCCATGAACGTACGAAGAATATTGAAGTTGGTTGTCATTTTGTCCGGGATCTTGTGCAGTCTGGTACTATAGTTACTCATCATATCCGTACTACAGATCAACCTGTAGACTTGTTTACCAAAGCTCTCAGACGTAACCAGATTTATTCATTACTTGGCAAATTGGGAATTTCTGATCCCCATGCTCCAACTTGAGGGAGGGTGTTAATCAATATAAATATTACTTGTAATTGTAATTAGATTCTATTTCCTTTTCCTAACTTTTATATGTATTTTGTACTACTATATAATATATCTGGGGTCATTAATACAAACACACATTATTATTACCCTTATTTTCTACAATTTTGTAAGAGAGTAAAATTTTCTACACTTATACTAGATAAAAATAAAATGTAATTTATCACTTCCTGGAGAGTTGACGTTAGTTCTTACTAATAAAATGGGTTTCGTCAAACTAATTAACAAATGGGCATTCAAACGTACGTAATCACGACGTTTTCCAAGGTGAAGAAATAGTTTTCACTATATTAATACTTAATAAACTGTTACTATCTTTTTTCATGGATTTGGGGTTTTAAAAAGTGTAAAAGTACAGACAATAATTAATTATGTGATTAAAGGCATTGCATTGAGTTAAAAGGGAATCGCTAGAGTAAAAAAAATAAACGATTTGGTGTGAAGAGGAATACTCTGTTTTAAGCAATTAGGGAGAAAATAAGGGCAGAAGAACCAGAAATTTAGTTTGAATTATCAGCTATGATGGAAGGACCCTTATTAATTTTAATATTCTATGGTATTAACCATTTTTTAGAACGATTATTTTTTTATTTCCGCATTTAATATTTATCTACAAAAAAAAGGGTTGAAACCTATATCATCCACCATCAATTCTACCCACAACAACGAAGCTCATGTTTGACATGATCAAAGTTAATTAACTTCTTGTAAATAAACATCCAATTTTTGTATATAAGAATTTATTTATGTGCTTAGTATTTTTCTATATTAATGAATTAACATGAGGTTAGGGTAACAAGCTTACCTTTAGACGTTTCTAAATTGGAGATTCTTAAGTAATATACTAGTTTAAATTTTAAGATATTTTAAGTTTTCATCTTCTTAATCTCTTCTCTTGAGCTACATTGCATTATGCTTTTAGTTTATGATTTGGGAGCCGAATAATTTCCCCTCAATTTGGTGAGTTTTTAATATTAAACAGTTCACATCTTATGAGGAGTACTGTTAATCATTTTTCATTAAAAATGATGATGTGTGGAACAACCAATCTTTTCATCTCAACATGCACCCACATACCAATGTAAAAATGTGTCCACGACTCAATCTTTATTCAATGGAGTGGAAAATCTAAACTTCATGAAATACAATTCAGATTCTGAAATCATATTAAAATTAAAAATAATCTTAAATTTCAATTTTTATAATTAATTAATAATAAATTAAATAATTCAAAATTTTGTATTAACCTTTTAATTTAATAATCTAGACAATCATCATTTTAACACTAGTACACCAACTTTCATGAGATCGACGGGTTCTGGTTGAATTTATGCCTAGCTAGAGAGTGGACAATGAAAACTTCACACTGAAATCAATTGGTTTGTAATAAGAATTCACTAAACCAATTAAATGTCTCAATTTAAATTTTAGAAAAATCCCATGTCGCTGACATTCAATATTTAGAAGAAAAAAAATTATTTTCATCACAATTGGGCAAAAAGAAAGAAAGTGCCATACATATATACTTTGTAGATTGACTACATTTTTTTTCCAACCACTACGCGTATGTCTTATTAACAATAACCCTAATTTTATACATTAACAAATCTATACTTATTGGAGTTCATTCTCTTGCTAACAATGCTAAGCCTTCAAATATTTGTACGCCTTTGAACAAAATTATCCAGTTAGTGAAAGATATTATATTCTGTCAACATACGTAGTGATGAATGTGAGTGGACTTTATTGATTTTAAAATATAAAAAATTGTTGACCTGAACCTTGAGATCTGAAACTTTGTACTCTCTGTCCCATCCTATTTTAAACAGAATCTTTGTACGGTCTCTAATAAATATATTTGACTATAAATATGTGTACTTGCGGATAATAATGACATACAAAAAATTGTTATTTAAAAACTATATGTTACGATAAATCTAAGCATATCTTATATGATAAAATTATCATACATATAGCTATTTAAATATGTGACCATAAACATTTTATGTGCAGATGGGATGGAGGGAGTATTCTGTTTGTTTTTATTTACAGGGTAAAAAAGGTGTGAGTTGTAAACATGTACACGCAATACTAATATGTTTCAGACTTAATTATTTATTCAATTAAATTTATGTTTCAGACCAGTATGTAATTTAATTATTTATTCAATTAATTTTAATTTTTTTAACCAAACTGATATTAAAATAAGAATATAATCATATTTTATTGAATTTATTATATTATTACTGTTACAAATCTTAATTATATTTAATAAAAATATTAAGAATTAAACTTTTTTTAATCAATTATTGAAATTAAAATGTGATGATAGGATAGATAGAGTGTCATTAATTAATGTCAATGAGAATCAACTAGTTAGATTTATAAAAGTTGAGAAAAATTCAGAAAATATGGCATGTCTATAAATTTATGGACAATTTCTCTGACAAATTACATTAAAAAAATTTCCTATATCATGAAATATCTACTCCACACTAAAAAAGTAATTTAGACTAGGACGAAATTATATAACTGTAACACAATTGAAGGAAACATCTAGAGTACGACTTTTTTCGTACTGTTGAAAATAATATATTATTTCTACAGTTTCGTCCCAATTAGTTTCGTGTTCTCATTAACTTTCAAAGAACGCTCTTCACGTAACCTTCTCTTTCCTAAATGTGTGACGAAAAACATTTGTTTGAAAATAGTAATTAATAGCCTAATTCACCGTGGGATTTTTTAAACATGATCATTCATAAACGCTGGGAAGATTGCTCGATAATTACCACCAGTGAAATTGACATTCAATTTAATTAGGCTCTAGCAATAATTAACATATTTTTGATATATAAATTATACAGATCATATATACTATTACAGATTAAAAATTCAATAAAAAATAATAATATCATCTCCGTGATACTAACTTGCTTCCCGCAAAAATTATACCACTTGGTAGAGAGGAGCGTATCAAGCATCAACCACTGCATTAAACATGGGTCTTCTTCAACCGTAAGATCACTTGATCCAAACCACGCTATTTATGTTGTTCAAATTGTAAATACACTGGAAAACAAAAATCGACGAATCCAAATAATTGGATCCCCAAAAGGTAAACACCAAAAAAAATTATAAATACACGATCTGTACAACTAAAATGAGAAAAATACATCGATCCGAATAGCTAAATTGAGTTATTATCATGAATAAAATAATTTAACCAATCAAGTCGAATAATAAAACATGTATAAGGGGATCAATATCATACTTATTCAATAATATAAATATATCAATTAAAATAACGGTTACTTCCCCACCCTCCATACAGTGAGAAGATGGGGACAAAAAAATTGGAAGAAAGATAGGGTTTTTCGAGAAGGGGTGCGCGGACGAGTTAGACGGAGCCATGGATTTTGTTTTTTGAAATCGAAGCGCGTAAGAACATTTTACATAAAAAAGAGGAAATTAACTGAGTTGAAATTTAACATTTTCTTTTGTATCTACAAAGCATATTTATATAAAGGGCGAGACATGGTTTCACGTGAGGTAGCCTAAATTTTAGCTAGGGACCTTTCTATAGTTTTAAAAGTATTCCAGCTCTAGGGATATATTTATAACAAATTTACATTGAACTATCTTTAATTATTTTACTGGAACTCATCGCTAATAACTTTTCAGGGGTCTTTTCGTCCAATTTTTTCTTATTATTTTCCCGTCATCTGCAGTCTAAAAAAAAAATAAAAAACTATAGCAACAAATGCATAAATATCAGCAAAAAAATAGCAGAACTTCATCAAAAAAATCATTAAAATATCAACTAAAACTTACAGTAAAAAATATTTAAAAAATGAAATAAAACAGTAAAAAATATATAAAAATTCAAATAAAAATCACCAAAATTTATTGGCAATTTTCCTTCGCCCTCGTCACTTAGTTTTTTGTGATATTTATAGTAGTTTCATAATTGCACGGCAAGTCCCTGAATTTATTGGCATATTTTTAAAAACCCCCTACCCTAAATTTTAAATTTATATTAATTGCATAATAAGATCTGCCTAAAGTAAGACTTTGTGTTATATAAAACGTAAATATAATTACTACATACGAGATGAATTAGGAATAGATATTTGAAAAAGATTTTTGTGGAGTTGGGTTAAAAATGCTGGTTGTAATAAGGAATATATTTAATGAATGGTAATGATGATTCAAAAGATGTTGTTCTAAATTTCACCCAGAAAATTGAAACACACCTAAAGGCCTTTTCCAAAAATTTAAACGCCGTGCTAAGTAAAAAATGATGCCCTAAAAAAATTAAAATTTAATAATTATTATTATTACAATTTTTTGATTCATAATTAAGTTTCATTCATAATTATTACAATATAATAATTTTGTGCCTAATAATAAAATTAATCTGATTCATGATTAAGTTTAAATATTTTTGTTAGGCCCCAAATTTTTCCACAGGAAGAAAGAAGTAAAATATAATTCGTTTACAATATCACGACATAGTAAGAAATAGTAATAAAAATTAATTTGATTCATATTTAGATTTAAAAGATATATCATATGATCCCACCTTTTGTAAGATTTATTACTATAAAGTAATTATGCATAATTTGTAAGTATTTCTAGATATAATTTGGTTGTAAAGTTTATCTCTATTATATTTTACATAGTAACTATAAAAAATATTTTTGGACCCCAATAAGTATGTTTACTAACCAGTAATTTACATGTTTGAAAATAAAAGATAACTACTAATTCATTATCCATAATTTTAGTAATTAATTGTCACTGTAATTTTTATAGTACTAGAGATGCCGATGTGGATGATAGACTCATAAATTACTATATACAAATACATTACCATTATTTCACAAACCTTTTACAATTATTAATGGTAAAATTTGGGACCCTGTGCTGGAGAACCTATTAGACCGCCTCATACACAACCCTGAACACACCCCTTGAAAATAATACCCGTTGGTTGCAACATACATGGTATAAAATTTCATGGAACCCATTTTCCAAATTTCTACACAATTCTTTCAACTCCAACTTTCGTGAACCAAATCTGACTTTTCATCCAAAATCAGAAATATCCAATAGGACGGAAGTTTTTATTTACCTCATGTTTCCTTACGTTATGCGGCGGATCATCATTCACAGCCGTAAATAATATACCAATAGTTGGCTATTTATTTCAAAATTCCTCTTATGGTATTCCGTAGCCGCACAACGTTTGTGCATCCTCTCGGACCCTTGTTCAGATACCAGAACATATGAAAGACAACAGTTCCGAGCTAGAAACTAATAAACGCTGCACAATTGTGCCGTCAATGGGCAATCCTACATTAGTGTGTTTATAAATTTTAAAACTTTATTTAGTGCATTATCTCGCCATAAGTTATGGTAAAACGGACTTACACTACTACAAACTAAAGTCAATGTAACACTCTGAAAGTGTTTCTTTAGGTGCTAATAATACTAAGGTTAACCTATCGCAACAATTTTAATAGTATTACCTTAAGTGATGTTGCATTAGATCTAATGCAACACTTTTCAAAATTTAGATAACACTTTTCAAGACTTGGGTAATACTTTTCAAAGGTTTAAGTAACACTTTATAAGCTATTGTAATATTTTAATAAGTGTTGCAAGAAAAGTTTTATAATAGCTCTAATTTGTAGTAGTGTTATATGAGTCTTTATCTTTTAAAGAGTAGTTCTTCTTGCAGGAAGCATGTCCTTAAATGATGGACAATCCACCATATTCTTTTGACTTATATACAATATTTGGTAAATAAAACACTGAACTTTCACTATTACAAACTAAGACTAATGTAACACATTGAAAGTGTTACTTTAGGTGCTAAAAATACTAATTAAGTTGGACATATTACAACACTTTTATACGTATTACCTTTGGTGATATTGCATTAGACCTAACACAACATTTTTCAAGATTTCGGTAACATTTTTCAAAGGTTTAAATAACACTTTATAAGTTATTGTAACATTTTAATAAGTGTAGGTAGAAAGTGTTAAGATAGCTCTAAGTTGTAGTGTTTTAAATTAAAATAAAGTACTTTTAAGTTTAACATTATAATTTTTGGATAATATTTCTTATATATTCACATTCATGCACTTTATTGTATATTTTAACTTATAAAGTGCAATTTTAAATTAAAATATAATCTTAAATTTAAAAAGTACATTGGCATGTCTATAAATTTATGGACATGCCACCTCTCTTGAGATTAAAAAAAATATAGCATGGAAAATATTAGGTGAAAAAGAATATTAATTATGCATAATGGGGAAAAGTATACTTTCTCGTAAAATATGGAGTTTGGTAATATTTATAACTGAATTAAATATTAATTGAGAAAATCTCAGGAAATGTTACTTATCCATAACTTTATTGATAAGTCACTTTACTTTACATCATAAAAAATTTATTTATAAAAACATAATATTATATTTTATAAGATAAAATAAGTAATACTGTGTATTTGAATGTAAAAATATTTAAAATAGAATATAAAAAGTACAGTATTTAACTTAATAAAAATTTTAATTCAATATGAAATTTAATAAATTGCAGTATATAAGTAAAGTAAAGTAATTTGTCCATATCTTAGAAGTATGCCACATGTTAGTAGATCTCCTCATATTAATAATTAAGGGAAAATTAAGATGTATTGAAGAGGTATACAAGTGTAGTGGAATCGATGAAAAGATAGCGAAGCAGAAATCGAAA
This sequence comes from Rubia yunnanensis, assembly GCA_037428765.1. NCBI lineage: Eukaryota > Viridiplantae > Streptophyta > Magnoliopsida > Gentianales > Rubiaceae > Rubia > Rubia yunnanensis. The sequence continues at coordinate 94,636,822 of CM075065.1, forward strand.
GTAGATTGGTTATGATTGGGAGACGGGAACAACTCATCTTCCATGCATCGGTGAAGTCAAAAAATAAGGTAGCAGGCATTATGAAATTAGAGAAAGATGATGGAAGGGTGGTGATTGAACCAGAGGAGTTAGAAGAAGAAGTGCTTTATTTTTATGAAGCTCTGATTAGTCAGACAAGTAGTAGACATGGAGTATAGATATTGAGATTATGAGAAATGGCAGGATGCTGAAAAAGGAAGGAGGAAGAAAACTGATGGAGGAAGTTACTGAGAAGGGGATATATGAGGCTTTGAAAGGAATAGGAGACATTAAAGCTCCGGGTTTGTGATGTATTTAATGCAAATTTTTTAAAGGTGAACTGGAGGGTGGTTAAGGAAGATATCATTAGGCCAGTATTGGATTTCTTTGAGACAGGAAGGCAGTACATGGGTGACTCTCATTCCGAAAAGTCTTACAGCAAGTAAGGTGGAGGATTTCAGACCCATGTCATGTTGTTCGACTATCTATAAAATTATATCCAAAGTTTTGACTAATCGGTTGAGTAAAGAGATTAGTGAGATAGTTCAAATTACCAGGCCGCATTCGTCCCAGGAAGATGTTTACATGACCATATCATGTTGGTGTATGAGCTGTTAAGAGGATAGAATATAAATGGAGGAGGCCTTAGATGTACTATTCAGATGGATAAGCAGAAAGTGTATTATACGGTTGAATGGGAAGCTCTTGAGTAAATCATGAAGGAGATGGGTCTGCCAAAGAAATTGTGGAATGGGCTATGGTTTGTGAGCAGACAATGTCTTACAAATATAATATAAATGGAAAACCTACCAGGTTTATACAGGCAAAGAGGCAATACCACATAGACTTCCATCTAGCACTGATATTTTAGCATTGGTTTTGAAAATCAGTGCCCAACTTGTAATAGCACAAGGTTTTTTTAAAAAAATTTAACACTTCTTTTTAAAAATTGGTTTTAGAATCGGTGTTCAAATAAAAAATCGGTGTTAAATTAACATCGGTATTTTAAAAATTGGTGCTAAAAATTTTAAAATTCAATCTTCCCGCCAAAAATTTCAAAATATTTGCCAAAAATTTCAAAAAATGTTAGAAATTTCATGGGCTGGGAGCTGCTGCACGCAGTCGCTCTAAGCTAAATTTTTTTTTACTTAACTTTTAAGATCGTTCACTTCTTTTGTTGACTTTAACGAATAACTAAGTTGACTTAAATAATCAACAATCAACCTTTATTGACATAATATATATAAATAAGAATAAAAATGTTTGACATTAATTAATTAACGTTCAACCCTTAATTGATTTAGTATATATAAATATAAATAAAAATGTTTGACTCTAACTAATCAACGGTTAACAATTATTTGACTTTCTACATGTAAACACTAATAACTAAGGTCACTTTAACTAATCTATGGTCACCCCTTACTTAATTTAGTATGTATAAATAAGAATATAAAATTTTCACTTTAACTAATCAATGGTCAACCTTACTTGACTTTGTATATATAAACATTAATAACTAAGTTAACTATAACTAATCACGGTCAATCCTTATTTGAATTATGATATACAAATACGAATAAACTTTTTTGGCTTTAACTAATCAATATTCAACCTATTTGACTTTCTATGTACAAATAGTAATAACAAAATTGACTTTATAAACTGCCAATTCTTACTTGATTTAGTATATATATGAGCACTAATAACTAATTTGACTTTAACTAGTCAACAATCAACTCTTACTTCACTTCCTATATATTAACAAACACTAAAAAAATCTTACTTGTTCTATATATAAACAATAAAAACTGAGTTGAATATAACTAATGAACGGTCAAATCTTACTTGACTTTCTACATATATACACTAGTAACTAGGATGGCTTTCTCTAATCAACGATCAACCTTACCTGACATTCTATATATAAACACTAATACCTAAGTTGACTTTTGTTAATCAGTGATCAACTCTTACTTGACATTCTACATATAAACACCAATAAGTGAGTTTAGTTTAATTAACAACTGGTCAACCCTTCATTGACTTTCTATATGTAAACACTATTAACTAATTTGAATTTATTAACTATCAACTCTTATTTGACTTAATTTTTATATACTAATAAAATTATTTACTACAATTAATTCTACGTTCAACCTTTACTTGACTTTTGATACACAATCACTAATAATTAAGTTGACTTTCACTAATCAACGGTAAAACATTACTTGAGTTTCTATACACAAACACTAATAACTAAGTTAACTTTAACTGATCAACAGTCAAACATTACTTGACTTCTATATATAAACACTAATAATTAGGTTGACTTTAACTAATCAACGGTCAAACCTTACTTAACTTTAGCTAATCAAGTGTCAAACATTACCTGACTTTCATTTATAAACATTAGTAACTAGGTTGACTTTAACAAATCATCGGTGAACCCTTACTTGATTTTGTATAATATAAATACTAATAGCTAAGTTGACCAACCCTTACTTGACTTTCTGCTTGTAAATATTAATAACTAAGTTGACTTTAACTAATTAACGGTCAATTCTTAATTGACCTTATATATATAAATACTAATAATGAAGTTGACTTTAACTAATCAACAGTCAACCCTTACTTGACTTTATATACATAAAAACTAATAAAAGGTTTGATTTATCTAATCGATGGTCAACCCTTACTTGACTTTCTATATATAAACACTAGTGACTAAGTTGACTTTAACTAATCAACGGTCAACACTTACTTGACCGAGCATATAAAAATGCGAGTAAATGTTTTTGACATTAACTACTTAACAATTACTATTACTTGACTTTCTATATATAAAAATTAATAACGAAGTTCACTTTAAGTAATCAACGGTCAACCCTTACATGTTCTACATTGAAACACTAATAACTAAGTTGACTCTAACTAATCACGACCAACCCTTACTTGACTTTCTATATAGAAACATTAATAGTTAAATCGACTTTAACTGATCAATGACCAACCCTTATTTGAATATCTAAATTTTAAAGAAGCGTCTTTAATTGAGTGCCTTTATTCCCGTGTATATTCAACAACTAGGGCTTCTTTCCACCCTTTAGTTTATTTTCCTAAAACTTCCCCCCCTTAGTTTATTTTCCTCCGCCGCTCATTCATTTTTCCTCACCTTGGTTTATTTTACCCAAATTAACTCTCTCATTCTCACCCTCACCGTTGCTCAGCGCTTCTCCACCACCATCTCCTCTGAGTCCGGATCCACCACCTTTAAGCCCACCTTGGGACGCCACCGTAAGCCCTCCTTGAGACGCCGCTGTTGAGACAACGCCCCCGCTGCCTCCAATTTTGAGACGTCTCCGCCGCGCCTGGACTCCACCACCGCCCGCGTCTGGACTCCTCCCTCCTCTACCACCATCCCCTTTCTTTGCCATTAGCAATTCTCAGATCCGATGAGCTGAGAGCCGAGCGGTGCTCAGAGCCCCCTTCTCTAAAATAATCCCGCTCCAGCGAACTGCGCCCCCTTCCCCGATCAGTCGGCGAATCCTGCCGACGAAACCCCTAGATAAAAGGAAAGAGTAACTAACTATCTTCATTCCAGCAGTGATACAATGTTTCTTGAGGGTTATCTTTGTCTTTGTATAATTGTTAGGAATCTTCTTTAGTTTTAATTGTCTATGTCTTTCTATGAAGTACCACCGGTTCCTCAGCAAGCGCATGAACACCAAGCCCTCTCACGACCCCATTCACGTCACAGCTCCCTCCAACATCCTTCGGCGCACCATCCGCGGATATTTTCCACTCTTCTTTCCTACCTTTTGTATTCTAAAATCCTCATGTTGCGTGGAAATGTTCTGCATGTTTTTTTACGGCGTAGGATGTTGGAAAAGTTGTGTCATTTTGTTTAGGTTATCTGTGCACAATATGTGCTCTGTTGTTTTAAGGTTATCTTAAATGAGATATTTTGATGCAATATTTTTGTTTTTTTTTTATTTGTGTGTATTTAGCTGCTTTAGTATTGTACTTTGATGTTGTCAAATGACCTTGTTGAGTGTGATTGTTGGTAGGATGAGTCCACACAAGACCAAGCGTGGAGCTATTGTCTTTGCTTGTCATGAGGTTTACAAATATGTGCCATCGCCATATGACAAGACTAAGAGGATGGTCCTTCCCGATGCACTTAAGTAGGTTAAATAGATACATTTTTGTTATGGTGAAAGCATATTACTTTAGGGGTTTAAGCCTCTTGGTCTGATCATACCTTGATTTTTTGATGGACAGGGTTCTGAGGTTGCAAGCTAGACACAAGTAATGTCTGTTGGGACAACTTTCTTATGAGGTTGGATGGAACCATTAATGATACTATCAAGGTTAGTTTTTTTCTGCTACACACTCGTAGTCATCCTCCAATTTAGCATGGAATATACATTTAACTTTTGTTTATCCCTTATGTTTAGTCTCTTTTCCTACTGTCCCTACATAAAAAGTCTAATTTAATTCCTAATGGTGATGTGTTTAGGAGTCGTGAGTTTCTTTGGCAAGAAGGGCATGCTGCTTTTGCTACAAAGAAAGAGGCAGATAAAGAGGTGATTGTTATATCAGACCTGTAGCTGTTTTTTCTAATTCCTCTAGTAACAAATTTTGATTTTATGATGTTTCAACTATTTAGCACAATAGATGGTACTCACTTTCCTAGTATGAACATTGGTTTAAAGAAGTAATTATCATTTATTTCTAGGTGCTTGATATATTGGAGCTTTATAGACAAATATATGAAGGTTTCTTGGCTGTTCCTGTCATAAAGGGACATAAAAGTGAGCTAGAAAAGTATTAAGTTATAAAAGTATAAAGTGAGCTATAATATGGTGGTTCTATTTATGTTTGCCTTCTCCCATGAGCTATAATATGTATTGTTCAGAGGGCATACTTTATGAAATGGCCTGATTTTGCAGCTCATTTTCCTCTCCCGTTTTGCTTCTTTGGTGGTTTTTCATGTTTATTACTGGGTAGAAAACTGTATGTATGCTTACTTAGGTGAGGCTTCTGGGCAGGGAACTTGCCAAAGAATTGGGGGGAAAAGGAGGTGTAGTTTTTTCAGATGTCGAGGAGGTCATTTTGAAAGTATGTCCCTTTACACTTTTTCCCTCACACCAAGATCTTTCCCGAGTTATGAATTACTACCTAAATGAATTGTTTTCTTCATATTAAGTGATAGGTTGCTTGTTGAGGTGTTCAACTTGTTTGATTTGATCCACCTGATTACCACTAACCACAGAACTGTTACAATAATTATTAAAGAGGTAGGAAGTCCTTGAAAGATTGTAGCTGCGTCGTGGTCTTTATGCAATGTGATTCTATGTGTTTCATCTTGCAGGTCGTGGGAGATTTCGGTGCTGAGAATGTGGTTTATTTGGAATTGAGAACAACTCCAAAGGTAAGTTATGAGTAGATAAATAAGCACAATGGAGTCCTCAACCTTTGGAATCACTATCACACATAATATTGTGGCTCGGTGGTTTTTATCATAGCTTAGGCCAGTAAAGCCCTTTTTTTTTACAAAAGTAAATTTTCTCGTCTTGTGTCTTGATGTAGAGGAATGAATCAAGAGGAATGAGCAAAGACTCTTACTAGCAAGCCGTCTTAGATGGTTTGAAGACCGTCGAGAATGTAGATGTTGATTTTGGTTAGAAAGTAGATGCTGAAACAACTGAGAGTTCTCACCCATTGATTGATATTTGCAGTGTGACATGATTAGTCCCATAGATAGTTATGTTTGTGATAGTTATGTTTGGGATAGTTATGTTTGGTTCCATGGATTATTAATTTTGTATCATACATTTTTTTGTTTTATTTCTATATTATCAATTTTGTGAAGTTAATATTATTATTAAATTAATGGCCTACTAAATTATTAATTTTTGGCCATTTTCCCTTCCTCTAGAAGCAGCTGTGTGCGACTGCTTTTAGAGGAAGGAATTTTTTTTTAATCACTGTAAAAAATTTGGTGCTAAATTAACGCCTGTTAAAAAAACCGATGCTAAAAAAAATCGGTGTTAAATTAACACCGATTTTTTGAAAACTGGTGAAACCGTTTCACCCCCTACTTAGGCACCGATTTTTTGGACCCCAAAAAATCGGTGCTGGAAGGGGGTTCCTTTGATAGTGAGGGGGTTAAAGAAGGGGAACCCTCGCTCACCACTGTTATTCGTATTGGTCATAGAATATATTGCGAGATGTTTATAGGGTATTAACAAGAGTGCTTGTTTCAAATTCCATCCAAAGTGTGAACTACTGCAGATAATTAGTATCAGCATTGCGGATGATGTACTGCTACTATCAGAAGGTGAAGCTGATTTCGTGGCTGTGATGATGAGAGCATACCAGAAAATCAAAAATTCCTTTCGGGGCTCAGGGTTAGCTAACACAAATGCAATGTTTATTTTGGAAATGCGGAGCACGATCAGAAGAGGAGGATACTGGAGTTGATTGGATTTGAAGAAGGGGAGTTTCCTTTCAGGTACCTTGGTATTCCTTTAGCAAGAAGAAAATTAACAATTCAAATGTGCCAACCGTTGATTGATAAAATAATTTGAAGGATTAAAAATGGAGTGCTAATTTGTTATACTATTCGGGTAGATTACAATTGATTAAGTGTGATCTTCTCTATGGTTAACTATTGGCTGCAAGGTTTTCCTTTACCGAAGGCTGTGCTTAAGCATATTGAAGCATTATGTTGATCCTATATATGGTGTAGAGGAGATGTGATATCCAGGAAGGCTCCCGTTGCATGGGAAAGAATATGAGGAAGGAAGAAATTGGGGGCTTGGGGAAAGTTTCTTTGCTGGAATGGAATGTGGCAAATGAGAGCAAAACACTATGGAATATTTGTATAAAGGTGGATAAATTGTGGATTAGATGTCTCCATTCATACTACATAAAAGATAGAGATGCAATGAGGTGAAGATTCCAGCCAGTGCCTCATGGATGATATAAAGTCTGGGGAAACGCAGAGATTGAATATTGAATATGGAGGCATGGCAGCAACAGAGGAAACTGTAGAAATTTAGTATAAGGAAGGTGTACATGGAGCTGAAGCATGAACAGCCAGCTATGATTTGGAGGAAACTCTTCTATGATAATTATACTAGGCCAAGGGCAAAGTTTGCACTCTGGATGTGTTGTTTTAAGAGATTGGCTACGAAGGATAGGCTGGGAAAGTAGATTGAATATTGAATATGGAGGCATGGCAGCAACAGAGGAAACTGTAGAAATTTAGTATAAGGAAGGTGTACATGGAGCTGAAGCATGAACAGCCAGCTATGATTTGGAGGAAACTCTTCTATGATAATTATACTAGGCCAAGGGCAAAGTTTGCACTCTGGATGTGTTGTTTTAAGAGATTGGCTACGAAGGATAGGCTGGGAAAGTAGATTGAATATTGAATATGGAGGCATGGCAGCAACAGAGGAAACTGTAGAAATTTAGTATAAGGAAGGTGTACATGGAGCTGAAGCATGAACAGCCAGCTATGATTTGGAGGAAACTCTTCTATGATAATTATACTAGGCCAAGGGCAAAGTTTGCACTCTGGATGTGTTGTTTTAAGAGATTGGCTACGAAGGATAGGCTGGGAAAGTTTGGAATGATTGTTGACAGGAAATGTAGTTTCTGTGAGGAGGAAGAAACGATTCAACATTTTTTCTTCGACTGCGATGAAATGAAGGAAACATGGAGGGATATGTTGCGTTGGTTGAAAGTAGAGAACGAGCCTGGACAATGGGATGATGAGTTGGACTGGCTGGTACAAAAATGCAGAGGAAAAGGCGGAAAAGTGCTGTTGTTGAAGATAGTTGCAGCAAAAACACTGTACTGGACTTGGAAGCAGCGGAATGAGAGATGTTTTCAGAAGCAGAGGAAGAGTCAGGAGATTGTAAGTTAAAATCTTTTTGTGCTAACTTATGGTAGACTTTGATTGAGATAGGAAATTTTGTAAAGAGGAGGAAGTTTCATATTTTTGAAAAGTGAAATGGAAGTTTTACCGAGTTCTAAAAAAAAATTAAGAGGAAATTTTAGGAAAGATGGTCCATCCATAACTTATGGATAGGCCACCAAATTTTTTATATTAAATGTTATAATTTTTTATAAAATTTAAATCTTGTACTTTAAAAGTTAAACAAGTGCTAATGTGTATTTGAATGTGAAAATATAAAATGATATAATATAAAAAATATATTTTTAAAATTCTATATTTAGTATGTAAACTAACAATGCAAAGTCTTGGCAAAGACGGTTTTTCCATAGTCTTATGGAAAGATGAGTTTAATTAGAACAATAAATGGTAAAATATTTTAGTTGCAATATTAAAATTTTAGTATGCAGCATATAGTAGTTATAAAATTTATAACCCAGTTTATGCAACCCAAAAATTTTATCTTCATTTCTTCTAATTTACACTTTAAATCTTGGTATTTTCATAACTTATGGAAAGACTGCCTTTCAAGAGACGGGATCAATTAACAAATGTAGAAAAAAGTACAATGAACTATTTATAAATTTATGGACAAACCACCTATCACAAAGACCCTTCAATAATTAATATTAGCTCTTACGTCTTGCTTCTGATATTTCCCTGTATGAGAATCTTAGAAATCAGGCAATTAATTATAACTCAAATGACTTGTTGGTAATTGATTAAAGGCAAAGTCTTGGGAAAGACGGTCTTTCCATAAGCTTATGGAAAGATGGGGTATGATTAGAATAATAAAAGGTAAAAGGTCTTAGTTGCAATATTAAAATTTTAGTATGAAACATGTAGTAGTTATAAAATTTATAACCCAGTTCATGCAACCCAAAAATTTTATCTTAATTTCTTCTAATTTACACTTTAAACCTTGGTCTTTCCATAACTTATGGAAATACCGTCTTTCAAGAGACGGACTCTTGATTAAAATTTTAAAGATAGTCCTTAAATTAGTCGTTTCTTACTATTTATATCCATGCAACTGGATAATAAATAAATTTATGTATAGTATGTCATTATTCCAATATGGAGGCTAGCTAACGTAAACCTTGAACCTTGAACCTTAGCCTTGAGATTTATTTTTATGTTTCTAATAAACAGGTGATATAATTTATTTTAGAGAATATCTCCCGTTAAACCGATACTAGTGGAGAAAATATTATTTAAAAGAATTTTCATTGGACTATAAGTGCCTTCTTTGGTCATGATACTTGCAATTTTAAATGCGGTTTTTCAATAAAACTTAATTGATGCACATTAAAGGCGGTTAAGTGCCTTTAAACATTTTGGGGTGACTTAGGAGGGAGTTCCGACTTCGGAACCTCCATTGGATTTCAATCAAGGGTGGTTCTTAAGGAGCCGCCTTTGACTGTTTCTTTTAATCAAAGGTTTTCCACTAGTTAGACTAATAGTTAGAACAATTATAAAAAATACCATTTCAAAAATATGTAAGGTTAAATTATAATTTTTTATGCATTATAATACATTTTAAAGTTTTTCAATATTATAGAAATATCATTGCGATAAATAAAAACAAATATCATATCACCCTAGTAGCTATATCAATTATAAATAATCTCGTCTAGCGATTAATCAATGTAAAACAAAACTTTGTATTTAATTTAAAGTACCCAAATAGATCTTTATTGTATTTTTTTATAAAAATAATGAGTCCGTCTCTTGAAAGACGGTCTTTCCATAAGTTATGGAAAGACCAATGTTTAAAGTGTAAATTAGAAGAAATGAATATAAAATTTCCGCGTTGCATGAATCGTGTTATAAACTTTATTACTAGTACACGTTGTATAATAAAATTTTAATATTACAAGTTAGACCTTTTACATTTTATTATTCTAATTAAACTCCATCTTTCTACAAGCCTATGGAAAGACCGACTTTCCTACCAGAACAAACTACGTTAAGGAGAAAAACTAATATGAATTTGTATAGTCAAAATTACTCAACAGTTGATAACAATGAATATAAGGCCATATTTTCCAATCTAATTTATGAGTCCGTCTCTTGAAAGTCGGTCTTTTCATAAGTTATGGCTCAATTAATTATGACTCAAATGACTTGTTGGTAATTGATTAAAATTTTAAAGATAGTCCTTAAATTAGTCGTTTCTTACTATTTATATCCATGCAACTGGATAATAAATAAATTTATGTATAGTATGTCATTATTCCAATATGGAGGCTAGCTAACTTGAACCTTGAGATTTATTTTTATGTTTCTAATAAACAGGTGATATAATTTATTTTGAGTCTGTCTCTTGAAAGACGGTCTTTCCATAAGTTATGGAAAGACCAAGGTTTAAAGTGTAAATTAGAAGAAATTAAGATAAATTTTTGGGTTGCATGAACCGGGTTATAAATTTTATAACTACTACATGTTTCATACTAAAACTTTAATATTGCAACTAAGACCTTTTGCCTTTTGTTATTCTAATCAAACCCCGTCTTTCCATAAGCCTATGGAAAGACCGTCTTTCCTAAGATTTTGCCATTTATTTTAGAGAATATCTCCCGTTAAACCGATACTAGTGGAGAAAATATTATTTAAAGGAAGTTTTATTGGACTATAAGTGCCTTCTTTGTATTTTTAATTTAACGTACCCAATTAGATCTTTATTGTATTTTTTTTTAAAAAATAATGAGTCCGTCTCTTGAAAGACGGTCTTTTCATAAGTTATGGAAAGACCAATGTTTAAAGTGTAAATTAGAAGAAATGAATATAAAATTTTTGGGTTGTATGAATCGTGTTATAAACTTTATTACTAGTACACGTTGCATAATAAAATTTTAATATTACAAGTTAGACCTTTTACCTTTTATTATTCTAATTAAACTCCGTCTTTCCACAAGCCTATGGAAAGAACGTCTTTCCTACCAGAACAAACTACGTTAAGGAGAAAAACTAATATGAATTTGTATAGTCAAAATTACTCAATAGTTGATAACAATGAATATAAGGCCATATTTTCCAATCTAATTTATGAGTTCTGTCTCTTGAAAGACGGTCTTTCCATAAGTTATGGAAAGATCAAAGTTTAAAGTGTAAATTAGAAAAAATGAAGATAAAATTTTAGGGTTGCATGAATCGGGTTATAAACTTTATAACTACAACAAGTTGCATAATAAATTATTAATATTGCAGCTAAGACTTTTTACCTTTTATTATTATGATTAAACCTCGTCTTTCCATAAACCTATGGAAAGACGGTCTTTCCCAAGACTTTGCCCTAATTTAAATTGAATTAAACTGAATTTATAATAAATTATAATAAACCAAAGATAACTATAGTAAAATATTAGATTAAAAAATATTTAATTTGGTAAAAATATAATTGATTAAATTAAGAGTCCATATTTTGAAAGATGATTTTTCCATAAGTTATGGAAAGACCGAGGTTTAATTAAGCTGCAAATTAGAAGAAATTAAGATAAAATTTTTGGGTTGGATTAATCGGGTCATAAACTTATAACTAATGCATGCTGCATAATAAATATTGCAACTAAAATATTTTACCTTTTTATAATTCTAATTCAACCCTGTCTTTTCATATGCCCAGTGGTGGATCTAGAAAAAAAAATTATGGGTCACAATTTAATTTGATTACTGTCTCTGAATATGGTATTAGAATTTCAAGAAATTTTAGAATTTTGAAAAAATATTTGGGTTTAAAATAAAAAATAAACCAGGGCATTAATAAAAAATAATAGGTTAATTAATTTTAAAAATTTAAAAATTGCTACTTTTAAAAAAAGTCGGGTAATTCTTAATTTTTTTAATTAATAAAAAAGGTAAGGAAATTGCCCTACATTGCACAGATCGAGGTAGATCCGCCTCTACATATATTTATGAAAATATGGTATTTTAAATTTTTTTTACCTTAAATTAAAATATAATAAGTAAATAAACATGACCTAAGAGTATCTCCAATACTACGCATCTGTCGTAGTATTCATGGACAAACATCTCAAATTTGATTAGGGTTTCACTGCGAGTATGCGACTAGCCAGACAGAAGGATTCAGTTGGACTTTCCTTTGTACGACGCTGAACCTGAACTTTGAGTTTGAGTGTTCTCATTTATTTGGGAAAAGTACATATATAATCCAAACTAATTCACATAAGTGCAAATATAAGTTTTTGATAATTGAAAGTGCAAATATAACTCTAATTAGTAAGTGTAAGTGCAAATGTACCCATTTCGGCACATTTAGGCTGTAATTCATTGAAGAGACTATTTCCCCCCCTGAAAAAACAAATTTAGAATTTTAAAAACTGAAATATCTATTTTGCCCTCTCTCCTTTCCTTTCCTTTCTTCTTCGTGATCTTTCTTCTCTCCACGTCAAACCACTCTGTTGACGGTGGTGCTTAGATCGGGCGGAGGCAAAGCATCCGCAGCTTCCCCAGCTAGGGCTAGCCGCCAGGTGGCCAATGGGAAGTGCATGTGTGTTAGTGATTAAGGCTTTCGCAGGTGGTGGTGCACCAATTTGATGGGTTGGGATGGGAGGTTTTGACGGGAAAGGTGGGAAGCTGGTGGTGGGTTTTGACGGGACAACGATGGTAGGGGTTGGGGTGAGGGTAGTGTGGGAGGTTCTGAGATTTAAGGTTTAGCATTTTCATCCCGGAGTGGCGGCAGAGGTGGTGGCATTGATCTGGGCTTCGCCAAAGGGCTTCTGGGAATACCAGTCATTGGAGGACTAGGCTCGAGGAAGGCGAAGATGGTTTCGTTGGAGCCACAGCTCTTCTCGCAGAGATATGGCTCTTCGGAAGAGGAAGTCTTGAGGTGGGCTTTCATGGCGAGGCTACATGCTTTCTTGATGACATCTTCACCGATTCCAACGTTATCTCCTAGCATCTTTGATTGGTTTGGAAATTTTGGGAAATGGGATTGTTGGGCACCCAAGTGGGACAAAATCCCAAACACCCACACAAGACCAAGGTAGAACAACCAACCAAATATTCAAACACAATTATAAAACCAACCAACAATGGAGATAACAACCAACCAACAAGAAAGTAACGAGAGAAAACAACACACGACAACGTTTATGCGTAAAACCTCTTTGGTGTGAAGAGTAAAACCACGGGACTTGCAGGAGTCCACCCTATTCCTTCTTATTATGATAAAACGAGGGAGACAAATCCAAAATCAGTTTACAAAAGGTTACAACCCACGAGAAGATGAAGCATAAGAATAAACAACAAAAGTAGCAAAAGGTGTAAGATATCACCACAAAACGGAGCTGCCACTCAAGTTGCAATATCTCCCAAACCAGAGCACAAACTGACAATCCAAGCCTGAATCAAATCCCTATGAGTCCCGAACATGTTGACTAAATTTCATTAAAAGCAGACAATTTTTTCCTTTCGATCACGCCTCCCAATCAGAACTGCTCTAAAAAAATGGAAATTATTTCAACTCACTCAAGAACTCTCAACTCTCTTGTTTTGTTGCTTTGGTTTTGTAGTTTTTTATGTGATTATCTCCAAGCTCTTAATCCATTTAGTAGGAGCACATATGCAACCCCAAGAGTCACCATTAAACCTCCTCATAAAAGAGCTAATAACAAAGAGACTTTTAAGCTCTCCAAAAAGGCATACCATAGGTCTAAGACACAACAATGGGCTGGATATTCATTCACCCTCTTAATGAATGAACCTAAAAATCTTCTCATCCAGCCCATCACGGGGAAGATGAACATAACCTTGCTCTCACTTGAAACTTATCCCAGTGAGCTGACCACTAAGCTCAAGCTCGACTCCGGGAACTGCCTTCGTCAACATATAGGCAGCATTCTTGTCTGTGTGAACTTTCTTCAGCTTCATTAGTTTCTTCTCAATAACATCTCACAACCAATGATATCTAACATCAATATGCTTGGTCGAGCATGATACATGGAATTTTTGCTCAAGTTCATAGCACTTTGACTGTCACAAAGTACCACGTACTCATCTTGCTTCAAACCCAACTCTTAAAGATATCTCATCACCCAAAGCATCTCCTTTTCGGCTTCCACGACTGCAATGTACTCCACCTCGGTTGTGGACAACACCACACACTTTTGTAATTTGGATTGCCATGAGATGCCCCCGCCCCCTAAAAATGTGAACATATAACCCAAGGTAGACCTTTTTCAATTAATGTACCCAGTCATGTCGAAATTAGTGTATCCTTCAAGAATGGTCCTATCACTTCCAAAACACAAACACAATTTGGAAGTACCTCGCAAATATCTGAAATCCACTTCACCGCATCCCAGTGAGTCTTACTAGGATTGGATAAGAACCTACTCACCACACTAACAGAATGTGCAATATCTGGTCTTGTACAAACCATAACATACATCAAAGAACCAACTGCCGAAGAGTAAGGAATGGAAAACATACTTTCTTGGTACTGCTCCGTTTAAGGAACAATCTTCCTTGCACAACTTGAAATGAGATGCCAATGGTGTACAAACAGGCTTAGCATTTTTCATATTAAACCTTTCAAGCACTCGTTCATTATACTTCTCCTGTGACAACAACAAATTTCCAGCCTTTCTATCACGAGCAATCTCCATGCCTAGGATTTACTTCATTGGACCCAAGTTTTTCATGTCAAACTCCTTGGAAAAGGCTTTTTTGAAATCATCGTTCATCTTGGCATCGTGGCCAACAATCAACATTTCATCAAAATATAAAAGAATAATAGTGAAGTTACCTCCGGAGAACTTTCTGACATAGACACAAGGATCAACAGAAGTTTGTTTCTAACCACTGCCCATCATAAACGAATCAAATTTTTGGTACCACGGTCTTGGTGCTTGCTTCAGTCCATAAAGAATCCTTTTCAACTTGCAAGCATGATCATTTTCTCCTTAATTTAAAAACCTTTCGGTTGCGTCATATAAATATCGTCTTGCAAATCGACATGCAAAAAGCAGTTTTCACATCAATCTACTCTAATTCCAAGTTAGACTTGCAGCCAAACCAGGAAAAATTATAATTGAAGTCATATTGACCATTGATGAGAGGATTTCATCATAGTCGGCGCCTTTCTTCTGGTTGCATCCCTTAATCACCAATCTGGCTTTATGCCTTACAATCTTATCACCATCCTTCTTGTGCTTGTAAACCCAGCAGTTTCTCATGACTTTCTTTCCTCTGGGGGTTTCTCAAGATCACAAGTATCATTCTTCTTATAGAAATCCATCTCCTCTTTCATTGCCTCAAACCACAACTTCTTGGCTTTGTGAGACAATACCTCTTGAAAGCTTTCAAGCTCCTTGTCAGCTGTAACAAGAATGTACCTTGAACTTGAATACTTCTTCTAAGGTATCCTCCCTCGATTGGACCTTCGAGGCTCAACTTCCTCCACTCAAGGGGTAGGTTTCTCGTCCTGCTCACGATCCTCTTCATCCTCATCCCGAGGAACCTCACCATCTTCAGGTGTATTAGCATCAGGTTGCACATCCTCAACCTCATCGGGTGTCACCTCAACATTCCCATTTAATGGCTGATTAACAGAAGTAGAAGTAGATGAAATAACATTGAAATAAAAAGATGAGTCTGAGTTAGAATTGTACCTTGTACTCAGAAGACTAGCACCCATCTCGTGCTCAAAGAACACCAAATCTCTACTTCTCACCACCTTCTTCTTTTAGAGATCATACAGCCTATAACCATATTGTTCATCACCATATCCAAAAAATACATAAGGATTGATTTTTGAACCTAGCTTCGATCTTTTCTCGTTTGGAACATAAGCAAATGCCTTGCATCCAAACACTCTAAGATACGAATATGAAGGATCACATCCCTTACAAGCTCTCTCAGGAATGCTGCACCCCAAAATAACTTTGGAAGATTAGACATTCTGAGCATGCATCTATCCTTCTCAACAATGGTCCTATTCATCCTTTTGGCCATACCAATGTGTTGAGGGGTTCCTGACACCATCTTCTCATACCTGATTCCTTACTGCGAGCAATAACTTCTACACTCGTTGGAAGTATACTCTCCACCATTATTAGAACAAAGACATTTAAACTTCTTCTCTGTCTCCCTTTCTACCATGACATGTAATTTCATGAAAATTTCAAACACCTCTCATTTGGTCTTCATCATGTAAACCCAAGTTCTCCGAGTAGCATCATCGGCGAAGGTGACAAAGTACTTGTTACCACCAAGTGACTCAACCTTCATAGGACCACAAACATCAGAGTGTACCAACTCTGAATTTCCTTCTTTCTTAGTTGACTTCCCTGAAATGGAAGTTTTGTGTTGCTTTCCTGCTAAACAGTGATCACAGAGGTCAAGAGAAACACTATAATCAACAGGATTAAGGGATTTACCTGCTAGAAGTTTTAGTCCCTTGTCACTCATGCGTCCCAACCTTCGTTGCCACAAGTTTGGAGAATTATTTGCTTCAATGACATCCCCCATATCATAACATACATTCAAGTATGTCTTGTATAAAGTGTAGCACAATTCACCAGGAGCAACTGCCATTGATCCCTTCGACAACTTCCACTTGCTATCTCCAAAGAAGTGTCTATTTCCCTTTCGATCAAGAGTACCAGCAGACAACAAGTTAAGGCGAAAGTTAGGCACATGGTGCACATTCTTCAAAATAAGTCTACATCCAACACTGGTCTTCACATAGATGTCACCCAGACCATTAATATCTGTGGTGCTCTTATTTCCCATTATAACACTACCAAAAATTCCAGCTTGGTAGTTCATGAAGTACTCTTCTTTGTGAACACAATGAAAAGAAGCTCCCAAATCAACCAACCACTATGTATCGAAACCTTCTACATGATGAAAATCCACAATATCACAAACCACAACTATATCATTATCACCTTGAGAAGAAGTTGTTGTTCCTTTATCACCTCCCTCATTAGGCGAGTCATGCTCCTTCCCTTTTTCTTTCTTCCACCTATAGAAATACTTCTTAATGTGACCATAATTGTGGCAATAGTGACACGTCTTTGTCTCATTCCCATCTCTGGACCTGGACCCGTTCTTCAACTTGCCACACCCTTTTAGACCTCTATTGTTGCTTCTTCCTTGCGTCTAAACAACAAGCACTTGCAAATTATCAACTCTTATTTACCTTCTTCTAATCTCTTTATTGACCATGCTCACTTTGATAACATCTAAAGAAAGCACACCATCTGTAGCAGAGTTGCTAATAGTCACCACCAAAGTCTCCCAACTATCAGGCAAAGAACTCAATAGGAACAAAGCCTGCAACTCCTCATCAAGATCAATCTTCTTAGTAGTCAACTTGTTAATTATATCTTGAAAGTCACTAAGATGCTCAGACACCAACTTTCCACTTTTCAACTTCAAATTAACAAGTTTATTAGTCAAAGAAACCTTATTATGAACCGTATTTCTTTCATAAAAGCCTTCCAATTTCTTCCACAAATCATAAGGATTGGACTTCTGAGAAACATGGTTGAATATGCTAATATCAACCCATAATAGTCCCCAAAGTTTTCCTCTTTAACTTAGCCCATTCATTTTCTTCCATTTTCTCAGGTTTAATTAGATTAAATAAACTACTACCCTCAACAGTAGTGAGTGCAATCGGATCATACAAATCCTTACAAAAAAAAGTCTTCCATCATAGGTCTCCAAACAGAATAATTGGTTGATGTTAACTTAACCATAGAACTGCCACCAGACTCTATGATAATGCCAAAGCAAACTCAAGCTCTGATACCCCTTGTTGAGGACCCAAGGGGGAAAAATCCCAAACACCCGCACAAGACCAGGAAAAAAAACCAACCAAATGTTCAAAAAAAATAAAAAAACCAACCAACGATGGAGATAAAATTAGCCAACAAGAAAGTAACGAGAGAAAACAAGCACAACAATTTTATAAGTGGAAAAACTCTTCGATGTGAAGAGTAAAACCACGGGACTTGCAGGAGTCCACTCTAATCCTTCTTTTTATGATAACATGAGGGAAAAAACCCAAAATCAGTCTAAAATGGGTTACAACCCACCATAAGCATCATGTATAAGAATAAACAAGAGTAGCAAAATGTGTAAGATATTTCCACAAAATAGAGCTGTCACTCAAGCTGTAACATCTCCTAAATCAGAGCATAAAATGACGATCCAACTAGCCAAATTGAAGCCCTATGTGTCCTGAACATGCTAACCAAATTTAAGAAAAATTGGGTAATGTTTGCCTTTCGATCCAGCCTCCCACTCAGACCTGCTCTAAAAAAATGGAAATATTTTTAGCTCACTCAAGAAATCTCAACTCTCTTGTTTTTTTTTCTTTGTCCTTTTAATATGTTGTGTGATTATATCCAAGCTCTAAATCCCTTTCGTAGAAGCACATAAGAAACCCAAGGAGTCACCATAAAACCTCGTAAAAGAGCTAATAACGAAGAGACTTTTGAGCTCTCCAAGAAGGCATACCATAGGTCTAAGGAACACCTATAGGCTGGACATTCATGCACCCTCTTAATGCATGAACCTAAGAGGGATTGTACGAGACTGAGGTGGGTGTAGAGAGAAGTTTTTGTGCATAATTTATCTTCCACAATCGACCGGATTGATGGGGGAGGCGGCGGATCGGTGAAGGAGGTGGAATTGTAGAACGTGGAGGTGGTAGCAGAGGTTGTGGAGGTGACAGTGGATAAGGTGGTGGCATAGTTGGTGGAGGTGCAGCAGCGACAACAGATGAGGTTTTGACAATAGAGGAGGTGGCAGTAAAGGTTTCATTCTTAACCCGGAACTCTCTTTGTTAGGGTTGACACTAGAGGAGCTTTGTTGATTTGAATTAGTATCAGTCGATTCTTGCTTCTTTCTTTCAGATTGAACATTAGATAGGGAGAAATGGGCTTCCTTATCAACTTGGATTCCGATGATTTGGGATATTTGATGCATTGCAGGAAGGCTTCTTTGATTTCATCCCACAAATGTCTCTCTTTCCTAGTTGATTCCAGAGAAATTCAAGAGTTAGAGATAAATGCACTAATTGTACATCCATATAACAATATTTCAAGGCATATCAAACACATGTAATAGAAATGCACTGATTGTACCATCTTACCTTCTCAAAGAAATGAGAATTTGTACTTATAAGGTTATACAGTTTTTGTAAGGTATACATTGCTTATGAAAATAGTGGAGGAGGGGCGGCGGAGGCGGTGTGGTGGTTGTGGCAGTACAACAGCGGGGCAAAATAGTCGTTTAAATTTTGTATTTGGCCCAAGGGTATTTTGGTCATTTCTAGTTGGTCAATGGCCAAAAATGGCCAATCAATGCCGGAATATACTTTGGAGGGTTATATTTGCACTTTCACTAAGTAGTTAGGGTTTTTTTGTAGTAAAACTTTTCTTAGGGTTATATTTGCGCTTATTCAAGTAGGTAGGATTATTTGTATATATCCCCACTTATTTTACCATTATTAGTAACAATTTTAATAGTTTTACATATATGGTAACAAACACTAGTAATATTCTACTCATGTTGGATAACACTACATAATAAATGTACCACGTAATAAAATTAGAGCTATCAATTCAGGTATTAGTGTCGGGTTCGGGTTGAAATATGTCGAAGTCTGTTTGTCGGATCAGGTTGGGTTACTGTCAGGTCGGGTTACTAACGGGTCTGTAGTTTTCTCGAATTAGATTGGATTGGGTTATTATCAGGTCGGGTTACTAACAGTTCTTTAATGTTCCTTGGGTATGGTCAAGTTATTCTCGGGTCAGGTTACTGTCGTGTAATACTTGTATTCAGTTAAGTTTGTGACAGGTCAGGTTACTGTCATGTTGAGTTGGAATGGGTCATTTATGTTTCTTGAGTTGGAATGGGTCATTTATGTTTCTCGAGTTGGGTTGGGTCAGACTATTGTTTGTTCAGATAATTTTGTTTAGTTTTACTTGGGTTTAGTTCAAGTTGGGTCATTTCAGTTAATATTTTATAGGGGTTTGTGTCGGATTCAGATACACTTCGGGCCGATTCATTTTGAATAATTCACTTTAATTAAATTTATCTTGTACTTGTGCATTATTTAATAAACTTGTGTAATCAGTTGCGTTATGACTTGATATGATGATGTAAATCATGTAATCATATTTGTAACCTTTCAATAAATAAAAAAACCTCCTTTATTCTCATAAGTGTATCTAAATAATTTACTGCATCTAGTTATAACTAAGATTGATTTTGTGCGACTAAATGTTATTTAACCTTATATAACTATGTTTTCAAAATTAGTTATACACATTATTCCCGTGAACTTCACTTTACTTCAAATTGACTTTTATAATTAGCTAAATAGTTTATTTTACTAATCAATGTATTCCTTTGTAACTATACTCATCTTGTCTAATTAATCACTGGTTTCTTTCTAGAAACACTCGACTATATTTATTTTAATTTTTCAAATCATGTCTTAATACCTGACTATAAGTCTATATCCATATTCTCTACATAAGTATGTTGATTTTATTTAATAATGTGTTAGTTAACTATCTATAGACACTAAGGTATATTTCATTTTCAAATTTAATTAATAAATTTAATTATTGTTTTTCGATATTATGTAGACTTTCTGTAATCAACTCGTACTTAACGTTCAATAAACATCAATTACCTTTTATTTCTATATGCAAATCTAATACATTATTGATTACATTAATATATAATAACTAAGGCGACATTTTATGATCGCGCTTGTCTTAATTAGAGCAAAATATGCATAAGGATACATTAAAAGATAGTCTTAGATCACATAACTCGTAATTACGCTAAGTTTATGTCGATTATCGGGTCAAAACTGGATTTAAAGGTCCTGTTTGATTGTGTTGGGTTTAGGTCCAGATTATCGGGTCAAGATTGGATTTTAGGTTGAGTTTATTTATGTCGGGTATGGGTTTGGATTATTGGGTCCAGATTATCTGGTCAAACCGATTTTTGGGTTAAGTTCGGTTATGTCGGGTTCAGGTTAGTATCTCTCGAGTTAGAATCAGGTTTGGGTTGAGTTTGCTGGTGTCAGTCTGGGTCGGGTGAAAAATTTGGGTCAGATATTGACAGCTCTAAATAAAATGCATATGTTTTCTTTTTCAAGAAAGAGATAACGAGAAGTACATATTCCATTGATTACCTTCTAATCTTATAGAAAAGGAGTTTCTTAATAATTTGTTCTTTTGGTTTCGGTACATAGTTCATTGTAAGAAACACGATGCTTGTACTTCTCTCTCGCTGAAACCGTAATTTTTACTTGCGGGGTCGCAGCCGCCAAACAACCACCTTCTCCTGTGGTTCCCCCACCCCCAATCCCACCCTCACAACCTCTACCCCAATATTTTCCTATCGCCAAAGTCAAATGAAGAGTATCCGGTTCTTCTTCACCGAAGTTTACCTTTTTCTACAGTCATCGCCACCTCTTTTTCACTGGAGCTTAATTGCGGAGAGAAGCTTACCTGCCCGCAACCCCTTTTCATCGTCACTGAAGAGGCACGCGACAACGAACAACATCTCAGGCATAATGCACTCTTCTTATGCGGAGAACCGGTCGTAGTGTCGGAGATCGTCAAATGTGAAGCAACCCAGTGACACGCGAGAATGACTTTACAGAGGCGGGTATCCAGCTCGAAAAGTGTGGGGTCAGCATTTCAGGGTTTTGCTTCCCAGATTTCGGCATTCAACTCAGATCAGAGCCGAGTTGGGTCTGAAGGTTTTTGAGTCGGGTTGGAGGCGGGTCCTTTTCACTCAAACCATTAGTTTTTACTGAGTCTACTCGTGTCTGAGCTAGCCAACTCAGATCCGATAGCGGCCTAATCGATTAAACTTAGAGCTAGGTTCAACTAAAATTGGGATGAGTCGGAGGTGAGTCAACTCTGTTAGGACGGTTTCAGTTTGGTCAACTCAGAGTCGAGTCTCTCTGGTGATTCACGGTCATTAGGGGTACTTCTATACTTTTATTTTTTCTACATTTTAAATTTTCCTTTTCAGGGTGGGAGGATTTTAATTATTTATATATTTTCATTGTCCATTTTCATAATTACTGGGGTTAGTTGTCAAAAGCTAGGTTTTTTTGCTAGAATATTTGGTCGCGTCTGCTCTTTGCAAATTCTAGGTTTTTTTACGGCTCCTTTTGCTTGGTTAAATATAGTTGGCTTCTGTTTTAGTCTATATGTTTGTATAGGGGAAATCCGAGTACAGGTAGTTACAACAACTTATCTTTGACAACTCCAACCATGTCCGGATTTGCAAACCGAGCAAGTTGAAAAATCTTTGATTGACCACCTTGTATCGTATCAGAGGCTTTCGTACTTTCTCCTATAATTTCTTACATTTACAAAAAAATTTTTGGTGACCAAAATGACCGGTGTCATCAACAACTTTCTATAAAGAACTTCAATTTAATGGAGATGAACTGGATCTTTCACTTCAGGAGATGTTCATTTTTGTTTTGGTTGCTTTAGAGGTCGAGTAGGACTGTGTATTGGAAACTTTGTGAGATGGTGACTGATATTCAAATAATGTGATCGGTTTCTAGTGGAAGTCGGTCGAGCCGAAATAGTTGGAAGTGTCATCACTAATGGACCATTTGTCTTACTATCCTTCTTATTTGTTTAGCAATAAAGGTTACAAATTTGTAAATTAATGTTTAGCGCATTTATGATATTCCTTTTGTGGGGCAACTTGATGTATGTTTTCGGGCAACTTGATTTAAGCCTTGGGGTAACTGATGTAAACCAAATTTTGACAATACATGTGCCACTACAGGAAAACAGGTATATAGGCCCCGTTATGTTAGTGATACCGGTGCTACAAAACCAAAATTCAGCACTGGTACAAAAAAACGGTGCCTATGAATAAATTCAGCACCAGTACACTGAATACCGGTGCTACAAAACCAAAATTCATCATCGGAACACAAAAAAACTGGTGCCTATGAATAAATTCAGCACCGGTACACTGAATACCAGTGCTACAAAATAAAAATTCAGCACCGGTACACAAAAAACCGGTGCCTATAAATAAATTCAGTACCGGTAACCGAATTTTGGGCCACAATGTAATTTTCCAAGAATTTATAGAAGTAATCAATTTTGACTTTCGAGACCCTTGTGTTCACCCATACATTCCCAAATTGTAGATTTACGATCGTATATTATTGAATTGCATTTTTGTTCTGGCGATTTCGTAATTCGACGACTCCAACCTTCTTGGAGGGACCTAAGTGCAAAAAGTAAAAATTTTACTCCTAACTCCAAATTGAAATCCACTAGAATGTGATCCTACCTTATACACCCCCTTGTATTTTCCATGTCTGTAAGGGAATATTTATCGAAAATCAAGCACAAGAACATATCCATAATCCTTTCCGGTTTCACTTTAACTTCCAAGTAATCAACCATAAGTTACTCTAGAACATGTACTAGCGCTTTTCAATATTTCACCAAAAAATTCATTTATTTTAAATTTCCATATCTATGCAAGAATAATAAAAATAATGTATTTTGGAGCAATGTGTAATGGGGTAACACAATTTTGGGCCACAGTGTAATTTTCAAAGAATTATGTTACAAGCTCTTCCGTTCACCCACTGTAGCCCAATTTTCATTAACGTAATTGTCTCTTACTTAATTGCCTTTTGGTTTCTCTAATTTTTTGATTCGGCTCCTCCAAATTTATTCTCATGGACATAATTGTAAAAATGAAAAAATTAACTTAGAGGGAAAAATATACTAGCACCGGCATTTTTTTTCTAGTCATACCGGTACTAATGTATAGTGGGAAAATGAAAATTTTCAATTTTTGTCCAATATTTTTGAGGGATTTTTCTGAGCACCAGTAGCACCATCAAAGGCACCGGTCAGCCTACGGTGCTACGTAATTAGAATATTTTTCTTCTCCTTGCTCTCGGGAAGAATAAAAAAAAATTAAAACTCCTATTTAAAGCAGCGTCACACAGCTGCATTTAAAGTATTAGCACCAGTATAATCACCATTAGCACCGGTATTCATACCGTTGCTCCTTGGAAAAATTTTCTTGGGCTTGCTGTCGTGTTCAATATTTTAAAAAAACCATTTAAAGCAAGCCTAAGCAGCTGCTTTTCATATACTTAGGCACCAGTATGAGTATTTTGGTCACTGGTACCAGTACTACTGTGTTAAAAAAAAAGAGCCCAACTTGGTTTCATCTGAACCATTGATTTCTTCTGTTGATTGAATCTCAACCATTAAAAATTTGCCTATATAAACTAAATCTGAAACGCTAAACCTACCTACCCTCATTTCCCCCTCATTATCTTGCCTCTACCTCCTCTCCATCTTCTCCTTCCTCCTTTACCACCTCTCCATCTTCTCCCCCCTCCTCTACCACCTCTCCCTCTCGGTCGCCGCCTAGCACCGCCGATGAAACAACACCCAAGCGGCGCCGACAACGACCCCTCTCTGCCCTCCCCGTGGCACTCCATCCCTGACGCCATCTCCTGGACTATCCCGACTCTATCTCTGCCCTCCCCGTGGAGCACCATCCACGACGCCATCTCCCCGCGCTCTAGTAGCTGGTCGGAGTTGCGAGCTCCACCAAAATTGCCGGTTAAACTCAGATCCGACCTCACCTTCACTGTTCTGGTTCGTTGATGTTATCTAGTGTTTCTAGAAATTAGGTTTCAGTTTTTATGATGATTGATGTTTTTAATCTATGTTTAGGTATAGCTTGTTTCATTGATTGAGATGTGTTATGTATTTTCAATTATATGTAATGAAGTTCTAGGTTGTGGTATGAATTTTCTAGTTTTTTTACACGAGCTTATGTTTTTTTTTGTGTTTTGTTTATTCTGGGTTTCATATTCCAGCCGGTGAGTTTATTCTCACTGGCTGAATTTTTTAATTGATCGCCTGTTTACTAGCACCGGTATTTCATGCATAGGCACCGGTATGTCGAGCATCTTCATACCGGAGCCTATGTTATCTAGAACAAGAATGTAGTTTCATAGACACCAGTAAATGGTACCGGTGCTAGAATAGATTCTAGCACCAGTACGACTTACCGGTGCCTATGAAACTACAATTTTTGCACCGGGTCACTTAGGCACCGGTATGAAAATTCTCAAAATACCGGTGCCTATGGGGTGAAAATACCGATGCCTATGGGAGGTCTTCCCAGTAGTGTGCTTAATGAAAAGAGAATTACACCCTCCAAATCCTGTCTACGACTGTTTGAATTAAAAATAAAAAATTACTTAGTTAATTGTAATTGCTATTATATGCCTTTTTAGCGTGTTTCATTAATGATTTCACAATGTAAAGAAACATTGTCTTTTAATTGTGGAGGAGGAATTTTGTTCTTTAAATTATTTTATACTTTATTAAATTTTTTTTAAAAAATTAAGTAAAAATATGAAAATTTTTGTTTTTCACGTAAGAGTACATCCATCTAGTATACGACAATCTTGAGATGGATGTTTCAGTTGAATAGTAAAAATTGAGATCATCGTTGTAAGGTTGGAGGTTTGATTTTTGATAAATAAAAGAGCGTCATCGCATGCACAATATAATAGATATTTTTTATTTTTAGTGTTAGTGTTTTGGTACTGTTAATCAAACATATTGAAGTCATTTTTATCAACCTTAACTCACGTTATCTAAAAATAACATATTAATATTATTATATTTTATTAATTTTATTTCTTACTATATATAATCAACCAATCAATCTTAACGTGTTAAAATATATAATTATAAAAAGTATATTTGAAACTATAAATGTCAAGTTGCACTGTATCTATATATACGTCACAGGAGAAAATCCAAAGAGGCACATAATCGAAAATAGCAAAAGATTTTTATTTTTGTATACAAGATAGAACATTTTTGATAGACATTAATGTGTATATATACATATATATATATATATATATTTATATATCACAACATTTTATTTTAGACCGACTAAATGTTAAATGAGGGCATTTTATAATTAGTGGGGCTAATAATGAGATCCATATAATTATGATAATCTTTTAAAATGAATCTCAACATATAAATAATTAATTTTAAAAATATTTGAATAAAATATTATAAAAATAATAATTTATATTTTATTCAATATATGACGACTGGAGCCCTCGACCACTGGAGCACTGGAGTTTCTCACTCGAGCCCTCGAGCACCCAAGCCCTCGAGCCCTTATACCATCGAGCCGTGGAGCCCTCGATCATGGGATACCTCGAACACTCAAGCTCCCGAGCCCTCGAGCATAGGAGGGCTTGGGCCCTGGATCCCTCGACACTCAAACTCTCGAGCCCTGCCGCCTTCGAGCCATCAGGCACTTGAACCAACGAGCACTCAGGCACTCGAACCTCGAACCATCGAGCCTCGATCCCTCGAGATCTCGAGCCACCAAGTACTACTTCCTCTCGTCCTGAACCACTAGTCCACTAGTATTAGACCTTTCTTTTGAGGGCAACGAGGTTGCCTTATCAATGTAATATTTCCAAAACATCATTGTACATCTTTTGGTTCTAAATAAGTTTGGGGAACCTAATAAATATCCCCCAAAATTATTAAAAAAAAAGATTTCTAGCTAAATTAATTATTTCACTTCGTAACTAATAAAGTTTTTTTTAGATAACTACACTTTAAAATTTTAAATAAAATTTTTATTTTAAATTTAAATATAAGACAAAAGAGTATATAAAAATTATATAATTCTATTCAATAATGCCGCGCCATGTCCAGTGGCACTCCACTAACGTCTAAAAAATTTTTTGGACGAGAAACGTCCAAAAGTTAATAAAACTTTTGTTAACTTAATCAAAGCGAGATTTGAACCTTAATTATGAATTAGAAATTAAAATAAATCTCTTTGTTTGACCATTATTGCTTGGTTTTCTTTGTCGCCCTGATTTTGTCAGTGCATTGTATGAAAGTGATATAAACACGTAGAACATACTTACTTGCTTCGATGAAAGTGATATAAACACGTAGAACATACCTACTTGGCTTCGATAAAAAAAAAAAACCCCCACCTTACGCTTATCCAATAATATGCCCTTAATTTGAAGGTTTAGTCGATCGGTTTTCTTTCAATCAGCCTACTTACACACACTTATGATAAAAAATAAATACACACTTTCACCGATAGAGAAAAACCTATTAAATGTGGTTATATCTTATTACAGTAGATACTTGAGACACTTTTACTGGTGGAGAAAAATCTATTAAAGATGGTAATTATATCAGACCAGGGAAGACACTTTTCAAATGTCTTCTCTGACAATACCTTTGATCGATAAAGTGTCTTCTCTGACAAGGCCTTTGACCTAAATCGATCAAAGGAAGTTAAAAAAAAGCATTTTTAATAAGGGTCCAAAATAGGTTCCGAATTCAGAACTTATTTATGAGGTTCTAAAAAAACTGTTGGAAACCTGAGATTTCTGGCAGCCTTGAAGCAAACCAGATCTAGAGAGTAGAGCAACAACACAACAACTACATAGCAATGACATACAATGAGAATTCGATCTTCGGCAACAACACAGTGACAGCGCTTCGACGCGGCGAGAGGGCTTCAATGCGCCGGTGGAGGCAAGTGGTGGTGCCAGAATGGCGGTATGGTGGCGAGTGGTCAGAGGGCGAAGAAGGAGATCGAACTGCGAAGGTGAAGAAGGAGATCGATCGGCGGTAGAGGCGAGGGGTGGTATCACTGAGGATCGGTGGAGAAGAGGGTTTCACTGGAGAAGAGGGCAACACTGGGGATCGCTGGAGCAAAGTAATGCTGCTAGAGATGATTGTCGAAGGTGATGTGGAGATCAGATGGTCCCGTTGAGAAAAGAACTTAATTTGGGTGTTTTTCCACCGCTAGAGAAAGGAACTTCAAAGGCTTGTGTGTTTGAAGGAGGAGAGAAAGAAAAATAACTAAGTGTGAAAAATCCTAAGTTAATGGGTTTATATAGTGGGTCAAAAAAGGCGGCATGTTAAAGGCGGTTCTATAATAGAATCGCCTTTAATTGATTTTCGTTAAAGGTGGAACTGCTATTAATTGATTTAAAATGAAAGACGTGATTTGGGAGGAAGTTTCAAATTCAGAACCTAATTCAGGTACTAGTTAAAGGAGGTTACTCGTGAACTGCATATGATTGCATGCTTTTAATCACTCTTTCTCCACTAGTGTTTGGAACTAATTCAAAATTTTTTGCCCCTCTAAATGCAAGTAATTTAGTATTGTTTTTTATATGAGTGAAATTCGTATTTTTTGAAATGTTAATTATTTATAAAGTTTATGATTGAGGATGGATGTTGTGTACTTGAGAAAGAAAAATGGATTATGTGTTATGAACTATAACTTCAAGTATTTTTTTTAAATGAAAGCACCCTAAGGTGGGGGTTGATATATTGATGCCCCAAACCAGTAAGACCAGCCATATAATAATGACAGTAGCTTTTACAAAAGGCAACCTCGTTGCCTTAAAATCGATGTAAGGAACTAAGAGTTTAAACTATACATGTTAGTGGTAATATCCAGAAGAATGAGTTGCGATTCCAAAGTCGACGAATCTCCACACCCCGTGTTAATTCGTACTTTGGCCAGGCAACTACTAGGATACAACCAGTAAGTAATTAGGCTGTTAGCTAGGAGAGAGAGCTAAGTACAGCAGTATACAGTCAATCCTCCATGGAGATTCCTTGAGTGTCACTGATGTAGATATTCGAGAGACAGCAACCGGAGAGCGCAAAGCGTAAATGGATACAGGACCACCATTTTAGGCCTTCAAACAGAGCCAAGGTAGCAGCAGTTCCACATCTGAACCGAATCATCCTATTTTGCTCATACCTGCATGTAAAAAATTCCCATCAGCAGTATCAAGTCCTAACATGGCCATGTTTCTGAATTCTAATATGAGGAAATTGCTCCATATCTAAGGCAATGAGACCTTTTATATGGACTGGAAAATTGTACAGGTTGAGTGAGTGATTATGGGAAGAATGATATTTAGCAATTGCATTAGCCACTGGGTTGCATTCCCTATAAACATGCTTAAGCACTGCTCCACATAATAAGCTTTTAACCTTGTAAGCCGAGTTGAAAAGATTCCAGTTAGCAGAGTATGGATCTTTAATCATGTTAATGGCTAAAAGAGAATCTGATTCAATGATTAAGGGAATATCCCGGTGTTGGAGAGATTGACAAGCAGTTTGTATGGCTAATATTTCAGCATGAAGAGGAGATTCAACCTCGATAGTGGTTGAATTAATGAACAGTGGAGTACCTGAACTATCCCTCACAATAATCCCAATAGCAGCCGTATGAGTGAACCATGAGGCATCAGTATTAATTTTAATAGTGTATAGCCCAGGCTTTTCCCAGCAGACAGACCGAAAAATTGGCTTAGGAGGTGGCCTAAGAAGAGGTAATAAATGCCTAAGTGGTAGTGGAAAAGCAGTAGTAGAGCTCATATATGTAGGGCAGGAATATAAGGATAATTTGATGAGGTCAAGTACCTCCGTACAGATAAGGTCAGCAGAAAAAGGAATCTAATCAAAGAGATTCCTAGTCCGAGCTTTCCAAAGACACCAACAAATGAGGGAAGGGAGTATTTTACATATCAATTGGTAGCTTTTAGATAAGTCCGAACAATTCCAAAAAAAATTAAATCTCTGAGAGATGGATTGATATTCAGGAATGTTGAAAAGAACCAGAGATGCCATTTTATTCCATATCAATTTAGCCAATGTACAAGTTATAAAAAAGTGATCTATTGAATCCGAGTGACAACACACAGGACATTTCGAAGCCAGACTATATCCACAGGTTATGAGTACATCATCGAAAGGAAGGAAGGCATGAAGCAGTTTCCATGTAAAAATCGATATTTTTTTTTGCAACAACGCATTCCACAGATTTTTAGAGGCCGGGAAGTTACCTGGAGAGCTTGTGAGAGTACGATATGCAGATTTGAATGAAAATGTGCCAGAAGTGTCCGGTTTCCATATGATCCTATCATCTCTGTCATCCACTACCTCCGCATTCTGCAAGAACAACAAAGTATCATTTTCCAGGAAAGGTGATATCTGTAATAGAATATCCGATTTATTACTGATGAAATCTGATACAGAGTACAGCTGTAATGCATCATAGATATTACTTGGGATCTTATTAATCAAGGGACCATTGGGACACCAATTAGCAGTCCAAACATTACAGCTACCTTTACCATGTATGATAAGAGAATTTTCTTCAGCTAAGGAATTGACAGAGAAAATTCTTTTCCATGTAACAGAATTCCTATAAGAGTGTGGCAGAGACCATAGTAGTTTAGCCCATAAGGAGATTCCTAACTGACTTTTCCATCACAGCTTAAGGGAGCATGCATCTACAATTCCTTTGATGGATCTAAAACCTAAGCCATTCTGAGATGTTGGTTTAGCTAAATCTGCCCATTTTTTCCATGTTCTATTCCTTTTTCCATCCGTTTCTCCCCAAAAGAATCTGGCCAGCTTTTTCTCAAATGATTTGATTATATATTTTGGGGGATTAGTTACAGCCCATAAATGCTGTGGCAAAGAGTACAAGCAACTTTTAATCAAAATTAATTTACCCCCTGTGCTCAACCACTTATTCTTCCAATTTTGCAACTTTTATCTAGCTTTTCCATCAGAGGTTGATAATATCTATTCAAAGTTCTGCCCTTGAAAATAGGGCAGCCTAGGTATTGAAAAGGGAAAGATCCCTGTTTCATTTTCAGAATCAACCTCATCTGATTTAGTTTGATATTTGATGCCCTTTTACTAATGTAGAAATCAGATTTATGGAAATTAAACTTTTGACCCGAAGTGTATTCAAATATGTCAAGAAAAGCCTTAATTCTGATTAGGTTAGATTTTGAGGCTTGCATAAGGATAATAGTATCATCAGCATACATAAGATGAGAGATTGCTGAAATTGAAGATGGCATCTAATAGTATGAGAGTTTACTATTATGGAAAATGAATGATAAACTCCTAGAAAAAGCCTCCGAAAAGATGTTAAAGAGAAAAGGAGAGAGGGGATCACCTTGTTTAATTCCTCTTGTGGCTTTGAAAAAGCCCACTGGGTTTCCATTAATTAGGACAGAAAAATAGGCTTGTGAGAGATTAGACATTACAGCATTTAAAAAAAGACCATCAAAACCAAACTTCATGAGGACACTTTTTAAAAAGTCCCAGTTTACTCTATCAAATGCTTTTTGTAAGTCTAGCTTTAGAATACAATTAGGAACTCTACCCTTTTTATCCAGAAATCTAACCATTTCCTGAAGATAGAGAATATTATCTGAAATATCTCTATTTTTCATGAAAGCTGATTGATTTTGGGAGATCAATTTGTCCATGTAGGGTCTTAATCTCTCCATTAAAACTTTAGAGCAGATTTTATTAAGAGCATTGGATAGA
The DNA here is from genome assembly GCA_037428765.1 of Rubia yunnanensis. NCBI lineage: Eukaryota > Viridiplantae > Streptophyta > Magnoliopsida > Gentianales > Rubiaceae > Rubia > Rubia yunnanensis. The sequence goes on from CM075065.1 coordinate 94,668,286, forward strand.
CTAATTGGCCTAAAATCATCAAATGAATTTGGAGTAGATGTTTTAGGTATTAAAGTAATCCATGTGCTGGATATGCCTTTAGGTAAGGTAGATCCCCTAATAAAATCATTAACTGCCTCAACTAAATCATTTTTAATAATGGACCAGCACTTAGAGTAGAGAACTATAACTTCAAGTAAGAAGTGTGATATAGAAAGAGAAATCGAAATTTCGTACTTGGATATTGGATCATAAAAAAATAAGGTATTCTCACTGATGAAGCCCTAAATTAGTTCCTAACACCAGTATGTACGTAGCCCATCTTCTTGTTGCCCATCTCATTCACTCTTTTTTTATTGGGAATCGCTAGACCCATCAAACGAGTTTTTGGGGTCGGGTATTGATTAGACCCATTCAAGTTTGGGTATGGTTCGATTGCAGAAGTTTTCAAGTATGCGTCTGATTTGATTTGGATCTTAATCGGGTAAGCTTGAAAAAAATCAGGTTGGTTTGAGTTCGGTTCAGACTACTCCGAGTTCGATAAAATTCGGGTGTAAATTATTTGAAACAAGTTTCCATTATGTTCCATTTGAGTCAATTCGGGATTGGGTATAATTTGGCATGTCCTCTGTTTGGTTGGATTTGATCAGATTCAGATATATTGAATTTGGGTCCTATTCAAGTAAATATAGCAAATATGTCATAATAATAATAATGATAATAATAATAATAAAGTTCATTAATGATGATGAAATCATGACACACACATGTGTATCCGTTAAGATTATAATTTGTACTCATAAAATATAGGGTAATATGCAGATATAATCCTATATGTTGAGGAAAGTGCAAATATAACCCTCAGTTGTTTTTAAGTGCAAATATAACCCTGACTGTTGAATGAAAGTGCAAATATAACCCTCCGGCCATGTTTCCGACATTGACCATCAGAATCCGGCGGTTGACCAACTTGCAATGACCTCAATACCCTTATTTCTAAACTCCTGACCTAGAGTGACGAATTTGCCCTTATTATTATCCTTTTTACCATAAAAAATCATTCTCACTTTGTTGTTTTTGAAAAACCTGGCCGTTCCTTCTCTACTAAAGCAGATAATCCCAGGAGGTTGCGCCACCACGTTCATCCTCCACTTCACCACCGCGGTTGCCTAGGTCTTCTTCCCCCATCCTTTTCCCGTCAATAGTTCAGGCCTCCCTTCCCGGAGATTCAGGTCGTTCGGTCTCTGCTGAAGGTAACTCATTTATTCCATTGAACCCTAGATTTGAATTTGGGTATAGTGATTTCTTGATCTCTGTGGATAAAACTTCAGATATGATGATTAATTCTGTTTAGAGTGTTATGTTGAATGAAGTAGTTTTTTCTCTGTTCTTGGCGAGGGATTGGAATGGCTTCGTCAAGTTACAGTATGAATGGTGTGCTTTGCGAAGGATTCGAATGCTGGGTTTGTAAGAAGGCAACGATTGTTTGTGTGTCCCGCTCGGCCAAGAATCTGGGGAGACCTTATTATCGGTGCCCTCGTAATCACGGATTTCAGGGTTGGGTTGTGTCCAACATGTTTGATTCGGGAAGAGGAAGTACGGGAAGTTCGGTTCCCCAGCACGAGTTTCGCAGTCGAGTTCCAAGAGGCAATACTGCTGGCCATGTTGAGGTCGAAGAAGTTGTGGTTGTGCCCGGTGAAGCATATGTTGCACCGTTGAATGGTTGCAACTGCTCGTTCATTCTGAAGGCTTTGATGGTGATGAACTTGGTTTTCCTTGGTGCGAACATGGCCATGTTCTTGTTGGGGTTGATTGGAAAGTGAATGTTGGTCGCATCGTAGCATGGTTGCAACTTCTCATTGATTCTGAAGGCTTTGATCGTAATGAATTTGGCTTTCCTCGGTGCGAACATAGCTATACTGTTGTTGGGGTTGCGCACATCCTCGGTGTGAACATTTTGTTTATAGGATCCAGTGCAGCATGGTGGGAACATAGCTTCATTCACTTATTGACTTACACAAACATGTTGTAGTTGTTGCTTCGGTTTGCATTCTGTTTATACTTATGTAGCTTTTAGACTTGTCGAATGTTCGTCTTCAATTTATTCGAGGTGCACAAGCACTTGAAAGTGATCATTTGTTGCAGTAGTACTGATTTATGAATGTGATCATTTGTTGGCTGATTTATGAATGTGATCATGAGTTGCAGTAGTACTGATTTAACCTTGCATAAGTCAATAAAAGTGCAGATATTCTGTTGGTTTAGGTATTCTGTAGAACTATACGTCATATAACCTTTGGTTCAGGTAATTTGTCCATACAAAAAACCACTTATCCCTACACATGCGATAATTACCAACACATGACATTGCATGAACATAGGTTCAAATTTATGATAATCGAAGTGAACCATACCCAATGTATAGTGTGCTACATAGTTCCTATAAACATATTTTGAACCCAGCATTGCTTGCAAAATAACCACAAAACAGGTAACCTACAACAGTTGTAGGGCTACAGAAGCTGCTACAATTGAAACAGTACATTGTCAAGTGTGTTCATAAGTTCAAGCGCGTTCATCTGGCGGTGGTTGTGACGCACTTCTTCCTGGACTTGTTCTTTCTTTCTCTGGGTCTAGTGGGACAGAAGGAGGTGGCTGTGAGCTGGAACATGGGACATCAGCACTGGGGGTGGTATTCACCGATGGAGCCAAAGTTGTGCCGAGCAAACGCGCTGTCCTCCGACTATATAGAAAAGTCATTCCCCAAATGTTGTTGTGAGTAGCCGCCACATTAGTACCGAATATAGGGAACTCTGTTGTTGAGGGGGGGCCAGATAGCTGAAAATAGAAGAAGATGCCAATGTAATCAGTTCTATGGGATATGGATATAACCGTACACATTAACGTTATCAACATGTGCAGATATAACCCTACATAATTTCAATATGTTCATATGTAACCCTAAGTAATGTCAATATGTGCATATGTAACCCTAAATAATATTAATATGTGCAGATGTAACCCTAAGTAATATTAATATGTGCAGATGTAACCCTATGTTATGGAATGTTAGTGCAATGATGACCCTGTATTTAGAAATTACCTGTGGGTTAGATGGATCGAGATGGTTGACCGTTTCAATCACAGTGTTACCCGGTATTGTGTGAAATACGACTGGAAGGGGGAAATCCTGAGCATCGTAAAATTGATGGAATTAATTATAATGCTATAACCGTGATCTGTAAACATTGTTTGATGAAGAAATGTGAACACGGAAAATTAGAATACCTCAGCACTGAACTGGCGTGGTAAACATGTCCGAGTCCCAGCACTTGGTTTTATACCCTTATTCTTGCCAGTGTCCGCATCCACTAATACATCTTGGTCCTCTTCCGTTTGAAGGTCCTCCACAATAGTCTCCCCCGCAACTTGCTCCTCTAACGATGGCTGTCCTTCCAATAATGCCTGTCCTTCCATCACCACTGGTGTTTCCTCCACAAGAATTTGCATTGGAATCCCATTCCTGTCATGGACTTTGCATGTGGTAGTCGCATCTTGGATGCTGAACTCTTGCTCGACGGCATCTAGTGTTGCTTGCATCATCCTTTCACCCCCATCCTTACATTGAAACTCATCTTCCTCCTAACGAAGAGTACCAGTTAGGATTTCAGTACATTGATCAGAATTATTTGATTTTGATTTAATGTCTTACCTCGTAGTTAGAAGCGTCATCTGAAATGTTACGCTTAACCTTCTGCTTAGTCCGCCTGTATTTCTGCACATTCTTCGACTGTGGCTCTGGCAGAGGGTTTCACTCTCCACTTGTTGAATGATAGGCATCGCATCCATTATCTGCAAGACAATATTACCATATCAATAGAATATTTCCACATTAGTAAGACATGTTTAATTCGGAACGCACAAAAAAATTGGAATATTCATAAGACAGTGAACTGTACTTGTGTTTCGTTCAAACATGGTGATGGAAATTGCATCTCCGTATCAAATTGCAACCATGTATCATCATCTGCTTTATCCTACAGTTCGTAAAACAAAAATTTTCTTCATGTTATTAAACTCTGATATAACCCTACAAAATTTTAGAAAGTTCAGACATAACCCCACATAACTTAAGTGAGTTCAGATATACCTCGACAGCCTGGTTACCATCCGTTGGAGCCTCGTCCCTATTTTAAATTCGCACTTCTGCATCAAATTGTACCTTTCTTTGTTTCGTGGAACTAGTAGTTTTTTTCCCTCGCTTTGATGCCTGGCTTGCCACAGGCATACCTCAAATTGGTGGTTGTTTAGAAACTTTCTTGGCCACCGGTCTACCTCTCTTGATTCCAGCACGTTGTGTGGCTTGTGAAGTACCTTCGGTAGTGCGTACTGTAGTGGCCTGTGATGTACATTCTGTAGTGGCCTGTGACGTGCGTTCCGTAGTGGCCTTTCTTTCTTTGGCCGTAGGTCCACCTTGACATCCCCTTATATTGTGACCAAATTCTCCACATTTGCTACACTTTCTTTTCTTGCCGCTTCCCTCTCCCACCCAATCCTCTTTTATTCTATTTGTCCTTGGTCTCCCAATCCGACAATGTAATTCTGGAGGTTGGCACAGTTGGGCAGTGGAGTTTTTTGGCCAGAACGCCCTGTGAGGCAAGGGCTCGATCATGTGGGAATAGGCTTTCAAAAATGTGTCTTTAGATAGCATGGGATCACATGATTCGTGGAGGGGGTTTTATAGTCACATAATTTAGTCATATAGGGTTTTATATGCACATAATATAATCAATCAGAGAGGGTTATATATGGACATAAGTTAATCATACAGGGTTATATATGCACATCAGTTAATCATACAGGGTTATATATGCACATAATTTAATCATATAGGGTTATATGTGCACATAATTTAATCATATAGGGTTACATATGCACATAATTAAAACAACCAGTAAGGGTTATAAGTGCACATAATTTAATCATACAGGGTTATATATGCACATAAGTCAATCATTTAGGGTTAAAACTGCACATTAGTCAATTATTCAGCTACTGCATCAGCATCTGCACGATTCATCAACCCCAAACCTAAACTAAACAGTCACCAAAATGAGAATGAAAGAAAAGCACACCTTCTGCCGGTCGGTCATGAATGTCCACAGTTTGTTTTCTTCGAATCCTCCCAAAAAAAACTCCATTTGTTTAAAGAAAAATAGCCAACTGTCTTCCACATAAGCGAAAGCGAGGGGGAATATGCCATCATCTGGGTCATTAGCAATTACAATAAGCAGAACCGCACCGTACCGACCCTTGAGATGACAGCCATCAAACCCCAGAAATGGCTTGCATCCAGCCAGAAATCCCTTCTTCACAGCTTCAAAACCAATGAACACCCTTTTAAAAAATGGAACTGGTTGGCCCGGGCCGTACTGCATCATTGCTTGACTTCCTGGGTTGCTCTTACGCAACTCTTCACAATACTGTGGCAGCGCTTTGAATGATTCACCGTGGCTACCATCCAGCAATAATTCGGCCAACTGCCTTGCTCTCATCAACTTGTAGCGGCTAGGCTGAACACCAAAAGATGTTAGGTGCTCCAACAACACCTTATTGGACACCTTCCGATCAGCCTGAAGCAGTTTAGCAATCCTCTTCGATATCCATCCATTCGGTGCCTTCACCTCTTGCTTACAGGTGTGTTTCCCTTCCACTGAACGAATTCTAAATGTATGGCTGGGGAGTGTCGAGCTATAGAGCCTCCATCCACAGTTATCTGCCGTACAAGTCACTGTTACTCTACTCTTCTCGCTCTTCATATGTTTGAACACAAATCCTTCCTACAATGAGTAGTCGAGCAAAGCAGCCTTGAAATATTTCTGGGTCTGAAAATCCATCCCCTTAAATAGTTTAATTTTATCCCCAGCTTTGACTTCAAACTTGTCCTTGTTGGTGCAGTTGTTCATGGGATCATCATCCAAATCGGTATCTTCGTCTAAACCCCGCCCCTGTCACTGCCACCATCCCCATCCGACTCAATCTCGGAACCTGCCTCAGTGTACCGATGAAACCAGTCCCAGTCTTGTTCATCGTGGCCTTCTTCAGGATTGGGTTGCACATAATCTTCATCTTCGCAGCTGTGTTCTTCCACCAAACCCTCGGCCACAACTCTACTACCTTCTTCACTATCTTTCTTCCTCATTTTTTCCTGCTTCCCCGTTCTGCTGTTCTCACCCCGAGAACCACCTTTAGTCGGGGTAAGGACCTGACAATACACCTCTAAATTATTTCCTCCGCAGCTTGAGGTAAACATTTTGGTGGCATCCTCTTCTGATTGTAGGCTGACCCGATCATCCCCAAAAGTCAACATCAAATCCATTGATTTCCATGCCTCGGCGTCCCCAAAGAAATGCTCGGCGCAATCTGACTTCAGGACGACATGAGAGTATCTATCGGGATCAATACCGTCAAGCCTCTTCCAACGGGTACCATGACGGAGGATAATCGTATACACTTCATCCTAAACATTGAAAGACAGATCTAACATTATGAATACATTAAGATAATCTAAGGGTTATGTCTACACATATAATTATAGTCAGGGTGATATCTGAACATATAAGATATACACAAAGTAACATTTGCACAGTTAGGAAACAATCAAGGGTAACAGTGCACTTCAGTTGAGTTTTAGGGTTACATATGCACATATCTTCAACGTACTGGGTTATATATGCATATATCAGGAACATACAAGGTTATATATACACATATCTTGAACATACATAGTTATATATGCACATATAAAGAACAAACATGGTTATTTTTGCACTAACAGGAAATAATTTACAAAGAGCAGATTCACCAAACTTGCATTCACTGTTTGGTTAACAAATAAGAGGGCCTAATGTCAAGGTTCAGTCACAGAAACATTGAACATTCGGCATTTGGTTAGAAACTTCACCACCTTTTCCATCTACAACAATCAATATATTCTTAAATCTAGTTCACAAACTTGGACCAAACCACCCACTCAATTTACATTAAGCAGAAGGAGTGATAAATCACAAACATTCAAAATTATCACACCTCGAAACAATAATCAGAAGAAGTGATAAATCACAAACATGTTCAACATCATCCACAATAATTCATTTCCACACATTCAACGAACAAAACAGAATGGTGCATTTCCACCCTACCATAGAACAAAACAGAATCAACATGAAACCTACTACCAAGAGTACCATCACAACCACGAAATAGTTAAAACAGTACCCCTTCAACGAATTTCTCAACCATCTACATTTCAAACCCTAGGCATAGAACCAGAGCAAATTAACAGCCACACGCACAACGATAAACATATTCAAAGCACCAATCCAGATGATAAGCAATAAAATCGAACTAGAAGGGTTTAAAAACCCTGGTTTCATTAGAACTCTGTGGCCTCTCTATATGTATGGGTTGAAAAGGTTAAATGCACAAAAAACATACTCCTGAACAGCAAAAATATGCACATTGCCACAGATTTATGAAAGCATACCATTTTTTGGGGGTTTCACTGTAGCAATTCCGAGTTTCCTTCACGTCACCACAACCACAACCAGGTTCCCTTCGTCGACCTCAGTGGGTGACCCACATCTTCGCCGGACTGCAACTGGAGATGGACCACAATCGGCGGGAATGAGTACAACGGGTTGAGCGGGTCTGGGTTCGGGTTCTTTTTAGCACAGAGAAGAGTGGGGGAAGACGAGAAGTTGAGTTAGGGCGGGAATGGAATGCACAAAAGGGATATTAATGTGGTTTGGGGGTAATATTGTTATTTGGAAAAATGATGCTATTTCCAGTTTTTTTTAAAGAATCCGTCAGGGAAAAATTTGTCATTTCACTCATTCCAGCCACAAACCGGCTAAAAAGGTTATATTTGCACATAACCTGAATAGATAGGGTTATATCTGCACTTTCGAACATTGCAGGGTTATATCTGCACTTTCTTCAATTACATAGGGTTATATTTGCACTTTTCTCTAAAATATACTATCTTCATCCCAACAAAAATAATGCATTTACTTATGACTCACTTTTTTATGCAAGCTGATAAAATAAAGAATGATTGTGGAAAAATATGAATATTTTGAGAAAAATATGGGCCGAGAAAGTTATTAAATTTAAACATGACATTTTGGAAATTTAACTACAATTTTTTTACTATTTTAGGTATTTTTCAAAGTATGTTATTTTTGTTGGGATGGGCGAAAAAATAAATTGTACCATTTTTACTGGGACGAAGGCATATTAATATATGTTTAGAAAATGTCTAATTTTAATGATGATTCGAAGTCATCTCTTTATATTTGGCTATGTTTTCCTATCATCATTTTAGTTGTTATGTGAAATATTTAGTTTATTTTTTTTAATGAGAACACTCTAGGGTGGGGGAGAGTATATTAGAGGTTCCCCAAGCCTCCATCAAAATGAGTTAGATTTACAGACAGAACAGATTAGCCATAGTTCGTGATGAGGCAACTTGGTTGCCCCCCAAAAGTCCTACCAATTCTAGATCAAATACTTGTGTAACAACTATCCTAGCAAAAAAAGGATAGATGATGAAGTTGCGATCCAAAGGAGAGAATCTCCACCCCTTGTGTTAATTCTCACCTCCGGCCAGGCAACTTCAATTACAAGAAGTGATGGCATAAGTTAAAAGTTTCTGAAACTGGAGTCCCCAACAACTGTATCAGTTACAGAGTAAATATGTGCAAAGCTTGAGTTGAGAGAGGCTAGAAGAATGTAACTGAATGGAGTGAAAGATTGAAGACCTCATCAACACCGATGTAGCAATTTGCTGCCGAAGGTCGCTACCCGGGTATACCACCACGAATACCAGCAGTAGATTTCCAATTGATATGGGATCTGCACGATCGGAAGAGTATGGAGTCCCCAAGGTTCATAGAAACTCGCAGAAGATGAATGATAGCAAGCATAAAGCAGATCCTGAACCTGCATGAAAAAATCTTGATCAGCAGTATCAATCCGTAGGCAAAGCATGTTAATGCGTTCTAACCTGCGGTGTATGTAACCTATCCAATGTAATCAGACCCTTGATGTGCTGGGGGATGTTATTAAGATTAAGACATTGAAAATGGCTAGTGTGATGCTTCGCAATTTCATTTGCTACAGAATTACCCTCTCTGTAAAAATAATTAAGATGAGCAGAACCTAATAGAGCTTTAACTCTGTAAGCCAAATCAAAAAGATTCCAGTTTGTAGAGTAAGGGTTATTTATCATGTTAATAGCCAACCTGCAGTCAGTTTCAAAAATGCAATTTTGCCCTATATCGTACAAATTTTCGCATGCGAATAGCAGTGCCTTAATTTCAGCTTCCAAAGGTGAAGCAGCAGAGATAGAGGCAGAAGCTATATTAATCAAAGCACCCGAGTTATCTCGAACAATCAAACCAGCAGCTGCCTTATTAGGAAACCACGAGGCATCTATGTTAATTTTTATTGACCCCCATGGAGGTCTCTCCCAATGAACCGTGGATATGTTAGGCTTCGGAGGAGGTCTAATGAAAGGAATCCAATGACTGAGAGGTGATGCAATAGCAGAATGTGAGAAATAAGTCCTTGGAGTGGTTAGAAAAACCAGCTTAATTAGGTCATAGACTTCCTTGGAAATTTGCTCCGAAGAGAATGGCTTATTATCAAATATGAACCTATTCCTAGCTTTCCAAAGCGACCAGCAAGTAAGAGATGGCAGGATTTTACAGGCAAAGTGCTTCCAGCTAGGTAAATCATGGGTATTCCAGAAGATAAAAATTCTTTCAGTAAGGGAATGGTTAGAGTTTAGATGAAAGTGAACTATAGATGCTATGTTACTCCAGACAGCCTGAGCAATAGGACATGAAATAAAGAAATGCTGAATTGAGTCTGAACTAGAACAAGCCGGGCACTTAGAAGCTAGACTGAAACCACAGGTAATAAGCACATCATCAAATGGAAGAAAGGATTGAAGCATTTTCCAGGTGAAAATTGAAATCTTTTTTTGTAGAGCATTATTCCAAATGAATTTGCAAGAAGGAAAGTTACCTGGTCCGTAAGTAAGAGCCCTATATGTTGACTTAGATGTGAAATTACCAGAGGCATCAGCCTTCCATATCAATCTATCTTCCCTCTCTATTGTCAGTTCTGAATCCTGAAGAAAAAACAAAGTATCATTTTCCAGAAAAGAACCAATCTGGGTTAAAATAATGGCCTTGTTACTAATGAAATCTGCCACAGACAAAAATGGCATTGCAGCTACTATATGCTCAGGGATAAGGTTACACAGAGGACCCTGAGGACACCAATTAGCAGACCAGAAACTGCAGGTACCTTTGCTATGAATGATTACTGAGTTATGTTCTGCAAAAGAATTAATGGAAAGGATTCTTTTCCAAGTTACTGATTTCCTATAGGAAAAAGGAAGAGCCCAGAGCAACTTGGACCAAAGAGTGTTCCCTAATTGGCTCTTCCACCAAAGTTTAGCTGAACAGGTATCAATTATAGCCTTAATAGATCTAAAACCAAGCCCATTTAAATCAATTGATATCGCAATGGAAGACCATCTTTTCCACATTTTATTATTTTTTCCCCCTGATTCCCCCCAAAAGAATCTTGCTAATCTTTTTTCAAATGTTAAAATTATTATTTTAGGGGGATTAGTAACTGCCCATAGGTGCTGTGGCAACGAATATAGACAGTGTTTAATTAAAACCAACTTGCCCCCCGCACTTAGCCACCTATTCTTCCAACTTTGAAGCTTAGTGTCAAGGTTTGCCATTAATGGTTGAAAATATCTTTTAAGAGTTCTTCCCTGGAAAATGGGACAGCCAAGGTACTTAAATGGGAATGAGCCTTTTTTCATTTTTAGGATTGACCTAACCTGATTATTCTTTAAAATGGAGGCCCTTTTGCTAAGATAAAAATCAGATTTTTCAAAATTGAACTTCTGTCCCGAAGTAACCTCAAAGATATCTAGGAAGGCTTTTATTTTTATGAGATTAGACTTAGATGCTTGCATAAAGATAATGGTGTCATCTGCATACATTAAGTGTGAAACAGCAGGGATTGAGGCAGGTAGTTGGAAACGAGTAAGACTATTATTTGAGAATATAAAGGATAGACTTCTAGAGAAAGCTTCAGTAAAAATATTAAAAAGAAAGGGAGAGAGTGGATCACCTTGTTTAATTCCTCTAGTAGCTTTGAAAAAGCCTACTGGGTTCCCATTTACAAGAACAGAGAAATAAGCCTGAGATAAATTACTCATAATAGCAGATAAAAAGGACCCATTAAAACCAAATTTAGATAGCATCTTCCTAAGAAACTGCCAGTTGACTCTATCAAAAACTTTCATTAAATCTAATTTCAGCATACAATTAGGGGACCTGTTCTTTTTAACTAGAAACCTGACCATTTCCTGTAAATACAGGATGTTATCAGAAATATCTCTCTTCTTTAAGAAGGAAGATTGGTTAGGAGAGATCAGAGTGTCCATGTAAGGCCTTAGCCTTTCCATTAAAACCTTAGAACAGATTTTATTTAGGACATTAGATAAGCTGATAGGTCTAAAGTCTCCAAAAGAGCAAGGTGTTGCTTTCTTGGGAATTAGTGTAATCCATGTACTAGATATTCCTTTCGGGATGTTAGAACCTAAGATGAAATCATTGACAACCTCCATTAGATCTTGTTTAATAAAAGACCAGCATTTGCTATAGAATTTAGGTGTGAAACCGTCCGGCCCTGGACTGCTGTTGCTATTTAAACTTTTAATGACAGCTTCTAACTCAGATTCTAGCACAGGTGCAGCTAAAGTTAGATTATCCGAGTCATTTATTATTTTGGGGATTTGACTAAGAAAGTGAGAGCAGTATGTATCAGCAGTATTTTGGTTAGGCTCAGTTAATAAATTAGAGAAAAAATGCAATTGCTTCATTCTGAATATCAGTTTGTGTGTTTAACCATTGGCCTGCTTGATTTTTAATTTTATTGACCTGCATCTTACAATTCTTTTCCTGCACAACTTTATGAAAAAATTGCGTATTATTATCCCCCAATTTATGCCATTTAAGTCTCGCTTTCTGCTTCCAAAACTTTTCTTTCTCCTTTAGAAACCTAAGCAGAAATGCTTTTTTTCTGGTTTAGCTTTACAAGTTCAGGCAAAGTTGGACTTAAATCAAAAGCGAGTTCCTGAATTCTTAGGGCTTCCTCAGCTAGTGTTACATTAGAATCAATATTGCCAAACGACTCTCTATTCCATGTTTTAATCACTTTTTTAAGCCTAATCAATTTTAAATAGAACCTGATCATGCCTTTATCATGAATTGGCTTTTCCCAATTTTCCTGAATTAAACCAGGAAATTCTGTTCTCTGGAACCAGGCATTAATAAACCTGAAAGGCTTTGGATATGAGGAAACTAAGTTGGACAATTGGAGGAGGAGAGGTGAGTGGTCCGACGTATGCCTATTAAGAATCTGGATGGAGGAAGAAGGAAATTTAGAGCTCCATGATAGAGTACAAAGGCCTCTATCTAATCTTTTAGAGGTAGGGTTTCTCAGCCTAGAGTTGCACCAAGTAAAAATATTACCCACAGTATTAATTTCCTGAATACCATTGGAATTAATCCATGTATTAAAATCTCTAATACTTCCTAGGGACGGGTTAGAAGGACCTCTATATTCAGACACAGAAGTGTTTGTATTGAAATCCCCTATGAAAATAGTGTCACCCTTAGAAATCAGCTGTAAATCTTTCCATAGTGCTTTTCTACCTTCTCTATTTCCTAATGCATAAATGAAAACAGCCTCCATGCAGAGATTTAAATATTGGTGAGATATGTCAACGTGCATAAATTGTTCATGAGAAGTCAGTAGTGAAACAGATAGGAGGTTGGACCACATAAGCCAGATTTTCCCATTTGGAAGGAACATAGAGTTGGAAAAATTAAGTGCAGTCATATAGGATTGAATTTTTAAATTGTCATGCATGGGTTCAATTATACATAACAACAGAATTTTCTTAAGTTTAAGTAGATTAGACAGTCTAAGCATTGAAGTTTCCATACCACGTAGATTCCAAACCAGGAAATTAACATTAACAGTAGATGTCATATTTCACCTGATTTATTACCTTTTGTAGCCGATCTTAAAAGCATCTTATTCAGTTGGCTAAGATAGGTGATTTTTTTTATTTTTAGCCTTACCATGGTGATCAAACTTACCCGGGGGCTCTAAAGCAGGAGAGGCATTTTGTTGATCAGTGGAGGCCAGTTCCAGGGAACTATCCAAATCCTCATATATTGTCTCACTGATTCCATCCTGATCCTGTGAACCGAAGCCTTCTTCCTGCAAAACAGAAAATCTGTTTGACATCTTTCCATCTAGGGAAAGTGTAGGGTTAACAATAGAGTCCTTCAAAGGAAACCGAAGTAAACCAATTTGCAGATCGTCTTTAGCATAAGATATCAGTGCTGGTTTGGAGTTTTCAGTTGCCTTTAGTAACCTAGTAATAGAATTATCAGGGCTCTCAGTGGTACAGTTTTCAGATGCTAGAAATCTACCACTAACAGAAACTCTAGGAACCACAATTAAAGAGTTAAATTGAGAATGAAAGTCAGGATTCCTACCAGCCTTATCAGAAGTAGAAGGATCATCAGAGATCAAAGGTGGTAGATCAAATTTTTTACCCGTTTCCTGCCACTGTGGATTAGGTTGTCTTTGAACTATGATGGTATCCTCAATTCTATCATTAGTAGGTTGGGAGATAGCTCTACATTGGGCTAACGAATGACCTAGTTTAGCACAGTGGTCGCAATAGAGAGGAATATCTTCAAACTCAATTCGATACTTCCTATTATTCGAAATTGAACCAAGCCTAATAAAATGACACAGAGGCTTCAGTAAATCAATTTCGACACAGAATTTGATTGCAGAGGGCCTAGTAAGAATCTTAGTAGCAAAATCATTTTTAATAAAGTTGCCTATACTATTGCCAATTGCCTCAATGGAAGCAGAATTATAATAATACAAAGGCACTTCCCTGATAGTGCACCAAATGGGAACGATAGGAGATTCTTTCTGTGTGGAAAACTCAGGAGTCCACTTTAGCATCTTAAGCAGTATGCTATTGAAGTTCCATATGCCCTTCATCCAACATCGTTGATAGTCATTGACCTGCTCAAATCGGATTAGCACATGTTTATAATCCAGAGATCCTAATTGATACTTACCTTCGAACCCAATTGTTTTAAGGGCTACCTCCATCTGTTCCATAGAAAACCTACCCTTAGTAAACTTACCGACCAAAGCATTGGAATAGTGTGCCAATAGCGTTGCAATTTGCTCATCAGAATACAAGCAGGCAGGGTCTCCAAGATGAGTAGATTTTGGGATAAGCTCGGGGTTACTTGGGAGTTGTGTTGAAAGAGGGGGAGATTTGGATTGAAGAGCTGCAGCAAAGGTTTTTGGAGGAGGAGGATGATTGGCAGTAGTGGCCGCCATCTCAGCCGGTGAGAAGAAACTCCGCCGGTCGGTGAAGCAGCCAGAAGAGCCGGCCTAGAACCGTTGCCGGCAAATAACGGTAAGAAAAAAGAGGTTAAGAGAGAAAAGGAGAAACGCACACACTTTCGCACCAAGAATCGCACCTATGAACAGTCCTTTATCACCGTTAGAATTATTGCGCGACAGTCATGCATGTTGAAATATTTAGTTTATACTTTTGAGCTAGGGAATATATCTGTATTATCTTTCCAAATATGTGATGTGAAACTTAAACAATGTAAAATATAATACCAATAAAAAGTAAAGTTTTTTAATTATTGATATTTGAGATGTTGTTGAAAAGTTAAAATGATAAAGTCAACAATTTTGAAAACTTAGAACTATAAACACACTATTTAATCATATTAGTATCAAGTTCAGTTCAAATGTTTTTGGGGTATTTTTGAGTAAAATCGGGTACCGGTCATTCTTGAGTTTGAGTTCAATTTTGATTTAGATATGGATTTTGTTTGGGTTCAGATCCTTCCGAGTCTAAAACTTATGGTATAGGACAGCTTCTGTCGATTCAATTAGATAATTTTGGATCTCGAGTCACTAATGAATCGCTAGCCGCTAGAATGTAAAACTCACAAGTCATTGTGGCTGGCTGTATTTATATATATTATATATAGCCGCTAGAATGTAAAATTCACAAGTCATTGTGGTTGGCTGTATATATATATATATATGTGTGTGTGTGTGTTGTGCGGAATACCCGAGAAAGAACAAGCAATGAAAATAAAGCGAAAAACAAGACACCGAGATTTTACGTGGTTCACCAATTGGCTACCTCCACGGCCGACCAAGATCGGATTCCACTAGAGAGAAAGGCCAGAATTGCAGATTTTCTACTCTCTACCAATCCTATCTCTTACAGGTTACAATAAAAGATGAGACACTATATATAGTCCTCTCCACCTTAAACCCTAACGGCTTTGGGCTCAGAAACAATCTGGCCCAAACCAGAACAGGAGACAGAATGTCAATAACAGCCCAAGCAGAGGACATGCTATACCGTCGGGCCGGGGGCGTCTTTGCCCCCTGGACCCCCAGGCCAGGGGCGTCACCGCCCCCCTGGACCCCCGACTCGCTGACCGGGCAGCGAAACCCCCGTACCAACCTGTCGAAGCGGCTAATACACATTCAAGGCATACCAACAAATCTCAACCTTGACTTGAATCCTCAAAGCAGAAACTCCAGACGCACCATTACAGTGCCAGATGAGCAGACTTATCCCTCCACTCCTGGAACTACCCCACCGGGTAACTACTAATCTCTGATGTTAAGTAAGTCCAAACAGTGTTGAAACTTGTTATGTGGAACAGACTTGGTGAACATATCCGCAGGATTATCAACAGTTCCCACTTTCTTCACCCTAATTCTCCTCTCACTCCTCAGGAAATGATATCTGACATCAATGTGCTTGGTCCTCTCATGATGGACCTGATCCTTGGCTAAGCAGATAGCACTCAAGCTATCACAATACACAGTAGCCTGATCGTGGTGTAGACCAAGGTCACTGACTAGCCCCTTCAGCCATATACCTTCTTTCGCAGCCTCCGTCAGAGCCATGTACTCTGCTTTCGTAGTAGACAAAGTCACTGTAGGTTGCAAAGTCGCCTTCCAGCTAACAATAGAACCACCCAAGGTAAAGACATAGCCGGTCATAGATCTCCTCGTGTCAACATCCCCAGCATAATCAGAATCAGAATAACCTATAACCAGGCACTCAGTATCACCCCCGTAAATGAGACTCACATCAGACGTACCTCTAAGGTACCTAAAGATCCTCTTCACAGCTTGCCAATGTTCTCTACCTAGTTGCCCCATAAACCTGCTCATAACACTGACCGCATGTGCTAAGTCTGGCCTCGTACACACCATAACATACATCAAGCTCCCCACAGCGCTAGCATACGGAACTCGAGACATATACTCCTTCTCCTCTTCTGACTGAGGAGCAAACATGGAAGTGAGATGGATATTTGCAACACTAGGAGTGTCAATAGGCTTGGCTGAAGACATGCCAAACCTAGCCAACACCTTCTGAATGTAGCCTTTCTGTGACAAGAAAAGCTTCCTCTGACCTCTATCTCTAAGAATCTCCATTCCTAGTATTTTCCGAGCTGCACCTAAATCCTTCGTCTCAAACTCAGCACTAAGAAGACCCTTCAGCTTCTGAACCTTATGCTTACTCTTTGAGGCTATCAACATGTCATCTACATAAAGCCCCAGATAAATGAATGACTCATCTCTCAACTTGCTGTAGTAGACACAACAATCATATGAACTCCTTGTGTAGCCCAACTCAAGCATGTAGCTGTCAAATCTCTTGTACCACTGCCTCAGAGACTGCTTAAGCCCATATAAAGACTTCTTCAACTTGCAAACATACTTTTCCTTGCCAGGAACTTGGAAACCATCTGGCTAAGTCATGTATATCTCTTCCTCCAACTCTCCATGTAGAAAAACGATCTTCACATCAAGTTATTCAAGCTCTAAATCCTGATGTGTCACTATAGCTAGCAACACCCTGATGGAAGTGTGTCTGACCACTGGTGAGAAAATCTCATTGTAATCTACTCCCTCTCCCTGACTGAAACCTCTAGCAACAACTCTAGCCTTGTACTTAACTTTCTCTGTAGGTAATATCCCTTCCTTTTTCTTGAAAACCCATTTGCAAGTGATAACCTTTCTCCCTTGAGGCTGTTGTACCAAATCCCATGTCTGATTCTTCTGGAGGGACTCCATCTCATCTCCCTTTGCTACAAACCATTTGTCAGCATCAGTACCTGAAATAGCTTCTCTTTAGGTGGATGGCTCATGAGTATCCACCTCCTCAGCAACCTGTAGTGCATAACCCACCATATCCTTAAACCCATACCTCTTGGGTGGACCAACTCCAACCCTCTTTGGTCGATCTTTAGCTAAGCAATGAACTGTAGCTCCTGATGGTTGATGATTTGATGGTGGAGGCTCTGGCAACTCACTTTCTGTCTGTAGCTCTTGATCTCCTTCAAGTTCCTTCAAACCACTCTTACCTTGAGTGACTTGAAGCTCCTCCTGTTTATCAATGCTACCAACTTCTGTTGTAGACGTGGACTTCACCATAGATCTAAGCAAAGAGTTTTCATCGAAGACAACATCCCTGCTTATAACAACCCTCTTCTCGGATGGAGACCAAATCCTTGATCCCTTGACTCCATCTCCATAGCCCACAAAGACTCCCTTCTTGGCTCGGGGATCTAACTTACCATCACTCACATGATAATAAGCTATGCAACCAAAAGCTTTCAGATTAGAGTAATCAGCAACTCTACCCGACCATACCTCAATAGGTGTCTTACACTGTATGCACATATGAGGTCCACAATTGATCAAGTAGCACGTTGTACTCATTGCCTCTGCCCAGAATCTTCTATCTAACCCAGCATTCGAGAGCATGCAGCTCGCTCTCGCCAGCAATGTCGGATTCATCCGCTCAGCTACACCATTCTGCTGTGGCGTATTCCTGACTGTATGATGTCGAAAAATCCCTTCATCCCTACAAAACTGATCAAACTCAAACGATCAGAATTCTAGACCATTATCAGTTCGCAGTCTCTTAATCTTCTTCCCTGTTTGGTTCTCCACCAGAGCTTTCCACTGCTTGAACTTCATGAAGGCTTCATTTTTATGTTTCATCATGATAACCCAAGTCATTCTGGTGTAGTCATCAATCAAAGACATAAAGTACCTGTGCCCTCCCAACGACTCAACTCGGAATGACCCCTAATAATCAGAGTGAATATAATCTAGCGTGCCTTTCGTTCTATGAATCGCCTTTGGAAATTTGCTGCGGTGTAGTTTCCCAAAGACACAGTGCTCACAAAACTCCAAACCCTTGACCTTGTGGCCACCAAGATGATCATCCCTCGACAGAATCTGCAGGCCTCTTTCACCCATGTGACCAAGCCTCATGTGCCATAACTTAGTCATATCATCATGGTGAACCTTTGACGACGCAACATTTGCCGAATCCATAACCGTGGAACCTTGTAGAAGATACAAAGTACCATGTAGAAGACCTTTCAGAACCAGCTTAGAACCCTTGCAGACACTTAGAGCTCCATCTTTCCCTGAATAGACAAAGCCCTTTCTATCCAGCAGACTAAGAGAAATCAAATTCTTCGTCATCAATGGAACGTGTCTAACCTCATTCAAAGTACAGAAAATACCATCATGTATCCTGATCTTGATCGAACCTATCCCAACTACCTCATAGACAGTACCGTTAGCCGTAGTAATGCTACCCCTGCCTGCTTATAAGTAAAAAACCACTCTTTCCTTAGACAAATGTGGCAGGATGCCCCAGAATCTAGGAACCACACATCGGAGTGATGAGTGTGTCCAGCAGCAACCAGAGCAATATTCTCTTCTGAATCAACGTCTCATTCTGCTAGAGCAGTAGAACCCAATTTGTTTCCCGATTGCTTCATCATCAACTTCTTTGGACACTCATTTTTCCAATATCCCTTCTCCTTACAGTACCTACAGATATCACCGGGCTTGGGAACCTTTGACTTCTTACCTCTTTTCTTTCCACCATTTCGCTTTCCATTATCGCAACTAGTAAACAAACCAGATGCCTGGTTATCTGTTCCTGAACTGCTAGTACTATGACGCAACTCCCTACTATGAAGAGAGGATCTAACTTCCTCCAAAGACACAGAATCTTTCCCGAAAATAAATGACTGAACAAAGTTCTCATATGAAAGCGGTAGAGATACTAACAATATCAAAGCAGCATCCTCATCATCAAATTTCACATCTATATTTTGTAGTTCTAATAACAAAGTATTCAATTGCACTAGATGATCTCTGAGTTGTGTACCTTCCTGCATTCGGAGACCGAATAGATGTTGTTTCAGAAGCAATTTGTTCGTCAGAGACTTCGTCATTTACAAGCTCTCCAACTTCAACCACAGCTCCGCAGCAGTCTCTTGATCAGAGACCTCAGTGATGACTTCATCCGCGAGACACAGCATAATTGTTGAATGCGCCTTTTCTTCCAGACCCACCAAGTCCGAAGTGCCAACGACCGAGAACCCCTTCGTCAGCGGCATCCACAACCCTTGTTGCTTCAACAAAGCTCGCATCTTGATCTACCATAAACTGAAGCTGTTCCTCCCGGTAAACTTGTCTACCTTCACGTTCAGCGCAGCCATCTTTCTCTCCGATCAGATTAGAGATCTGATCACCCCAGATCCGATAAACCCAAAAAAATCTGATAGACCCACCATGGATCTAACCAGAAGCTCTGATACCAGTTTGTTGTACGGAATACCCGAGAAAGAACAAGCAAAGAAAATAAGTGAAAAACAAGACACCGAGATTTTACGTGGTTCACCAATTGGCTACATCCACGGCCGACCAAGATCGGATTCCACTAGAGAGAAATGCCAGAATTACAGATGTCCTACTCTCTACCATTCCTATCTCTTACAGGTTACAATAAAAGACGAGGCACTATACATATATTCAAGACCCCCGTACCAACCTGTCGAAGCGGCTAATACATATTTAAGGCATGCTAACAATATATATGGTGAGTACAAAGGGCATACAAAGTAGAAACAAATATGGAACACGATATATACAAAATCAATTAGAAATGATATTCCTTTCTTATCCTGATTCTAATTGATATACATCTCTATCACCCCCTCAAGCAAAGCGTAGGACTGGTCGCAACGCAAAACTTGTATGGTAGAAACTCAAACTGAGGACGAGGCAAAACCTTTGTAAAGTTGTCAGCAAACTGCAAGTCTGTAGAAACATGAGCAACCCTGAGCTTGCCAAAAGACACCATTCCATGCACAAAATGATAGTCCATATCAATGTGCCTGGCTCTCTTATGCGAAACTGGATTCTTAGACTGGAAGAGAGCACTATTGTTATCACACAATAACACAGGTGTTGCACAAGACGTCATATGTAAGTCCCGAAGCAGATTCATCAACCAAGCTAGCTCTGCAACAGCATTTGCTATAGCACAGTACTTTAATTCTGAACTGGAATGAGAAACTATAGGCTACTTCTTAGCACTCCATGAAATCAGGTTGCCACCAAGGAATATGGCATAATCATATGTAGACCTATGAGTCTCTATACAACGAGCCCAATCAGTATCAGAGTAACCCATAATTAGTAAAACAGATGAATTTGTGCTGAATTGAAGACCATAGTGGAGAATACCATGCA
Source organism: Rubia yunnanensis (assembly GCA_037428765.1). NCBI lineage: Eukaryota > Viridiplantae > Streptophyta > Magnoliopsida > Gentianales > Rubiaceae > Rubia > Rubia yunnanensis. The sequence goes on from CM075065.1 coordinate 94,689,088, forward strand.
CATAGCACAAAATCTGAGTAACAGCTTAGTAGTGGTCATCATTAGGAGCCTGCATGTACTAAGAGACCATATTCACAACATAGGACAAGTCGGGCCGTGTAATTGACAAATACTATAGTGCACAAACCAAAGAACGATAAAGTGTGGGGTTTTCGAATGGCTTACAAGAAGAGCTTGAAGGCAGCAAAAAGTCCACAAATGGAATGGAAACTGGCGCAGAGTTCTGCATGCCAGCTCGCAGTTAAATGTTCTTGGCATATTTGGCCCGACCAAGGAATAAGCCATCGGAAGTGCGAACAACCTCCAAACCCAAAAAATATTGCAGAGTGCCAAGATTGGTAATCTTGAATTCCTGATTAACCCGATCAATAAACTTCTAAATAAGATGACCATCATTCCCAGTAAGAATAATGTCATCAACATAAACCAGAAAAAAAGCAAATAGGCACCCTGTGAAAAAAACAAATTAGGAGGTATCAGAAGAATAACATACAAAATCCAGGCCAATAAAAAAAGAACTGAATCGCTGAAACCAAGCAAGGGAAGCTTGCTTGAAACCATAAATGGCCTTGCGTAGATGACAAACAAAATTAGGATTCATCGGGTCTTTATATCTAGCAGGCTTCTCCATGTAAACCAGGGAGTCAAGAACGCCATTTAAAAATGTATTCTTGATATCTAGCTGTCGTAATGCCCAATTTTGATGAACAGTAATAGAAAACACAATCAGAAAAGTAGACGCTTTCATCACTGGACTAAATGTATGATTATAATCAAATCAAGGTAATTGCAAAAAACCTTGAGCAACTAACCTTGCTTTGTGGCGGTCAAGTGAACCATTAGCTTTATACTTTAGTCTGTAAACCCATTTTGAACCAACAACATTGGCATTTGAAGGACAAGCAACCAAATCTCACGTCAGTTGAGTGCGTAAGGCATCAATCTCTGAGTCCATAAGGATTCTTGATACCCGAGCGATGACTACGTGGCTCGGTCTTACAAAAAAAATCACTCAGTAAACTAGAAATATCATACTAAGAAAAATCCTTGTACCATATAGTACCAGTGTGCATACAAGTGCTCATCAGAAGTCGAGAAGAGGAACCCGCAACTAAAGATGGTGCGATCTCAAGGCAAGCATAGAACCTGAAGCGGTCGGCATGAAACTTGACATGAGCAATGGTAACCGTGCGGGAGACACCGATGGCTTCGCTGGTGAAGGTGGGTCGGCCAGTGCAGCTGGAGAAGCTTCCGGCAGATGGACAGGAGATGAGTGGTTCACACGCACGACCAGGGTGGCCGGTGCGTGAATCGACAGCATCGGCGTTGACTACCGCCGATCATGCTGTTGGTCACCATGTGGCAGACAAATAGAAATTTTTGAAGAGCCCTGAACTCTCGGTACAACTGGAAAATTTATATTTTCCAAAATAATGGGTGAGTTTATATACTGAAGAAAATGGCTCAAAGGCCTCTGACGGGACTGGCGAAGGCTCCAAAAAGCATTAACCTCAAATGATGATAAATCTATAACAGTGCCAGTACGGGTAGCAGGAAAAAACAACTTATCAAACCAAGCATGATAAGTGATGTACTCCTTCATCGTAAGAGGAGTAAGACATCGATAACCCTTGTACTTAGAATTGACCCTAAAAATATACATGACGTACTCCGATGGGCTAGTTTATACGCATCATAGGACCTCAAATATGGGAAAACTCGACAACCAAAAAGATGAAAACTGGAGTAGTCAGGTGAAGTACCAAATATAAAAGAAAGTGAAGACTGACTGGAGTTGGCAATCTGTTGATGTTGTAGATTGCTGTCAAAAAAGAATTATACCAAAATGAATGGTGAAGGCAAGAATGAAAGAGCATCGACAGAACTATCTCAGTAATATGGCGATGCTTGCTCTCTGCACGGCCATTTTGCTCAGGAGTGTAAGGACAATAAAGCTGATGATGAATGCCCTTTGATGCAAAATGAGTCTGCATGCGATGATTCACAAATTCGGTTCCACTATCACTTTGAAATACTTTAATGGTTGTATAAAACTGATTCTCAACAAGTGCTTCAAATTGCGTGTATGCCTCCATAAAATCAGACTTCCGTCATAGAGGAAATAACCAAGTAAACCGAGATAAGTCATCAATAAAAATGACATAATAAAGGTACCCGGCGTGAGAGACAACATGTGAGGGGTCCCCGGAGGTCACAATGAACTAAATCAAGCATGTGTGGTGGTTTTTTTTTAAATTATCATTAAAAGAAAGACGCTTGCCTTTAGCCATCTCACAAGAATAACACAAATGAGGCTTACACAATAAACTAGTGACTGATAAACTACCAGTCTCATTAAAGATGAAATTACAGAAAAATGAACATGTCCTAAATAACTATGCCATAGCTCAAATGAGGCCATCGCTTTATTTGAATTGACAAATGAAACTAAATCAGCACCACCATAATCTAAAATGTAGAGACCTCCCTCACTGTGTCCTCGGCCACGAGCTCCTTGGTAACCTAGTTCTGAATAGTGAAAGAAGTATCATCAAAACATACAACAATATTTAGATCCCTGTTTAACTAGGCATTAGACAATAAATTCTTGGTGATGTGGGGAACAACCAAGACATCAGATAAAGTGAGTGATTCAGAAATCCGAGAATCACTAGTATGGGAAATATATAAAGAAGAACCATTGCCAAAATAAATAGGATGATTACCATTATAAGGAGCGACACTATCCAGGTTGAATGCCTAAGTAGTCATGTGATTGGTAGCACCAGAGTCCATGTACCAATCTGGAGTAGCATTATTTTGATGATAATGTTGTGGCTGAGTTGTGTCTACGATATTTGCAACATCATCGCGGGAAACATGAGAAAGCTTGTAGCAGTATTCAGCAAGATAATTGAGACAATGATACCATTGGCACACATAAGTGCCACCGTCACGGCTAGCTTGCACGAGGGCACCACCGCTGGCGGGCGATAGATTTCGATAGCCATCTCTTCCACGGTCATGGCCTTGGCTGCCTGCCTCTCCCTTGTCCATAACCGCAGCCCCCCCTGCCACAGTTTGCCTGTCCAGACGCCTGTTCACTAGTAGAAAAAGAAACTGGACCTAGTCTGGAGGTAGACGAATGAGCTTTGAGAGAAAATTCCAAAGCCTCAGCATCAGCAACAAGAGTATATAAAGTTGGTGAATGGTCCTTCACCATTTGGGTGGAGGAATACTGAGAAAGTTGATCATTTAAACCACAAAAAAAAATTAACAGCAATATCCTCATCATTTAGAGGATGACCAAGAACACACACTTCATCAAGGATGTCCTTAAAATGAGAATAATAATCCTGAAAAGATTGATCATCTTGACGAATGCCATACAAACGATCACAGAGATAAAGGCAACGAGCAAGAGAATTGTTCTGGTATTTAGTGTCTAAAGCATCCCATACCCGAGTAGCAGTGACCATACCGTCAACAACTGACATTGTAGATGGAGTCAGGGATGAGAAAAGAGCTTTCTGGACTAGCTTATCTGTCTGAGTCCAAGCATCACGAGCATTTACATCCTCAGCAGCCTTGGCATCGTGTTCCTTGGAAGTCGAGCTTGTAGGTAGATCAGGGCACTTGGCATATCCATTAACAAAACCAATTAATTTGACAATATGTAAAACAGAGATGACCTGAGTACACCGGTGAGAGTAGTTAGAACCATCAAGCTTGATGGTGATGCAACTGACCAACGATGGAAGTGTAATTGACGTCATCAAGAATAAGAAGGAACGGATCCAAATGCAAAAGGAAAATCAAATCACAACAAATACACAACAAGCTTGTGAATGACAGTGTACGACTGATCTAACTTTTGCGCGTGGAATTGGAGCAGCAACAAACAATGCAGAAAAACAGCAGAGGGAGGCGGCCAGATCTGACGGGGCGTGTAAGCGACGTGACGATGCGTGGACGGCGATCTAGTGGCACGTGGATGATGCGTGAGGAGCGGCATCTGGGGAACTCTGATCGGTGATCGGTGGTAGGCTTGACAACAGCGACTATCGGTGGTGACGTCGGGTGGGCACTGCCGAGATCGGAATTATAAGGAGGAAAAAGGATTTTGAAATTCGAGAAAAGCAAGAGAATTTAGAGAGACCTGACTGATACCTTGATAGAATGTAAAACCCACAAGTAATTGTGGTTGTGTGTATTTATATATAGTGAGTACAAAGGGTATACAAAGTAGAAACAAATATGGAACAAGATATATACAAAACCAATCAGAAATTGTATTCCTTTCTTATCCAAATTCTAATTGATATACATCTCTATGACTAGCTATTTAAATATTTGCTTAAACTTAATCTAGATACTTCCTCCGTTTTTCTAGATTTGGCACACGTTTTATTTTCATTTGTTCTTCTAAAATTGTCACATTTTCTTTTATTACTGAAAGTGAATCATTATACACCACTAATTAAGTTTTTTAACCCCTTTCAATCAATTCTCTTCATACATTCTAACTTAAAAAAAAAATACCTTAACTTATATTGGCAAACATAAAATATAAGGGAAGTATATATTTTCGAATATTTAAGATTGAATATGTTTTACGACACTAGATTTGCCTACTGGAATGAATAAACATGATTTGGAGTTTTGGATACTGAATCTTCACTCGGTGATCAAGAAAAATCTTTGAAACTTGTCCCGAAAATCCCTTATTGCGTTAATGATTAGTAGGTAACAACTAGAATAACGCGTGTATTATAAATACACGTGTCAGTTAGAATTAGAGAATCATAATCACATCAACAATCTATTGAAATGGTCTCCCGTGACGCGGTGTAAACTTAAGGTAGGGACTTTTATGTAAATTTAATTATATTTTAGCTCTATGGACTTATCTCTAATAATTTTATAGGGAACTATTGCTAATATTTTTCAGGAGTTTTTTTGTCCAATTTTTTTCCATTCCCGGCAACTACAATCTATTTTTTTAAAAACAACTACGGGGTGTATTATTTGGCTCCCCATGCCAATAAGAAAACTGAAAAGAATGATTACATTTGTTCCAACTTATCTAAGATGAGCATATAGGGAACTGTAGTTCCCTTCAAAAGACTAAGTAGATATATCAGGACTAGTTACATGAATAGATATATCGCATCTGAGAATCTACCCTTCCTTGTGATTCCACTCTAAACGAACCTCCAGCCCCTGTGTCGATTCGAAGGTGGCTAGACAATGAAGTAATAAGGCTAAACGGTTTAGCCTTCAAAAGGAGTGAAGATGAAATTAAAAGAAGAAGAGATGCTTGAATAGAGGGAGGAGAAAAGATCCATCGTTGAAGGATCAAATTTCCTTCCCAATCATGCTTTTCTTCGACTTCTTGTTTCATTTGGCATCGAATAATCAAGTCATCGTCTGTGGTCTTGTAGCATTGTTCGAGCTCGGCTTCTTTTGTCTGATCATCCCTCTCATCATTCGCATGATTCCTTGATGTTCTTCAGTTTCTGCATGGCAGACAAAAGAACATCAGCAGTACCAAATGCATATGAATAAACCAAGAGCAATTAAGTTAGGGCTTAGTGTACCAACTGGTATTCTTGCGTTCCAGATTTGACCCAATGATGTTTTTAGAGTTGGCCTATCTCTAAGGGCTTCCTATGCACTTTTAATCGAGAAAGATCCATTAGGTAATGGAGTCCATACCAATTTGTCCTCATGATTTGTGACTAACTGAATATCCTGCAATTTGTTCAAAAATATTGGTAGCTAGGATTGGCTCCTGTTGAGGCATATAGTCCTGTTTGTTAGTCACAAATTCAGCAAGAGATAAATTGGGGGGAAATGGAGGTCTAAATTAGGCCAATCATAGCATCCAGAACCCATCCAGTTTCCATTCCAAAAGCTACAACTACCTCTACCTGGAACGATCGTTGAGTTTGAGTTGCAAAACTCAGTGACTTGACAGATCCTTGATCACAATGAGCATTGGCGTGTAGATTGTGGGAGTGACCATAAAAACTTTGTCCATACCTTATCATTAATTTGCATTTTTCACCATAGCTTACAAGAGAAAGCAGAAATGAAGGTGTTTAGATTTCTTGAACCTAACCCATTTTCTGATTGTGGGAAGCAAGTTTTGGTCCATGCACTCCTCACTTTTCTATTCCCTTGCTCAGACTCCCCCCAAAAGCATCTTGAAGCTTTCTTTTCAAGAAGCTTAATCAATGATTTAGGAAGTTTAGTGGTTGCAAATATATGTAAGGGGATGGAAACTAAGCATGATTTGATTAAAATCGGTTTTCCAGCCTGTGTTAGCCAAATGTTTTCCCATTTTTTTAAAAAATTGGAATCAATTGATTCACTTAAGTGACTATAGTTAGACATCTTATTGTTGCCTCTGAAAATGGGAACCCCTAAGTATTTGAAGGCTTCTTGTCCTTTTCTCAAACCTAAGATAGATGTGACTAATCTATGGCGAGTGGCAAAGCATTTTTAGGAAGGTAATACTCACTTTTACTGAAATTTATCAGTTGACCTGAAGTTAATTGATAAGATTGTAGGAATTTTTCTATTCCTTCCAAGTTCTTCTTTCCATATCTAAGATATATTACAATGTCATCAGCATACATCAAGTGGGTGATGTTTATTGCATGACTTGCACAATGAAAATATTCTACCTTCCCTGCCTGAAAGTACAGTTTTAGAGCTCTGAAAAATATTTTAGTGAGTACATTATACAAGAATGGGGACAATGGATCTCCTTGTTTAATGCCTATTGAGGCCTTGAAAATTCCACAAGGAGATCCATTGAACAGAATTGAGAAAGTGGCTGAGGAGATGTTTGTTAAAACAAGTTTAACAAAAGCACTAGAAAAGCCAAATTGAAGGAGTATGGAGTTCAAAAATCCGTAGGAAACCATGTCAAAGGCTTTATGCCAACTGCAATTTGCAACAAAAAGTTTTTAATTTTTTTTAAAAAATATTTTCAAATTGAAAAAAAAATCAATATGATCATTGAACTAAAAATATAAACATCAGTAAAAAATAGTAGAACATCAACAAAATATCAACTAAAAAGTTGCAGCAAAAAAATATAAAAAATCAAACAAAAATAACAAAAAATTGAAAAATCATCGACTACGACTAACAAAAAATCAACTGAAAATCATAAAAATAGCAGCAAAGGTTAAAATATCAATTTTCTTTTTAAAAAAACTACAAACATCAACCTATATCACTTAAAAGCTAAAAACATCAATTCATATCATCTAAACTTCACCCGGAAAATGATATACTTCAACATAACGAAAGAACACTACAAAACATCAACCATATCACCAAAAAAGCTACAAGCTCAACCCCTATCACCTAAAACTCACATAAAAAAAAAAATTCAACATGAGAGAAAAAAACGAAAAATATAAACTCATATAACCGAAAAAACTATAAAACATTGACTCATATCATCTAAAACTCACACAAAATATATAAAAAAACATCAGCGTGAGAGAAAAAAATTTAAAAACATCCACAAAAAAGATTTGGTACCTAAAGAGTATATATTATTCACTCTGAAAATCATAAAACATCAACCAATCTTTTTTTAAGAAACTACAAATATCAACTTATATCACCAAAAAGATACATACATCAACTCCTAACACCTGAACCTAATATGGAAAATGAAAAACATCAACATAAGAAAAATTATTATACAAACATCAACTCCTATTACCAAAACCTCAACCAGAAAATGAAAAACATCAACAACATGAGAAAATTTTTAAAAAACTACAAATATCAATCGATATCACCAAAAAAGAACTACAAAACATCAACTCATATTAATTAAACCTCACCCGAATAATGAAAAACATCAACATAAGCGGAAAAAACTACAAACGTCAACCGAAAGGCTATAGTACCTCAAAAATAAAAATTCTTTTAAAAAAGGACATGGTCTATTGGTTTTTTGGTCTCTATTGGTCTATTGGTTATTGCTCTAAGACAGCCTATTTTTGAGGTACCAACAGACCAAAAACTAATTATTAAATATACACTCAGTTAAATAATATCAAACCTCAGCATGTACATAAAGAACACAAAATTTTCAAAATAATGGTTTAATGAGATTCGAACCCAAGACCTCCAACCTCAATAGCTATAGTACTAATCACTCGACCAAAGAACATTTACTGATCGTGTACTCAGTCAAGTAAATATTAAACTTCAACAAGTCTTTGAAAAAAAAGTAAAACACAATATTATACCTCACCTCTCATGAGAAAAAGCTCATCCATCCGTTGTCCACCGGCATCGTCGTCTTGTACTTCTTCTTGCCAGTGAAGAAACGGGAAGAAAAAGGTGGAACACCATTGAAATTTAACTGCCGCCGATCCCCTAGCCCTACCACGATGTTAAAACCCTAGCTCCGCTGCCGTGGAGCATGATGTGGAGCCAACATCGTGAAGCAGCCACAGAGGCAAGTTAGAGAGGCACCATGGGAAGCCTAACGCTCGACAACATTAAGCAGTGAAGAATCACTGTGAATTTCAGAGATACACCAGCGAGCGGTTGCGCAATCGACAGAAGAGGTCGGATTGGAAAAATGGAATGCAAGCTCAGATCGGAAGAATAGAACGGTTATAAACCAGTGGCATCGAAGATGGAAGATGAAATTTGACAGCGATTGCCCTATTTGCACCGCTTCGCTAACGGAAAAGGAAGAAACACAACAGCAGGGGGTGGAGCAAAAGCAGTTTTAATTCTTTTGATTGAAGGAAGTGGGAGAAATTAAAAAAGCAAAATTCTGTGATATACATTCCATTTTGATAATTTCACTATAGGTCCCTTAATTTATTAGCATATTTAAAAAACTCATCTCAAATGAAACTTTTTATAATTGCATAATAAACACTGATCTAAAGTTTAGACTACCTAAAACAAGACTTCGTGTAATATATTATATTATAAAGAACATATATATAATATAAGAGTATGTCTCTCGAAAGACGGTCTTTCCTCTAAGTAATGGAAAGACCAAAGTGATGACATAGTAGGATTAGGACCTATATGAGCTAGCACTCTCAACATCTTAAGATAGGCCCAAGTCTCAAGTTATGTCCAAGTGGGCTCATAGTTGGGCCTCTCTAAGGAATAAAGGAAGCTAGGTCATTGACCAAGGGTACTAGGGTTTTAGAAGGGTACAAATGAGGAGGCATGCTTTCTTTTTTTGGCAACATTCTATTGCCTACTTTTGTTCTATACTAGCTATTCACCGACGTCTGTTTCCCTTTGTAGATCACAGGCTTGCTAGGTGGGATCGAGATCATGGGCTTGGATCGACGGTTCTCATACGCAACAATTGGCACGCCCCGTGGGACATGAAGTTCAGCCAGATCTAGATCTTCTAGTGTGTATCTATATCAATGACTTCAACTCGGCGGAGCGAAAGGTTCAAGATTAAGGGGACTAGTGCTGGCGGCTCTAATCTTTGTACAAGATTAAACAGACAGACAAGATGATTTCCCTTGCGACAGTACAGGGTGTGAAAGCGATACCAGTTGAGGCAGCGGTAGATCTGGTCTTATCAGCTCTTATGGTTGAGGGGTCGTAGGCTGAGGTACTACAAGGAATATTGAGGAGCATTGAGGTTTCCATAGAACCAGCTGTGGGGATAGGCATTGTGATGCCATTGTTTGGATTGTGAGGTGTTGATGGCGACCTCACAAAATGTTTAGGTGACTCACATGTTGAGGCTTATGAATGAAGGAACTGAGAGAATTGAGTGGGGGATGAGGTGTTGTGGCAGTTATAGAACTTCAATAAGATTACACACATGTTAGCGGCATCGGGCTATCAGGTTGTTTCTCCTTCGATGAGTCCTAGACCATCGACAACTGGGAAGCCCTCGATAACTCACAGTTTATTGTTTGCTTTGGAAGCACAGGTTAGAGCCCTGTCTTTAGCAAGCCAAATGTTGGGCGCCCCATACATGGGGTATGCAAGGGAAGCTGTGTTGCTAAAACTGCAACCTTCTTTTCCCAATTATATGCAGATGAGCTATCCTATGTCTGCCTTGATGGTGATCTATTTTCCCCAAGGTGTTGAATATGATCGACAGGCTCGGTCATGGCTGAGAGTCTCAAACCAGTCAAACCTTGCCAGAGAGAGCCATGAAGAGATTATGGACTATCGTGGGCAAGGATCTTTACCCTTCGCCCCCTGGAGATGCAAGAGTTGGTTTTCCACCAGGGAAGTTTACTTCATAGCCTGTGTACGCTTTCTCGAATGATGATCCCCCTCAAGGACCAATCCAGAACAGAGACTATTTGTATGGTACTACAGTAAAAAGTGCCTTGGGAGGGAGTTGGATAGGCTGATAGGGCTAACGGGATAAACTATGGGGTCTCCTTTTGGTTCAGCTGTAAAGACGGCTCATTGGCTTAAGGATATGAAGCCACCAGAAGAAATCCCCACCTATTTTGGAGATTCAGAACCCCGAGAATTGATTCAGACCTTTCTAGGGTTGATGAGCTCATGAAACTTTGATGAGAGGCTGACTTGTAAACTGGTGTGTAGTTAGTTACCTTCAATGAAAAGGCCAGAAATGGTTTAACAAGCTAATAAAGGGTTCGTTGCAGTCATATGTAGATTTCAATGGGGCACTCCTGAGTCAGTATTGCCAGAAAAAGAAATTTACTGACGTTGACAGATTTGACCAAAAAAAGCATAAGCAAGAGGAATCCACAACAATCTTTTTACCATAGGTATGTCGATGAAACTCTGGGGGTTGTCGAAGGTACACAAAATGAGATCATTAAAGGTTATTTATTGGGGATGGAGGATCTGGAGCTTTACAAGAAGCTAAATGTTTCAACAGCTCCAAGAAGTTGTAGAGCTGCATTTGAAGGTTGAGGAAGCCATTCAAAAGAAGAAAGAGGGGATAATGGCCAAGCAGGAGAAGGTCGGTGATTCCCGAGGCAAGAGGCCAAACGGAGAGACCAAATTTTGAAAGGTACACACCTATGTGGCATTTCCATGCAGAGATATGGTGTATCCACAGAGAAATATTTAACCACCGCCTCTAATGAACGATGCTAACAGAGCCTTTGCTACAAGAAGAGACACCAAAACATTTTGCGACCATCATAAAGTTATGGCCACAACACAAATGAATGCACCTAACATTCAGATGGAAATAGATCGATGTGAGAGGGAAGGTCTTCTAAAACAATCCTTTCACCAGCCATTCTGAGATGACCATTTGAAGCACATAAAATAGTGGGGAAATAGGTGCCCCCCTATGAAAAACTTTAACACTGCAAACAGGGGTATCATGGTCCTCAGGGACAACGACATGAATGCCGAGAGGAGCCACAACGAAACCCTCTAGTGGATAATATGAATAGAAATGAAGGAAACCCCACTGTGCATAGGGTGATCAATGTCTCTTGTGGGGTCGTCGGTGAGCGCTCTTCGAATGCAGTAATGAAAGCACAATTACATCGTGTCCCGATAAGAGAGCCAGTGGGTAAGAGGTTTTGACTTGATGAAATGATCATGTTTTTTAGGGGCGGATGCGGTTCCAAACCAAACTCCTCATGCTAACCCCATGGTCATTTCAACAATGATTGGGACTTTGTTAGTAAAAAGGGTGTTTGTGGATTATAGAAGTGGGGCCAGGATCATGTTTGTGAGCAGTTTTGATCAGCTCGGAATTGGACGTACAAACCTAAAAAAGTTAACTTCGTTGTAGTTAAGATTGACGAAAAATATAGTATATCCGATATGAGAGATAAATTTGGCTGTAAGAGTTTTTGATGGAGATAAGGAGTCACAGTATATTGTAGTTTTGCAGTCATTGATGCTTTCCCTCCTTATAATGTTATATTGGGAAGACCTTGGATGTGTCAGGCTCGAGCGATATGGCTATCGTACCATTTGATGATGAAGTTCCCAACGGATAATAGAGTGGCATCCGTCTGTGGGGATCAATTTGTAGCTCGAAGTTGCAATTATGAAGAAGTAAAAAGAGCAGAGAAAATGAAAAGTGTTTCCTCAACAAATGGGAAATTTGGACCAGCTGACACTCAACAGCTTTCCATTCTAAGTTTAGGGACGGTAGCTGTGGGAATAATGATACTAGAAATGGTAAGACAAGAGCTGAAGGATTTTCTTGATCGATATTACAATGTGTTTTCCTTGGATACATCGGACATGATGGGAGTACCAGCTCGATTGGCTATCCACAAACTAAACACTGACCCTTCGATAAAGCAGTCAAGTAGAAAAAGAGAGTGTTTTCTATTGAAAGAGCTGAGGCGATAAGGTTAGAAATGGATAAGCTCCTTAAGGTGGAGGTTATCAAAGAAGTGTTTTACCTTGAATGGTTAGCCAATCCAGTCCTGGTACCTAAGCCAGATGGGGCATGACACATGTGTATCGACTTCACAGACCTAGAAAAGTGTTTTCCGAAGGATAGCTACCCATTTTCTTAGATGGATCAGCTAGTCGAGGAGATAATAGGTACTCCATTTTAGCCTTTTTCGATGCTCATAAAGGTTAACACCAGATCACGATGGCAAAGAAGGACAAGGATAAGACTTCTTTCATAACGGACATGGGTATTTTTCCATAAGAAGATGTTATTTGGGTTAAAGAACGATGAAGCTACTTACCAACAACTGGTTGACAAACTGTTCAAAAGGTAGATCAGAAAGATTTTGGAAATCTATGTCGATGTCATGGTTGTGAAGGTGTGAACTACGACCAGTTTTTGTAGGATCTAGAAGAAATGTTTGAAGGGTTGCGTGGGGGAAAACTTAAAGTTGAATCCATCAAAATGTGTGATCAGAGTTGGTGCAGGAAAATTTCTAGGCTTCATGGTCTCGGAAAGAGAAATCGATGTTAACCCACAAAAAGGTGGAGGCATTGATGAATATGAAAAGTCCATAGAGTGTGAAGGAAGTTTAGAAATTGATAGGCTCTTTCACGGTGTTAAGTAGATTTTTATCAAAGGGGGAAAAGAAAAAACTACCCTTTTTTTAAGTGCTTTGTAAGGCTAAAAAATTTCAATGGACGGAGAATTGTGAGCCTATTGAATTACCCAGTGTTTTATGAGCCTATTGAATGGTTGAGTCCTCTTCAAGGGTGATACACCCTGTGCATTAGTTTATGGTTTGGAAGCTATAATCCCAGCAAAGATCGGTGTACTACGTCCCAGGATGATGAAAGCTAATGATAGTAGCAACGAAGAAAATCGTCGCTTGGATCTTGATTTTGCGGAAGAAAGGCGGGCCTTAGCTTTGATATGAGAAGACAAAGTGAAGGAGAAGGTCAATCGATACTATGACTGAAGGGTGGGAAAGTGCAGTTCGCAGTGGGGGATCTTATAATAAGAAAAAATGAGAAGAGTCGCCGGAAAACTGAGGGGAAGTTAGCCCCAAATTGGGAAGGACCCTACCGAGTTCTTGACACCCACCCAGGAGGGAGTTATACACTAGGCAAGATTGATGGGGATCGCATACCAAGGAGATGGAATATAGTTAATCTTCGAAAGTTCCATCAACCCTCAAGGTTAGCGAGCTTAGACATAGCAAGGTTGCCAAGTGGCTGATTTTACTACATGTAATCATTCCCTGATTTGTATGCTCTATGCAGCAACTGGTTGACTTAATGAAAGTTTTGACTCTACAAAAAGTTTGATATTATTCATTCACTCTTAAACGATCAAAATATTCCCTCCTAAGTGGAAAAAATTGCTTTTAAGTGATAAAAATATCCGCTCTTAAGAAATTGAAATATTCGCTGCCAAGCGATCAAATAATTTTCTTTCAATCGATTGAAAATTTTTCTCTTAAGTGATAAAAAAACTCGCTCTTAAGCGATCGAAATATTCACTCTTAGGCGATAAAAAACTCTGGCTTTTAAGTGATCGAAATATTCGCTCCTAAGCGATAAAAAACTCGCTTTTAAGCGATAAAAATATTTCCTCTTAAGCGATCAAACTATTCGCTCCTAAGCGATAAAAAACTCTTGCTCTTAAGCGATCAAAATATTCGCTCTTAATTGATAAAAAAACTCTCGCTCTTAAGAGATCGATATATTCGCTCCTAAGCAATAAAAAAATTTGCTTTTAGGCGATAAAAATATTCGCTCTTAAGCAATCAAAATATTCGCTCCTAAGCAATCAAATAATTTTCTTTCAAGCGATCGAAAAATTCGCTCTTAAGTGATAAAAAAACTTGCTCTTAGGCGATCAAAATATTAGCCATTAAGCGATAAATAATTTGCTCTTAAGTGATCAAAATATTTGCTCTTAAGTAATCGAAATCTTCTTTCTTAAGAAATAAAGAACTCGCTCTTAAGCGCTGGAGATGGTTGTAGATATGCAGGGGGAATATTTTGGGGATTTGAAATTAGATGACATGTGTGAAGTGGTGGATGAAATTAGGGAGAGGCCTGAGGTTCTGTCAAAATTTCTATATGAGAAGGACAAATCATTGTTTCCTAGTTGCAAGAAGAAAGACATTGTAATATCATGTTTGATGGAGTTTTTTAACTTAAAAGGTGTTGGTTCGTGGAGCGATACTAGATGGACAAGTTGCTCAAGTTTTTGAATGAGAAGACCCCCCTGGCAATGGTTACCGGACAATCTGTATGATGTGAAGAGAATTTTGTGCCCAATGGGAATGAAGTATAAAAAATACATTCATGCCCCAATGATTGTGTTTTGTAAAGAGATGCTTTGGAAAAATCGGTGGCTTACCCCATATGCGACGTTTCTCGTTATGAGGAAAGGAGAAATGAGGTTGTTGATGAAGAGGTTGTAGTGAAGGTAAGAAAACGGGTCCCTGCAAAGTGCCTGTGGTACCTTCCCATTGTCCCCAAGCTAAAAATGTTGTTCAAGAACGCTGAGCATACAAAAAATATAACTTGGTACAAGGATAGGGATTGTCTTGATAATGACATCATTAGTCACCATGCAGATGCGGATCAGTGGAATAATTTTGACAAGATGTATCCTAAGTTTGCAGTTGAACCCAGGAATTTGAGAATGACTTTTTGTAGTGATGGTATGAATCCCTTTGGTAACATGTTATCGAAACATAGTTCATGGACGGTTATGCTTTGTATTTACAATCTACCTCTTTATCTATGCATGAAGAGGAAATATGTTTTGATGCCATTCATGATTTCAGGTGCGAGACAACACTGAAAAGACATCGAAACTTATCTAGCCCTACTTAGTGAAGATTTGAAGCCTTTGTGGTTGGATAGTGTTGATGTGTTCAATGGTCACCGCGGGACAAAGTTCATTTTGAAGGCTATGTTTTTCTGCACGATAAATTATTTTCTGGCTTATGGTAATTGTTTGGGTTACGTGGTTTAGGGTCACAAGGTATGTCCTATGTGCAAGGAAGCAACTGATTTCACGCAGTTGAAATGTTTTTGGAAGACTTTGTATCTTGGTCATTGGAAATTCCTCCCAACAAAGCACAAGTTACGAGATGCCGACATTCATTTTTTGGGTACTAAGAATATTGAATGGGTTCTCCATCCCCATGAAGGTGAAGAAATTAAATTTTTTTCTTGATAAAAAGATATCTAAAGTTGTTGCCTTAAATGATTGGCCTTGGAAGAAAAGATCGATATTATTTGATTTTCCGTATTGGGAGACTTTAGTGGTTCACCATTGTTTAGATGTGATGCGTATAGAGAAGAATGTGTGTGAGAGATTAATTGGTACTCTACTTAACATTCCTGGAATGATGAATGACAACTTGAATGCACGAAATAACTTGGGTGAACTCGGTATACAAGTTGATTCGGCTCCGGAGGTGAAAGATAAGCGGACGTACCTACACTAGCCCCTTACAATCTTTCTGTCACTGAGAAGAGGGACGTTTGTGAGTGTATTTAGGGAATCAAGGTACCTTCGGGCTACTCTTCCAATGTGAGTCGGTTTGTGAATGATGAATTGCATCTTAATGCGTTGAAATCCCATGATTGTCATGTCTTGATGCAACAAATCTTGCCCGTGGCTATCCATGGTGTCATGGAGGAGGAGGTGGGATTATACATCATCCGCATGTAATTCTTCTTCAACTCTATTTTATGTAAGAATATTAGTAGGAAATAGCTTTATGAGTTGGAGCATGAGGGGATTATAGTGCTATATTTGTTTCAGAAGTATTTCCCCCCGACATTCTTTGACATCATGGTCCAAAATTAGAATATGTGGTCCCATTTTGATGCATTGGATGTACCTGTTCAAGCGGCACATGGGGGTCTTTAGGGGTTATGTACACAATCGATTCCCACTTGATGGCAGCATTGTCCAGAGGTTGTCATGGAAGAGATCATTGAGTATTGCACTTCGAATTTAACTGGGAAGACAACAGTTGAATGCCCCCCACATGTGGAAAGTGGCAGAAAGAATGTGATCCCAAGTACAAAAGGTACCCTATACACACAATTTAATGCAGAGTTGATGAAAGCTCATCTTTATATTTTACGTAATAGTAGTGAGACTACAATGTATGTTGGGGAGCACATGTCAATGCTGGAAGAACTTTATCCCAAATGGCCGTTGAGCCAATTGCAACTTGAGCATTATTCAATGTTTGTCAATTAGTTTTATAATCATTGCAATGTGGACAAGATGCCATCTAAACTTTGTGAGTTGGTCAATGAGGATGATTATTCGCACGAAAAAGTCTGGAGAAGGTTGGTTCAGTGCTCACAAGTGAAGGTACCAATGTAGATGCTCTTGTGTTTCCTGGGTGAACAAAACTTCTAAAGTAACCACTAACACCGGATATGAACGTGTGGTATCCCTATGTTGCATCCCGTATCGACCATGTGATGGTGAACACTGAAGTGCATAAAAGCCGGATACTCAAGCTATATGCAATTAAAAAAAAACTTCGTTGGAATATGGGGAGGGAATTCATCAGGCGTTAACAGAAGACAAGGAGAATGGAGGATCATATGTTTTTTACAGTTTGATTTCTTTACTATGTGGCATTGCAGGTGTACCTAACTATGAGAATGACACATTTGGTCATCCGATGATGCAAATTGCAGGAGAATCATTTTGCAAGATAGTTCCACCTCTCTCAACTACGACCATTGAATCCAGGGTCTCCGCACTTGAGACAGGAATTGAAAGTTTGCAGATGGATTGCAAGAGATGGTGTGACCACATGGGGAAAGTGATAAGCTACCAATTTCCAGAAGCTGTAAAGGCAGTTAGGCATTTCCCGACACAGATGGACATTTCTTTGGGATCAACGTAACATTATGGGGACAATTCAGCTGGCAACAAGGAAGTGGAATCATTCTCACATTATTATTCGTGAATTGTACTAATGGATTTTCTTGTATTTTGACAATTATTACTCTTGCCCCCATAACTTTGATCCTGATGTTGTTGGATAATAATTATTACATAAGGAACTGCTTTAAAATTTTCTTCTTATGTAGTAGTTCAATACTTAAACTGTAAATCCTCCTAACAAAATCAACAAGGCGCAACTTCTTTTGAAGGTTTTAAGCACCGATACATTGGATCATATGCATCGGTATGGAAAATATTGGCACCATATAACAACGAAATGCACTATAACTGCAATTTTTAGAAAGGTAAAAAATAATCTAAAATTATGTGTATTAGAAACTATATGAAAAAACCTTGGATATCAAGAATTAATTGGATTGGAGTTGTGGGACCACTTAAAACATAAATTGGGGCCATTTGTTATTTTCCAAAACTGCATTGTAGAGGTCACAACTCACAAAAGACGACCTTCCTTTCACCCAGACAAGTCAAGTAGGTAAGCATTCCATTCCAAAACATTGAATTTCTTTCGTTCATAGCCAATTTCGTATTTTGACAATTCCAAATTTCTTGGAGGGTTGCAAAAAGTAAAAAGTTTGCTCGTAACTCCGAATTGAAATTCGCTAGGAATTTATTAAACAATTCACCTCCAACATGTATTTTACAATTTGGACTCTAATTTCATGTCACTATTGGGGTATGAATAAGTCTCCATAAAAGTCCCAAAATCTCATAGTTACTACTATGTAAGCATCTATTACTAACTTTAGAACATATAATAGAGCTTTTGCTCATATGCCAATAAATGATGAATTATTTTATTTATTGAAATTATCCAATCAAATGAAAATTCAAGGGTGTGGTGTAGGGGAGAGTTAATGTAATTGAAACGTTTAGTTGAAGGGCCTTTTTACAAAAAAAATTAAAATTGTCCTTGGGAAGACAATAGTTGTAAATTAATAGTTCGTACATGTTCCCGTGCATTTTGGATACCTGTTAATACCCTAGAAGTAGCAATTCATGGTCATAAAAGTTTTAAAAACTTATTTGGCTTACATTAAACAATAAGCCATATTTTGAATGATCAATTAACCGGGACACCGTGACATATAAGGTTTTAAATTATGAATTAATTAATTTTTGGGTCAATTTTGTTATTCAACTTATCCCAAGTAGTGAGGGGGTGAAAATCATAATAATTCAAAGTTTTAACTACTATTAGAACCAATATTAAAATAATGATACCGGTGCTATAAAATTTGCGGGAAATGATTTATGTTTAAAAATTTTGGAACCTTCTGGTGAGAAAATTGAAATATTTATGTGCTGGTAAACAAATTTAAAGGAACCGGTAAATGGTACCGGTGCTCAACACCTAGACAAAATATTTGACCATTGCTCTCCGCCCAACAAGCTAAATTTGAAATACCATCAATGTAGCTTCGCGTAGCTGCATTTCGCAGTTTAAAGCAACTGTATGGTATACCGGTGCTCAACATTTAGAATTTTTTTGAGTACAATGCTCTTTGTCCAACACCTGAATTAAATATACACTAAAAGCAGCTTCGTACAACTGCTTTTACCAGTAATAGGCAACGTAATACTTCACAACAACACATGTAACGCTTGTACCGGTGCAATTTGCAAACATATAAAAACCCTTTTCCACTCCACTAACGCTTCCACTTCCGCTCAGCCCGCCATCTTCCACAGCAAACCCCGCTTTCCATCTTCACCGGCCATCTCCGGTGTCACCCACCTGTCTTCACGGCCTGTCTTCCCCTCTTTCCCCTCACTCTGCATCATCAATCCACCTCCAATAACCTCCCCAACTTACCATCATTTCCACTCCTTCCCAATTTAATCCTCCCAGCTTTAGATTCAGTCTCCACTGGTGATTGAGCTGACCCACTATGCCGGAGTCCTTCACGGTACTTAGGGGCAGTGACCCCCTGGAGACATCAACCTTGGTATTCCATCAAAGACATTGACCTTCTCCAGTCCTCCACCGTTCAAGCAATTCCATCATTCCATTATTTCCCATCTAATTCAAGGTTTGTTGCCGCTGTTCAAGCAATTCCATTCATCCATTGTGAATTGTGATTTTGCTTTTGATAATTAATGTTGACATTGATTGTTTGTTGATGTGGTTAATGGATTTGGATTGGGGATTGTGAATTGTTAATGGTGAATTGAGATTGTGGAATGTGATTGTTAAATCTTCTTGTGAAATGTGGTTGTGAGTTTTGAATTGTGAATTGTGTTTCTGAATTGCGATTGTGAATTGTGACTTCCAAGTTGTGAATAATGATTGTGACATGTGATTGTGATTTGTGATTCATGTATTGTGATTGTTGTGAATTGTGAAATGTGAACTATGAATTGTGATTTTCCTCTTTATCGAAGGTTAGGTTCTCACACATATGGATTGGGATATGGTCATTTTGGTTTGGAGTGTTTGTCCAGTTTTTGATAATTTGGTTTGGTGGTCTCATTGAACATGCCTCCTAAGGGTAAAAAAATCAGTGCAAAGGAGAAGAGAAAGAGGGATGAGGCAGCACCAAAAATTGTGGATGATATTCAGTCCACCACACTCGTCGTTCCCCTAAGATTACAAATTGAGGAACCCGATGAAAAAATTGGAGAGCCTTCAGCAGATGAAGAGCCTCCACCCTCCACACCGGATGAAGAGCCTCTACCTGCTGAAAAGGGTATCGGGAAGGAAGTCGGGAAAGATGATGTTTCCAATGCGGGGGTAAAACACAACAAAGCCTTCAACAAGTTTGAAATTAAATCTTGGTGCAAGGCGCATGGTACAACCACATGCCAATCAGTTTTGCTGGCAAAGAAGAGGAAACAGGTGCCGGTACTGTTCAATCTATCTGACATGGTCTGCACGA
This sequence comes from Rubia yunnanensis, assembly GCA_037428765.1. NCBI lineage: Eukaryota > Viridiplantae > Streptophyta > Magnoliopsida > Gentianales > Rubiaceae > Rubia > Rubia yunnanensis. The sequence goes on from CM075065.1 coordinate 94,709,347, forward strand.
AGAATTGGACATCGTGGACTACATACTGTAACTATGCATTCTAGCACTGAATCAAGTTCAGGACACAGGCACTGGAATAAAGTCCTCGATGACACCAAAGAGGAGGCTTGGAAGGACATCTTAATAAGAAAAAAATCATAATATATATTACTTTAATTCCATTAGTTTTATTAGCTAACATTAGTTCCCAATAATTATCGATCATTACAAGCTAACTTTATCTTTGTTTTTTTTAATTCAATGCAGATGAGCTTCGAGTTTGAGCACACCTTGACCCCTGCACAACTTCAAAGATTGAAAGAGGTTGTGTACATGGCGGCTGGCTATGCCCATCACAATTGGAAATTAAAAATTGCCAAAAATATCATTCATCGGGTGGCAGACAACACACATTAGTTTAAATACAAACCTTGGGATAAGTACAAATTGATGGACAAAGAGGAGTGGAACAGGTTCTTAAAAATGAGGATGACACTTGAATTTAGGGTAATCTATTTATCAACATTCGTGTCTTCACAACGTAGTTCCGTTTTGAGCTACTTATATCGATTACATTATACTAACTTAAATTTGTGTGATTTAGATAGAAAATAAGTGCCACAAATAGAGAGCACTCAAAGGAAAAAGTTTATACACATCGAACTAGAAGGAGCGCTTAACTGGTCACTCGGGCTAAGATCATCAAGAGAAAGAAAGAAGAAGAGAGAGTGAAACTGGATGCGCAGGGTTGACGGAGGAGGGGATTGAGAATGAGCTTGAGAACATGGATTTCAATGTGGATAGAACATTGGTATACTTCAATTCCATCAAGCTGGCAGATAAACCACATACACTAATCCCGCTGACAGAGTCGTCGTAGAAAATATTGTGAGTATTTTCAAATAATTGGTCCTTTTAATGTTTATATTCTTAATTTAATGTTCTTATTTTTTTATAATTATTTTTAATGTTTATACTTTACACCTAAACGCATATAAGAATGAATGATGAGGCTACTAGGGGCACATTGGTCCTGCAACCCGGTAAGAACATACTGATAAAGGCAACTGGCAAGCAGAATCACCCATGGAGGTATAGGGGTACTCAAACCAACCTCCCAAAAGATGTTACCGTACCCCATCTATCCCGTAGCCGAAGAAAATACGGCAGCAGCTCGTCCCCTACTCCGGCAATCCGAAAGAAGCAAACTTCAGACCAACCAATGATGAAGGCAATGGTGGCATACCTTGACAAGCTAATCAAGGAAATCACATTAGCTGGAGGAGTCCAAATACTAGCGGGGCTTGATGATCCCAAGTCATTCATTGAAAAAGCATTAGGCCAAGTCAGTGCGGAACATACAAATTCAGATGGTGCTCCAAGCAATGAAGAGGTAAATAAACTAGATTATAATTCATATTTAAATATGTCATCCATATTTGGTCTATTAGAAAATATAATTTATATATTTTATAACAAACGAAGCTTTACGATGCATGATAGAATTGGGAGAAAGTGATTTTTTTGTGAAGAAATTAGACGGATCAAGGGCCATGGCGGAAAAAGGATTTCTCCAATGAAAGTGCCACGGCCAGACATCAGCAAGTGGAATTTCTCATGTCCAAGTATCTGAGCTGGTGTTCCATTCCAAAGTGGATTGCCATCTGCAAACCAAAAATTCATCGATGTCGAAGAGGCTCTTAGACATGTGGTTTACTGGCCCATAACTTTGATCGACCAGGATTTGGATACCCCTGAAGAACAAAAGAAGTATGTGCCTAGGAATGAGTGAGTAGAAAAAGAATGGCAAATACTTGCGTTCCCGATGGCGAGGTATCTCAATTAAATTATTATTAATGTATATTTTTAGTAACATATTCTAAAAGTTTTAATGTAAGTTTTTTTAAATTACACTGCCACTACTTTTTCCACCCAGCCTTCTGATTCGACCACAAGTTACAAGCTGGAGGAGGGGAGGGGGGGAGGCCGCGACACCTATCAAGCCGCCAAAATTGGTAATGCTATCATACCTCGTCACACATTCAATATTCTATTTGGAAAATTTACATATACTGAACACATATTTTTGACTGACAACATGTAGTTTGTAAACCATCGTGACATAAATGACTATCTAATGATAAGGGAGTTCATTGACCTTTGCAATGAGAAGGAAACTCAAATGAATTCTATCGGGAAGGTTGTGTAATACAACCAGTTTCTTGTATCCACATATGCCAAACGATACAAAACTGCCATTTGCATCCATCTACTGTTGGAGTTCAGAGGCAAGCTCAGGAATTTTCATGGCAAGACATGGATCTCGAATGCACAACTAGATTTGAGGAGAGGGTAAGGTCCTAACAGTTCAATTTCAATTTCTGGTGTACGCTAACAGGCACCTGTGAAGTAAAATGGAGAGCACGAACAATGGATGAATCCAATTTAGTGTCACAGACATAGAAAGAAATGACAACTTGCTTCAGGAGAGTGACATAAAACACCAGCTTGCCCAAATCTGGGACACAATGAAAGCATCAGACGCTGATATTTTTTTGGTCCCTTACCTCAGGAGGTTAGACAACACACAATAATGTTTAAATTAATATCAGTTTAGTCGAATTCACTTGAGAGATTAATTTGTTAAGTACTAACACAGGTCACATTGGTTCCTCATCCTCATTTTTCCTGGTATGAACCATGTCTTCACATTGGATACACTCACCAGTGGTATAAAGTCTGACGATTACATCGGAACACAAGTTCTTTCCAGGTGTTACTTTGCATTCAATTACCCTACTTTCTTGCCATGATAGTTTAAAAGTTAATATTTGAAATAAATACATCCCTAGGCTTCAATGTAAATATGAGAGGTTGAAGAATGAACCCTCAGATATTTGTGGTAGGAGATAACAAACATCAACAAAATTATTCACCATAAAAAGTTACACATACTTCATAGTTTTTCTTTTCTTCGTACACCATTTATACATTATCAATTCTTGTATTCTATCTGAGCACCGAGAATAAGGAAGTAGCTGGGAATGTAGCTACTATGTCATGCTATTCCTAGAAGAGCTCGCCGTGAAGGCAACTTTAAAGAATCTACTTGACATAAGTATCAAAACTCCAAAAAAACATAATATGTGTCTGCCTTCTTTTGTAGTAACCCCGTCCTACTAATTAACATTTAATCGAATGGAACAAAAGGTTTTTTCCAGAGAACCAAGGCCAATACAACACCTACGCACTTCAAGAGGTGACAGGCAAATGGTGAGAGGCATGGGTTACTACGTATGCAAAAGAGGCAAAAAATGATTCGAACAATTTCGTAGATTTATATGTGTGGATGAGTGACGGGAATTCGTGTATTAGCATTGATATTTCATGCTTTCTTTCCTTTTACCATGTGTTGATTCATATTTTCATCAATAGCATAATTACAATTTTTTTGACAGTTCTATGGGAATTATTACAATTCTTTTTCCTCGTGGTGGATCCGGGATGGCACCCAAATTAAAAAATTATCCACGCAAAAATCTTAAAAAATTAGCACCAGTTACATACTTAATTCCGTACCGTGCTATAAAACAGTGATCTTTATTATTTTACCGGTGGAAAAAGTATAATTCATACCGGTGCTATTAGAAATGACAACATACAAAAATTTCCGATGCAAAATTATCTAATTCCGGTTCTAAAACAACCTCATGCAAAAAAAGGACACCGGTACTCAACAACTACCGGTGCTAAAATTTTTGGCACCGACATGTTTTAATTACCGGTGCTAATTTCTCATATGTCATATTTGAGCATCCTTCTTAAAGTTTTAAGGAATAGGAACACAATCCAAACTGGTGTTGTAAAATAAGCACCGGCACAGATCCTAACTACCGGTGCACAATATATGTACCTTGTGATGTTTATTTGTACACCAGTTTTCATATTTTTGAGCACCAATACATAACATACCGGTACTCATTTTTCACACTGGTATGTCCTATTGGTGCTAATAAGTCTTCAATTTCCACTAGGTCATTTAGAAATAGGTATCCCAACTGGAAAATTTCCGGTGCCATAAGGTGAATTTTACCGATGCCTATGAGGGGTCCTTCCTTTATTGGTTGTTAAGTACATTGCCATTTACACGAAATCAATCAAACCATTGAATATTTTCTGGCTTCACTCTAGTGGAAATTGTAAAGAAATAATCAATATGGCTTTAAGAAGCCACAAGGGACTGATTAGCACCCCACCTTCGACGAGGGACCAAATATCCAAAAGAGGGGGAAGCTCGCGCGTCATCAAGATTATGAAAAGGCAAGACACACTCATCTGTATCATAAACTACCGCTGTAGTTTCCTCAATAGGAACATCATGGGAAGTTTCCCTTGAAGAGCTAACGTGTCGAGGATCACTTTGAGGTTGGGTCTTCTTTTTAGGCTGAGTCATATTTTTAGGCCGAGTCTTCTTTTTGGGCTCTGTTTTCTTCTTGGAGGGCCTTTTCAAACATTTCCCCTTTGAAGGGATCATGAGGGGAAAACCTATATTCGAAGGACCTGCTTACTGAAAACTTACATCTGCTTTCAAACAAAGGCGCTCCTTCCACTCGGGATCTCTATCTAAACCATTGCTCAACATAGCCATTTCAGTGTCATATAGATCTAAGCATATTATCGATAGGGCCCATATAGAGAACCCCATGAGATAGTTCATACGCTCGAAGGCTGTCAGAAAAAAATTGGATAGTAGCAGTTTGTTATGATACTTGGCTCAAAAGCTGGGAATTCTAGCTTACAAGTTTGTCACAAAACTGATAGTTGTCATCGATGACCTTTTGCAACTCAAAAATTTCCTCCCTAAAACGCTTATTTTGCTCGACCATCTTGCCGATTTGAGATTCAAGTTTCCTTACCTTATCCTGGTAACGCCTACTATCCCCCATGGATTAAAAGTACGATATAACCTAGCATCACTAAGGCATTTATAAAGACTAAAGTATTCCTTCATCTCTCGAAAGGTGTTCTAATGGTTCATTTCAGTGGGGCTACATGCTTTGCCTACTACAATAAGAGCAAAAATGGTACGAACAGTTTTAGGATCTCTCTGTGGTTTGCTAAGGAGCTCCTCGGTCGAAGGATGGCTGCCATCGTGCCACGATTATAGCTCTTTATTAGATTTGGATAAATCCTTACTTAATCGGGTAAGTTTGGTTAGAGTTTTTGAAAACTCCATCCTAATCTTAGTTGCTCTTGAGTAGATCTCCCCAATTCATTTCTCAAAAGTGAATTCTATAAAACAAATAAGACATTCGATATAAAACTTTAGAAATAGATCCCTAAACATGATAATTGCATTATGTTCCAAAAAAAAGGATAGAAACTCATACATCTCTCCTTAAATGTCCTATGCTATGATTGGTTTCTTCATTCGTTGCAGCACCTTAATCATCTTCAATACCATCAGCGTGCCCAACATCCTCATCATTATCCTTCGAAGGCTCAAGCTGCGAAGTGGGAGCTGGGATGGTGAGTTTTTGAAGTTCCTTGACGGTGAAAAATGTGTTCTTCTCTTTGATGAGGTCAAGAAGTTGAAACTTGAAACCACCGGGGCTAGAAGCTTAGGCCTACTTCTCTTTGATCTTTCCCTTAGCATGTTCGTCATTATACGTCTTAAGGGTATCTGCCTGCTCAGCGGTGAGGTGATCGAACACCCAGTTAATGATCTCGGTTTGGCCCCACCGCTTCAATGTGTTGAGCAGTTCAAGAAAAAGATCATACAGATCTCGAGAACCCATAAGCTCTTCAACAGTGCATGCTGGGATTCAGGCGATCATTTCTTCAACATATTCCTTTCCTTTTCCTTTTATTTTCTTAAGTTCTCCTGCAGCTTGTCCATCCCCTCATTCATTTTTGCTCGTCCCGCCGAGCGGCCTTAACTACTACTTCGATAGGACTTTGCCAGAGGGGGAGAACCTAGCTAGCGGCAGCCTGCAAGGCCAATGGAATGGCCACCACAACCTAGATAAACACAAGAAAAGTGAAGAAAACTTAACGAGCAAAGAATATACATATATACCAAAAAAAATAAGCAGTAATATACCGAAGGATTATCGCTTAAATCCCTCAGATACCCCAAGGACAAATCATCCTTGTTGACTTCATCATGGGGTTGGTTATGACCGGGCTTGATAGAGGCATCGTCAGCCTCAGATCTCTGCCTCTTCAAGGGACTCTCTTATGCAGGAGGTTTTTTGCTGAGACTTTGGCTGAGTGTGAGCTGGAGTAGACAAATTTGTTAGAAAAATATACTAAAGACCTTTGGAGGTATCCAAAGAGGTTATCTCTTCAACATGTATTCCCTGGGAAGGAGCTTGAGATCGAAGAGGCTGCAAACATAATGGTCGATCGTCATTTCTTTTTCTCTTATTATTCAAGTTTGTAAGCCTCTCCGTACTAGTCTCTTCGAAGTCCCACGGATCAGCTGAATTATAATGTCCTCATACACACACTCAGGCCAAACGAAGGGCTTCATCCCTTTGTTTTCGGGACAAAAATTATTGGTATATAAAAGTGCGGGGTTTCGAAGATGTTCTACATTCTCACGCATTTCCTCTAGAACTACATACTTCCCCTTCCTCATTTCAACAACCACGTCCGGGTTCCATTGAGGGGTCTGATAAACCCCAAAAATTTCGAAGGTCAAGGCTTTATTTTCCCACCTTGCGATCTTAGAATGGGGAGTAATGAACTTCTTCCCTGATAGCTTATTGCCTAAGGTAAAGGTCCCCTTGACATCCCAATTGCTAATTAGGGAATAAACAACTCGAAACAGTCCATATCAATGGCTCACTTTCACCTCCTTGCACCAAACCATAAAATCCATTATAATCACAATTACATTGGGGGTGCAGTTGGGATATAATGATATCAAACTCTTCTATTAGGTTCGATAGGAGAGAGGGAAAAGGAAAACTTAGTCCAACCCTAATATGCTTACTATAGGTTATTGTTCTCCCTACAGGTAAATCAGCCTAAAGGTCACCTACTTCGAAGGCTTTTAGTTAGGAATTTAAGGAATGCGCTTATAGGAAAGAACTTCTTCGATTAGTTTTTTAACTTTCTCAGGAAAAATGTACTTTGCCAAACTACCCCCACTCAACTAAGACTTACACCTAGAACGTTAATTTACCACAAACTTCCTCTTTGAAGGCACAAAAGGAATTTTGTTTCTGGCCTTCTCGACATTAGGCCACTAGCAGGCTTCAAACTATCCCTCGATTGATCAATAAAACCCTTGCCTGAAGTGCTACCTAACTTAAGAGATTCGACCTTATCAGAAATGACCCTGGCACGAGGATCGAAAATCTCCCCAAAGTTGGAAATAAGGTTCATTGATTTTGTCCCTTCTGAGTCAACCGAAAGCCTAAACAATCAAGGAGAAGTCTCACCGAAAAAATGAGAGTTTATGGTCTCCGAGGATTCCTTCCCCGATGAACCCGCTCCCTCACTATTGTCCCTATTGATGTGCCCATTTTATACGATTATATTAGGACTTTTAGGATTCACTTTTGTACACTTTTGTGCTCTAAATGTGACATTTTACATTGAAATTCTCTAAGGAGGGTTAAAAGCGACTTGTACGCTTTTATTACTTTTCTAGAGAATTTTGTGTGACAAGATAATTTGTTTGAAGACTTTGAAGAATACCTTTGAAGATTTGAAGACTTGTATTTGAGCTTTTGAATTTTGAAGAATTAAAGAAGTGAAGTGAAGAGAAAAGAAGGATATGAAACAAAAAGAGGAAATACATCAAGCTGCTGGAAATGAGTCCGTCGCGACCTCGTCGCGACTCGTGACGGACGAAAGGCCAGAATTTCCTCTTGCTTTTTGTACTATAAATACTCACCTTATCCTATCCTCTTCACAACTTTTGGACCTTCTTCTTCCTGCATTTTTCTGGGTTAAAACCCTAGTTTTTCTCATTTTTCCTTTCTTAGTTTTTGTTGGTTAATCATGTCTTTTAATTATCCATCGTAGTTTTATCTTGGGAGAAATGGATTGAAGCTTCCATATCTGTGTAGTAAGAACCATATCTATCTATTTAGTGCTTTTGCTATTGTGCATTTATTGAGCTTTGAATGTGAATTGTTAATGTCATTGATATTTTTGGGAGCTTGAGTATATGAATTGCTTGTATGATTACTTGTTAGGGTTGGGAGAAAGTAGCTAATTATCCCCTCTTTTAATGTTGAATCCAAGAGCATGAGTTAGAGCTTCTTAATGATGTTGATGTGTAGATAATTTCTAGATGAATGTGATGATGTCGAACTCGTTGTCATGTTTGTTTTGGGTAGCAAATGAGAGATGTCTATGAATGTCGATCGTTCTTGACTAATCTTGTGTAAATGCATGAATTGGTTAAATGCTTAGACGCGGAGTAGTGTTTATAAGTGTTGCCAAGCTTGTTGGTTCTCGTGCTCAATGCTGTCAATGAGATACTTTTAGTCGTGTTTCGGCTAAGGAAGTCATTGGTGAGGTTTGACAAGAGATGTCAAATTCACTCTTACAAAATACTATCTAAGAAGGATATCTTCACAACAAGTAGTCGAAGTAGTGAATAGATTGCTTCACTCGTTTATGAAGCCTTTGTTATTTAGCATTCATGTGTTCTTAATGCTATATTTTACTTCATTTATGCCATGAGTTGTTTGAGAATAGGAAGTGTTTGTATGAATTAAGTGTTCGGGAGTTTGGAAAGTGACGAATTCCTTAGCTCCTTTGCATGAAAATCTAAGAACATGAACTTAGAACTTCCTGTGCATAATGTGTTATTATTATTGCTAGATAAGTATGTTAATGTGGATTGTTCTCATATTTATCCTATAGATGCAATGAGAAGTTGAACCTTGAATGTGGGTTGTTCTAGGTTTAGCCTAATGAATGCTATATTTGGTTAAATGACTATGTCTTTGGTAGAAGGCTTGTCATTGTCAAATCTATGGTCCTTCGTTAAAATGCCATTGATGAAATACCCTTATGGTCATTTTTTTGTCTAGGGTGATTATCAATGAGGTTTGCAAATGGTCGTGGTTTGTCTTTGCAAATTACTATTAAGAAGGAATGAATGTTGGTCTTCCATTGGCATTCCCCATAGGTAACAAATGTAATCGGATGAGTGAAAGGTTCAATGATTTACATTAGGTTTGGAAGTGGATATCAATTGCCCCCAAGGCTTTATCTTTTGTAGTTTTAAAACCCTTTTTCATAGTGTTTGATGATTAGCATAGTTACTTGTATTTTCTAGTTATCTTGTCTTTTAACTTTCATAACTTAGGAAAACCAACCAACCAACACCCCCCCTTTACTCGCTTTTATATGTGTGTATATATCTACTCCTTGCATAATATCAACCTTTTGTGTTTAAACGCTTGAGAAAATCCCTCTTCTTTGTGGACGACTCCGACTTGCCGCTATCTACTTAGTTGTAGATAGTAAGCATTTAGGGCTTATAAATATTAACTTTGAGAGGTATGACGATGACCTCCCACCTATCAAGATCTACTAGTGAAGGAGACTGGGAAAAAATGGAGAGAGTACTAGGATCCATGGAAACTTACTTGTTGAGATAAGGAGGAAAGGAAATTATGGCTTGGGGTTTGGACAAATGGTAAATTGAGAGCGCTCGGAGAATAACCAACAAAAAGAAAGAAGAAAGAAATAGAAGAAAAAGAAGAAACCCTTTGGGGTTATAAAGGCAGAAGAGAGAGAGAGGTGGAGTAATGATTACCTAGGGGGATGTAAAGTTTGATTATGCTTGAAAAGATAAAAGATTCCATTTATGAATTTCCACACGTGTCGTCTTCCCACTTTTAAGTCGTCCACATGCCCCTATATGAATTTATGAAGTCAGATTATTTGAGAAAATCTAAGTGTTCATCCGATAGGAGCTAAGTCCCAAAAGGAAAGGTATCGCGAAACCTAAACACTACTACAAACTAAGGCTAACGTAACACTTAGCTTGCAACGCTTATTAAAAATATTATAATAGCTTATAAAGTGTTACTTAAACTTTTGAAAAGTGCTACATAAATATTGAAAAATGTTACCTAAAATTTAAAAAGGGTTATGTTAGATCTAATGTAACATCACCTAAGGTAATACTTGTAAAAGTGTTACAATAGGTTCAAAGTGTTACAATAGCACCTAAAGTAACACTTTTACAAGTATTACCTTAGGTAACACTTTTTAAAATTTAGGTAACATTTTTCAATATTTATGTAACACTTTTCAAAAGTTTAAGTAATACTTTATAAGCTACTGTAACATTTTTAATAAGTATTGCAAGGAAACTGTTACGATAGCTCTAATTTGTAGTAGTGAAAGAAACCTTCCAATGCGACCATAACCGTTGTAAACCAGACCATGAGTAGGATTAGGATGGAATATCGCTTCGATAAGATATACCTTCGAAGAATGGAATATCGCTTAGTTTTTCTGGGGATTTTAATGACATGGTAGGATTATGACCTATATGGGCTAACACTCTCAACACCTTAAGATAGGTCCAAGACCCAAGGTATGTCCAAGTAGGCTCATAGTTGGGCCTCAAAAAGGGAAAAAAGGAAGTTAGATCATGGGCCAATGATGTTAGGGTTAGAAGGGTATAAATAAGGAGATATGTCATCTATTTTTGGTAACACTCTATTGTCTACTTGTGCTCTATACTATCTATTAGCCGGTTGCTAACTAGATCTTCGAAGAATCTCCCCCCGGATTGCTCCAGGCTGTTTCCCTTTGCAGATCAAAGACATGCTAGCTGGGATCGAGATCGTGGGCTTTGATCAACGGTTCTGATACGCATCACAAGGTTTAAAGTGCAAATTAGAAGATATGAAAAAAAATAATTTGTGTTGCATTAATCGAGTCATAAACTTTATAACTATTACACGTTGTATAATTTTTTTTAATATTGCAACTAAAATATTTTACCTTATATTATTCTAATTAAATTTCGTCTTTCCGAATACTTTTCCATAATATAATATGATATTGATGTGATAAAATAATAAGGAAAAATCTTGGAAAATACCATTTTTTATAGGCATATGGAAAGATGAGGTTGGATTATAATTATAGAAAGATAAAATATTTTAGTTTCAATACTAAAAATTTATTATGCAACGTGCACTGGTTATAAGTTTATGACCCGATTAATACAACCCAAAAATATTATCTTAATTCCTTTTAGTTTAGAGTTTGAATCTTGATTTTTCATAACTTATGAAAATACCGTCTTTCAAGAGACGAACTCTCATAATAAAAGTATATTTGTTGAATTAACAGGTCAGATCATCTCAGTAAAATAGATTATCAAATTAAAACTTGACATTGTTGATTATGCGATCTGATATTTTTCGACATATAGATATCATAAAATCAAGTAATGTCAGATAAAGATGATCTGTGATCAATTTATTGAGTTACAACATCTCATTCACGTGCATGGGACTCTAATAATATGATAGTAATCCTAGTTGAGTTGTTTTTTCTTCTTTCTGATGACTAGAATAACGCATGTATCCCATGGTCTGGAGTTTCTATACTACCTCTATCTAATTAAAGTTTACTTAAACTATTATGAGAGTCAAAATTAACTAGCATATAAATTATAGAGTATGTAGCTTGACAGACGGTCTTTATATAAGTCATGAAAAAATTAAGATTTAAAGTACATATTAGAAGAAATGGAGATAAAAATTTTGGGTTGCATGAATTGAGTTATGAACTTTATAACTATAACATGTTGTATAATAAATATTTAATATTGCATCTAAAACGTTTTACCTTTTATTATTCTAATCAAACCTCATTTTTTCATAAACATATGAAAACAATTGATATTTTTCAGCACTTTGCCTAAATTGTATTGTCAATTATATTTTGCTAGATCTGAAGTTGGTGGGGGAGAATATACAACCTTTATCTTAATTTAAAGTTTACTTAAACTATTATTATAGTCAAAATTAACTACCTTTAAATAAATAATATAAATATTTACATGATTAGAATAATACTTATTTTAAATTAAAATTAAAATTATAGTTAATACTCCCTCTGTTCCAGATTAAATTACCCACTTATTTTATGGCACTGTTGATATGAATTAGGTTTTATTTATTTATTTTTATTAACTAGAATTTTTAGAAGATAACACCATACTCTTTTTCCCACTGTATTTTTTAATGAGGTAGTGTGACCATTTATTTTATTTTAGAATAAGGCTCATTAATTCATCCATGTTGGCCTTGGAAGAATTAATGTTTCGGTCATGCATTTATTTTAGGTGTTCGAATATTCAGTTATGATTTGATTAGAATTAGATTTGGTAAGAATACATAAGGCAATATTCATTCAAGATTTATCTTGAAGAATACAGTCATTTATTTTAGTTAGTCTAGTTAAATATGATTTTAGCTTCTTAAAGATGCCATAATCCTTTTCAGTTTCTTATTTGTATTTTTTAAAGATCATACCTATATACTATAAATAGGGGTGGTTTTCAACATTAATTTTGACCTTACACTTTCATCAATCATATATGCAACCTTTTGAGTTCATACCCTTTGCTTGCAAGCTATACCATTGTTGCTTAACCCCGAGGGCTAGTTAAGTATCAATAAACCTTGTAATCTGATCGTGAGTGTTAGTTAGAGAGCAAGTCGAAGTTAGGCATACCCTGAGGGCTAGACTCCTGAATTTCGTGCAGCATTGAAGGGTTTGCGAGTTTTCATATTTTGTCAAAGATCTGAATCCCGCAATCCAGATTCTTCGCAAGGGGATTCCTATCAACTATTCTCTATCAAAGTTTGACAGCATATTTGAATAGATATATGAGACATAATATTATCGTATGTGATATTGTTGAATTCGTCATAATTAACAAGTAGTTTCTAGAAAGTAACTTTTTATTTGACGTTATTATACGTAGCTCAACATATTAACGGTCAAACATGTTTCTCGAACAGTGTGAAATAATTAGGCTGTAATTTAAGCTGGGACGGAGGAAGTATCTTATTCTTAAATTTGTCTTTAAAAAGGTACTCATTTTTTTAAAATTTCTGTAATTCAAAAAATGTGTTTTTTAATTGAAATTGGGCACAATTTTGATATCATTTTAATTGAAAGTGGTATTCAATTTTTGTTGGAAGCTACCTTCTTAAAACATAAATAAAAATATACAGATTTTTTTTTATGGGACAAATTAAAAAATAGGTTACCAAACTAAGATTTTCGATTGAAAACATGTAAGGAGTATCATTTTAAATATTTTCTCTTAATTATAATGTCAATTATATTTTTAGATATGTTCTGACGTACATTTTTAAAAATTTAAGTTTTTTTTATCTTGTCATATTCACTTTTGACGCTTTATCTTTTTCTTGAACAATTTTGGCCCCTCAACTAACAGAATTGTTGAATTGCCCTTCCGTCCAATCAAGACGTTAACTCTAAAATTTTGTCCATTAGTTGAGTGTAAAATTTACTTTTAATTCTTTATTATTTATAAACCCAACCCGTTGCATTTTCTTTATTTACATATAGTTCCTATAAATTTTAAATACAAATCCAGCCCTCCTACATTTTTAAAAACAATTACAATCCAGCCCTAACCACCCTCCCAACACCTTCTTCTTCGTCCACCACCGTTCACCACCACCATCAGCTAAAATCGCCACCAACATCATCGAACTGCTAAAGTACTACCATGTAGGGCTCATGGGTAGCTGCATCATTTCCCCGTCAGCCATCTTCATTTCGCTCAACCATTTTTCTACCCGAAATAGTAAGGTATTTAAGGACAAGATACTGATTAGATCTATGAATATTTACATACCATATATATATGGTACCTTAGTTTTTTCTGAAAAATGGTTGGTTAGGGAGATGAATGATTGATGCGCCCGCCAGAATAATTATTCCGTGTTCTAACCATATCGTGATTAACTTTAAAGTAAGTGCCCCCTCCTCCCCGGAGGCTGGGACTGGGGGATTGGCTGGGGCAGCTCCGGCGTAAGAGGAAAAATCGTGCCGATGTTGTCTATGCTCGATCGAGGTTTGTTTTGAGGGCTAAGATACCTGAATTGGAGAGGTGGCGCTGCAGGCGCTGCTCGGATTGGTGGTGGGAGGCGGCACTAAAATGGAGCCCGGCGTTAGATGAAAGGGGGAAGGGTTAAAAGAAAAGGGAAATTTGAAAGAAAAGGTAATAAGGAATATGGAAAAAGAAAAGAGTCCGTCTCTTGAAAGACGGTCTTTCCATAAACCATGGAAAGACATGTTTAAAGTATAAATTAGAATAAATGAAGATAAAAATTTTGGGTTGTATTAATTGGGTTATAAACTTTCTAACTACTAAATGTTACATAATAAATTTTTAATATTGCAACTAAGACCATTTACCATTTATTATTTTAATTAAACCCCATCTTTCCATAGACTTATGGAAAGATAGTCTTTCCCAAGGCCTTTGCAATAGAAAAAAGGAAAAGGGAAAGAAAGGAGAAGGAAAAAACAAAAAAAATGAGAAATTATTATTTTACCCTTAAAATTAACGTTTGATTAACATTTAATGATTTGACTGGTCGGAAGGGTCATGACTCAACAATTACCAAAAGTAAATGATGGGGGAGTTCAGAAGCCGCCCAAGTTGTTCCCCCTAAAACGTATGATAAATAAAAAAATTGGACCTTAAATTTGGACGGATGGTATATTGTCTGTATTTGAATTTCAATATGACAATTGACACATTTCTCTTAGTTAGATTAAGGGTGTATCTCTTTACATTTGTAGAAAATAAGGGTAATAACGTGTGTTTGTATTCATGATCTTGGGTACATTATATATTGGTACAAAAGACCTGTACAAACTATTTTTTTTTAATTTTAAACCATCCTTAGATGGGGGGTATATATTGGCTCCCCAGGCCAGTAATAGGCATAAAGTATACAGGATTTACAAAAGGTCATACAAAAAGATGAACCCAGAGCTAAGTATTGCCCCTGAAGGACAACATAGTGCTTCCAAAAGCATGAGATCCTCTTGACTGTTGTGAGTAAATCTAATCTGAAATGATCATTTAACGGATCACTTCGCGAACAGGGCGAAGAAACGTAAGTACGAGACTTCTATTTGTCAACGAAGCGACCGTTAAGATGAAAATTATCTAGCAATGTAGAGGAGTCTATCAGGAGTTAGCTAAAATCCTAGAAGCAATAAGCTGCCGAAGAGACCAGCAGTGATATCAATCTTGCAAAGTTGTCCGAACTTGCATAAGTTTCCTTCGTTCATTGAAGTGTTCCCCTCTTCAGTATGAACTTGCATACGTTTCCTTCGTTTATTGATATGCTCCTTTCCTGCAAAAAACCAAGAAAAAGCAGCCAGCAGTATCCATAGAAGCAAATGACAAAATCTATGATAAAAGCATCTGATATCTTATAACTGAATTCAGGAGGCAAGACGAATGCCTTGCATTCCAATTTTATCAAGCTGAATGAGACCTTTGAAAAAAGGTGGAGTCATGTCCATGTTTAAATCTCCATGCAAATTATTTTCCTTAGCATATTTGGCTAAAAAGTCAGCAGCTGTATTGGCCACCCTTGGGATGAATGTGATTGGATTCATTTTATGCAGCTCATGCAAGGATATACAGGTAGAGTAAACTGTCCAAGGACAGGCCATTGGTGTCTGAATTCCTTTAACCGCAGATTGGCAATCTGACTCAATCAAACAGCCATGTAAGTTAAGCTCTGTGCATAAATCATATGCCATTTGAATTCCTATCAGTTCAACATGAATTGGGGATTCAGAATGAAAGACATGAACTCTCAGTTTGGAAACCTGACCATTCTTATCCCTCACAATTACTGCACATGAAGAAATACCCCCAGATATCCATGTGGCATCTGTGTTTAGTTTAAATCCAGTATGTGGCTTTTCCCATCTTACAGCTACAAATTCTTTTTTCTTCCTATGTAATATATCAGGTATAAGGCCTGCTTGAATTAGGTCTTTATGTTTCTCTTTTTTGCCTCTAAGTGGATGTGCAGTAAAGATTAGCTTGATCAACTCCTTAGCATTATGAAAGCATGCATCAAGAGAAAATGGCTGATTATCATATAGACACTTGTTCCTATGAGTCAAGAGGGACCAAGATGTGGCTATTAAGACTGCCTCACTATAGAGGTTAACTTCGAGTTTGCCCTTTTAGATAAATAAAATTCAACCCGATTTCTGAAACTATTAAAAATTGGGAGATGAAGATGTATGATGGAGTTAAATCTGTTCCAAATTTCAAGTGAGGAGGGGCATGAGTTAAAGAAATGGTCAATAGTATCCGAATGATTCCTACACAAAGGACATTTAGATGCTATAGAAAAACCAAATTTGCATAAAATGTTATCAAATGGTAGGATTCCATTAAGCACTCTCCAAAATAGCACAGACATTTTGGAGGGAATGAAAGGGGACCAGATTTTATGAAGGTATAAGATTTGTGTACCTTTTTGTCTAAGATTCTTATAAGCTGAGTTAGTTGAAAAGTTGCCATCCATTGTAGGAGTCCAAATCAGTCTATCCTCATGCGTGTGTTTAAGTGTCACTTCCTGCAAAATTAGATTAGTAGTGGTAGCCAAATAAGGCTCCAATATTGGTAGGTAGTGATTTTTGTTAGCTATGAAAGAGCTCAAGCTTATCTGAGGGAATGGAATGTCCATTCCATCCGGCCATTCATAAAATAAAGCACCACTACCTATCCAGTTTGCATTCCAGAAGGAACAAGAACCTTTTCCATAGAGAATTCTAGTAAAACTGTTAGCTATTTCTGTTACCTTGCAAATTCTCTGCCAAGTGTGAGAATTCTTATAAGATTTTGGGAGAGACCACAGATGTTGAGTCCATTGAGACTTGTTGAGCTGTAGTTTCCACCAAAGTTTACAAGAGAAGGAATCAACTGTTGCATTAATGTCTCTAAATCCTATTCCATTTTCTTGAATTGGGAAACTCATTTTTTTCCATGATCTCCATTTCTTTCTATTTCCTGTGATCTCATTTTGCCCCCAAAAAATTCCTGATGCTAGCTTTTCCATTTTTCTTAAGACTACTTTAGGTGGACTTAGTACTGCAAACAGATGTATTGGAATGGATAAGAAACAGTGATTAATGAGAATGATTTTTCCTGCAGAGCTTAACCACTTATTTTTCCAGTTGTTTAAAGTTTTTTCCATTCTTTCCAAAACAGGTAGATAGTGCACTTGTTTATTTCTTCCTACAAAAATAGGAGCCCCTAGATATTTAAAAGGAAATGTGCCTCTTGTCATACCTAAGGTCCTAGAAATTAATTGCATTCTATCCACTGGTGTTTTAGGGTCAGCAAAGAAGTTAGACTTGGTAAAATTTACTTTCTGGCCCGAGGTTTGTTCATATGCATGCAAGAATTTTTTAAATCTTTTCAGATTCTTTTGATTACCATTCAGAAAAACTGCTGTGTCATCTGCAAACATAAGATGAGTAATATGTGGACAATTCCTGGGTAATCTGAAGTTCTGTAGATAGCCTAGATGAAACAATTTTTTAAGGCTTCTTGAAAAGGCCTCAGAAACTATGTTATACAGAAAAGGGGATAAAGGATCCCCTTGTTTAATGCCCCTATTTGCAGCAAAAAAACCTGAAGTTACACCATTTATTAGCACTGAAAAATGAGTTGAGGCTATGTTTTGCATTATTCTATGCACAAATAATCCATGAAATCCAAATTGCAACAGGATAGAGTTAAGAAACGACCATGATACCCTGTCAAAAGCTTTCTGCATGTCTAATTTAAGGATGAGGTTTGGAGCTTTTGATTTCCTAACTAAAATTCTAGTCATTTCCTGCATCATAATTATGTTATCTGATATGTCTCTCCCTGTTATGAAGGCACTTTGTTCAGGAGATATGAGAGAAATCATTAGTGGTTTTATCCTTTCCATGATCATCTTAGAGAAAACCTTATTCACAAAATTAGATAAACTTATGGGCCTGAAATCAGAAAAGGTTACTGGAACAGGTTTTTTGGGTATCAATGTTAACCAGGTACTAGAGATAGCTTTAGGAATATTTCCAGTTTTTAAGAAATCATTAGCAGCCTCCAAGAGATCTGTACTGATTACTTCCCAAAAAGTGGTAAAAAATGCTCCTGAGTATCCATCAGGTCCAGGTGAGCTAGATGGATTTAGGTCAAAAACTGCATTTTTTAATTCCTGAAGTTGGAAGGGAGATAAGAGATGATCATTTTGCTGATCAGTAACTATCCTAGGTATTTCTTTGAGAAAGTGATTAAGAAAAGTCCCCTCTATGTGATTATCTTCCTCATGAAAAAGTTCTTTATAAAATCTCACTGCTTCCTCTTTGATTAGAGAAGGATCAAAGATCCAAATGCCATTCCCATCTTTAATCTTGCTTATTCTGGTTTTGGTTCTCTTTTCTCTAACTGAGTGGTGGAAATAGCTAGTGTTGGCATCACCAAATTTAAACCAGTTAATCCTAGCTTTTTGCTTAAGAAATATAAATTTTTCTTTTTGTGCCCTCATAAGCAACTGTTTTGAGTTATTCAACTCACTAAGGATTAAATCATCATTTGTTTGCTGAAATGTGACTTCCAGATCTCTGACCACATTTTCATATTTTTCTAGATTCTGTGATACATTACCAAAATGTATTTTATTCCATTGTTTAATTTCCATCTTTAACCTTTTCAATTTAAATACAAGCCTGTACATTCCTTGAAAAGGGGATGCTATCTGCCAGTTTTTAGCTACCAAATCAAGAAATTCCTGTCTGTTTGACCACATGTCCTGGTATCTAAATGGTCTAGGTGCTTGTTCCACAGATGATTGGACAGATAGAAGTAAGGGGGAGTGGTCCGAAGTCATCCTATTTAATACTTGGATGGAGCTATTAGGGAAAAGCTCCAACCAATCAATGGTAGCTAATCCCCTGTCTAGCCTTTGAAACATCAAATCTTTGCATTTATCCTTAAATCTGTTGTTACTCCAGGTGTAAGAATTCCCAACAGTAGGAATTTCATGCAAGTCCTTAAAATTTATGAAGTCTTTAAATTGTCTCATGCTCTTTTTAGGTGTGGACTTTCTTCCCTTGTATTCAGATACTGACAATACTGTGTTAAAATCTCCTATGTATATAGAGGGGGCTTGAACAATGTCATTTAGATCCTTCCATAAGTTCTCTCTCAATTGTCTATGCACACTTGCATAAATAAAGAAACAATGCCAGGTAAAAGATGAAGCTGATTCAGTTATGTTAGCATGAACATATTGATCTGTCTCATTTAAAATTGTAATGTGGAAGGAAGGTTCCCATAAAATCCAGATTTTGGCAGTTTGTGCAGCTAAAGCATTATGGTATCCAAGATCATGTTTTAATACTGAGAGCCTTTGTTTATCTTGCCATGGTTCTATTAAACACAGAATATCTATTCTATGTTTAAGTTTTAGGGCCTTTAATCTTTCTACTGAAGTTCCAATACCCCTGACATTCCACACTAAAACATTTCCTATTATGGTGTATCTAATCATTTAAAAATTTTGGGGTTAGCTTTCTGTGAAGATCTTAAATTTCTAACTTTCTTTGCTGTTGTCTTTCCTTTATCACCTGACCTACCATTACTTGTCTCTATATTACCCAGAGTGGAAACCAATTCAGGAGAGCTAACCTTATTCTGCATGATTTCCTCCTTATCAGTTTCATTTCTGAGTGAATCCCCTTTGTTAGCTCCTGTGTTTTCTTCTGAAATAATCTGCTCTGTGTCTCCTGCTAGGAGTTTCTCAACAAAAGGATGATTAGGAACAGAGGTCTCAATATTATCAAAGATAATCTGAGGAATTACATCCTGTGATTCCACAGATTCATGAAAAACTTCTACTGCCTCATCTTCCAAGTCTTCCTGAAAATCATCTAATGATTGAAAAGCATTAGAGATAGTAACTACATGTTCATGTGTAGCTTTTGTTTGGGGTTGAGGTGTTTCATTTAACTGATTCTTTTTCCTCCAAAAAGAAGTAGTTATTGGCTTAGATATATCATCAAGAGAATAAAAAGTTGCATTTCTCTTTTTATGACTAAACTTAAGCATATTGTTGGTAATTTCTTGCTGCAATAAAAAGCATTTTTGATTTTGAGATTCCTTTTCCTTTTGAAGAACAGTTAGATCAGAGGATCCTTCCATGTTAAGTTCTTTTGATTGTACTTCTGGTCTTTTGTTCTCCATATGAAAATTAGCCTGAGGAACTTCTGTCTTTTTCAAAGTTATTTTCCTTAACTCAGGGTGCAACTGGTTACATTTTAAGTTGTTGTGACCTAACATTTTACAGTGAGAGCAGTATTGAGGCAGATCTTCATATTCTATTGGGTAATCTGCCACCTTGTTCCCTATTCCTACCACAATTGAGTTTGGGAGCTGTGATAACAAATCAATCTCTACACAAACTTTTATAGCAGATAGTCTAGTTAGGGATTTGGTGGCTGCATCCATCTTAAGAAATCTTCCAACCTGTGAGCTAATACCTATTATTGCAGAATTGTTATAGAAATGTAGTGGCAGATTATGAAACGTTACCTAGACCGGCACAATGGAGGATTCCACCGAGGGTGAGAAATCGGTCGACCACTTTTGTACTTTCATCGAGTATCCTTGGATTGTCCAAAGCCCCTTCATCCAACACCTTTGGTAGTCCTCGCTTTCCTGAAATCGAATTAGCACATGTAGGTAATCTATTGAACCAATCTGAAATTTGGATTTAAAACCTATAGATTTAAAGGCTTGTAGCAGAGAATCCATAGGAGGTTTCCCCCGGATGAATTTCCCAACTAGGGCGTTTTGGTAATGCGAAGCAAGGAGTTCTCCTCCATCAGGTGGGAGGATATATGCAATTTTGCCTTTGAATTCAGTAATCGGATGTAGGTTTGGGGTGTCCGGGAGTGATGAGAGCAGGGGAGTTTGTTTGGTGTTTAGCGCTTGGATGAAGCTTTTGTGGCCCTGGGGGATAGGGGGATTGGGAACCGGTGGAGAAGGCGTCGGCGATGCCATGGTTTCCCCAGGTGAAATATGGAGAAACGTATCAGATGAAGATATAGCCGTTGGAGGAAGATCGAGATGAAGAAGAAGAAGAAGAATAAGTACACTTGTGGTAATACTGAGAGAGAAAGTCAGTAACAATGATGTACAAACTAGTAAAATGAAATATAATCTAATTACAATTACAAATAATATTTTTTTTCTTAGTACTACTTGTAATTGAGAAATATAAGAAATATACTCCCCCGGTCCCACTAATTTTGGACTATATACTTTTTCTAAGTCAAATTTGATAAACTTTGTCCCTATATAAATTAATATATTTATAGTAAAAATATTATGTGAAATATTGTTAGATTCATCTTAACATCTATTTTCTAAATATCATTTTTTTAATGAGGAATTGTTATATGTAGCTAGAGATATTGACGGTCAAACATGATCTTTGAAAACCGTGAAAAAGTAAATAGGGCAAAAGTGATGGGACGGAGGGAGTAAGTACTAAGGAATATAAATATTACTTATAATTGTAATTAGATTATATTTTCTTTTCCTACTTTGTACATGTTTTTTGTACAACTATATAATGTACCCTAGATAATGAATACAAACACACATTATTACCCTTATTTTCTACATGGTATCAGAGCCTATAATTCTGAAATCCTAAAGAAATTTTCCGCTGCCGTTCTTCAGCCACCGCCGTCGCCTCCAGCCGCGCGTTTGTCACATGCGCCACCTGTTTCCATTGCTGCTGCTTGCCAATTTCTGATCGTCGACCACCACACTGTTCCTCCAGGTTTCTGCAATCATCTGACCGTCCCCTAACTCTGATATGTCCGCGCGTTGTCCTTCACACACTGAGTCTGACCACTACACACCACCCCCGGTTCTGCACACGTCGCCGTCTCTTCACCAATTTACTACTATCTGATTTCCAGATTGGTGTTTGCTGTTGCAATCGTCGATCTCAGTTCCTGACCTCGTACACACTGCACGAGTGATCAACGCGCCACCACCGTGCGTCATTCACCAAATCGTGTTGTTGCTCCATCGGAAAATTAGTCGGTTTAGTAGGTGATAAACCTGTGTCTGATAAAATGTCACGGGTATATTTTCGTTGTGAAAGAAACATACCATTCAGTATTCTAGCAATCTCTATACCCAAGAAATACTTAAGCAGACCATGATCTTTAATGTGAAAACAAGACCTCAAGTATTCCGACAGTTGTTTCATTTTCTGCATCTTCTTTTGATTTATGGCAACAACGTCATGGACATCCATCTTCTATGGTGTCGCCTTCTATTCCTACTCTTGATTTCAGCACAAATAATACTTCTATTCCTTTGCTCCGTGTGTCATAGAGCAAAACAGGCTAGGCATAGCTTTCCTTTGAGTTCTTCAAATGCTAGTTCTTTGTTTGAATTAGTACATTGTTTGAATTAGTACATTGGGGGACCTTATAGTTCACCATCTTCTAGTGGTACATTTTATTTCTAAACTATAGTTGATGACTATTCTCGAGCTATTTGGGATTACCTGCTAGTGGCTAAGTCAGATGTAACTTCTAGATTTATAGAATTTTGTGCTTTGATCATGACACAGTTTGGGCACACCATTTGCCGTGTCCATGCTAATAATGGTACAAAATTTCTATCCCTGAGATCCCACTTTGGTGAATTGGGTATCTTTTTTTAGACATATATGGTTCATACACCACAACAAAATGGTCGTGTAGAGCTTAAGCATCGTCATTTTTTAAATGACCCTCATGATTTCCTTTTTCAAGCTAATCTACCTATTGATTTTTGGGGGAGAATGTGTTGTCACTGCTGCCTATCTGATTAACCGGACACCAAAAAAGAAACTCAATGGTCGCACACCATTGGAGTTACTCAATGGACAAGCTCCAAACTACAAGCTCCAGAAAGTTTTTGCTTGCTTGTGCTATGGCTCAAACATTCCCAGATACCATGACAAGTTTGCTCCAAGAAGTCGACGATGCATTTTTCTTAGGTATCCTGCTGATAAGAAAGGCTATAGCCTTTATGATTTGGGATCATGTACTATGTTCAACAGTTAGGACGCTAATTTCTTTGAAGGCCAGTTTCCATACGTTGTGACACCTGACTCTTCGCCATCGGCTTCGCCGGTGCATTCCACCGGCATCACCACCTCACTGCCAGTATCACCATGCCGATCCCGGATGCTTACCCGCCTCCATCCACCTCACCACCTCCGGATCGATTGCAGCCAAATGTGGCCTCCAGCTAGATCGATGGCTTACCATCTCGTCGGTGAATCCGGGTTCCGATGAGCCACACGCACTTTGGCAGTCGTCCCTCTTGCGCCAGGCATGCCACCAGATGATTAGTCTACCTCGCCAGTGCTGCCACCTAATTCGGAGTCCCCTACACAGTCCCCCATCGATAGAAACTGATCAATGTCAGCTCCATCACATGCCTCGTCAATTTCCCCGGTGTTGCCTCCTGCTGCCTAGCTGCCTCCTCCCTGATAGAGTGTTCGCGATCGTTGACCTCTTGTATATTTGGAAGACTATGTCTGTTCCATTAGTGATATTGACCCCCCCTTCCTCACACTACTACAATCACTCTTGTGCCATCACTGTCCTCAGGTGTTCTTTATCCCCTTATTGATTTTGTAAATTGCGATAAAATTTCTAGTACGAGTTCTAGATTTTTGGGTGCAATAGCTTCTAGTGAAGATCTCACTACCTACTCTAAGGAATCAAAGCACGCTCATTGGTGTGATGCTATGGCTGATGATATTAATGCTCTTGAGCGCAATAAGACATGGACTCTGGCTTCTCTACCTCTGGATAAGACTGCAATTAGATGCAAATGGATTTATCGTACCAAGTTCAAATCTGATGGTACCATTGAATGTCACAAAGATTGTCTGGTGGTTCTTGGGAATTGTCAGATTGAAGGAATTGATTATACTGAGACATTTGCTCATGTTGCAAAGATGAGTTCAGTTGCTTATTTTTATATGCTGCAGTCATTCGTGGTTGGGAACGTCATCAAAGGGATGTGTATAATTATTTTCTAGATGGTGATCTACATGAAGAAGTGTTTATACGCCCTCTCCCGGCTATCCTGCGCTTCCCGGACAGGTTCAAAAATCTCTTTATGGTCTTTGGCAAGACCCTCGTAATTGGTTTGTCAAATTGGCTCAAGCTTTGCATGCGTTTGGATTTTCTCAGAGTAAATTAAGTTAGTCTCTCTTTGTTTTATCCTGTGGCTCAGTTTCATTGCATGTGCTTATTTATGTGGATGATTTGGTTATTGTTGGTAGTTCTTTGTTGCTTATCACTGAATTCAAGAAATACTTGAGTTCTTGTTTTCAATTGAAAGATCTTGGTCTGCTTAAGTATTTATTGGGTATAGAGATTTCTAGAAGACTAGATGAGATGTTTCTTTCCCAACGAAAATATGCCTTGGACATTTTATCAGACACCGGTTTATCAGCTTCTAAACCGACTAATTTTCCAATAGAGCAACAACACGATTTGGTGCGTGTTAAAGATTCACTTTACATTGATCCTGAGCAGTACCGGTGCCTAGTTGGTTGCCTTATTTATCTCACCATTACACGTCCTAAGCTTAGCAATTCGGTTCATACACTTGATCAGTTTATCAAGTCTCCTTGTGTTCCTCACTGGCAAGCTGCAATATGAGTTCTTCACTACTTGAAGAGTCATCCTGGTCAAGGTTTATTTCTCTCTTCACGTAGTTCGCTACATTTGACTTCTTATTGTGATTCTGATTGGGCTGCATGCCCTATTACACGGTGCTCTCTTTTTTGGAACTTTGTGATGATTGGTGATTCTCTAGTTTCTTGGAAGACAAATAAGCAACCTACGGTTTCTCATTCTTCTGCTGAAGTGGAGTATCGTGTTATGACTGTTACTTGTTGTGAGTTGTTGTGGCTTAAAGACTTAGGTGTTGTGCATCCTGCTCCTATACGACTGCTTTGCGATAGTCAATCTGCTCTTCATATTGCAGCAAATCCAGTGTTCCATGAACATACGAAGCATGCAAATTGAAGTTGATTGTCATTTTTTTCCAGGATCTTGTACAGTCTGGTACTATTGTTACTTATCATATCCGAACTTTAGATCGACCTACAGACTTGTTTACCAAAGCTCTCGGGCGGAATCATTTTTATTCACTACTTAGAAAGTTGGGCATTTCTGATCCCCATGCTCCAACTTGAGGGGGAGTATTAAAGAATATAAATATTACTTATAATTGTAATTAGATTATATTTCCTTATCCTAGTTTTTACATGCCTTTTGTACTACTATATAATTTAACCCATCCATGAATACAAACACACATTATGTTAGAATAGTGTCATTCAATCAATGTGCATTTTCCATGTATAGTTGGAGGATTAATTACGGAGATAATTAATTCAGTTATTTTGAGTGATCAGGATGTTTAGCTGAAAACTGCTTTCGATCAGCTAGTATCAATTATATTGGGCTTGCAGTTTATTATGACTGAACTTATAAGGTCACACACAAGGCATGAAATTGGATAAAAGAAATTACCATTAGGCTAGGAGCCGAGGTAGTATTTATACGAGAATTGAGTTTAGAACTCATTAAGTCTAATTGGGCTAGGCAAAGATTAACTTGGATAAGAGTTTCTTGGATTAATAACTATTCTGTATAAATAGATATTTTACAGAAATGTTCAATAAGACAATATTAGAACCTGGTTGTTCCAGACGGCAAAAACAAGACACTAATCCAATCATTCTCAAATAATAAATATCACCGAAAAGAGAAGAAGAAAGACTAGGTCTTTGCTTGCTGATCTATGTTCTAAGCTGAAGGCAGTGGAGGCGGTCCGATCGTGCTGTGTGGATACGTATAAAGGAATCACATATGGGATTCTCGTCTCCGTGGTTGATCGAATCCGACAGTAAAACACGCTTCAAAGGTAATCAAAAGTCTTAGATAGATTCGAATGAATTACATGCATGAGATCCGGGATTGGATAATTGATTTTCCACTAAATTAGATTTAATCAATTCCCAACAGTGGTATCAGAGTCTCTTGCATATTTTTATTTGATCTGGGCAATATGTGAATTACATTTGCATAACATGTTGTTTAGATTCATGTTCAAGTTTTAATAAAACTAATTATTGGATGATTTAATTTGATTTAATTTAATTTGATTTATACCCACTATTCATCGCAGCGGCGGTATTGTAGCGGCGACGTTCGATGGTGCCAGGAGGAGATTGATGCTTGAAAAGTGTTGGGTTTCTTGTATGGTTGGCCCAATTAGAAATCAAGACACAAAATAATTAGTTTGGTCCATCTGGGCCAAAAGCCCACCCCGAGGCCTATATACTCTTGGGCTGATCTGGCTAGTCTGACCGGATCTGGTCTATTCTGATTGAACTAGTTGGTTATGTTGGATCAGACTGGATTGGTCAGACAATAAAATAAAATATTTTAATTTTTTTCAGAAGTAGGCTAGGTTCAGACTAGAAAATGCCTTAATTGTTTTTTGAATTTCCTTTAATTTTTTTAAAAAACTTAAATATCTGAGTGAAAATCATTTTAATTTTAAAAATTAAAATTAAATATGAACAAAAGTTTTGTTAATTAAGGCATTGGACGTGCTTGATTATCAAATTATAATTATTTTATTTATTTAAAATAATATAATATTAGGTGATAATAATTAAGGTTCATAATTTTAGAAATTAGTTAAATTAATTATTTTTTGTTACATAGATTGCCTAATATACCTACTTGATTTAATAATATAGAATTACTAAATATGACATAGAATAATGATTAAGGTTAATAGTTTCAAAAATTAGTTAACTTAATTATTATTAGTATACAGACTCCTTAATATATTAAGTTCTATAATAGTTAGAATTATTAAATATGGAAAAGGAAAATAATTAAGGTTAATAATTTCAGAAATAAATTAACTTAATTATTTTAGTATGGTAATTGTATGATTCATTATGTAATTTTATCCCAATTTATTTTATAGTATATAATAGGGTCATTCATTTTAGAAATGCATGGATGCATATATGAATTGGATTAAGTGCAGGGTTATCAGTGACTAGTATGGCCCAACTAGATATTTAAATACGGTTTGCGTACCGTTTATTGAGGATTGTAATTTAAAACGGTGTGCGTACCGTTTATTGCTATGTCATAAATTTATTTTCAATTTTACTATTTAAATTGAAATAAATTGTAAGTTCGATGATAAGATCGGAGGATGGGATCCAGCAGACAAAATGTAGATTAAGTAAAAATTAGAGGGTCATACTAGGATCACTTTATATGCATTTATTTATCTCATTTATTTATTTTTTTATATTATAAATGCATGCGATTAGTTTTGTGTGTGCTGGATGATTATGAAGTTAGTTCACTAATGATCAAACCAACATAATGAACCAAGGTCCCAAAAGCAATAATGAGCAAAAACATTCCTTTCTGAAACAAGAACACCCATTAAGCCCTCAATTACTATTGGCAGATTTTGCCGAAGCGATAGTGGTACTTCTAATCTTGGGACATATGCGAGTAGACTAAGTGAAAGGGGTCTACATGTTAGTTTTGGTTTGTTCGTCAATATCAGTGAGGAGTCCTCAGATGTTGAGGCAAAAGGAGATAGGTAGTACATTGGATGTACCCTATCAACTAAGAGTAGTATTGGATACTATTAGCAATGAGATTGCTTACCTAAAATCAAAGGTATTGAGACAAGCCAAAGCATGCTTAAGACCATGTGATTTTGAGGGTCTTAGAATCATATTATTCATAGGATCAACTTGGATAGAATAAAATGTTGATAACTTCTAAAAAGTCTTGTAGATTTGTTCAAGTTATTCAATTTAAACAGTTTTTATAGCATTTTTTATATTGTAGTAATCCTGTATAACAAAAAATAACAACTCTTCTAATCCGAGTTCGATCCTTTGGAATGATGAATTCAACGACAGTTACTTGGCAAAGGAACTTGATTATAGTTCTAATGCAAGAAAAGAAGGGGAATGTCATTGATATTCAAATCCCTGATGTCAAGAATCTTATGTTGAATAGTATGTGTCCAGAATTGCAATGCAATTTATGAGGCCTTTAAGACCATTCTTGATTGTAACATCAAGAAAGGAAAACTAGTGGGATCTCATGGTTTGAAAATGATTGGATAATTTGATAACATGGAGATACTTTGTTTTGCCTATGGCTAAGAGTTGGCCCTGACATCTATCTCTATTCACTCTATGATGGTTTGGAACCATTTAAGTGGAAAATAAAAGACTTTGACTAAGCTACATGGGATGCTTAAAATAAGCAGAGTCAAGGGTCAAGATTGAGACCAAGAACAAGGTTCTATTGGTGCAGAAGAAAAAGGGATCTGAATCAGAAAAGGAAGAATGAAGAAGTGGGATAGGGCAAGGGTAACCTACATGAGGAAAATAAAGCAAGGGTTGCTCAATTGATCGTAGGAACATACAATTTATCTATGCCTTTTTGCTTAACTGGATCATATAATAATTATTTTGATTCGAATGTTACAAAAACACATTCACCATTTTGTGTTGGACACATAAGGTTTTCCATTGTAATGGGAATTAATGGTTATTAATGGTTATTCCAAGTCAAATAGATATATTTTGGTTTTGCAAAATTAGACAATTGTCTTTATTTGCTTGATATAGATGAATAAGTTTATGACGTATATACCAAAGGGGACAAAAACTTTTATTCAAGTCCAAAGTACCTTTGGAAGTATCAATTTGGCCACGTGGACATAAAGCGCATGCAGTGACTCTGGCGAAAGGGTACCGTGGAATCATTTGACTTGGAGTTGATTGAGACCTGCAAATATTGTGATGGAAAAATGAAAAGAAATCACCCTTAATAGTGATGGGTGATGGAACAAGTGAACTATTAGGTCTTATTAACAAAGTATTTTATAGACAAAATGCGTTCAAATGTAAGAAGTGGATTCACGACTTTATTAGCTTCACTGGCGATTTGAGTGGATAAAGTTGTCTGTTTGATGTGAGGCATGTCTGATTCTTTCAAGAAATTTAAGGAGTTTTAGAATGAAGTTTAGAATATACTTGGGAAGAAAATTGAAACACTTCAATTGGATTGATGTGGTTAATATTTCAGTCAGGAATTTGTTGACCATCAAAGAGAATGTGACATTCTTTCATAGCTGAATCATGTAGGAACTTCTTAATGAATGGTGTGTCCTCAAGGATAAATGATACCTTATTAGATATGGTTATTTAATGATGGGTCAAGCCAGTCTTCAATTTTTCTTATGAGGGACAGGCTCTTCTAAAAAGGTAGTGTTCACACTGAACTAGGCATTGTCAAAAGCCATAGGAAAGACATCATATGAGATTTCCAAGGAAGGGTTCCTTGAAAGTCTTTTCTCTTAAATATTTGGATTTGAGAAGCATATGTGAAACGAGGTTTCCTAGTGAGCTTACACCAAGTCTAATGAATGTCTCTTTGTGGGATATCCAAAAGAGATAAAGGGGTATTACTTCCACGACCATTATGAGATATGTGTTTTGTTGCTCGAGAATGTGTTCTTTTAGAAAAGTACCATCTTTCCAAATGACAAGTGGAAGGAATTTAAAATTTAATAAGTTTTGAGGTGAGCAACAATCAGTTCTGAAAACATCGATCCCTTTATGTTAAGTAGCGAAGATGAATGCTGGAAAAGTTTCAAAGACTACTGAGAATGCTCATGCCATAGTTGGTCAGAAAGGTTTAGGATTTGAACAAAGGTGAACATATGTCCTTGCGATTGAAATCTATGAAATCATACTTTAGAAAGTGAGGAACCTATGACTTAAAGTTAAGCTTTGAGAAGCCCTAACTCGGCAAAGTGGTTTAAGGCCTTAAAATTAAAAATAGACTCGATGTATGAAAACCAAATTTGAAATTTGGTTTAATTACTAAAAGGTAAAGACTAAATTGATGGTCTTCAAAATGATACCAGGCATTTATGTTTTTATGGCTAGGCTGATAGTTAAAGGGTATAAACAAGTATGTGGGATGGATTGTGATGAGACATTTTCTCCAATTGGTATACTTTAGTCTATTTGAATTTCCTAGCATTTGCAGCTCATTCTGATTTTGAGATCTAGAAAATAGTGGTTATAATTGTCTTTCTTAATTGGATTTTGGAAGAAGACGTGTATGCAACATAATATAAGGGTTTTATAGGCCAAAATAGCGGGGAAAATATACGAGCTTCATAAGTCTATTTATGGATTGAAGAAAGTATCAAGGATTTGGAACATACATTTAAATGAAGCAATTAAGAGATTGGCGTTCAATGAAATGTTAAGGAATCTTGTGTATACTAGAAGGTTAGTGGGAGCAAGATTGAATCCCTACTCCTCTATGCCGATGACATTGGAAATGACTAACTGAAGCTGGAGTTTATGAATACTTCGTTCGAAAAGTATTTTGCGATGAATAACTTAGGAGAGGTAAAGTACATCTCGGGCATCAACATCTACATAGGTAGATCAAGGAAGATGACTGACCTTAGATAAAACACTTACTAGGTAAGGTGTTTGATAGGTTCAATATGAAAGATTGTAAAATATCTTCTACACATGATTCATGGCATAACTCTTAGCAAGACTCGGTGTTTATCAAAATCCGATGAGCAAAAGAGAATGAGTTTTTTTTATCAAAATGGTTGAGTGATTATGCATTCTTTGAGAATATGTCGAGAATGGTGAAGTTGTTATATGCAAGTGAGAAAGGATGACAAATTGTCGATCTGGAATCTAAACCTCTTCCACATATGGAGCTTAGGGCTCACACATTTGTGATAGGAATCTAGCACTTTTGATAGTGGCTGTGATTTCCATGATGCTCTAGTTAACATAATTTTCTGATTTTAGAAATTGAAGATTGAACCATTTATCATATTATTAAATTATCATTTCATATTCATTTAACTTTTTTTTGTATTGAATGAAAGTCCAAAATCAATTTACATCTCCAAATAGGTTATCAAGAATATGTCTTGGGTAATGAAACCCTATTTAGTGAACTGGAGTGTAAGTTTGATTATGTACCTAGTTTAGGCCATTGAGAGTGGACACTCATGACTGAAGAAAACTAGTTTGCAAGTTCATTCACAACGCTGTTTCATGGGCTGAAGGATGTGGAATGTCATGAATCGATTGCATGGATGCAAGTTGGGAACTTGTATTGGACAGGCCCGCCATGAGAATACTTCAAGATATTCATAATGTCATAAGTATGTCTCATTGACTATAGGATTGTATCCCTCATACTTGAGTAATTCAGTGTTTGTTTGCTTGTGGATTGGTGTACCTTGAGGTTGTCAAACGTCGCACCATAAAAGGAGACTATAAAGGCAGTTCTTGGGTTTTCATGAATTGAGTGGAGAAAACTTGAATGTACAAGAGTGGGATTGTCCTTTCATATACATGAGATTGTTTTATGGGCCTTTCAGAGAGTTGGAACTGTAAAATGCATGGTCGTACTCAGATGGATTAAGGATTAATTATCAGTCTTAACAATTTGACTCGGAAATTCTATAAATGCATTTGAACTTGATAAGGGTGACACATTATCATACCTTACGTTTAGATGAAGACATTAAGTGACAAAGGAATACGAATGCACACTTGTTCTAAAGGACAAGTGGGAGATTGTTGGAATAGTGTCATTCAATCAATGTGCATTTTCCATATTTAGTTGGAGAATTAATTACGGAGATAATTAATTTAGTTATTTTGAGTGATCAGAATGTTTAGCTGTAAACCACTTTCGATCATCTAGCATCAATTATATTGGGCTTGCAGCTTATTATGACTGAACTTATAGGGTCACACACAAGACATGAAATTAGATAGAAGAAATAACTATTGGGCCCGGAGCCCAGGTAGTATTTATATGAGAATTGATTTTAGAACTCATTAAGTCAAATTGGGCTAGACTCAGATTAACTTGGATTAGGGTTTTTTGGATCAATGACAATTCTGTATAAATAGATATTTTACAGAAATGTACATTAAGACAATATTAGAACCCTGACCGTTCCAGACGGCAGAAACAAGAAACCAATCCAATCATTCTGAGATAATAAATTCATCAAAAAGAGAAGAATAAAGGCTAGGTCTTTGATTGATAATCTATGTTCTAAGCTGACGGCGGTGGAGACGGTCTGATTGTGCTGTGTAGATACTTATAGAGGAATTACACACCTGGAATTCTCGTCTCCGTGGTTGATCGAATCCTACGGTAAAACACGCTTCAAAGGTAATCTAAATTCTTACATAGATTCGAATTAATTACATGCATGAGATCTAGGATTGGATAATTGTTTTTTCGCTAAATTAAATTTAATCAAACACATTAATACCCTTGTTTTCTACAACTTTATAGCTATTTTTTTCTTCTTAGTTTGCTCGATTGCCTTTGAATTGTACGAAAGTAGATGAATATTTAGGTCCATTTACATTTCATCAATTGTTAGAGTTGAATGTTTATAGGGCACTAGTAAGGTATCACCGCGCATTGCGCAGTGAGCTTCATGACAAATTATAGAAATTCTATAGGAATGTTAAAAGAGCTTCAATTCAAGCTATAAATGTACCAATTATACATGTAATTAAAGTGTGGAAATGGCGAGAGGTGAAGGTTCACGTGGAGAGGGTTCAGTGGAGGGGTTCGAGAGGTACGTATTTGAGAGGTGAAGGTTCCAGTGGAAGTTCGAGAGCTAGTGGGTTCGAGTGGAGGATTCGAGAGGTACGGATTCGAGTGGTGAAGGTTCCATAGTAGGTTTGAGAGGTGAAGTTTCCATTGGACAATTTGAGAGGTGAAGGTTAGGGGTTCCATTGGAGGGGTTCGAGAGGTACCCATTCGAGATGTGAAGGTTGAGGTGCAGAGGTTCAAGTGGAGGGGTTTGAGAGGTACTGATTTGACAGGTGAAGGTTCTATTGGAGGTTCGAGAGGTGAAGGTTAGGGGTTCCAATGGAGGGGTTTGAGAGGTACGTATTCGAGAGGTGAAGGTTCTAGTGAAAGTTCGAGAGGTAGTGGGTTCGAGCGGAGGGTTCGAGAGGTATGAATTCGAGTGGTGAAGGTTCCATAGAAGGTTCGATAGGTGAAGGTTCCATTGGACAATTTGAGAGGTAAAGAATGGGGGTTCCATTAGAGGGGTTCAAGAGGTACCCATTCGAGATGTGAAGGTTGAGGTGTAGAGGTTCAAGTGGAGGGGTTCGAGAGGTACCGATTCAAGAGGAGAAGGTTCTATTGGAGGTTTGAGAGGTGAAGGTTAGGGGTGTTCCAATGGAAGGGTTCGAGAGGTACCCATTCAAGGGTAGAAGACTTCAGTGGAGATTCGAGAGGTGAGAGTTTGGTAAGGGAGTTTGAGAGGTAATGGTTCCAGAGGTGAAGGTTAGATTGGACAAATCGAGAGGTGAAGATTAGGGGCTCCATTGGAGGGGTTCGAGAGGTACCCCCATTCGAGAGGTGAGGGTTGAGGTGGAGAGGGTTCAAGTGGAGCGGGTTTGAGAGGTACAAATTGTGTACCTCTCGAAAGTGTACCTCAAACCCCTCCAATGGAACCCCTAACCTTCACCTCTCAAGTTCTCCAATGGAATCTTCACTTCTCGAACCTACCATGGAACTTTCACCACTCGAATCCGTACCTCTTAAACCCTCCACTCGAACCAACTACCTCTCGAATACTCCACTAGAACCTTCACCTCTCGAACCTCTACTTGAACCTTCACCTCTCGAACCCCCCACTTGAACCTCTCCACCTGAACCTTCACCGCTCGAACCCCTCCAATGGAACCTTCACCTCTCGAATCTCCACTGGAACCTCACCTCCAGAACTCCAACGGAACATTCACAACTCGAATGGGTACCTCTCGAACCCCTCCAATGGAACCCCTAACCTTCACCTCTCGAATTGTCCATTGGAACCTTTCACCTCTCGAATGGGTACCTCTCGAACCCCTCCAATGGAACCCCTTTACTTGAACCCTCTCTGCCTGAACCTTCACCTCTCGAATGGGTACCTTTCGAACCCCTAACCTTCACCTCTAAAATTTTCCAATGGAACCTTCACCTCTCGAACCATTACCTCTGGAATCCCCGCTCGAATTATCATTTCTCGAATCCCCACTGGAACCTTCACCTCTCGAATCGGTACCTCTCGAACCCCTCCAATGGAACCCCTCGACTTGAACCCTCTCCACCTGAACCTTCACCTCTCGAATCTCCACTGGAACCTCACCTCTAGAACTTCCAATGGAACATTCACCACTCAAATGGGTACCTCTCGAACCCCTCCAATGGAACCCCTAACCTTCACCTGTCGAATTGTCCAATGGAACCTTTCACCTCTCGAATATGTACCCCTCGAACCTCTCCAATGGAACCTCTTTACTTGAACCTTCTCCACCTGAACCTTCACCTCTTGAATGCGTACCTCTCGAACCCCCCAATGGAACCCCTTTACTTGAACCCTCTCCACCTAAACCTTCACCTCTGGAATGGATACCTCTCGAACCCCTCCAATGGAACCCCCTAACCTTCACCTCATGAATTTTCCAATGGAACCTTCACCTCTTGAACCATCACCTCTCAAACCCCCGCTAAAAATCTCACCTCTCAAATCTCCACTGGAACCTTCACCTCTCGAACCCCACTGGAACTTTCACCTCTCGAATCGATACCTCTCGAACCCCTCCAATGGAACCCCTAACCTTCACCTCTCGAATTTTCCAATGGAACCTTCACCTCTCGAACCATCACATCCCGAACCCCTGCTCGAACTCTCACCTCTCTAATCTCCACTGGAACCTTCACCTCTTGAACCCCACTGGAACCTTCACCTCTCAAATCCATACCTATCGAACCCCTCAAATGGAACACCTCGACTTAAACCCTCTCCACCTAAACCTTCACCTCTCGAATCCATACTCAAACCCACTACCTCTCGAATACTCCACTGGAAAATTCACCTCTTGAACCCTCCACTCGGACCCACTACCTCTCGAATCCCTCCACTTGAACCTCTCCACCTAACCTTTACCTCTCGAATTAGTACCTCTCGAACCCCTCCAATGGAAACTTCACCTCTCGAATCCATACCTCTCGAATCTCCAATAGAACCTCACCTCTTGAACCTCCAATGGAACATTCACAACTCGAACGGGTACTTCTCAAACCCCTCAAATGGAACCCCTAACCTTCACCTCTCGAATGGATACCTCTCAAACCCTCCAATGGAACTCTTTTACTTGAACTCTCTCCACCTGAACCTTCACATGTCGAATGGGTACCTCTCGAACCCCTCCAATGGAACCCCTAACCTTCACCTCTCGAATTTTCCAATGGAACCTTCGCCTCTCGAACCATTACCTCTTGAACCCCCACTCGAACTGTCACCTCTCGATTCTCCACTGGAACCTTCACCTCTCGAATCGGTACCTCTCGAACTCCTCCAATGGAATCCTTTCCAACTGACCCTTCACCTCTCGAATGGGTACCCCTCCAATCGACACCCTAGACGACGTCGTTTTCCGCAGCCACCTCACAGCACATGTAAACGCACATGGCAGGGCCGCAATTTTTTAAAAAAGAAATGAACAAAATGACAAAAATAATTCCCAAAATAACGTTGTTTTGGGCAGCCACTTGAGATCACCTGTTGAGCCACATGTTAGGCAGCCCTGTGAAATGACCACTATACCCCTGACGACGATTGTGTCAACCATTTGGTGTTGGGAGGATTTCTTTTATATAGTTACATAAGATGAAACAGAAGCTGCATCACCAATAATTTAGTAAGCCACGTATTTCTGACGTGACCTAAAAACAATGTAGTAGCTGTATGGCTCCTATAATTACGTTCCCTGAAAGATGGAGATATATTTACCTATCGTTTAATAAATAATGTACACCCTCTAGTACTCTAAGATCGGTTTTATTACTTTTGATACTTAAATTTAAAAAGTATTGAATTAGTAATGAATAATGCACTGATAGAGTAAAACGTAAAGTAAAGTATCGAGAAAAACCATATTTTCATAAGCTTATAGAAAGACGAGATTTAATTAGAATAATGAAAAGGTAAAAGGTTTAAGTTGTAATATTAAAATTTTATCCTGCAACGTGCAGAAGTTATAAATTTATGACACGGTTTAATTCAACCCAAAAATTTTATCTTCATTTCTTCTAATTTACAGTTTAAACCTTTGTCCTTCCATGGCTTATGGAAAAACCGTCTTTCAAGAGACGAACTCAAAAAGTAAATTAAGTGGATGAAAATAATCTAGAATTTTCCAAAAAAGAAAGGAACAAATATTAAATAATCATCCCAAAAAAGAAAAGTGAGACATTGTTAGAAAACCGGGGAGTAAATCAGATGGAGATATATTTACCTAGCTTATAATAAATAATATAAATAATATGCGACACCTTAAGGTATACTTGAAAATACACAGGTTTGTAAAATTTTAGGACATATGAGCATCCATAGTGGTAGTAGAGTTAATGCGCACTTCTTAAGTGTCACATCATAAATTTTGATAAAAATAGGTAAAAAAAAATTGTCAATATTGTATTGGACTTAAGGAGCATTTCTTAGGCACTTCTTTTTAATTTTAAATTATAATTAATTAAAATTATAAAACAAGCCATGTTAAATGACATTCATTATTTGGTTGGCATTTACATAAATAAAGATGTATCAACTCCTTAACTAAGGAGCAACTCCTTATTAAGGAGAGTTCATTAGAACTCCAAAATGATACTCATTAAATAAGGAGTGCTTTTATTAACGTAGAAGAATAATCACTTGGGCTTGCTCGGATACTGGGGTAATATGCTTGGTCAGATGCAGGTTCAAATTTCCCCTCCCTCCCCACCTAAATATTCATTATTATAGTTTCTATATTCCTATTTATCATGTTGGTGTGAGCTGTAATGAGAGATTCATCTTATTTTATTGTGAGAGTCAAAAGGGGAATCCAACTCATCCGTTTGTGTGAGATAAAAATGAATGAAAGCCACGCGTTAAAAAAAAAGGTGAATGGATCACTAACATGTATAAGTGCAGCAAATTTTAACGATACGTAAAGTGTGGTAATAATAGTTGTGGCACTTCATTACATGTTACAAAAATTATGTCTCTACCAAAAGAAAGTATTGCTGTGAAAAAGAATAAGGATATATACAAATATAATCCTGTATAGTTAAGTAAGTGCACTTATAATCTTGAGACAATTCAAAATACAAAAGCAACCCTAACTACTTAATAAAAGTGCAAATATAACCCTAAATGCTATATTCCAGCATTGATATGCCATTTCCAGCCATTGACCGACCTGGAAAGACAAAAATACCCTTTGGACCAAATACAAAAATTTGAAAGACAAAAATGCCCTTAGCCCTACTGTTGTTCTGGCACCACCACCACTACTCCAGCACCTTCGTCGTTGTACCTTCACCGCTCCACCTCTACCACCTTTGATGCCATCTCTTTCGTCGCTAGGGTTTCCTCCAGCACGAGCCACCCCTCCCACCGTTAGGGCTTCAACCACACCCAGCCACCCCTCTGGTCGTCACTCTTCGCCCCGCCACTAGGGCTTCCGCCACCATCAGCCTTCCCCCCGCCTTTAGGGTTTCCGCCACCACCAACAACCCCTCACGCTGTCGTCCTTTCCCTGCCGCTATGGTTTTTGCTATTTTCAAGATATTAGCTTCAAACTATTTTTTCTTTGCTTTGCTTCTTGAGTTGAGGGAAAAGGCAAGCGGAGAAGAATGGTGTGAAGGGGAGAAACGGCTAAGAAATTAAAGAGAGAAGGAAAGAAAGAGAAAGAAAAAGGACTAAGGAAAATTAGGGTTTAGGGGCATTGTAGACATTTCATATTTTTTACTTTTAAATTTTTTTCAGAGGGGTAAAATAGTCTTTTTACTGTATTCCGACTTAAATTTGCAAGAATGGGTACATTTGTCCTTACATGTATTATCTAGGATTATATTTACACTTTCAATTATTAAAATATTATATTTACATTTATATGAATTAGGTATAGTTATACATGCATTTATCTAAAAATAAAATAAAATAGAGTTATACAGTAACGTTGTATCTCATGTTGCCACAGTCTTACAGAGTATTATTTTTACTTGTTTGAGGTCTGCAGCAATCAAATAATGGAGCACAAACATGCATGTAACACGTTGAGATGCATGATTAACAGGTGGGTTCTTCTTAAAATAGTGGTCAATAAGTAATCTTAAACCATAATTTGTATATGTTTCAATTTTGATGGGTATGATGCATATTGATTAGTTTTATATCACAAAACTAAAATTGTTGTTTAACATATTATAAGTCATTCTCACGTAGTCTTTGTAAAACGAATATCTTGTATCTGTTTCATCTTGTGAACTTAATTGGTTGTTTTTATAAATATATCTAAATTTATAGAGAAATTAGTATCCAAATATTTAAAGGAAATAGGAAATAGGGTATAGCAAAAATGTAATAGAGAATATTAAAGGGGAGATGTTCTTCTTATTCATTTCATTTAGGATGATTACCTATATATAGTGCTTCACCTCATATGTTAAAAAAAGTATATCAATTTCATCTTTCAAAACAAGTGAATGCATTTGTAACCTTACCTTATTCATGACCATATCACCCTTAATTTCTTATAAGTTTATGGACATTCACACACATGCATTACTTCATGCATTGATGTTTATAAGAATTCCCCTTGAATGCCCATTCCTAGAAAAATGTCTTGTTAAAACCTTACTAGGAAAATCCAGTGTGGAAAAAACCTAGTGAAGGAAAGAGAGTACATCTTCCATTTCAGCACACTGACTCATTAAAAATCATACCAGTAAAATCTAGTGGGGAAAACTATGACTAAGGGAAAAAGAGTACAGTGTATAGCTCCCCATCTTGAGCACATCATTTAATATTTCTCATTCGTAGCATTTTAACCACGTGCACCAACTTTTCAAATGTTGACTTCGGTAGTGATTTGGTGAAAAGATCAGCCACATTGTTACTAGAGCGAATTTGCTGAACACAAATTTCACCATTCTTTTGTAGGTCGTGAGTGAAAAAGAATTTTGGTGAAATGTTCTTTGTTCTATCTCCTTTGATGAATCCTTCCTTCAGTTGAATAATACAAGCGACATTGTCTTCAAACAAAGTGGTGGGAACTGTCTTGTCTAGTTTCAAACCACAAGTTCCTCGAATATGCTGAATTACGGATCTTAACCAAAGACATTCTTGACAGGCTTCTTGGATCGCAAATATTTTAGCATGATTGGAAGAAGTGACAACCATTGTTTGCTTCATGGAACGCCAAGAGATAAATGTGCCTGCACATGTAAATAAACAACCTGTTTGCAATCAATCTTGGTGGGGATCAAATAAGTATCCAACATTTGCATAACCCACTGGATCACTATTAACTAACTTGGGATAATAAAGTCCCAAGTCAACCGTACCCTGAAGGTATCACAATATTTGTTTAATACCATTCAAATGCCTCCTTGTTGGAGAAAAACTATATCCCGGTAATAAATTAACTGCAAAAGTTAGGGGTGAGTATGACTTGCCAAATACATCAAAGCGCTAATAGTGTTGAGATATAGCACTTATGGACTAAGTAATTATTCATCTTTTTCACGAGGTTGAAATGAATCCCTTTTCACATTGAGTGATCTCACAACCATCGGCGTGCTCAAAGGGTGAGCTTTATTCATATAAAACCGCTTTAGCACTTTAGCAATGTAATGTGACTGATGCAGAAAATTATCATTTTCGGAATTCTCAATTTGCAACTCAAGACAAAATTTTGTCTTGCCAAAATCTTTCATTTCAAATTATATTTTCAAATATTCAGCAGCCTTTTGGATCTCTTCAGGTGTCTCAATTATATTCTAGTCATCAATATAGACTTCGATAATAACAAATTCCGACCTCGATCGTTTTATGAATACACAAGGGTAGATCGCATCATTTTGATAACCTTATTTCATTAGATATTCACCACGGAGATTATACCACATGCGACGGGGTAGTTTAGCCCATATTTGATCGAATAAAGTTCTCGAGAATCAAAATTACATTCTTTTGGCAATTGCAATCCATCCGGAATTTTCATATAAATATCATTATCAAGTGAACCATACAAATAGGCAGCCAGTACATTCATTAATTCAATTTCAAGGGATTCATTTGCTACCAAATTAAGAAAATAACAAAAAGTAGTTGCATTCACCACGGGAGAATACGTCACCTCATAATCAATGCCCGGTCTCTAAGAAAAACCCTGTACAAAAATCCATGCCTTGTAGTGCATGATTTCATCATTCTCATATCGCTTACGTACAAAGACCCATTTATAACCCACAGGCCGCACATCTTCAGTTGTGAGTGATAGTTTTCCAAAGACTTTCCAGTTTCCGAAGGAATCCAATTCTAGTTGGATTGCGTCTTTCCATTTTGGCCAGTCATTTCTACTCATGAATTCCTTAACATATGTTGACTCATGATCCTCATTATCATTCATTATGGCACATACTGCAGCATATATAAATTTATCGTTGACGTCGATTTTGTATCGGTTCCATTTTACACCCGACATAACATAGTTAATCAAGAGCTGTTCATTTTCAATTTAATGGGGTACCCAAACTTCTCCAGGGAGTTGTTTTTTAGTCTTGTCATAAGATTCTTCTGGAATCTTAGAAAATTCTTCAGGAACTTTCACCTCATTTTTGCAATCTGCAATATTTGCTCTTTTCGCTTACTAGGATTTTTGTCTTTTGAACCAATTGGCCTACCTCTTTTCAATTGTGCCTTTATCTCATTTACAATGGTAGGTTGTCCTTTAGGGATATCAATTCTAACAGGAGCATTAACAGCCGACACATGTGATTTGTCACACATTTTAGGTCAGTAAAAGAATCCGGTGATTGATTTGCTAAAATTTACAAATGAATTATATTTTGAACTTGTCACATTACATTGTACAGGGATAAAAATGTTATAGAGATAATTCATTGCAGCTTATTTGATTTATCGACTTTATTTTCTCTCCCCCGAATGTTGGGAAAATGAACTTGTTGAAATAAGAATCTGCAAACCGAGCAGTAAACGAATCTCCTGTCGTTGGTTCAAGATAATCAATAATTAATGAAGATTCGTACCCAATATATATTCCCAGCCTTCTCTGAGGCCCCATTGTGGTGGAGCAATTGGTACATACACACATCCTAAAATTCTAAGATGAGATATGTTTTTTTCCTAACTAAAACCCATGTGTTGGGGGGGGGGGAGGAGGAACTCAGTATAATTTTTTGGCCTAATGCAAACTAGTATCACTGCATACAATAGAGTATGACCCCAAGCTGACATTGAGAACTCAGTTCTCAACAACGTTGGCTGCGCAAATTAATTAAAGGCGTTGAATGAATGATTTAGCTACACCATTTTGTGTATGAATATGAGCTTCATGATGTTCAACATGAATCCCAATTGACATGCAATAACCATTAAAAGATTAGGATGTAAATTCACCAGCATTG
Source organism: Rubia yunnanensis (assembly GCA_037428765.1). Classification (NCBI taxonomy): domain Eukaryota; kingdom Viridiplantae; phylum Streptophyta; class Magnoliopsida; order Gentianales; family Rubiaceae; genus Rubia; species Rubia yunnanensis. Next base: position 94,751,125 of record CM075065.1, read on the forward strand.
TCAAGATAAATTGTCTTTATATTGTGATCAGGAAAATGTGCACGTAATCGAATTATCTCCGCAACTAACTTCGTGAACTCCAAATTGTGGGTGGATAATAAGCATACATTTTACCATCTCGTAGATGCGTCAATTAAGACCATAAAATATCGAAATGGTCCACAAGGAGGGTAAATGGGTCCACGTATATCACCATTTATGCATTCCAAAAATGTAGGAGATTCGATACAGATTTCACTGGTAATGGCCTTACAATTAACATGCCTTGAGAACAGGTTGTGCATGGGAATTCACTAGAGTGAAGAATCTTTTTACTCTCCAAACTATGACCTTGTGAATTATCTATTATTCTATGCATCATTGTAGAACCAGGATGGCCTAACCGGTCATGCCAAATAGCAAATTCATCAACAAACTGATATAAATCTCCTTGCAAAGACTCATGATTGCAGAATTAATATCTTTGATCTAGTGATGGGATCTCGCAAACCCTCGCTATCTCGTACGAAATTCAGGAGTCTAGCCCTCGGGGTACGCCTAACTTTTACTTGCTCTCTAACTAGCCTTCAGGATCAGATTACAAGGTTTATTGATACTTAACTAGACCTCGGGGTTAAGCAACAATGGAATAGCTCGCAAGAAAAGAGTATGAACTCAAAAGGTTGTATATTTGATTGATAAAAGTGTGTTAAAATAATGTTAAAAACCACCCCTATTTATAGTACATAGGCATGGTCTTCAAGAATACAAACAAGAAACTGAAAAGGATTATGGCAGCTTTAAGGAGCTAAAACAATATTTAACTAGACTACCTAAAATAAATGTAGAATATATCCTTATCTAATCTTGCCAAATATAATTCTAATCAAATCAAAACTAAATATTCTAAACCCTAAAATAAAGCATGACCAAAACATTAATTCTTCAAAGGCCAACATGGCTGAATTAATCGGCCTTATTCTAAAATAAATAAATGATCACACTGCCTCATTAAAAAATCCAGTGGAAAAAAGAGAATGGTGTTATCTTCTAAAAACCCTAATTAATAAAAATAAATAAAGAAAACCTAATTCGTATCATTCCCTCCGAGGTAAAAAAGTTTCATCCTCAAAACGTGAATGATCTTCAAAAATAAATTGAGATAAATGTCCCACGCTATCCCTGCAAAAGTCTACTAATAAATGGTGAATGGATGTTGACTGAGCAGTTGCTGTATGCTGATGTAACCAAAAAATTGGCTTCAATGTGCAAGAAAAGGATTAGGCGACGAGAAAATAAATTAAAAATTGATTAACTCGCGTTATACTGAGTGACCCGCGGGATGAGAGTTAAAGCTGAAAACTGTGCGCGTGTAGAGCACGCACCTTTAAGGGGGTCGCTTGCGTGGATCTAGCGTGTGAAGGACATGTGCTGGTTGTCTTCTTGGCTAGAAACCCTCTGCGCTGACTTCTCTTCGGCTAAAGTAGAGCTCGCCATTGACTGAGAGTGAATAAGCCATGGCAGAGTAATCCAAATCAGCACAGGAAGAATAATGGAGTCGCCGGAGATCGCTGATGAGTACTTGAATGGTCAACAATTATGCTGCTAAAATTGATCAGAGAAGAACGAAACACACTGGCCGGTCGTTGAATTGATCAGCGGAGATTATGTCTGAAGAACGGTGGCATTGGATCTACGATAGACGGCGAGCAGAACAACGAGCTTCTTAAGGTCGGATGGAGACGGAATAGGACAATGATGCGGCGACGGAATTGTCAGAGATGCTGAGTGCTGGCGGTGGCGGTGAGATGTCCTGGTGGCGGCGGATTATGTTTTCTGAAAAAAATTTAGATTTTTTTTCAAAATTAAATTCAAACAAAACTTAAAGTCCCCGCTGATGAACTCGTCCAATGATCTTTTGCTTTGCTCTGATACCAACTGATATGAATCTCCTTGCGAAGGCTCAGGATTGCAGAATTAATATCTTTGATCAAGTGAAGGGATCTCGAAAACCCTCACTACCTCACACGAAATTCAGGATTCTAGCTCTCGGGGTACGCCTAACTTTTACTTGCTCTATAACTAGCCCTCAGTATCAGATTACAAGGTTTATTGATACTTAACTAGCCCTCGGGGTTAAGCAACAATGGAATAGCTCGCAAGCAAAGAGTATGAACTCAAAATGTTGTATATTTGATTGATAAAAGTGTGTTAAAATAATGTTGAAAACCACTCCTATTTATAGTACATAGGCATGGTCTTTAAGAATACAAACAAGAAACTGAAAAGGATAATGACAGCTTTAAGGAGCTAAAACCATATTTAACTACACTACGTAAAATAAATGTAGAATATTGCCTTATCTAATCTCACCAAATCTAACTCTAATCAAATTAAAACTGAATATTCTAAACCCTAAAATAAAGCAGGACTGAAACATTAATTCTTCCAAGGCCAGCATGGCTGAATTATTGGGCCTTATTCTAAAATAAAATAAATGATCACACTACCTCATTAAAAAAATCCAATGGGAAAAAGAGTATGGTGTTATCTTCTAAAAACTCTAATTAATAAAAATAAATAAAGAAAACCTAATTCGTATCACAAACTTCGGGTTTTTCGCATAGATTTCAATAGCACCAATAAATGTGCTATATAAATCGGAGGAATAGTTAGGTAACTTTTCCAGTGTTATCTTCTTACTTAAATTCGTACTTGTAATGTACAAGAATTCATGGTACCTTCATTACCAGTCTAAATATTATATCCATTTTTACGAATATCTTTAAAACATAACAAATTTCTTTGAGACTTTGGAGAAAATAATGCATCAATAATGCAATTTTTTTCCTCCAGTAATAAAAATTTTGCTCTCCCAGAGCTTTCGATTATTTTGGCATTACCATAGACTGTACTCACATTCGTTTCTTTCAGCGTCAACTCGGAAAGACATAAATCTTTGTTGTGGAACACAAAAGTGTCCATATTCTTCATCAAATAAAAACTTTATATCTGATAATCAATGTTACATATTTTTCGTCTAATTAAATTGATAACGTGTTACATGAAATAAAAAATGAAAAAATATAAATGGTTATAATATTTATTTCATATATTATTAACGATAAATTGAATTCTGGACGTTCTAGTTCGGGCCATTTTTAGGGTGGTTGACAAAGAAATTTGCAACATCCAAAGAAGTGCAATAAGTAAAGTTATCTTCAAGGTCACAATTAGCATCTTCACTAATAAAATTGGTCTCTGTTGAACGTCGTTTTACTCATCAAAATAATCTCCAAACTCTAAAATGAGATTAGCATAGTCGATTCCACGAGGAATAGAGCAATAACTATAAGAAAAATACCTTCTAAAATAAAACACTTTTGGTGTAGCCACCACGTCTTAATTTTCAGAGTTTTCAAACAACTAATGACGCAAACTAACAAACATTAACTAACTATAGAATGATCTAGAAAATATATGATAAATGTAATCGGCTCGGAATAACTCACATTAGTTAAATATCGGTCATCGGCGCAAAGATAAATCAATTCATATGCATCTATTAGTTATAGGACCACTAGTATCTGTTGAAGCTTCCCAATTCTCTCTTACCTTGTTGACAATTGACTAATTATAATTAACCAATTGTTTCTTTTAACAAGATGCCCCCGGAACAAGATAGCATTAAAAATGAAAATAACCTAATATAGAAATTACCTAAGTATTCGCAAGTAGTAACACACACTTAATTGTTCCACATCTTGATGTTACAGTTTTAACTAGTTATCCGTATAGCATCCACAAGAACTTGCTACTTACTAACCCTTTCCAACAATTACATATTGGTGGAATTAGATAGAGATTATCCCAATAATATTCAAATTGGCCAGACTTAAACACATTAATAATAAATTAAACCAAAAACAAGCAAGAACACTTAAGAACCAATTATAAAAAAATCAGATCACCTCCGCAACACCATAATTTTTAAAATTATCACCCTTCAAGATCGTAGAGGAAAAATCAAAGTTGTTTGATTTGAGGAATAAACATAGTACGGATGCGAGGGAGGCAAAAGGGCAAAATCCTGGCATATTGCCGAGAATCGGAAGAGGCCAAACCAATGGTGCCAAGCAGGAGCTGGCTCAGGGCTCAGCAGAGAGCGGCGGCATTGTCTAGCTGCGGTGGAGCTTTTGGCCGGAGCAGCGGATCAGCGGTAGGGATGACGGGCACAGCAGGAAATGCGGGAGCCTTGGCCTTGGCTTCCAGGTTTTCAATCAAAATACGATTCAACAGATCCATTGTACAAAATTGGTGGAGTGTGGGCAAGGATCGCGGTGGCGCGTGAAGGCGATACGGATATGACGCGATAGCGCGTGCTGGATGGACGAAGTGGCGGCGACAGCACAGGCTTCTTGACGGCGGGGGTGGTGATAGGCACTGTGGCGGCGAGATGAAGAATGGAGGGCGACGATGGTATTTTTATGATTCAGAAAAAATTCTGGGTTTTCAGAATTTGGGCTCTGTAACCATGTAAAAAATTGTAAAGTATGAATGTGTGTTTTTATTGATGGTACAGTGGTACAATATATAGACAGCATTTACGGAGGCATAAATGAAAAATGATTCTATCTTGGATACAATAATATTGCAGAAGATATTCACAAAATATCTCCAACAACCTCACAATTCATAAACTAATTCTTTTTGTTTCATGCCGATATATAAGTTACCTACTCATAACTAAACTAAACAAATAATTAATATAAAAAAAACATACTAATATAATATAATTTTACGAACAATTATACACCTAAACAATGTATAAAATGTATTACTACGCTACTCCGTAGAGAAAATACAAAACGAAGCCAAAACCTGTGACTGTCGACAACAAAAGGATCCGTCCGCTCCTTGCGTCCGGATCTTTTATATGTCTCCCAAACTCTACTTTTCCAATTTTCTTTAAAAAAAATGGAGCCACATCGGACTATACAAAATAAGAGGTACATTACAAAAGTTATGTTTTTATGTGGTGTTTCAAGGCCTATGTACAGCGAAGATGGTGACCTAATATTTGATGGCAAAATTGGCATTTGGATGATGGTAACGAAGGAGGCTGCTAAAAACAGAAGCAAGAATCGCCCCGCTGGAACACTAATTACAGTCCCCGAAAAATCAGTAAATCATGAGGTAACTAAGAGGTACATGCTGGAAAAAGTAGTTCCCGCAATCAAGCAAAAATGGCCCTTACTTGCTAGTACAAACATTCTTATTCAACAGGACAATGCACGACCACATATTTGTGATGATGATGCTGATTTCAGAAAAGTGGCCAGAGCGGATGGTTTTGACATCAGATTGGGTTTCCAGCTACCTACTTCACCTGATCTAAATGTGTTGGACCTAGGTTTTTTAAGGTCTATTCAATCTTTGCAACACCAAACAACGTCAAAAACCATTGACGACTTAATTTCAGCAACTGAGCATGCATTTTTTGAATTGAATGCAAGGACACTCGACAGTGTGTTCCTAACTCTACAAGGATGCATGGTGGAGATAATGAAATGTGGTGGTTCAAATGGATATAAGTTACCGCACATGAGCAAAGAACGGTTAGCTAAAAGTGGTGCATTGCCTATGAACCTAGAGGTGGATGACGCATTGGTAAGAACTTGTGTTGCTTATTTGCAGCAAAGAAATGTAACGTGTGGGCTTCATAGGCTGATCCAAGACCTACAGGAAGGTGACATTCAACCAGCCTATAAATGTTATTAATGTATTTTTCTACAGCTTTCATTAGGATGGTTGCAGTGATTTTCTAGAAATGGGTAAGATCATGTAAACATGCTCCTATATTTTGTGCAATAGCTTGTTTAAATGCAACCACATTGAATGAAAGCTAATGTTTTGGATACTTACTGTCCACTATCCCGATGCTTTTCCAGCGGGTGCATTCAGCAATGCTTGCTGTCACAAAATCCGGTCCCCAGCTTCCGTATCTTGAATTCTTTCTTCAAGCCTACGAAAGAAGCTAATATGAACTGAAATAAGCAACTTTATTAAGGAACATGTTGCTGAAGGAAACGCACATAACAAAAACAAAGAAATGCGACCTGAGCTTCTTTGTTTTCTGAAACTGTGAGTTGCAATATCTATTAAATTATGTGCAAGTAGGATAACTCACCTTTAGATGATCCATTGCTGCTAGGTTAAATCCAAGGGTATCTTTGCATTCCTGTACATTTCAGGAGACAGACACATTAAGTTCATAACATTCAAAACCCTTCCTGATAATGCCTGCATAGAAAAAAATTTCCTGCCATCATAGTTACCTTGACTGTTGCATGGAGAATGTCCCTGAGATGGGTTACAACCAGCCTGGCAGAAATAGTTGAAACCAACTGGAAAGGATGAATTTGCAACAACACTGTTGCAACCCTGCATACAAGCTCAATTTGCCAAAAGAGTCGAAGCAATTTTAGAATTATATTAGGACTAAAAATTACTATCAGCTTAGTGTAATCAGTGAGGACAGAGTCAGCTCTGGTGTACATCAGCTTGCAGTATATGATCATCATTCATCAATAAAAATATAGCTCTTTCTATATCATGCAGGAATAACAGAAGTAAGCTTTCTCATAGTTGCATTAGACACAACAAGTTTAACCAAAGGCCCAAGCAGTTTTAATTCACAACATCATTACTATGATTAGACAGTGATTCATCTAGATGAAAGTGCAAACCTTATCAGGGACATGAGCCCAGCCCTGTAAGTAAGACAATAGATTCAACGCATCTGAGAAAGGCAGTGCCTGCAAGGAGAACGTGATATTAGAAAGAATCAGCATCCACCAGAAGAAAAAAAAAGATATGCAAATGAAACCACTGCTGAGCAGCCCAACCATGTTGAATGTTCTTCAATTCTGGAATGAGAGTTTTTCCCAGGGGTAGGGAAAGCCCCAACTCACAAAACCATGTTTTAAAAGATGCAATTTTAATTGAAATCTGTATTATCTAAGTTTAGCTTATCATTTGACCAGGGGCAATGCAGATCTTTCTTTTTGCATATACCACATATCACGAGTTACGAGGAAACATGTTCAATTCTAGGCACTTCTTGCTTAGTGATCAACATAATAAATGAGGCCTTTGAATACTTCGTACATATTTGGCTGCAGCATAATTATAGAACACAATATGTCCATTTAGAAGTATGTTTTGTAAGTAGGAACACAATGATTACAACAAACCAGGACAAAAATTAAGTACTACAGAAGGAATAAATATATCAATTACCAGTAATGTCTGCTCCAGATCATTTGTGCGAACATTAGAAACTGCATTACAAACGTATTCTGATGGAGAACGTCCAAGCATGATTATATTGGGGATAAAGTCTACAGCTTTTCCCTTCGGCTTAGCCTCCTGAAAATGAAAATGCATTGACAAGAGTTTATAATACCCTATCCATGAATAAAATTGGAGTACTACAAATAATATTTGTATGCATAAAGGAGTTAAAAACTTGAGAACTACATTAGCAGGAGGAGTGTGTGCCTCACCTCTATATTTCAGTAATTAATAAACGTCGGAAAAATAGAGTATACCTCATGTTCAATTAAACGCTTTTGTTCTTCATCAGCAACACCTAATGCATCAAGGATGGAATCGGTAGCTGTCAGAGTTTCACGAGTTTTCTTCCCTGCTAATGTTGTTGCCCCCTGCTCAAGAAGTTCTTCCCCGGGATCCTATTTTTCCTTGAACGCATTGTCACCATTAGATTCAAACATCTCCTCCAACCTTCTTTCTTTTTCCTCCTGCAAATTTAGAAGCTCACAGTCAATAAGTCTGACGATGAGGTCCTCTTTGTGGAGCATTTGCATCCTCATGTTAGAGCTAGAATGCCTTAGCATCACACCTGAATGTGGAATTGCTCTTCAGTGCGATCCCAACGTCGTATGGATCGATCATGAGATCCACTTACAAAAGGCCTATAGAGAACGTTTGGATTATCCGAATATGCATAGCTCGTGTAACCTTCCCTGCAGAAAAAAAGGTATCATCTATACAATGTCGTGATTCACAAACATAACTCAACAGAACAGTAAACCTGAAACAAATGCCACATCATTAAAAATCAAGATCCAGCCTGAATCAATACCTAGCCAGCCAGCCTGCAGTTTTTGGCAAGGCTTGGAGCATCCCATACGAAGTTTCTTTGGATTTGTTTGTATTCTGTGTATACAAAAGCTGCCTATCACTATGAAGAGTGGCAGTGGCACAAAGAATGTCCTGCTACACACGCAACAACAATAGATGGCCCATAAGAGAGTTGTACATTGAAAAACATTAAAGCAGATTTACCCTCCTTACCGAATCAATCTCTGGAAACTCCGGCGAGATCTGTGCAATCCCTGCAAATTAGAAATAAACACCACCAGACGTTTCCCAAGAACAGTTCACCACAGAAGCAATATTCTACTGCGACATACAGTACTTGCACAATGCATAAAAAATAACAGCCTCCAAACCAACAATTCACGAGAATTACAAACCAACAAACAATTATTTTCAGCAGCAGTTTCATAACAGTTATTATTACAACATATACTTTTCCAAACTCATTCTTTTTCACGTCTTGGACATAAATAAATCCAGCTGTTGATACGGGTCTCTGTCGGTGCTTCATTCCCACATTTTCCAAGAAGCATTGGTACGAATTTAAGGTTTATCTTTTGAAGAAGCCGTCTCTTCTCTTCCGTCCACACCGATAATAACCTCTGTTGATTTCCTATCGACAGCTGCTCATGAAGTGAGGGGGCCGAATCACCTAGGAAAAGGGTACACTGGAAGAGTTCATAAAAATGCATAAACAAGCAGTGTAAAGAATCAGCACAAGGAAGCTGTAAAAACATGGAATGCACCTAAGCTCAACGGCGACCATTCGCCCGTTTGAGAGTCTGAACTCACAAAAAGCACGGATGGCCACTGCGACTCCATGTAATCGCCTTCGATTATGCTGGCCGGAGGTGGTTTACAAGGGCGACCATCTTGCTTGATGCTCTAAGGCAGCTCGTCGGGAGTCTCCTCCATGTAGGAATTGTGGTCGATGAGAGAGGGCGGTCGAAACTGGTCCGGATCGGTGTCAGGCGGTAGAGAAAAGGTAGTAAAGTATGGATCTGAGGTGGAAGGTGGCGGTGACGGCATGGCGGAACCCTAATACGAGGGTGCGACTTTGCCAAGAGAAAATGGATTTCAGAGGAGTGGCGAGGGTAGAGGAGGTAGGAATGAAGAGTCTCTAGGGTTTCCAAACCTAATAAAGGTTTGGCGCATTGGGTTGAAGAATGGATTGGGTCTCTGGGAAATGATTTGGCAGAGGGACAAAATTGGGCTGGAGACCCAATTCGAAAAACTCAGGGAGTGATTAAGGATTTGGGTTTTATACCCAATTCCATAATAACATTTGGGTCAGAAAAATTAACCCTTGTAATGATGGATTAAAGGTTGTAAAATTATGGGAAGTGGAGGGGCAAAGATGGAAATATGAACTTTGGTCCCCCCCTAAAAATGGAAAGTGTGTAAGAGAGCCATTAAAAAAAACCAGCCATTTTAGAAAAGGGCCAATATAAGTGGACCAGAGGGAGTATGATTATATGTGATACGAATATCAAATGCTTTGATGGTGCTTTAAATGGTTTGATGGATCAACTTTATGATGAAGAATTGAAGAAAGAGTCATCATCGACAACTTGGATTTATTGTTCAAGACTGTCGATGAACTGAAAAATCATGAAGAACACTATACTCTTTTTTCCCACTGGGTTTTTAATGAGGTAGTGTGATTATTACAAAATATTGTAAAATTATTTCAATTTGGGTTTATGGGCTGACAGTTTGGCCATGTGGGCTTTAAAGAGCTGAATTTTAAAAATACAGTCCATTAGGGTTTAGTATATTCAGTTTTATTATGATTAGAATTAGATTTGGTAAGATTAGATAAGGTAACATTCTTCAAGGTTACTTCTTAAAAATTTCGATCAGATTACCTTAGATTACCATTTATTTTAGGTATTTTAGTTAGATATGGTTTTAGCTTCTTAAACCTGCCATAAGTCAATTCAGTTTCCAGTTGTGATTAGGGTTTATGGGCAAAATCTACCCTATAAATAGGGAGGCCTTATGGACAAATTTAACACACTTTTATCAATCAAGTAGACAACCTTTGGAGTTCATACTCTTTGCTTGCGAGCTGTTCCCTTTTTGCTTAACCCCGAGGGCCAATTAAGTATCAATAAACCTTGTAATCTGATTTTGAGGGCTAGTTAGAGAGCAAGTCAAAGTTAGGCATACCCCGAGGGCTAGGCACCTGAGATTCGTGCGAGATAGTGCGGGTTTGCAGATCCCTTCACTAGATCAAAGATATTAATTCACCACTCATGAGTCTTCGCAAGTAGATTCTAAAATATTAATGTACCTGACTAAATAATAATAATAAAAAAGTAAATATCTCTTTTTTAAAAATTATATAATATACAAATGTCAAAAATCAAGAAGTAATATTTTTTTATTAATTCTTTTTTTCTTCTTATTGCTTATTTTCTCCAAATGCTGGATTAATGAAAATTCATTACCCTCTGGAGAATACTACATCATTAAAAAACTCGGTGGAAAAAATAGTGTAGTAATAAGCTCCCATTTAAGCCCTGAAATCCTTCGATTTCACATCTTTCTCACTTTCATCTCCAAAATTCTCCAATCATCAAATCTGCACAGAAAACACAGCTAAAGTTCACATTATTCTCATAAAATCTCCATTTAATAACCCAAATAAACAACACTAATTGCGCACATCACTATCCTTTTATCTTTTTTCTTCAATGATTCTTAGCAGAGATAGGTGAGATGCCTTGGGGTACGACAAGTATGCACACTGTGATCTTTCATGCCACAACCTAGCATTTGTTATCTCCACTTTTGCCATTATCATTTTCTTCATTTCTCTCTTGCTTCCAGGGGAGAGCAGGGCCTTTTGAGTAATCACCACGATAATTACTACAGCTTTTCCAGTATTTACGACCATGACCACAAGCTCGACCACTGTTATATCCCTTGTTTGGGTTTGCTGCAATCACATTTGCTTCAGGAAATGGAGCATAACCCATGGGGTGGATCTCGTGGTTTTTCAACAAGAGCTCATTATTTTGTTCAGCCACCAAAACACAAGAAATTAAATTAGAAAATTTCTTGTAACTCTTTTCACGGCATTGCTGCTGCAATAACACATTTGAGGCGTGATAGGTGGGGAATGCTTCTCTAATAAATCTTGATCAGTCACTAGTTCACCACATAATTTTAGTTGTGATTTGATCTTTAAGGTGACAGAATTATACTCACTCACAGATTTAAAATCTTGTAAGCGCAAATGCATCCAATTGTATCGAGCTTCTGGAATGACCATTTTTTGGTGATCATATATTTCTTTTAAACTTTTCCACATGACATATGGATCTTCTACCGTTAGGTACTCTATTTTGAGTCCTTCACCAAGATGGTGACAGAGAAAGATCATGGCTTTTGCCTTTTCTTGGCCTGTGGCATTGCTGCCCTCTTTGATTGCATCATGAAGGCCATTCACCTCTAAATGTATTTTAGCATCTAAACTAGTAGAGACCAGCCTATTAAAGGCGGCGATAGAAGGCAATTTTTATTTAAAAAATCGGGAACCACCTTATTTAATCTGTTCCAAACTCAGAACCTCCCTGAGCAAAATAGTTTCAAAGGCAGTTTTTTTAATTGAAGGAAGCTTTTTAATAACCGCATTTAATTAGGGCTAATTAAAGGGGGTTAACCCTAAGACCACCTTTAATCAATCCTAATTAAAGACGGTTGTGCCTAATCACCTTTCATTGAGGCATGTTCCAAGTTCGAAAACAGGAAATGATTGGCTTCCAGTCCGGAACACCATGTTTGTACCAATAGTGAAGAGACCATAGCTCTTCCGAGTTCCTAAGGTCCATTCGGATCAACGTTCCAAACTTAGAACGAATGTGTCCGAATTAATATTAATTTTAATTTTCTGAACTCGTAACCCACTCTGCGTAACAAAAAATGCGCCCATTTCTTCAAATCTTTACAAAAAATCAAATTTGAAGGGTTTTCTCCCCATCCTAGTCCATTGAACAGGATTGCATTCTTTGGAGAAGATAAGTTATCTAAAATTGTATCTTACATAATTATTAATGGTTTTACACACACACACATATACATAAATGAAATCTTGAATTAGGGTTTGTAGTCAGGTTAACTATATTTTTGGGTTATGATTATTGTTGTGAGAATGATAATGGGTTTAATTTTAATTAACTTATAGGATAATGAAATGGGGTGAACTCATTGATTGAAACATTTCTTACGACAATGTTTGATAATGCCTCTACAAATGGTGTTGTGCGAGCATGATGCCCATGTAAATATTATCGAAATGATGTGTATTTAGTGAGAAAGAAGTTGCGGGGGCATATAATAATGAGAGGGTTTCAAACTTCGTACACCCGTTGCGGACGATTGATTTGAGTGGCACAAATGTGGAAGATGAATTAGATTGGAATGCGGAATTCGACAAAATGGTTAAGGATATTGCAAGAGAGTTCCATGGTAAACTCAAGGAATTACAAGCTTTAATTGATGACAAAGATACGCCATTGTACAACAGTTCAAAACATTTGGTACTTAGTGCGACTCTGAGGATAATGAACTGAAGGCCAAATTTGGATGGACCGATAAGCCGATGAAAGACACTCTAGAATTTCTTAGGGAATTGCTCCCGGAAGGTAACATGATGTGGGATACGTTATACGGCATGAAAAAAGTTCTTTGCTGAATGAGATTGTAATTGAAAAAATACATGATGGCCGTAATGATTGTATGTTGTATCTAGGGAAAGAAAATGAAAATATAGAAACATGTCGGGTATGTGGTGAGTCTCTATACAAATTGAAGAGGTGGGTAATTGCAGTGGGTGTGGAAGTTTGTAATAAAATAAAGAAAAGAACACCAAAAAAGTGATGTGGTATCTCCTAATTGTTCCCAGATTGCAGAAATTGTTTGAGTGTAAGGAAGATGCAAAATTATTGCTGTGGCACATGAAGAGGGATTGACCGGTGGATGATGTGATTAGATATACATCAGATGGTGAGCAATGGAAAAAAATTGATGTTCTTTACCTCGAGTTTGGAAAAGAACCTCGGCATTTGAGGTTCGGCCTATGTCGTTCGGCCTATGTCTCGATGAAATGAATCCATTTGGTAATATGAGTAGTACACACAATTCTTGCCATGTTATGTTGGTTATCTATATTCTTCCATCATGGTTGACAATGAATGTAAGTATGTGTTTTTATCTGTGATGATTTCTGGTCGTAAGAAACCGGAAATGACATAGATGCGTATCTTGCTTCTCTTGTTCAGGATTAGTTGATGTTATTTGAGAAGGGTGTGTGGACATATGACGGGAGTGTTGAAGATTACTCCACATGGGAAGCGATGTTATTTTCTACTATCAATGATTATCCCGCCTGTGGTAATTTGTCTGGTTAATCAGTGAAAGGCCACTTTGCATGCCTCATGCGTGAGAAGGACACTAATCACCACAAATTGAAGCATGGTTGTATAAATGTATATCATGGCAATCGTAGGTTTCTTCCAGCGGATCATCCATGGCATTTGGCAAAACAATGGCTCAATTGGGAAGTAGAGGTTAGAGAAGCTATGGTTGTATGAAAAGGAACACATATATTTGAAATGGTGAAGAATTTTGAAGAACAAACGTAAAGTGCTCGTGGATGGGAGTTGGAAGAAATGCTCCAATTTCTTCACATTGCCTTGGGAGAATTTGGATACTAGACGTTGTTTAGATTTTATGCACATTGAGAAGAATGTGTGTGGTTCTTGGTCGGGACCTTGTTGAATACCCCAGAGTAAATGAAGGACCTACTTAAGGCTAGGTTAGATTTGGTCGAGATGGGAATTAACAAGAACCTAGGCCCTATGAGTTCCGGTGATGATTATTTCTTCTCCCCTGCTTTCTATTCTATGTCTCAAATGGAGAAAAAAAATATTTCTGTGAGAACCTTAGAAGTGTTAAGGTACCGGCCGCGTATTCTTTGAACATCGGTACTTGTGTGTCAATTGATGAGTTGAAGCTAGTTGGGTTGAAGTCTCATGACTGTCAAAATCTAATGCAAGAATTGAACGTCATTGCGATTTGATCGTCATTGTTGTCCCACATAAGAATATGCATTATGAAGCTTTGTATGTTTTCAAGTCCATTTGTAGCAAAAACATTAGCGTGTCAAAGTTGAACCGTTTGCAGTCAATGATTGTTGAAGTTTTTTGCCGGATGGAAATGTATTTTCCCCCATCATTCTTTGACATTATGGTTCATTTGTTTTTTCATCTAATCCGAGAGATAAATTTTTGTGATCTTGTCTTTCTTAGGTTGATGTACCCGTTTGAAAGGTATATGAAAATATTCAAAAAATTTGTGAAGAATTGATATAGGCCCAATGCAAGTATTGTACAGAGGTATGTGGCAGAGGAGGTCATTGAGTTTTGTACCGATTATTTGAAGGAGGTTGATTCAGTTGGGGTCCCAACTCATAGACATGAGGGATGGAAGGCCATGAGATTAGGCAGGGGAAACTGTTAAGCCCTAGCGCGGAAGATTTGAGTACTGCCCATCTTTATGCTCTTCGAAATCATGAAGATTTTTTCCCATACATAGATATTCATATGGATGCCATTGGAGTCGTGAACCCTAATTTTCATGAAGCCCAGGTCCTTCAATTACATAGTGGTACTTTTTTCGTAATGGTTGTGTGAACACGTAGCCATGAGAGACCATCCTATGACAGTGAAATGGTTGGCTCATAGACCACTTGATACTGTTCTCTCTTACAGGTGATATGATGTTAATGGTTTTACGTTCACAATAAAATCAGTGGATGATAAGGGTGTTTCTCAGAACGGTGGAGTCTCTTTAGTTTCTGAAGCTTTGCATGTTGGTAATGAAAGTGATAATAATCCAATGTATGCCCACCAGTGGATGTGAATGCTAAGGGGACACTATGGATGGAATGCAAGGTACCTTTAATGGCCATAGTGTTCTTCGCATCGTTTATTGTACATATTAACTTTCCCCTTATTTTAACTCCCATCATTCTAAACCTTCTTAGAAACCTTTTGAAATCGATTGCTCGGATATGGAATTTCTAAGAATGAAGGCAACGACCATGATGTGAAATATTTGAGGAGAACATAGATTTTGTCTAGGGACTGCATTTTTTCTTTGGAGAAAGGAAATTGGCTGTGGATAACGTACAAACACATTTAACCAGAGAGTTGGGAGATCCACAAGAAAAGGGCTTTGGAGAATGATTCTAATATTAGTAATCAAAAAATTAATTTACGAAGTATTTTGATTAAGGTGTCTTTAGTGCTGAAATGTCTCTAACATAGGGTTTGTGGAAAGAAATACAACATTTAGACGGTTTGAATCTAGTTCCTTATCATTTAAGCCCATGGGACATAGAATGGTGGCTATGCAATTAGTGGAAGAACGTCTTGAAAATGATGTTCAAATTGCAATCGAGGCCGGGATGACCGAAGAAGAGGCAAGCACAAGTGTATGACCAACGGATGTGGATGAGATTGATTGGTGTGATTTATTCCTCAAAGGCCGACAAAACAAGGAGAGTATGTACAAGAAAGAGGAGGGAAAATAAATTTTGGAATGATTGGTAAACTTTCACTTCCTTTATTTTTTGTTCACTACCCTATTTCCCGTTTACATTAGCTAATTGATTCCAATAACTTTTATGGTTAGGAAAAATTAAAGAATGACGAATTGGAGAGGGGAATTCATACCCACGTTTAAGAAAGACATACTTGTTAAGGTTACACAAAAAATGACCACGCGGGGCATGTAAGGGGAGTGAGAGGGTACATGACCCAAAGAGAGGCATTTGGGATTACTCGGTACCATGGTCGTGCACAACCATTGCGGATCCATACTTTGAAAAAATAAGCCCTTCAACAAGAGAAACGGGTTGAGCAAGAAATTGATCCAACACACGGGCCTTCCTATTCCTGAGAACTTAGATGATTTGACACCCGATTGGACACCGCCATCAAGAGGATCGCACCATTCTCCCAAGGATGTTGAGGTAAATTGGGAAACAATCATTCAAACTTCTAATGACGAGGCTAACAACCTCGACAAGGCCATCCTCGCAAGTGATAAAAAGGTACACAATCAATTTTTTCAAATCATTCATACCAATTTTGTTAAAATGGTTGACAAATCTGATTGTTGCGATGTAGGTTTCTCATGTGTGTGAATTACACATTGATCGAGACATAGATGGTAGACCACTCCATGTAGCCGATGGAGTTTTTCATGAGTTAATGAGACATCATCATACCGTACTAATTGCGGAAGGTTTGTCAAGAGTTTCTCTAGACAAGGATTTGGTTAAGGGCGCTATGTTTCCAATTCCGGATGACGAATACAAAAATGCTGGCCCCGCACGTGGAAAGTTTATTTTGTGGACATAGTTGTGCTGATTTTATAAAGGATCGGCATTTGAAAGTTACACGTTCAACAACACCTGAAGCGATCTAAGCTACACCAAAACCAATCCACAAAACACCCAAACCGGTCCAAAAAACATCAGACAATTTTAGACAACCGGTTCAAAGAGGACAGGGCCCGAAAGACTCACCTCACTTCGTATGAGTGCTACACAATTAGCTTCAACCACGTGAACGGAACTCAACTTAATCATTTTGGGTAACGATTGCGTATTTGGTGCAAAACGAGATATCATCGCACTATGGAGTAATTTCGAGGGCTTATGGAAATGTGAACAAGTTAATCAGACGCTAATGTCCATATACATCTTGCAAGTAACATTTATTTATATATACATTTATTTCTTGTTCACTTTTTATTAATGTCAAATTGTTTGCAACTAATGTGAAAAATTCCTTATTTTCGTGGTACCTATATTTTATGTACAATCAAAGAAGGCGTGGGTCGGTTACATGTGCCCAGTGATGACTTAAGAATTTGGATGTACAAAGCAAGAGAGAATCGACTACATTCAAAACAATCTTGGGATGAGGGATAAGAAATCGGTAATTGCACCCTACATTAAAAGGTTATATTAAAAATAAAAATTACGTTTATAAACATCACTTAGGCTATTTTTTAACATTGTTTTAATTTTTTAGGCAATGAATGGACCCTACATTGGATAGCCTAAATTTCCAATGTAGTGAAATGGACCCATTGCCTAAATAATGGACCCTACTTTTCTCTTTCCAAAGTGATTTATTTAGGTTTTTCTATACGTTACAAGTTTAATGTGGTTTTAACTTAGTACAAGAAATAAGCCTAAACATTAGAATGCGGCTATTACGTAATGTTGTACGCAATAGAGTGCATAGAAGATGTAAGTGTGGATTTTCTTGGAATTGACAAGGTAATTATACATTAGCTTCTCCTAAACATTAATATTTTCTCAATGTCCAATTTAGATTTACTAATATCTTGAAAATCTTAGGTTTATTCTGGAGGCAACGAGGCCCTATTCAAAAGAAAAAATCAACAACACAAGGAATTGTTTGGCAAGGCATCTCATTATCAACTGCTCCAACTCTCTTGGAAACCCCAACTTGGTATAGTAACACAATTTAGATACATTAGCATGTAGTGACAGTTCGGAACAGAATTGTGTTCATTTCTATTCCTATTTATGGAATATTGATTAGTTAGCATTTTTTTAGATTTTTGTGACAAAGTAGAATATATTCGTGCATTATGATACAATTTTCTTTTCAAATGAGGCCTATTTTGAGCCAAGGATATGAATGAAAAAATAAATTTTAAATTTGAAGCTGTGTTGGGTTCCGGGTGCGTAATATTATTCGTCCCTGTTATATTTTTAAGCTGAACAAGCTTCTGACCTCAGAAGAAAATTTACAAAATAAAAATGCGTTCCCAAAAATTACAAAGGAGGACTGGAATGGAGGACCGATCAGGATAGTTCCCAGCTCATAGGGCCGAAAGATGCTACGACTGGATTTTCGAGCTTAAAACTCAATATGGTCTCGAGTCTGTAACCATTGGTATATGGATGATGGATCTATACGGTTTCCAAGCTCGAAAGCTGATAAAGGCGATTCAACTGGCTAATTAAAGGCTGTTTTAAACCGCCTTGAATGCGGGTTCCGAGTTCAGAACGTAAGCCAGAGCCAAAGGAATGAAGCCTTCTTCAGAGTTTGGAAGCCAAAGATGGTTCCATCGACCTTTTGAAGGCCGGTTAATAACAACCTTTAATTGGCGTTCTTTAAAGGGGTTCGCTGAACGACCTTTAATTAAAGACGATCAAAGGCGCAACCAGAAAAAGCACTTTGAAGGTGCATTCTCTGGTCTGATAAAACCACCTTTAATGGCCCCTTCCCCCACTAGTGCTAGTACGCGAGATAAGTAATTTTTTCCGGTGACATCAAGGGCGGTGAATTATAGTCTTGCAAGATTAGCCATTGTAATAATAATGAAAAAATATATATATGTAACTTTATAGAGAAACTAGTATCCAAATATTTAAATGGAAATGGAAATAGCAAGAGCTATAGAGAGTATTAAAGGGGATATGTTCTTCTTATTCATTTCATTTATGATGGTCACCTATATATAGTGTTTCTCCTCATACGTTAACAAGAGTACATCAATTTCATCTTTCAAATCAAGTGAATGCATTTTTAACTTCACTTCATTCATGAACATATCCCTTAATTTCTTTTAAGTTTAATGGACATTCACACACATGCATTATTTCATTCATTAATGTTTATAACAGTTGTTTCTAAAAGGTTTAGGGGTCTAATTCTTTTGTGGCGGCCTCTCTCTAATGAAAAATATATAATTAGGGGTGTTTTAATTATCCGACCCGACCAAACCATTTTTTATCCGATCTATTTGGATTGGGACTGGTCAATGTCCTATTTGGGTCAAGACATTTTAGGTCGGATCGAGTATGAATCAATTCGGTTTTAAAAAAAAAGCTCACCGTGGTGAGGGGATGTATATTAGGGTCCCTAAGCTGTAAATAAAAAGCACAATAAGTTCATAATTTTTACATCAGATAGTAGCTCGTGGAAAGCTATGTACATGAAGAACTATCATGATCCCTTTGTTTACAACTCTCTGTAAACAAAAGATCGGCCATCAATCCATGTCGAGATCTATAATGGCCTACCATTTTTATGCCTCCACTCCCAATGTCAACATAAAGGGATGGTCTCCAATTATAGCCCCTAGAAAAACACTTCCCCAGAAGCGTTTCACTCTAAACACTAGAAACTATAACTTTTGATTATTGCTCATAATTTTCTCCACAGTTACAATCTTGGAGGTTTCAGTTTATTTGGCATGTGTTTGCTTGAGAAAAAAAATTGTACTTGCTTCTTTTTCTTGGCTTCGAGATCAACATCAGTGCCTTGCTCCATTTTCCTTGGTCTGAGTACAACTTCAGTAGCTTCAGCATTTGGCAGCATCAGCAGATCAGTATCTCCAGCTGTTCTATTCTCAATTAGCACCTTATCGTCATTCCACTTTGATGTACCTGTCATGAATAGAGGGAAACAACATTATCTTGCCTAGCTACACATGTCTAATATAAGGCAAGAGGATTGCATCTAATATAATCAGACATTGGATATGTTTAAGCTAACTGTTGAAATCTGGGAGTTTACCTAGTCAGAACTTGCAATTTTGGGTAAGGCATCGGCCACACTGTTCGCTTCTTTAAAGACATGTGATATTGTTCCTTGCACTAAGTTCACGAGTTTCCAAATGTCTGTGATTTCATCTGAGAGCTTCCACGGATTTCTATATTCCATTCTTATCATTTTCACTAGAAGAAGGGAATCACTTTCCACCTGTAGATTAGTGTATCCCTATTGATGATCCAGTTGCAATTTGTAATGCAGTGCCTTTATCTCAGCCACAAGACTTGTTCATTAGCCAACGTATTTGGAAGCTACAATCTTCATGGAGCCTTGAGCATCCCTGATTATTATTCCAGCTCCTGATTCACCATTGTTTTTAATGTTGATCCATTTGAATTTAATTTCAGATGTCTTGTGAGTTGCCACACAATAGTGCCTTCTTTTTCTCCTCTTCTAATAGATCTGTTCTGATTATATAGAAAAGAGATGTTCCCAGCAGTGGCTGTGGACTTGGTTTATGAATTTTTGTATGATAATCTCAGTGTTTGGTGTGATTGAATCATACACATATTTGTTCCTTGCACACCAAGCAAACCAAACTAGTAGGCAAGGTAAAATTCTAACCAGGTTCAATAGGTTCGGATTAGGATGTTTAAAATTCTAGTAGTAAAATAACTTGTCCCATAAGGTATTAAAGTTTATCCTTTGCAGGTTAAACGGATTATGGAATCTATACCATATGGACTGAACTATTGAGCAAGCATTAAAAGTATGGTGGATTGAATCAAATTCACTTTGGAAAAATGAACATTTAGATGGCAAGTGAAAAGAGAAGTCCTCAAGAACATCAGGCATTGCCAATAATCTATTTAATAATTTCCAATTGAAAACACTGATTTTCCTTGGTAGTAGTTGTGACCACAAATACTTGAATAATGAGACTACACTTCTTCTTTCTCCAATCAGCCAATATGCAGACCTAACAGAGAATATTCCATTCTCTGAGGGCTTCCAAATAAGAGTATCGGGGTAATCCATATGGTTTAAACTATTGGTTCTTAGCTTAAATAATACTGATGTTGAGAAACCATGATGGATACTTTCTAGGAAGGTGGTCTGATTAGAGAAGAATTCTTTTATAGGAGCATCCTCATTTGGAAAAGGTTCAGGGGATTCCCAAAGAGAAGCCAGAGTATCTAAATTGGTCCAGTTGGTAAACCAAAATGAAACATCACCTGAACCAACCTGGAGATAAGAATGACTCATAGCCATATCAGAGATTTGGATAATTCTTTTCCAATTTTTTGATGTTCTTTGACTTTCTGGTATTGACCACGTCATCTGAAACCACAGTGATTTTCCAAGTTGTAGTTTCCACCACAACTTGAAAGAGAAACTGGATATCATAGTGGGAGGTCATCTTCGTACCTCTCAAACTTAATACTTTTAAGCCCTAATGTTTCCTATCTACAATTAAGTAGATAATGGCAAGTCAGGGTTTTCCACGAGAAGAGGGTTCTTTTCAAGTGTTTAAACGTATATAAGAGAAAACATACTACGCACATACATACATAGATACGTATAAAAGAATATAAACAAGGGGGGGTTTGGTTTGTTTTGATCCTAAGTTATAAAATTGAAAGACAACAATTAGCAAAGCAAGAGAGCTATGCTAATCATGATAGACAACTAAAGATAAGATGAAAACAACAATTGACGGAACAATTGACTTCCACTTCCAAGCCTCTTATCCATCATTGAACATGCAACCTATTTACTACTTTCACTACTTGTTGTGAAGACTAAACTTATATCCTTCTTAGATAGTAGTTTGCAAGAGTGAATTCGACATCTCTGGTCAAACCTCACCAATGACTCCCGTAGTCGAAACATGACTAAAAGTATCCCGGGCGGGAATGACCATTCCCACCCTTGTGTTGCCTTGCCTTCAAATCTTCAATTCTTTTTGTCTTCAATCTTCAAAGTCTTCAAAAGGTGATCTTCAATGGTCTCGAATCTTCAAGTCTTGATGTTCTTCCTTTGTCACACAAAATACACTTAGAAAAAGGTAAAAGAGCACAAAGTCGCTCTTACCTCTCCTAAGAGAATTTCAAGGTAAAACACAAGCTCTTGATAACAAAAGAGCACAAAAGTGATCCCAAGAAGTACTAAAATATGCACATAAAATGGACACATCACAAAGTGTGAATATTTTTGAAGTCCAGTCCATTTTCTGATTTAGGGAAGTACATTTTAGAGTATGATTTCCAAACTATTTTGCTTCAATGTTCATTATTAATTATTCTCCAGAAAATTTCTCCAAACAATACTTGGAGTTTATCAATTATCCCCCTAGTAGGTTTAAGAACAGTAATCAGGTGAAGAGGTATAGCAGAACGTGCTTGAATAGTACCATTCTCCGTGCTTGATTTAGGGTTTTATTTTTCCATTAGTTAAGCTTTGAAGAAACTGTACCTAGGAGACTCTGAAAGTATATATTTTTTCTCCTTCCTATATATATTGGGCATCCTAAATATTTGAAAGGGAAAGGCCCCTCTATCATGCTTGTCTCAGTTAAGACTATTCCTTTAACCCTTGGAGTTGCATGCTTGGACAAAATAAAAGAAGATTTTTCAACCTTGTTCTTCTATCCTATAGCATTTCCATAAGTTTTTAAAAAGGAATCAGTGTTGTTATGCCACTCTTTGAGTACTTTAGAAATATTGTAGTGTCATATGCAAATGACAAGTGTGTCTCTTTAATCATTGATTGAGGCATTTTATAGTATTCCAAATTTTCATATTGGAAAAAGAAATTTAGGTTTCTTGTAAAAGTCTCAGTCATCAAGATAAATAAATATGGAGAAAGAGAATCTCCTTGTTTTAACCCTCTTGATGGTTGAAAAAAGCCATTTGGATTTCCATTTATAAGTACTGAGAAAAAGGTATCTTTGAGGTTTCCCATTATAATTTTAACCAAATGTTCAGAAAAACCCATAATTAAGAAGATTTTGGTGAAAATTTGCCAAGATACTCTGTCAAAAACTTTCATCATATCAAGTTTGAAAATGTTGTTATAACCTCTTGTTTTTTAATTCAAGAAGTTAGTGACTTCCTGCATAAGCAAGATATTGTCAGCTAATTCCCTTCCCTGAAAAAATGCTGATTCTTTTGAAGAAATGATTTTGCTCAGTAAGGGTTTCAATCTATGTGCAATTAGTTTAAAATGGATTTTATTTATGAGGTTACATAAACTGATTGTTCTAAAGTCTTTGAAGGATGAAACAGCTTCTTTTTTGGGAATCAAGATAATCAAGGTAGGGGAGATGGATTTTGGGATTTTATTACCATCCAATAAGTCTTGATCGACTTGCAAAACATCAGTATTAATGATATTCCAGCAGGATTTGAAGAATTTTTCATTAAACCCATCAGGGCCAGGGGCTGAGTCACTTTCCATGAAAGATACTAAGTTGTAGAGTTCTTCCATAGTGATTGGTTGGATTAGGGCTCATTTCTTCAGTGATCGGCTTGGAAATGTTTTCAAGAAGTACAGCTGGGTTAATGCCTGATGGATCAGTACTTCATCTGTTAAAAGATTGGAGAAAAAAATAGCTTTTACACTGATATCTTTTTGATCCTCCAACCGGTTACCATTAGAATCTTTTATTGAGGCAATGCGTTGTCGATGGCTTTTGGCTTTTACTGTATTTTGGGAATAAATCTGTATTAGCATCACCTTCTTTCAACCATTTTAATCTTTAATTTTGCCTCCAATAACTGTCCTGCTGTGTTGAAGCTAGAGTTAGTTCTTCTTTAGCTTTGTTAAGTGCAATCATATTTTTATTGTTTACATGATTTTGCAACTCAAGTTCACTTTTTAGGAAGTTTTCTTCGCAGGTTTTGACTTTGTCAAAAATGTTCCCAAAAGTATTTTTATTCCACAGTTTAAGAGCCATCTTAAGGTTTTTAAGTTTAAAAGAGAATTTATCCATTCCTTTAAGATGAGTTCTGATGCCCCAGGCTTGACTCACTATGTAAGAAAATGTTTGA
Source organism: Rubia yunnanensis (assembly GCA_037428765.1). Classification (NCBI taxonomy): domain Eukaryota; kingdom Viridiplantae; phylum Streptophyta; class Magnoliopsida; order Gentianales; family Rubiaceae; genus Rubia; species Rubia yunnanensis. Next base: position 94,774,955 of record CM075065.1, read on the forward strand.
TGGTTTATCAAAAAATTTAAGAATTTGAAAAACTTAGGGCCTGTAAACCTGTTAGAAGGTTTGATGTGCAGCACTAAAGGTGCGTGATTTGACTGTGCCCTAGCTAACATATTAATATGTGAAGAGAGGAAATAACTCAGCCAGTTAGAGTTAGCAATACCCATGTCCATCCTTTTTCACACTCTCCCTCTATGCCGCATACCAGTCCAAGTGAATAGACTGCCTGAGGTAGGGAGAGTTATATAATCATCAGTGTGGAGAAAGGTGTTGAGATTACATTGGGGTTGGGAGTAGAAGAACCAATGTATTCTTCTTGATTTTCAATCACATTGAAATCACCTATTAGCATTTAGGGTAGATTTATGAATTTCAAAAGGTTCTCCCAGAGTTTAGCTTTTGCCTTTTGAGAATGTTTTGCATAAATAAAGGCAAGGTGACATGGTTTAGAAAGGGAGTTATAAGTTAGTCTGATTAGGATGTACTGATTTCGAGTGTAAAGAATGTCAATCTTTACACTCTCATGCTAGAAAAACCATATTTTACACCCAGTAGTAGCAAAATGATCTTTAAATCCAATCTCAAAGGTTGTTTTGTCAATGTGAATATTATCCGGGATGGGTTCAACTAAGGCCAGAAAAGCTATGTTATTCATGTGCCGTATGTCCCTAACTCTGTTATGTGAGGTTATATTTCCTATTCCCCTGACATTCCAATAGCATAAGTTTAAATCCATTAAAAACTATTGTTTGGAAGACAAAGTGAAACGGGTTATAACCGTTTTAGGGTTAAATGAGTAATTCTTTTTGGTGTACTTTCTAGCCTTAGCACTGGATGTATCATCTTTAATGTTGGTGTCATTTAAAAGAACATTAAAATAGCTTTGAGAGGTTACCATTTCAAAGAGAAAACTCTCTTGTGAAACCTGAGTGTGAATAGTGTTTATAGTTTTAGGTTCTGAATCATAACCTGTATTGAAGGTATCATTTGGTAGATTCAGTTCATCATTAAAGTTCACCTTCTTTTTTTGTTTTTTATCTGAGAAGAGGAGAGGAGATATTCCAGCAATAATATCAATGAAACTTTAACTTTGATCATCCTTAACAACTTAACAACTGTACTGTTAGAAATGTGAAGAGCATCACTATTTCCTATAATTGTTAGGGTAGTGCCCTGATTAGGGGAAACATGATTAGAGGATTCTGTTTCCTGAATGAGATATTTCAGTAAGTTAACTCGGACTCCAGAAGTCTCCTTTAAGTTAAAAGATTCTTTTTTTGCTTTTAAATTCCTCTTCAGTAAGGGATGAGGGTTGTGAGATAGGTACAATAATGATTGGGTTTCATTTTGCTTAATGGGAGAGGAGGTAGATTCAATTTCTACTGTCAGCTTGATTGGATTTTGAGGGTTAGAATGACTTGTTAAGATCTGAACTTTATTTGATGCATTATTAATTTTGCCAGTTTTTTTGGATCAGCTAGTTTTCCATCAGTTTGGGCATTAATTATAGCTGAGTCATTAATCAAAGAGTATCCTGATCATTAGAGATAAATTTTGTAGTTACTTGAGCCTATATGAGAGGCATTCCCTTGAGAACTTGGTTTTTTTGGCCTCCACGCCTTCTGTACTTCAAGGTTAGTTGCATATTTATTAATAGGGATAGCAGTTTTCTCTCTTGTGGAGACCCGGAAGGAGAATGGGGCTTCCAACCTACCTTGCTTTCTTCCATGTACTTCACTTTCCATAGGTCTCCAAGGAGTGAAATTGTGCTGGAATTTTTCAGACTTATAGACAGAGATATTGTGGCCAAGTTTTAAACAATTGGAACAGTAATCAGGTATGCTTTCGTATTCCACATGTTGCCAGAATCCTATGCCCCTATAGCTAAGCCAGATTCTGTTAATCTAGGTTTGGTTATGTCTATTTCAACACGTATTTTTGCCACATGAGGTCTGTTTCTGTTCAAGGTTGCCTTGTCTACTTTCACACGCTGTCCTAAAATACTTCCTATGTATATCAATACTTGAGTGTCAAAGAATTATCGTGGTAAACCATAAAGGGCAACCTAGATAGGCATAATAGGACAATCAGTATAAGGATTAAAAGCTGGCTCCCATTTTGTGATCCTTATTGAATATGAACCAAAATTCCATATTTATGGATCCAACATCTGTAATAGTCATCTACTAGGGAAAAATTAATCAATACATGGCGATTATCCAAGATATGGATGCTCATGTACCCCTTAAAACCTGTCGTCTGAAAATCTTGCCAAAGTTTGGCCAATTCTGGTATGCTTCTCGAGAATTTTCTAACGAGAGTTAGTCACAGGGGTGCCTTAAGGACTTCACAATCTTCATCTGAGAAGTGCAACCCTGTCTCCCTTAAGTGCTCGATTCTTCTTTTTGGATTGAGGGGAGCTCTAACATTTAGGGTATCCGATTGAAAAAGGGGTTGGGTTTAATGTTGAATTGGAGGCTGAGGGTTAGGAAATAGTGTAGATGGAACGGTTGGGTTGCTGACCGCGCGTGAGTATGATAGAGAAGGTTCACCAGGTGCTGGCTCCACCATGGCAGCGTCGCCGTTCGAGTGGTGGTTGAGAAGTTCGTACAGTGGGGTTTCCTATAATTGCGGAGCAAATTTCAGAGTGGTGTTGATTTGAAAATCTACATAGTTCAAAATGAGGTAGGTCGGGTTTGATCCAAATTGACCCATATGCAATTTTGTCACATTCTCTTGAATTTTTTTTAGTCTTAATAAAAAAAATAATTAGTTTGATACAACATACCCAACATTAATTTACTATATAAACAAGTTAAACATTCTTGAATAATAAGACAAACAAGATAAACACCCAAGCATAGAACGATTAAAAAAAATGCATAGTTATTATTATTATATTTTATTACAAAGAAGAATTAAAATATATTTATTTTACTAATTATTGGGTAATAATATATATATTAAAAAATATATCTATATATTTATAAAGATAAAAATAAATTTTGTATAACTACTCTCAATTATAAATAAATTATTGATTAAAATATGAAATATATATTCACAACCAATCAAATGATTGTGTATATAAATTTTAGTAAACTTATATATTTTTAAAAGAGATATTAAATTATTCTAACTGAATAGAATGAAAATATTTTTTTACTAATTGGATGCTTTTGGAATTAAATAAATACAAAGTTATTATTTGTATTTGTATAAAAATAAGTTATAATTTCATTTATTATTTAAGTATTAGTAAATTTAAAATAATTTATTTTAGTCGAATCAATAGTTAAAATTTTATATTTTCTTTTAACATAATTTGGGTCGATTTGGGTCATCTATGATCCGACCCACCCGACCCGAATCAAAACTATGAGAATTTTATCCCAATCTACCCCGACTCATTTGATTCAAATTTTAAATCACTTTGAACCAGGTCCGCTGATAGAGGCGGATCCAGGGTGGGGCACATGGCCCCACTGATCCCCACTTTTATTTTGATGAAAGATTAGCTTATATTAAAACAAACCCACAAACACCTCATTTTAGGCCATCACCCTTAGCCCATTTACAAACCCTTTTAGTCCGCTTACAAACCTTTTCGGCCCAAAGCTATAAATAACATTTAACCGAGCAAATAAAAGCTACACTGCTGCAGAAGTGAACTCTTTTTCTTCATTCACCTGTTTCCTCTATCACAGATTTGTCCATATCATTCAATCTGGTCTTCCAATTCTTTTTCTCTCTCCATTCACACTCCATTGCTGTCTGTGCTGCTACAGTTCCGGCCTTCAACTATTGATGGGAAAAAACTCTCATGTTTCTATCAAGCCAAATATTATGAAGTGCTGCAGATAGCTTCCCCATTTATCCTCTTTGTTATTTGATAGCAAAACTTCTTCAGCTCCCTAATTTTGTAGAACTTCTTTATCGTCAATGTTCGCAATACCTCTACGTGTACGCACATTCTACAAAGAGATGAAATGCAGTCTCAATTTTCAATCCACAAAAAAAACAGTTCTGTTGAATACTGATGATGCCAAAGCTGAACAATCTGTCACATGTTAGTTTCCCATAAACTAACATCCACATAAAGAACTTCTGCTATAGATGCACTTGTTTATGCCAAACAATAGAAGAACTTTCTACAGTTAATCAACAACCCTTCATTATGTTGTAAACTTCCCTGATCACCAACTTCCCATTTCTGTCCAAACACCGATGCAGAGAACCATCAATTTTGGCTCTCAGATTCAATAACACATTCCAGGGCCAACTTTGGGATTCATTTTGTTTACATTCCCTAAGACACTTCCCATTTAACCCAACGCACATTTTTTTTTGTTCTCAATATCCCAAAGGTGTTGAAAAATGCAGCCAAATTCAATGTTGCAGGGTCTCTGATGCTCATGTCTCCCTACATTTTGCCTCTGCAGATTGTGTTGGAAAATGATTGTAAAACAAGTTGAATTTCATCAACTTATGGGCTTTGTTTTGAGTTGGGCTCGAACTGAATTAGAGTCAGTGGGCTTCGTTTTTGGATTCTCCTCTGCTAGTACTATAAAATTGACTGTTTAAACTCTCAAAATGGATAAAGGATGAATGAGATATGGATGCTCAAAGAGTCACTCTTAGAATGGAAACTTAGGCGGAAATTCGTTCGCATGTAATAAGTTTCTGTAATTTTTTACTATCTAAAATACGTTTGGATCGTGTGGAAGTCTCTAAAAAGCCCAAACCGCGTAGCTAATATTCTTAGAATCACGTGTGGAATATATGCGATTCGATACGTGGTTAATCATGATAAGGAATATGATATTCTTATCTTTCCAGAATCTATTCAAATATTTGTAAAATATTTGGTGGCTAGAGAATATTTTCTCTAATTAGGGAATCAGATATTCCACGGGTTTCTTCGACATCTATAAATATAGCCTCTATGTCAGCGAGAAACCTCGCACCATTCTCAAGTTCTTCCCTACTTTCAACTTGAGTTTTATCTTCTTTCTCTGTCTTTGTCGGTGATAGTCCTTCGGGTTTTGTGTGACTCCGAGGGAACGATGTCCACGACGAGACTCATTCGTTTCAAGGATAGCGAGTGTACTCGTGACTCCATCAATATGTGATATATGTGATTGCTTGAAACGTGCTTATTAATTGTATTTTAAGCTTTCCAATTGTACGCATGAATAATTAATAAAATTTCATTATTATTACCTATGTTAAATTGCTCGTGTAATTTCATATTTAATTTCCACATGTTTTATCAATATACGTTAATCAGTCTTGAAAGGAATGATTTTTTGTTGAGTTATATTGATTAAATTTAGTCGGAAAATTACACGTCGAAATTAATGCCTATGTCGATGAAATCGCATTTCTTATATTCCGTAATATGCATTACATGTCGTGTGGATTATATGCCTTTGCGAAGTATATGCCTTTGCGAATTATATGTCATATCATATGCCATGCATGCGACTTATATGCATAGCGAATTATGCCTAATTTGAAAATGAAAATGATATGCCCGCAATATGCAAACATATTGGAATTGAGTGTGTGATCAATGTGCATGCAGTCGTCTACATGTACTAATAGATTGTCTGGCATGCTAAAATAGTCACCGAATGTAATTTAGTTTGAAACTGCATGACTTCTGATATTTATTAAAATAAAATCGTTTAGTTTTGGTACAACAGAACTAAAAATATCCCCTATAATATTTATATGCAATATAAAATGTGTACATATATTTAACAGAATTTTTTATATGTATGCATGTGAATCCGAGACGACTACACGGGAGGAATTTGATTCATGGAGTTACTCGGTGTATTGGGATTCTTAACCAAGAGGTTATGGTATTTATGATTGAAAATCTGCTATTTAAATGTTACTGCATTTAAAGGTGATGTTGTATGCTTTAATTACTTAAATTTCATGCCAATTTCAGACAATCGGAGGCCGAGACCATTGCGTGCAATATTTTAAATTTGAAATAGGCTTAACTGTTTTTAATTGCATGCTTAATTGTATTCGAGTAAGATATATTTTGAATTTGTGAAATTCATTAGATTTTTTTATTTGCAACAAAATCGCAAGTTATGGATATTGGTTTAAAAATATTGTGCATAATATTTATATGCAATATGAGATATTTAATGTGTACATATATTTAACGAGAATAATTTTGGATTGTACGCATTGGTGACTTCGCGAGTACATGGTATGTACGTGACAAGCTTGTTGTGTGATTTGGTGTAATGATCATGTTGTGGGTTCTAGAAATGAACCGGTATTGAGAACCTAACCGTCTCTTTGAAAGCTTATTTTAATATCAGGATGCCGTATATGATTAAGGTAATCTGATGTTGCCTAAAATGTAGATTTAAATCAATTTAATCAAATGAATAGAATTGAGCTTTGATGAACAACTTTGCCCAAAGAAAATATGATTTGCCTTTTGTTGTGATTAAAGTTGTGGTCGTTGACTTTACTAAATTAGTCAACCAAGATTAATATATGGAAGTACAATATCGAAAACGATAAAAACAATTTTATGGATTTATTTTTCTTTCTCAAACTTTGTGCTAATTGATCGCAAAGTAGTATATATTCGATTAATTCAAGACTCGAAGCCATGCATTACGAATGGAGTTATTGAATATCTATTCTAAGTACACTATGCATTAAGCTATACTTTCCATTGAAAAAATAAAGGTGCCACATGATATGGATTTCTTATATGAATTGAAATTTTAAATTGTTTATCATTTTGATGATTTGCATGTGATTATGTGGATTTTATCTATCATGAAAGTTTTAAGAGTCAGGATTGATTCTTGATTTCATGTGTTGGGTTAATGGAAAAATCTTATTGATTTTGATCTTGACAAAGTTTGAAAACTTGGGTACTGATTATGTTTATCATAACTTTGTCTTTCTTTGACCAACGATATTTGTTGATTTCTGAATGGAAAAATTAAGCACCATCGAGGATCGATAAGTGTGGATTTCAATTAATTGACTATTTGTGATGGTATTAGCAGTTTTGATTGCACAAAAAATGAGCATGTATATATGCTTGGATATTCAACATTTTTTGGTTATCGTGTATGACCTAGAAAATATAAACGTGATGACATTAGTTTGTAACTATGTATGGGGTGTTAGTTCTTGTGAATCATGGCATAAGCCCTTAAGCATGAGTTGTACAGACTATGCTGAGAATTCCGATTACTTGTAATCTAAGAATTATTGGGAAAGACTCTAGAATTTGGTTGAGAAACCTAAGAATCTTGAGATTGGGAATCCCAAGACTTTTGATCAAATATCTAGTTTCTGGTTGGAAAACCTAAGAACCGTGAGATTGGAAATCCCGAGACATTTGGTCAAATCTCTAGATTTTGGTTGGAAAAACCTGAGAATTCTGAGATAAGAGAGTCCTAAGATATTTGGTCTAGGAACCCTAAGACATGAGGTTCTAAGGAACTTAACATGTGTGAGGATGTTAAATGAAATCAACCAAATGTGGGGGAAAATGAAAATCTAAAAAATTCAATGATAATATGAATTTTGATAGGAATAACTCAAGTTGAAAAGTCGTCATGAGAGACTTAGATACGAGTGGATTGATTTGGGAATATAAGAACTCGAACTCGAGTTGAGGTGTGAACTCGAACTCAAGTTGAGCAATTGACTCGAATGTGTTTCGAGCACGAAAGCACTCAAAATGGATTTGAGAAGTCTAGAAGTCAAGTGCATTTGTACTTAAATTTGACTTGATTATGGGTATGATATTTGTGAGTAGTTAGTAAACTCACATTGTACCTATAGAATTGAAAAAATCTGCGTCATAAGGGAAATCAGAGAAATCTCTAAATTGGATAGTTAACCGAATCATTGATTACTTGATACTACACTGTTGTGATAGTAATCATTATGGGATGAATGGTTAATTGAGATTGGGAGGTTTAGTTATCTCTAATTCCAAGAATGTTAGACAAATAAGATAGACTTCCGCAGTAAAATGTACGATAATGTTACGATTTTGAAAGGAACTATCCCTAAAAGAAATTTATGGGTAAGAACCTAGTGTTTGATTCAAATTTGAACAAACAAGACTTTTGCAAGCCATTGAGGTGGACAAAATAATGTTGTCAAAAGTGGTAGACGTAAAATTAACGAAACCACGTAATGCATTAAAGCCATTTGTGGTTATCAGTGGCCATAAAGGTAGATACGTAGAATCCTTTGGTGAATGTGATTCACAATGTAGGATTTCACTAGATCATTCTTATGTACTTACACCAACCAAATGTGGTGGTTGAAAAAAAAATCGTTAGAAATGATCAAAACGATGTGGGGGAGCCTTTACGTTGGCTGGATATCTTTTAAATAAGATACCCCGGGAAGGAGGAAAATAAAACTCCTTAGAGAAATCCTACAAGTTCTTTCAAATGTGGGGGTTGACATATTGCGAATGTAGTAAAAGGAATACTTATACAGTATCTTTACTAGATATGCACAATGCTAAAGTGCTTTCAATTTCTTGAGATTCACAAGAAATACACGGAAATTGGAAATACATCTTGATGGAAAGTGTATTTTATGGAAATTTCATATAAAGATCCTGATTTTTCTTAAATGGACTTAAGAGTTTATAGATGGAATCGTTAAGGATTAAGGATAAACCAACAAAGGAAACGAGATTCCATGAAATGATGTTTGTGAAAAACAATGATCAATAGAGAGATTGATCTACCACATGAGTGGAAATCACTAGAGCACTAGTTGATTTCAATGATTAGTAAGTATATTTGTGTACTTGATGGGTGTTCTCTAAATGCAAGAATGAATCCAAAGGTGATGGTACTTGCTATTGAGGCTTTGTGAAAGCTAAAATTTCATCTAATGGACCTAAATGGTAAATTGGAGATTTAGATAGTAAAATATGAATAGAGCAATATGAAAAGCTCAATGCTCCTAAACGACCCATCATTTGACCAAACTAATTGTTTTTTAGCCAATGATATTGAATCAAGGAATTCGATGATGGCATATACGCTAAGGGACACGAAAAATGACCATGTCATTTATGTTGTTGTATTGGTGATTTTCTCATTGATATTAATATTGATACGATGATTGAGTCTCTGAGAGATGTGTCGTATTCAATGTAATGACTCTAACATTATGAGTTGCCTTTGTGAAGGTGAGTTGTCTCTTAAGAAGAGTACTCAAGAGTCATTGGTACCTATTAAAGTGCACATCAGACATTGCTTACAATGGAAAGTAAAACGATACACGAGTAATCTATAACGATCACTGGAAACAAGCACTGTGTGAGACTCGTGGATATGACTTAAATTGTGTAGAGAAATGATTCTCTCTTGCTAGATTCATAAAGGAATCTAAGTCAGTTGTGTTGGACAAAATTGGGAAAAAGAATTATTGTCCATGCCCTTTAGTGGAGGATATCCTAGGGTGACCAAAGCATGTAAATTCATATTGGTGTACAGTAAAGCTACATTGATAGTGGTGCATCTCGATATAGACACTATACCATTAGACAACTACTCTCTGTGAGAATTATCAATGTTGACTACGTAAGGTTAATGTGATAAGGGTTGTGATTCTTTGACGAAAGGAATGAACCGAGTTCTTGACGAAGAAATTGAATCAAGAGTTAGTTGAGAACTCATTGAAAGGAATAAGACTAAGTCCAATAAATGATGAGTACGTACGTAGATACCCAACATATGTGACGGAGATCCCAAGATCTAGGTTCAAAGGGACAACTAAACTTCAAAGACCCATTGCGATCACTGTGGGGGGTTCATACCTCCTGTCTTATTCCTATGATGAAGAAACAATGAAGTGAATGGAGGTTAAGAATTAAATCGATTTTAATGATTCACGGCATTGAGTGTATGATACTTGAAAGAGCGCATAGTTTACATAACTGCTCATGCTAAGAATCACCTATGTAAGCGAGAAGTGTGACCGCTTCGAAAGGGAATTGTAGGGACGCGATTCCTTAGAAACCTTACAGAACTAGGGGTGTGTCATGGCCTGATTAATGGACACAACCGAGGAAAGCACAAAGGCTAGGAAAGATATATGTGGGAAGGGCATTGTCATTCACACAAGCGGTTGGGGAAGTTCAAGGACATCGCGTTTACTTCCTAACTAGTGGGCTAAGTGTACTCTCTCAAGGGAAAGTTCAAAGGGTGGCACCTACTTATCCTATGCAGCATCTATGCCGTCGAAATGAATCTATCACCAAGTCAAAATTTGTGTCTGGCCTGATTTATCCATTCATGTGGGGGATTGTTTGAAAATGATTGTAAAACAAGTTGAATTTCATCAACTTTTAGGCTTTTTTTTGAGTTGGACTCAAACTGAATTAGAGTCAGTGGGTCTCATTTTTGGATTTTCCTCTGCGAGTACTATAAAATCGACTATTTAAAGTCTCAAAACAGATAAAGGGTGAATGAGATATGGATGTTCAAAGAGTCACTCTTAGAATGGAAAGTTGGGCAGAAATTCATTCGCACGTAATAAGTTTTCTGTAATTTTTTACTTTCTAAAATACGTTTGGATAGTGTGGAAGTCTCTAGAAAGCCTTAACCGCGTAGCAAATATTCTTAGAATCACGTGTGGAATATATGAGATTCGATACGCGGTTAATCATGATAAGGAATATGATATTCTTATCTTTCTAGAATCTATTCAAATACTTGTAAAATATTTGGTGGTTAGAGAATATTTTCTCTGATTACGGGAATCAAATCTTCCACGTATCTTTCCATAGGGTTTCTTCGACATCTATAAATAGAGCCTCTATGTCAGACAGAAACCTCGCACCATTCTCAAGTTCTTCCCTACTTCTAAACTTGAGTCTTATCTTCTTTCTCTGTCTTTGTCGGTGATAGTCCTTTGGGTTTTGTGTGACTCCGAGGTAATTTTTACTTGTTAAAATTACCTTCGATGGTTTTATCCTAGGGAACGGTGTCCACGACGGGATTCATTCGTTTCAAGGACAGCGAGTGTACTCGTGAATCCATCAATATGTGATATATGTGATTGCTTGAAACGTACTTATTAATTGTATTTTAAGCTTTCCAATTGTACGCATGAATAATTAATACAATTTCATTATTGTTACTTATGTTAAATTGCTCGTGTAATTTCATTATTTAATTTCCACATGTTTTATCAATATACGTTCAACAGATTGCACTCTATGATGCAGCTGAAAAACCTCTCCGATCCTCCTCTCTTCCCTATAGGTTACCCTTCTGGTATCTTCATTATATTTCCCCAATACCCTGTGATACTCATTAGAATAGAGTTTATAAGCTGCATCCTCCTTGCATAAGATATTGTTTTAAAATTCCAGCCCTTGATTTTATGTCTCACTTTTTGAACTAGGTTCTCACAATCTTCCTTGTCCCATTTTACATTGGAAAAAGGAAGACCCAAATATTTCATAGGTAAATCCCCTTTTACAACTTGTAATATAGAAGCAAGAATAAATTGTTCATCAACATCTATTTTAGAAAACACCACATTTGATTTTGCTGTATTAACATCAAACCCTGATATACCATAAAATAATCCCAACACTTTTTTAACACACTCAACTAACTTCCTATTTGCACCGCAGAAAACCAATAAGTCATCTACAAACATAAGGGAGTTAATACTTGCTTTATTGTAATCTATATGTTTCTTCTCGAAACCTCAACCAAACAGCCTGGACAAATGCTCCATGCAAATCACAAATTATAGTGGGGACATAGGATCTCCTTGTTTCACACCTTTTTAAGCTTCAAAAACCTCTATGTATCTACACATTAATTCACAAGCAATATCTGGATTTCCTTACACATCTCATAATCCAATCAACCATTAATTCTCATATAGCCAATCACTGAGAAGATCCCAACTGATATTGTAAAATGTCTTACTGATATCCAATTGTGATACACAGCTGGGTTTCATCTTCTCATTTCTATACCTATGCAATACCTCTTGAGCAAGTAACAAATTATGAGAAATATACCTTCCTTTTATAAATGCACTTTGAATAGAACTAATTATATCAGGAAGTACGCTTCTCAGTCTAGAACAAATCACCTTTGCAATTAACGTGTACACTATAGAGCAACAAGAGATAGGTCTAAAGTAAGAAGCAACTTGTGGAATAGTTACCTTTGGCAAAAGGGCAATAACTGCAGTGTTAAAGCTTTCAGGTGTCTCTTCTCCTTCAAAAAAGTTTTTAATTAAAGACTACATCGTCCCCAATTATACTCCAACTTTCTTTAAAGAATTGGCTTGTAAAGCCATCTTTTCCCGGGCATTTCAGAAAATGAATACCTTTTAGAGCTAATTTTATCTCCTCTTAACTTACTAGAAGAATCATCTTAGCCTGCTGCTCCATACTCAATACCCTTCCATATTTTGCTACATCCTTATCTAGCTTTACAGTCCCTGAACTGCTACCCAATGCAGTTTTGAAGTGCCTTTGTAACTCCTCCTCGATTTTTTCATGCTCTGTAACTGTAACTCCATCCACCACACAATATTTTTTTATACTGCCTTGATTTTACAGCTTAATAAAATAACTTCGTAGGTCGATCTCCCTCACATACATTGCATTTTTTATTTCTGTTGAAGAAATCTATTTGCAGCTTCCTGTAGTTTCTCAAGTTCCTTCTTGGCTTCATTTTCACACTTGTGACTTAATTCTAACAGTGGATTTTCATTCAATTTTTCCAATGCTGTTCTCCACTCATTCTGCTTCATATCCAACTTCTCCCCAATATCACCAAATTATCTTCTATTTAGCATTGAAAGAGGTTTTTCCAAAGCTTTGAGAATAGTTTTCATTTCAGCCAAAGTCCTCACTCTTCTCGCTTCTTCAAATATGCTCCACCGTACCCTTAAATTGAGGTTACAAAGAAAACATGTTGAAGTTTTAAAAAGGCTTTTTTAACTTCACATTTTCTGCATCAAATCCGAACATCAGAAGCAAATGATCAGACATAGATTCCTATCTGATTTAATAGAAAGCCTTTTTCATCTCCTACAGCCATATATCATTTATAAACTCTCTATCTAGTCTACTCATCACTCTATCTGAACTGTGAAGAAATTTGGTCTTCACCCAATTGTCCATGAACATTCACTTCTTTGGAGGATAGCAAAGACAATCATTCAAAGCATTAAATTTCAACATTATTCTCATCCCATGCTTAGCAAGTTGAAGCATTATTTCTTTGACTATTGGGGTTCAACTATCATGATTTTTTGGCAAGAACCATTTGGAAGTAATGTTCACAACCTATTCTTGAAGCTAGGAGGAGGATTTCTTAGGATATTGGGATAAGTTTTGTTTGAGAGCTCTTGGCCATTGGTGAACTTGGAGTAGTATAAATAGGGGATGAACTTAGTAGTTCAAACACACTTCAAGCATAGCATTCCTTTGCTACTTGCTTTCTTCTCCCTTTAGCTCTCCTTTGTAGTTGTAGAAGCCAAAACCCTCATCTTTATATTTTGCCACATAAATCCTTCATAGATGATAGGCAAAGTCTTGTAATACTTTCTCCACACATAGTGAAGCTCCCGGTCTCCTCCGGCCGTGGATGTAGGTCAACTTGACCAAACCACGTAAATTCTTGTGTCCATCATTTCCTTTATTTTCTTTACGTTGTCTTTGTTATCCATCTTTTTGGACTAATAGATATCTCGTGAGATTCATATTCCTAACTCGAACCTTCTCTCCTATTACTCCAAGTATACTTACACCTAGTGGTTTTAATTTCTAGCAACTCCAAATTTTCAACAGCATCCGGGAAATCCTCTGTTTCTTTTTCTTCTATTGGAACTCCAAGTTGAATCGAACGAGAAGCTCGAAGGAAGTAACCAATTCAAAGCAAAGGTGGTTTCAGTCATCCTCTGCTTACAGCCTAATTAAAATCGAGGTTCCATCTTAGTACGCAAAGTCTGAAGCAAAAAAAGGGAAATCCAGAGAATGACCCTTTGCTAAAATGTTCATTTCTAGCAAATCATCTCTCCACATTAGCCATATTCTCCCTCCAGCAACCACATCAAAGTTAGAACACATTTCCCAGTTCAATCCCATACTCCTCAGTACCTCTTTTTCTTTTTTGATTTTTGTTTCCAGTAAACAAAATAAGCCAATATTATATTGCAAGCAGAATTTCTTGACAACACTGTGCTTGCTGGATTTAGTTAACCCTCACACATTCCATACCAGGCAATTACACTCCATCAGGTGGTTTATCTTCTTTCCCCTTCACATACTTTCATAACTTCCAACTCCCTGATCTCCTGAGATACTTTCAGACCTCTTCAAAATTGATTCTTGACTATTTTCATCCCCTCCAGATATTCTACCTTCCCTAACAAAATTCAAATCCTTTCCATTCTCTTCTCCATTTATTGATTTTTTAACAGTCACATACACCTTCCAGCCTTTAGGTATCACCTCTTGTTTAGTCTCAATTTTACCCCTGCATTAATAAAAACAATGCCCCAACATGTTAATGCCTCCACATCTAACCGGTTTCCATTCAAACATCAGTTTTTGCTGCATGATTATTTTATGTTCATTCAAATAAAGAATAAATTGTTTTTTTGGTCCCCGACGTAGCATCTTATACCATATTTTGGTTCCTGATTTGTTAAGGAAATATAATATTACTTGTAATTGTATTTATATTCTATTACCTTAACAAATACATATTATTACTTATTTTAACTTATAAAATACAATGTTCAAGTTTTATAAAAAAAATTACAACATTTAATATAAAAATCACTGTGGACTATCCATAAGCTTATGAAAAGACCACATTTCCTGAGATTTTATCCTTTTGTATTATGTATTTTTATATTTTCACATTCAAATACATATTATTACTTGTTTTGACTTTTAAAATACCTTATTGAAGTTTTATAATAAAAATACAACATTTAAGTTAAAAACTACTGTACATGTACTATCGATAAGCTTATGAAAATGCTGCTTTCCTGATACTTTCTATTTCATTAATTAGTTGAAATACAGAGGAAAAGAAAACCCATAAACATCACTATTTAATATATAAAATACTCCACCGACTAAGTAGAAATGGTGAAATTATTTTAACTCATTATTTTATGTGTTTTGATATGGCAGACAATAATTGTGAAAATTATGGATATTTTAGAAAAGAGTCTGTCTCCTATAACACCGTCTCATGATGAGACAATTCACTAGAGGCAAAATAAGAGAAGGGCAAACTAAATTCGAGGGTCAAATTACAAATAATTTACACTGGGGGCAATCAATGAAAGGCATGAGAAATACCAGGGACCAAATAGAAAATAACCAAAATTTTGACACTGAATGCGTCTTCCTCCTTCATCCGCCTTGCCCTCCGTCGAAGCTGCCTTGTCGTCTCCTTGCCACCTCGTCGTCTCCGCCGTCGCATCTCCTCTGCATCATCGTCACATCGCCCACACATTGCCGTGTCATCGTATCGAGTTTAAATACATTCAAAATTTTCCCAAAAACCCTAGTCTACGTTGCCTCATCGTCGCATTGAGTTGCCTTGACGTCTAGCTTCACCGTCGTCGCTGCATGGCCGTTGCTGGCCTTGCATCGCCATTCCCATCCCATCTCTATCTCCTCGTCGTCATACACTTGCTCAAATTTTAGGAATCACAGCTGAAATTGGAAAACAATTCTGATGGTGTTAAATTCCTCACTGGTGCTAAACATCGAAATTGGATGGCTAAGAGGGCCGGAAATCATCTGATTTCTGGCGATGGGTAGGGCTGATAGGATTTCTGGTGACAATTCGTTCGGTAGGGTTGCTAGCATTTTTTTCGGTGACAACAGTTACGGGTTGGGTATGGTTCTGAATCGGGTTAGAAGAGTGGATCCAGTTTAATTTTGTAGGCTTGATGATATGAATCTCCTTGCGAAGACTCACGATTTGCGGAATTATATCTTTGATCTAGTGAAGGGATCTGCAAACCCGCACTATCTCGCACGAAGTTCAGGAGTCTAGCCCTCAGGGTACGCCTAACTTCGACTTGCTCTCTAACTAGCCCTCAGGATCAGATTACAAGGTTTATTGATACTTAACTAGCCCTCGGGGTTAAGCAACAATGGATTAGCTCGCAAGCAAAGAGTATGAACTCAAAAGGTTGTATATTTGATTGATGAAAGGTTGTAATTTTCGTCCATAAGGCCTCCCTTTTTATAGGGTTACAATCTTGCCTCAAATCCTAATCACAAATGGAAACGGAATCAACTTATGGCAGCTTTAAGAAGCTAAAACCATATCTAACTAAAATACCTAAAATAAATGGTAATCTAAGGTAATCAGGTTGAATTCTTCAAGAAGTAACCTTGAAGAATATTACCTTATATAATCTTACCAAATATAATTCTAATCAGAATAAAACTGAATATACTAAACCTTAATGGACTGTATTTTCGAAATTCAGCTCTTCAAAGCCCACATGGCCGAGCTATCAGTCCAATAAACCCAAAATGACATTAATTTACAGTGATCACACTACCTCATTAAAAACCCAGTGGGAAAAAAGAGTATAGTGTTCTTCATGATGTCTTCAGTTCGTCGACAATCTTGAATAATGAATCCAAGATGTCGATGGTGACTCCTTCTTCAATTCTTCATCATAAAGGCGATCAATCAAAGCATTTAAAACAGCATCCCTAAGCTTAGTCCTTGACCTAGTCATAGGTCCTGCCATGTCACTTAGAGGATCTCGAACATATCCTTTAAATGTTTGATCAAGTCGTGGAATGTCTTCATTTATGGTGGTAGTCGTCTTGGCATCTCCATCACTTGATTATTTAGGCTTTGTCTTTAGTTGAGCCTAACTTTAAAAACTTCACCTTCGAATTATAATTCATCCTATTAAATTATATAACATCATTTGGGCCTGATTATTTAGGCTTTGTCTTTAGTTGGGCCTAACTTTTAAAAATTCACCATCAACTTGTAATTAATCCTATTAAATTATTAAAACATCAAGGTTAAAAATGAATTCTAAGGAAAAATAAATTAAATTGATAAGAATTACATAAAAATAGTAAAATATCAAATAAAAAAACTAAAAATACACTAGATTATAGTTAAACATCAAATAAATTAGAATAGTTTAACGTTAGGTATATATTAAATACACATCAAACCAAAATTGTTAAAAATAAAATAGGTTAAAAATTTTAAAAATGATAAAAATGACATCCAATACAAAATTAAAATACACATATTGCTCAGTTAATCTAAAATTAGCTTGCCGGGACTTGATTATTATTTACTGTCATACTGAGATGTTACACAATTATGTTGTGATGGTTCGCTTTTTTTATTTGATGTTTTATGAACATGTTGATTCAAACAAGATATTCATATGCTCCACTGCAATTATACATTCCATTATTGTTGCATTGAAATAACTTTTTAAACATCATTCATTGCAAAAAAAGGTTCAAATGCCCTAAAAACTCGCTAACAAAAAAATTGAAAAAAATTCAATCAAGCTCAAACATCAATAATTATCAAGAGCCTCAACACTAACAATCAACCATCTTAACTGAAAAATCAATGCCAAACAATACATCCCAAGCAATCAAATTTTATTTCCCCCCCCCCAACTTATTTCCCTTCTTTGCTCGCTTGTTCACAGACTTGCCTTCTCTCATGCTGGTTTGGAAGAGGATGGCTCTTCTACTCCACCAACGCCAGGATCAAAGGTCGATCCGGTCCTTTGTTCAAGGGAACATCTTCAGGAGCATGATTCCCAACAATATGTTTTTAGTATCTCATTAATGGCATCGTAAAGCTCTACCTTGGAAAGTGTTCATGTGAAAAAAAACATAAAACTTCACATACATTAATAAAAACTTCAATATCTGAAATTAAAATATCACAATAGCACACATAACATGACTGACAACTACATTGTGAAACATCAAATACAGTATTTAAAACATTAATATCAAAATTTTAAAACATCAATCACTAAACACTAAAATATCAAAAGAATGAAACTGAACATCAGTTGCATAATCAAATATGAATACACCACGAGCATCAAATACTGGAATTAAAACATCACACCAACATAGATAAAAGTACTTAAAACCTAAAGCATGAAACATCACATAGAAAACCATAAACATCAACAACAGTATGTAAAACATCACATCTGAAAATCAACAAAAATTACAGATCCCATATCCTTCTCGATTAGAACAATAGTGGGCAAGCGTTCTTCAACATCTAAGAAACAGCAACAACAACACAAAAAGTTTAACAAATTGTAACAAACTCCTAACAAATCACACACAATCAAAACTGAACATCAATTTCACACGTAATCATGAAAACACCACAGGCATTAAACACTAAAAGTAAAACATCACACCAACAATGATAACGATATTTAAAGCCTAAAACCTGAAACTCTCACTGAAAATGAGAAACATCATTAAATGTACCTGAAACATCACTGCTGAAAATTAAGGAAACTTACAAATCCTTCTTCCTTCTCGATTGCTAAAATAGTGAGCAAGTGCTCTTAGACATCTAAGAAACACAAACAACAACAACACAAAAATGAGCACAAATCATAACAAAACCCTAAAGTATCACACACACATTCAAACAACAAAACTGAACATCAACTGCACACTTAAAAATACTACAAGCATCTAATACTGGAAGTAAATCATCACACAAGAACAGGTAACAGTACTTGAACCCTAAACATGAAACATCACACAGAAAACTTGAAAAAATCAATAACAGTATTTAAAACAGTACATCTGCAAAATAACAAAATTTACAAATCCTTTTCCCTTCTTAATTGCAGCAACAGTGGGCAAGCATTTTTATACATCTAAGGAACATCAACAACAACAAAAAATTAGCACAAATCATAACAAAATCCTAAGATATCACACACAATAAAAACAGAACATGAATTGTAGACTTAAGCATGAAAACACCACAAATATCAAGCGCTGAAATTAAAACATTACAACAACACTTAACAGTACTTAAAGCCTGAAAACTGAAATATTACACTGAAAACGAGAAATATCATTAACTGTACCTAAAATATTGCAGTAGAAAATTAAGAAAACTTACAAATCCTTCTTCCTTTTCGATTGCAGCAGCAGTGATGCAAATCTCCTTGGACATCTAACAAACAGCAGCAACAACACAAATATTAGCACAAATCTGTAAGAACAACTCACAAAATACAAAAAATAGAGAAATCCACAAATACTAACACATTGCAAAACATAAACCCTAGAAAATCACATGAACAAAAAAACAAAAATTAAAAACAATAAAATATGCATAAAAACTCTGAGCAAAGATATTATCTTTGAAGATAAACACAAAACGAAGCTTGTATTGTGTTCGGCCGCAGGAAAATTTGCCGGAAAACTCCAAAATTGTGCGCAAGAAAGGAGGAAGAGAAATGGAGAGTATGTGCGGTTAATTGGAAGAAAATGAGCTCGAATTGAAGAAAGATGGAAGAGAAATGGAGATGAGAGAGAATAAGGAGGTCGTTTGCAGGAGATAGGAAAGGAGAACAGAGAGAAAGTTTCAGAAAAATATGAGAGAAGAATGAGAAAATATTGATAATTATACCTGGGCTTAAATGTAAATTAATAAAATTTTCCATCCAGCCCCTATACTTTTAAAGCTTCAATTAGAAACGTCATTTGCAATTAAATTCATGGTCTCACTATGAGATGGCCTTATACAAGGCTTTGTCAAAAAAAAATTGTGGGTTCAGTCTAAGAATTGTTAAAGTCAAAGAGAATATTTTAAGAATTTAACAAAATATTAACTCTTTGCAATTTAAAATGATTTTTAAATCATACCATTTTTGCTGGGATGGAAGAAAAAGAAAATTGTGTCCTTTCTTTTAGGACGGACATAAAAGGAAATTGTGTCATTTTTGCTGGAACGAAGGGAGAACAAGTGGTAGGGACCATTCTTTCTATCTTACTGTATTTGGCACATTTTATTTTTTATTATTTTTATATTAGCATACTTTCTCGTTTTGACAAGATTCCTTCAATTGATTGACCTATTCTATTTTTTCTTTATAAATTCAATTTCATCTCATATTTTACTCACAATTTAAGTATCTAAAATTACAATGTCAAATAAAAAGTACAGTGAGTATACTACTTACATCCATGATTCCTCATCTTTAACCAAATATCTTCTACCTAAACCAAAGATTCTATTTGTGTTTTTTATTTCCCCTACAATTCAATATAGTCCTCTAGTTTTGTAAAATGTAGGTATCTTAATTAAGTTTGCAATTTTTAATTAAAAAAATAATAGTAATTAATATCTTGCTTAGTTTTTTTAGATGACTCGCCCTTAAGCTCTTATAATTAGGGATAAAATCCTACTTACGAAATTCCTGTATTGTATAGGTGACATCATAACAAAAGTCTATCAAAAAAAAAGAGAAGATGAAGCTGAGGTGTATGTCCTCTTCAGTAAAGTGCCAGAATTTTCAAATGCTGGACCTAAATTGATGCCAAAACTAAGTTGAAACTATGTAGAAAATAAGGGTAATAATTGTGTGTCTGTATTCTTGAATTCATGATACATTATATAGTAGTACGAGATACCTATACAAGCTAGGAAAAGGTAACTGAATACAATTACATCTATAATTATTGTTGTGCGGAATGGAGAAAGAACAGAAAATATGAACGAAAATAACAAGACACAAGATTTACGTGGTTCACCAATTTGGCTACATCCACGGGAGACGGATTCACTATAATAGGTAGCAGGTTACAGATGCCAAGAAATTGGCCAGATTTCTACCTATCTAAGTGCAGAACAGAATTAATGTTTACAGAGAGAAGAGAGACACTTTATATATTGTCTCCACTAAACCCTAACAAACTGGGCCAAAACACAATTCGGCCCAAATTCAAGGCATACCAACAAATCTCCACCTTGACTTGAATCCTCAAAGCAGAAACTCCAGACGCACCATTACAGTGCCAGATGAGCAGACTTATCCCTCCACTCCCGGGACTGCCCATAGAGCACCTAATCAGCTCTGATGT
The DNA here is from genome assembly GCA_037428765.1 of Rubia yunnanensis. Taxonomy (NCBI): domain Eukaryota; kingdom Viridiplantae; phylum Streptophyta; class Magnoliopsida; order Gentianales; family Rubiaceae; genus Rubia; species Rubia yunnanensis. Next base: position 94,796,136 of record CM075065.1, read on the forward strand.
TCAGCAAGTCCAAACAATGTTGAAACTTGCTATGTGGAACAGGTTTGGTGAACATATCAGCGGGGTTGTCAGCAGTTCCCACTTTCTTCACCCTGATTCTCCTCTCACTCCTCAGGAAATGATATCTGACATCAATATGCTTGGTCCTCTCATGATGGACCTGATCCTTGGCTAGGCAGATTGCACTCAAACTGTCACAATATACAGTAGCCTGATCATGATGTAGACCAAGATCACTAACCAGCCCTTTCAGCCATATTCCCTCCTTTGCAGCCTCTGTCAGAGCCATGTACTCTGCTTCCGTAGTAGACAACGTCACTGTAGGTTGCAAAGTCGCCTTCCAACTAACCACAGAACCTCCCAAAGTGAATACATAACCAGTCATCGATCTCCTCGTGTCAACATCACCAGCATAATCAGAATCAGAGTAGCCTGTAACTAAGCACTCGGTATCACCTCCATAAATGAGACCCACATCAGACGTACCTCTAAGATACCTGAAAATCCTCTTCACAGCTTGCCAATGTTCCTTTCCCGGTTGCCCCATGAACATGCTCACAACACTGACTGCCTGTGCTAAATCTGGCCTCGTGCAAACCATAGCATACATCAAGCTCCCCACCGCGCTGGCATAAGGAACCCGAGACATATACTCCTTCTCCTCGTCTGACTGAGGAGCAAACATAGTGGTGAGATGAATATTTGCAGCACTAGGAGTGTCTATAGGCTTGGCTGTAGACATGCCAAACCTAGCCAACACTTTCTGAATGTAGCCTTTCTGTGACAAGAAAAGCTTCCGCTAACTTCGATCCCTGAGAATCTCCATTCCTAGTATCTTCCGAGCTGCACCCAGGTCCTTCATCTCAAACTCAGCACTAAGAAGTCCTTTCAACTTCTGAATCTCGTGCTTACTCTTTGCGGCTACCAGTATGTCATCTACATAAAGCACCAGATAGATGAATGACCCATCTCTCAACCTGCTGTAGTAGACACAACAGTCATAAGCACACCTCGTATATCCCAGCTGAAGCATGTAACTGTCAAAATTCTCGTACCACTGCCTCGGAGACTGCTTAAGTCCATACAAAGACTTCTTCAACTTGCAAACATACTTTTCCTTGCCAGGAACCTGGAAACCATCTGGCTGAGTCATGTACAACTCTTCCTCCAACTCTCCATGTAGAAAAGCGGTCTTCACATCAAGTTGTTCAAGCTCCAAATCCTGATGTGTCACTATAACTAGCAACACCCTGATGGAAGTGTGTCTGACCACTGGTGAGAAAATCTCATTGTAATCTACTCCCTCTCTCTGACTGAAACCTCTAGCAACAACTCTAGCCTTGTACTTGACTCCCTCTGTAGGTGATATCCCTTCCTTTTTCTTGAAAACCCATTTGCAAGTGATAACCTTTCTCCCTTGAGGCTGTTGAACCAAATCCCATGTCTGATTCTTCTGAAGAGACTCCATCTCATCTCCCATTGCATCAAGCCATTTGTCAACATCAGTACCTGAAACAGCTTCTCTGTAGGTGGATGGCTCATGAGTATCCACCTCCTCAGCAACCTGTAGTGCATAACCCACCATATCCTCAAACCCATATCTCTTAGGCGCCCCAACTCCAACCCTCCTGGGTCGGTCCTGAGCTAAACTACGGACTGTAGCTCCTGATGGTTGGGGATCTGGTGGTGGAGATTCCGGTATCTCAGATTCTGTCTGTGGCTCTTGATTCACCTCAAATTGTTCCAATCTATTTTCACCTTGAGTGACTTCAAGCTCCACCTGTTTATCAACTCCACTAGTTTCTGGCACAACTGTGGGCTTCACCATAGATCTAAGCAAAGAATTTTCATCAAAGACAACGTCCCTGCTCAGAATAACCCTCTTCTCAGATGGAGACCATATCCTGGATCCTTTAACTCCATCTCCATAACCCACAAGGACACCCTTCTTGGCTCGGGGCTCTAACTTACCATCACTAACATGATAATAAGATGTACAACCAAAAACTTTTAACTTGGAGTAATCAACAACTTTACCTGACCACAACTCCATAGGTATTTTGCACTCTATACCCGTGTGAGGCCCGTGGTTGATCAGGTAACAAGCTGTACTCACCGCCTCTGCCCAGAATCTCATTTCCAAACCAGTATTAGAGAGCATGCACCTCGCTCTCGCCAGCAATGTCTGATTCATCCGCTCAGCTACGCCATTCTGCTGTGGCGTATTCCTGACTGTATGATGACGAGCAATCCCTTCATCCCTACAAAACTGATCAAACTCAGACGAGCAAAATTCCAGCCCATTATCAGTTCGAAGCCTCTTGATCTTCTTCCCCGTCTGATTCTCCACCAAAGCTTTCCACTCCTTGAACTTCGAGAAAGCTTCACTCTTATGTTTCATCATGATAACCCAAGTCATCCTTGAGTAATCATCAATCAGAGAAACAAAGTACCTGTGACCTCCCAGTGACTCAACTCGGGAAGGTCCCCAACAATCAGAATGGATGTAATCCAATGTGCCCTTTGTTCTATGAATCGCCTTAGGAAACTTGCTGCGGTGATGCTTCCCAAAAATGCAATGCTCACAGAAGTCCAAGCTCTTGATCTTGTGGCCACCAAGAAGATCATACTTCGACAGAATCTGCATCCCTCTTTCACCCATGTGACCAAGCCTCATATGCCATAACTTAGTCACATCATCCTGGTGAACCTCCGAAGATGCAACATTAACAGAATCCATAACCGTGGAACCTTGTAGAAAATACAAAGTACCATGCAGAACACCTTTCAGAACCAGCCTAGAACCTTTGCAGACACACAGAACTCCATCACTCCCTGAGTAGACGAAACCCTTTCTATCCAACGTAGGAAGAGAAATCAGATTCTTTGTCATCGATGAAACATGCCTGACATCGTTCAAAGTACAGAAACTACCATCATGCGTCCTGATCTTGATTGAACCAATCCCAACTACCTTGCACGCAACACCATTTGCCGTAGTAATGATGCCCTCAGCTTGCTCATAAGTTGAGAAATAATCTCTCCTTGGGCATATATGGTAGGATGGCCCAGAATCAAGAAACCACGCATTAGAATGATTATTTTGCCCAGTAACAGCTAGAGCAAAATCATCTTCAGAACTGAAATCCCCTTCAGCCACAGCAGCAGTACCCGATGTACTCCCAGATTTACTAGCCTTCTTTGGACACTCCTTTTTCCAATGCCCCTTCTCCTTACAGTAGTTACAAACATCATTGGCCTTAGGACCCTTTGAAGATGACTTCTTGCCCTTCTTCTTATTGCCGGTTTCCTTGCCCTTTGTGTTTCTGTCACTAGCAAACAAGCCAGAGACCTGACTTTCTGTACCTGTACCGTTTGCCTTATGTCGCAACTCTCTACTATGGAGAGAGGATCTTACTTCCTCCAGAGACACAGAATCTTTACCAACAATAAATGACTGAACAAAATTCTCATACGAAAGTGGTAAAGAAACTAGCAAAATCAAAGCAGCATCTTTATCTTCAATTTTCACATCTATATTTCGCAATTCTAATAACAAAGTATTCAATTGCTCTAGATGGACTCTGAGTTGTGTACCTTCCTGCATTCGGAGACCGAAGAGGCGTTGTTTCAGAAGCAGCTTGTTGGTTAGAGATTTCGTCATATACAAACTCTCCAACTTCAGCCACAGTTGTGCAGCAGTCTCCTGATCTGAGACCTCAGTGATGATTTCGTCCGCGAGACAAAGCATAATCGTCGAGTGTGCCTTTTCTTCCAGACTCACAACATCGCCAGAACTGCTCGCGAAATCCTTCGTCAGCGGAGTCCACAAACCTTGCTGTTTCAGCAAAGCTCGCATCTTGATCTGCCATAAACTGAAACTGTTTCTCCCGGTAAACTTGTCGATCTTCACGTTCAACCCAGACATCTTTCTCCCCGATCAGCCCCGATCTGATGAGCCCAGAATCCGATATACCCACTACGGATATCGCCGGAAAAAGAAATCGCTCTGATACCAGTTTGTTGTGCGGAATGGAGAAAGAACAGAAAATATGAACGAAAATAACAAGACACAAGATTTACGTGGTTCACCAATTTGGCTACATCCACGGGAGACGAATTCACTATAATAGGTAGCAGGTTACAGACGCCAAGAAATTGGCCAGATTTCTACCTATCTAAGTGTATAACAGAATTAATGTTTACAGAGAGAAGAGAGACACTTTATATATTGTCTCCACTAAACCCTAACAAACTGGGCCAAAACAAAATTCGGCCCAAATTCAAGGCATACCAACAATTATGGTAAGAATCCAAATCCAATTCCAATTCCTTAACAAACTAAGTTATAGCTGAAGCACGTGAGACAAGGTGCATTCACAACGTAGGGAGACGAGTATCCCTATTGATTTTAATTTTTGCCGAGTGAGAAATCTGGTTCCACATAACAGTTATGGCCTCATTGTGCTAATTGGTGTGCAGCTTCATTTTTTCCCTTGATTTTGCAGAAGCTCTTTACGTCAGGAAATCAATCTCATTCCACGTATGTCTACTAAACTCACATCCCGATACTTTAACTATATCCCTCAATTTATAAGAGTTCAGGTGCACCTTTAGAGTTTTTCAATTTATGTATCTAAATTTTGGGATTCTAAATTTATGATCCATTCCTTGAGCTGCCCATTCATGAATGAAAACACTTCAACTCTCATTAATTAACCTTTTTGGAATTTGAAGAGATACCCAACATTTCCCTCGTCGATTCAAAATCCAAAATTGATAAGAGTAAGATGCAAACGGGCGAACATGACAGATGCACAAAAATTATGTCAGACGTACTAGATGCATGGTGGTCATGACAGATGTACCTGACAGCTACAAATGCACAAGAGAAGTGCCAGACAAGCGTACGAGAGGAACCCAAATACCACCAACAAGAATAAACCCAACCAGGAAAGGATTTATGAAACAAGCAGATTTCACAAAGTCCAGCAGGACAAGGCTTACGAAGCTGATAATAGATAACTAGATTCTCAACAAGTTCAACTAGGAAAGAACTGGTTAAATACAGCAGCTCGTGAATCCCAGTAGAGGCGACAGAAACATACGCCTTCTGTAGATTAGTCGGTGGATCATCTAAGCTCAGTTTTTTTCCCTTTCTTTCTTCTTTTCTTCATTCTGAAACGAAAGTTAATCAACCAAAACACTGATACAACTTTTTGGAAAATCAATCCCCTTGCGGAAAATCAAGATAACAAAAAGAAAGCTGAAAAAGAGAAACAAATTAATCTAATTACCCAAATGGGTTAGACAAACTAGAGATGTTAGGAATTACATCACGTAAGACCACTCAACCTGGATTACAAATACAGAAGGGTGATTTGAAGACCAAAATAGATATCCACCAAACTCGCACCCTGACACTTATTTATTTATAAGAGTACAAGTGCAGCTCTAGAGTTTTCTAATTCATGTATCTAACTCTTGGAATTCTCAATTCATGAACCATCCCTTGAGCTACCCATTCATGATTAGAAACTGTTCAACTCCTATTAATTAACACTACTACAAACTAAGTCTAGTGTAACACTTTCTTGCAACACTTATTAAAAAATGTTATAATAGATTATAAAGTGTTATTTAAACTTTTGAAAAGTGTTACATAAATATTGAAAAGTGTTACCCAAATTTTAAAAAGTGTTTCGTTAGATCTAATGTAGCATCTCCTAAGGTAATACTTGTAAAAGTGTTACTTTAGATGCTATTGTAATACTTTGAACCTAAAGTAACACTTTTACAAGTATTACCTTAGGTGATGTTACATTAGATCTAACGAAACACTTTTTTAAAATTTGGGTAACACTTTTCAATATTTATGTAACACTTTTCAAAGGTTTAAGTAACATTTTATAAGCTATTGTAACATTTTAAATAAATGTTGCAAGGAAAGTGTTACGATAACTCTAATTTGTAGTAGTGTAACATTTTTTGGAATTTGAAAAGATACCCAACAAATGTTTTCTCGATTCAAAATCTAAAATCGATAGAAGTCTTATGCAAACGGGCAAATGACAGATGCACAACAAATATGCTAGACGTACCAGATGCATGATGGTCGTTCCAGATGTACTAGACAGCTTCACCTATAGATGCACAAGTGTGGGAAACATTGATAGTTCCCTCTTTGTGTGAGATGAATATTGAAAAGAAAAGTAGGACACCAAAGTTTGGTAATGCGGAAAATCCAAATTGGGAAAAAACGTGGGACTCTGTACTTCAAATATTCCACTATATGAGGCTATAGTATGGTTAGAAATATCTCACCCAAATAGGATGGAATACAAAGCTACTCACACAATGGTGGAACACTGACTAACTAGAGAGGACGAAGACTTCTCTCTAACTACTCATTCTAAGAGTGAATCTCTCACACTAAAAGAAATGGAAGTGGCTTTGGATTAGAGTGGATGGGATTGAATGATGAAGTCTTCTCCAACACCTCTATTTATAGATCAAGATCTAGAATTATCATCCATCTCTCCAACAACCAAATAAATGCTTGGAGCATTCTTGGAGGTAGTTTAGATTCTTCCCTTATCATCCTAGAAACATCCCCTCTCGTTCATCAATGGAGAGTTCTAGAATTAGGGAGAAAACCTAACAAATCTCCCCCTTCAAACCTAATTGGAAGGAATCGCCGCACTGGCGCCTTTGCAACAATCATCAAACTTCTTACTTTAAAATATCTTTTTCATCATGTCCGACCAACTATCAATGGTGTCCACATTTTCAATTGTAACCGGTTTTCTTCCAATATAACCCAAATCCAGTGATAACGACATTAATATGTCTTGTTTGTGAAAGGCTGAGTTCTTGGATGAGTGGATGGCACTTGGGTTGTCACAAAAGAGAACATACTTCTCTTGCCTTAACCCCAATTCCAGCAGGAAGTTCTTCATCCATAGCATCTCCTTACAAGCTTCCGTGGTGGAAATATACTCCGCTTCTATCGTAGAAAGAGCCACACACTTTTGGAGTTTTTACTGCCAAGACACAGTTCCCCTTGCAAAGGTAGTTAGATATTCCCATGTTGATTTTCTAGACTCCAAGTCTCTATCCATGTCTGCATCTATGATCCGGCCTCCAACACAGGTTCTTGTTTTCCAAAGCACAAACACTGGTTTCATTGTTCCTCTAAGATATCGAAGTATCCATTTCATAGCTGCCAAATTTTCCTTCCTAGGCTTTGACAAGTGCCTGCTCACCACACCGACCCTATATGGAATATCTGGTCGTGTAATATCATGGCGTACATGAGACTACCAACAACCAATGAATATTGAACACCTCTCATATCACCATCACCTTTTGGGCTTTGTTTCTTATCGAACTTGATATGCACGCCATGTGGTACACTAACCGGTTTGTCCTTATCCATGTTAAATCTCTCCAGAATCCTCTCAATATATCTCTCTTGGATTAGCCAAAGTATCCTTTCAGATTGATCCTGAGTGATCCCCATCCCAAGAATCTGCCTAGCTGGTCCCAAGTCTTTCATAGCGAAACAATTACTCAATGCTTTCTTAAGAGCACTAATTTTACTTTTATCATGCCCAACAATCAACATATCATCAACATAAAGTATGAGTATGAGAAAATCACCTCTATCATACCTCTTCACGAAGACACAGTGATCAGTGTGCATTTTCCTTCATGGTGATTCAAGAAGGATTATCATTGGCGTGGTGCTTGCTTCAAACCATAGAGACTCCTTTTGAGATGGCACATCAAATGCTGTTTTCCCGAATGTATGAATCCCTCGGGTTGCTCCATGTATATTTCTTCCTCAAGATCTCAATGTAAGAAATCCATCTTAACATCGATTTGTTCAACCTCCAAATCTATATTAGCAGCGAGACCTAACACAACTCGGATTGATGACATCTTCACCACAGTTGAGAATATCTCATCAAAGTTTACGTATTTCTTCTGATTGCATCCTTTAACAACAATCCGAGCCTTATACCATGGCTTTAGATTATTTTCCTTGGTCTTGGGCTTATACACCCATTTTCATGAGCTTGTTTCTCTTTTGGTAGCTCCACAAGATCATAGGTATGATTCTCGTGTAAAGACTGCATCTCTTCTTGCATATCCATTTCCCAATCAACTTTGTGATCACTTGTCATGGTCTCAACAAAATGTTGAGGCTCCCCCTCATCGGTGAGTGTCATATACTCATCTTAATGGTATCTGGAAGAAGGCCCTCTCTCTCTAGTGGAATGCCAAGGCTCAGGTTCTACTGGATCACCCGCTTCCTCTATTGCTCCACCACCTACCTGAGGTTCCTATATTGGGGCTTGCTTATCATTGATCTCAACTTCATCATGATTTCCTTCAACTCTTGTATCACCTTATACCACTAAAGATGGCATGGGATCATAATGCCATTTAGTCCGCCTAGACTAGGCTTTTTGTGACTTTTTTCAATGACTAATATTGCGGTTCTCAAGGAAGACAACATCTGAGATTCTAAAAATATTTTGTGGACCAAATCCTAAAATTGATACCCAAAATCATCTTTGGGTACTCCAAGGTAGATGCACTCCTTTGTTTTTGAATCTCGCTTGGCTCGCTTATCCTTAGGAATGTGAACAACGCTCGAAATCCAAACACTTTTAGATGATCATATGCCACCTTTTTCTTCAACCAAATCACCTCTGGTATGTCACCATCCAAGGGCACCGAAGGGGACATGCTAATGATGTCAACATAGGTCTTCACGGCTTCTCCCCAGAATACTTCAAGGAGGTTAGCATGGGACAATATGCACCAAACTCGTTCTTCAATGGTGCGATTCATTCTCTAGGCAACTCCATTTAACGAAGGTGTCTTTGGAGAGGTCTTCTCAAGTCTGATGCCATAGGACTTTCAGTATTCTTCAAATGGGCCATGGTATTCTCCACCATTATCCGCTCTGACAAACTTTAGCTTCTGGACCATCTCACATTTCACCCTTGCATGGAATTCCTTGAATGCCTTAAGCACATGGTCTTTTGTTTTCAACAAAAACACCTAAACCCTTCTCGAATGTCATCAGTGAAAGTTGAAAAATATATTGCACCACCAATAGATCTTTCAGTCAGAGAGTATACATCAGTGTGGACTAAGTCAAGAGTATGCTCTCTTCTACATGGATGTGCTAGTCTAATAGATGAAACTTTATGTTGTTTGCCAGCTAAACAATTAGTGCAATGGTCAAGTGATGTACCTTTCATGTCCGGGAGGATGTTTTTCTGGGCGGGGAATTGCAATCCATTCTCGCTTATATGGCCGAGCCTCTTGTGCCATAGCTCCATACTTGAGTTCTCGTGAGCAGCATTAACCTCCCCCTTGAAGATTTATCCTTGGATGACATATAAAGATCCATTTTTTCTTCCTCGACCAATGACCATGTTGACACTAATGATCTTCCATTTTCTAATTCTAAAGTGGCTAGTTATCTCGATGTTATCAAGCTTCCCTGCTGAGATGAGGTTGAGCCGCATTACTGGAACAAGTCGTACATCCTTCAACACGAGCTTGCATCCTGTGTTTGTCTTCAAAATGATGTCGCCTAAGCTAAAAATCTTACTAGTGACTTGATTTCCCATATTCACAACATCGAGATCTCTATCGACGAGAAGAGCCCTTCATGTGGGGTAACATGGAAAGAGGCACCAAAATCACCGATCCAAAGGTTATCACCATAGGTGAGATTTACATAGTCATCAATGACGAATATTCACCTCACTCCATAAATGGAACAACATTTGTGCTCTCATCTTTCTTCTTCTGTGGGTCAATTTTGTCCTACTTAACTGCTTCATTTTTCTGGTCTCTCTTGAGATTGCGACATTCAACCTTCTTATGCCCCACCCCACCTTGCCACAATAGTAGCAAGTGACCTGGGAAGAGGCTTTGACAGCCCTCGTGATTTGTCACATCCACCATTTCTATATCTTCCACTTGACTCATTTCTACCTCGATTCTTGATCACGTTGGCCTTTGAGTAGGTGGTTGCGCCACATTCCTTTCTCTGTGCTTCTTTATTAATTAGGCTATCAGTGACACCATCCATGGTAAGTTTCCTTCTGGAGTCGAGTTACTCAGCATGACCACCAAAGTGTCCCAACTCTCAGGTAGTGAGCGTAGGAGCAACAAGGCTTGCAACTCATCGTCGACTTTCATCTCAATATTTGTCAACTAGTTCACAAGCCCCCCTTGAAGCTATTTAAGTGCTCGATCATATTTTGTTCATCCTTGTACTCCAATTTGACTAATCGCCTCAGTAAGTGGGCTTTGTTACGTGGTGTTTTCTTTTGAATCATGGACTCAATTTGTTTCCATAGCTCAAAGGCATTGGTATAAGTAGAAACATACTCAAACAAACTACGATCAATGTACTCACGAATTATGGTGACCACTTTCCTATTCAGGAGCTCTTATTCTTATCGTTCTTCTCCCCCGGCTTGGTCTTCTCTATAATTGTTTCATACAAATCCTTTCAAAATAGATGATCTTCCATCATGGGCATCTAATAGGCATATTTCTCTGCCGCGAGCTTGAACATTTCTCCATTATGAGTGATACTAATGCCGATCAACCTAGCTCTAATACACTGTTAGGAAAAATTGATATTTGCCTTTTTGCGTGATCAAAGATTAATATTGAAAAGAAAAATAGGACACCAAAATTTGGTAATGCGGAAAACACAAATCAGAAAAACTGTAGGACTATGTAGTCCAAATCTTCCACTATATGAGGCTATAGTAGGGTTACAAATATCTCACCTAAATAGGATGAGATATATGGAATACAAGGTTACAAATATGGTGGAACAAATACAAGGAATACAAGGTTACAAAAACAATGAATACAAGGTTACTCACACAATGGTAGAATACTCACTAACTAGAGAGGATGAAGACTTTTCTCTAACTCTTCACTCTAAGAGTTGATCTCCCACACTAGAAGGAATGCAAGTGGCTATGAATTTGAGTTGAGGAGATTGAATGATGAACTCTTCTCCAAAACGTCTATGTATAGGTGAACCAAGCAAGCTCTAGAATTCTCTTTCATCTTTCCAACAACCATAATAAATGATTGGATCCTTCTAGGAGGTAGCCTAGATTTTTTACCTATCATCCTAGAAACATTCCCCACTTCCATCAATGGAGAGTTCTAGAATTAGGGAGGAAACCCAACAAAGTTTGGTAGATACCCAACACTTTATATGCGAGACTTCCCTCTCCATGATCCATGGAACCTTTCTATGGCCATTTGGCCATTTAGAATTTGTACAACCCACATTATTAAGAAAATATTAGGAGAGGAAGAAAAGACCTATGTTTGTATATTTCCAAATTTAGTATACAAACTTTCAGTTCGGCATGCATTGGGTCAGTTATATTCTTCAATTTTCAAACTCTGAAGAAAAAGTAGAAATAGAGATTTATTTGATGGATTCAAACTTTATTATTCTTCACTGAGGGTTTATTTGGCTTTTTGGATGGTTTGACCCAGCGGTCCATTGCTTCCAAAAATAGCAACTTGGTTAGTACCTCTATTACTAGCGGTGGCGCAACTCACACCATTGATTCCAAGGCCGACAGTGGTGCATCCCAATACAGCGCTTCTTCTGCAAAAGGTGGATCCTTCTCGACTGGCGACTATGCTCAGAAAGGTGACACAATGCCGGACTCTTCTCGGTCCTAGGCAGCGCTCAATTCTTGGGTTGCGCAAACAAGCGATCTTTACACTCAAGCTACTGTTCCTACGTGCGATTTTTGTGCGAAACACACACTAACAACACTGTTCTTCTTCCTCATCCCATATTTATCTGATAACGGTCTTTTTTTTATTGCTCCTCTTTAATGTCTCTGGTCGCCGACCATGGCGTCTCCGACGCCAATCCCACCTCCCAATCTGTCTCCTCCCGTTAATAAAAGCTTTCTTCAAGCTCTCAACACAAAACCCTCTCTGCTCTTATCTTCTCTCCCAGATACTCCCAATCTGCACCCCATAATAGAGTATAAGGGTAAGATCACCTATATCCTCCCCCCGGAGGAAGGCGATCTTCTGGCCTTGCATTATCAGATGCTTTGGTTGGGAAGTTCAATAAGGGTAAACCTCCAATGGAGACACTATTTTCTGCTTTCAAATCAATCGATTTTAACGCTAAATTTCAATTAGGATCTATTGACTACCGCCATGTCTTAATTCGTTTTCAGGATAGTGAGGATTACCAGCGATGTTGGATGAAGGGCCAATGGATGATTCAAGGTTCGATAATGAAAGTTCAGAAGTGGTCTCCAGACTTCTCTCCAGCTGCTGAATCCTCCATAGTTCCAGCATGGGTAACAATTCATCAACTTCCTATACATTTTTATAATACCTCGACTATTATAGGCATTAGTAGTCAGATGGGTAGAATTCTGAAAATGGATGCAGCTACAAAGGCCCTGACTAGACCCTCTGCTATTAAAGTATGTGTAGAGATTGACCTCTTGTCTCAGCTCCCTTCTACTATAGTGGTAGGAATTGGCAACAAAGTAGCAGACTACCCTATAGAATATGACCAATTGCCTTCTTACTGTACTCATTGTAGGATAATTGGCCACAGTCAGGCAAGCTGTAACTTCTTGCATCCAGAATTGAGAAAAAACAGTAATAACAAAATTGAATTCAAAGTGAATAAGGATTAGAAAACTCCAGTCCAGTCTGATACTCAGAGCATTTTAGGTAACCTCCCTAAAGTAACAATTGATGTTGAAGGATCATCAACTCTATCAGTTTCTCAAAAAGAAAATGATTTTCAAACTCAAAAAAAGAATTCAGTTTTTCTGGTTGAAAATAATCCTAACTCTCTCAAAGTTAGTCACATGAAAAGAAATACTCCTTTTTACTCATTAGATGACATTTCTAAACCAATCACAAATTTCTTTCAGAGAAAAAAGAATCAGCAGCCTGAACTCCCTCCTATTATGGAAGATTTAGGTAATAAAGGAACGGTCACAATATCAAATGCTTTCCAATCTTTAAATGATTTAAAGGATGATGACCATGATGCCCATGAAGATGAAATAGTTGACATTTTCCATGAGTCCTTGGAATCACAGGAAATAGCTGAACATCCCACGGGTGCAGATAAGTCAGATAAATTGGCAGTAGATTTGATCTTTCCTGAAGATGGGCAGGTTGATCCCTCTGAGCAACCTTTCAGTCCAGTAATCAAATCTCCAATCAAGTTTTCCGAACTGAGTAGTAATGTAGAACAAATCACTCTATATGAGGTAAGTAACTCTACTTCAGGTATTTTGGATAAAAGTGAAGGCAAGATGAGTAAAAATAGTAAGGGCCCAGTAATGAAACTTAGGAATCTAAGATCATCACAAAAAGCAACCCCAGCAATTTTTAAATGACAAAATACACCAAAATAGGGAATATATTAGTCCGAAATGTTAGATGTTATGGTACTTCACTGGATAGATTAAAGGCCCTCAAATTGAAACATAAGATAGACATTCTATGTTTAATTGAACCATGGCATGATAAACATAATTTAAACACTCTGAAGCATGAACTTGGTTATACAAATGCCCTCTATGCCCAAAATGCAAAAATTTGGATTTTATGGAATCATGTTTTCAATGTAGTCAGTTTACAGGAATCTGATCAATTTATACATGCTAGAATATCTGATAATGCCACTTCTATATCCTGGAATTGTTTTTTCATCTATGCTAGTGTCCATAGACATTTGAGGGAATTTTTATGGACTAATTTACAACCCCCAGCTCCTGACCCATCCATATACATAGGGGATTTTAATACTGTTGCTTCTGTTACAGAATATAAAGGTAGGAAATCAACACCCAGAAAAAGCATGAAACAATTTAATGATTTCATAACTAACATGGACTTGCATGAAATCCCCACAGTTGGAAACTCATTCACTTGGAGTAATCATAGATATCGGGATAAATGTAAGGATTTACTGTTTCAAAGACTCGATAGGGGAATGAGTAATTTAGATTGGCTAGAAAATTTTCCCAACAGCTCCATACAAGCTTTAAATAGACTAACCTCTGATCATTCTCCCCTATTACTATCTGTTCAATCTGCTGTAGAACAGGTTCCGAGGCCTTTTAGATATCAAGAAATGTGGTCAAATAGAGATGATTTTAAAGCCTTAGTAGTCTCGAATTGGAATTTAATATCTCCACTCAGTGGGATGTATAGGCTTGTGTACAAACTAAAGATGCTTAAGATTGTAATTAAAGACTGGAACAAAACCAATTTTGGCAATGTTAATCATAATCTTTTACAATCTGAGAAAAAAGCTAATGATCTGGAAATACTTTTCGAGCAATCTCAAGATGAAGAAACCCCAACGGAACTTATGAAGTCAAAAGCTATGTTACTGAGAGCGCAGAAAGAATACAATATTTTCCTTAAACAAAAGGCTAGGCTAAATTGGATTAAACATGGAGATGCTAACACCATCTACTTTCACCACTCCATTAGGGAAAAGAAAGCTAGATCTAGAATAAGTAAAATTAAAGATGGTAGTGGGAACTGGATATCTGATCCACAATTGATTAAAGAAGAAGGAGTTCGATTTTTTCAGGAATTACTCAATGAGGAAGTCTCACAAAAAGAAGGTACCTATCTTAATCATTTTCTAAATGAAATTCCTAAAGTTATCACTGACCAACAGAACCTCCTATTGCTTAATCCTATTAATATCCAGGAACTTAAGAATGCTGTTTTTTGTCTAAACAAATCTAGTGCACCGGGTTCTGATGGTTTCTCAGGGGAATTTTACACCTACTTCTGGGAGACCATTAAAGAGGATCTTTTAGATGCTGCAAATGACTTTTTAAATAATGGCAACATCCCTAAAGCCATTTCAAGTACCTGGCTCACATTAATCCCAAAAAAGCCAATCCCAATCACATTTGCAGATTTTAGACCTATTAGCCTATCAAATTTTGTTAATAAAGTTTTTTCAAAACTGTTGATGGAAAGGATTAAACCTCTGATGCATATACTGACCTCCCCTGAGCAAAGTACCTTTATTAAAGGAAGGGATATTTCAGATAATGTAATTCAAATGAAGGAAATAACCAGATTACTGTCTAGGAAATCTGAGTTTTCAAACCTGATAGTCAAACTTGATATGCAAAAAGATTTTGATAGGGTCTCTTGGTCATTCCTAAATTCCATTCTCCTACACTTTGGTTTTCATGGTAAATTTGTTAGACTCATTATGCATAACATTGCTGCAGCTCACTTTTCTGTCCTAGTTAATGGAGTAACATCAGGTTTCTTTTCTTCCTCAAGAGGTATTAAACAAGGGGATCCCCTCTCCCCTTTCCTGTATAATCTACTATCCGAAGCATTCTCTAGAGGTTTAAAGAAAATGTTTAGCATAGGATACTTGCAATATTTCAGTCTCCCCACTTCATGTTCCCCCCTGACCCATCTCATGTATGCTGATGATACTGCAGTATTTTTGAATACTAAGCCCAACAATTTGAAGCGTTTTAACCAATTCCTAATAGCATATAAGCTTACATCAGGTCAAAAGGTTAACTTTGCCAAATCTGAATTTTTTGTAGCTCACAACACATCTTCTCATACTTTCCAATCTGTTAGGAGGATACTAGGAATGGAGAAAGGCTCCTTCCCTTTTAAATATCTTGGAGTCCCTATATTTTCTGGTCGTAATTTACAGGTGTATTACTTTCCTGTAATTGAAAGAATGGAAAAACTGAATAATAATTGGAAGAATAGATGGCTAACTTCAGCAGGTAAGATCATTCTGATAAATCATTGTTTTCTTTCAATTCCAATTCATATTTTTGCAGTTTTAAGACCTCCTAGGATAGTTTTTAAAAAAATGGAAAGAATTGCATCTAGCCTATTCTGGGGGAACTGTGATAATCCTGAAAGGAAAAAGTGGAGATCATGGAAAAAAATGTGCTACCCTGTGGATGAAAATGGAATAGGTTTTAGGGATCTAAATGCCACGGTTGAAGTTTTTTCATGTAAACTATGGTGGAAGCTGCAAAATAATAATACCCAATGGGCATCTCTTTTATGGTCATTACCTGCCTCTTACAAAATTCCCATACATGGTCTAGAATCAGTAGAATCACTGCTAAGGCTAACAGTTTTTCTAGAGTTATTTATGGAATTGGTAATTGTTCATTCTAGAATGCTAATTGGTCAGGAGATGGAGCTTTATGCTATAAATGACCTGCAGAGATGGCTATTCCCTTCGAGGACATATCTCTAAGGTCATTTGTTAATGACAAGGTTTCTATCATTCCAATTCTGGAGCCACATTTGGCTACCAATTCCCTTAATATTTTGCAGGAAGTGACACTGGAATATTCCCACAAAGACAAACTTGTCTGGACCCCAAACATTGATGGGAACTTCTCAATCAGGTCGACTTACTGTATTTTCAGACAAAAAAAACCAGAAATTCGACATTTAAACAAGGTTTGGTCCCCTTTCATTCCTAAAAAGATATCTGTACTTCTTTGGAGAGCTCTAAATTGCATTCTACCATTTGATAGTATCCTAAATAGGATGGGTTTTTCCCTTGCTTCTAGATGCCCTATATGCATGAATCACTCTGATAATCTTGATCACTTTTTCAATTCATGCACATCATCTGCTGCAGTCTGGCAAAGTGTCCATTCACTTTTACAGTTACAACAAACAGGTTTCAGTAGTTTAAAAAACAGAGTGGAATTTTATTTATCCTTCAAGGCCGAATCCAAGATTCATGCTAATTTGATATTTGCTTCTTTACTAGTCACTATCTGGATTCTAAGAAACAAAATCATTTTTGAAACAGATCTTTTTCTAAAGAAGCATGCTTTCATGATATCAAAGATATGATCTATCAAATTTTTACAGCTCACCAAGTGATAGGCAACAGAGAAAAGAACAAGAAATGGATTCAGGCAAAAATATTCAACAAATCTTCCACAAGAAGAAAATTTAAATTTATGCTGTGCATTGGAATAAACCACTAAATGGATACAAACTTAATACTGATGCATCTTGGATTTCTAGTGGTCTCTCCTCATCTGCTGTTATAGTCAGGGATTGGGGGGGGACAGTGGTTAAAATGAGAGTTAAAACTTTTCAGTCTCCTTCTCCTCTACAAGCTGAACTTTTAGCTATTCAAAGTGCATATGACATCTGTTCAGAACTTGCTTTAGATACCTGTGTCATTGAATCTGACTGTTTAACTGCTGTTAGGGGAATTCTCAACCCTTTGTACTGTCCTTGGAAAGTATTCTCCATCTGTAGTGCACTCATTTTAGAACACTTCACTCGTCCAATCCAACATACCCCTAGGGAAGCTAACCTTGCTGCAGATTTCTTGGCTAAATTCGCTCTGGAAAATAATCTTCAGGGAGACTTAGATACTATGTCAACTCCTAATTTTCTTAAGGGTCTCTTGTCTCTAGATAACATTGGCTATCCAGGGATTAGGATTGGAGCCTCTACGGACACCCACACGAATTAATAGTCAGATTCATAGCTTGTTTGCTGTTGTAATTTCACACCTCATTAGGTTTAAATGCCTTTTTAGATCAGATACTGCTGTTTTCCCCTGTTATGGATTCTCAGGTATATCTAAATGGTATTTGCGGCAAGGATACGAAGGTAAGGACATGAAGGCAATGCAATGGTTGCAACCTGGAAAGGCAATGGTGGCAATGTGGTAATGCAAATGTGGCAAGGCAGGGCTAGGATAGGCAGTACTGATGGTAAGGCTAGGCCAGGCATGGCTATTTCTACACATCTCAATCAGCATCCCAATCTGCTGCTCCGATAATAATTCAAGGAATTTTGGCGCTCCATTCTATGCCTTTATAGATATCTCATACTGGCATAAACCTTAGTCTCCATGTAATGAAAGGATTTACCTGGCCAAACGGAAGAATTAACACATGGGGTGGAGATTCTTCCTTTTGGAATCGTAACTCCTTTCCCATTCTGTTTAAATCTCTCAACCTTCATCTTTCAAAAACTAGATGCATAGTCCTCTTTCCTCTTTTGGGGCAAAAATATTGCCACTATGTAATATACTATAGGATACATTGCTATATGGTTACTTCATAGGCCTGGGGAACCTTAATATAATACCCCCCACCTTCAGGTGTATTTTAATAAAAAAAATTCTTGGGTTGCGCAGGACAAGTGTCTCCAGGCTTTGTTCTGGTCGTTGCTCACCAAGGAAGCAATGTTGAAAACCATCAGTTGTGCTACAGTGAAGGAGATGTGGGACTCCTTAGCGGCGACTTTCGAAAACTCTTCCGCCTCCCATGGATTGCAGCTCCGAGAAGAACTTCACACCATCCGTCGTGGCTCCTCCTTTGTCATAGACTTCCACCGCCGCTTCAAGGCAGTCAACGATAGACTGGCTTCTACGAATGATCTGGTTGTTCCCAAAGACTGTGTAATTATATATTTACGTGGCATATGCTATGGGTTCAGTGAATTTACTAGCATTCAACTGGGCCAGTCACCGCTTCTGTCCTATTCTGATGTTATCACTCGAGCTCACATTCACAAGATCTTCAATCAGTCCTCCGCCTACGCAGGTACAAGTTTGAAAGCTATTCTAGTAGCATTCGCGCCTCCTCCATAGCAACATCTGGCGGCTATGGCTACCACGCTCCGGCGCGTGATGCCCATGCGCTGCCCCCAGGTCCGTCAACCACTATGCACGGCCGTTGGGGTGGTGCCAAATTTGAAGTGCCAAATTTGCCATAATTTTGGTCACACAGCTCTGTAGTGCTCCAGGCTCTCCTCGGCAACCAGTCACTCAGATTCACCTCATCTTGCTAATGTTTTTCAATCCTCTGTCTCACTTGAAAATACATCCTCCGACTGGTTCTTAGATTATGGCGTGAAAAATCATTTGGCCTCTACTTCTTCTGGGATGGACACCGTTGTCTCCTACACTAGTAACTGCTTTGGCAATGTTGCTAATGGTGGTTCTATTCCTATTTCACATATTAGGCATCGTCGGTTTTCTTGTAATTTGTCTTTGTCTTGATGTGTTGGTGGTCCCTGATATTAAACATGCTTTCCATTATTAAACTAACAAAGGATTTGCATGTTGTGATTTCTTTGAATGAGAATTCATTTGTGATTTAGAACCAGTCCACTAAGGAGGTCGTGGGCCAAGGTTGATGCTTTTCTCTTATGGCTGGCCGATCTCTTATTGGGATGTTACTTTTGCCACAGCTTCGCAATGCCTCACCATATTCCCTGCTCTATGGACGTCATCCAGACTACTAAAAGTTTCATCCGTTTGGATGTCGGGTATATCCTTTCATTCGGCCATTTGCACCCCACAAACTAACCCCTCGCAGTACTCCATGCATTTTCATGGGTTATAGGGCTCGATACAAGGGTTTTCGCTGTCTGGATCTAGTCTCTAAGAAGGTTTATAATAGGTCATTTTTCTACCAATTAAACTAGCTAACTTATCAGATTTAAATTCAAGTATATAGTAAGCAATGTCGATCCCACTGAGAACACTGTAAGCAATTCTTACTTCTAAAGATTCAATTGTTGGTTAGCTACGATGTCTTAATTTGATGAGAATATAACCTATTAACTAAGAAAACAATAAAACTAAACTATGAATGCAAATAAACACAAATATCAATATGAGAATGAATTCCGGCAACAGGTAAATCCACATTAACTACTAATTTATATGATCACAGGCGCAATAATAAATCAATTTGAATTAACCAAGCAGTTATAGACTGCCGAGAATCAGCTACAAGACACAGTCCAATTTCTTCTTACATTATCAATAGTCAGCAAGAATCAGCTATAAACTAACTACTTCTCTAACTAAGATATAATCTAGCAATAATCAACTATAAACTGGATTTCATATCTTAACAGCATTAAGAACCAAGGAAAT
This sequence comes from Rubia yunnanensis, assembly GCA_037428765.1. NCBI lineage: Eukaryota > Viridiplantae > Streptophyta > Magnoliopsida > Gentianales > Rubiaceae > Rubia > Rubia yunnanensis. Next base: position 94,816,156 of record CM075065.1, read on the forward strand.
CCAATTCAGATAATTCATAATCAGATCTGCTATCACAAATTATCCACCTATTGTTTCCACTATCTGCTGTTAGTTTCACCACTAATTAAATGTATCCACTAGATAAAAATAAATAGCGGAATTTAATTGGCACTATTCTAAATAACTAAAGGCTGATCAGATCTCAAGAAATTCATAAATAAAATATACACAGAAAACAATTAAGAATCCATACAAATCAATTATCAAGAACAATTAGGCCTCACATATAAATCATAATTAATGCTTCATTACCCTAAACCAGAAAAGAGATTTAGCTACTAAACAAATTGAATAATTAAACGAATAACCATTAACCTAATAAGATAATAAATAAAGAAAAGAAACTAATGCTCAAACAAATAAACTGAAACGTGATCACAAGTATATGCGTGCATATTATGTATGTTGTGCTCCCTGGAAACGCATGCATATTATGTATGTTGTGCTACCTGGAAACGCATGTATTGCTGCGACTCAAAACAAAGCTACGGCGGGTTCAATAAACAATGCTGTCACGTCCCGATTAGTCACGGCCTGGGTTCGAGAGATATATATATATATATATATATATATATATATATATATATATATATATATATATATATATATATATATATATATATATATATATTCTTTTTTTTATATATATTTATAAGTTTTACAATAAACCTAATTACAAAACCAACTAAGAAAAGGAAAATAATATTGGGCTAATTAATTTAGTTTTCATATTGGGCCTTCTATTATAAGTTCAACATTTTTTACATAAATTCAAATGACCTAAAATTCTTCGTAGTACGATCTAATTACTTCTAAGCATCCATTCTGGAATTATGTCTCATATTCTTGATCGGAAGGTAAAATAAAAACATTTTCAATTAGAGCACACTACCTCATTAAAATCCTTACCGGGAAAATCAAGTGAGAAAAGGCCATTGTTAAGAGGAAAAGAGTATAGTGTATCGCTCCTCATTCTCAGCACACAATCTAACGTTTCCTACTCAAAAGCACACATACGTGCACATCAAATAACAAAAGAAGCTCATAAAAGTACATAAAAATATGTGTATAAAATACACCCAATCAAACATCCCCACACTTAAATTGTGCTTGCCCTCAAGCATGTAATACCACAAAATCATTAGCAAAATAAAATATTCCCACAAAATCAAATCAAGCAACATTCACTATGGAACCAACTGTCTTACCACAAGCTAAATCCATGAATTTCAACATAAGCAATGTCTTTTCATCTTTGTCAAAATCGGAAAAACAATCATTTTATTCCTCACGTGATGCATTCACACACTCTTCCTACTCTACTCTATGGGACAACCTACAATAAAAACATAAGTATATAGCATGCTATTAATAAGTAAAATACAATTAAATATTTCGCACAAGTCAGGATGATCTTCTGGTTGTAACGAGGATTTTGGACATAAAATCAAGGGGGGATCTAAAGGAATCCTAAGTTTTATAAATATAACAAAATCATGTGCATGCACCTCATGAACTCCAACAAAAAGAATCCTTCCATCAAGCTATCCTTCACACCTTTCAACCAAAATCCTGTACAAGATCATGTGAAACTCTCACTCTATCTTTCATTTCTTTTTTTGTTCGATTTTTTTTCTGGACAGTATCCATGATCACTTCACTTTTTATTTCTGGTACTGATACTCACTCTTTTTTTATCTGAAACAAAAAAACTAATCCAGGACCTCTCCCGTTTCGTTGAACGGAACCATCAAAATAAGTAAACCAACTCCAAAATCACCATTCAATTTTTCAATAACCAATTAAAATAGTACTTCTTCGCAATCAAGCTCAAAAAAATTAATCTCAACCAAATTCTTCATAAAACCATACTTTCCATCCATGCATACAATAGCATAAAATTAAAGAACGATGCATAACCCGCCATCTTTATATATAGAATTGCATACACATGGGGTAAATGAAATAAAATGGCTTAAAAGGCTTTGGCTAAATATATCTGGAGCTCAAATTCAAAGAGGGGTCAAAACTCGAATTGGCTCAGTAGGGGTCAAAATGTAGGTAGGAAATATTTACGAAGGAAAAAAGGGGTTAACCCTAGTGCCTCCTTCATCATTGTCCAAAATTTTAAATATAGTCAACATAACATGCTATAACTCGTACACTCAGGAAAGAAGGGGATGTGGTGAATGCTCCACTATAGCTCAAAATCTCACTTTACTTGGGTAATATGAAAGTTTGTCCTTTTTCGTCATCCAAAGAATCATTTAAAGACATTAACTTATGCATACATTCTTGAATTCACCATCTTACCACTGACCCATGTTCCACAGTGAAATCAGCTCAATTCAATTCATAAGAACATTTTATTGGCCAAATCAAAACCAATTTTCCCTTGATTTTTAAAAAATATTTTGAAAATTTTCACAAATTTTAGCATCAAAGAAAATTCAGAAAAATCATCCATATAATTACTCTCCCCACACTTAAACTCTGGTTTGTCTTCAAACTAAAATAAAAGTGCAAAAAGATAATATTTATCAATAAAAAATATCCACACAAATAAAAACATGCAAGCACACCATAATATTATAAAGCAAATAAACTGGGTTTAGAAGGAACAGAGTATTTGAGAACAACAAATTTTTTCAATTTTAGCAACGTCGGACATACTGCATCCCTCGTGTTTGGCCAAATGGGACACCCAGTTGTGCTTTATTTTTCTCAATTCACGGAAGACCTACTATCACAACTATAAAAATATATATATATATATATATATATATATATATATTAAAACAAATATTTTATTCGATTTTATTCATTTATGGAATTTTTTTAACTTTTAAAAAATACTGAATTCATACCAAATAAAGGTGGAAGAAACAAAACAAAAACAAAAACATTGGGTTGCCTCCCAATAAGAGCTCTATCTTAATGGTCACGAGATTGACCATAATTCCTGCTCAGAGATATGAGGGGATTGTGAGGCATATGTCATCAGCCTCTATCTCCTCAAAACGACTTTTCCACTTCGACCTTAAATTTCTATGATTATAACTCATCTTGGGGTTGAATGAATGTACTTCCTTCCCAAGTCTTAATTTCTTCCTCCTCAGGTGTCGAAGGAGTCTCTCATCTTCATATACTCAGATTGTTGTCAATGATCACCGAATGTGTTCTACCATTGTCTAGAAACGCATATTTCAGGTTTGAAGGAAGGGAATCAAATTCCAACTTTGAATTCTACAAAAGTGAGGGTAAAAAAATTTCGAGGATCTCTCGTTCGACCTAACGGGAGTGGTCCAATTTTTCTAAAATTGTGTACTGTGGTTGCAGACACATAATTGAACCTTCAGAATCTTCATCAATGTCCTTCCTACCTCCATACATATGTTTTTCTAATTTTGCTTGCAGGGAATTCGTCTCAAGACAATTTTGGACAATACGATCAAAAGTATTTGTGAAATTCACATGTTCCATAATCGGAGAATTTTTTATATCATCAAAAATGTTGAAGGTAGCAGTCTCTTCATTGAATTCACAAGTTAAGTTCCCTGAATCAACATCAATCTTTGTCTTAGCAGTTTTTGTAAAGGGTCTCCCTAATAAAATATGACCCGATTGTGAGCTACCCATATCAATGATATAAAAATTAACAGGACATATAAATTCATCAACTTTCGCTAAAACATCCTCAAGAACACCAACTAGATTACAGAAAAATCTATAAGCCAGTTGAATAATAGTATTCGTGAAAGCTAACTCACTTAGATTGAATTGCTCATAAATCGAAAAAGGCATAACATTTGTCGAATCACCCAAATCGAGCATAGCTCTTTCAATTCCATTATCTCTTATGGTATAAGGGATAGTAAAAATATATGGATCCTTATATTTTGGTGGAATTTTTTTTTTGAATGACTACAGACACATTCTCACCCACTAAAAACAATTCATCTCCCTTCTTGTTGCCCTTCCTAGATAGGAAGTCTTTCAAGAATTTTGCAAACTTAGGCATCTTTTATTGCCTCGAGAAAGGGGACATTGCATCTTCTTTATGTTGAGGATATCATTTATATCCTTGTTTTTCTTGTTCAGTGCTAGCCTGTGAGGGAATGGGGGAGGGATAATAAAATCTAAATTCTAGGCACCTTATCTTTTTCTAGGCATTTTGTATCTAGCACCTACCCCGTTTATACCTAGAACTTTTTCTAGGGTCCCCATTCGGTCGAACGGGAGGGTGGAGCCTCCCCAATTTGTTGTCTCGTATCTTCACTATGGATACTTGGTGCTAAATCTTCCAGTGTCTTTGCGTCTATCAGAGTAATCTAACTGCATTTGAATTTTGTTTAATTTGAGACGGTAATTTTCCTTGATTCCCAATCAGTTGGCTAACCGTGCTTGTAAGCTGAGAAATTTGATGAGTATGTTGATCCAATGTCGTTTGCATGCCTTGTTGCGAAGATTTTATATCTCGCTTCATTCCTTGTATAGTACTCATCATCTCAACAAACATAACTTCAAGAGATTTTCCCTACGGAGGAGGTTGTGTCTGATATGACGCATGTGGTTGTGGTGGTTTAAAAACTTGTTGTTGATCAGAGGTTCTCCATATGAAATTAGGGTGATACCTCCATCCCGGGTTATAGGTGTTTGAGTAAGGATCATAACGACGTTGTTGATTTCCTAAAGTGTTGTTGACCATACTTGCCTCGGCTATAGTATCTTCAGAAACCATAGAGCAAAGGTCATTGGGATGCCCTATATTACCACATATTCCACAAGGCCAACTTGTATTAACACTGGCCATTTTCTCCATTGCTTGAGATCGAATCATCTTCTATATTCGATCTAATCTTTCCTTGTGTTCATCATCAAGATCCCCAATGCTAGCTGCAAACGCCTTAGTCATACGAGTACCCTGTTCATAGAAATCTTTGGTGGCTTCCAAAAAATCATTAATCAACCTACGACCCTCTAAAGGTGTATTGTTAAAAAATGAACCACCACTCGCAGAATTGAGGTGCCACCGGTACTCTTGGAGCATGCCTTGAAAAATGCATTCCATAAGTTCTTTCTCTGACAAGCCATGATTAGAGCATCCATCCACCAACCTCTTAAACCCGATCCAATAAGCGTTGAGTGACTCATCCAATTCCTACAAAAATCCCAGTGATTATCTCTTTACTGAAGTCGCCTTCGTGGCAGGAAAAAATGTTGCAGAAATTTGTTCTTTAAGGTTGCCCACGAGTTTATTAAGTCGAGCTTCAAACTATTGAACCATGCAATTGCTTCCAAGGTGAATGGAAAAGTAGCAAGTCTGTCGGTAACATCTACAGGTTTCCTCTGAATCTTGCAAAGCCTGATAAACTCACTAAGAAAATTAAGGGGATCCTCACCCCTCTTCCAAAAGAACTTTGGCAAGACATTCAATAGTACGAATTTAATCTCAAAGTTTGCACCAAAAATCGGTAGTACTATCGGTGATATGGGATCATACATATCCTGAATGGACTATTTCCTAATTGTCCTTTCTCGAATCTGACCAGTTATCGCCATCTCTGTAATTTTTATTTCGAAATCTTCTCCAAAATCTGAATCATAGGGCTCTCTCGTTCGGCTGAAATTGAGGGTGGCCGAACTAGGAAAATTTTCCCGACGCATTTCCTTGGTTTGTTTCCGCAACCTCCTTGCTATCTTCTCTATTTCTGGATCGTACAAAAATTTGGATTTAGATGACTTGTACACATGACAAGAAACAAAAATAATAGAAATAAGAAAAATATTTAACGATTGCTCCCTGGCTGCTGCGCCAATTTGATAGGTAATTTTTCTACCAAATAAACCTGCTAACTTATCAGATTTAAATTCAAGTATAGAGTAAGTAGGGTCTATCCCACAGAGAATAGTGTAAAAAAAATTCTTACTTCTAAAGATTCAATTGTTAATTAGCTACCACACCTTAATTTGATGAGAATATAATCTATTAACTAAGAAAACAATAAAATTAAACTATGAATGCAAATAAACACAAATAACAATATAAGAATCAATTCCGGCAACAGGTAAATGCACATTAACTACTAATTTATATGATCACGGGTGTAATAATAAATCAATTCGCATGAACTAACTAGTTATAGACTGCCGAGAATTAGCTACAAGACACAGTCCAATTTCTTCTTACTTTATCGATAACCAGCAAGAATCAGCTATAAATTGACTACTTCTCTAATTAAGATATAATCCAGTAAGAATCAGTTATAAACTAGATTTAATATCTTAACAACATTAAGAACCAAAGAAACCTAATTCAGATAATTCATAAACAGATCCGCTGTCACAAATTATCCACCCACTGTTCTCATATCTACTGTTAGTTTCGCCACAAATTAAACCTACCCACTAGATAAAGATAAATAGCAGAATTTAATTGGAACTATTCCAAATAACTCAAGGTTGATCATATCTCGAGAAATTCATAAGTAAAATATACAAAGGGAACAATTAAGAATCCATTCAAATCAATTATCAAGAACAATTAGACCTTACATATAAATCATAGTTAATGCTTCATTACCCTAAGCAGGAAAAGAGATTTAGCTACTAAACATATTAAATAATTAAACATTTTTTTTAGTTAAAACCTCCTGAATGGAGGGGGCATTAATTAGGCACCCCTTGCACGAAATAAAAAAAAACCATAGTAACTATTACAAGATCAAATGGACAATGTAAGGTGTTCCTATTCATGATCTCCACCCCTTGTGTGAACCATGATAGGCTGGACCTTAAGTTGTAATCTGTTCTACTTAGAAAAAGAAACCTAAAACAAAGTCATTACCAAGACAAACAGATGTTGCAAAAGGTTTGATCGACTCTCAAAAGTTTGTTGCAAAAGTGGGTGTAGATTTCGCCATCTGAGATTGTCTTTGAGAGGATGGTTGTGCAATCTGACTGCATTTCTTAGACTGATTTGGTTTCTTTCCACAACTATGAAGTCATCATTCGATAGTTTATTGTGTAAACCTAAGTGTGCAAACAATAGAGAGACATTAGCAGTATCAATCCTCATCATATGCATGTCTATGTACTCTAATATATGGAGTTTGAGTCCTGTTTAGATTAATAATCCCTCTAATGTGAGCAGAAAGGTTTATAAGACTTCATTCCCTATCTGAATAAAAAAATGCTAACTTGGCAATTTTATCAACAGCAGTGTTACATTCTCTAAAAACATGGATTAGATCAACACCATTAAGCAATGTATGTATTTGGAAGGCAAGGGTGTAGAGAGACCACTATGCCGTAGTAGGAGTGTTAATCATTTTAACAACCAAGAGAGAGTCATATCCAATGGTGATTTTACAATCAGATAGTGCAAAAGAGTGACATGCTAAAAGGATAGCTCTCATTTCAGGTTCAAGGGGAGAAACTCCAATGGTATTGCATGTCTTAATTATGAGAGGATTGCCATACTGATCTCTAGCTATCAGACATAGGCTTGATTTTTCAGAGGACCAGGCTGCATCAACATTAAATTTAATACAATTCACGTCAGATTTTGCCCGATGTAGAATAGTGAGATAGGGTTTTGGGGGAGGTCTAAAAGGTGGGATGTAACCTGAATTGATAACCTAAGGTCTGGAGGATCATTAGAGAAGATTGGTTTGGCCATGAGGGAGAGATACAGTGTTTGTCTAACTTCCTTGGTTATTTGCGGAATAGAAATGGTAACCCTCTCAAGAAGAAAGATATCTCTTGCTTTCCACAGACACCAGCAAACCAGAGATGGGAGAATGTTAGAAATCAATTAATGAATTTTTGATATACCAATATTATTCCAATATACAATAGCACCGGTTTTGTAAAATGAGTGCTAAAAATTTTCAAAATTCATTTTCCCGCCAAACAAATAGACAAATTTTTAAATAGCACCGGTTTTGTAAAATGGGTGCTAAAAATTTTCAAAAATCATTTTCCCACCAAAGAAATAGACAAAAAAATTAAATAGCACCGGTTTGGGAAAAATTAGCACCGGTTTTGGAAAAATTAGCATCGATTTTAAAAATCGGTGCTAAAAATTTAAAAATAGCACCAGTTTTGGAAGAAAATAGAACTGGTTTAAACCGGTGCTAAAAATTAGAAAATAGCACCGGTTTAACCGGTGCTAAAATTTTTAAAATTTTTCCTTCCAAAGAAATCGCCAAAAATATTTTCCCACCAAAGAAATCGCCAAAAAAATTTCCCGCCAAAGAAATTGCCAAAAATGATTTCCTGCCAAAGAAATTGCCTAAATATTTTAAAATTCTATCTTCCTGCCAAAAACTTATAAATATTCGTCGAAATTTTTAAAGTTCATTTTTTCAACCAAAGAATTCTAAAAATTTGTCAAAAATTTCAAATAATCTTCCCAGATATTTCATGAGCTGGGAGCAGCTGCGCGGCTGTTCTAAGCAATTTTTTAAACTTTCAAAATCGTTCACTTCTTTTGTTTACTTTAACTAATAACCAAGTCAAGTTAAATTAATCAACGATCAATCTTCACTGATCTAATATATAAAAATAAGAATAAAATTTTTTTACATTAACTAATTAACGTTCAACCCGTAATTGATTTAGTATACATAAATACAACTTTAACAAGTTAACGATCAAACTTTACTTTACTTTTAATATATAAACACTAATAATTAGGCTGACTTTGACTAATCAACGGTCAAACTATACTTACCTTTCAATAAATAAACTCTAGTAACAAAGTTGACTTATACTAATTAACGGTCACACTTTATTTGAATTAGTATATAATAAGTACTAATAAAAATGTTTGACTTTGTCTAATCAACGATCAAACCTTACTTGACTTTTTATATTTAAATACTAGTGACAGTTGACTTTAACTAATCAACGGTCATACTTTACTTGACTCTCTCCATATAGAAACACTAGTGATTAAGCTGACTTTAACTAATCAACGATCAATCATTACACGACTTTCAATATATAAACACTAAAACTAGGTTGACTTTGTCAAATCAACGGTCAAACTTTACTTGACTTTCAATAAATAAACACTAACAACAAAGTTGACTTTAACTAATTAACGGTCAAACTTTATTTGAATTAGTATATAATAAATACTAATAATTAGGTTAACTTTGTCTAATCAACGGTCAAACCTTACTTGACTATCTGTCTATATAGAAATACTATTGACTTAGATGACTTTAACTAATCAATGGTCAAACTTTACTCGACTTTCAACATATAAACACTAACAACTAGGTTGACTTTGTCTAATTAACGGTGAAGCTTTACATGACTTTCAATAAATAAACACTAATAACAACGTTGACTTTAATTAATTAACGGTCAAACTTTATTTGAATTAATATAAATCAAAATACTAAAAATAATGTTTGACTTTGTCTAATCTACGATCAAACCTTACTTGACTTTCTATATATAAATACTAGTGACTAAGTTGACTTTAACTAATCAACGGTCAAACTTTACTTGACTCTCTCTCTGTTTAGAAACACTAGTAACTAAGCTGAATTGGGTTGCACAACTACTTGAATTGGGTAGTGGATTAATTAATTAGCGTACACGAAATTAACTAACCCACTAATAGCTGAGATACTTGGATTTGACGGTTGCGCGATTTGCCTGCGCTGCAGTGAAAAGTGTGGCATACGGCTGTCCATTTGCCTAAAATGGAGAGAACGGTTACAAAACCGTTACGTAGGGCGTGCGCGGTAGAAGTCATGCCTAGTCTCTTATCATTAGGAGGTCTATCCGCGGGGAACAGCTGGGAGCACCATCGACTACGGTCAACTAGCTCCCATCCCCAAAGGAAAAACCTCGGCATCCACACAGAGATCGTCACCGAAGGCCAATAACACCCCTTTATCTTCATCTTAGGGGTGTACATGGTAGAAGCGTTGTACCAACTCCACTAGGAGAGGACGCATTGCTTCATTCCTTGAAAGGCCAAGACCTCTCTCGATTTCGAAGGCCATCGCCGCACTTCAGCGATGGTTGGGATTACACCTATGGGGAACAAACCATGGGTCAAGAGCCAGTTAAGACTCCCGGTTGGATGAAGGTTCCATGGAGGAGGGGCTAGCGAGATTGTTCTCATAATCTTCTGTTCTCTTTGTTATTGAATCATCTGGATGTAACATTTAGACAAGGGGCAGTATTTTAGGTAACATATATTGAGGGAGTGGGCCAATGTCCCCACTCCCGTACACTCCCACGGCATTTTTTGGGGCCACTTGATTGTACCATCTAGATCAGGGGTAGTTTAGTAGGTTTCCTTGTATCACGAGAGTGAGACAATGTTCCCACTCCCGTAGACTCTCACGTTTTCTTTTTATTTACCATTACCTTCGACTAGTGACTAAGCTGACTTTAACTAATCAACGGTCAAACGTTACTCGACTTTCAATATATAAACTCTAATAACTAGGTTGACTTTGTCTAATCAATGGTCAAACTTTACTTGACTCTCTCTCTATATAGAAACTCTATGGACTAAGCTGAGTTTAACTAATCAACGGTCAAACTTTACTCGAATTTCAATATATAAACACTAACAACTAGGTTGACTTTGTCTAATTAACGGTCAAGCTTTACATGACTTTCAATAAATAAACACTAATAACAAAGTTGACTTTAACTAATTAACGCCCAAACTTTATTTGAATTAGTATATATTAAATACTTACAATAATGTTTGACTTTGTCTAATCCAAAGTCAAACCTTACTTAACTTTCTATATATAAATACTAGGGACTAATTTGACTTTAACTAATCAAAGGTCAAACTTTACTTGACTCTCTCTCTCTCTGTATAGAAACACTAGTGACTAAGCTGAAGGTGTTCGAGTGCTTTGACCTCGATAGGGGAATAGTGGAGTACCCTCGAGGGATAGCTTCTTTACCCTCTAGGGGTGATTCGTATTCAAGGGATGGCTACTGCTAAAAAAAACTCCTCTCTCAGGCAGTAAATTTCAGCCCTACCCTTTGGGCTGAAATTGTACTCGCATCCAGAGACCGTTATCGAAGGCCAGTAACACCTCTTTATCTTCATTTTAGAGGTGTACATGGTAGAAGCGGTGTGCCAGGTCTTCCCGGAGGAGAGGACATACTACTTCATTTGAAGGCCAAGACCACTCTCGATTTTGGAACACACCCAGGGGGAGCAAACCACGGCACAAGAGCCGGTTCACACTACTGGTTGCATGGATGTTGTACAGAGCAAAGGGGATAGTGAATTTGTTCTCATGCCCCTCTGATTTCAGGGATTGAGAGAGCTACTGAGTTTGTTCTCATGCCCCTCTATTTTCAAGGATGATTGTCACAGGCCCCAGTCACCACGACGGGGTCAGCATCTTTTGGCCACATGGTTGTAACATCTAGATCAGGGGTAGTCTTAGTAGGTTTCATGTATTAAGGGAGTGGGACAATGTTCCCACTCCCGTACACTATCATGGTTTTCCCATGATAGTGTTTTTTCACTGGCCTCGGTCACTACGATGGGGTTAGCATCTTTTTTGCCACCCGATTGTAATATCTAGATCAGGGGTAGTTTTATTAGGTTTCATGTATTAAGGGAATGAGAATATGTTTTACGCTCCTGTAGACTCCCACAGTTTCTTTTTATTTACCATTACCTTCGACTAGTGACTAAGCTGACTTTAACTAATCAATTATCTAACTTTACTTGATTTTTACTATATAAACACTAATAACAAAGTTAACTTTAACTAATCCAGTGTCAAACTTTATTTGAATTAGTATATATAAATACAAATTAAAAAATGGCTGGAAATAAGTGAAATGACTATTATACACCTGTGATAAAAAAATCAAATAGGAAACCCTGCCCCATTTCTTCATTTTCTTTCTTTCTTCCCCAAATTCATCCTTCGCATTTTCCTCGCCGCTGCTTGACTAATCGACGATCGACAATGGTTGGATTGGTGTGGGTGCGGTTGTTCAATTAGAGATGAGTCAGTGGAGGCACGACGGTGGATCAATTGGAGCAGTAGTGGAGCAGCGGCGGCAAAGCGGCGTAGTGTGTTAGTGTATAGAGTTTCTGGTAAAGCTAGGAGGTGGCGGAGCTAGGGCGGAGGTAGGGCAGCGGTGACGCATGGTTCTTTCTGGTGGCTGGTGGTTTGGGTTTCTATCAGAGTTACAGCAGGGCTAGGATGTGGCGGAGCTAGGGTGGAGGTAGGGGCACGCTTCTTTTTGGTGACTGGTGGCTTGGGTTTCTGGCTGAGCTAGAGCAGAGCTAGGAGGTGGTGAGGTAGCGACACAGTGATGTGGTGGAACATTGGCAGCAGAGGTGGTGAGGGGCGAGGTCAGGCAGTGACAGTGGTGACGGGATAAGGCGGGTGTGGTGGCAGGACGAGGCGGCGGTGGTGGCAGACTCCAATTTGCTCACCCCCTAAAACAGAGCTTCATCCAAAAATGGTAAGAACTCGTCAATAAGTCCTTGATGTTGCATCATTCTTTACCTCTGATTCCCCTTATGGAGTTGCTTTTGTTAATTGTTTGGGTTTTATGGTAAAATGTACGAATGAGGTTAAATTTTCTAGGGTTTATATATTTTTATGAATTTTTCTTGTTTTATTGTGATTTATGGGCTTGTGGAGATGTTAGCATATCATATGATCCAATAAAGTCGTGGTTTTTGCTTGCTCTTTTGAACAAGCATAGCAAAACTTGCTGATGAACTTTACAACTTGCCTGATTCATCAATGTTTTCACCTTTCTAGAGAAATATTTTAGCTTTTATACAGTAATTAAGTAAGGGGCTTAAGATATTATCCTCTCTTTTGTCTCAGTCAGAGAACTTCAAGCGCTTGGTTGATGTAACACATGGTATATAATGGTTCAAAGTTGAAAAATAGGGTACCCTTCTTGATGTATTTTTGTGAACATTTTGTACTCATTTAGTCACAAGAATCTTTTGGCACATGTATGTGTTGTATTTCTATTAAAAAACAAATCATTGTCAAGCTAATATCTTTTTGAGCAATTTTAATATATTGTAGGTAAGTGAGGCAATCATAAATTCTAGGGTACGAGAATGTTCAATTATGTAGATCAAAATGTGTTGCACTTCCTTATTTCAAATTTAAATTGGTAGCATATCTGGCCTTTCTCAAGCCAGTTTAATAGGCTTTGCTTTTTGTCAGAAGTTGGTACCATAGCTGGTTTCTGGGTTAATGCCTCTCATGTGGGTGGAGGAGTATCATATTGATGTCTTTAACTTTCACTCCCTTCCATCAATGATGTACACACAAAATGGTTTTGCTTCATTTATGGGTGACATGGAGGAGTAAGTCCTTTTACTTATCGATTTTAGTAAACTTTTCTATATCTCAAGGTGGACTTGGATTTGATTATTTTGTTAAACTTTCTGCACTTGAGATGTGGGTTTCATTACTTGAAAATTCCCCCAATCTTGAATGGAGCATGAGTAAGGTTTGTGCCATGCTAGACTCGTATGACATTATATATGTTAGTTTCTGGAACATGGTTTTACACGTTTGATTATGTGAATATCTCTCCCTAAGAATTTGTTGTTTTGATCACAGGTAAAGATTTGAGTGACTGTTTTTATGTAAGATAAGTGTTGACTCCTTACTTTTGACTCCTTTTTTGGCAAGATTGTAAGCACATTAGTTGGGAACAAACATAACGCATATACGATGCTTTTGTATGCTGAAAATCACAACCAGGTGACTTGTAAATTCTCTGTTTATTTTTTAAAACCCGATCTTTTGTAGTAGTATTTAACTCTTGTATGCCATTGTTTTGTAAAATGGCATGTTCAGTTTGATTTGTGACCCTCTCCATCTAGATCATAAGGTTGATTACATTCACAATTGGTGTTTCGACATATCTCAACTTCATGGGAAATGAATTTGGACACCCAAAGGTGAAGCCCAGTACCATATGTATGTGGATTGTATATATGCTTAGTTGTTCGATTTTAATGGATTTTCGTTGTTATTTTCTAGGGAGTTGAGTTCCCAATGCCAAGCAATAATTTTTCATTTGCACTTGCAAATCGTCAATGGGACCTCTTATCAAAGGAAGGTGTTCACAGGAAGCTATTCTCATTTGATAAGGTAAATATTAGTCATGTAGATTCAACTTTGTGTTTTTTTTTTAACTCCAAGTAGAAAATCTGAAATTAAAATTGGAACTTGGGGAAGAGTACATACCTTATTTTTGCATTAGTTGGATAAGAGTAATGATAGAAATATCCATTATGCTATTACACGCATCAACACTACGTCTTATTTATGGAGAAGAGCATAAAATGGTAGAATTGATGTGCTGATTGTTTCTTTACTATGGACTGATACCTCCAGGATATGATGAACTTGGATCAAACTGACAGAATTATTTCAAGAGGTTCGGGTGGTTGTTCCAAAAACCATAATATAATTGACTCTACGAAGGTAAAGTTTTTTTATGTATCCATATTCATACTTCTGGCCTCTTGAGTGAGATTCGTCACGCTTCGTGAGTTGAAGTAGTTCAGTAGAAGTTATGACATTTGTGGCTTATCTTCACATCCCTATAGCAATCAATATAATATGATTGAGTTGCTTTTTGTTAGTACTCATTTTGGATCTTCATGGGCAGTCGGTAGTGGGTTACCAAACTTTGCAATTCCTCGAAAATTTGTTCGAAGTACTAGCTTGGCATCAATGCTTTCATGGATCCCTAGTCATGTATTCAGTGGCGCAAAAATAGGCATTCCTTACATTTTGAAAGTTTCTGTTTGTGGCTTAGCATAAATTTAGTCACAGGGATGTCCTATTAAATTGTTTTTTGTGTCTTTTTCCGTTCCTCTGAAAGTGGCAGCTCGCAGTCGCTTTCAGAGGAAGGGCAGTAGCACTCAGCCGCTTTCAGAGGAAAGGATTTTTGGTGCCACCGTTTGGAAAAATGGTGCCACCGGTTAGAAAAATGGTGCCACCGGTTAGAAAACCCGTGCCACAAAAAATAGTGCTATTGTGGTACATTTTAGCACCGGTTGAAAAACCGGTGCTAACAAAAAAATTGGTGCTAAAAGTAGGGATTTAGCACCGATTTTTTCCAATCGGTGAAACCGTTTCATCAGTTACTTAGTCACCGGTTTTTTTAATGAAAAAACCGGTGCTAGAACAAAATAAACTGGTGCTAAAGGGGGGTTCATATGATAGTGTTAGCAGTCACACAAGAATTTAAAAATTAGTCCAAAGAATCCGAATTATTGCAGGCAGGACATTTAGAAGAGAGACCAAAATCACATTTAATTAAGACATCATCAAAGGGGAAAAAAGGAGTTGAGGACCTTCCATATGAAACTGGAAACCTTTTTTTGTGGTATAAAGTTCCAGATCTTTTTGGTGACCGAGCAAATACCTAGTATATGTGTAAGAATTTTATAAGCAGATCTAAAAGTGAGGATCCATTTTCTTTAGGTTTCCATATGAGTATGTACTTTTAGTCTTCATTGATTTTTGCTCCCTGTAAAAAATTCAGAGTATCAGGGTTCAGGTAAGAACAAATCTGGGGCAAAAAAGTGCTCTTATTTTCAACAAACTGAGAAACTGTGCATGAGATGGGGATGGAGGAGTTGACAGGAGAGACATAGTCAACTGGAGGACCATATGGGCACTATTTTGAAGACCAAAATTTACGAAGACCCTGACCATGGATAACTACAAAGTTATTTTCCGCAATGTGATTCATAGAGCAGATTCTTTTCCAAGTTTGAGACTTCTCGTAGGACTGTGGTAGTGCCCAGAGGAACTTAGACCACTTGGTTGTACTCTGTTGGAACTTTCACCATAATTTTAAAGAGCATGCATCAACTATTTCTTGGACTGACCTAAATCCTAATCAATTATGAGATCTAGGTGGGTATAAATAAGACCATTTTTCCGTACTTTATTCTGTCTTCCCTCTCTCTCACCCCAGAAGAACTTGGTCATTCTTTTTTCCAGTGATTTAATTACCTATTTGGGAGGTTTAAGCACAAACCATATGTGTTGTGGTATAAAGTATAGGCATGCTTGAATAAGGGTCATTTTTCCCACTGTGCTCAGCCAGTGATTTTTCCAATTACCCAGTTTTTTATCAATAAGTTCAAGCAAAGGCTGGAAATGGATGTTTAGAGTTCTACCTGTAAAAACCAGACAACCTAAGTATTTAAAAGGATATTTTCCTTTTTCCATGCCTAGGGTAGACCATGTTTTCTTAGGTAAACATATGATTTCTCATAATTAATTTTATGACTAGAGATTAGTTAAAAATTTCCTAAAAAGGCTTTGATCCTAATTAGATTAGACTTTGATGCCTGCATAAAAATTAAATTATCATCTGCGTAGCTTAAATGTGAAATTGGTGTTATGCTTTGGAGAAATCTGGAAGTATTTTAGTTTTTTATTAGTGTAAACAAAGGACAAACTTCTGGAGAAGGATTCAAAGGAATAAGTTGAAAAGAAAAGGAGAGAGGGGATCACCTTGTTTAATTCCTCGGGTAGCTTTGTAAAAGCAAACAGGATTACCATTCATAAGGACTGAAAAGTGAGCTTGAGAAAAGTTCTTCATAATAACATGCACAAAATTACCATGGAAACCAAATTTTAAGAGAATGCTATTTAAAAAGGACCAACTAACCCTGTCAAATACCTTTCTAAAGTCTAATTTGAGAATACAGTTTGAAATTCTGTGTTTTTTATCAAGACATCTAACCATTTCATGAAGGTACAAGATATTATTAGATATATCCCAGTTTTTCATGAAAGCAGCTTGATTAGGTGAAATCAAAGAGTCCATGAATGGTTTAAAACTTTCCATGAGTACCTTGGAACAGATTTTGTTTGCTACATTTGATAGAATAATTTTTTTATAGTCATCAAAAGATGCCCGAGTTTCTTTTTTAGTTATTAAAGAAATCCAAGTGCTTGTAATAACTCTAGGCATATCAGTACCTATGAGGAAATCATTAACAAATAATGTTAAGTCTTCTTTGATGAAATCCCAGCATTTAATATAAAACTTACTTGTGTGGCCATCAGGTTTAGGGCTGCTATTTTTATTTAGGCTCATGACTACTAATCTAAGTTCATTTTCATAAACTGGCTTTGAAAGACGTGCATTATCTTGTTTAGTGATAATATTTGGGATTTGACTAAGGAAATGTGGATAGTAGGTGGGAGAAGCTGGTTGGTTGGGCTTAGAGACAAGATTAGTATAGTAAGCTGCAACCTCATCTTGTATGTCCTACTGGTTGTCAAGTCACTGACCCATTTTATTTTTAATTTTTGAGATATCTAGTCTACTATTCTTTTCTATTACATTTTTGTGGAAAAAATGTGTATTGTCATCTCCAAGGTTTATCCATTTAGTTCTGGATTTTTACTTCCAGTATTTTTCTTTTTCCTTGAGTAATCTAATCAATAAGGCCATATTCTCGTTCAATTTGATTAAATCTTCATGAGTATGTGTTCAGTCATATTTAATCTCTTGTAATCTGAGTTTTTCTTCCGCTACGAAAAAATTAGAGTCGATATTCCCAAAGGAGCTTTCGTTCCATGCTTTAATTAATTTTTTAAGTCTCATTAATTTAGGGTACAATCCTAGTATTCCTTTCTATGAAAGTGGGATAGACCAGTTACTCCTAATAATGTCATTGAACTCTGGTCTATTAAACCAAGTATTTATGAACCTAAAAGGCTTGGGGTAGGTGGAGGTTAAGGTTGAGACCTGTAGGTGCAGAGGGTAATGATCAGATGATTGCTTGTTAAGAATTTGGATATAGGATGATGGGAATTTTGCACTCCATTGCAGAGTGCAGAGGTCTATATCTAATCTCTTAGTGGTAGGATTTGTATGTCATGAGTTTGTCCAAGTGAATAAGTTACCTACCGTATTTATTTCCTAGAGGGCATTAGTGCTTATCCATTCATTAAAATCTCTAATGCTACCCAGTTTGGGTGAGCTGGGACCTTTTTATTATGAGATAGAGGTGATTGTATTAAAATCACCCATGGAAATTGTTTAGAAATAGGTATTAGATTGAGATCACGCCATAACAATTTCCTACTAGCTCTGGTTCTAAGTCCATAGACAAAAACTGCATCCATTGCAGCATTTGAATTTTGATTGAGAATTTTAATATGAAGAAGTTGATTGTTATGGGAAATAAGAGATATCTGTAAAGAGTCAGACCACATAAGCCATATTTTTTCATTTTGTGAAGCTAGACAGTGAGAACACTTTAGCTTTTCCATATAGGACTGACATTTGTTATTATCATGCATGGATTCAATAATACACAGAAGCTGTATTTTTTAAATTTGATTAGATTAGTTAATCTAAGCATTGATGATTCCATGCCTCTCAAATTCCAATCAAAAAAATTCAGCTTACAGTTTTGCATCATTGTTCACATGATTTGTGGCCTTTAGTGGATGACCTTAGCATCATCTTATTTAAGTGAGTCAAATAGTTACTCTTCTTTTGTTCAGTCTTACCTTGATTACCTTGTGATCTGTGTTGAGGCAGGGGCAGGTGACACATGAGGTTCATTATCATCTAAGAATGATAACACGGAGAGTTTCTTATCAACCTCATGTTCTGCATTTTCTTCATGCTCTCAGTGTTCTCCACTTTGAAAATTCTGATCCATATCCTGCAAAATAGAAAGCCTGTTTTCCATATTTCTTTTTTGAGAAAGTGTGGGGTTAGCAAATGAGAAGGGGAAAATAATCAGTTTATAAGAACCAATGTGGATGTCATCCTTAGCATAGGCTTTGGAAGAAGTGATTGGTACAGTGAAAGTTGTTGCATTAATCAATATGGTTAGTGGTGATTCAGGACATTCAAGATGGATGGTGGCTGGGCTTAGGGTTTGGATTGGGGCATGATGTTTAGTGTTATTATCAGCTATAGGTGTTGCAGGCTGGGATGTGTAGTCGGATGGATTTAAAGTGGGATTGGTTGTAGCTAACTGATGTTGGTTCTGTCCATTATCTCGGGGATTGAAAGAGGGCTGGTTCTATTTTGGCTTGTTTGGTGCCTTGTTAAATTTGTTACAACTAGTTTGCTATTGTGCCGAGTTCTAGTTTTGGGACATGGCGCTACAGTGTGGGTGGGAATGACCTAATTTGGCACAGTGATTATAGTACATGGGTATGTCCTTATATTCAATGAGGGTATTTCTTATTATTAGCATGAGATCCTAGTCTAATGTAAGGCTTAAGTAGTTTTTGAAGGTCTATTTCTACACAAAGCTTAATAGCAGAAGGCCTTGTTAACATCTCAGTAGCCAAATCTTTCTTGATGAAACTCCCTATACTATTTTCAATAGCCTCAATAGAAGAAGTATTGTAATAATAAAGAGGAACGACCCTGATTGTTACCCATATGGGAACAATTGAAGATTATCTTTGAGTGGTAAAATTAGATGTCCATTTTAGCACCTTCATTTGAATCCCGTTGAAAGTCCATAGGCCTTTGATCCATCATCGATAGTCATTTATCTGATCGAATCTAATTAAGATATGCTTGTAATCAAGAGATCCAAGCTGCTACCTTCAAGAGAAGCCAACCGTTTGAAAGTGACCTCCAGCTGTTCCATTGTTAGTCGACCTTTGGTAAACTTTCTGACCAAAGCATTAGAGTAGTGAACGGAGAGTCTGGCAATTTCTTCGTCGGAATAGAGGCAGGCAGGTTCTCCTAGGTGTTCAAATTTGGGGGTTATTTCTGGGTTATTGGGAAGGGTTGTATTCAGTGGTGGTGATTTGGATTGGAGGGCTGCGAGGAAAGATTTGGAACCCTCTGGGGGAGGTGGTTTCGCCATGAGAGCAGAGGTAGAGAAAGTCATTTCCGGCGAGGGAACGTTATCAGTAAAGTAGAAAGGGGGGAGAGTACGGGTTAGAGAGAGAAAAGATAGATTCATTGGCACTATCAGTTATTAGGATTAAATAATGAATAAACATTAACCTAAGATAATAAATAAAGAAAAGAAACTAATGTTCAAACAAATAAACTGAAACGTATGCATTCATATTATGTATGTTGTGCTCCCTGGAAACGCATGTGTTGCTGCGACTCAAAACTAAGCTACGGCGGGTTCAATAAAAAATGTTCACTTCCAGATTAGTCACGGCCTGGGTTCGATAATTATTTATAGTTTTACAATAGGCAAATTCTTAGAAAAAATCATCTTTCCATAATGTTTTACAATAGGAAAATTTTTGGGAAAACCCGTTTTCCCATTAGTTTATAGAAAGACGAGATTTTATTGGAATAATATAAAGGTAAAAGGTTTAAGTTGCAACATTAAATATTTATTATACAACGTATAGTAGTTATAAAGTTTATAACCCAATTCATGCAATCCAAAATTTTTATCTTCATTTATTTTAATTTGCACTTTAAACCTTGGTCTTTGCATGACTTATGGAAAAACCGTCTTTCAAAAGATGGGCTCTTTACAATAACCCTAATTACAAAACCAACTAAGAAAAATAAAATAATATTGGGCTAATTAATTTGGTCTTCATATTGGGCATTCTATTCTTTAGTTCATTATTCTTTAGATGAACCCAAATGAGCCCAAAGTCTTCGTAGCACGATCCAATTGCTTCCGAGCTTCCATTGTGGAATAATGTCTCATATCCCTCATCGGAAGATAAAATAAAAATATTTTTCATTGCAGCACACTACCTCATCAAAAACCTCACCGGGAAAACCATGTGGGAAAAAACCACAGTTAAGGTAAAAAGAGTATAGTGTATCGCTCCTCATCTTCTACACACAATCTAACGATTTCCTACGCAAAACATACCTACGTGCACATAAAATGGCAAAAGAAGCTCATAAAAGTACATAAAATATGTGTATAAAATACACCCAATTAGTTTATCTCATTCGTCAAGGCCGATTGGATGAGACTTTTTTCCCATTTGCTAGGGACACTGCCTCTACTGCTCCAGAATCTCTGGATGTCTCGACATTTATTGATCCCAACTTGGATGATTTGTCTGCCCCCCTCTGTAGCTCCTTTGCCCCCCACTAAAGATTGTTCTGATACATCGATCCTATCACCATATGCCAGTTCCCTGACACCTGCCTTTCCACTGTTGCCTTAAGATTGATCTCCTATGCCATCTCCAACTGCCGATCCACTGCCTCCTCCACCGACTGCGAGTCATCGTATGACCACCCGCTCTCAGATAGGCAGCCGTATAATGAAGCGATATACAGACTATGTGATGACAGGATTTCTTATGGCATTACTAGCACAAACTGAACCTCAGGAATATCAATATGCTCATAAAGATCCTCACTGGGTAGCTACTATGGATGAAGAAATGGGCACTCTTCGCCAGCAACACACTTGGGATCTTGTTCCAAGCCTTATCGGTGTCAACATTTTTGGCTCCAAATGGGTTACGGCCTCAAGCGTTGCCAGGATGGCACTATTGATTGGTACAAAGCTCTCCTAGTTGCACAGAGATATTCTCAGTTGGCAGGCTTCAACTTCACCCACACTTTTATTCCTGTCGTCAAGGCCTCAATAGGCAAAATCATCTTGTCCTTGGCTAGTACTTTCTCTTGGCCTCTTCATCAGTTAGATGTTAAGAATGCATTTCTTAATGGTCTCCTTGATGAGCCGGTCTGCATGGAACAACCGGCTAGTTTCACTGATCCCATTCATCCGTATTATGTCTGTTATCTTTGTAAGGCCATCTACGGTATCAAACAAGCTCCCCGGGCTTGGTTTGAGAGATTCGGCTCCTATTTACTTTGTCTAGAATTTTGGTGCAGTTCTGCAGACACCTCTCTGTTTGTGTTCTCTCAGGGATCAAAGGATCTATATATGTTAGTGTATGTGGATGACATCATTCTTACCAGCAATAATCCTCTTCTCATTCATCGGTTCATAATCTGCACTGATCGTGAGTTTTCCATTAAGGATCTAGGTGCACTTCACTATTTTTTAGGATTGGAGATCTCTTGTTCATCATCTAGGCTTTTTCTAGGACAAGCTAAGTATGCAAAGGAAAGACTTCAGCGTGCATGTATGGCAGATGCTGCTTCTTTCTCCACACCTTTTGTTCCTGGCTCTCAGCTTCACAGTTCATCGAGTTCTGAGTTCTCGAAACCCAAGCTTTACCGCTCACTGGTTGGTGCCTTACAGTATTAGACCATCAATAGCCCAGATCTTTCTTATATGGTCAACTCTGCTAGTCCAGTTTCCTCGAGAAGATCACTATCAGGCTGTCACATGCATCCTTCATTATATGTGTGGAACGCTTCACCATGGTCTCTCTTTTCGGCCATCTCCTTGTGGTCTTTCGCTTTTGGGCTACTCTGATGCTATCTGGGCCCATTGCTTAGAGACTCAGCGATCTACTTATGGCTATGCCCTTTTTCTCGGGGGTAATATTGTCTCTTGGGGTCTCGATCCAGTTGTGAGTCCGAGTACCATGTTAGGGCGAATACTGTAGCTGAACTTGCCTTGGTGTGTAATCTGCTTAAAGAACTTTGGGTTCCTCTCTCGCCATCGCCTCTCCTGCTTTGCGACAACAACAGTGTCATTTTTCTTGCTCAAAATCATGTTGCACATAAATGGGCCAAGCATATAGGTATATACTATTACTTTGTTCGTGAACTTGTTGCCTCTGAAAGGCTTTGTGTTAGTCATGTTCCATCATCACTACAGGTTGGTGTATTTTCACTAAGGGTTTGTCTTGTAATCTTTTTGATTTGTTTTGCTCCTAGATTTGCATATCATGTAGCCCTACAGTTAGCTTGATAGGGGTGATAAAGTAGATAGAATCATATCTTCATTAGTCTTTTGATTGATCATGATTGATACTGTATATATGGAACAATCTAGGTTCAATGTAATTAGCTTAATGTATTCTATTTATTCTATCTATGACAGATGCACCAAATATGGTGAATTTCCTACTTTCAAAAACCACAAAAAAATCTAAAACAACAAATCATTTCCTGAATCAATTCAGATTGTCTGAGACGTATGAAATTGAGCTATGGTTAAGTCTAGAACAGGTGGTTCATTTAATCAATTCCAATGATCGATCAGAAATCCTTTTCCATTCAAAGAAACTGGATGAACCCCTACCTACTTGAACCATGGTATATTTAACTTAGCAAAGAAATTGATTTTTTTTACTTTCAGCCAGGGATCAGAGGAATCTGACTGAGTTTGGGACAGACCAGATGAATTTGGACCATAGGATTCTCCCTATTCAAGTTTCAAATAGATTTTTAGGGAAAATCTACCAACTATGTTGTATAGTAGATTTCCAAAATGAAGACCATTACATGATAGAGGGGTACACAATCCATCCCAAGATCTTCAATGTCTTCTATGTTCTGTCTTGGAGTCATTCTAGAGGATGTTTTTGATTTTTTTTTTTGAGAAGATTAATAACGTGTTTAGTTAGACACTTGCCCATTCCAAACACAGTGCGGGCTGTGCTTTGGGCCCAAATATTAAAAGGGCTTGCGATATTTATAATTTTACCTTTAATGTAATAAATCATGTTTTAAGTCAATGAAATTTCAAAATTTGACTATGGTAAAATATGAACGTGTGTTCTCATTGATGGTACAAGAGTACAATATATAGACAGCATTTACTGAGTTATTAAAGGAAAAAAATTCTATCTAAGTTACAATAATATTGCAGAAGATATTCACAAAATATGTCGTATACACTCCTCCTCAAGTTGGAGCATATGGATCTCGAATGCCCAACTTTCCAAGCAAAGTCTGAAATGTCTGTTTTCCAAGTGCCTTCATAAATAAATCTGCTGACTGGCTAGCAGTACAAATATGATAAGTAACCACATCACTAGACTGAATCAAATCATGAATAAATTGACAGTCAATCTCAATATGCTTCATCCTCTCGTGAAAAACTGGATTGGATGCAATATGAAGAGTTGCCTGACTATCACAGTACAAACACATCGGAGTAGGATGCGCCACTCCCAACGAGCGAAGAAATAACTTGCGCCAACAATTCACAATAAGCGACTGGCATAGCTCGATATTCTACTTCAGCCAAAGAACGAGAAACAGTGGGTTGTTTCTTCGTCTTCCAAGAAATTGGAGATTGACCAATCATCACAAAATATCCGATCAAAGATCTCATAGTAATTGGGCAAGCTGCCCAATCCGAATCACAAAATGTTTTAAGCTGAAGAGAACTCTTAGCTGATAGAAACAAACCTTGACTAGGATGACTCTTTAAATAATGCAGAACATGCAAAGCTGCATGCCAATGTGCCAAATGCAGTTTCTCCATGAACTGGACCAAGGTATGAACTGAATAGCTAAGCTCAGGACGGGGGATGGTGAGATAAATAAGCTTCCCTACTAGTCGGTGATACTGTGCAGAATCGTCAAACAAAGGACCATCATCTCGCACCAAATTGTGCTGCTGTTCCAAGGGAAAATCTGTGGGTTACGCTGCCAATAATCTAGTATCAGAAAAAATGTCCAATGCATATTTCCGCTGAGATAGAAACATCCCATCAGGCCGACGAGCTATCTCATTGCCTAAGAAATACTTCAGGGTACCAAGATCCTTCATATGAAAACAAGAGCACAAATACTTCTTGAACTCGGACATCATTTTTGGAGAGGAACCAACAATGATAAGATCATCAACATAAACAAATACATGAAGAGAAACACCATTCTTCAAGTAAGAAAACAAAGAGTAATCTTCTTTACTTTGAACAAACCCAATGAGGCGAAGAGTAACAACAAGTTTAGCAAACAAATTTTACGGAGCTTGTCTCAAACCGTAAAGAGATTTGCTAAGCTTGCAAACCAACCCAGGTGTCGGAAGTGTATAACTAGGAGGCGGGCACATGTGCACCTCCTCCTCATGATCACCATGCAAAAATACATTGTGAGCATCTATCTGATGAAGATCCTAAACATGAATAGCAGCAACAACCAAGAAAAGACAAATTGAACTCATCTAGGCAACAGGAGAAAATGTCTTAGTAAAGTTAGCCCCCTCAATTTGACGACCAAATGAGCCTTGTATCACTCAATAGAACCATCAGACTTAAACTTTGTCTAATAAACCCACTTACAACCAACAGCCTTCTTGCCAGGAGGAAGATGAGTAAACCCCCATATATTATTCCTCTTGAGTGCATCAATCTCGTCAGACATAGTTGCACGGCAATGGTCATGGCGATAATCATAAAAAAAGTCACCGGATCACCAGCATCTGTCACTGTGGCCAAAAGTCTAGAATGCGAAACAAAAAAATTACTACAAGTAACAAAATCAGCTATAGCATAACGCGTACCTGAGGACAGTGAATCAGAGGATGCGGGATCAGCAGAGGTGGGGGGGTTATGGATCTAGTAGCAATGTATATGTAATCTTGTAATTTCACTGGAGTCTGACGAAGACAAGTGCTGGGAGGATAAACAGTAGATGGAGCTGCTGGTTGTGAGATGGGCTCGGCAGAAGGAGACCGCGTAGTGGGCTCGGAAGAAGGTGGTCGCGTGTTGGGTTCAACGGGAAGTTGTCGCACGTTGGGCGCGGTACAAAACCGCAGTGGCAGGCCAGCCATGGCAGGAGGCCACGCTGGCGGGCTAGCCACGGTAGGATGCCACACTGGCGAGGCAGCCACAGATGGTCACGGCTGGAGGGGCACACCGGGAGTCACCCACTTCGGAGGGATGACCACGGATTTCCGTGGATGGAGAAGCACGGTAGGAGGTGCCCGCACTGTAGGAACGGCCATGAGCACCCGCAGCTGGAGCTCGAGACGAGCTGGCCATAGATCGATCCTGGATGGCTGGGTGCCTGGCACTATGGATGGCCATGGTAGAAGCTTAAAGTGAGCTGGCAGTGGCTAATTGGGACTGGGCGACTCTACCGGGTCGGATGGCTTAGGAATGGAGACATCAAATGAGGAATGGGGCAGAGATGGTAGAGGATCAGCAGGTATCATCTTCGCAGAAACAGGTACAGAATGGAAGCATTCTTCATAAAATATCACATCTCGGCTGTCAAACACAGTTTGAGACTCTAATTCGTAAACACACCAAGCTTTCTTGTCATTAGGGTATCCAAGAAAGATGCACTTCCTACTTTTGGATGCAAACTTATCACGCGGCCGTGTAAGCAGAGAGGCAAAGCACAATGAATCAAACACACGGAGATGGTTGTAATCTGGTGCGCGATCGTACAGGAAATGATGAGGCGTTTAACTATCTAACACTGATGTTGGCATGCGATTGATGAGGTAAGCCGCTGTAAGAATGCATTCTTCCCAAAAGTTGATAGGTAAATGAGCCTAGAAATGAAGAGCATGAGCAACATTAAGAATATTTCTTTGCTTCTGTTCCACACACCCATTTTGCTGAGGTGTGTAGACTGTAGAAGTTTCAAAATGAACACCTTTCTCCAGAAAAAATGATCTGAGAGGCTGGAATTTTGTTTTGTTGCCTGCCGGAACCCGTTGAATGGGACGACAGAACTGTGTCTAAACAAACTCAATGAACTCCTTCATCTTCAATGGTACTTAGGACTTAGAAACTAGTAAATAAACCCAAACAGCTCAGGAATAATCATCAACTATGGTCAAAATTAAAAATACTCCATTGGATGAGGGTGAACCATAAGGCCCCCAAATATCACAATGAATAAGTTTAAACAAATTACTAGCCTTAGTAGAACTAATAGGAAAACTATTTCTAGACTGTTTTGCGCGATGACAAACCGAGCAGGGAACCAATTTATTAAAATCACTACTCCCTCCGTCCCAACAGTAATGACATGTTTACTTTTACATGATCTTCAATGATCATGTTTGACCGTCAATATCTCTAGCTACGTATATCATTTCTGCATAAAAATTGATATTTAGAAAATATATGTTAAGAAGAATTCAACAATATCTCACATGATATATTTATTATGTATATATTAATTAATATTTATGGTCAAAGTTTAACAAATTTGACTTCGAAAAAGTAAATATGTCATTACTTGTGGGACGGCGGGAGTATAATGTAAAGAAATGGCTAAGATAGAAGACAACACCGATGAGGATGGATGCTCAAAAATGCCGATGCCATAAAGCAGATGAAGACACGGAAGCAGCAGCAGACGAGGACGGTTGTATAGACCTGGAAACTTGCAATCTGCGCAACCAAAAAAACCCCTCCTTGTTGTTCACTTGCGCCAATCACTGTCATCGTGCTGATATCCTGTAGTACACATAATTTTCTGGTAAGCAAAACTAGACATTTTAAAGTAGCAGTTAACTTGGCAAACGATAGCGAATTGCATCATAATGCCGGAATAAAAGAATCACGACAACATCTCCAAATTTTGTTTTGCCATAATCAACAACAGTTGAAATAGAACCATCAGGGAGGACAATATCAACATTTGTAGTATGTTCAATATCCTAAAGAAGATCCCTGTCGCCAATCATATGATACGATGCACTGGTATCAAGAATCCAAGGTAAAGCAGTCTGACCTAACAAATTGTATGAAGTATTTAACTAAGAGAACATGTTTAAAACCGTACTCCATTGCTCCTTGGATAGAGCTGGGCCGAAGGCGGATCGATCGGAGTCTAAAACAACGGAGCGGCTGCACTCACAGGTGGAGTGGCGGCGGCCATTGGATGAGAATTGGAAGAGACCGAACTATCAGTCCCAAACAAGAGCTGGCGGAGGGCTCGGCGGAGAACGTCGGTACTGTCTGGCTTTGGGGGAGCGTCCGATTAGAGCGGCTGCAAGAATGACGGGAATGACATGAGCCTTGGTTTCTACATCAGGACTTCCAATCACAACTTGATTCATCATATCCAATAGGACTCACGGAGCGGCGGCTCGTAGAGGCGTGGAGTGGTGGACATAAAGGCATGAATGGATAGAACGCGACGGTGGTGCATATGGATAGCGATGGAACACTGCGGTGTCTGCTGGACAGCAATGGCAGCGGCGACGATGACTATCACGACGGCGGCAGACGAAGATGTGAGGGAGGTGGCGGTGGCAGTCTTTTATAAGTAAGGAATTTTTTAGGGTTTCACGATTTAGGCTCTGATACCATGTAAAATATGAACAAGTGTTTTCATTGATGGTACAAGAGTACAATATATAGACAGCATTTACAGAGTTATTAAAAGAAAAGATTCTATCTAAGGTATAATAATATTGCAGAAGATATTCACAAAATATCTCCAACATCAACTCCCTCTGTCACACCTATTTTTGCACCCTCATCAGTATCACGATGTTCAAGAAACATGTTTGACCGTTAATATGTTTACGTATAATAATGGAAATTAAAAAGTTGATATTAAGAAACTACTTGTTACAGCAAATTGAACAATATCATATACGATAATATTATTTTTCATATAGTTATTCAAATATGTGGTCAAACTTTGATAGAGAATAGTGTCAAATAGTAATTAAGAATGCAAATTCACTTGAGACGGAGGGTGTACTTTGTTTAAACCCTTTTTGAAACCTTGTTTTCTTGTTTCCTTTAATATTAAAGAATACTTGTGTTAATTTTTCATTTTTAGTCCAAAACAGTTCTTTCTCTTCATTGTATTTCTTATGTTCTCTCTCTTCTTCATTTTTTATTCTACAATATGCAGCTTTTCAAATTTCAATGACGACACCACTTGTTATATTGTACATACTATACTCTGGTTTTTCTTTTCCAGTTCTTCTTCAATTTGAATTTCGAATCAATATACTTCATGTTTAGGTTGTTCTTTGTACTTAATCTGGTAAAAAAAAATAACCCTAACCTTTTTAATTCTAAACTTTGATTGTACAATTAGTTCTATGTGTTTTTAGTATGCTCTATGGACTTTCTTGAAGTTGAGTTGGGGAAAATCTTTCAATTTTCAATCCCTGCAAAATAAAATATTGATTGTTAGATGAAATTCAGCATATTTAGTGAATTTTTTTGCGTTACATTTGACGGGGGTTCATTGATCTTTGGGATGAGCCGATACATGCCAGTTTTGTGATTATTCATTATTGTTTAACTATTTCTTGACTTTATGTTTTATGTTTTTAATTAAGTCAAAATGAAGAAACTGTGGTTTGAAGACAATTACGTCGTTTTGCAGTAGAATTAGGGTTTAGAGTTAGTATAGATTGTGCAAATTGTTAGTTTAATTCGTGTTAGTGTTAGATACTAGGATTTGATCAATGTTGTTGTATCAGTACTCTTGTGCAACAAATGTAGCAAAATTAGGAGTTTTGTTGCTGGTTTTTTTCAAAAAATAATATGGGTTTCATTGGTTACACATAAACAACTGAAAGCATAACCGACATCAGGTTTTGCTTCTGATTATTTTTTTATTTCGATACAAAATGAAGCCAACATCGATCACATTTCTTCTCTTCTTTTTGCTAGTTCTTACATGAAACCGACTTCGAGATACTTTTAATAGTACTCTATATCACCAATGGCCCGATCCCGCTTTTGGCTTGCTGATATGTTTGTTTCTTTAAGGATTTGATATTTCCCAAGTTAATCTTGGTTTCGGTTGAACCGATATCGGCCAAACGACATTTGACAGGTTCGACCATTACAACAACCGTCGGTTATACGTCGATTGGACTATTTTTCTTAGTTCTTCTGACAAAAAATAGGTAGAAAGTGACATTTTACTGATATGGTATATATCTCTATTTTTCAGGACCGAATAACCAAGGTAAAACCCCCTGAAGAATCGTGGTAAAAAATCCTGCTTCGTGTAGTGTATTAAGGAAAGTATGGACTTCACTTTTTAGATTCTTTCCCCTTTTTTATTTCCTTAAATTATACATTTAAAAATATTTTGGACATCACATATTTTATTTTTTTTATCATTTTAATTATTTTAAAATATATTTTATTCAGGAATTTTAGAGGCCTGTGAAAATCTTTTTGCTCAGTGTAAAGAGAGTCAAAAGGAGGAAAAAAATGTTTAGTGGCTAAAAGAATTTTTGGTTTTCATTTATTTGTCCTAACACAAGTGAACATGTAATGTTCATTATAATAAGAAGATTAAAAATAAGAAAATAAAGGAGTATCAAAAGAGGTGGATTTAGAAGAGGTGAAGGCAGGGACGGCCGCTGGCGAGGAGGGGGCAGACATCAGCTGAGCTAAGTGCTGCAGGGGACCGACGACCCGGGACTGGTGGCTGGAGACCGATGGAAAAGCGGCATCGCCCGGTATGAAGTCGCCAGTCAGACGCTGGACACCGAGGTGCTGCTGCGGCGGAGCTAGAGCCCATGAAGGCGGGTCCATCGGAATTGGCATAGCGTGACCTTCGAGCTGGCGCGACGATCGGCGGCCGTACGTGGAGAGACGGTCCTACTGTTGCGGCGAGAAGAAGGCCGCTGCTCAATGGGCTACCGGTGGTGTGCTGAGCTTGGCGGAGGGAGGCTGACGCAGAGATGATGGAAGCGAGGCTAGGGAAGGCGAGCTGGACGCGACTTGGAGAAGTGACAAAGGCACAAATGATGACTTGGCTGAGGGTGCATAGGGAATTGGCTCAAGATGATCAGGATAGAGAAAAGTGGGTTCTTTAAAAATGACAGGACTGGTTGCGAGAAGAAGGCCCAGCTACTGCGGCGAGAAGAAGGCCCCTTTCTCGCTGGGCTACCGACCATGTGCTGGGCTTAGTGGAGGGATGCTGGTGAGGAGATGACAGAAGCGGGGCTAGGGAAGGTGAGTTGGATTCGGGCTGGAGAAGTGACAATGACACAGGTAATGACTCAGCTCAATATAGGGAAAAGTGGTTTCATAAAAAGTGACATGACCGATAATATATACATGATTTATAGGTACATGTAAACATAAACAACCTTTATGATTAGAACTATTACCAACAAAGTGCACGAGGAAGAACGATATTTAAGTTTATTAGACCTATATGGACGCAAGAAAGAATAAAACACATAGCCAAATGTTTTAAGATAATCATAATCATGAATTTTATGATGAAGGGACTCATATTGAGATATTTGGTTAAGAGTGGGGAATAAAGTACGATTATGCAAATGGACAGATGTATGAAATACATGCTCCCAAAAGGTAATAGAAAGACAAGCTCGAGAGAGAAGTGAAAGACCTTTTTCAACAATTCATCCCGTGATGACATTAATTAGCACCATTTTGAGACTAAGTATGAGGAGGAGAATTACGATGAGCAATGCCTTGAGACTGAAGGTAAGTCGAACCTATACGAAATTCTCCCCCGAGTCAGATTAAGATTGTTTAATTTTAGATCTCAAATGTGTTTCAACCATTTGTTGAAAAAGTTTAAAGAAATGAAGAACTTGTGATTTTTTGTGAAAGATAATAAATCCAAAAAAAGTTTTGTACAATCATCAATAAAGATAAGAAAATAATGATTTTCATTAATGAAGAAACTAGGCCAGGACTCCAAACATCATAATACACCAAATCAAATGGAATTGTACTAGGTTCATGAACATGGAAAATAGGTAAACGATGACTTTCACCAAGTTGAAAAAACTCACAAATGCTTTTTAAATTATTCTAGAGAAACAGGTGATTGAAAACATGAAATAAGATGCTTAAGAGACAACTCATGAGGATGACTGAGGCGTTCATGCTAGGTTTGGAGATGAGTCTTGGCACCAAGAAAAACACAAGAGAGAGAAGAAGCAGAGGTAGTGGGTGGATTGGGGCGATAAGGCTGTTCTCAACGGTTCCGGTTATGAGCGTCTGACCTTGTAGATCATTAACAAAGACAATAATTTGGAAAGAATAACATATAAGCATTGTTATCATATGTGAGTTGAGAAACACTTAACAGATTCTTACAGATACCAGGAACAAATAAAATAGATTAAAGTACTAAAATAACCCTTACTTTAAGTTGTGCTAATATAACCCTACAAAACGAGAAAGTGCTCAAATAACCCTAACATTATGATGCATGTGCCAATCTAACCCTGGGTGCCGTTGGCTTCAATTGTCAATGAAAATTTTGGCCAGAATTTAAAGAAATGAAAATTTTACCCCGGATAAAAAAGAAAAAAAAACAGAATAAATTAGCGACAAGTTGACCATTCCTGATTGATTGCAAAAGTGCTTCTGTTTTGGCCGAGAATTTTTACGCCACTAATGGCTAATAACGGTCATTTCTGGTGTTTTCCAAGCATGCTTCGGTCATCGACAATATCTTTTCCATTCATATCCCGGTTGTTGATTGTCTGTTCTTTGTCGACGTTGACTCCTCCGCGATAGATAGGCTTAAATGCTTTCCTTACCATGATAATCTCTTTTAATTGTCTGACAATTTCCTGCCCGTCAGGTTCTTCCTCCATTGACCGGTGGTTTTGTTTCTCAAATCGTCTGTGAACTTCTTTTATTTAGTGGTTTTAATTGATAAATTCCCTTATGTAATTTGCGTTGCCTCTTATTCATTAACATATCCCTATGAGGAGTGATTTTGTTTCGATTTGTCTAGAAGCTCTTATCTTTAAGTACATTAAAAGGATTGCCTAATCCTTACGATCAGCGGCAGGAGGAGCATCGACAGAGAGAGGTAGTGGTGAGCGGAGAGAGGAGGGGAGAAGGTGGGGTAAAATGGGCAAGGGTATTTTCGACCTTTCATCTCAGTCAACGCCCAATTTTTGCGGTCAACACCAAAATTATTATAAAAGATTATAACTGCACAATTCATCATAAAGAGTGGGTTGTGATGGGGTTGATTTTACCATATATTTTGGGCTGATTATTGAGTTAAATGGTTGATTAAATGCTTGGATATTTATGTTATTCGTAATGTTCTTGCAGTTTAAAGATTTAGATGCGGAATTGGCAAGTTGTTGCAGCTATGGTCATTTGTGTTTGGAGATGGAAGAGGAAATAATAATGAAGATATTTGGTGCTGAATTATGGCAATTACAAATGTAGTTGGAGAATAATCAGATTGATTTGAAGACTCCTAATTGTTAGGAGAGAATATTGTGATTATCTTTTAAAGTTCTAATTAGATAAGGAAAAACATATTTTATTCCTTATCTATCTTTTGGTTGTAGTGATTTTTTGGAGACATTATTATTTACACGCATAACTGTACGGCCAAGAGGGACAGAACAGAATTGCGTACGACGGTCCATTTGCGCAGACAGTATTTTGCGATTTGGGTTTTCCAGTATTTTATTCAGACAATTTTCATCATTTATTTTTATGCTTTTGATTGTTAATTCAATTATGTATTCTAGCTAAATTCTTCTTTTCCGGTAAAAATCAAGGAAGTACTGGCGTCGATTCTCGTGAGATCTAATTAGTTTTAATACTTTGATTGCATGCTAGCATCTGCTGTTCTTGATTATAATGTTTATGATTCCTTTCATGTTATTGAGTAGTGCGCAATGTTTGATAGCATGTTAGTTAATTTAATGCCAATTGAACCAATCATCCGTAATTGTGATTTCAGTTCAATCAGTGGTAGGGAACAACAGTCTTAATTTAACAATCAGGCGTCCGAGTTTGTTGGTTATGAATTGGGTCTTTCTCATTCTTAATGCTGCTAGCATATTAAATCTATAGAGCGTCTCTTAGGTTATATGTTAGTTAGAGAAATAGTTGGTGAGGCGTCCTCCTGATTATCGACAAGGTAAGGAAAGATTGGTTGCTTGCAATTATAACCAATTTGTGTGCATGCATTTAAAGTTATCTTTGCATCAAGGATCGAGATAGAAAGCCAGTATGGAATTGATCGAAACCGGAATCTTCTCATCATAGTTGAATTGTTTTGCAATCTGTAACAATTTCTCATTCCTGTTTTTACTCAATTTTTAGTTTCTCTTATTCACGACCCTCATCTAGTTCTTTTGATTATAAATTTGCAGATTAAAGAAAAAATCTCGCCAATCTCTTGGGAAACAAACCTGCTCGCAGCTATACTGGTTGGTATGCCCATACTGACCACAGAATCCTGAACTGAAAATTCAGCTTAGAGCTTGATTTATTTTTGGTGTAAAATGACACACCAGGTTGTTCTGGCATTTTCTCTCTTTGTAGGGTTATATTGGATCTTCAGTATAAAGTTAGTGTTAGAAGTATATTTAACCCAATAAAATATTATGCAAATGGACAGAATTATTCCAGGATGGCAAAATAGATGAGCCCAAATGAGTAATAGGAAGAGACGTATTCTTACCAATTTGTAATCAATTAGTGCTAGTGTAACCGCAATGAATAGAAAGATTTCCAAAATCTGAGGTGACATGATTGGTAGCATCAGAGTCGAAGAACTTAGCGGGATTATGAAGAGAAGTCGGTGAAGTCCTACGTATGCGGCATAATCCTAGTGTTCGGTCGGCTGCTAGTTGCGTCCCCTGCCGCAGCTGACGTTGTGTGGCGGAAGTGGCCGAGTAGAAGGAAATTTTGTAACGTTCAGGCGTTGCCAAAAACTAAGGGCCTCATGACCAACGCGACAAAAATTCTAGCAAGGGGGCCAAGGAGAAGACCCGTCAGCTGCTGAAGAGGTGGTCCAAGCTGTAAAAATGGTGGCAAAACCCAGAACAGCTGCGTAGAGTTCCTGAATCTGAGTTTCTTCCTGAAGTAACATTCCAAGCAGTTGATTTGAAGAGAAACTACCCAAGAAAATATTGAAGGTAGTGCGAAAGGCGACGTAAGCAGCATTAAGACCTCCGAGAACACATTAAACGAATTTATTGTCAGAGACAAGTTAAAAGCATTTCGCTAGTGAATCAAAGAGGGAACACTTCTTCTCTACATATTCAAGAATGGAGAGAGATCTCTTTGGAAAATTCTGAGGTTGATGCTTCAGATGTATCAAATTGGCACGAGTCTACGCATAAAACATATGCTCCTGAATAGGCCATGCGTCAGAGTGATTGCACGAACAACATGGGTGAAGAGGGAAGGGGAAATGGTTGATTAAATTCAAAGTAACACCAAGTGATCATCTTCCTCTAAGTAACAAAATCCAAATTGACCTTTGGTGAAGATGGCGGCTCGGATGAATCAGAATCGGCTTTCGAAAATTCATCCGGGGCCAATCCCAGGAAAAGAAACAAATCAAGATCATATACGAGGAGCGTAGA
This sequence comes from Rubia yunnanensis, assembly GCA_037428765.1. Classification (NCBI taxonomy): domain Eukaryota; kingdom Viridiplantae; phylum Streptophyta; class Magnoliopsida; order Gentianales; family Rubiaceae; genus Rubia; species Rubia yunnanensis. The sequence goes on from CM075065.1 coordinate 94,851,362, forward strand.
TTTGCACTAGTGGATGATGGGTGAGTAAAGGCACTCAATCAAAGGCGGTTACCGGATTTAGTAAAGGCACTCAATCAATAGCCGAAAAAGTGTTGAAAAACCAGGATTTAGTATTTTGCAGTCGGCCTAGAATGGTTGGACAGCTTAAATTGAGCTACGACGCTTTGGACATCTTGTTCGGGCCATATAATCAAGATTGGAGAGAGACGAGGAAAATCGCTGTCATTCATCTCCTCAGCAGGAGAAGAGTTCATCAATTTCGCCCGATTCTCGAAGATGAAGTGTCACAAATGATAAAAATGATAAGGAAAGATGGCGAATTAGGTCTTGTTAGGAATATGAGCAAGACGCTGATATCCACAGCTAGCACAAACATTGGTAGGGTTGCTTTTGGTAAGAGGCTTGATGCTGACAGCCATCAGAGAAGAAAATTAGAGAGCATTCTGAAAGATTCTCAAAAAATGTTTATGTCATTCTTCTTCTCCGATTATTTCCTGTCCATTCATTGGATCGATAACCTCACCGGAATGAATTCTCTACTTGAGAAAACATTCCAGAAGGCCGATTCATTCTATATAGAGCTAATAGATGAGCAACTTGATCCAAATCAGCCAAGCTCCATAGATAACGACATTATCAATATCATGCTTCAACTACAATTAGATGGATCGACCTCCTTCGACATTACTACGGATCATATCAAAGCTATGCTCATGGTAATCAATCATATTCGCTTCCTATTTTATAAAAAATTAAAGTAAAAAAAAGTTATAGTTAGTATAAATAGAAGTCATGATATATATCAGTAAAAGTAGTAGGAAGTCGAAAATTTTGTTGGGTATTGTACTATTTTTTCTGTATAATTTTGGTTGGTGCGCGTCATTTTTCTGAAGGCTCATTACTGTATTATTTGATTTTCTTCTGAACGATTGATCTAGTTGGTTAAAATAGTTGAAGAACATTATTGTTTTGCCCGAAAACAAGGTTATAAAAGAGGTCTTAGTATAGTCTTCATGCAGGTTATACTCTTGTAATTGGACTTATCATTTTGGTACTCCTCCCCTTGTCTTATTTTCCAATCTTACTTTTCTGGTTACTATATAAAAGGAATACTTGGAAACGCCACACTTGTGTCAACCGTCGTCAGGGGCATAGTGGTTGTTTCTCAGCAAAGCCGAACGTGTGACCTTCTATGTGCTCTCAAGTGGCCGCCCAAAACGACGTCATTTTGGGCACCACTTTTGTCATTTTGTGCACCCGATTCGTCAAAAGTTGCGGCGGCTCCATGTGCGGGTACAGGAGCTGCCAGGTGGCCGGCCAAAATGACGTCATTTTGGGCACCCATTTGAGGGGTAGAGTTCTTGGCCCTTGAAAGGATGGAGTCCCCTGTCCTCGAAGGGATATAGCTCTCAACCCTCAAAGGAATGGAGTCCTCTGTCCTCGAAGGGGTCTAGCTCTTAGCCCACGAAGGGATGGAGTCTTCTGTCCTTGAAGGGGTCGAGATCTCAGTCCTCGAAGGGATGAAATCTTCTATCCTCGAAGGGGTCTAGCTCTCAACCCTCGAAGGGATGGACTCTTCTATCCTCGAAGGGGTCTAGCTCTCAGCCCTCGAAGGGATGGAGGCTTCTTTCCTCGAAGGGGTAGAGATCTCACCCATCGAAGGGATGGACTCTTCTTTCCTCGAAGGGGTCTAGCTCTCAGCCCTCGAAGGGATGGACTCTTCTTTCCTCGAAGCGGTCTAGCTCTCAGCCCTCGAAGGGATGGACTCTTCTTTCCTCAAAGGAGTCGAGATCTCAAACCTCGAATGGATGGAGTCTTCTGTCGTCGAAGGGGTCTAGCTCTCAGACCTCGAAGGGATGGACTCTTCTTTCCTCGAAGGAATCGAGATCTCAGACCTCAAAGGGACGGAGTCTTCTGTCCAGGAAGGGGTCTAGCTCTCAGCCCTCGAAGGGATGGAGGCTTCTGTCCTCGAAGGGGTCCGGATCTCAGCCCTCGAAGGGATGGACTCTTCTATCCTTGAAGGAGTCTAGCTCTCAGCCCTCGAAGGGATGGAGTCTTCTGTTCTCGAAGGGGTCTAGCTCTCAACCCTCGAAGGGATGGAGTCTTCTGTCCTCGAAGGGGTCTAGCTCTTAGACCTCGAAGGGATGGAGTCTTCTGTCCTCGAAGGGGTCTAGCTCTCAGCTCTCGAAGGGATGGAGTCGTCTTTCCTCGAAGAGGTCTAGCTCTCAGCCCTCGAAGGGATGGGGGCCTCTTTCCTCGAAGGAGTCTAGCTCTCAGCACTCGAAGGGATAGAGTCCTTTTTCCTCGAAGGAGTCGAGATCTCAGACCTCGAAGGGATGGAGTCTTCTGTCCTAGAAAGGATGGAGTTTTCTGTCCTCGAAGAGATGGAGTCTTCTGTCCTCGAAGGATTGGAGTCTTCTATCCTCGAAGGGTTGGAGTCTTCATTCCTCGAACGAATGGAGTATTCTATCCTCGAAGGGGTCAGCCCTCGAAGGGATAGAGGCCTCTTTCCTCAATGGGGTCTAGCTCTCAGCCCTCTAACGGATGAAGTTCTCTTTCCTTGAAGGTGTCGAGATCTCAGACCTCAAAGGGATAGAGTCTTCTGTCCTAGAAGGGATGAAGTCTTCTGTCTTCGAAGGGATGAAATCTTTTGTCCTCGAAGGGACGAAGTCTTCATTCCTCAAAGGGATGGAGTCTTCTGTTCTCGAAGGGGTCTAACTCTCAGCTCTCGAAGGGATGGAGTTATCTGTCCTCGAAGGGATCTAGCTCTCAGCTCTCGAAGAGATGGAGGCCTCTTTCCTCGAAGGGGTCTAGCTCTCAGCCCTCGAAGGGATGGAGTCCTCTTTTCTCTAAGGGGTTTAGCTGTCAGCCTCGAAGGGATGAACTCTTCTATCCTAGAAGAGTTCTACCTCTAGCCCTCGAAGGGATGGAGGCTTCTTTCCTTGAAGGGGTCTTGCTCTCAGCCCTCGAAGGGATGGAGGCTTTTTTCTTCGAACTGGTCTAGGTCTCAGCCCTCGAAGAGATGGACTCTTCTTTCCTCAAAGTGGTCTACCTCTCGGCGCTCGAAGGGATTGATGTTTCTATCCTCGAAGGGGTCTAGGTCACAGTTCTCGAAGGGATGGAGTCTTCTGTCCTCGAAAGGGTCTAGCTCTCAGCCTTCGAAGAGATGGACTCTTGTTTCCTCGAAGGGGTCAAGATCTCAGCCCTCGAAGGGATGGACTCTTCTTTCCTCGAAGGGGTCAAGATCTCAGATGATACGAATTAGGTTTATTTATTTATATTTATTTATTAGGATTTTTAGAAGATAACACTATACTCTTTTTCCCACTGGGTTTTTTTAATGAGGTAGTGTGATCATTTATTTTATTTTAGAATAAGGGCCATCAATTCTGCCATGTTGGCCTTAGAAGAATTAATGTTTCGGTCATGCATTTATTTTAGTATTTAGAATATTCAGTTCTGATTTGATTATAATTAGATTTAGTAAGATTAGATAAGGCAATATTCATTCAAGATTTATCTTGAAGAATATAGTCATTTATTTTAGGTAGTCTAGTTAAATATGGTTTTAGCTTCTTAAAGCTGCCATAATCCTTTTCATTTTCTTATTTGTCTTTTTTGAATACCATACCTATGTACTATAAATAGGGGTGGTATTCCACATAATTTTTACCTTACAACCTTTCATCAATCAAATATACAACCTTTTGAGTTCATACTCTTTGCTTGCGAGCTAATCCATTGTTGCTTAACCCCGAGGGCTAGTTAAGTATCAATAAACCTTGTAATTTGATCCTGAGGGCTAGTTAGAGAGCAAGTCGAAGTTAGGCGTACCCCGAGGGCTAGACTCCTGAATTTCGTGCTGCATTGAAGGGTTTGCGAGTTCCCTTGTTTTGTCAAAAATCTTAATTCCGCAATCCAGATTCTTCGCAAGGGGATTCATATCAGTTGGTATCAGAGCAAAGAAAAAAAATCTTTGGGATTTCAAGTTTTGTTTGAATTTATTTAAAAAAAAACAAAATCTTAGACTTCCGCCGCCAGTCTTCAACGCCGCCGTCGGTAAGCTTCATCGCCGGCAACTCCGTCATCTCACTGCTGCCACCGCTCAGCTCCGTCTCCGACCGAGCATCCGAAGCCACCGTTCTGCTCTCCGTCTACAGAAGCTCCATTGCCGCTCCAATTAATGCTGTTTCCCGACCAAATCTTCACCGTCGAAGAACTGCCGTTCTTCTCAACGTAGCTCCGCCGCCACCATTTTCTTCAGTTTCGAGTTCTCCGCAGCCGAGACTCTTCACCGTTCCAGTAATCTCCGCTCATCTCCGACTGCTCCACAGCGTTCTCCACCGCCGACGAATCCACCGCCACATCGTTCTCCTCCGACTATTCCACGGCGTCTCCGATATTCTCCGGTTGCATCTGAAGTCCCAGATCCGTGCAGAAAAAAGTTCGGAGCAGGACTCCAGGGAAGAAGAAAGTCCGGCTACTTGAAGTTTGTGAAGAGGAAGGTCGGCGCGTGACTAAACGCGCGACTCACACCTCAGGCACGTGAATACCATGCGCGCGCCGCATTGAAGGCGCGTCTTCCGCACGCACGGAACAACCAGCCATCTCTTCTTCTCGTGATCTAACCATTATCTCGTGAGATTTTCAATTTCTCGTGGTTTATTGGTTTTCTTAGCAGCAGTTTTTTTATCGCGAGTTGAAGCCATATCAGCATCCAGTGACTGCCTAGTCAGCGTTTTGTCACCATTTTATTAGCAGTTTTCACAGGGATGGCTTGGGACGTTGATCTACAGTTATTTTTATATCGTTCACGTTTCGAGGACGAAACTTTTCGACCTCAGAGGGAATGATACGAATTAGGTTTATTTATTTATATTTATTTATTAGGATTTTTAGAAGATAACACTATACTCTTTTTCCCACTGGGTTTTTTAATGAGGTAGTGTGATCATTTATTTTATTTTAGAATAAGGGCCATTAATTCTGCCATGTTGGCCTTAGAAGAATTAATGTTTCGGTCATGCATTTATTTTAGTATTTAGAATATTCAGTTCTGATTTGATTATAATTAGATTTAGTAAGATTAGATAAGGCAATATTCATTCAAGATTTATCTTGAAGAATATAGTCATTTATTTTAGGTAGTCTAGTTAAATATGGTTTTAGCTTCTTAAAGCTGCCATAATCCTTTTCATTTTCTTATTTGTCTTTTTTGAAGACCATACCTATGTACTATAAATAGGGGTGGTATTCCACATAATTTTTACCTTACAACCTTTCATCAATCAAATATACAACATTTTGAGTTCATACTCTTTGCTTGCGAGCTAATCCATTGTTGCTTAACCCTGAGGGCTAGTTAAGTATCAATAAACCTTGTAATCTGATCCTGAGGGCTAGTTAGAGAGCAAGTCGAAGTTAGGCGTACCCCGAGGGCTAGACTCCTGAATTTCGTGCTGCATTGAAGGGTTTGCGAGTTCCCTTGTTTTGTCAAAGATCTTAATTTTGCAATCCAGATTCTTCGCAAGGGGATTCATATCATCAGACCTCGAAGGGATGGAGTTTTCTATCCTCGAAAGGGTGTAGCCTTCAGCCCTCAAAGGGATGAAGATCTCTTTCCTCAAAGGGGTCTAGCTCTCAGCCCTCGAATCGATTGAGTCCTCTTTCCTCGAAGGAGTTGATATCTCATACCTCGAAGGGACGAAGTCTTCTGTCCTCGAAGGCTTTGAGATCGTAGCCCTCAAAGGGATGGAAAATTCTATCCTAGAAGGAGCATTGATGTCAGCCCTCGAAGGGATGGAGTCTTCTGTCCTCGAAGGGGTCTAACTCTCATCCCTCAAAGGGATGGAGTCATCTGTCCTCGAAGGAGTCTAGCTCTTATCCCTCGAAGGGATGGAGGCCTCTTTCCTCGAAGGGGTTTAGCTCTCAGACCTCGAAGGGATGTAGTCCTCTTTCCTCGAAGGGGTTTAGCTGTCAGCCATCAAAGGGATGAACTCTTCTATCCTCGAAGGGGTCTACCTCTTAGCCCTCGAGGAATGGAGGCTTCTTTCCTCAAAGGGGTCTAGCTCTCAGCCCTCGAAGGGATGGAGGCTTCTTTTCTCAAACTTGTCTAGGTCTCTGCCCTTGAAGGGATGGACTCTTCTTTCCTCAAAGTGGTCTACCTCTCAGCCTTCGAAGGGATCGAGGTTTCTATCCTCGAAGGTGTCTAGCTCTCAGTCCTAGAAGAGATAGAGTCTTCTGTCCTCGAAAGGGTCTAGCTCTCAGCCCTTGAAGAGATTGACTCTTGTTTCCTCGAAGGGGTCGAGATCTTAGCCCTCGAAGGGATGAACTCTTCTTTCCTCGAAGGGGTCGAGATCTCAGACCTCGAAGGGATGGAGTCTTCTATCCTCGAAGGGGTGTAGCTCTCAGCCCTCAAAGAGATGGAGGTCTCTTTCCTCGAAGGGGTCTAGCTCTCAGCCGTAGAATGGATGGAGTCATCTTTCCTCGAAGGAGTCGATATCTCAGACCTCGAAGGGATGGAGTCTTCTTTCCTCGAAGGCGTTGAGATCGTAGCCCTCGAAGGGATGGAATATTCTATCCTAGAAGGAGCCGTGATCTCAGTCCTCGAAGGGATGGAGTCTTCTGTCCTCGAAGGGGTATAGCTCTCAGCCCTTGAAGGGATGGACTCTTCTCTCCTCGAAGGGGTCGATACCTCAGCCCTCGAAGAGATGGAGTCTTCTATCCTCGAAGGGGTTTAGCTCTTAACCCTCGAAGGGTTTGACTTTTTTTCCTCAACGGGGTCAAGATCTCAGCCCTCGAAGGGATGGAGTCTTCTTTCCTCGAAAGGGTCTAGCTGTCAGCCCTCGAAGGATGACCTCTTCTATCCTCGAAGAGGTCTAGCTCTCAGCCCTCGAAGGGGTGGATGCTTTTTACCTCGAAGGGGCTTAGCTCTCAGCCCTCGAAGGGATTGAGGCTTCTTTCCTCGAAGGGGTCTAGCTCTCAGCCCTGGAAGAGATGGACTCTTCTTTCCTCGAAGGGGTCGAGCTCTAGGCCCTTGAAGGGATGGAGTCTTCTTTCCTGGAAGGGGTTAACCTCCCAGCCCTCGAAGGGATGGACTCTTCTATCCTCGCAGGGCACTAGCTTTTAGCCCTCTAAATGATGGAGGCTTCTGTCCTCGAAGTGTCGAGTTCTGATCCCTCGATGGGATAGAGTATTATTTTCTCGTAGGGGTCGAGCTCTAGGCCCTGGAAGAGATGAAGTCTTCTTTCCTCGAAGGGGTCCACTGGATGGGATGAAGTCTTCTACGCATTCGAGAAGTGAACTTTCAGGGGGAGGGGTTCCATTGGATGGGTTTGAGAGGTACCTGTTCGAGAGGTACCCATTCGAAATGTTAACTTCCAGCTGGAGAACCTTCACATCTCGAATCCGTACCTCTCGAACCTCCTCTCCAACTGAACCTTCACCTCTCACCATCTCCACTCTTCAATTACTTTTATAATTGGTACATTTATACCTTCAATTACAACTCTTTTAACATTCCTATACAATTTCTATAATTTGTTATCAAGCTCACCAACGCGCGGTGTAGCAACACTAGTACAAAAGAATATGCAATTGAGCAGGGAAATACTAACAAGAGAATAAAAATAAATAAAGTTATTTTAAAGAAGAGATCGAAGAATTAGTAAGATAATAAAAAGATAATTAGTAATTGAAAATGAGTGAAAGAAATTTGATTAAATTTATTGGCTATAGTAGGCAAATGGTTGTTAATGTTGCTTGTTTCTAGTATTAGATAGTTTAACTAACAGTTTTACTTATTATTTATGTTAGTTGTTAAAAATCTTGTTCGATAAATAATTGTTTATTTTTATTATTTAATACATTATATAATTATTAAAACTGAAATACCAACAATCGACAAAAAAAGCACTCTTCTTATCTTTTAAATGTAACAGAAAAATTAACCTTTTCACCATCTGAAAAGCCGATTGACAAATACAATTTTAATTACTTTGATCAGAATAAAAAAATTAAACGAGAAAAACTAGATGGAAAGGAATACACCCTAGTATCTACATTAGGAAATTAAAACCTAGAGGTTGCTTGGAGAAGAATTAAAACTATGATAATCTAATCGTACATGACTTTGGTTTTTCATAAATACATTTTATATTTCAATAAATTTAAAAGTATCTTAGGTTAAAACTAATGTGTACTAAATGATGGTTACCTAATATCTTATATATCAGTTATTATCGTGGGAAGAAACCAATGAGAATTTCAACAACTTTCTTTAAAGAAACTGTGTGGTAGGGTACTCCACGATCTCCTTTTGATTTTTTGATATGATTCACTAACCATGGTCACATTGGTTTAATTCTATATAAGACGGTGTCTTTCTCCCCAATTTCCCAACAAATAAACTCACCATTCTAAACAATGGAGTTCTTCCTCACTCTATCACTCTCTCTAGCTCTGCTACTTTTCGTCCTTCATCACACCAAGAAAAAAACCCCCTCGAAAACTCGAAGTCCACCAGGCCCTCCAACGCTTCCATTCATAGGAAACTTGCACCAAATTGACGTTTCATGCCTTCACCAGTATCTATGGCGGCTCTCAAAGCAATACGGTCCTTTAATGCTGATGAAGTTCGGCTCAATTCCAACTCTAGTGGTTTCTTCAGCTAGGTTAGCCGAAAAAGTGTTGAAAACCCAGGATTTAGTATTTTGCAGTCGGCCTAGAATGGTTGGACAGCTGAAATTGAGCTACAACGCTTTGGACATCGCATTCGGGCCATACAATCAAGATTGGAGAGAGACGAGGAAAATCGCTGTCGTTCATCTACTCAGCACGAGAAGAGTTCATCAATTTCGCCCGATTCTCGAAGATGAAGTGTCACAAATGATAAAAAAGATAAGGAAAGATGGCGAATTAGGTCTTGCTACGAATATGAGCGAGACACTGATATCCACAGCTAGCACAAACATTGGTAGGGTTGCTTTTGGTAAGAGGCTTGATGCTGACAGCCATCAGAGAAGAAAATTAGAGAGCATTCTGAAAGATTCTCAAAAAATGTTTATGTCATTCTTCTTCTCCGATTATTTCCCGTCCATTGGTTGGATCGATAACCTCACCGGAATGAATTCTCTACTTGAGAAAACATTCCAGAAGGCCGATTCGTTCTATCAAGAGCTCATAGATGAGCATCTTGATCCAAATCGGCCATGCTCCATGGATGACGACATTATCGATATCATGCTTCAACTACAACGAGATGGATCGACCTCTTTCGACATTACTACGGATCATATCAAAGCTATGCTCATGGTAATCAATCATATTCTCTTCCTATTTTATAAAAATTAAAGTCAAAGCAAGTTATAGTTAGTACTTACAATGAATAGAAGTCATGGTATATATCAGTAAAAGTAGTATGGAAGTCGAAAATTTTGTTGGGTATTGTGCTATTTTTTCTGTATAATTTTGGTTGGTGCGCGTCATTTTCAGAAGGCTCATTACTGCATTATTTGATTTCTTCTGAGCGATTGATCTAGTTGGTTGAAATAGTTGATGAACATTATTGTTTTGGCCAAAAAAGGTTACTTAGTATAGTCCTCATGCAGGTTATACTCTAGTAATTGGACTTATCAATTTGGTACTCCTCCCCTTGTCTTATTTTCCAATCTCACTTTTACAAAAGAATATGAAAATGAGCAGGGAAATACCAACAAGAGAATAAAAATAAATAAAGTTATTTTAAAGAATAAGTCGAAGAATTAGTAAGATAATAAAAAAGATATTTAGTAATTGAAAATGAGTGAAAGAAATTTGATTAAATTTATTGGCTCTATTAGGCAAATGGTTGTTAATGTTGCTTGTTTCTAGTATTAGGCAGTTTAACTAGCAGTTTAACTTGTTATTTATGATAGTTGTTAAAAATCTTGTTCAATAAATAATTGTTTATTTTTATTATTTAATACAAGATACAATTATTAAAACTCAAATACCAACAATCGACAAAAAAAGTACTCTTCTTATCTTTTAAATTTAACAGAAAAATTAACCTTTTCACCATATAAAAAGCCGATTGCCAAATGCAATTTTAATTACTCTGATCAGAATAAAAAAATTAAACGAGAAAAACTAGATGGAAAGGAACACACCCTAGTATCTATATTAGGAAATATAACTGGTAAGCAAATATTTTTCTGTGTTGCACTTAGTGTGATGACTTTATTTTGCAATGTAGTTTTCATCTTCTTTCCCCTTATCAAATACGCGTGATTAGTGCATATATATGGGGTCTTTTATTTTTTAAAACGAATGGCGATTGTGCATATGTAGCAAAACAAACCACGTTATTCATATGACTTGCACGAAACCCTCCAATGATGTTTGGTATCTTGTTTGGTTACTGTTAAAATTTAAATATGTTAATTATAAGATGTATTTACGGTCTTTCCATAAGTCATGGAAAGACCAAGGTTTAAAGTGTAAATTTTATAACTACTACATGTTGCATACTAAATATTTAATGTTGCAACTAAAACCTTTTACTTTTTATTATTCGAATTAAACCCCGTCTTTCCATAAGCCTATGGAAAGACCGTCTTTCCCAAGACTTTGCCTTTGGACTATTACTGACCACGACAACAATTTAAAATTTAAAAAATCTCTTTCTTGCCCATGAGACACTATATTCGAGAGAAATTTTCCTAACTGAGCTAGAATTAAACTACATCACTACTACATAAGCTGGAGTTAAAAAGATCCCTAAACAAACTAAAATTAAAACCACAGTTTACTAGCAATATATATTCAAATGTTACATAGGTTCAAAAGAATTGCTTAAACCTTTGAAATTTGTTGCATAATTTTTTAAAAAATATTACATTACATCTAATGCAACATCGCCTAAAATAATACCTGTAAACGTGTTACAATAAGTTTAATGTAACATTTTAGTAATCAAAGAAACACTTTTAGATTGATACACTTGCATTTTAATCATAATATATTGTTTTATTTTGAAAGAAGGCTAAGTTTACAAAATGATGGCCTTTTTCTAAGTTTATGGAACATCTCTGTACCTCTTAAGTTACACAGTGTATTTTCAATTTGAATTATACATTTTAAATTCAACGTGTAACAAGGCACATTTGGATGTGAAAATACAAGACAAGTCATATTGAAAAATACATTGGTAAAGTTGATTAAAAATACAGTACTGTTTAGGAAAGTCCACCATTCACGTGAAGGACTCAAGAAAGAAATAATGTTATGTTTGGCGGGGATTATGAGATAAGTAGATTTTGGTATTTAGTAAACTTCAAAAAAAACTATTACGCCGTCCCAGCTAAATGTGCACACTTTTTGGTCAACTTTCTCAGGCCATGTTTGACCAATGATAACTTTAGTTACATATATTAACAGTGTGTTAAAATTTGATATTTAGAAAATACAGCATACAGAGAATCCAACAATATCTCACATGATGATATTGATATCTATATACTAGTTGAAATTTATGGTCAAACGTGTCTTGAGAAAGTTAATCAAAAAGTGTGCAGATTCGGCTAGGACGAAGGGAGTACTTATTTTGAAAGCCGAGAAAATATTTTTTGGGGAAAACATAATTTGATTTTCCCTATTTTCAAAATAAACCACTTTTACTTGTACCCGCAGCTCTACCGAAAAAACCCTAAAAATATTGAGTACTATTTTCCTTACCCAGTTTGTAATTAGTTTCTCTTTTAACATGATATTTTTTTCAGAACGTATTTCTTGCTGGGACAGAAACAAGCGTGACCACAGTTGTCTGGGCAATGACAGCATTGATGAAAAACCCATCTGTCATGAAAAAGTTACAAGCAGAAATTCGAGAAGCGATGGGGAAAAAGAAATTTCTAGACGAAGATGATGTCCAGGAGTTGCCCTACCTCACGGCAACAATTAAGGAAACCCTGAGGTTTTACCCTACCGTACCACTTCTGGTGCCGAGAATGACAATGGAGAAATGCAACTTAGACGGGTACGAAGTTCAGGCGAATACTATGGTGTATGTGAATGCATGGAGCATTGGAAGAGATCCAGAAGTGTGGGAAAATGCAGATGAATATAATCCCGACAGATTCTCGAATTCTGAGATAGATTTGAAGGGACAAGATTTTCAGCTGATTCCGTTCGGATCGGGAAGGAGAGGTTGTCCTGGCCTTCTAATGGGGCTAGTCTCAGTTCATCTTCTGCTTGGCAATCTTCTTCACTCATTTGATTGGGAACTTCCTAATGGAATGACGAAGGAAGATTTGGACACCGAATCAGCGCCTGGTCTTGCAATGATCAAGAAAAATGCTTTGAAATTGGTCGCAAAAGTTCCTCTCTGTAATGATAATTAATGTACTGGATTGTAATGAATAAAGAATTTGTTGGAACATAGTATGCCTTAATGGTCACTCAAAATCTGAATGCTGGTTTGGTCCCTATTGATGCATTAATACTATTACATACACAGTTCATTTCAATAGTTTTGCTCGCACTTCATGGGGGCGGATGGTGGTAGGGTCGAGGTGGAAGCCGATGGCAACAGCAGCGACGGATGCCAGCAGGCACTTAACGAACAACCTCGTAGTACCCTCTTGAAATTGAGAAAACACAAACGAAGATTAGTCAAAACACAACTTTATAAATTTTACTAACACAAGGGACAAATTCATGAACCTAAGCACTAGTTGCACCAAATTAATTAACACAAAGAATCGAACAGTTCTAAACACTAATTTATAATGGAAACGAATCTAACCATTTAACACTTAATAAGTAAAGAGTATGAAATCAAATTCTGAATATATGATTGATAAAAAGGTGTTAAATTTGTTGATGGCATCCCTCTTTTTATAAGGATAGAGTCCGGCCTTCAAGATTACAAAGATGACTGGATTCGGTAATTCATGTTAGAAATTTGAATAACTTATGATAACTTTAAGAAACTAAAATAATATTAAACTAAACTTCTTAATATGATTACCAAATTTATCCAAGTAAATGTATCCAAATATTGGTTGAATTCTTGAACGAATCTGCCTTTGTAGAAAACAAGAGTAATAATCATGTGTGTTTCTATTTATCATCTCAGGGTACATTATATAGTGGTACAGAATACCTATACCAGGTAGGAAAAGATAATAGAATTTAATTATAATTACAAGTAATATCTACATTCCTTAATACTCTTCCTCAAGTTGGAGCATGGGGATCAGAAATGCCCAACTTGCTAGGTAAGGAATGAAACTGGTTACGTTCGAGGGCTTTAGTAAACAAGTCCGCAGGTTGATCGGTAGTGCGAATGTGATGAGAAACAATAGTTTCATACTCCACAAGATCCCGGACAAAATGACAATCAACTTCAATATGCTTAGTACGTTCATGGAACACTGGATTTGCCCCAAAATAAAAAGCAAATTGTCTATCACGAAACAAACGCATAAGAGTAGTACGCGCAACCCCCAAATCTTTCAGTAAAGACTTAAGCCATAAAAATTCACAATAGGTAACAACCATAGCATGATGCTTCATTTCAGTAGAAGACCAAGAAATTGTATGTTGCTTCTTAGTCTTCTTGGAAACCGGAGAATCACCAATTATCACAAAGTATCGGGAAAGAGAACGCTGGGTAATAGGACATGCATCCCAATCAGAATCACGGTAAGTAGTTAATTGCAATGCGCTACGGAAAGAGAGAAATAAACCTTGACCAGGATAACTCTTCAGGTAGTGCAAAATGCGGACAATGGCTTGCTAATGAGGAACACAAGGAGACTTCATAAACTGGGCAAGTGTATGAGCCGAATTACTGAGCTCAAGATGAGTGACGGTGAGGTAGATCAGGCACTCAACTAGACACCAATATTGCTCAGGATCATGGTAAAGTGGATCTTCAAAACTCATCATATCATGTTGCTACTCCATCGGAAAATCAGTCGATTTAGAGGCAGATAAACCTGTGTCAGATAAGATGTCCAGGGGATATTTCTGTTGTAAAAGAAAAATTCCATCTGGTTTTCTAGCAATCCTATACCTAAGAAATACTTAAGCAGACCAAGATCTTCCATTTGGAAACAAGAGCTCAAGTATTTCTTGAATTCAGAGATGATCGATGAATAACTACCAACAATAACCAAATCATCCACATACACTAGCACATGTAAAGATACTGAACCTGAAGTACAGAAAAATAAAGAGTAATCTACTTTACTATGAACAAAGCCAAATGCATGTAAGACCTGAGCTAGTTTCGCATACCAATTCCGAGTGGCCTGGCGAAGACTATAAAGAGATTTCTGAAGGTGACATACCTTAGTAGGGGGCGTAGGATAGCCAGGTGGAGGCCGCATGTAAACCTCTTCATGTAGATCACCATGCAGGAAAGCATTATGTACATCTATCTGATGTAGTTCCCAACAACGAATAACAGCTACTCACAAGAAAAGATGAACCAAACTCATCTTTGCAACCGGAGTAAACGTCTCAGTATAGTCAATCTCCTCAACCTGGAGATTCCCCAAGAACCGCTATGCGCGCCTTATGACGCTCAATGGTACCATCAGATTTGAACTTCGTACGGTAAACCTATTTGCAACCAATTGAAATATTGTCAAGAGGTAGAGAAGGCAGAGTCCAAGTCTGATTGCGCTCAAGTGCATTAAGCTCTTCAGTCATAGCATCTCACCAATTAGCATGCTTTGACACCCTAGAATAAGCGGTGGGATCTGCACTAGAAGTTACTGTATCCAAAAATCTAGAATGCGTACTACAAAAATTATCACAATTTACATAATTAGTAAGAGGATAGAGAACACCTGAAGATAGTGAAGGCGCATGCATGAATCTAGCAGCAGGGGGTGGTCTTTAGTAGTAATAGCACAGACATAATCATCATCGCAGTCACATTCTTCCAAGTAAGGAGGAGGACGGCGATTTTGGGTACTTTGTTAGAGATGAGGTGGCTCGGCTGTAGAGGGCGGCGCTAGAGTATCCAGCGATACAGGTGGCGGTGGACAACAATGTTCGGTGCTGAAGATGCCGCTACAGGCAACGGTGCAGTAGGTAGGCCAGGAGACTGCGCCGCGTGAGGCGTGTTGTCGACGGCAGCCGGTGGCGTGTGAAGCACATGTGGCAGCGTTAACTTTGGTGGTGAGGCTGGACGGTGGGTCCGTCTGGGCATGTGGATCTGCGACCAATAGGTAAAGATCAGGTGGAGATGGCGGTGATACCGGCGGTGAGGTGGTGTCATTGGGATGCACAGGGGCCAGTGTCAGAGTGGTTGCATAAAGGAACTGGTCTTCAAAAAAATTGGCATCCCAATTGTTGAAGAAAGTATGGGATTTCAAGTAAAAAAATCAATAGCCTTTCTTTTCGGCAAGATATCTAAGAAATAAACATTGCTGACTTCTTGCTGAAAACTTTTTTCGGTATCTGGGAATGTAAGCAGCAAAACACAAGCATCCAAATACCTTCAAAGGTTTGTAATTTGGAGCTTTCCCATAAAGCATCTTGAAGAGAGTACGTCCATTGAGAAGCTTCGTCAGTGTCTGGTTCATCATATACTCCCTCCGTCCTAGCTCAAATTGCACACTTACTATTTGGCACTATTCTGTATCAAACTTTGATCGCATATTTGAGTAGATATATAACCAACAATATTATCGTATTTGATATTGTTGGATTCGTTTCTAACAAGTAGTTTATCAAAAGTACGTTTTTGTTTGATGTTATTATTTGTAGTTAAACATATGAATGATTAGACAAGTTTCTCGATTAGCATAAAACAGATTCTGTGCAATTTAACCTGGGACAGAGGGAGTAAGCAACAGTAAGAACACATTCTCCCCGGAAATCAGCCGGCAAATGAGCTTGAAAATGTAAGGCACGCACCACATTTAAAACATGGTTATGCTTTCGTTCAACACGACCATTCTGCTAGGGAGTATGAACCATAAATGTCTCAAAAATTATCCCAGATTCAGCAAAATATGATCTCAATGGAAAAAACTCAATGGCATTATCAGCCCAGATGCACAGAACTCTGTGGCCGAACTGGTTCTTAATTAGAGCATAAAATTCAATAAATCTAAAAGATACTTTTGACTTAGCAACTAATAGATAAACCCAAACAACACAAGAATAACCATAAACTATTGTTAAAAATAAATAATACGCACCACTAGAAGATGGTGTAGTATAAGGACCCCAAACATCACAATGTATTAGTTCAAACAATGAAGTTGCATTTAAAGAACTCAAAGAAAAACTACGTCTAGTATGTTTTTCCCTATAACATACAGAGCAAGGAACATAAGTCTTATTTGTGCTAAAATCAATAGAGGAAACAGAAGACAACACTGTAGAGTAAGGATGTCCAAGGCGTTGAGGCCATAAATCAGAAGAGGACACTAAAGCAAATGTCAGAAAAGACTGCATGATAGGAGGACGAACACGATTATCTAGTAGATGAAGCCAATAACACTCCCCTTTTGTTCACCCACGCCAATACAATCTTCGTAATGATTTTCTTTAAATGCAATAATTTCCAGTAAGGAAATTTAGACAGTTTAATGCAGATAACAATCTAGAGCATGATAATAAGTTGCCTCGTAACGCAGGTATGATAACACATGATTAAGTGTGACATCACCAAAGCAAACAAAACCATATTGTGTAGTAGAAAATACAGATCCTTACGATCAGCGGCAGGAGGAGCATCGACAGAGGGAGGTAGTGGCGAGCGGAGAGAGGATGGGAGAAGGTGGGGTAAAATGGGCAAGGGTATTTTTAACCTTTCATGTTAGTCAACGCCCAATTTTTGCGATCAATGCCAAAATATCATAAAAGTTTATAACTGCACAATTCATCATAAAGAGTGGGTTGTTTTGGCATTTTATCGCTTTGTAGGGTTATATTGGCACTTCAGTATAATGTTAGGGTTAGAAGTGTATTTAACCCAATAAAACATTATGCAAATGGACAGAATTATTCAAGGATGAAAAAATAGATGAGCCCAAATGAGTAATAGGAAGAGACGTATCCTTACCAACTTGTAAGCAATCGGTGCCATTGTAATCGCAATGAATAGAAAAAATTTTCAAAAATTGAGGTGACATGATTGGTAGCATCAGAGTCGAAGAACTTAGCGGGATTATGAAGAGAAGTCGGTGAAGTGCCAACGTATGTGGCATAATCCTAGTGTTCGGTCGGATGCTAGTTACGTCCCTTACAGTAGCTAACATTGTGTGGTGGAAGTGGCCGAGTAGAAGGAAATTTTGTGACGTTCAAGCGTTGCCAACAACTAAGGGCATTATGACCATAGCGACGACAATTCTGGCAAGGGGGCCAAGGAGAAGACCCGTCGGCTACTGAAGAGGTGGTCTAAGCTGTAAAAATGGTGACAAAACCTAGAACAACCGCGTGGAGTTCCTGAATCTAAGCTTCTTCCTGAAGTAACGTTCCAAGCAGTTGATTTGAAGAGAAACTACCCAAGAAAATATTGAAGGTTGTACGAAAGGTGGCATACGCAAAATTAAGACCTCAGAGAACACATTAAACGAATTCATTGTCAGACACAAGTTAAAAGCATTTCGCTAGTGAATCAGAGAGGGAACGCTTCTTCTTCACATATTCAAGAATGGAGAGAGATCTCTTTTGAAAAGTCTGAAGTTGATTCTTCAGATGCATCAAATTGGCGCGAGTCTCCGTATAAAACATTTGCTCCTGAATAGGACATACGTCAGAGTGATTTCATGAACAACACATGCGAAGAGAGAACAGGAAATGGTTGATTAACTTCAAAGTAACACCAAGTGATCCATATTTCTCCAAGTAACAAAAGCCGAATTGACCTTTGGAGAAGATGGCGGCTCGGATGAATCAGAATCGGCTTCTAAAAATTCATCCAAGGCCGATCCCGGGAAAAGAAACAAATCAAGATCATATGCGATGAGCGTAGATTTGCACTAGTGGATGATGGGTGAGTAAAGGCACTCAATCAAAGGCGGTTACCGCCTTTGATTGGGATCCAAAAGGAGTTTTGAACTTGAAACTCCCTCCTAAGTTAGGTTGGTATTTTTAAAGACACTTTTTAATCAATTGAAGGCGGTTATATTGAAGAAACACCTTTAATGGGCTTCCTTTAATGGTTCAATATATAAGAGCTCATTTAGAGTTTGTTACTTAGCCATTTTTCAGATCTCACACACCTCCCTCTCTCCAAACTCCTCCATTCCTTAGTCATATTTCACCTCAAAACTCTACTCCCTTACTTTTCATGATCACCATCGAGCCTGCCTCCATCACCCATCGGTGCCACCATGTAACCCTCTGCCACTGAATCGCCTCCACCACCCGTTCGGTGCCGCCCTACAACCTTCCGTCGTTACCCTTGCATCAGCCGTCGCCATACAACCCTCAGTCGCTGCTGCCCTGGCCTCCTCCGTCGCTGTGCAACCCTTTGTCACCGTTTGCCGACCTCCGTCATTGTTGTAAGACCCTCCGTCGTTGCTTCCCTAGACTTTGACACCACTGCACTGGCCACCATCGCTATGCCTTGGCCTATGCCACCGCTCGGTCACCTCTGCGTCAAAGTCAGTGTCGAACCCCATTGCCAATTGGATTTTTGTTTCCGCCGATTTCTTTTTATATTGTGTAAAATTGATTTCCGTATAACAATCACATTACTTATTGCTTTCTGTATTGTATACATTTATTTCTGGTCCATATTGCTGTTATTGTTCTTGCTAGTTCCAGTTCTACTATGCTTCACTGCTGGAAATTGATTTGGTTTCTGGCAGCTATATTTCCCAATTTGGAACCTATTTGGACCCTAATTAAAGGCGGTTTTCGAAACTGCCATTAATCGTTTTTGATTAAAGTTAGTACCAGAGAAGTCACCTTCAAAGTTACTTCTAAAGACCAATATAACCGCCTTTAATAGGTCATCCTCCACTAGTATTGACAGAATAACACCAGAGAGAATAATTGCTGCGATCAAGACGCAATTGAAAAGCAGGGAGCTTGAAGTTATAGGTTTGATCAGAGTTGGCATGGGTGAGGATATCAAAATCATTGGAACACATATCGTCAAAATCAATGGTGAGGGATGAAGGTGGGCGGTGGCCGCTGGAAAATGAGTTGAGGGGTGGCGACAAAAGCTAGGGTTTGGAAGTATGGTTTTTTGAAATTTTATACTGGACCGGGGTTAGGCTGATACCATATAAAACTGTAGAAAGATTATGTAAAAATTACTTGTATTCATTCAAGATATCAAAATATATTTATACAAGAGATTTCTTAGAGAAGATTTAAAACTATGATAATCTAATCATACACAACTTTGGTTTTCCATAAATACATTTTATATTTAAATAAATTTGAAAGTATCTTGGGTTGCGATGTTAAAACTAATTGGTACTAAATGGAGGTGACCTAATATCTTATATATTAGTTATTATCCTGGTAAGAAAGCGATGAGAATTTCAACAAATTTCTCTAAAGAAACTGTGTGGTAGGGTACTTCACGATCTCCTTTTCATTTTTTGATATGATTCACCAACCATGGTCACATTGGTTTAATTCTATATAAGACGGTGTCTTTCTCCCCAATTTCCCAACAAATAAACTCACCATTCAAAACAATGGGAGTTCTTCCTCACTCTATCACTCTCTCTAGCTCTGCTACTTTTCATCCTTCATCACACCAAGGAAAAAAACCCCTCAAAAACTCAAAGTCCACCAGGCCCTCCAACACTTCCATTCATTGGAAACTTACACCCAATTGACGTTTCATGCCTTCACCAGTATCTATTGCAGCTCTCAAAGCAACACAGTCCTTTAATGCTGATGAAGTTTGGTACAATTACATACACAGTTCATTTCAATAGTTTTGCTTGCACTTCATGGTGGCCGCATGTAAACCCCTTCATGTAGATCACCATGCAGGAAATCATTATGTACATCTATCCGATGCAGTTCCCAACCACGAATAACAGCTACTCACAAGAAAAGATGAACCAAACTCATCTTTGAAACTGGAGAAAATGTCTTAGTATAGTAAATCTACTCAACCTGGCAATTCCCCGAGAACCACTTTGCACGCCTTATGACGCTCAATGGTACCATCAGATTTGAACTTCGTACCGTAAACCCATTTGCAACCAATTGCAATATTGTCAAGAGGTAGAGAAGGAAGAGTCCAAGTCTGATTGCGCTCAAGTTCAGTAAGCTCTTCAGTCATAGCATCTCGCCAATGAGCCTACTTTGATGCCACTGAATAAGTGGTGGGCTCTGCACTAGAAGTTACTGCATCCAGAATCTAGAATGTGTACTAGAAAAATTAGCACAATTTACATAATCAGTAAGAGGATAGAGAACACCTGGAGATAGTGAAGGCACATGCGTGAATGTAGCAGCAGGGGGTGGTTTTCAATATTAATAGCACCGACATAATCATCATCGCAGTCATATTCTTCCAAGTAAGGAAGAGGACGGCGATTTTGGGTACTCTGTTAGAGAGGAGGTGGCTCGGCTGCGGCGATCGGCGCTGGAGTATCTAGCGATACAGGTGGCAGTGGACAATAGTGTCTGGTGCCAAAGATGCAACGTCAGGCAACGGTGCAGTAGGCGGGCTAGGATACTGCGCCACGTGAGGAGCATTGTCTACGGCAGCCGGTGGTGCGTGAAGCACGTTTGGTGGCATCTACTTTAGTGGTAAGGCTGGACGGTGGGTCCGACTGGGCATGTGGATCTGCGACCAGTGGGTAAGGATCAGGTGGTGGTGGCGGTGATACCGATGGTGAGGTGGTGGTGTCACTGGGATGCACTGGGGCCGGTGTCAGAGTGTATTCATAAGTGAACTGATCTTCAAAAAAATTGGCATCCCAACAGTTTAAGAAAGTACGGAATTCCAATTCAAAAAAGCGATAGCCTTTCTTTCCTGCAAGATAGCCAAGAAATAAACATCGCCAACTTCTTGGTGCAAACTTTTCTCGGTATCTGGGAATGTAAGCAGCAAAACACAAGCATCCAAATACCTTCAAAGGTTTGTAATTTGGAGCTCTCCCATAAAGAATCTCAAAGGGAGTACGTCCATTGAGAAATTTCATCGGTGTCTGGTTAATCATATAAGCAGCAGTAAGAACAAATTCTCCCCAGAAATCAACCTGCAAATGAGCTTGAAAATGTAAGGCATGCACCACATTTAAAACATGGTTATGCTTTCATTCAACGCGACTATTCTGCTAGGGAGTATGAACCATAGATGTCTAAAATATTATCCCAGATTCAGCAGAATATGATCTCAATGGCAAAAACTCAATGGCATTATCAGCCCGGATGCGCAGAACTCTGTGGTCGAACTGGTTCTGATTAGAGCATAAAATTCAATAAATCTAGAAGACACTTTTAACTTAGCAACTAACAGATAAACCCAAACAACACAAGAATAACTATCAACTATTGTTAAAAAAAAAATAATACGCACCATTAGAAGATGATGTAGTATAAGGACCCCAAACATCACAATGTATTAATTCAAACAATGAAGTTGCATTTGAAGAACTCAAAGAAAAACTGTGTGCAGTCTGTTTTTCCTTATAAACATACAGTGCAAGGAACATAAGTCTTATTTGTGCTAAAATCAACAGAGGAAATAAAAGACAACATTGTAGATGAAGGATGTCCAAGACGTTGATGCCATAAATCAGAAGAGGACACAAAAGTAAATGTTGGAAAAGACTGCAGGATAGAAGGACGAACACGATTATCTAGCATATGAAGCCAATAAACCCCCCCCCCCTTTTGTTCACCCACGCCAATCACAGTTCTCGTACTGATTTTCTGTAGAATGC
This sequence comes from Rubia yunnanensis, assembly GCA_037428765.1. Classification (NCBI taxonomy): domain Eukaryota; kingdom Viridiplantae; phylum Streptophyta; class Magnoliopsida; order Gentianales; family Rubiaceae; genus Rubia; species Rubia yunnanensis. The sequence continues at coordinate 94,873,240 of CM075065.1, forward strand.
AATAATTTCCAGTAAAGAAATTTATACAATTTAATGCAGATAACAATCTAGAGCATGATAATAAGTTGCATCGTAAAGCAGGTATGTATAACACATAGTTAAGGGTGACATAACCAAAGCTGACAGAACCATATTGTGTAGTAGAAAACACATATCCATCAGGTTGTATAACATTTACTGTATCAATAACATTAGTAATATCAGTAAGAGAACCCTTGTCACCAGTCCTGTGATATGAGGCTCCCGAATCAAGAATCAAAGGCGTAATAGACTTACCTAACCCATGGTCAGAAAGAGAGTTAAACTGATTAAATAAATGCATAGTCTTGGTCAATTGGTTATCAGACAGAGCAAAGCCAAAATCAAAATGTGTAGGACACTACCAGTAGAGGCCGCCGCCACTAATCCTGGCGGCAACATTGTAGTGCCAGCAAATGGTGGTGGTAGTGAAGGGGCCGCTGTGGTAGAAAATTTGAGGAAGGCGACAACGGTCAGCCGAGCTAGCACCGTCTTCTTGGTGGCATTGGCTTTCTCCCTTTACTCCTTTAACCATTTTGGAATGCATGTGATCTGGAAACATAAAGCTTTTTCTGACCCTTTCAATGACAATACGTACAAACAAGATTCTTACAATCAATTGAAGTGAGGATAGCTGTCAAAGAACTCGTAGGTGGTGGGCGTTATGCGGCATATGCCATGGAGTCAGAAGAAGGCTCACGAGACTGGATAACAGCTTGGTGATTCTCATTCTGAACAACAAGTGCATACATGCAGTTGATTTATGGAAGCAGATCAATGCTCATGATATGGGATCACAAGTTATGATAGCCTTCATCGAGACTAGAGATGAATTGACAAATCAAATCCTTCTCTCCCTCTAGGGAGGCTCGTGCAGCAAGATTACAATTGCACAACAATTTACTAGCTTCACAGTCACAAACTAAAGGAGGCCGTATGGAATTGTAGTCTCCAAATAGCTTCTTCAGGTTTCCAAAGCACATGGCGATGTTCTGACCATTCTGCCCATAGTTCTGAATATCTCTGCGCATCTGCAGAATTTTCATACCATTACCAAGAGTAAAACGGGCCTTCAAGTCATCTCACAATTCCTTAACTGTGGCAAAAAAACTTGTAGAAGTTTGCAATGCTGGATACATGGCTATCAAGATCCAAAACACAAGAGTAGTATTAACCCAGGTCAATCAGCAGCATCAAGATGATCATCTTGGGGTTTGGCAATAGATACATCAATGAATCCAATTTTATGCTTAGCAAGCATGGCACGGAAAATTCCATCAGACCATTCAAGGTAATTCTCCCTTCAAGATGGTAGGTGCAATAACCAAACCAGGTTCTTCAGAAAGACCAATAAAGTAGGGATTATTCGGTATGCGACCAACATGTATAGGTGAACGAGGGCCATATTGTAACTGCAACTGTTTCAGTAAAGTCACAATTACCTCTTAGTCATTCATGTCCTGAAGCTTAGTAGCCTAAGATTCATCAGCCGATGCGGCATCACGTGGATTAACAGCGATGCGTAGATCGGCGGGTCGGGGAGTGAGCTTCACACGTGGACTGGAATGGCCAGCGGACGGCAGCAGGAGATTGCGGCTGGCTAGAGAAGCACGACAATAATTGTTGGACTGAGATCGATGGACGATGCAGTGGCAAGACGGCGGCAGTGGTGGCTGGGCAATGCGTGAAGGGAACGTCTCGGTGAACAGTTGTGGGACAAGCTTGATGAAAAGATAGGACAATTTTCTTTAGTGTTTCAGGATTTTATGCTCTGATAACATGTAGAAAATAAGGGTAATAATGTGTGTTTGTATTCATGATCTCGGGGTACATTATATAGTGGTACAGAATACCTATACAAGGTAGGAAAATATAATAGAATCTAATTACAATTACAAGTAATATCTACATTCCTTAATAGTCTTATTTAAACTTACCAAATATAATCTAATTAATCATAACTAAATCTCCCAATGTTACAATAATTTCAAAATCATCTCTAAATGTGATCATACTACATCACTAAATAACCTAGTGGGAAAAAGAGTATAGAGTTAATCTCCTAAAAATCATGGACCAAAATAAAATAAAATTAGACTAAGAAAAATGTAACCAAATGACATTTTGATACTCGTACCATATACACTCGATGCCTTGAATCATTAAATGAAATTTAAAGTTCAGAGGCTTCTACTAAAGACGGTTATATCGGACCAGAGAAGACACTTTTATTGTGACTTCTCTGGGCTTGCCTTCCAATGTTCGTCAATAGAATGCGGTTCTAAGAACCAAGAACCTCCTTAAAAATGCAAACAAAAGTAGTTAAAATGCACCTTTAAAAAAACTAGAAAACCACTTTTAAATAGGTTTTGAGTTTGGAAACTATGTCTTAGCTTCTAAAACAAAGCTATTGGAAATCGATTGGTTTATAGCAGCCAGATCCATCTCCGAAAAAATTCCAGAACAACAACGAATAACAGAACGTCAATAAAATCTCTGTAAAATAGAAATATATGAAGCTCCAACAAAAAATCAATACAAATGATGGCAGAGGCCTTTGGCATCGACGAGGCAAAAACATTAGGGCTTCTAGCTTCACTGCGAACGTCAAGCTGTAAGCAGCGAACGGCGGAAGTTTCTGGCTTCATGGCTTCACAGCTTTGGCTTAATGGTGGAATGATCTCCACTATCTCTGGTTTCACGAAGAATGGCATATGGCGGGTCTAATCGTCTCTGGCTAGCAGGGGCGGAAAAAACCCGATGTCAGCGGGGCTAGCATCTTTGGCGAGCGGCGGAGAGAACCTGAAGCTAGCATCTCCTCCACCGTCTCAAGCTAGAGTCTACAGAGAGAACCTAAGGCGAGAGTCAGAGGTGGGGCTTGCGACGATGAGATGGAACTAGCGGCAGCGGAGAGAACCCTAGGCAAGCGGAGGGGTGGCATGAGCGATGGAGCTTAGGTGGAGGGTGGCGTGAGGTGGGGACTGATTGGCGGAGGGACAATGAGGTGGCGGATGTATTATCAGAAGTGTGGGAGAGATGAAAATGGGGTTCGATCGGGTGGAAATGAAATTGGGGCAAGGGAGAAGTAAAGGCAAAATGGACTAAGTATATTAAAATAGGACATGAGGGTTGGGCAAAAAATTATGGGTTTGAGCCCATTAAAGGCGGTTGTGATTTTAGAACCGCCTTTAAAATAATATAAGTGTTTTGTATAGAAAAATATTAATTGTTGTATAGAAATACTATACTTTATAAAAAATATTAAGAATATGAAATATCCGTTAATAATAAACTGAGTGGATGCTGCTTGATATTAACTCAGGAGGAATATAAAAATTTTAAAGAAGAGGAGAAAAAGAGAATGTCTCTTGCATTTTTAATGTAAGGAAACTCAATTGTTGCCTTGTTAGAGCATCTACAATGGTAGCTCATTAACCTCACTTTTCTCAATAAGGAGCACTCCTTATTTAAGGAGGACCACTATGGATTTTTAAGAATCACTCTTTAATAAGGAGTTGGTACCTCTTTATTTGTGCAATATCAACCAATCAATGATTGAAACTTTCTTTTGTAATTTTAATTAATTATAATTTAAAATGAAAATGAGGTGCTTAAGAAGTGCTTTCCATTGTTGGTAGTTGGTTCTTACCTATTTGTTTTTATCAAAATCAAAGACGTGACACTTGATAAGTGCTCCTTAAGTATACTACCGCTGTGGATGCTTTTAATTACCCAAATTAATTATGAATGTATTACATTTTCAATTTCTTTTAAAGCCGGCATGGAAATTTGTGTGAGTGACACATGGCAAGAATTATGTGTGATTGCCATGTGCTAAAAATGGCCTCCTTTAATATATACTATAGATTATTCTTTGTCTCCTCATCTTGCATAAAATACCGCTTCAAATGTGTCAGTTATTCCGCGACGGAGAGAGTACAATTTATTGGTCTTAGTCTTATTCCCTTCGATAAGTTCTTCACTAACTCTCGATTCAATTTCTTCGTTAAGAAATTGATTCATTCCTTTTGTCAAATAATCACAACTCTTGTCATATTATCTTTGCGTAGTCAACATCAGTACTTCTCATAGAGAGTATTCATCTAATGGTATAGTATTTATGTCGAGACACACCATCATCGATATGGTTGTACTCTACTCCAATAAGCATTTACATGCTTCAATCGTCCTAGGATATCCTCCACATATCTGTCAGAAGTTTGAAGCAAATGAGCATCCTCCTGAACATATATAAGCAAGCAAAGACAAGAGAAGAATTTATAATTGATACCCTGGAGCCATTTTCTTGAACTTGTTCATTGGCGTGTTAAAATAAGTAAAGTATCTGATTGATTTGATTTGATTATAGATATAGTTATTGACTAGACTAGAGTTATACTAATACTAGTCTTCTGTTTGTAATCTATTTATTCTTGTCAGCAATACATTATTTTTTATGGGAAATCATTCTTTTATAGTATCAGAGCAAGTTCTAGTCCTAAACCCTTAATCTTATTTATTTTTAATTTTTTCATTTGGCCGCCTCTCTTTTTTCGGCTGCTTGAACCACTACCTGATTCCGGTAATTTTCCAGTCAGTTTAGGTCAACTTCAGGCCAGATTCCTGCACCTCCGACAGTATTTTCCGTCCACTCTTCTGTGTCTTTTGGCAGTGCTTCTTCAATCTCGACCATCCCCCCGTCAGCATCTCTCTCCAGTTTCTGGGGACCTAAGTTCTTTTTCTCTAGCATTTTCTTGATATGTCCGACGTTATATCTAGCGTCTCAAGAGTGTTTTCTCTCTGGTAGTGGTAAATCAATTTCTCTCCAGCGGCACATCTCCAGCAATATTCTCTCCTTGGTGGTATAATTCTTTCTCGGGCCTTCATTCTCAGTGAGTTCACATTTTCTCTAGCATCGTCCTCGTCCAGCGACGACTTTCCATCGCCCTTATTCAGCAAGAACCCTCAGTCTAGCAGCGGTTTCGTCCCCGGCGAACAACATCCCGCTGGTCATCTTCACTCAGCAAATAGCTCTCGGTCATCTTTCTCAGCGCACTGAATCCACGCACCTGGAAGCCATCCCCATCAGTGCTCCCGCATGTGGTTTAGAAGTGCCCTTCAGTGCTCTCACGCGTGTTTCACATGCTCCCGTTAGTGTTCAGCAAAGTGGTATAGACCCGCCAGCAAGGTGTTATCTCGCATGCCATTCATGCGCTCAGCATGTTCTGTGTATCTTCTTCTCCATTTTTTGTCACTATGACTTATTTTGGTGGTATCTCCAAGTTTAAGCACCATGGCTTCAATTGGAATTTAGATTCCGGCACCACAAAACATAAGGCTTTGTCCCCCACTGCTATTGATCATGTGACACCTTATGATGGTTCTACTTGCATCTATGTTGGTAATGGTTCTCAACTCCCTATCACTCATATTGGCGATTCTCAGATTTTGAAATCTTTATTCTTGCATGATGTGCTTATTGTGCCTGATATCACTAAAAATTTGCTTTCGAATAGCAGGTTGACTCGGGAATTAAATGTTTTCATCTTCTTTGATGATCATTCTTTTTTTGGCATAAAATCACTAGGGAAACCTTGGGTCAAAGTCATATTGAAGAAAAGAGTCATGTTTTAAACTACTGTGCATCTGCTTTGTTATCTACCGTGGAGTCAAATAAGTTGTGTGCATCTTTGGAAACCTGGCATGCTAGACTTGGTCATGTTCATCATTCAATCATCTATGGTTTGCGAGCTTATGGATCTCTATCTATCTCATCGATTTTGCCAAAACCTACCCTTTGTGATGCATGTGAAAAGGCTAAAGGGAAGTGTTTATCTTTTTATACAAATGATAAACGTGCTTCTAGAGTACTTGATCTAGTTCACTATGACTTATGGGGACCCTCTCCTTATTTATATGCTGATGGTTTCTCCTATTATGCTAATTTCCTCGATGATCATTCTGACTCTTGTGGTTTTACCTATTGCGCTGCAAATATGATTTTGAGAGGTTTATCTCCATTTTGAGGCTTTTATGGAGAGCCAGTTCTGTTCCACAGTTAAGGTATTTCAGAGTGATGGGGAGATTGAGTTTGTAAATGGTCACTTACGCTCCCACTTTCAGACAAAGGACATTCACCATCAGATTTCTTGCTCGTATACTCCTGAGCAGGACAGTCAGGCTGAGCGTAAGCACCGCCACATTGCTGAGATGCATCTATCTATGTTATACCATTATTATGTTTCTCTCTGTCACTGGCCTCACACCTTTGCTACAACTGCTTATACCATAAATTAGCTACCTACACATGTTCTTGGCAGACGATAACTGTATGAAGTTATTAATGGCTGAGTTCCTATATACATAAACTTCCATGCATTTGGTTGATGTGTGTACCCTTATCGTTGTCCATGTGCAACTCACAAACTCGCTTCTCATAGTTTTCCCTGTATCTTTCTTGGGTACGACTCCCTATGCAAGGGAATCAATGTATGGATAATATGTCTTGAAAGATATATGTCACCAGACATGCTCTGTTTGACGACACTTTCTTCTCTTATGTCAATGGTTCTACTACAGTATCTTTATCCTCTATGATGTCTCAACTTTTTTGGATCCCGCTGATACATCAGTTGATATCCCTAATTTTTCCAGTTTTGATCTACTCCTGCTCGATTGTCATTTTGGTTACAAGCTCTCCTCACTTATCGATGATATTATCCTCACTGACTATGGCACCCTGTTCTGTCTACTGTTCTAATTCAAACCATCTAGTGATTGCTTCGATGCATCCTACTCTGCCCATTTCGCCATCGACCACCTTACCTGGTTTTCCGACCAGCCAACCCGGTTTGCCGACCACCCTACCGGCCCTTTCGCCAGCCGTGATTGCTCTTCTAGTCTTTCCACCCCGGCCTCACACTTATTGGATGGCTTTGCACTGCTTTGCAGGAGCCTGCTTGGGTTTCTTCCATGGATAACGTGATGGTAGCTCTTCATGGCCAACACACTTGGGATCTATTGCCTCGACCTTCGGATGCCAACATTTTTGGCTCCAAATAGGTTTATCGATTGAAGTATCAACCAGATGGCACTATTGAGCATTAGAAAGCTATCCTTGTGGCACAGGGTTTCTCACAGATTCTGGATTTTAACTTTGACCACACATTCAATCCAGTGGTTAAAGCATTCATAGTTCGCACTATTTTAGCTATTACTACGATGTGATCTTGGCCTCTTCATCATCTGGATGTTAAGATTGCCTTTCCAAATGGTGTTCTTAATGCTCCAGTTTATGTATTGCAGCCCGTTGGTTACAAGGATCCACTTCACCGAGAGTATGTTTGTCGCTTGTGGATGGCCATTTATGGTCTCAAACAATCTCTGAGGGCCTGGTTCCAGTGGTTCAGTCTTTATCTGGTTTATCTTCATTTCATTTACAATTATCCTGATACTTCTTTGGTTTTTCTATCTAAAGGATCATCACTATTGTATGTGTTCATTTACGTCTACAAATCTCATTGTTGTATCTGTTAGTTTACGTCTACAAATCTCACTCGAGGATCGTCACTGTTGTATCTGATACTTCTTTGTTTACATCATCCTTACATGAAATAACCCAAATCTCCTCGGCAGTTGATCGATCAGATGCATCGAGAGTTTGCTATCATGGACTTGGGCACTCTTCACTACTTCCTTGCCCTTGAAGTTACACCCTCATCCTCGGGTTTACTTCTTGAACAAGCTAAGTACACTAGGGATATTCTTACTCAAGCACGGATGTCATATGCTACACCAGTCTCTACCCCATTTGTGCTAGAATTGTAGCTACATGGCTCATCTAGTCTTGCTTTTCGGAATCTGACACTTTATTGCTCTCTTGTTGGGGCTGTGCAGTATCTAACGATCACTCGTCCTGATTTGGCCTTTGCGGTTAAATAGTCAGTCAGTATCTCCAGAATCCTCGTGACGACTACTTTGCAGAGTCACTCGGATTCTTCAGGGTACTCTGCATTTTGGTCATGCATTTCGTTCAGCTAGTTCTCCGGAGGTTCTAAGTTACTCTGATGCTGATTGAGCCCATTTTTTTGAGACTCGATGATCTACCTATGGTTATGCTGTCTTTCTTGGTGGAAACCTTATTTCCTGGAGCGCCAAGAAATAGCCCACTGTTTCTCATTCGAGTACGGAGTCCGAGTATCAAGCCGAGTATCAAGCCCTAGCCAACACTGCTTCTGAGGTTGTTTTGGTTGACTCACTTACTTCGTGATTGATGTGTCCCACTTTCTGGATCTCCGCTACTGTTATGTGACAACAATAGTGCTATCTTCTTGGCCCAGACGCCAGTTGCTCACAAGCGGGAGAAACACATTGACATTGACTATCATTTTGTTTGAGAGTTAGTTGCTTCTGGCAAGCTGCGTGTTGCTCATATTTATATTGTTCTTTAGATTGCAGACATCTTTACCAAAGTGCTCTCTCATCCTCTATTTGAGTTCTTTCAATCCAAGCTTTGCGAGGCTGAGCATCTAGCGTTTTGCTTGAGGGGGGGGGTGTTAGAATAAGTCGAGTATCCGATTGATTTGATTTAATTCTAAATAGATTTGTTGACTAGACTAGATTTATACTAGTACTAGTCTTCCTTTTGTACTCTATTTATTCTTGTCAGCAATACATTATTCTCTATGGGAAATCATTCTTTCAACGCGAAACTATTGTCTGGTGCTACCCCATCAACCTGCACCCAAAGGTAACCTATAGAAGATCAACGTCAATAGTTGTTCATAGACATCTTCCAATGCCTAAGACACGGGCAGAGCTAGGCGGGGGCCGGAGAGGGCTCAGCCCATGCCGAGATGAAATTTGTGAGAAATATGGGAGTAAGTTGTTTTATATTTTTTTCAGCCCACTCCAATATAAAGAAAAATTAAGTATTTTATTCCTTTACATATCAGCCCTCGCCACCGATGTTCTCTGCCTCCTCCCCTAGCCTAAGATACATTGGAATTAGGATAGGGAAAAAACTAGTGACATTGTCTTGAATCCATGTTTTACAAACTCTTGAATATATCTACAAATTAGCTCAGTAAAAATGTTTTCTTATCAAATTTCTGTCTCTAACCATTGCGGTTCACTATAAAAACCAAAATCGCGAGTGTAGGCATAAGTTCTGCATTACAAAGAGCCGAGCAACTCAAAATGAGATGATTTGTAATCTTATATATTACTGTTTTAGCTTTGTCAACTCTTAAAAATGTGGAACAGAGAGTAAATAGAAAGAACTTACAATAATTATGGCCTGAATGATTTTATCTGAGTAGGATTCTAGCCGTGATTCTTGCAAAGTGAGCAGATGATCAACCATGGTAGAATTATTCTTGCAATCACAACGATGCTCATCGATCAAACCATGCAAGAACACATCTATATCACAAAGTCTTGATAGCAAGTACCATCACCCTTGGACTCATTTTCACGTCTAGAGAATACCCATCAAATACACAAATATACTTACTAATTGTTGAAATCTACTAGTACTCTAGTGATTTGCACTCATGTTGAAAATAAATCCACTATTGATCACCGCTTTCCATAAATATAATTTAATGAAATTTATAGCTTATTTATATCTATAAGATTCACCCTAAGCACGTGAGATGCAAAATTATGTCCTATCTCGTTTGTTTCATTTAGGCTTATCCTTGATCCTCAGCAATTCCATATATAGACACATAAGTCATCAAAATCTCTTCCAAATATATCCACAAAGTACACATTCCATCAAGATGTATTTCTAATTTTCGTATATTATTGCTTGTTAATCTCAAGAAATTGATAGCACTCCAACATTGTGGATATCTATTAACGATACTATTTTAAGTATTCCCATTACTACCTTCGTGTGCCAACCGCCACATTTGAATGAACTTGTAGAATATCTCCAATGAGTTTTATTTTCCTCTTTCTTGGAGTATATTATCAAAGATGGCCGACCAGTGTAAATGCCCCCCACATCTCTTTGATCATTTCCAGCATTTTTGTTCAACCACCACATTTAGTTGGTGTTAGTATAGAATAATTAGCTTGCAAATGATCCTACAATGTGAATCACATGTTCATAGTATTGAATGGTGGGGTGATTAAATGCGGTTATTTGGGACTAGAGAAGTCACTTTGTAGACGACTTCTCTAGTCCCACCTTTGATCCTCCAGAATCAAAGGTAGTTCTAGGAACCGCCTTTAATCTGTTCCATTAAAGGCAATTGTTTTCCGCCTTTGTCATGGTTGGGCAACCACCTTTGAATAGGTTCCTAAATTGGAATGTGGACGAGCTCCTTGAGTGTTCTTACAAGTTTCAGAATGAAAATGGTTATTCAGTTCTGGCACCTGGAGTGGGCTCGGACCTTGCAGATATGTTCCTGAATTGGGTCCCCATTCCAGACATTAATTGCCTTTTGAACGAGTGAGGTGCTTGTTTTCCTTAAATAGTTCCAATTTTGGAAGATAATTATGCTCCATCTGTTCTGATTGAGGAACCTAAGATCCTTTCTTGGGAAATTTGTGGCAAGCCCCGAGGAGAAGCTTTCGAATTCATAAGACGTAAATAGGTAAATAGTATAGATGGTGGAACCTGCAGTAGAGCCCTAAATGGACCCCACCAAATACAAAAGAATCCAACCCTAGGCTACATAGTAAACCTAAGGAGTAAAATCCGAAAGAGGTAGGGGGGGGGGGAATAGTAGAGTGTAAATCCAGTAGACAACACTCAACTATCCCCCCCCCCTTTTGTCCAAGTAAAATAACAACCAACCCAATGCAAGATAGCCGAGCAGAGGGAGCACAAAAAACAACCTGGAAAAACACAGGCTATAACCCAAATGATGGGGTGAGAACAAACTCACTACCCATAAAACAAATCCGCTTCTACCCCTAACAAATGGGGCCTTCTTCAATCCAATTCCAAAATGCAACCGAGAAGGGTCTCGGGTCTTGAAGTATTGTAGTATTTGGATCGTTGTTGAAGGGACTGAGAACCAAGAACGGATAATAAGAAAATCCTAATGCAGCCGAGGGTGTCTCGGGTCTTGGATGTCGCATATAATTTGAAGCCAATGAACCAAATGGACAACCGCTTCTACCATATACATCCCTAAGATGAAGAAAGAGGGATGTTATTGGCCTTCTGACATTCTCCTTTTGCACCGAAGCTGATCGTATGGGCCAAGATGAATGAGGCCGTGCCTCGGACCTTAGTGTCTCCCAATAAAACCAACTTCCGAAAGATGTGAGAATGGATGCACTTCTACCGCGTGCACCAAGCGTGGCGAGTATGTACTCGCCCACTCCATTTTGAGCAAATGGACAGCTATATGCTATGTTAACACAAAGTGTAGCGCGAGCATAAAGCGCATAAATAACCGTCAAATCAATAGTAAAAACTAGGCTTAGGAGAAAGAGTAAGAGGACGGAAAACCTTACTCTAAAACCTATTGCCTCCACCTGAATGCCGAGATGCAAGTGCCAAAAGAAGTCCAAGAAAAACCATAGGCCAATCCGGACACCATCGAGCCCAAAACAGCCTCTCCCGGCGCTGAAAACCGCATCTTCAATCACTGAAAACCGCGCCAGAATAGCCAAACCGTGACACACCTTTCCAGCCTTCAATCGCCAAAACCAACTCCCTTGCTGGCGTCCTGCATCCCTTCGCCGTAACGGCTTCCAGCACTACGCCTGGCGCCAGCACAGCGCCAGGAATGAAGCACCTTGACCCGAATTGTGAAGCACATAGCACGTTGCTGCCAGCACCCTTCAATCTCCAAGAAGCCTCTCCATTTAGAACAAGTGCTCCTCCGGAAACAGCCTATTCATCACCATGTAGCAATCCTTCATGATGATTTTCACCACTCTTTTCGAACTTGGTTGAGCACCATCCATAACCACATTGTTCCTTTCCCTCCAAAGGCGATAAACCGTGGTGATCAAGGCTAGTATACCAAACTTCTTTCGCATCTTGGAGCCCTTTACTTGCCTCTTCACCCAAGTCATGGAACTTTGGATTGAATTAGTTCGTCTCCTTAAACCAATCCAAGTCCGAATACGCCCCCAAACAACCTCAGAAAATTCACACTTGAAAAACAAATGCTCATTTGTCTCCTCTTCCAAATGGCACAAAGAGCATATCTTCTCCATGCTATCCCCTTCCTCCATCCGATGCTTATCTTTCGTATGAAGTCTCTGAATGACCGCCAACCAAGTGATGAATGAGAATTTCGGCGGAACGAACCCACGCCAAATACTGTTGAAAACCCTTTCACTTGATCGACCAACATCATAAACATTCGGGTATCTATGACGATGCATATAAAGATAGGCTGCACTAGTAAACTTTCCCGAGCCAGACCATACACCAAGATGGCCGATTACCTCTTGCAAGTCACCATTAAACATTGAAAACAATTCATCCCGAAGTTTGCAGAGGTCTCCAAAATAGCTCGAGTATCGCTCTCCCAATCTTCCATTTGCAATTCTCGGATTTAGTCCCCAAAAATCTACTCCCTGAAGGTAGTACGAGTGAATCCATTAGACCCAAAGGCTATCCTTTTTCAAGTGAATATCCCACAGCCTTTTAGCCATTGAAGCCCTATTCCACGTAACAAAGTCTCTCAAACCAAGGCCTCCAAAAGACTTAGGCGCACAAAGTTTCTTCCATGCCACCTTCGCCTTATGTTTTCCTCCCCATAAAAACCTTTTACATTTTTGTTCAAGAGCATCCATTACCGTAGTTTGTATGACGAAATTCTGGATCCAAAATCCCGCAATACCTCCAACGATTGATCTCACAAGTTCCAGTTTGCCTGCATATGAGAGGGTATGGCCCTTCCATTTAGCTATTTCCGAATCTACCTTCCCCAATAGAGTACCGAATTGTGTCACCTTCAACTTGCTGGAATCAAGTGGCACGCCTAGGTATCTAACTAGGAATGTCGCCCAGGGAATACCTGTGAAACTCAAATCCTCCTTTATACCAACACCAAAGAACTTCGACTTTGCTGCATTAATTCCCAAACCCGAAGTGCGCTCAAACTCATTCAAGGCATCCATGAGTATATGTACAGAACTCGTGTTCGCCTTAGAAAAGAGCATGAGATCATCTGCAAAGGCCAAATGCGTGATCCGAAGAGTCTCACATCTCGAATGGAATGTAAAATGCCTAGATGACGTCCTCCTTTTCAGTAATCTCGAGAAATACTCCATACAGATCACAAACAGGTGAGGCGACAAAGGGTCACCCTGACGAATACCCCTCTGTCCCTGAAAGTGATCGCATAGTTTACCATTGACTGCAATCGACAACGAAGAAGTGCACACACAGGTCATAATTCTGTTCGTTAGCCTTTCCGGAAATCCCAGTCCAAGTAAAACTTCTTCTAAGAAATCCCAAGAGACTGTATCAAACGCTTTTTGGAGATCCACCATTATCATACATCTGGGCGAATTTCGAACTCTGCCATATCCCCGGACAAATTCCTGCGCTAACATGACATTATCCGAAATGCTTCTGCCCTTCACGAATGCTCCCTGACTAGGGTCAATAATACCTGGTAAAATACCTTCAATCCGATTCGCCATAATCTTCGTGATAATTTTATAGACCACATTGCAGCACGCAATTGGTCTGAAGTCGCCAACCTTCAAATTATCTGGCTTCTTCGGAATTAGAGCCACTGCAGTGTGATTAAGCTGCGCCAAAATGTCGCCTGTCCGAAAGAATTCCAGTACTGCAGCCGTAACTTCCTCTCCCACTGTATTCCACTGCTTCTTAAAAAATCCTGCCGTATAGCCATCCGGACCCGGAGACTTATCATCCGCCATCGCAAATAGCGCCTGTTTAACTTCAATACTCGCCACATCCTGGTCCAAATAGGCTCTCTCTACCTCTGTAAGCTTCGGACTCTCATCAAATATGCTAGGATCCGTGCCCAATCTGTCCTTCTTCATACCGAATAGTCCTTTATAAAACTCAGCAAATAACTCTCCCTTGCGACTATTGGAAGTAACGATCCGATTGTCACTATCAATAATTGCAGGGATACCTCCTCCTTTTCATGCAGAGACCATAGAATGAAAATACTGTGATCCCTTATCCGCCTGAGTAATATGATTAATCCTTCCCTTTTGCGCAAGAAAGGAAGACTCCGCCAAATAAAACAACATTGCTTGCTTCTTCAACTTACGCAAAGCCGCAACATCATCCTCCGAAGCATACTTAGCATCGAATTCATCAAAAGCCTTATTGTACTGTGCATCCGCAGCCTTTGCCTTCTCAGAAATATGGCTTAAATCAAGGCGACCCAATTCCTTCAAGGGGTACTTCATGCGAAATAATTTCCTGGTCACCGAAAACTGCTTAGTCCCTTCAACCGACGGACTCCAATAATCTTCTACAATCTGTCCACAATTCGGATGACCCAACCACATATTCTGGAAGCGAAAAGGCCTTCCCTTCCCATCAATCTCCTGCGACATATCCACCACCATGGGGGAGTGGTCTGATTGAGCCGAGATTGGTAAGAAGGTTGTACGACAAGCAGCTTCATCCCAACCGTGATTCAATAGCACTCTATCCAGCTTCCTCCAAATCTTCCAATCCGCACTATGCCAGGTTAGATGTTCTCCCAAGGCAGGTGCATCCCTAAGTCCACACTTTACACAAACATCCTGAAATTCCCTCATCGGATAAAGACTAGGTACATTAGTCCCATAATGATCTTCAACGCTAAGGATAGCATTAAAATCACCAAGGACCATCCAAGGCACATTCAGGCTAGCACCAAACGACTTCAACTCCTCCCATAGTGGTAAACGTGCCAAACGTCCTTCACTATGCCCATACACAAATGTGCAGAAAAACTCAATACCAGAAACAAGATTACGAACTTTGAGATGAATACATTGCGGCGTTTTCCCTAGAACATCAACCAAAAAGCCTTTCGGATCCCAGATGATTAATATCCTCGAGTTCTGCCACAGTTCAAAATTGTGCGTAAACTTCCATCCCTTAAAACTTTTCAGAAAAATGCGCAACACCTTATCCTCCATTTTTGTTTCCAACAAACCACACAGACCAATTCTATTCGTGGAGATGATATTTTTCACCCACCTCCTTCTCACAGGGGCCGATAGACCCCTGACATTCATTGCTGATATATTCATTGGGAAACAGAGGTCCCTTGTGGCTTCGGACCGCCGCCTTCAGTCGATTTACTTCCAGAACTATCCGAATGACTCCTTGTAGCTGATAGCATTCGCTGAAAAGGTTTCTGGATACCCTTCCCTTGCTCATTTAATCGAGTCCTACTCTTGCTTCTAGACCTAGTCAAAACCCCTGATGCGGAGGGAGGTCTACTCTTACTCTTACTCCTGTGCAATCTTGGTATTTTAGAGCCCCGAGCATCCGGATAAATCATCTGCTTAGGCAATTTACCCGCCCCTTCAACCGGATTATCATCATCTCCAAACGCTTGCTGTTTTTTATCGGATTCAATGGCCGAACGAGTGCTGGACTGCTTGCGCTCAGTGCTTCTACCGCGCGCTAATTGTGCTTGTTTTCCAGCGCCAGCAGCTCCAGGCAGCGCTTGAGCAGAATTGGTGCCAACGCCGCGCCCAGCACCAGCATCTCCAGGCGCTGTTTGTCTCGAATTTGCACCCGCGCCACGAATTCCAGCGCCCATGCTTGCAGGGCCAGTGCTTATAGCGACGGGAGTAGGTGCTGCAGGGAGCGCAACAATGGCCCGATGATCATCGTCCTGCTCTCCCCTAATTGATATTCCTGGCCCTTTTCTTGCACTTCCAACTCTCTCGATATTCTTTACTATGCTTTCAACCACTTTTCCTTTCCCTTTCCTTTGCCTTTCTACCTCCTCATTGTCCGAAGAGGCATCCTCAATTGTCACATTATCTTTGCCTCCAACCGAATTTGAGTTCTGATTATCTCCAATAGTTTCAGCTTGCATTTTCCGAACCCAAACATGATCATTGTACCGAGTTCTCGTATTTTTCTTGCCCTTCGCCTTCACAACTTTGCTCTCGGCCATAGATTTCTTTTGTTGTGTCTCCTTGGCATTCCAATAGTCATCACACTCTTCCATGAGATGATTGTTTTCACCACAATTAGCGCACCAAGGCCTACAATAATCGTAGATGATTTTTTGCACAAACAAATCACCAGATGGAATACGAAAAGTCACCTCCTCCTTAAGCTTTCTTGATGTATCAATCCATACCAAGAGGCGTGCATAATAGCCCCTTAACTCAAGAGTACCATTATCCATAAGGATAGGTTCTCCTAGAGAAGTAGCAATTTTCTCTAATGACTTCTTATGCCAGTATGCCTTTGGCAAGTGTTCCATCCTTAACCAAACTGGTTTAGTGGCCTGAATGGTCGCATCATATTGCCCGGATTCATCGACTAGCATCATGAACAACTTCTTTCCATGGAGATAATGGTCAGGACCATTCATCACCTTATCTCTATCCTCTGCACTGTTGCTTGAACATGACGTATCCATTCTGCTTGGTCTGAACATTACACTGTACCTCCCACTTTGCTACCAACAATGTACGAATGGCATACATACCTGGAAAGAAACCCGGAAACACACCCAAGAATCCGAAAAAAGGCTTATGTAGATCCTTATGAATCTCTTCATCAGTGAGCACAAAATCGACACTATCTCCATTGTTTGCAACAACTTCGATGTCCGACTTATTCATTAGAATCTCAGGATCATCCCATCTCCTTCTCCTCTCTAATTTCGGATCATTCCAGTCTCTTGGATGCACTTGCTGATTCTTCCTCTGATTAACATTCATATCGGCCATACCATCACCATTGTTGTTCCTTTCACCCGATTTGTTTCCCATATTCATCACCATTGTAATTGATGAATTCCGATAAAACAGATCGGATTCACCAAAACAACCAAATCACAAACGAAAACAAACAATCCTATCGGAAAATCACCAATCGAAAGCACACCAACAATAAACAAAGCTTGCACTCTAAATCGAAAAACCCTAGGATTAATCAGTTTCAAGAACAAACTTCACACAAAACCGAAATCACCAATCACTAAACAACTTCAAGAACATGCAAAACATGCACCAAAAGCTTGAAATCAAAACCGTAATCCACCAATGTGAAAACCGAGTTCGAAAACAAGCAAGAACAATACTTGAATCAAAACCGATTTAAAACCTAAGAGAAATTGGATCAAGAGGTGATCTTAAAACCGAAATCTTGCAAGCACTAGATCGGATGCACACATACATAAAATCATGCTCCAAATCGAAATTCAAACAAAACTCAAGAAGATGGATCGAATAAACCTGGAAACCGTGAAAACCATGATCTCCAAGCAAACCGAACTCAAATCTTGTGTCCGAAGTTGGATTCCGATCAAACTCCAATCTTGGTGCCAAAACCGATCCAAGTTGTAGGAATTTGATTATAATTCGTGCTGAAAATTATAATCAAAACCTTTATACTCCCTTGCACACACCAAATCCCAATCCAAATCGAAGAAAGATTGAGTTTTTCAATCAAACTCCTTCTCGAACTAGGACTCAAGTGAAGAACAATTGCGATCTCCCTCCCAAATCCTGATCCGAAACCAAATCCACACTCCAAATCCAGATCACGATCAAGATCCACCAAGAACCCTCTTTGCCGAATTCAAACCCTACTCCAAAGCCGATTTAGATAAAAAACTCACCACGAATTGCATATAGTTTTGTGCGGAATCCAGAGTAGAATCCGTTAAACCATAATTCATCGGTGGATTGTTAATGAAATTGAAGAAATCGGCTTCCAAAAGATGGAAGAAAGGCTGCTCCTTTTTCTTCTTTTTTTCGCCCCAGAGCTAGAGAGAGAATTTTTTATGAGAGCTCTTTCTTTCGAATTCATAAGAGCCATCGGGAGAAGTGGTCAAAATCTATATTTCTTTATAATCCAAAAAAAAAAGCCTCAAATCACTCCTTCTGATTCCAATAAATAATCAAACGATCGTGTAATGTTTCCAAAATGTACAAATACTGCTAAGCTAGCATTTATCTGTACATAGGAATAGGAAATCACCTAGATTCTATTTCGATCAAAACGTGCAACTATATTTGCCTACGTAACACTAAACATCATGATTGTAGTTTTAATAAAAATTCATAGACAACGCTAATCAAGCAACAACTTACATATAGGAATAGAAAATGAGATATTTCTATTCTGCACAAAACATGTCACGATGTTGAGATATATGTTATACTACCACATTAGTTCTTCCAAGAGTTGATAATCGGATATTTATTAGATGTCTCACCAAACAATTTCTTTCCATGTTCATGTCATCCTGTGAATAAGCCTTGTATTCCTTTGAAAATATCTGTGGACATTACAATATAATAAATCAATTCTAGTAATGTGGTAGTTTATCGATGAATAAAAATAATTGACATATTTATGAACTACCTTATCAACTTTTCCACCATCACTTTTTCATGTCAATAAATATTTAGCACCAACAACCTTTCTCATCTCTAACACACTTCCTCCAAAACCCAACTTCAAACCATCCTTTCCATTCACACCATTACAACCAATAAAGAGCTCGATCAAATTGCTTCTCTCAAACATCAACAAGCATCCGAGGATGGAGCATCCTCGCGTTCAAATTAATTGAGATATTTTTCCATCCATTCCATTTCAATTAGCAGTTTTTTACCATATACCTTCTATTTGTTTTTTTCTCACTGATCTATGATTCAATATTTTCATGAAGTGTGATGGTTATGTTACATGTTATATAGTGAATATTGTTTATGTTTCCAAGATAATGCCATGTTTGTAATGTGTGAGAAAAAAGGCTAAGATTAGGGCTGATTGTGTACAATAATCTCATCTTCGTATGAACACAGGTTGAATGTGTGACGTCGGCCATAGTTAATTGTCCCATACGATATGGGACCAAGCATAGAGTAACGTTGCATATGCTATGAAATGGCTGAAATATCTATGAATGACTGACGTCGCTCCTCTGTCAAACTTTGTGATTTCGGTATTTCCTGCATGCGACATCGCTTTTAAGAAGATCTGGTTCTTTTTCCATGTCGAAATCAATGTCATTTGCATATAACTATATTATGTGCACATAATTTGGGGACTTCCCAATTCCAACATAAATTTTGTTTCATGTGTATTGGTTGTAATAGGATGAAGAGATTTATCGAAGGGCTTTCAGCGTGTAACATAGATAATGGAGGTTCAATACCATTAATGTTTCAATTTCATATCAACCTCATGTATCTAAATATATTCTAGAGCAAACAACTTCTGTAGCCCCTTGAACTATCACCATTGTCAACCTTTAGCCCTCCAATTTTTTCCCAACACTTTTGACTCCCAAACTTGCAAAACTGGTGAATTGTTCCCCCTTCCGTGAGGTCAAACCATTAAGGTATAGTTAAAGCGTTAATATTATGGGTAAAGCTGACATTTTCATTTTCCTTTTATCTATATATTTTTCCTTTCCCTTTCCCTTTCATTTCCTTTTTCATTTTATTTTCTTTTCCTTTTCTTATTTTTCTATCCCTCATTCCCCTTCCCCCTTCCCCTTCCCCTTCCTCTCCTGAAAACTTATTTTCCACGCCGACCACCACCAGCGCCACCGTCGCTGCCAAAACTTTCACCTGTTCATCTGGCGCCGGAGGTGAAGGAGAGCATGCTCTCATCGTGGTTGATGGACTGGGAGATAGGAGACTTCTTATTGTTTCAATTCTCTTCCCCAATCACGAACTGAGATTACCTGGAAAACAAGCTTCTGGAGGTGTTTTGGCTCTTGAAAATGTCAGTGTTCCCGAAAGTGAGAATTGTGGTGCATTCCAGCTTACCAGTTGCGTTGGTTCTCAGACTATTCCCTTTGAAAGTGTACTTTGAGAAGTTCAGCTCTCTGGTGAAGTACGATTGCTGGGGGGCTAAATTAGCTCCAGTGATCAGAGCGGTGAAATTCTCTGTCAAGGAACTGGAAGCAGGATGGCTGATTTTGCTCAAGTTGACTCGGATATCCTCGCCCGGGAGACGGCTGCCATCGTCGTTGACATCTTTACCACTGCATGAAGAAATTTGACATTAGGATGCTTCCTTCTCAGGAACTTCTTGAAGAAATCCAGCTGCCGGGATGCCATCGTTCACGGTGGTGCAGATCTAGGGCCTGTCTGAGAGGTTTCACAACGTCCTCAACATCGCTACCATGGTGAAAAAGGGGAAGAGGTGTCCATCCTTTAGGGTTTAGAAGAATCCATAAAAGAAAAAGAGGGGAAGGGAAAAAAAGAAAAAGTTGAAAAAGAGAAAATGGAAAAAGGGTTTCAGCATAATTAACTGACGCTCGACGATAACAATAAATGAGAGCAGCGGGTTCTTCCGGAGCAGTTACCTAAGAATGCAAAAAGGGCTAGGGAGTAGGAACTTGATAGGGCTGAGGCATCAAGATCTCGTAAGTATAAATTTATGGTAATTCATAGTAGAAGTTTAACTCAACACTTGAATAAGACTAATTGTATGTGTAATAATAAATTGCATTTTTGTAGGTTCGCAGAGCTCTTGGAAGACTACCATAACTCAATCGCCTTTGTGGAGAGGTTGAGGAGACATCTCAAATGTTGACTGGAGCCGATGCCCAACATGAAGGTTTCATGGCAACTCAAGGACTCCATTTAGAACTAAGTGATGTCGAGGAGCCATAAAATTTTGAGCCAGATTTCACTGGCAGCGAGGGAGAGGCCAATGTGGGGAAAATACATTATGAGCACACAAGTGGACCATGATGTTAAAGAACAAAGGGGGAAAATACATTTCCCTCTGGCATAAAACTTCAGCAATCAATATCTACAAACGGTCCAACTTTGACACACTAATGTTTCTGCTACAAATGGATTTGATAAACAAACAAAGCTTTGTAACACACAATCTTACATGGGATGGAAATGACGATCGAATGGTAGTGACATTTAATTCCTACATAAGATTTTGAAAATCATGAGAATTTAACCCAACCAACTTCAACTCCTCAAGTGACACACATGTACTGATGTTGGACGAATATGCTGCCGGGACCTTTACACTACTAAGTGTCTCACAGTATTACTTCTTCTCCCAGTGAGACATTGAATAGCAAGCATGAGGCAAGTAACAATTGTCATCGGAAGTAAATGGCCCTAAGGTTTTCTCAATTCACGTCTCTGACAAAATATAAATGATCCTTAAGCTCGTCCTTTGTTTTTCAAGAGGTAATTAACAACATCTCGACCAAGGAATCGCACATGTTCTTCTCAATGTGCATCACATCAAGGCAATGTCTGACATCCAAATGCACCCAACATGGAAATTTGAAAATATAGAGCATTTGTTCCAACTCCCATCCACGAGGACATTCCTTTTCTTTTTCCAGAAGTCATTTGCCAAATTCTTCACTGTTTCAAATATCCGACTGCCTGTTCGAGCAATCGGTGCTTCTCTCGACTCTACTTCCCCATTGAACCCTTTTTTTACCAATCTTCATGGATGGTCCTCCGGAAGAAACCCCCGATGACCTTGATAAACAGTTTTACAATCATGCTTCAATTAGTGATAATCAGTATCCTTCTCACACACAGGACAAGCAAAGTGACCTTTCACGGAGTAACCAGACAAATTACCACACGTTGGGAAGTCATTAATAGTGCAAAATAACATGGCTTTCAATGTTAAGTAATCTTCACATTACCATCATATGTTCTAACACTATCGGTAAATAGGGTCAACAAATCCTCCACAACAAATCCTAACACTATTAAGATATCAGATGCTTTTATCATAGATTTTGTCATTTGCTTCTATGGATACTGCTGGCTGCTTTTTCTTGGTTTTTTGCAGGAAAGGAGCATATCAATAAACGAAGGAAACGTATGCATGTTCATACTGAACAGGGGAACACTTCAATGAACGAAGGAAACTTATGCAAGTTCGGACAACTTTGCAAGATTGATATCACTGCTGGTCTCTTCGGCAGCTTATTGCTTCTAGGATTTTAGCTAACTCCTGATAGACTCCTCTACATTGCTAGATAATTTTCATCTTAACGGTCGCTTCGTTGACAAATAGAAGTCTCGTACTTACGTTTCTTCGCCCTGTTCGCGAAGTGATCCGTTAAATGATCATTTCAGATTAGATTTACTCACAACAGTCAAGAGGATCTCATGCTTTTGGAAGCACTATGTTGTCCTTCAGGGGCAATACTTAGCTCCGGGTTCATCTTTTTGTAAGACCTTTGGTAAATCTTGTATACTTTATGCCTATTACTGGCCTGGGGAGCCAATATATACCCCCCATCTAAGGATGGTTTAAAATTAAAAAAAAACAAATCCTCCACAAGAGATGCAAGATACACATCAATGTAATTACACGGTTGCCTAGGACCTAAAATCATAAAATATCGCAAAACATACTTATGTTTCATCGTCAACCATGAAGGAATGTTCCATATAACCAACATTACATGCCAAGAATTATGTGTACTAATAATACTACAAAATGGATTCATTCCATCCATACATAGGCCTAACCTCAAATGATGGGGTTCTTTGCCAAATTCAGGGTAAAGAGTATAGAATTTTTTCCATTGCTCACCATCCGACTTATGTCTAATGACATCATCAACAAGTCGATCCCTCCAAGCGTTCCAGAGCAAAAAATTTGCATCTTCCTTAGATGCAAATAACTTCTACAATCGTGGAACCATAGGAAGGCACTACATCACCTTTGCAAGTGTTTTTTTCTTTGATTTGGTTAAAAATTTTCTCCCACAACAATTCCACTCCTCTTCAACTTGTATCGAGACTTACCATATACCTGACAAGTGTCGCCACTTTCATCTTCTACCCCCCGGTACACCATACAATCATTTGGGCAAGCATGTATTTTTTTTCATTTCCAATCACATTGGGCAGAAAATGTTTTCTGCAGCATGCAACCTATCTTGAATATGATTACCTTTATGTGGCATATGATTACCTTCAGGTAACAAATCCCTAATTAATTCAAGAGTTTTTGTCATCAATTTATTGGTCCACCCAAATCTGGCCTTCCAGTTCATTATTATCAAAGTCGCACTCATACCAAATGTTTACAACTATTATGCAATAGCGTCTCATTGTCATCAATTAAGCTTGTAGCACCCGGGTTTACCTTTGAACTCTCTGGAAATATCCTCTACCATTTCGTCAAATTCAACATTCCCATTTAACTCATCTTTTACATTCTTGTTATTTGTTTCACTCATACAAGAAGTTTGTCCTACTTCCCCATGCCATACCCAAGAAATGCAGATTGTTTGAAACCCCCTCATTGTCCCTCAATTTATTCCTCATTAAATAAACATAATTTCTACAATCTTTACACGACCATCATGCTCGCACAAAACCTTGTTTGGAGGCATCTTCAAACGCTACCATTAAAAAGGTTTCGATCAATGGCTTGTAATCGGGTGATTTTATAAGATCATTACCAATGAGGTCATTTTGATCCATTATGCTACAAGTCATTTACAATGCAACCCATTAGTATTCACTCAAGAATAATCACAAGCCACCAAAAATGTACCTCTACACAAACCCTAATTCTACATTTATATATTTCAAACCCTTATTTCAATTAATAAATTCATATACAATTCACCTTCACCAATGAAAAATGATGCACTTTAATGTATTAGATTTTCTTTTTCATTAATGGACTAGAAATGGGAGAACACCCTTCTTCATTAATGTTTGGGAGAATTAAAATTATTGTGCGATTTTGTTTTATAAATACAAAGTGGGTTCCGAACTCGGACCCCACAACCATTTAAAATAATTCACAAATTTAGACATTTTTTTATCTCAGAACAGCTATCTGATCCAGTTTTCAAGTTCGGAAGGTTCCTGTTCCTTTATTAAGGGGGAGAGGGAGGGAAAACAGTTTCGGACTCATAAGTGTTATTGGTCCCTTGTTCCAAGTTAAAAAATGCTGACAATTAAAGGCGATTATGGGTAACCACCTTTAATAAGTGTTAATTAAAGGCGGTTAACTAAATAACCACCTTTATTAAATTGTTACGGACTTGTAAGGGATTTTGGACCCAGGTTCTGTGTTCAGAACAACTAAAAATTAATAGTGGTAATGTCTAGCCACCTTTAATTAGTGTTAATTAAAGGCGGTTAACTAAATAACCACCTTAAATTGAGCGTAAGTAGCGGTGATTATATAAAAACTACCTTTACTTGATTTTTAACCACATTTAACATGTTTTTCCAGGATACGAACTGACGTTTCAAGTTTGGAACCCCTAAATAAAGGAGGTCCCACATTTTTCCCTCTAAACTACCTTCTATTGCCACCTAGCCTATACTAGTGGATGTTCAAAACCAACCAAGGCTAGTCGAGCAAGAATGTTGAATTTGAAAGGGCAAGGTTTGTCTCTATTCAAGATCAATATAGGTATAATGTGCTCCGTGAGAGTAGTAAATTATTATATTATTACATTCTATATTTGAATTTTTATCATAGTATTGGTTTAGCGGATCCCGTGCTCAAATTTGACGGCCAGCATGTCATTAGGTTATTGACTTTGAATGAAACCTCACATTTTGACGTAGTGTGTCAAATTTATAGCAATTTACATGAGGTTGATGGAGTGGTTATAAGATGAGGGTGAGTGGGTTTGAGATTGACCTAAGTCCATGGATTATTAACAGACATTTGGAATGTCTGTATAAAGGTCCCAAAGATGTATTTTCTCAAAAAATAGAATGCTCGTTAGATGATGTATACCGTAAGGATAATTGACCTCTTCAAAGTTACTACCTTTATGTTGATCCAATTGCATGTAGTGTTAAATATTTCTAAATCAATCCAGGTAACATTGGGAAGCCCGAGAATTTTCCCTAACTAACCTCACAATACAAAATGATTGCTAGGAGTAATGTATCCACTGCCGTTCACATCACTAAGCCTACATATGCAACGCTCGTGCTATTTTACTACATCATTGAGGGTAGGAGGATCAATCCTAGCGCTGCTAAATTCAAGCATATTTTGTTGGATGCGTTATCAAAAAAGGTGATAAAAAGTCTCCCCTATGAGAACTTAATGACATTGATTTTGAAGGATGCTAAGGGGTTGGAATTCCATGGTGAGAAGAAACCATGCAAATGGTATGATGAGGTATATTCACTACAAGAGATAACACATTTTACCTCGATTTTCATCCAAAAAAACTGTGGTAAATACTGGTGGAGTAAAAAGTAGGTTTCTTACCTCGGTTGTAAACCGAGGTAAAGAACACCTTTTGACCTGGGTTTTTAACCGACATTGGTAGGATTTATCAGCGATATTGGTTACAGATAGAAGGCCAATGATTGAAGAACATATGTGCAACCTTGTTTAAGGAAACGTCGAGTTCCACTTGCTGCGAGGTCATCAAATGCATGAACACAGTCGATGGTGGATGAAATGTTGTGACATTGTCTTAACCGAAGACATTCCACACATCATACGAGATTGCATGACATAGGTCACTCACGTCCTGTGCATGCTAACGTTTACAAAAACAACATCATTTTGATTGGCCGAGGTTGCCAAAAAACCATTGATGCATGCGACGTCGGTTACGTGTTGTCTGGGCACTAGCACACGCTACGTCGTAGACCTTGTCGGATAGACATCGTTTATCATCAATATTGCTATATTTAATATATTATGTTAAATGATTAAACGTCATACCTCATTCAATTGTTTTCAATTAATTTGGGAAAGAATGACATGTTCAAACCAACAAAATTATATCATATAATACAAATACACGTCATTACATATTGAAATACATAAATTAAATTTGAAATGAACTAATTATTTTTATTGAAACACCATTTTCTACGATGCACGCCGTTAAAACTGTCAGGACGACTAGTACATAATTACAAGTCAATCCATCTACATGCTAGAAGTCCATCGATGACTCTCCTTAGGCCTAATAATATCATTACATAGAAAACAAAATTTATTTTAGGATTGGGTAGTTCTCAGATGAAATACACTTAATGTAGTAAAACACATATGACATTAAATCCAAAATGGTAAAAGTAAACAAAACTAGTGACATGCGATATCACGGATAAGAAATGAAGACGTCGCATAGACCGAATATATAGTGATGTCAGATATTCATTCACATGACAAGAATATGAAGTGATATGCAAAGTCGATAAAGGTTCAGTAACATTTTGCATGGGACGAAGACATGTGACCGACGTCTCAAATTCAATCTATGTTCATAGAAATCTTAGCTTCTTTCTTCATAATAAAAACAAACATTGCACTATCTTGGAAAGAATAACAACAAAAATATATAAAACGTAACTCAAGCATCATACCTCATGTAATGTAAGAATGTTTGATCAATTATTGATTAAAAAAACATATAATTGGATCATCACATAATTGGTCATTGAACATAGAGTAGATGGAAAAGATCCATTCTTGGATACTTGTTGATGTTTGAGAGAATCAACTTGGTTTGATCTTTAAATGTTGTAAGGTTGTGAATGAAATGGATGGTAGGAGTTTGGGTTGTAAGATTGGTGTTGGAAATGGGAAATGGGTGTAAGTGCTGAGATTTAATGGATTGAAATAGGCTGGGGGGAATTTTCGGGGTTCAAATTTTTGGCTGAAAATTTGAGTTCCCACTCAAAAATTTAGCCTTACCGACATTGGTTTATACTCGTTTAATAGTTGTATTAATCGACACATGTGCGACCTCGCAGATAATTTATGTCCCGGGGTTTAATAACATTGTCATATACACCGCTTCAAGAATGCAGATCATCCATCGATCCGTTCAAGCCAAAAGCTTAACTTTATTGTTAACAAAATTTGAATTAAAAACATTTAGTGGAAATCATCGTGTTCATAGCGCTTATTGTAAGGGTAATAATGGAATACTAACACGATTGATAGACGGTTACCCTGGATCGCGAACGGGACTTTTGCAATCCTATGTCAAACTCTTTATCACCGTAACTTATAAAGAAACTGTCATGATCCCACATAGAGTGCCACAAGTCATTCACGAATGGCCCTTGTATACTTATAAGTAATCATCTACAATGTACTCTGGACAGCGTACTTGTGCTTTTTAAAATTTGATGGACGGACTTTAATTACCTTTTAATTTTATAAAAAAACCAAGAATATATAATTTCATGCGATTCTATGTGGTGGAAATTATCGTGCTCATAAGGATTATTGTAATGGTAATAATGGAATACTTACACGATTGACAGACGGTTACCCCAGATCACGGATGTGACATTTGCAATCCTAGTCAAACTCTTTATCGCCGTAACTTATAAAGAAACTGTCATGATTAAGGTAAATTTTTCCATCATGGTCTAATGCGGACCTAGTTGTTTTTGTATAGGGCTGAAATAGTGAGACTCAATGCCTTGTAACCGACATCGGTCATCTATGATTCATATGTTGCTGTACCAGAACTATAACGCGAGTTTGCACATACATAGGTACAATATGGACCTTCCCATGTCAGTGGGCTGAAATGGCGAGGCCCACACTCTTACTAGCCGAAGTCGTGCATTCTTTGGTCCAACAATCTCTATAGATGACTACTATGCAATGTTGCACTAACCCTAGGTGGAAGCATAACACATATTTAAATAGATCCCACCTCGCATACACCACTTCAAAGTTTCACATTTCCCTCGATTTTTATTAGTGCCTCAATCGATCTTGTCAAAGGTGTGTTTTCCACATGTGGTTACATTACTTTTTTATTCTATTTAACCTATAATTTGTTATCAATATGGATTAGGATTTGAATGTGTTAATTGTTTAAATTTGATGTTTCTATGAATCGGGGTGGTAAGATATGGGTTTAGGTTGTTTGTATTTGGTGTCTAAGTCTTCTAGTTAGGGAGAGGTTCAATTGTTTGGTTTAGAACCTAGATTGTTCCAAATTTTCTGCTCTTGTTTTTGTAATCGATCTGCTACAATGCGAGGTTGCTTACATGTTAGTCAAATCTTTGTTATACCGATATATACGTAACGTCGCTTGTCATTCAGTTATACCAAAGGGTTATCGAATTCCCATTTACTAGTTCAACTTACCAAATTTATTGAATGTTCATTATCCAATTTCTGTCTACTACAATAGTTAGCACAATAGACAATATCAATTACAACAATCATGTCTAACAATGCTGGTTAAAGCCGTGACCCAATCGAGTTAACAGATTTTTGGTTATTTTTAAAAAATATTTCTTCTATTATATTAATTATATTATAAATGAAATGTAAATAATTTATTTGACCAATTTAGATATGTACTCATTCAAATGATGGCAGTCCGCGATGCATACTCTCAGGTAGATATCCGCATGTTTTCCATATTTTGACCCTGATAAACATCGGGTCAATTCCAATTATGGTAAGTGCTCCCTGTTCTAAACAATTAGAATTTCCTACTGACTTTTTCTATAGATTACTTTCATAAGTACTAACAAAGGTTTTTTGTTTATAATTCAGTACAAAGTGGATGCTGTGATCAGGTGCAAAGGAAGGGAGTATCACATGCACTAGTGGGGGAGCAGGGTGTTCAAGACCCTTACCCCAAAGGGGTTTGGCCATTTTCTTGCTGCATAGCAATTCGTGGGTGGGGACACCCTATACTTTGAGCTCCTAAATGGTGTTGGTCCAGTAATTTTCCGTGTTCTCATTCTTCCCCGCAAACATTAGATTATTTGCTTAGTATTTGCATGAAAATGTACTTTCAACCAATTGATTTGTATTTGGAATAATGAAGGACCTTGACGTATTTTCTGTATGAAATTTTTATTGTTAAATCAATGTAATAGAATTTTTAGACTTAAATTCATTGTTACTTAATGTTCTCATATTAATAGAATTAATGTTATTGAATGTTTTGATATGAATTCAATGTTATTAAATGTTATATTGAATTTTTAATATTTAGTGTAACTCACTAGTGGGTTGAATTTGTAAGGCCCATACACGTAAATGACGTCGGTCACTGTTCTGATGTAGTTTCGGACTAACCGATGTACGTGTGATGTCACAGTATATTGGGCAGACAACACAAATCGGTCAAAATGACATCGTTTCAGAACTATTTTATATATGAGCACCCCATCTGCAAGTTTAAGCTTCTCTTCATAAGTTCTCCGTGAATTCCAGCGGTCTCTAACCTCTCTTCACTTCTCCATTGGAAGAAAGGTGGGGTTTTTCTAACCTTAAAACATGTAATGTTCGTAATTCCTACTTTTCATTGTTCGATTTGTGGTTTCTCAAAGTTTTATTTTTTCTTTGCGTTCTAGTTTTTACTCCAATTTTTGACATGGTGAACTTCCGTTGGATGTAGACTTGGGTACTATGCTTTGGTATGTGTCCATAGGGTTTTTGTATAATTTTATGTTGTTAAATCTTAGTTTTTTCTGGTGTCAAGTGTTTTTACCTGTAGCTTCTTCTGATTTATGTGTCCTTGGTCACACGTCTGTTACTTTCATTTACTGCGATAATATAGTGATGTCGCATAGTTTCTTCTTTAGTAGCATATTATTTAGTATGTGACGTCAGACCTATGTCGGTCAGACCAAAGAGTTCCCAATATTTTAGCGACTTCGGTACATTATGTCTTACATGCCACTAGTCTGGACTGACTCATACTTGTGACGCGTAAGCAATGTCGTACGTAGCAATTAATGCTGCTTCTCTATACACATTTTCATTTCTTGTGCAGGACTAATGGCTGGAAAAGGATCTTCAAGTCGTCCATTTTTTTAGGTTCTCAAAAAATTCACAACATATAGCCAGTAAAACACATCTTAACACTTTACCACAATATTTTGTTTTCATTCAGTTCTCCACGCAATAGAGCAATCCCGAGCCTATTGTGTTCGACATTGAGGATCATACAATGGCTCCCGAAAGCCCATGCTTCCACTGTACTCTAAAGCAGCAAAATTTTGGGAAGAACCCAACTTTGGTAAGGCATTTAAAATTAATATGCAATTTCAAATGTTTCCCCACACACACACACATACATATATATATATATATATATAATATTTCTAATCAATATATTTTTTGTTGCATTTAGTACATCCTGTGGGAGATTGTACCACTTCTGCCGAGTGTGAAGACCCCCGTTGTGCTGAGGTGCTACGGGACAGAGTACCGTATGAACTACTCGGGGGTGGCAAGATCACGGCCTTTTCCCCAAAGGGTTTTGGCGAGTTCTCTAAGGGAAACAGCCTACGCATCGGGGACACCTTCTTCTTCGAGGTGATCGAAGCTTGGGGGCCTATCATCTTCAAGGTCATCATTATCAGAGCTAATTGAGTTTATTGTAATCTCTTTTATATTTGAATTAAGAAAAATGTTATTCGAAAAGAATGTTTTGACAACTTCTATTTTTCTAGATATTAAACTATCTAATTTGAGCATCATAAGATTGACTTTACGTGTTGATAAGTTTGTTTTCATTTGATTTGAACATCATATGTGTGTTTCCATTTCCATTTTTTATTATTTTCCATCACCGTCAAATTCTTTCTTTAACTTGTGTCTCAAATATGTGTGACGTTGCTAAGTCGTTTGCTAAATGTATCAGTAGAAGCGATGTTAATGGAGAAATTGATCATGCTTCCAACACAGCATATGCGACGTCGCACACTTATCGATTACATTATTTACTTCATTTTTTAATATTTTACTTCGATTATTTTACTAATCAAGGTAAAAAATATTATTTACTGTGGTTTTTTAATAACTGGGGTAAAAAATACCTTTTACATAAAAAAACAACCGTTGTAAAAGAACTTTTTACCTCGATTTTTTGGGTTTAAGAAAAAAACCGAGGTAAAAGGGATGAAATAATAGGTCATGTTTCTTGTAGTGATTTCACAAAGAAAAGGTGGGTGTTGTTTGAGCACAAGTGGGCTCATAGGGCTCGTGGTATGGGTGAGGCCATCAAGAGGCCAATAATCGAAGAAGGTTTGTGTATTTGTATATTTCATGTTTCGATAAATTTGATAGTTTTGAAATGTTTTTAAATAATTTGGTTTTTTGTGTTGTAGGGGATGTTGTAAAGGAGTTCGACTCGAACTTTCTTAAGGGTTTTAAAGCATGCTACAGTTGGGTCCGGGTGAAAAATTCCGAGCCTGAGGAAGCGCATTTGGAAACTCGAGCTTAGTCAACGTGCCTATGAGAAATAGTCGGGGCTTAGGAGATTCAACTCTCTTTGACTCTACGAGAATATGACTCGATTCAATTCTATGATGTGCTACTTTATCCTATTGACATTTTACTTGTTGAATTGATATTTGCTATTTTAGACAACTACATTTGACATTTGTGTGTGAACTATTTGTGTATGATTCAAGATTGCGTTAATATTTTATCCTAAGAGGTTAATATTTACCTCAGAATATTTATGTATTATTAGAGATTCCAACCATTTTGATGAAATATAATATTATGACAACATTAGCTTCAAAGGAATTCAAATTAAAGCCAAAACTTGCTATTTATCATTACAGCTGACGGAGTTCCTCATTCAGAAGTGTCTCCCAGGTTCATGCCACCTTTCAAAATCACAAGCAGGAGAGAGATAACAATCATGGCAAGCAGGAGGGAGATAAAATCATCTCCATTTCTAGCAGTGTCCAAATCTTTCTTGATTCCAATTTCGACCAAGTCAAGGCGAGCCTTTAACCTATCCTTCATTTACCGGATGTATTCAATGATGTCCCTGCCAAAGAATCACACACATTCTTCTCAATGTGCATAACATCAAGACAATGCTGAATTTCCAATTGCTTGCAATGAGGGAGTCTAAAAAAATAGAGCATTTTTTCCAATTTCCCTAACAAGCAGCTTTTTGTTTTTCTCTTGCAAAAATTGTTAGGCAATCCCCTAACTTTTTCAAAAACATGAACACCCATCTATGGAAATGGTGGACCTCAATCTTCAACTTACCTATTGAACAAATTCTTCACTGATCGCCATGAGTGCCCCTCTGGAAGAAACCGCCTGTGGCCTAGATATGCAGTTTTACACCCATGTTTTAATTGACAAAATGTTGTTTCCTTCTCACACACTGGATAGGAATAGTGACCTTTTACCGAGTACCCCAAAAAAAATTTCCATATGCAAGAAAGTCATTTATTGTACAAAAAACCAGAGCCTTCAACTAGAAATATTCTTCTACACTTCCATCGTAGGTGCGGACAACTTTGTTGAACAAGGTCAAAAAATCATCCACTAAAGGAGCAAGGTATACATCTATGTCGTTATCATAGATAACAATATGTACTTCCTTTTCATTGTCAACTAAGATGGAGGATTATTGATGGCCATCATGGCAGGACTATAGCCATGTGTGCTACTTATATTGCTAAGCAGATTCATTCTATTGATGGAAAGTCCTAGTCTCAAGTGTCACGACTCAGACTTATCATGTGATCCCCCGTTCAATCTCTTTCAGCATGCGATCGCAACAACTTAGCGTCTTCTTTATATGGAAACAACTTCTTCAACCGTGGAATGATAAAGAGATACCATAACACTTTAGTCAGTGTCATTCTCTTCATGGTCAACTCCGCTTCCGCACTAACCGCGATTCCACCCCATTTCAACGTACATCGAGACTCATCACAAACCCAACAACAGTCTCAGTCCTCGTCCTCCTTCCCCCTATAAAACATACAAACGTTGAGACAAACATATTTTTTTTCCAATTCCATTCCCATTGGACAAAGAATTCTCTTAGCGGCATACGATCGGTTGGGAAAAAGATTACATTCTAGAAAAAATTCATGAAACAATTCAAGAGTCTCTGACATCCCTTTCTCAGTCCAACCGTATTTCACTTTCAAATACATCATTCGCAAAGTGGCGCTCAACACTGAATGCCTCGAACCGTTATACAATGCGAAGGTTCTAGCATGAAATTTTTCTAGCAACATCCTCAACCATTTCCTCAAAACCTGCATTCATAAAAGAATCATCGGATTCATTACGAATTACGCCTTCCTCCATACCCAATTCAATCTTCTTGTGCCATACTTAAGAAGTGTATCTAGTTTGAAATGCTGGTATGATGAGATGTTCATGTATCTTCTTCCTACCCAAATATACATCGTTATTTCAATCCTTACAAGGGCAATGTGCTCGGACCATTCCATTCTTGGAAGCATGTTCAAAAGCAACCACAAGAAAGGATTCTTTCAATGGGAAGTAATCAGGTGATTTTCTTAAATCCCTACCAATCAATTCAATTGGATCCATAATTAATTACCTATATTAGAGAGACATTCACAACCCATACGGATGATACAACAAAAAACATTCACACTTACAATCATCATCTAAACTCGTATATCATAATAACCAATTGCATAAAAAAATCCAAAATCTCTTTAAACAATTTAAACCATATTCACTATCCTTAAACTAATGTAATTGATTTGTTCATACCTTTTTTCAATGCCAGAGTTTCACTTAGTTAGCCCTTCATGAGGCCCTATCCAAAAATTTGTTTTCCCCAAATGTGTTTTTAAAACAAAAAAGACAAAAAAATGGCCGAATTCTGGTGACTACAAATTCTTTGGTCACTAATGATCATATTCGTGACTTGCATATTTTCGTCACTATGTTTTGGTCACCAATGAACTTTTAGTGACCAAGTAAAAACTTTTAGCTGGTGTCTTACAAATTCGAATGCAGTAGAATTATTAGGGTCCTAACTTTAACTGTTTTGAAACACCATGTAAAATGACTTGTGTACGGGATTGGCAAGTTTCTTATCCAAATTAAAGCAGATATCGAAATTAACTATAAAAAGGCTTGAATAATGTCATTCAAGCATGTAGTGGACTTTCCTAGGAAGCTTGTATTTGAATACGTGCATGAATTTCAAATTTATAGGTCCTTGATGACAACATTCACATGCCCTGTCAAATTATGAAAGGATGCAAATATTGTTTGCGCAGTGAAGCTTCCTCATGTCTTGTTTGTTTTAGGCTTGAAAGGTAGACTTCTGAGACCGTCACGACATTTCCTCTGCACTAATTTATTTGGCCATTGCACATTTATAAATACTTATACAGACCACTGAAATGTATTTTGAAAAATTTCCCCAGCGCATAGCAAATTATTTCTCTTCCATTTCTCTCACTTTTAGCTCGTCCCCTGTACATCACTCAGTTATGTTATTATCATAGTCTTCTACTCCTCTTTGACTAGCTCGTAACTCATTCCTTCTAAGTAGTCCTCCAGTTAAAATGTTTACTTGGGATGGTGGTGAAGAATAACCAAGGAATGTTTTGACATGGAAGATTCTCCCTATTATTACATGAGATGACTTTACATTGTATAGATACTAACTTATGAGAGTTGAGTGTGTCTACTTCTTATTGTTGTTGCGGAAACTTCTTTAGCACTTGGTATAAACGCAAACGTGAGCTAAGAAATTTTTTGCTTTAACAGAAAGTTTTTACTCCAAATGTTTTTTTGATGTGACTATTTAAAAAAAAAACACTGAACCAAAATGACTTACAGGTTTACAAAATAAACCATAGTTCATAGTGCACTAAAGCCTGAATTTTACCAAACAAGATGAATTCTAATGATGTTGTGCTCATTATTAAAAAAAAAAATCTGCATTTCTCTTACTGGTGGTGTGTGTCTCATGTAGTTCGTCATATTGAAGTGGACTCA
Organism: Rubia yunnanensis; assembly: GCA_037428765.1. Classification (NCBI taxonomy): domain Eukaryota; kingdom Viridiplantae; phylum Streptophyta; class Magnoliopsida; order Gentianales; family Rubiaceae; genus Rubia; species Rubia yunnanensis. Next base: position 94,908,134 of record CM075065.1, read on the forward strand.
GAATTTAAACTTGAGAGATGCTCCTTGAGTGCTAATATGAGCTAGAAACTATTGGATTTTTTTAGATGTAAGAGTTTTATTAGTTCCTACGTTGTAGGGTGCTTGATTATTCAATTGTGATGGTTTAGCATGGTTTGGTTCAACGATATCGCTTGCATATGTGTGACTTAGCTAGCATAATGTTATATGTTTTAGCTTTTTCCACACGATTAATGAAGATATATAAATACATTATTTACAAACATATGGAGGTGTCCGGAGCTTCCACTCCACCTTCACAATAAGGATCTGACTCAGTCAATGAGGATGTTGCGGTAAATGCCGCTTTGCTTGCTTTTAGTACATTGCAGATCTGCATTGTATCTTTCATATGTTTTTTATCTACGCTGGGTGGGATTTTTGCATTCTAAATATGTTATGAAGTCTACCACAGTGGTGTTTAATGATATTCTCATCTGATGCTTTTTTTTGTTCTATTTTGCTTTTAATTCACTACGACACTGCATTTGCTCACTAATATTTTGGTGCATCATGCATAGTATGAGTTCATAATCCTACTATATTGTTGTTGTGTGGATTCCCTCCCATGATCCATCTGGTTTATTTTCAATTTTTACTGCAATGGATTTGAACGTGAATCATTCCTAAGTTTATATTTTTTGTGCTCGTTTTGTAAATTTTTGTTCAAATGTCTTCTGCTTCATCTACCAGTGTGAACATTATTGAGTCATTCTGTTGTTTCTATTTTTTATTGCAAATTTAAATATTGGTTTTATAGAGTTGAGTTATGATCATTCTGCAAATGGATGACGGTGTGTGGATCGTTCAGAATGAAACACATTTGGGATATTGTGTTTCTAATATTAGAAAACTTATTGCACACTCAGCTATATTATTTTGTCACTTAATAAGCAATAATCCCTTCTATTTATTTCTTGCTTGACTTCTCTTGTGAAAATAACACAATTTAGGGCACATGATGGGATCTTAAATCATCGTCAATATATGCTTATCCTTATTGGGACTTCTTTTTCATGTTTACCATGTCTTAGTTATTAGTTGGTGAATATGAATGTTGGTAAAAACAATTGTATATGCAAATTTTCTTCAATACCTCAAATCTTACATGCATGGTATCAATGGTTCGATTGTGATAAGAACATGAGTATAAAAATTTTAGTCGATGGTAGAATTTTTTTATAACTTGTTTATAGGTTACCTTCCACCACGCAAAGTACTTGCTTTCATTCGATGCTCTGAAACCTGGAAACTAAGTTCATCTTCTTGAATAACTTTAAGGGAGTTTAGGATGATCTTTCAGTACTTTCAAAGTTGTTGATTATAAGTTCATCAAAGTTGTTACTTTTCAGTTTTTCAACTTGTAAGTGCAAGTTGTTGATTTTCTTTTTTTAATGGTTATTTAATTTTGCTAGAGCTAAGAACATAGAGTAGACAAGGAATAGCTCGCCTGATTTTGTATGGTGGTCAAGAGTTCGTAAACTTGAAGTAATTGGTAACTCAGAATTTTGGTGTGTAGGAGTTAAGAGTCCCAGGGATGAAATTTGTAGGGACTCCTTCAAAATATTTGTTCATTAAAAAATAATCCAAAGTCAGTTTACTATCTAAACTGATCCAAATCTTATACGGATTTGATGTGGTTCATCTAGCTCTTAATGACTATAATCCTTGCAGTTACAACCTTGTCTGGGCTACATTTCACAACTACGACAATAATGAAGGTTGTTCTTAGGTGGATCGGTTATGCCCAGCCTTCTCATCTACCTATTCTGGAGCTAGTTTTGGTGGAGAATGATAATTTCATATGATTTTCAGTGAGGATTGCGAAATTTTCCAAGATTATGACCATTTCGCACAGTGAGCCGAAAGCTTTGATTTTCTTATGTCATGCATAAACCATGGAGTGCAATGTCTCAATGAAAGGTAGCAGATTGTATTCAAACGTTTAGTTCAATCGATAAGTATGGTCCTTGTTGATGTGATAAGTCTATCTGTTTTTCTCCTATGGTAATGTTTTGCTTTTGTAATAAGTCTCTTTGTTTATTTAAATTTATTTTGTGAGTGCTTTAACCCTTGTCTATGTTTTGTTGTATTTTCACAATATGAAATTGGGAATTTTAAATATGAAGAGGTAAAAAAAAGGCCTTTATCATTTCATGGTTTTCACCTACTCCTCTTGAATCTAATTGTTTTTGCTGGTTGTGTAGGAATTCATTCTCAATTCAAGAGGATTAAAAATGTTCACTTGTAGATGGCTGCCAACACACCGTGAGCTGAAAGATATGATTTTCTTATGCCATGTATATGCCATTGAGTGCAGTGTCTCAGTAAAAGGCAGCGGATGGTTTCTAGGATATTTTCTCAATTTTTCCCAGTAAATGCTATTGTTATTCTTGGAAAATCAAGATTTGGTGTGTATGGGATGAATTATATGGGGCATGGAAAGTCATTTGGTTTCCCTGGCTATATCTCAGCTTTGATAATCATGTCGATGATTTCTCTGATCATTTTGTTGGTTGTGTAATTCATTAACTTGCTTGTGGAAAGATATGATTATGTTGTTGCTCTGATCATGCCATCGTTTATATTGAGCCTTTTGCATCACCTAAAAAATTTAGTGTCTTGTTGTGTTTTATGACAAGTTTCTTGAATTGTTTTTGCTAAGACTTTGTCAAAAAATTGTAGTATTCCATTTCCTTTCTACCATAGTCCTTATGTAGCTAGTTGTATGTTGGTTATGTTATATGATACAACTAAAAATGATGTTATTTATGTTCATCACGGTTTAAAGTTCCCTTGGGTGCAATCCAGTTCCTGAGAAATGCTCAGAATAGTTAATATTCCTTAGAACTTAACAATGTGTACTAGATTTGTTACCATTTTCTACAATGAGCCTAAGCTAACTTATTTTAGATAATTTGTATACGATTAATCCGGAGAAGAATACTTCACTCATTCTAAGTGGCTTCCATTCTTGCTTTAGGTGGTTCAATTATTCGGTCGGGTGCAATTCAAAATTGCTTGCTGTCACACAATGCGCTTACTTAACAAAGCTGTAGTTTATAAGTGGTTACTGTAATGATGAATTGAGCTGATATGTGTTGTAGGGTTTCGCTATCCCTGTAAGTCTAATTGTTAGTCGTTGTCCTAATGCGGATTAAATTAGTTATTGAACCATGAAGATTGATGAATACACAAAATAAGTTATAGACTCGAATACTAATAGTTTTATCTTGGCCAATTGTTGGGAAATACCATCTTTCCATGTGACTGCTGAAATAGAATTATAGAAAGGTAAAAAGCTCAAGTTCCATTATTAAAAGGTTATTATGTAAGGTGCAGTGATACTGAGTTTGAGTTGATAGGGTTTGAGTGGAGAGGGTTTGAATGGAGGGTTCGAGTGGAGAGGTTTTGAGTATAGTGAGTCCGAAAGAGGTTCGAGTGATACTGGGTTCGAGTGGAGAGGGTTCAAGTGATACTGGGTTTGAATGGTACTGGGTTCGAGTGGAGAGGGTTCAAGTAGAGAATTTCGTGTGGAGGGGTTCGAGCGAAGAGGTTCCACTGGTGATGTTCGAGTAATGAGGAATTGAGTGGAGAGGGTTCAAGTAGGGAGGTTCGAGTGATACGATGTTCGAGTGGTACTAAGTTCGTGTGGAAAGAGTTCGAGTAGAGGAGGTTCGAGGATTCGAGTGGGAAGGTCCGAGTGGAGAAGTTCGAGTGGTGAGGGTTCGAGTTGTGAGGTTGCCATCTACCACTAGAGAGAGTAATGTCCACTCTTCGAGAGGGGTATACCATCCACCACTGGAGAGAGTATTATCCACCCCTCAAGAAGTTTGTCAACCACCCTGCGATGGTACAACATCTACCTCTCGAGAGGGTAAACCATCCACCACTGGAGAGAGTACACCTTCCACCCCTCGAGGGTACGCCATCAATGTCTCGAGAGAGGTGTACCAGTCCTTGAGGGTACACCACCCCTTGAGAGTATACCATCCCTCGAGAGAGTATACCATTGAGAGCGTCAAACCATCCACCTTAGCTCTCGAACCATCATCCACTCGAGGCATATACCACTCGAACCTAGTACCACTCGAACCTCATTACTCGAACCCGTTACCCCTCGGACCTCTCCATTGATTCATTAACCCTCTAGGTCCTGGAACCATCAACCATCCACCTCGCCACCACTCAAACCCTCCACCCCTCGAACATCAACCATCCACCTTGACTCAAACCTCTACACTCGAACCCAGTACCACTCAAACCTCTCTGCTTGAACCCAGTACCACTCAAACCTCTCCGCTCGAACCCAGTAGCACTCGAACCCAGTAGCACTCAAACTCTCTCTACTTGAACCCAGTACCACTCAAACCCTGTACCACTCAAACCCTCTCTACTCGAACCCAGTACCACTCGAACCCTCTCTACTTGAACCCAGTACCACTCGAACCCTCTCCACTCGAAACTCTCCACTCAAACCCTCTTTACTCGAACCCAGTACCACTCGAACCTCTCCATTTGAATCTCGTCTCGAACTCTCTCCACTTGAACCCACCACCCTAACTCTCTCCACTCTAACCTCACCACCCGAACCCTATTCACTCAAACCCATTACCACTCAAACCTCTCCACTCGAACCCAGTACCACCCCAAACTCTTCACTCGAACCTAGTACCACTTGAATCCAGTACTACTCGAACCCTCTCCAATCCAATCCAGTACTACTCGAACCCTCTACACTCAACTCTCACCACTCATACCAGTACCACTCGAACCTCTCTACTCACGTAACAATTTCCTTACTTCGCGAGCTATTGCTTATTGTATGATTTGATAAACTTAAGTTGATTGATTAATGTTAAACCAATATGCTATACAAATTTCTTTTTAATAAGCTAATAGTTTGTTTCTTTATTATTACATAGTCAAATACTCAAGAGAAGGAAATAAAAAGGTCCAACTTAATTTGATGTCATTCCTTGAAAGTGAAGATGAACTTGAAAGTGAAGATGAACTTGAAAGTAAAGATGAAGAGCAACCAAACTCAAAGATAAGAAGGATGACATAGGTTTCAAAATTTATCCATTATCGAGGATGATCCCTATTCCATTATATTTCCCTATTTCATATTCTTCTATTTCTCTATTTCTCTATTCCATTTTAGTTTATTGTTTTGAGTTTAATTTGAATCATATTTATCTTTTTAATTTTAGTTTCCTTTTTTTAATGAACAATGACATACGTATTTTTTTACTATCAGAATGATGAGATATGTATTGATTGTATTAGTTAGAGAATAAATTTCTTTTTAATTACTATAATGTTTACCTTTTTTATCATTCTTTTAACTTAATGAAGTACTACTTGATTTATTTGAGAAATTCATACACGGATTATTGCAATTAAAATAAAAGACAATATTTCATATTAGACTGGCTAACAAAGTTTATATATTGTAATTTGCACTTTAAACCTTGGTCTTTCCATACCTTATGGAAAAACCGTCTTTCAAAAGATGGACTCATTATATTTAGAATTGAATTTTAGTTTATAATTAATCTATGAAAAATATCTAAAAAAATTATTTAAATAAAAAATGTTTCTCAAAAATATTGCGCAACGCGCGGTTGGACTCCATCTAGTGTTAGTTGAATTGATAGAAGAACTATCTTAAGCATGAAATGAAACAAAGTAAAAAATTACACAAGTTTAGTATAACCAAACACCATCCATAGAATTCTAATATCATCAGCCATTCAATATAAACCATCAACTTATTATGTCATTCTTATCATCCAGAAGTTGCAACGTAGTGTTTGCCTGCTGCTGGTAGTCTCCGAGGCAAGCCTCACACCATCTCTCTACTACACCTTGAATTTTGTACACATGGTACGACCCTTTGCCCTCTTGGAAAATCTGTTAATTTCAAACTTACAGTGTTAGTTAATAATGTTACGTTTACTAGAAATTATTAATAACAAATTTTGTGATGCAAGGTTTACCTCCAATATATTTTTTCTCTGGGTGATTAACAAATTCTTCCATGAAGAGCATGATGGAGTACCCACATTGCCACGAATCATTTTTCGGTACTGAACGGGAAAGGTAAATGTAATTACTAACCCTAAACATATAATTTGAGGGATGAAATGACAGAATGACTTACCATGATGTTGTTGATTATCCAAGTGTAGTTCGGTTCTGGTTTCGTCTTTCCCTTCTCCCTTTGGTATGCGCAAGCAAGCCTGTCAAAAAAGTAAATTAAAATGGTTACTTCTTCCTGTATATCACCAAACTAGGATTTTTGATTTGATTGATTGGAATACCTAGAAATGACCCTGAGGTCAACAAAGTTTGTTGGTTTGATACCCCCTGACAATGTCTCCAGAGTGAAAACCTCCTCCGTTCTGGGATGTATAATGATGAGGTACCAATGATCGATGTAAGGAAAATTATGTTAACAAATTAATGAAATGGAAGTTGTTTGAAATCTGAATGTGATTATCAAGAAGAAATACTTACATTCTTATGTAGGGTATGATATAGAACTCAGCATCTTCTACCTTCATTGTTTCCCAAACTAGTTTGAAACAGAGTTCGACCTCCTGCTCAAAGTTGTCCAGGCTTCCACAGTTGGATTGGAAAAATTGGATGCAACCTAAATTAGTTTCCCATATTTTCTCCCACAGGTGCGTGTAACATTAATGGTACTGAAAATGAATTCCTAATTAATTTAAAAAACATTAAGGCTGTATGTTATGAAACTCACCCCATCCTGCGCATTATCGATCCAGGTCATCGAACGCATGTTTTCCAGTTTCTTCCCGAACTCAACTTGAACTTCTATTCCAACACCGCATGTGTAATGGTGTGCGAATGTTAATTTTTGGAACACTAGGATGAACATGCAGTCCTTTTTCTTTATCATTTCTAGGATAACAGCAATTGCTTCCTTTATGAATTGCACATGATCGGCCAATCTGTCAGGTCTCGTTTGTAGACAACCTGCGAACATGAAATGATACGAAATGATCACTTGACCATGTATTATTGAATTGTCGTTGTTAATGAATAATAAAGGTACACATTTTAGTGCATTACTTGTTTTGGCGGCCTAATTAATATTGGTCGTGTAGATGGTAAGAAATTATCCGTCAACTGATATTTTTGCTAGCCAGTATCCTGTTACAAGGATTAATGAATTGGGATACGTAAAACTACGTAGAGAAATTGAAAAATAATGTGCTGCAAGAATGTACTTCATCGTCGCTGGTGGGAATCATAACCTTTTCATCATCGTCGTCCGTATCACCTTTGGCATTGACATCATCGATGTCCCTTAGTTGCTCTTCTGTAATGCCTATTAAGGACATCGCCCAATCCACGATGCTATTGAGCGCCTCTCCAACATTATCAAAGTGGTAGTCCACCGAGGGAAATCCCGCCCTAGGACGAAGGACTGGCTCGCATACTCTCACACGAGAAATATTTCCTTGTATCGTTTTGTAACGACGAGATACCTATTGCAACCCATGTACATCCATTTTATTTTTCCCAAAAATGTGTTTAGTGAAAAGAGTCAAGCGTTCACCATCCTGTTTGTATAGTATTTTAGGGAATAGATAAAATGGTAATGAAGATATTTCAGATGTGTAATTCAATGTATAAGACATGCATAGATGAATGAAGGTGTACATCTTCATCTCCTTCTCCATCGCTGGGCTCTTTACCAGACTTTGTAGCAACTGTAACAATGTCATCCATTGCCTTCTATATAAACTTCTTGGGATTCTCAAGGCCTGGCAAAATCTGAACACTGCTTGCAATTGCTCCAGGTACAATACCATGGCTTTCACGACCGGTTGATCGTAAGATGGTCTCCTCTGGGCTCTCTCATTGGCTAAGAAAGTACTACCGCACCTGCTGCGGGAAAGATGAGGAACAGACACCGCGGTGGGTAGCCCGTCTGTGTTCTTCTGTACCTGCCTGTGTGATCCTTCTTCTTTGTCACATTTATGAGGATGCCTTCACCCGGTTGCAGTTTTAATTCTCCTTTTTCCTTAAGCTCGTTCAATTTCAACTGAGAACCACATATGAATGCAATTGTTTATATAAATAATGTGAAATACACTTAAAAATAAATTTAAATTGCCAATTTTGGCATAACTTAAAACGTCCGGTGCAACATTCTCAACCTCTTTCGATATGTATAACCATTTCTTATCTTTGTTTGCCTCAAGTTAGACAAGAGATTAGTCCGGTCTGAAATCCTTTTGACTGAGTAGTTGCTTAATCTCCTCGTCATTGAATCCCTCGGCGGTCAACCGAATTCTCTCCTTCTCCTTCAGCCCCTTAGTCAATTTGTCGCAGATGTGTCGATTACCCCTTCTGCCCGTGTGGTGCATGTAATCCCTGCCCTTGTTGCTTTCAATATTTGTCACCCTAAGCCTCTGTTATCGTTGTTATAAATAAAATTTTAGTTGAATAGAATTTGTGGGCAACATAACTCTTAACAAGTATTGATTTTTTCATCATAATAGAAAATATGGATACCGGCTTCCATTTTCGATCAAGTGTCATTCGTCTTCATCCATCCACTTGTATTTCTCCCATACTAGTATTCATGTTTTATTGACACCTTTGTCCACGTCATGAATAAACCTATTTGCCACCTTTGTCTTCCAATCCCTAGGTTGGTTTTTTTCCCTCTCTGTAACCTCCTTCTTCAGTATTTCTAGTTTCTCTTCTGTCACAGGTGTTTCAATTGTGAAGCTCTCTTGGAACGAATCATATGAAAAGGCATGTCATTAATCATGTCTTCACTAAGACTTTACCATGAATAAAAAATTTAAATTACAATTGTCAAGAGTCTTACCAGAACATCCTTCCATGCCTCTTCCTTAACATCTTCAGGGACATCGCTCAAGTGTTCGCATGTGCCAAATCTTATGCGGCGTCGGAAAATGTTACAGCCATAAGCGTGCCACACTGACCAATTCTAAATGTACACCGCTTGATTCCCACGGAACTTAAACGCAACAGGAGTTGAGGTGTTATGCTTTGCTAAGATCACAGACTGGCACGCACTAGTTTCTCGCCTCCTCAAATAACTTTTTACCTCAAACAACTTTTAACCTCAAACTTGTCCCATCCTTCTCCATTTCCCCCCTCCCAGCTTTTATCAAGTCCTCGTCCGCTTTATCAACATTTGGATTTCCTTTGATGGTGCTCTTTCCCTTTCCCTTGCGAATTGGTATTTTGGCTAACTGTTAACCTGCGTCCTCTCCTTCAACATCCCCTATAATAACATCACCATATTCGGCGTTCTCTTCCTTCCCTTCACTAGTTTGGCCATTTGTTTGCATTGCTTCTTCCTCAAATTGTATCTTCAACGTGATCCTTTTTTGCGGAGGTTCTTGGTCCACCACATCAACCTCCTCATTGACCACATGTTTCACCTCCTCCTCCTTCTTCGTAACCGATAGCTTCCTCTTCCCATTTGATTTCCCCTTCTTCGGTAGCATCTAAAATAGCAGAATAGAAAATTATCAATCCATACAATAACTGTACTTAATGATCAACATTGATAGAATGTGGCATAGAACTTGAACAACAAATTCATAAAACTTTGGAGCATAACACGGCTTAGAAATTAAACAATTCATACATAAAACTACATTATGTAAGACAAAAAAAGTTCATACAACATGGCACGGAACTTGAACTATTAAGGCATGCAAATTAATATAGAATTAAATGGAACCTTATAGAAGTTGATAGAATACCATACCAATGTCTTTGGATTAATAAAATAGGCCTACAACCGAGAAATTATCACTCCCCCCTAACGTGACTATCAACATTATCACCAACCAAAAATATATAGTACTACATCATCCATCCAAAAAAATGCAAAACATTTTAACCCCACAATTGTATAAACATACCATTCAAGTTACCCTTTTAACTTATTGTCAATTTACATGTTTTCGTTCATAGAGGCATTTGGTCGAACATGTTGTGCGTGAGGGTTAGACTGGTGTTTTGAAGAGAAATTGATATGGTAACCCATGGTAACATAGACACCAACACATAAATTCACCAATGTAGCATTTTTGTTGCTACTCCCTTTTGTCGAACCCGCCAAGAACGGAATGGGATGATGGCCTCGCCGAGTACTTTCTTCTCTTGTGTTGTTAAAAGTTGACGAAGGGTTGCTTCTCTTGTGTTGCTCAACACTTTGTAGGATAGATGATGGGAGTTACAATGATTGATGAGGAGTTGTGGTGGTTCAATTAAGTGTGACTTGAATGGTTGAAGTGGTGGATGACGGTTTTGAAAGGGAATTTGAAGGTGTTTCATGAGAAGAGGGGGATTTGAGGGAGTTATGTCCATTTGAAATGTTTGCCAATTCAAATGAAACATTATTTTACAACAGTAATATGTACAGTACCGCTGTAAAATTTTTGAAAATGAGTTGAAAATGGGTAAAATATTCAGCACTGGTACGTATACCGGCGTAGAAAAGGAAAAAAAAGAAGCTATGTGCGGCTACTTTAAATAATTTTTTCACTGACCCGAGAGCAACACATGAAAATTTAGGCTAACTGTTGTACACCGGTAACAAGTACCGATGTAGAAAATGCTAATATCGGTGTAATATTACACAAAAAATTGCTGCATCTGGCTGCTTTAAATTTTTTTTTTAAAATATATTTTGGACCCGAGAGGACTTTTAGAAATTTTAGACTAAGTGTTCAGCACCAATGTATTTACCGGTGCAAAAACAGAAAGTACCGGTGTAATTTTTTTGCACCATATTAAAAATTAAAGAAATTACAAATTTTGAAATACGTGCCAAAAATTGAATACATACACCAGTAATTGTTTAATATTACCGGTGTTAAAAAAGATTGTCATTTATTTAAATTTCCACTTATTGCATTTACCTCCCGTGCATTTTTTCAACAACCCCAATTATTTAAATTGACGTTTAATTATTGTGAATAGATATTTTACTAGTTGTTTCATGCAAATATCGACCACACATAGGCCCCATACGTTGACGTTACTAAGCATTGTTTAATTACATAAATTTTGCATATTGAACCCAAACATTTTGTTCCACCCCTTATAGCACTTTTCCACTGGCCCAGATGGAATTTTAGGATGATCCATATTGAATAAGTAACATTTTCATACCTCAATGGCACCGAGGAACCCGGAAAATTGATAATATGCATTTATTGCAATTAGGTCCCCCAAATTGTGACATGCGATTATGACATGTTAGGAAACTACATAAATTACCAAATTTAATATTCCGGGATTAAATCATAATTGCAACATATTTGTGCATGAGTGGTGATTTGTCCTTAAGCGTTAGTAGGTGTTGTAGATTAAACGGCAAGGGTTTACATTAATATTTCTGTGTGTAATCCAATTATCTTCAAAACTAAATGCGGAGTCCAAACTTATTCATTTCCCTGCATGTGAAACTTGGAAATACAAAAAGGTTGTTTTGTGGACCATCCGGTTTGATCAGATTACGATTTCGATTTACGAGTACTCTTTTTTACTTTTCGCAATTCAGTCCCTCCAAGAATCTTGGAAGGGTGGAATTATGAAATTAGCTCCACATATATGCAATTCAATACATTACGATCATGTTAATGCATTTGTAAACCCTACTGGTGGACGGAAGGCCCTATAAAACCAACAGTGAATGTTTGCACTATATTTCCCAAAATTATACTATTGCCCACAAATTTACTTGGGGAACCTCCATAGCTCCTAATGCTACAAAACCTTTTAAATTCTAACCATTCTTGGAATATAATGCACCAAATTTGGCGAACCTGAGGTAACCACTTAGGCCAACCACGTTCGGCCTATCTTTTTTGTCTTCATAAGTGTATTTGTCCGACAGGTTTTCTAATCACGTGGTGTACAAATTTTTGATTCAACCTATCATCGTGCATTTTTGTCAAAAGTAAAAATGTCAAAATACTAAGTGGAACCCAATTAATTTTTAGTACATAATCTACTCTTTCTCACTGCTTCTACAAGTTTTCTACGAATAATAACAAGAAAATGGTTTAACCCCATCAGCAGGTCCTGTTGAATCACCATGACGGGTACTGACCTCCAAGGCAGCAACTCTGGATTCTTTGTATTTGGATTCTTCAAGTAAGTTTGCTACACCGACCTCCAAGGAAGCAACTCTGGATTCAATTGTAGCAACAAGCATGTCATATATCTGTCTGTATAAAGTGTCCATGAAAATCTTACCCATTGGTTGGCCATAAATGTCATGTGCATGGCCATTAATCCCGCTCTTGAACAAAGAGTAGAGATGATACTGCAATAGGCGTAAGATCCCATCTGATCTCGTTCCCTCTGCAACATAGGAAAATTGTGATGACCAACATTCCATCGAAGCTCCTTCTTTATTTCATACAAGAAGGTGAGGCAAATTATGTGAACTTCTGTGTTCAAAGTTACTAGATGGATTCTAGATGCTAAGAAGTGGTACCACCCATTCATTTCTGGAATTAGAGTTTTCTTAGGTATTTTGCTCCAACCTGGTTTGACCAACTCATCTATGTTTGTACCTGCCCTAGTTACTATCCCAAGGATCTCCTTCTCAATTGGTTGCTGTAGAATATAGCCATCATCACCTATAAAATGGAGTGCGAGAAACTCGTCCTCATCGTTTGGAACATTGGGCAACCCAAACAAGCCATTGATAGATTCTAATGTGACAGGGACAGTTTTACCTCTACAATATACGTGATATTAGCTCAGACCACACTTTAAGTTTGCGTAGAACACACATACAATGGCCAGGTTGAATGGTTACAGAGTCTCACCAAAATTTTCCCACCCAAGCTTATGGATAGTTTGTTCGAATGGGGGAGATGCTTCAATTCCACTCTCTATGTAATGACGGCGTCCTTTGTAAGATTCATGGACCAACCTATTCTCCTAGGACATGAAGGTACCATCTGGGTAAGTGTGTGTTGATAGTTTCGAGAATGATGGGACGGTGAATGGCCTATCCTTTTCGAATTGGATTTGGGAGCCATTTCCTAAAAAACACATTGAAGCATTTCATTAAACACCTTACATGCAAGTCAAGCTACTCATGATATGTCACATTCTCAATGATTCTATTTCATATGCAATTGCTAATTAATCATATTATAGAGGCATTGAAGTGGTTCACCTGATTATATGTCAACCTAAGTAGGATTTCAACAAAGATGGGTAGTGATGGAGATGGTATTGAGTGAGAGATATAAATTTGGTATTGTGAAAATGGGGTGCTGAGAGGGTTTTAAATAATGGAACGTTTTTTTATACACCGGTATTCTATAGATACGAGTGTAAAACGAGGCCTAAAGCAGCTACTTTAGGCTGCTTTAAATTAAAAAAAATCTATCTAATATGACCCAAGAGTAAGATTCAAATATAATTCTAAGTACCCAGCACCAGTACAATTACCGGTGCAAATTTAACCAAAAGCAGCTACTTTAGGATGCTTTAAATGCCAAAAACATTAACATTGTCGGACCCAAGAGAAAAAAAACAAAACAAATTCCAAGTAGTGTGTAACTGTAGTAGTACCAGTGCATAAGTACAAAACATAGTACCTCCCCTGTTTTTCTGAACCGGTAATTTAATCTTTAAGGGTGTAAAAAAACAACACCTAGTAGAAATTGTAATTAAAATTAAAACTCATTTTCACTCATTCAATTCATAAACACTCCATTGAAATCACGGATCATACTAACCAATTCATAAAAGAGTGTCAATTAAATACATTTCACGCTAAATCGCTTAATGATCATACGATTTTTCACAAAACATGGTCACAAAAGCAACCGCCAGGAACGGGCAATCTATCGCTTCCGCTTCAAGACATTGTCCCCACCAACTATTTCACCTTTATCTTAAACCCACAACCCATCACCATGAGAACGTCTTCCAACAACGGGTTCCCCAACATCTTCCAAATCAGGAAATACTGATGGAAACTCAGGACTATCAGTTATGGCGGGCTGATCAATCTCATCTAAGTAAAACTACTTCCCATGCAACACCACATGATACTTCTCATTCGATGGGTCCTTGATGTAAAAACCTTGTCGTGCCTGGGTAACTACGATGAACTTTTCATCTTCATATCCTACACGATTCAAGTCGACCAACGTGAACCTTATGGACTTCTCAACTACAACCTTGAAACCGTGTTCCACCCAATGACACTTGAAGACAACAACCTTGAACTCTACATAATCCAACTCCCACATTTCCTCAATCGCCCCATAGAAAGCCATCATGGAAACAAACCGATGTTTATTTCTCTTGCTTGCCTGCCACATGGATTCAGATTCAATATATACACCACTATTTTGAGTGGTGCTCTTCTCGTCCTTTGCCAATGTTGAGAAACTAAAGCCATTAATGTCATAACCAAGTTATCGTATAATGGTGCAGTTCAGCTTCCTTGCAAATGCTCAAAGGTTACTGGGCATCCCTTCGACATTACAATGATCGTAAAACCAGTTAACAAACCTTGAAGAATGCTCGACCTAAATTTTATTTGTGGGCTAGTCTAGATGAATTTCTTCCAACAAGGAAACATGCTCTTCAACATATGTTACAGCTTCGCTACTATTACATAATAGATACAGGTAAACAGTCATCAACTCAGCGTGATAGTGTGTGTGCAGCGTGCCCTTGGAACGTGGAATCCCATTCCACGTTTCGCAGTGGGGTCCACCCAGAACACCAACCGCTCTTCTTCCAACCAATTTTTTTGTACAATACTCGATGAACTCCTTAGTGACGTACCTCTGAACAATAGAGGCATCGGGCCGACTACGATTATGAATATAACCCTTTAAAATAGCCATGTGATTCTCAAAAGGGTACATTCAATGCATTCCAACAGGACCGTACATACGTATCTCCATAACCAAATGTACCACCAAGTGCACCATGAAGTCAAAGAATGACGAGGGAAAATACTTCTCCAAATGGCATAGAACAACAGCAGCCTCTCGATCATGTTTATCTAGTTGTTACCTGCTAATATTTTTCAAGCATATTGAGTTGAAGAAAAAACAAAAGAACATAACTGAAAATCTAACTTCCTCTCCCATACATCCATGTATTGCTACGAGCAAAAGTTGTTGAATAAGGACATGACAATCGTGTGATTTCAAAGCATTAAGATGCAACTCATCATTCACAAACTGACTGACATTAGAGGAGTAACCGGAAGGTACCTTCATTCCTTGGAATCTCTCACACACCGATCTCCTCTCAAGAACTGACAGATTTTAAGAAGTTGGGAGAAGGTATGTTCACTTCCCTCTTACCTTCAGTGCCAGATCCAACCGTATGCCAAGGTCCACTAAATCTTTTTGTGCATTCAAGCTATCCTTAGTCTTCCCGGGAATGTTCAGAAGCATTCCAACTAGACTCTCACAAATTTTCTTTTCGATATGAAAGACATCCAAAAATTGGTGAACCTCTAAATTTTCCCAGTTTGGCAAATTGAAGAAAATCGAATGTTCCTTCCACGGTCGGTCTAAAGCCTCACCACCCTTTGATAACTTCTTACCGATAACAACATTCAATTTTTTCACCTTATTGTGAATAGCCACACCAGTCAAAGGTTTAGGTACCTTTATCTACTCCTTCCCACCAATGAATGCAATCGCGTTATCACGCAACTAGTGACCTAAAGGCAGGAATTTATGGTGACCCAAATAAACAGTCTTCCGCACATTCCTCAACCGATGGTAATCTATCTCATCCTCACAAACTGGGCAAGCCTTGTGACCCTTGAACACATACCGGGAAAGGTTATCATATGCCCGGAAGTCATTTATGGTATAAAAAAGCATTTACCTCAATGTAAACTCTTAACCACTATACCATCAAACATTAAGGTGCCAACCGACCGAAGCAACTTCAAGTGTTCTATAAAAGGGTAAAGATAGGTTTTTATGTCATTTCCAGGTTGTTTCAGGCCTGAAATCATGATGGGCATCAACACATATCTTATCTTCATGCACAAGAAGGGGGGAAGATTGTAAATGGCAAGCATAACTGACCACGAACTATGTTTCGAGGACATATTCCCAAATGATTTCATACCATTAGTACAAAAAGAAAATCTCAAATTCCTAGGTTTGGATGCCAAGTGTAAATACATCCTATCAAATTTCTTCCAATGGTCTACGTCAGCCGGGTGCAGAATTATATCATCATCTTTAAAATCTCCCCTATCAACGCACCATGTTATGTTCTTTCCATCCTTTTCATTCTTAAACAACCTTCTCAGCCTCTGAATAATGGGAAGATACCACATACATTTGTCGGGCACCCGCCTCCTCACTGGCACAACATGCTCTCTACCGACAACCACATTTCTGTTCTTCTTATAATGTGACACATTACATACTGGACAAACAATTTATCCTTAAGGTTAACCCTACATAGGACACAATCATTCAAACAAACATGTATCTTTTCATACTCCAATCCCATCGAATAAAAAATTCTCTTAGCTTCGTAAAGGTTATTGGGAGCCTCGTTACCAGGTGGAAGCTTTTCATTCAAAAACTTAAGCAATTTATTCATGCTAGTATCACTCCATGACCCTACACCTTTCAAATTAAACAACCCCATCAACCACGACATGACCGTGTCTTTCTTATTGCAACCGAGATACAATGGTGTATCCTTCTCACCAAGGATGTTTTCCAAAACCTCAGCATCCCTATAAACTCATTAACAACCTCCTCACACATGTCATCAAACATAGATTCCCCAAAACATTCTCCCTCACTACTAACTCTCACTTTCGGTGGTGATTTTTCCCCATGAAAGGTTCGCACAACATAATCTTTCGCAAACCCTTGGCTATTCAAATGGAGTTTCAGGATGTTTTTCTTATCAGTATGAATATAATTTCCACAATCATGACAATGGCATAATATTCGCTTCTCTCGACTAAAAGCATGCTCCAAGAATGCCTCCACTAACATAATAAATTCATCGCTCACCCTACTAACGTTTGAATACACATGCTTACACCTCTCGAAGATGCAATACAACTCTACATATCAATAAATGTCCAACAATCAAACTTCAACACATTTAATAGAATAGAATTTTTCATGATGACTTCCTAATCATGCATCATAAATGCACAATATACACCAATATTCCACATTACGATTACAACATTCTTAACATGTCAAACACTGTAGGAATCAAAAATCCATAGCCTTATAACTACAACAACCTTGAGAACAAATTACAAATGAATATCTACAATTCTACCCCAATCACCATCAAATGATTAAACAAAAAATGTAAATATCTCTACTAACCAAAACCATACATGAAATCCTAAATATCCATTAATGTAATTCAAAAAAAGGTACCTTCAAGGGTCTTCATTGTGGAGAATTCAATGCCTCCATAAAAAAAAACACCATTAATGAACCTTTTTTTCCAAAAATCCCATTTTTAACCCGCTAAAAAATGGTAGGTGAGCATTTAATGCGATTTTCTACACTGGTATTTAGACTTTACTTGTGCATTTGTAGACTTTTACACCTGTAATATTAGTTACCAGTGTAGATATTTAGCAAAAACCCGCGAATTTTCTTCTACTGCATAGGTTCGATCACAGTATCGGTGCAAAAATAAATAGTTTTGGCACCAAATTTATACAAAAGAAAATTTTTTTGCACCGATTTTGAGAAAATACCGGTGCATGTTCAATTCCTACACTGATTCTAATAGTAACCGGTGTACATATGCAAATATTTCCAACATATCTTTAATTTATGCATCGGTAACTTCTCATTACAGGTTTAGAAAGTTGTCATCTTGGCACCAAATTAATAGAAAGGGAAATATGTACACACCGGTAATCGTATACCGGTGCACATGTAAGTAAATGCACCGGTCAAAATACATATTCGGATAATGCCGGTGCAATATGTTTGACGTTGGTACATCGGTAGAACCAACACTGGTGCGAAAATAGGTGAATTGTACAACGGTTGACAGGATACCGGTGCGTATAATTTCTTTGCACCAGTACTGATATTAACATGATAAATACCGGTGCATTGGTTAGATACTCATCGGTAAGCATGTACTCATAATTTATACCGGTGTGTATGTACCTGTTTTGCAGTAGTGTTAAATGGAGTTGAATTTAGTCTAATTCAATTTAGTTAAGTTTTTCTTTCTTAATTTTAGTTATTTTATTTTAATAAAATTGAGGTTATTTTAGTTATATCACAACTATCATCCAGTTTATTACATGTTTATTAAGTTTAGTTCAATTTAATTTGATGTGGTGGTCTGTTTAGGCAAACCACTTGTTGTTCACTCCTTGAACTTCTTCACCTGCAAAAATAATTCCGGAAGTGATTCCGGGAGAAAAGCTCTGACGATTAAGTCAGTCTTCCCTTCTGAGAATTGGAATTTCTCAAGATAGTAATGCTTACCTAGATTCATACCCTCCCTCTTTCTTTTATAGTGTATCACGAACGTGGCTCGTCTTATCCAGGCTTGCCATCTTATGTCCGATTGTGGGACCGAGAAATGCAATTCGTGGCTGACAGATGATCAAGGTCCCTGGTATTCTTGGTTTGTGGGTTAACTCAACTTGTCCTGCGCTCGTTTGGCCCAGTTCGCGTCAGGCCCATTTGTGGTTTTGAGCTGGCTGCTTTGTATTTAGTCTAGGTATAGACCATAAGCCCCCCTAGCCATGAAGTCGATGGGTTATGGAACAATAGCATCAAAATAATTAAATGCAAACTAATGTTGTAAATCAATAGCTTGCTTGGCATTTAATTCTACCTTCATGGTCATTGCCAAGTGATACTAGCTTCGTGGCTTATACTTTCTTTCTCTGCCAACTCTTCAAATTTCAACTTTTTAATTTTGAATCTCTTATCTTCTTTGATAAGGATGGTTAAGATTATGTTCAAAAGAGGCCGAGATTCGATCCTCTTTTTCGCTACTCGTTTCTAGATTTTCTCGACGTTCGTTATTACTCCATCTCTTAAATGACAAATTTCAAAAGAGTGACTTAACTATACCTTCATTCAGTGCACTGTCTATTCATATTCCACAGCCTCCTCGATATAAGTAAAAGGTAACTTGCTTTTGTGTCAGAAAATATTCATTGTGCTTTTGAACTACTTGTCCTTCTCGAATTTGCTGTTTCTTCCTTTCTATTTAAATATCATGGCTTACTTTTTATTTCAGATTTATCATATCCATTTGCCGTATTCTTCATCTTCTTCGGTCATCTCTAGGGCTTTCCTTGTCTTTTTAAAAATTATGCTCTGTATCCAATTTCCAATCTCTTTACTGCATGCTCTGAATTTGATCAAATATATCTTTTCTTCAATTTAATGGTTATTATTTTTTGTGATTTTTCGTCTAATATTCCGGTCGTCTTCTCCTGCATACCTTCTCCTAAAATTTGTTCTAACAGAATCTTATCTGCAGTCCTTTACCCTAATTAAGGCTGTTATTTCTAATTGTAGGGTCCTCATTTATCCCCATGTCTTCTTCTAACTGCGTCGAGTCTCCCATAGAAGATTCTTACTCTGATGGGGATTCCAGTCAGGTCACCGGATCCTCAACCATACGCAATATAATGTCTGATTCGTATTTAGATGACCGAAAGAACTATTTCCCATTTAAAACTCCTTTAAGCTTTGCGCTCCTGTGAACACTGAATTTGTTCGCATTCCCCCACCTGGGCATATATCATGTTATTTATCTTATCTTAACTTTGGCCTTTATTTTCCTCTTCCCCAACATGTGGTTGATTTTCTCTCTTCGTACAAAGTTGTGTTGTCCCAATTTCACCCTAAAGACATAGCAATCACAATGGGGTTTCTTCAGGTGTGTAAGAAAGTGAAAGTCTCTTTCATTCTTGATTTGTTTTGTAACTTCTATTATTTTTGAAAAGTGAAAAACACTATAGATGAATTTACCTTTTATGATTTGATTGTTGGGGTTGAGCTTGTGAGCGGTTTCACTAGGAATGTTGGTTCCGGGTGTACAAAAAATTTTTTTATAAAATCAAATCAAAATCCCATATTTGTTGTGCCTTCTTGGAACTTCAAGGTTCACAAGTTTAAGCCCCCTGGTTTGAATTCCTGTTTACTACTGAGACGGAGGTCGTGATTCATTTTCATGCTCATACACAACATCTTTGCCATGCTGACTCTAATGCTGAATGTATTTTGTTCATTATTGTTTTGATGTGTTTGATCTGTATTTTCTCTCATTTTGAAAAATGGTTACTTTTTTGTGTGTTCGTCTGACCTTAGATGTTATTTGATAGCGATGAGGAAGAGGTAGCTTAAGCTATTTTTTGGCCTGATGATACCGGTGCGAGTAACAACCTTTGGAAGGGTGTTAACAATATGTGCCCTAGTAATAAGGGTAAGTATACTAAGGGTGGGGAGAGAGGTGGTCATCACTCTGTTAGTGGGCAGAAGAAGAAGAAACACAAGAGGGATAGGAGTGATAGACCTTCATGATATTCGCTTTCTCCCTTAAGAAAGGGGCATGGTAACAAATCTCGTTCGCAAACTCTCATGCGAACTTAGAATCCTCTAGTAGGGGGGATTATATCTGATATTCTCTCCAACCTTTCCCTGCCTGGTACATTGGCTATGGTAAGTTTGTGGCTAAATTTTAGTGACCTTCACTTGATATTTTGTATGTAAAATGTTGACTAACTTCGTCCCATATGTTTTTGTTTTGTAAGGTCGACGAAGGCCTTCAACTCACAAGTGAGCGGCTTTCTAAGTTCTCTCCTGTTGATGAGTCACTCACGGAGAAGTATAAGGAAAAAGAAACAAAATGTGCGACTCTAGAAACTTCACTTAAAGCTGCTTAGGAGAGGGAAAACACTGCTGAGGAGCATGCCAGGCTCGCGGAGGTGGAATTAACTGAGCTTCATTCTGAGTTAGAGGAGATGTGCACCAATGCACCCGCTTTTCCTAAATACTCTTAGATTCTCGTAGATCGGCTGTGCAAGATGAATTGTTTCTATAAACTATTTGAGGATGTTTCCAACAATGCTCGCACTGTTGGTTACTGCCACACCGTGAGGGATCAATGCGAGTGGAATCCAACTTGTTCGTTGAAGAGTCTGCCTTCTTTGTAGAAGTGTACTGAGACCTACGAGAAGCATTAGGCAAAACTCAACGAAGCTTTTATCGAGAAGATTTCTGTTGGGGGACATTCTTATGCTTTACTATTGCATCTTGTCAGCCTTATCTATCTTCCTTATGCGGCTGAGCTAAGGGGTGTGAGGTGGATTATCTAGAAGTTCTTCCATTTAGATCTCGAACTGTTACTCCAACTCTAATCCTGATACCGGTGTGGCCACCGGGGTTAATGTGAGCATTGAAACCCCTGCTCAGCAGCCAAGAAAGAAAACCCCCACTCATCAACCAAGACAGGAAGCCGCTACTATCATTGTTCAGCTTTCACCTCCCTTCACCTCCGAAGTTAATTTATTCCTAGTATACTGGATTTTTAGATTTTTATTTGTAATCTTAATACAATATTTTGATGTATGTATATACTATTTATGTGACTTCATTTATGAATATCAATGTTTCTTTCTTGTTCTACGTTTTCTCATCGCCCTTACTTATTAATGTATCTTCCTTTTTCCTCTATAAACACTCTATGAAGGGTTTCATCCCCAATTTTAGCTATGATGACCATGGGATCATTGTTAGGCAAATTGTTAGGTATTGCATCTTTCTCGCTAAAGGTAATTATCTCATTCTCAGTTGGCTCTTACGAGGGAGAGTATCTTGCTTTGGCCTTCCAAGAATTGTTATACAATGACTTTGCGAATCTGTGTATGGATAAGATAACTGTCTCTGGTACTTCATTGCCTATATCATCATTGCAATCCACCGCTGCAGTCATTTTTTGAGTCTTTTCCATCGTTATCGATGTACCTTGGTTTCTGGGAGATGTGTTCATTGTTCTTCTAGTGTCCTCATCCTGGCTTGCTCCTTCCTTCCTATATTGGCTTAAGTAGCCATTCCTCAAATTTGCTTCAATTTGTCTCTTCAGGTCTCTGCAATACTCAATTTCGTGACCATAGTCCTTGTGGAAGGCACAATAATGCTCCCATGATCTCTTTTCTGGTGGAGCTAGCATAGGTGCTGGTTCTCGAAATAAATCCTTGTTCGCTTGCCATATCTCCTTCCTTGATCTAGTCAGAGGCATATCTTGGACTAACGCGCCTTTCAATCTTGAATCTTCCCATTTGAAAGTGACTTTTCCTTTTTCATTTTTTGTAAAACCCTTCTGTGAATCCTCCATCATTAGCTTCTTGCCTCGTTCCCCTTCTATCTTAATGTTGTTTGCCTCTTCCTTTTGCACGTGCTGTTCAATCATTTTTTGTAGCTCTCTCGGGTTTATGAGCATGTTCTTTGTTAGTTCCTTATATAACTCTCTTGATTACATACCTCCTTTGAATGCCCTTAATGATGATTGGAATGACAAGTTGCAGACTTGCAAACTTTTCATCATGAACCTACTATGATACTCCACTACACTTTCTTCACTTTTTTGGGCTATGTTATTAAGGTCTGCAATTGTTTTTGTGAATCTTTGCTTCTGGTAGAAGCGACCCAGGAATAAATCCAATAGTTGTGCCCACAATTTGATTCCTCCACACGAGTGATCCTCGTACCAGGTGATCGATGTTCCTGACAATAAGATGGGGAACACCTTGCACACTAATTCGATGTTCGCATCGTAAAACCTCTTGCTATTTCTATACGAATTTAGGAACTCTTTTGGATCTGTGGTCCCATCGTAGATTTTAACATGTAAAGGAAGTTTGAAATCCTTTAGCATCTTGAAATCCCTGAGATGTGGTGCTAGGGGGTATTATCTGCATCATCGTCTGCAACGATGTCTTGTAGCTCCTCTTGGTACTTGAGATTTCACGTTCCTGACTTACCTTTTTTCTATTCTTGGATTGTTTTGTTTGAGCGTTGTCAGGAAATGGTTGTACAAATTTTCCCTCATCGCTTCTAAAAATGTTACGAATGCCCTTGTTTATTTGTCTTGGTTCATCTTGGGGGATTTTGCTTCTTCATCCCTTTTCGTTTCATCCTTACTACACTCTTTTTCTCTACTAGAGATGTAGTCTTAATCTTGGTGAGGATGCATTCTTTTATTACGTGCACGTGTTTGCTCCTCTATTTGGTGGTTATGGCTCTTCTCACTTCTTGTGAACACCATTGTTTACCTGAATGACTTTAAAACAAAAGAAAATTTTTGGTCCCCACAGAAGGCGCCAAATGATATGGTTGTCCATTCAGGCAAACCACTTATTATTCACTCCTTGAACTTCCTGGAAGTGATTATGGGAGAAAATCTCTAACAATCTAGTAAGTCTTCCCTTCAGAGAATTGGAATTTCTCCAGATAGTAGCGCTTACCTGGATTTGTACCATTCTTCTTTCTTTTATAGTGTATCCGAACGTGGATCCGTCTTATCCAAGCATGCTATCGCTGTCTAATTGTGGGACCGAGAAATGCGTTTCGTGGCTGATAGCTGATCAAGGTCCCCGCTATTCTCTGTTTATGGGTTGACTCGACTTATCATGTTTTCGTTTGGCCTAGTTCGCGTAAGGCCATTTTGTGGTTTTGGGCTCGCTACTTAGTATTTGAGCTAGGTATACACCATAATTAAATTCAGTTCAGTTTAAATTAGGTGAAAAGCACACAAATTTAATGGTTAAAATAAAATTTAAAAAATAAATAAACTAAATCCTTATTCTATTGAACTTATTTGCTATTTAATTCAACTTAATTTAATAAAATCTATCTTCATTCAGTTCTACTGCTACTTCTATTGGACTTGCTTTCACATTATCAGGTCGTGTAATGTTAACTTTCTCCTGAAGCTGTTTCAATTTTGGTTGACTTCTATCATGTGGGTGAGGCAGCTTAGGTGCCTTTCTCCATTGACTTATTTCGTAATCTTTATCAACTTCAAAAAGTGAAACTTGTCTGATGAGTTTACACTTACCCCGTCATCCCATTCATTGAGTTCGTTAGTGTATTTCCAAATAACTGTGGAGTATGGTGTAAAACGTTTTTTGTCCAACTTGGTAATGATAGTGAACCATCCTTTCCAATTAGGAACTATAATGTTCCTAAATCAAAACATCCTAAGGCTGGGGTTCATCTTAATGTTGTGTCTGAAGTCGTACTATTGCTCAGCCATCCTTGAATCGGCCGTCGCCTTGCTACCTCTTTGACTGAATGTGTTTACTTGTCATTATTTTGTCTCATTTTCCCTCTAGTACTTGTTCTTCTCCCTCGTTGTTTTTGTTGGCCTTGTATGCTCTTGTGTTTGTTTGCCTTGCTTTGTATATTAAATTGTAGATATAGATCTAACCAAGTGCTCTGCTGATAGAAACTTTATCTCTGACAATGAAAACGAAGATCTAGAGACTTTGGCTACTAGGACCAATGACAACACTGGAATTGTTACCCCCAGAAAGTCACTCTCGAAGCCTACACTCTGTCAACAGCTTTCGGGGCTATAACTAAAGAGATTAAGGAGGGAGCTGGTCGCAACTCCAAAGAGACCTCTCATAGAAAAAGGAGAAAGGATTGAATCGATGGTTCTAGAGCCTCTTTGGAGCCCGTTAAGAGGAAGAGGTGTGTTAGCCATTCTTATCCCAAAGCCATGACTTGATAGTAGAAGAAACTACTTCTGCTACCCTTTCTAAGTTGTCAATTCCTGAGACAATGGTTCTGTTATATTCTTCTTCGGTAATATCATGATTTAATTTGGTGTTTCATTGAATCGATGTGATGTCGAATTGCTATACTTACTTCTATATTTTAAAAACAAAGTTCGTGAGAGTCTTCAGCTCGTCAGCAAATGGGTCGGTTCTAGAAAAATGTCAGGCCACCGAAGCGAAGTGCAGTACTCTGACTGTCTCTATTAAAGCTGCTGAAGAACGAGCACGTGCTACTGAAGAGCATGCCTTGGCTGCTGGGAATGAAATGGATAAGCTGCATTCTAAGTTGGAGGAGATTTAGACCACTGGCCCTACTTCGCCTAGGTATCCTTATGTTCTGGTTGATCAGCTTGTGAAGAGAAAGTCTTTTTATGCTTTCTTTGATGAGGTTTCAACTAGCGCTCACAACGTTGGGTACTGCAAGGCTCTGGTCAAACTGCAAAAGCTGAATCCTATTGTGATGGCTAAGAAGCTACCTAAAATTGCCAAGTCTAAGAAGGTTTTGGAGGAGGAGAAGGTTATTTTTAACAAAGGGTTCATTAGAAACATTTCTAATGGTGGCCATCCTTATGCTCTACTATCCCATCTCTCTAGTCTTCCTAATTTTCCTTCTGCGACTGAGTTGAAGGAATGTGTGGTTGATTACTTTGAAGATCATCCCTTTAGTTCTTCCACCTCCGAGCTTCACAATTTGAGCCTATTTCGAATCCTGATGTTGATACGAACCCTGAAGGCAATCTTAATGTTGAAGACTCCGCTCAGCACGCAAGCAAGGAGGATTCTTCTTTTATTGTCCAGCCTCCATCTGCCTCTCCTTCTAAAGTTAGTCAATCCCAGTGCTATGGACTTTAAGACTTTATTTGTAATTCATGACAATATTTAGAAGTGTGTTTTTACTATTTGTACTATGAAGGATGTTAACTTTTATTCTTCTTTCTAATTTTGACAAATCTTGTATTTATTTATGTATAGGGATTTGATATTTTGGTTGATCATGAATTTTTGAAATTTGTTGAATATCTAGGCTCTAATGATCCTCTTCCTCATTTCCCTGGGTTTTGTCTCATTATTTGCATTGCCTAAACTGATTGAAGTTACCTTATCTTAATCCAAGGAATATTCCGAACTTAATTCTTATGATCACTTCTCTCATGTGGACTCTATTCCCTTGTGTATTGGATGGTCAAATCCCACCTCCTCATCGCCTTTATATTCTTCATCACCATGTCCTTGTAGCAAGTTCATACCTCAAGGTTATAACATAGAGTCGATGGACAAGGATATTGTTTGTAGCTTGATGTGCCCATTTTATATGCTTATATTAAGTCTTTTGGGATTCACTTTTGTACACTTTTGTGCTCTAAATGAGGAATTTTGCCTTGAAATTTTCTAAGGAGAGTTAAAAGCGACTTTTACACTTTTATTACTTTTCTAGAGAATTTTGTGTGACAAGGCAATTTGTTTGAAGACTTTGAAGAATACCTTTGAAGATTTGAAGACTTTTATTTGATCTTTTAAAGAATTGAAGAATTGAAGAATTGAAGAAAAGTGGAGTGAAGAGGAGGACATGAAACAAAACGAAGAAAGAAATCAAGATGCTGGAACTAGGCACCGTCGCGACTCGCGACTAACCCGTCGCGACTCACAACAGCCGTATGCCCAGAAATATTTCTTGCTTTTTTGTACTATAATACTCACCTTATCCTGTCCTTTTAAGAAGGATCTTCTTCCTGCAAATTTTCTGGGCTCAAACCCTAGTTTTTCCCTTCTTTCTTTTCTTAGTTTTTTAGGTTAATCATGTCTTTTAATTATCTAGCTTAGTTTTATCTTGGAAGCAATGGATTGAAGCTTCCGTATCTATGTAGTAAGAACCATATCTATCTATTTAAATATTTTTCTATTGTGCATTTATTGACCTTTGAATGTGAATTGTTAATGCCATTGATGTTATTAGAAGCTTTAGTATATGAATTTCTTGTATGATTACTTGTTAGGGTTGGGAAAAAGTAGCTAATTCTCCCCTCTTTTAATGTGGAATCTAAGAGCATGAGTTAGAGCGTCTTAATGATGTTGATGTGTTGATAATTGCTAGATGAATGTGATGATAATGAATTCGTTGTCATGTTTGTCTTTGGTAGCAAATGAGAGAAGTCAATGAATGTCGATTGTTCTTGGCTAATCTTGTGTAAATTCATGATTAGTAGAAGTAGTAAGTAGATTTTTACACTCGTTCTTGAAGCCTTTGTTATTTAGCATTCATGCGTTCTTAATGTTATGTTTTACTTCATTTATGCCATGTGTTGTTTGAGAATAGGAAGTGCTTGTATGATTGAAGTGTTAGGGTGTTAGAAGAGTGATGAATTCCTTAGCTTCTTTGCATGAAAATCTAGGAAGATGAACTTAGAACTTCTTGTGCATAATGTGTTGTGATGTTTTCTAGATAAGTTTGTTAATTTGGATTGTTCCCATATTTATCCTAGAGATGCAATGAAAGGTTGAACCTTGAATGTGGTTTGTTCTAGGTTTAGCCTAATAAGTGCTATGTTAGGTTAAATGGCGATGTCTTTAGTAGAGGCCTTGTCATTGTCAAATCTATGGTCCTTCGTGTATAATTTCATTGATGAAATACCCCTACGGTCGTTGAGAAAATCCCTCTTCTTCGTGGACGACCCTGATTTGCCACTATCTACTTAATTGTATTTAGTAAGCATAAAGGGAATTTGTTTGATGACTTTGAAGAATACCTTTGAAGATTTGAAGATTTGAAGACTTGTATTTGAGCTTTTGAACACTTGAAGAATTGAAGAAAAGTGAAGTGAAGAGGAGGACATGAAACAAAAAGAAGAAAGAAATAAAGATGCTGGAACTGGGAACCTTCGTGACTCGTGACAAACCCATTGCGGCTTGCGATAGGTGTATGGCCAGAAATCTTTCTTACTTTTTTTTACTATAAATACTCACTTTATCCTCTCCTCTTAAGAAGGATCTTCTTCCTGCAATTTTTTTGGGTTCAAACCCTAGTTTTTCTCTTCTTTCTTTTCTTAGTTTTTGTAGTTTAATCATGTCTTTTAATTGAAGCTTCCATATCTATGTAGTAAGAACCGTATCTATCTATTTAGTGCTTTTTCTATTGTGAATTTATTGAAATTTGAATGTGAATTGTTAATGCCATTGATGTTATTAGAAGCTTGAGTATATGAATTGCTTGCATGGTTACTTGTTAAGGTTGGGAGAAAGTAGCTAATTCTCCCTTTTTTAAATGTGGAATCCAAGAGCATGAGTTAGAGCTTCTTAATGATGTTGATGTGTTGATAATTGCAAGATGAATGTGATGATGTTGAATTCATTGTCATGTTTGTCTTAGGTAGCAAATGAGAGAGGTCAATGAATGTTGATTGTTCTTGGCTAATCTTGTGTAAATGCATGATTAGTAGAAGTAGTGAATAGATTGTTTCACTCGTTCTTGAAGCCTTTGTTATTTAGAATTCATGTGTTCTTAATTCTATGTTTTACTTCATTTATACCATGTGTTGTTTGAGAATAGGAAGTGTTTGTATGATTGAAGTATTAGGGTGTTAGGAAAGTGTCGATTTCCTTAACTCGTTTGCATGAAAATCTAGGAACATGAACTTAGAACTTCTTGTGCCCAATGTGTTTTGATTCTTGCTAGATAAATATGTTAGTGTGGATTGTTCTCATATTCATCCTATAGATGCAATTAAAGGTTTTACCTTGAATATGGTTTGTTCTGGGTTTAGCCTAACGAGTGCTATATTTGGTTAAATGGCTATGCCTTTGGTAGAAGGCTTGTCGTTGTCAAATCTATGGCCCTTCGTGTATAATGCCCTTGATGAAATAACCCTATGGTCATTGTTTGTCTAGGGTGATCATCAATAAGGTTTGCAAATGGTCGTTCACTGTCTTTGCAAATTACTATTAAGAAGGAATGAATGTTAATCTTCTATTGGCATTACCCATAGGTAATAAATGTGATAGGATGAGTGAATGGTTCAATGATCTACATTAGGTTTGGAAGTGGATATTAATTGCCCCCAAGGATTTGTTTTTTTTAGTTTTAATACCCATTTTTATTAGTTTGTTTGATGATTAGCATAGTTACTTGACTTTGCTAGTTATCTTGTGTTTTAATTTTAATAACTTAGGACCACCAACCAACCAAACCCCCTATTTTTACATGCTTTTATATGTGTATATATATATATCTACTTCTAGCCTAATATAAATCTTGTATGTTTAAACGTTTGAGAAAATCCGTCTTCTTCGTGGATGACCCCGATTTGCCACTGTCTACTTAATTGTATTTAGTAATCATAAAGGGCTTATAAAATATAACTTTGAGAGGTACGGCAATGACCTCTCAAATTTTGGAGCCACTGCTGGGGAAGAGCCGTTCATTTTTAAGTGTTTAGGTGTATTTGGTTGCATATTAGCTAGTGTTTTTATTTTCCACTCCTTGGTAGTTTTTTTTGTTTGGAGTAGGTATTGCTTGAGTTCATGGTGAATTTTTTATCTAGAATCCTTGTAATATGATTCTGAACTTTTGAAAAAAAGGGAGCGTCTCACCTTGAGGGAACTCATGATGAGAAGAGAGGTTCAACAAGCAAGGTTTCGTAGGATGTGTCATTCCGACCATCCTACCGAGTCTTACTATTTATTGTGAGAGGAGCACTATGAGGGGGAAAGAACCCTTGGTCTCCAAAACCAAGGGTATTATGAAGAGTGCTACCAAGAGGTAGGAGATGTTTGTTTCCAAGGGCAAGAAACCCAAGAATGGTATCCATACCACAATTCTTACAATTCGGAACAGAGTGGTAATCCGGATTGGTGATATGAGAATGAGCTAGAAAACCAACAATACGAGAGAAATAGTTGGCCATCACCTTTTATACCATACCCCAAAACCAAGCCCAATAAGGAAGTTCAAGTTTGACACGAGTGGAAGTCATGAATATAATAGCAAGCTTGAACACCTTTACTAGTGAGGAGCCGGACACTTGGCTCACCTCTAGTTTTGAGGCTATTGAGGGGCATGTGAGGAGTATGTTAGAAGTATTGGCCCGAATGGAAGCTCGTAATTCCAAAAATACACCATCCTAAATCGAACTCGAGGATTCAGTGAGTAAGGTCACCATGGGAAATGAGCTTGAGTTTGAAGGGGATGAGGAGTTGGTTGTTGAAAATAAAAATATGGAGAGTGATTGTGCGACATCTATTAGAATCATCACCCCTTCTCCCCCCCTCGTAAACAAACTCCACCATTTTCGAAAGTTTTGAGGGAGACAAGAGAGGAGCCAAAAGACTATCCCAAGCCTCCTAACCACCCGACTCCCTTTAACCATCTCCACCTTAACAAGACTTTCCCCTTGCATGTTTTGTACCCCCACCTCTCTACTTTTGGATACTCATGGTAAAGGGGTTCAAGCCTTCACCATATGGATAAAATTAGGGCCGTGCCAACGACCTTAAATATACGGAGCTTTGTCGTGACATCCACGTAAATATATTCGCCCTTTATTTTGGTTTTTTGTTGTTTAGTTTTTGTTATTTTGTCTTGTTCTTTTCATGGTGTGTTTTTCTATGATTTTGTAGAAAAGTGAAGTGCATTGCATTGGAAGAGATGAAGGAAGGAGATCCATGGGAAAGAGAAGAAAGCTTGGAATGTTGGTAAAAAAATATTGAATTATTTCCAAGTGCTGGGAATCCTGTCATCTCGACTCGCGATGAATCCTGTCATCACGAATCGCGATGAATCCTGTCATCACGAATCGCGACGGATCAATAATGTTGTGTAAAAATTCAGCTCCCGGCCTCCACTTTTCGTGAGTCGCAATGAAGATGCCTCGAGTCGCAATGTAAACTGATTCAGATAGTGATAGCATATTAAAATTCATTAAAACAACTGATTCAGAGAGTCTGCTTCTAAACATAATGCACACTTTTATGCCAGTTAAATGCCTAGTGATACCAGAATATTATCGAATGGGAGGAAATTATTTATAACCTTCCACATGAAAGTAGATAGTATACCTGGGATGTTAGAGTTCCAGATAAGTTGTGGGGCTCTTCTAGGAGTAGAATTTTCCCTATGAGCTTGATAGGCACTTTTAACTGAAAAAGCTCCATTACTTGATGGAGTCCATATCAATTTGTCCTCCTGGTTTGTGACCAGTTGAATTTAATGTAGTAGCATGTAGGCATGTATATTATTCACAAAGTCAGCCAAGGATATGTTGGGGAAAGGGAGGTCTTAGTTAGGCCACTCATAACAGATATCACTTAAACCTAGCCAATTACCATTCCAAAAACTGCACATACCTTTGCTTGGGATAATTTTGTGAGTTTGAGTCACAAAACTCAGTGACTTTACATATCCTAGTCAATAGTGGACACTATAAGGTAGTCTATGGGAAAGACCATAGGAACTTGGTCCAAACCTTATCATTAATTTGCATTTCCACCATAGTTTACAGGAAAAGGCAAAAATAAAAGTGTTTAGGTTTCTCACACCTAAACCATTCTATATTTTGTGGGTAGCATGTTTTAGTCCATGTTGTCCACGCCTTTTTATTCCCATGATCACCTTCCCCCCAAAGGAATCTCGCAGCTTTCTTTTGCAAAAGCTTGATCATAGATTTGGGGGGTTAGTGGTTACAAAACTATGAAGGGGAATAGACAAGAGACATGACTTAACTAAAGTCAGTTTTCCAGATTGATTTAACCAAATATTTTTCCAATTTTTTTAATTTGGAGTCCATGGATAAAATTAAATTATTATAGTTGGACAACTTATTTTTTTCCTCTAAATATGGGCACCGATAAGTATTTACTGACCTTTATTAATGCCTAGGATAGATGTGACTAACCTATGGGATGTGAGGGAGGCTCTGTCAGGAAGATAATAGTCACTTTTATTGAAGTTTATCAGTTGGCCTGAAGTCAATTGATTATCCGGAAGGAATTGTTTAATTCCTTGGAGGGTTTTTTTCCAGCTCTGA
The DNA here is from genome assembly GCA_037428765.1 of Rubia yunnanensis. Lineage (NCBI taxonomy): Eukaryota > Viridiplantae > Streptophyta > Magnoliopsida > Gentianales > Rubiaceae > Rubia > Rubia yunnanensis. Next base: position 94,940,033 of record CM075065.1, read on the forward strand.
GAAAGATGACTGTGTCATCAGCATACATCAGATGAGTGATCTTCACTGCATGATTTGCACAGTTGAAATACTCTACTTTCCCAACCTGAAAGTGGATTTTTAGGGCCCTGGAAAAAGTCTTAGTGAGGACATTATATAGAAATGGAGACATTAAGTCTCCTTATTTGACGCCCCTTGAGGCTTTGAAAAAACCACAAGGAGCTCCATTGAATAGGATTGAGAATGTGGCTGAGGATATGTTGGTTAGGATCAACTTAACAAATGCACCTGAAAATCCGAATTTGAGTAAGATGGAGTTTAAAAAACCCCAGGATACCATGTCAAAGGCTTTATGAATGTCTAGCTTCAGAATTAGATTTTGATTCCTACATTTTTTTATTAAGGAGCCTATACATTTGTTGGATCTGAATTACATTATCAGATATATCCCAATTTTTTAAGAAGGCTGATTGTTCAATGGAGATTAGGGATTCCATAAGTGGGGTGAGTCTATTAATCAACAATTAGAGAGAATTTTGTTGATGAAATTAGACAGGCTTATGGGTTTGTAGTCAGAAAAAGGATTTTGGTGTTGGTTTCTCAGGGATTAATGTAATCCATGTGGTAGATAAAAATTCAAGGATATGATGACCTTTAAGGAAGGAATTAACTTATTCCAAGATGTTTTTATGGTTTCCCAAGCAAAAGTGTAGAACGTTGCAGGGAAACCATCAGGACCAGGAGCACTATCCGGGTTAGATCCAAAAACAGTGTCTTTCAGTTCCTCCACGTCCGCAAATAATATTAGATAAGTATTTTGCTGACTAGTGATCTTTGATGGGATCACTTGGAGAAAATTTGACCAGTAAGATGCAGATTGGTCTAAATAATTCTAGGTAAGAATATTTCTAAAGAAGGCCACTCCTTCAACTTCAATCTTATTTTGATTACTAATCAATGTGCCATCTTGTTTTTGAATTTTAGTGATTAGTGTTTTAGATTTTTTTTTCTTTTGTGGACATGTGAAAGAATTTAGTGTTATTGTCACCAAGTTTAATCCATTTTTGTTTTGATTTTTGGTGCCAAAACATGGAATCTTCTTTCAATTCCCTCAAAAGAGAAGGCTTCGCCTGATTTAACTCTACCCGGTAACTATCTTATTGATCATTTAGGAATTTCATATCAGAATCAGCCACTTCTTTTTTGGCTGTAGCTACATTCTTGTGAATATCTCCAGAATGGTCTATGTTCGAGGTTTTTAATGCTTTTTTTAATCTTTTAAGCTCAAAACTAAAACCTTCCAGTCTTTTAGCAGGACATGATTTGTTCCAGTCAGTGATTATTACATTTTTTAGGTCATGTTCTCTATTGAACCACATCAGCTCAAACCTGAATGGTTTAGGTCTTCTAACATCAGAGGTTTGTATACTTAGTAGAAGAGGACAATGATCAGATAAAACTCTGTTCAAAACTTGGATAGATTAGTTTTGAAATGTTTTAATGAAATTATGATTACTGAGTCCCCCATCTAGCCTTTTGAAAACTCTCCCTACTGCTCTATTATTTGTACAAGTGAATTTAGAAACTACTGCTCTGTTGATGTGAATTAGCCTAAGATTATCAATGAATTAATTGAATTCTTGTATACTCCTTCTATTAAGAGTATTGCTGCCCTTGTATTCAGTCACTGAGGAGATTGAATTGAAGTCCCCAATTAACATAATTGGGACTGAAGGATTTAAGTCATTTAAATCCTTCAGTATTAGCCATAGATCCCTCCTAAGTTCCCTAGTGATTTTAACATATATAAATATTCAAAGCCAAGACTTAGTAGAGGTGGGATCAAAGATTTCCATAGCAAGAAATTGAGCATGTTAAGATTGAAAACTAAGGGAAATAGAATAGTTCCATAACAGCCATATCCTCCTATTGTTAGCCTAAAAATGGTTTTTGAATCCTAATTTTATTTTTTAATGTTAGCATATCCTCATTTTTATGCATGGCCTCAATAAGGCACAACATGGTTACTTTATGTCTACCTTATGTCTAACTACTTATTATAGCCTCTACTATTCCATACTAAAACAACTTGCAGTTGTGATGTGTTTTGTTATTTAAATTTTAAAGGATTTATTCTGATTGGATGATCTTAAGATCATATTAAGACGTGAAATGTAATTTTTGAGTTTTTAAAGTTTTGGATTGGAGTCAGTAGTAACTAGAGGTACATTATCAGTCAGAGTAACAGGAGAACCTGGATTATCATTTAAGTCCCTCTTTAATGTATAGGAGTGAATTTCCACCTCCATGGTTTCTAAGAAGTCTCGGAGTGGAGATTTTCCACTGGCATTAGATTCCTAGGATGGGTAGCCAGATCCTTGGAGATCTTATAAATAAGAGAAAGAATTGTTAGTTGTTACAGGCTCTTGATAAGGAATAATTGCTAGCTTGGCTAAAGGAGAGACAAAGAGATCATCCTTAGCTCTAGCAACATTCATATCAGTAGATAAATAGGGATTAGAAGACTCCTGAATGTTATCAATGAGTGAAGAATCATCTTCACATAGGGCTGCCTTTTTAGGAGTTTCAGATACAGACTGAGTCTGAGTATGTTGTTGAGATTTTTCCAATACTATTAGACCGGATGCTCCACCCTGGTCCTTGGAAAGTTTTGCAACCTTCTTATGGGAGCCTTTTTTGTGCTGCCTCTTATTGTAGTTCTGGCGCTTTGATATGGGAGAAGTATTGTGACAGTAGTGAGAAACAACTTGGTTAGGAATGGGAGTGAGAACTAGAGAAGGGCCGATAGGGTTGTTAGCTTTGGAGGGAGAGTCAGTTTGATCTGAAGTTGTTAATACTAGATTCTAAGAAAGGCTATCAGGATTTAGAGGTGAGCCTTGAACATGGTCCTGAGCTGGGAAATCCTTTTGAAGATCAAAGCTAGGGGTAGAGACAAAGAATTTAGCTTCTTTCTATCCATTTCTTCTACACTGATTTGAAGAATGGCCTCACTTTAAGCAAGTAAAACAATACATGGGCTTATATTCATATACTACATTATACCATTTGTCTTTTGCTACGGATCCAAGTCTAATTCTGCCAGGGAGTTTATATCTCCGGTCTACATCCACACAAATCTTGATGGTAGAAGACCTGGTCAGGTTTTGGTTAGGGCATCTGCCTGTATAAAATTCCCTATGGAACTACTAATAAAAAGTAGAGCTTCAGGGTGAAAAAAATGGGTGTGAGGGTATTCAATATTCATCCACACCTGAACAAAAGGGGGTTCCTCATGAAGATCAAAACCAGCAGTCCACTTAAGAATTCACATATAAAACTGACTGAGATTCCAAACCGGTTTGCTCCAGCAACACTGTCTGTCCACAGGTAGGTTGAAGGTGTGCCTTAAATGTCTTGAATCCATCCATGTAACTTGAAATTCGGATTTGAATCCCATGGAGTTCATGTGCTTGCGGATGACATCCAGAGTTGGTCTACCCCTTGAGAACTTTCCAATAAGCGCATGGTTGAAGGGCTTAGAAATTTCTTCGATTTTGGCCTGATGAAAGATGCTTGCCGCTTCTCCTTTATATTGGAAGAGTGGATGGAGATTAGGTTTTGGCGGATTGATATCTTTGTGATGGGATGAGTCTGCCAGTCACGTTTGGGCGAACATGGGTGGACTCTCACCAGGCGGTGGAGCCGCCATTGCTGAGAGGTAGGTTAAAACTTCAGGGGAGATTTTTGGAGAATTTTTCCATTATTTGCAAGGAGAAGAAGATGTTGAATAGTAGTTAGGATAGAGAGGAGAGAGAAGAGAGCATTTCAAGAAGATTTGACACTCAGGTGAGATTTTCTTGTTCTTATGAGATTATATGTACTTCAGTTTAGTTCAATTGGGATAAATTCATTTACACTGTGATATTAGTCAAATATCTACAACTATAACTAAAAGAGCAACTATTTTGCCAAGTAGTATCCCCGCAATTTGCAACACCAGCTTTTCAAAATATATATTTATTAAATAAATATTGGATTATTTAGTTTCCAAAGTATTTCTTGAAAAAAGTAGGATTATTTACTCATCATTGAACTTTGGCTCTGTTTGGCGGAGTTGTGCTTATAAGCAAGTTGACTTATTTTGAAAGTAGGGGGAGCTCAGCTTCTACTTTTTTTCCAAAAATAGCATCTGCTTCCAAATAAGCTACTTTTTAGAGTTTTACCAAACACTAAAAAGTTCTTAGCTTAAACCATAACAGTTTAAAAGCTCTGCCAAACAGACCCTTTGTGGGTCATGGCTTGAAAAGGAACCATGAAAGCTCAGACTAGATTCCCACATAGAAAGAATGAACAATTTTGGAGACTTCTCCAACATATTTAAAAGCAATTTGTTCATCAATAAAATGACACAACCACTCATTGAGTTCAAAGTGAACTATTCTTTCGTCTTTCGCTAAACAAGAATAGCTTGCACACAAGCCAAAACAGTTATTGCCTTTGTCACTTCTACCATTAGAGAACAAAATTGTTCATTTCTTCTTAAGAAATTATATATCTAGAGTTGAAATGCTTTAAGTGAACACAAATTAGCGTATTAGTCAAAAAAATTGTTACCTTTTAAGAAATTATTTAGAGTTGTAATACTTCAATAGAACCCTAAATTAGTGTATTTGAATTTTTTATGCTTGAATGGAAGGCTAAATTGGCAGATTTGGAGTTGTAATGCTTCATTGAATGTTATATTAGCTTTTGAATTTCTAGAATCCGTGTCTAATATTATTCAATAATATTTGTACGGTACTTCTTAAGAAATTACTTGGAGTTACAATGTTTCAGTGAAATGCTAAAGTGCTACATGAGTATCTGGATTTATGAATTCATGGATTATTTAGAGTTTAAATTTGTGGACTTGGCGAATTATTTGGAGTTACAATGCCTCTATAGAACGTTAAACTAGCAATTGCATTTGGCGCAAAATTAGCATTTGGATTTAGAGGACAACGCTAAATATAAATTTTATTTTTGCTATTCAGCATATAATATTCATTTCATATGTTAAAGAACTATATGTCTAATATTAAAAGTCATAATCTATCTATGACTATAACTAAAAGATCAATTTCTTGGCTAAGTGGTATCCTCATAATTTGCCGCGTTAGCTTTTCGAAATATTTATTAATTAAATAAATATAGGATTTTTTAGTTTCTAATGTATTTCTTGTATCAATATATTGTTTATAGTCAGTAGTATACAAAATTTATTTTCTATATTTAAAGAATGAACGTATTATTTTTATTTAAATCTATAAAAAAAGAGTCTGTCTCTTGAAAGACGGTCTTTCCATAAGGTATGGAAAGACCAAGGACTACATTGCAATTTTAGGAAATTGCAATGAAATTTGTGGGTCGGGTTCACGCGCCTTTATTCCCAAACGGGTTCACGCTAAAACCCATCCTTTATTCCCCAAATCCTTCTGCTCTGTTTTTTTTTCCCAAACTCATCTGCTCTGCTCGCCTGAATTCATCGCCGCCGGAAACGGAAACGTTGTTGATATCACCCTAAAACCTAAACGTAGCAGACATCTCGCCGACTTGCCTCATGAATTCAGGCGATTTGCAAATTCCAAAAATGTTGCCGATTTGCCTCATGAATTCTGGCGAGGAAATTGTACAAATATTTATGACCAGAATTTTGTGATTTTTATTTGTGATTTAAGTTTTGAAGAGCAATATAATCGTAATGTTTTATTAATTTGATTTAATCCTGTTCTTCAGATGATTGAAATTGAAGAAGAATTGAAGAACATCTTGTTGCTGCTGCTGTGATGCCTACTGAGTGTATGTCTCCCTTGTAATCTATACAGAATTAGATTCATTAAAAACTGAATGTTGCACATACACAGTGATGTCTTTTAAGTCATAAGTAGTATGTTTTTGTTGAACAAATCTGAATCTCTTCCGTTCATGAAATCGAACAATATCTTGTTGTTGCTGCTGTTATGCCTACTGAGTGTATGTCTCCCTTGTAATCTATACAGAATTAGATTCATTAAAAACTGAATGTTGAACATACACAGTGATGCCTTTTAAGTCATAAGTAGTATGTTTTTTTAACAAATCTGAATCTCTTCTGTTCATGAAATCTTCTTGTTGCTACTAACATTGTTGCTGCAAACATATTGTTGTTAGTTGTGCCCTAATTTCATTCTTGTTTTAACACTTAAAGTTCAAGTTTTAATATAAAGATTTAGTGTTTATACTGAACATATTTAATAGTCTTGGATCAGAGAAGAAAAACCAAAAAGAAAAGTTAACTGAAATTACGAATGAGTAATTTATCAAGTGTTTCAGTTTTTCAGTGTTTCAGTAATATATAAAACCTATATGATGTAAATTATATATGAAGTGTTTCAGTCTAAAACTCTGATGTTTTATATGAAATTACTGCAGTGTATGACCATCTACCAAGCTTAGCTGAAATTGACGTGACTGAATGCTTTGATGGGATTCAAGCAAGAACGCTGCAAGAATTAAAGGACCTCTACAAATGGCATGCTAACAAATTAGGATTCAGCTACAAAAAAACCACACAAAGGAAGAACAATGAAGGAGTCATTACTGAAAAGTACTTTTCATGCTCATGTCAAGGGATAACTCGAGAGAAAAAAGCAACATCAACCCCACCAATGCCAATCTGTGATGGATCAAACGAATCAACCTCGAAAAGGAGAAAGACAAAGGAATTTTCTGTAACTAGAACAGGTTGTAAGGCTGAAATATGAATCAAGTTGGTGAACAACCTTTATAAAGTGATGCACCATATCTTGCAGCACAACCATGACTTTACAAGACCAGCTTGGCAATATCTACAACGTAGTGAGAGAAAAATCACAGCAGAGAAGGCCAAGATCATAGAGGTGATGGAAGCCGCTGGATTAAAGCCATTAATTGGCTTCAATTACATAGTCCATGAAACTGTAGGTGAAGAGAATTTAGGGCATACCATGAGGGACCATATAAACTTCATTGGAAAGCTGAGAATGAAGGTGATTGAAGGTGGGGATGCATAAAATGTTATAGAGCAGCTTCAACAAAAAAATGAAGAAGATACAGATTTTTTCTTTCGAGTGAAGATGGATGATGAAAGCAGGTTATCAGCCTTATTTTGGAGAGACTCGATGATGAAGGAGGATTACACATTGTTTGGAGATGTGTTGGTGTTCGACACAACCTGTAGAACAAACAAATACAACCTAATATGTGCTCCATTTGTGGGCATCAACAATCATTGGAAGAACGTCATGTTTTCTTGTGCTTTCATATCTGATGAAAAGGCACCAACGTTTGAATGGTTTCTTGAAACCTTCATAAAATTCATGGGAGGGAAAAAACCCATAACCATATTCACTGATAAAGACCAAGCAATGGCGACTGCAATAGAAAAGGTACTGTTTACCTTACAAATCCTGTTTACCTTACCAATCATAAACAATTGAGGTTTCTTCATAAACAATTGTTGTTTCTATATAAAAAATTACTGTTTTAGTATATGACTCATGTGTTTCAACATTAAACACTGGAATAGGTTTTACCATCAACAAGACACCGACTATGCATATGGCACCTTCAGCAAAATGCTTGTACGCACTATGGAGAATTGAAGAAAGATGGTCCATTCAAAAAGACATTTTAACGTTGCTTAACAGGGTGTTTTAATCATGAAGAATTTGAAGACAGTTGGAAGACAATGATCAAGACATATGGCTTGGAAGACCACACTTGGTTTCAACGTCTATATAATATCCGCACTAAATGGTGCCCATCTTTGAACAAGGATTTTTTCTCAGCCGGAATTCTAGCATCACAAAGGAGTGAGAGTACAAACAGTGCCATCATGTTCAATGCTAGTAAAACAACATCTCTCACTCAATTCTTGAAGATATTTGAGAAAACTGTCAAGAAATGGAGAAGCATAGAAAGCACAGCCGAACACAACTGCGCTCGATCCATACCAAAATCAACACATGATAGTCATGCTGGGCTTCTAAAACATGCAGGCGAGGTCTACACTCTGAAGCTATATAATGACTTCAAGAAGGAATTCGACATCGCAATGGCAACAACAATAGTGGAAAGCTACAACGGTGGAAATTTCAAACTATTTGAAGTAAGTTGAGAGAAGCACCCAACAGTAATAGAATCAGTAATGTTCAATAAAACACAAGCATCAATTGAGCTCAACTGTTCTTGCAAGGCCTTTGAAGAAACAGGTATGTAGTTGATAAAAAATTTTGCTTATAAATAATTACAGTTTTAGTACAAACAATTACTGTTTTAACATAATTTGTAAACCCTTCACTGCTTGAAACAGGTATGTTGTGCTTTCATTGCATTCGAGTTTTGCACCTCCATTCCATCTCCAGAATACCCCCACAGTACATTTCTACAAGATGGACAAAGAATGTGAAGAAACAGGTCTGGGATAAATACCTCAAGCAAGACATAGACCCGACAACAAAGAAATTGAAGGACACCATTCCATGGCGTCATGAAATGGCAAGGAAATTCTACAACCTGATCTTGAAGAGTGAAGATAGTGTAAATGCTAGAGGAGTTCTTGAAGATGCACTAGGTAAACAAACAATCGAAATTCAGCAAATCTTGTCTACAGAATCAAGTGCCACAGAACAAAATGAGGCTATCAGCGCATCAAGTTCAGTCACAAAAAACATACTCGATCCAAAGTATGCAAAGACAAAAGGAAGGCGTGCAAGAATTACGTCGGCATTAGAGAAAGGCAAACGATCTACAAATGAGTTTGGTACCAAAACACCAAAACAGCATATCATTTGAGTGTAATTCAGAACCCGAAGGCTCTTTTTAAGTCACATTATAGACCATTCATTACAAAGTTTATTCTAAAGTATTAATGTTTTTTTATAAAACCTTCATTACAACCGTAGAATCGACATTATACTGTATTAAAAAATCATATCAATTATACATTTCGTAATGAACATCTATCACTATAAAGTCTCAATGTTTTAACCCAGATATCAAGTCTAACATTAACATTTTAAAGTGAGCATGTATCACAGTAAACCGTCACTGTTTTAACATAAACATCCACCCTGTCATGCTTAAAGTCAGAGAACCTATAAACTTCTGAAAATAAACTTCTGACATTAACATTTTAAAGTGAGAATGTATCACAGTAAACCTTCACTGTTATAACATAAAACATCCACACTGTCATGCTTAAAGTCAGAGAACCTATAAACTTCTGAAAATAAACTTCTGACACTAACATTTTAAAGTGAGCATGTATCACATTAAACCGTCACTATTTTAACATAAAACATCCACCCTGTCATACTTAAAGTCAGAGAACCTATAAACTTCTAAAAATAAACTTCTGACATTAACATTTTAAAGTGAGCATGTATCACATTAAACCGTCACTGTTTTAACATAAAATTCACCCTGTCATGCTTAAAGTCAAAGAACCTGTTATCCATGCTTAAAGTTTAAATTTTGTTTTCATCCAAAATATTCAATTTCTGGCCCCAACAACTAAATCCACCCCAGCCTATTACAAAATATTTTGAAACAATGTAAATGTTAATCATCAATATGAAGGTCAAAACTAGGCATCAAATCAGCAACTTTCTTCTTGAAACCATGACACAACTCATCAATCTGTTTCAATATGTCAGGATCTTCAAAAAAGTCTTGAGAGCTAAGCTGATGGTCAGAATCCGTGTCAGGATCATCCCAAGGGGCTGGTTGTGCTGCTTTCAACAAACGTTCAGATAGTTTAGCACTAACCACCTCCATATCCCTCCGAAATAAGGCAAATGCCTCACTAGCAGCCTGTAAAACAACAAATAATTTAACTAAAATACAATTAAACCAACATAAAACAAAACACAAATGAAACACCTTACTCACATTCATTTTTAGGGCTGCAATATCTAAATCTGTTGGAACCCCAAGAGGAATATCGAAATGCAGAACTCGACTATCAGAAGCAGCAACATTGTGAACATGACTCATACTACCTTTTGACCCACCAGCTCTCAATTTACCACACTCGGTCAAAGGATACACTTCCCTCAGTAGTACAACTCGCTCATAACCACATTTCTTCTGCCACTCACACCTTTTTTCATCTTTTCATCAGTCCAATGCTTAAGAAGGGGTACATCTAAAGAATCCTTCATACGGTGATAAGGAACACGATGCAAAAATTGAATTAAGAGAAAGTACACGTAGCCACTCACTGCCTTATATGAAGGAACCTTCTTAAATCTCTGCACACCCTCACACAATTTCTGAAGAACGTACCCACACCAATTCAGCTTTTTTATCCTACTGACATCTTCAACAGCTCTTAAGAGCTTCATATCAATACCCTTGCTCCTACAAGGAGCAAGGAAGTTCCCAACATAGTACAGGATAAAGCAACGCTGAAAATCCTCGCCTCCATCCCTCAACCCCATCATATAATCAAAAACCAGATCTAATGGAATCTCATCTTTCTCTCCAAGTTTAAACATGTCCTTCCATCGTCCCCTCAATTCTAAATCAAGCTTTTGACCCTTGCCCGCATGACTGATTTCTATCACTTTCTCATCAGATATAGGCAATCCAAGAACATCAAATACATCATCTGGGGAAAGGGTATACTTGTCAGCACCAATATATTGGACACAAAAGCCCGAATCAAAATTTTGCTCTAGAAAGGGAATTATTTTTAGGGGTAACTTACGGATATTAATCTCCAATAAGCTACCAAAACCTAAAGAGAGGACATCAGCCATTTGACACTCGGACAATAAGCCATTCAACTCTTTAATCAAGTCCGGTCTACAAGAGGACTTGTAGACCTTCTCAACCCTACAATTGCAAATAACAACACATCAATAACATGATATATTATAACTAAAAAGTTAACCTTATTTTAAAAAAAGGTACACTGCTTTATAGAATAATAACTTCACTCACTAAAAGCAACATATAATCACATCATGAATAAACAGCAAGTACTTTAATATAAACAGTAAAACCATTAAACTAAACTATGACACGCATTCATAAAACTAAAACAGGAACTATTCAAGGCAAAAAATCACATGTTTCACTATAAAAGCATCATTTTGACAATTACGTATAGGTTAGGTTTTTCAATAATATGACACACATTCATAAAACTAAAACAGGAACTGTTCCAAGGAAAAAATCACATGTTTCACCATAAAAGCATCATGTTGAAAAATACGTATAGGTTAGGTTCTTCAATAATATGACACGCATTCATAAAACTCAAGAACTATTCAAGGAAGAAATCACATGTTTCACCATAAAAACATCATGTTGAAAATCACGTATAGGTTAGGTTCTTCAATAATATGACACGTATTTATAAAACTAAAACAGGAACTGTTCCAAGGAAAAAATCACATGTTTCAATATAAAAGCATCATGTTGAAAAATACGTATAGGTTAGGTTCTTCAATAATATGACACGCATTCATAAAACTAAAACAGGAACTATTCAAGGCAAAAAATCACATGTTTCACCATAAAAGCATCATGTTGAAAATTACGTATAGGTTAGGTTCTTCAATAACATGACACGCATTCATAAAACTAAAACAGGAACTATCCAAGGCAAAAATAACATGTTTCACCAAAAAAACATCATGTTGAAAAATACGTATAGGTTAGGTTCTTCAATAATATTACACATATTTATAAAACTAAAACATAAACTATTCAAGGCAAAAAATCACATGTTTCACCATAAAAGCATCATGTTGAAAAATACATATAGGTTAGGTTCTTCAATAATATAACACGCATTTATAAAACTAAAACAGAAACTATTCAAGGGAAAAATGACATGTTTCACCATAAAAACATCATGTTGAAAAATACGTATAGGTTAGGTTCTTCAATAATATAACACGCATTTATAAAACTAAAACAGAAACTGTTTCAAGGAAAAAATCACATGTTTCACCATAAAAGCATCATGTTGAAAAATGAAAAACTTACTTTGCTCCATCACTGCCCACTAGCATCACAACTTGTTGAACCTCCCGATCTCTCTTCTTGACTCCTGCATCTCCATCAGTCTTCTTTTTCGTTGCCTTCTCAACAACCTTCTTCTTCTTCTCAGCTTCAACTCCCGCCTTCTTCTTCTCAGCTTCAAATGGTGCCTTCTTCTTCTCAGCTTCAATAGCTGCCTTCTTCTCAGCTTCAATTGCCACCTTTTTCTTCTCAGCTTCAATTGCAGCCTTTTTCTTCTCAGCTTCAATTGCAGCCTTTTTCTTCTCAGCTTCAATTGCAGCCATTTTCTTCTCAGCTTCAATTGTTTCCTTCTTCTTCTTAGCTTCAATTTCCGCATGGTCTTTCTCAGCTTGAAGTGTCTTCTCAGCTTGAAGTGTCTTCTCAGCTTGAAGAGCCTTCTCACCTTCAATTAATTTCTTCTTCTCAGATATTTGTGCTAGCTTTCCACTACCCACTCTTTTCCTGACACCCAACTTGACCTTCTTAGGTCTCTCACTAAGCATAATATCCTCGACAAAATCAGAATCATCAGCATTCTTCCCCTTATTGGGCTTATTGGGAAGATCCAATGGCATAGTGGACAAATTCCTGATGCGCGATGATTTGCGCAATCCTATTTGTACAAAACCAAACTAGTCATTATTAATAATAAAACAGCAACATCACAGATATAATGATGAACCTTATAATATTAACTGATAATGTAACATACTAATATAACAACCTTTTAAAATACAAAAACCCAAGCCTCATATGAATTTAAACACTAAAAAGAAAACAGAAACCTAAGTCAGTTCTTAGTCTTAAAATCAAACAAATGCAAATCTTGAATCAACTTCAGAAGATTCCAATGAAAACCTGGGACTACATTGCATCAGCAACCTTTACAAAAATAATGTAAACACCAAAACAAGCATCCAACATTAAGGGAAGACAGTAACATTCATGAAAAGAGAAACAACAGAGAAGCCATGAGTACATTGTACAAGCCAAATGATTTGAAAGGCATGCAATGCAGTCAACCAACATGGACTTTAAATATAAAACTCTGTTCAATAAGAGCAAATAGTTTTAATACAATAAAGCTTCACAGCTGAAAGTTGAAACATTCATTATGCATTTTTTATACTTTCAGACTTTCAGTCCTTATGTACATTGTGCACTATCAGTGAGGAAGGAATTCATTTACTTATCACAAAGGGGAAATACAGAGAATGCTCTGGAAAAGTTGCCCAAAACCAAGAAGTATGCACAAAGCAAGAAGACAAGCTCAAATGTACACATTGCAACTCAACCGACTATACAGTGCAAATGTATACTCTGAGTACATACATTGATCGATCTAGTGACCATTAGCTAGGTAACAAAACAATTTTACATGTTTCACAAGATTTAGTCAAAATTGCATGATGCTGCTTCTGTTTAAATAAGAATTTATTTCAATCACTCCTTTGAAAAAACCAAAATGCCAAGGAAGGCAACAATACGAGTTGCTAAGCCAGTGAATGAGAATAGTTATGCAAAGTATAGCATCATGCACACTATGAAGGGATACTTTTCAACAAAATTGCAGTAACCTTTACAAATTCATGTAAACACCAAAGCTATTAACGGATCTTGTAATAGTAAAAACCAAAACTATTAACACCAAAGCTAAACCTAGTAAATTGGGGAAAACATGTAAAAAATACAAAAATCATCTCACAAATAAAATCAAAAAACCGGTTAAAAGGCAACATAAAGCAAAGCATTCAACATTTGACAACAAAAACATACAATAAGAGCAAAAATAGAAAAATAAACATCACCTTCATCAATATGAACACTGTCGACTGAAACTTCCTTCCTCTTAACCATTACACTGCAATAACACACAAAATATATCAGATCCAAAATAAAAACCCTAAACTAGGAACTTAAAAACCTAAAACGAAGCCAAAAATCAGCTCAAAAGTAGAATATAACTTGTGGTTAACTAAAAGAAACACTGATTCGGAAAAAACTACGGTGAATTCCGATGAAAAATGCGATCGGAAACCTAAAACGAAGCAAAAAATCAGCTACGAACATAAAAACCTAAAATGAAGCAAAAAATCAGCTACGAACATAAAAACCTAAAACGAAGCAAAAAATCAGCTCAAAGTAGCATATAATCTGTGGCGAACAAAATGAAACACCGATTCGGCAAAAAAGCTATGGTGAATTCCAATGGAAATCGTGATGGGAAACCCTGACGGAGAAGAAGGATATGGACGAAGGAGAAGAGAGAGAATTTCGGAAATTAAAATGAAAATGGACGAAGCAAAAAAACATCCGTGTATATATATGGCTCGTGAGGTCCAATTTCTGGATATTTGGTACTTAATCCCTGACTTTCTATATTTATAATTAAACCCCGTCTTTCCATAAGTCTATGGAAAGACGGTCTTTCCCAAGACTTTGCCTTAAAAAAATTACTTATGCATTGTATATCTTAAATTATATACTAAACTTTTAAAGTTGATTGACACATTTTAAAATTAAATTTAGTATTTTTTTACACGGCATATGTTATCTTCTACATATATTTATAACTTAGAATATTTTTCCTATTTTTTTAAAGGAAGCATTATTTTATAAATTTAAATAAATCATTATTGATTCATTATTAACATATATTTCATATTCTTATCCTTATATTTTATAACATAAAATATTTCTATACAATCGTTAATACTTCCCTATGTAAAATGCATACATATCCTTTTTATTTATATATAAATAATTGTTCATTATATATCAACCAACTTTGAGTAAAAATTATTAATTATACATATCATAATATCAATATATATATATTGTATATTACATCATGTATTATATTCATATAGTTATAATTTTTTATTATCAATTAAAATTAAAATTATATTATACTATAAATGAATTCGTGCATCGTGATGGAGTTGATTTTACCGTGTATTTTGGGTTCTTATTGAGCTGAATTGTTGATTAAATCCTTAGATATATATGTTATTCGGAATGTTATTGCAGTTTAGAGATTTAGAGGTTGAATTGTCAAGTTGCAGCTTCATTCGGGAAACATGAACGAAGTCACCATTTGTGCTTGGAGATGGAAGAGGAGAAAAATATGGAGATGTTAGAATTAATTGATATTTTTGGTGCTGAATTATACCAAGTCAAAATACAGTTGGAGAAGAATATAGATTTATTTAAAGACCCCTAAATGTTAGGACAGAATATTGTGTTTATCTCTTTGAATTCTAAATAGATAAGGAAAGACATATTTTTTTTCTTATCTATCTATTGGATGTAGTAATAATTTTGGAGACTGAATTTCATACGCACACACATAGACAGTACGCAGGCTTAGACAGTCATAAGCACGACGACACAGTCATTCTGTGCAGACGGTATTCACGTTTTGAATTTTTCCAGTATTCTATTTAGATAATTTTCATCATTTATTTTTATGATTTCGATTGTTAATTCAATTATGTATTCTAGCATATTCTTCACATCCGGTAAAGATTAAGGAAGAACTTGCGTCGATTCTCTTGATATCTATTTATTTTTAGTTCTTTGATTGCATGCTAGAATATGTTTTTTTTATTATAATGTTTATGATTTCTTTCATGTTATTGAGTATTGCGCAATATTTGATAGCATGTTAGTAAATTTAATACCAATCGAACCAATCATCCGTAATTGTGATTTCAGTTCAATCAGTGGTAAGAAACAACAATCTTAATTTAACAATCTGGCATCTGAGTTTATTGGTTATGAATTAGGTCTTTCTCATTATTAATGCTGCTAGTATATTTAATCTATAGAGCGTCTCTTAGGTTATATGTTAGTTAGAGAAATAGTTGGTCAAACATCCTCCTTATTTTTTACTAGGTAAGGAAAGATTGGTTGCTTACAATTATAACCAATTTGTGTGCATGCATTTAAATTCATCTTTGCATCAAGGATCGAGGTAGAAAGCCAGTATGAAATTGATTGAAACCGGAATCTTCTCATCATAGTTGAATATTTTTGCATTATGTAACAATTTCCCATTCTCGTTTTTACTCAATTTTTAGTTTTCTTATTCACTCCCCTCATCTGATTCTCTTGGTCACAAATTTGCAGATTAAAGATTAAGGAAAAAGTCTCACCAATCTCTTGGGAAATGAACTTGCTCGCAGCTATACTGGTGGGTATGCCCATATCGACCGCAAAACCACAAAATAAAAATTCAGCTTAGAGTTCGATTTATTTTTGGTGCATAACGGTACACTAAATTTTGGTGCTGTTGTCGGGGGTTGTTTATAAGCAGTATTTTTTCTTTTAATTATTTAATTTATTTTCACCTTTTTCCGGATTGTGCCTCATTCTTCTGGTAGAGGGGAATTAATCTTCACTCAAGGGATTGAGAAACTTGCATGAAGTCTAACAAACAGAGACGTGAGGAGGAACCACCAGTCCATCATATAAGTGACATGGGACGTTATACACACAATTGCCCAGGTGCATTGTCCTTCCCAACATCCACTGCAATTCTGAAATTAAACCAGGTTTCATACAGGTATTACCAAAATTTGGTGATAGGACTTGTGAGAGTACCCATAACCATCTTGATGATTTGGACCTCGTATGTGAAACTCTTTGACCACAAGGTTTTTCTGAGGATCCTATTAAACTACTCACCTTACACACACATTGTAGGGAAAAGCCCGTGAATGGTTTTTTGAACTCCCACCCGGTTCAATTCGAGTTTGGGAAGATTTGGAGGAGAAATTTTAACAAAAGTCTTTTCCAGAGTCTAGAGAAGCTAATTTGAGATCTTCAATAAGTGGTATTAGACAAAAGAAGGGAGAGAGTCTTGCAAGTTATTGGGATAGGTTTAATCATTTGTGTCGCAAGTGTCCCAACCATGGTTTTACTAAATATCAGCTCATGACAAATTACTTTTATGGTGGTATGTTTTCTATTGATAAGAATATTTTTTATGCAACTTGTGGAGGAAATGTGTTTAATAAAACCATAGATGAGGCAAAAAAGATCATCCTTGATATGGTGACTCATGAATATGATGAAGAAGATGATAGATCCTGACCAGTCAAGGTAGCCAGAACTTCACATTTGGATGAGAATTTAGATGCCCTCACATCATTAGTATGGGAGCTAGCTGTGAAGACTTCATGAGGAGCTAAGTGTGAAAATTTCCCACAAATGGGACACTACACCAATGCTTGCCCAACTCTTCAAGATCCTTAGACTGAGCAAGCTTGCTTTGGATCTGAAGATGTCTCACCAAGGTCAAGAATTTACAATCCGTGTTCAGATAGATATAACTCGGGATTGAGGAACCACCCAAACTTCAGATGGAACCCATTAAGCTCCAAAAATGTATGCTCTAAAACAAGCACAAGCTGGTCGTGATACAAATCCAGCACTGGATTATCAGAGAGTCACTATGAATGAAGTTCTAAAGAGTATGGCTCAAACCAACGAAGTGGTACATAATTTAGCAAAAAAAACATGAATGTTTTTCAATAAGAGACAAGGGCTGCTATAGGAAATATTGAGCAACTGATGACACAAATGGCTGCACAGATAAATAAGTTGAGTTCACCGCTGGAAGGTTACCCTCCCAAAATGAACTTAATCCCAGAGAGATTGTTAGTGCAGTAACCTTAAGGAGTGAGAAAGAATTGGTCAATTGTGAAACTAAAGAAGCATACAGAGAGAAAAGCCAAGATAAAGAAACCAAGGAGAAAGAAAGTGAATCCTCTAAGGTAAACGCTTAACCCATAACATTTATCTCTAACTGAAAAGCCTCTCCACCATTCACATCCGAGAAGGAAGAGGATGAGAATGATATCTTGGAGGTCTTCAAGAAGGTAGAAATAAATTTTCCCTTGATTGAAGCTATAAAGTAGGTTCCTAAGTACAAAAAATTTCTTAAGGAACTTTGTTCGAAGAAGATGAAACATGGGAAAAAAGCAAAAATTAGGGTAAGGGAAAATGTTTTTGCTGTTAATCAACGTAAATTGCCACAAAAATGTAAGGAATGTTTTCTATTCCATGCATGATTGGAACAAAAATTGTTTAAAATGCCATGTTAGATCTAGGAGTATTAATTAATGGCATGCCCCTATCTATGTATAATGACTTACAATTATGACCATTTAAGGAAACTCGTGTAATAATCCAATTAGCAGATAGGTCTAATGCATAGCCAGAGTGAATAATAGAGGATGTACTAGTGAAAGTAAATGATATGATGTTTCCACTGGATTTCTACATTGTTTATATAGATGATTCATTCTCTGCTAAAAAGTCCCTCCTTCTTCTAGGAAGACCATTCATGAATAGAGCAAAAACCAAGATTGATTTTGAAAAGGGAATACTTAGTCTTTAATATGATGGAGATGTAGGTTCTTTCAATATTTTTTATGCTATGAGACACGTTGATGATCCCAACTCTATGTTTACTCTTGATGTGATTGACCCATTGGTTGATGATTTCATAGAAAATTGTTCTAGGGATGACAAGATTGAACAAGCACTCTTCAATGGATGGGAGGACAACGACGCGATGTTTGAGATGGATGAAACTATTCGTGAAAGCATTATACAGCTTTACTTCACCAAAGAATGCAACTCCCAGCCACTTTTTGTCGGTATACCCATACCGCCCAAATTCCACTCAGAAAATCTGAAAATCAGCTACCGTCCACTTTTGGCCGGTATGCCCATAGCACCCAAATTCCGCTCAGAAACTCCAAAATCAGCTCCTAGCCACTTTTGGTCAGTATGCCCATACTGCCTAAATTTTGTTCAGAAACTCTAAAAATTAGCTCCCAATCACTTTCGGTCGGTATGCTCATACCGCCCAAATTCAGCTCAATAACAACCCAATCATGGTAAAATCAACCCCATCAAACTACCCCACACTTAGATTATGCTAGCCCTCGAGAATATGCACATGGTTAGAGTGAAGACAACAGCCTTGAATTGAAAATTTGAATGGGTAGTGTTAAAATTTGGTTTGTGGTAAGATTGAATGATTGTTTCCCTTTGTGAAAGAAATCATTGATTCCTTATATGTGTTTTAGGATGATGAATGTGCAATAAGTCATTTTTCTTTAAAACTAGATATATTTTGAGGATTTGAACCTTAAAGAGAAAAATCCAGGAAAAAAATATAGGCATATATGATAAATAAAATGATCATAAGTAGCTCTTTATCTCTTTTTTGAGTGATCATATTTAGATATTCATTACTTGGTTTGTGCCATGATTTTAAGACTATTTTTGATAATTGAGTATAAAAATGATAGAGGCACTTAGGAATGAGCCCTACTTACCTTATACTATATATTTCCGTCCTTACATTGATCCCCTAGTTTGCCTCGTTGAAACCAGAAAACTCTTTCTTTGGTATTTAGTCACTATATATTAAGCTTAGACCCTTAGCCTTTTCTTAACCATCTGAGAATGTGTAAGTAATTTCTTATTGCTTGGGATATGGATTGGAATTGCATGGTGAGTTAGATACAGTTGAGATTTTGTGCAATACATGTTAGAACATAGAGTATTTTGGACTTATATTCATTGGGGAAGTGTACATATAGTTTTGGCATGGTATTTTTGTTCTTGTCTACCAAGAAAATACCTATGAATGTTGTTGTCCAGAAAGAAAAAGAGAGGAAAAATGTTTAGAAAAAAGAAAAAAACTGGAAAAAAATTTGGAAAAAAAAAAGAAAAATAATTCAGGCCAGCACTATATTGAACAAAATAATTTTAAGAGAGCAATATTGGCATAGCTTAGTACTTGGTAGTGATGTTTATACTTCGTTGTGTATTAATGTTGTGTTTTCATTCAAAGTGCGAAATTGGATGAATGTAAGTGTGATGATGAATTACTTGAATATTCTCATATTTTTAACCTTGTACTCCCTCTATCCAACCTCTTTGACCCAAGCCCCGTTACAACCTTGATAAAAAACACATTGATTTGTACCCAAGTGTTCAATTACTATGGTGGAAGTGGTGGTATTTACAAACCTGTTGTGATGAGTATTGAATATTTGTGTGATAGACCTGATTATCATTTTGAGAGATATTGAGTGATCTTGGTGAGGCTAGACGGTATTGCATATTTCTTATTAGAATGTGAGGATGATGTGATTTTATAAGCAAAGGGGAATGGTTTGTGGTGTGATGGTTGATTGTGCTTTGATTCTAACTGTGATGGTTTTTTTATTTTAGGGATGCTGTAGTTTTTTTTATGTTTGATTCTCACGTTTACATTTATATTTTGCATTTACATATGCTCGAGGGCTAGCATAATCTAAGTGTGGGTAGTTTGATGGGGCTTATTTTACCATATATTTTGGGTTGTTATTGAGTTGAATTGTTGATTAAATCCTTGGATATTTATTTTATTTGATTGTTATTGCAGTTAGAGATTTAGAGGTTGAATTGTCAAGTTGCAGCTTCATTCAGGAAACATGAAGGAAGTCACTATTTGTGCTTGTAGATGGAAGAGGAGAAAAATATGGAGATGCTGGAATTAATGAAGATTTTTTGTGCTGAATTATGCCAAGTCAAAATACAGTTGGAGAATAATCCAGATTGATTTGAAGACCCCTAAACGTTAGGAGAAAATATTGTGTTTATCTCTTTGAATTCTAAATAGATATGGAAATACATATTTTATTCCTTATCTATCTCTTTGATGTAGTTTTAATTTTGGATTCTGAATTTCATACGCACACACATAGACAGTACGCAGGCTTAGACAGTCATCCACATGATACAGTGATTTTGTGCAGACAGTATTCGGGTTTTGAGTTTTTCCAGTATTCTATTCAGACAATTTTTCTTCATTTATTTTTATGCTTTTCATTGTTAATTCAATTAGGTATTCTAGCTAAATTCTTCCTTTATGGTAAAGATCATGGAAGCAATGCATCGATTCACGTGAGATCTAATTAGTTTAAATTATTTGATTGCATACTAGCATCTGAGTTTTTTAATTATAATGTTTATGATTGCTTTCATGTTATTGAGTAGTGCGCAATATCTGATAGCATGTTAGTTAATTTAATACCAATTAAACCAATTATCCGTAATTGTGATTTCTGTTCAATTAGTGGTACATAACAACAGTCTTAATTTAACAATCTGGCATCCATGTTTGTTGGTTATGAATTGGGTCTTTCTCGTTATTAATGCTGCTAGCATATTAAATCTATAGAGCATCTCTTAGGTTATATGTTAAGTGAGTCATCCTCTTGATTATCGACTAGGTAAGGAAAGATTTATTGCTTGCAACTATAACCAATTTGTGTGCATGCATTTAAAGTCATCTTTGCATCAAGGATCGAGATATAAAGCCAATATGGAATTGATGGAAACCGGAATCTTCTCAACATAATTGAATTTTTTTGCATTCTGTAATAATTTCTCATTCTCGCTTTTACTCAATAAACCCAACCATCACTGTACCTAATTTTGATTCCTTTCGCTGGTTAATTAAAGTTGGTGTAACACTAGATTTGACTATGAAAAATAAATTTATCATTAATCACACTTAGCAAATAACTACATTATGTTTGAGTCTTCCTTCTATATATGTAAGATGTAAATTTCTTCCCTATCCATTAGTTTCAAAAGATTGGTCACCATTTTACACAATGGATATCCCTCCTATGTTTGCATCCATATTCTTCCTAATATGTCTCCTAGGTTTCCTTATTCATTATCTTTATAAGATCAAAACACCATCAAAAACTCAAAATCCTCCAGGTCCTCCAAGGCATCCATTCATCAGAAACCTGCACCAATTAAGCTTTACCAGCCTTCACGAATACTTTTGGAAACTTTCACAAAAGTACGATCCTTTGATGTCACTGAAGATTGGTTTTTTTTCCAACACAGGTGGTTTCTTCGGCAAGATTAGCTGAAGAAGTGCTCAAAAACCAAGACTCAATATTTTGTAGTCGGCCTAAGCTGCTAGGGAAGCAAAGGCTGAGATATAACGGCTTGGATATCGCCTTCACTCCACAGAGTAATGAGTGGAGGGGAAGAAGAAAGATCTGTGTTCTTCATCTTCTGAGTCCGAAAAAAGTTCATCAATTTCGTCCCATTCGGGAAGATGAAGCCTCGAGAATGATACGACGAATTAAAAATGATGCTGAATCGGGTAAGGTTACGAATTTGTGTGAGACATTGATGTCTGTAACAAGCACAATGATATGCAGGATAGCGTTCGGAAAGAGGTTGGATGATGAAAGCTATTAGAGAAGAAGATTCCACGACCTTTTATATGAAATTCAAGCAATGTTCTTAGGGTTCTTCGTTGCAGATTATTTTCCTTCCCCTTGGTAGGATCGATCATCTCACTGGGATGCGTTCTCGACTTGAGAGCGTATTTCAAAAGCTTGATTCACTTTATCAAGAACTAATTGATGAGAAAAAATGTAACATAGACGTCTACGTGAATGCATGGGGGATTGCAAGGGATCCAGAAGTGTGGGAAAATCCAGATGAATTTTTCATGAAAGATTCTTGAACTCAACGATGGATCATGTTAAAGGGCAAGATTTCTGGTTTCTCCCGTTCGGGTTCGGCCCAAAGAGGCTGTCCCGGGAGCTCCATGGGGCTAGCGATAGTTCATCTTCTACTCGCAAATCTGTTGCATTCGTTCGATTGGGGTTTGCCGGATGGGATGAACATAGAGGACATCAACGGTGAATGTTTGCCTGGTTTGGCCTTGTTCAAGAAAGAACCTGTGCAAGTGGTGGCAACAACATCTGCTAGTGCAACTAATCATTAATTAGTTTCTGCCATGAAAATAAGTTCGTTCTCCAAATGTCGTTATTTTCATATTATTCCATTCTGTTTACAAAGTTGTTTTCTGTTTCATTTGGGTTTTATGTATAATAAGTCTTCATGTACTATGATGATTGATGTATTGTAACAATAATCAAAGGTGAATTCTTGAGTGTACGTATTATGAGTTTAATTATGGATGAGAATGGATTTCGGACCGGTACAGATCTATGGTTCCAAATCAATTTTTATGTTCTAGATTTATAAAAATTGATCTGGTAAATGGATCGGATCTATATTTGTAGGGAAACGTATTGAATATGCATGCTCCCTCCGATTTTTTTTAATGTTGGCACCTTATTTATTTATGATGGTCTTTTTATATTGGCACATTACCCTTTTGACAAAATCTATATTACTTTCATCCACTAAATTTACTTTTTACTTTTTCAATTCAATTTTCTCTACCCATTTTATATATATATATATATATATACCCATTATTTGGTGCCAATATTTTGGGACAAGAGGAAGTATGAAATTTGGCATGAAGATCGAAATCAAATAAGTATCGTGGTCTTCAGCATTGTTTCATTTAATCTCATTTGATGGTTGTTAGCCTCTTTAAATTCACCAAGTATTATTTTAGGTAGCCTAAATCGTTAGGTAGGGATTATTATAAAATTATGAAATATTTGGATTGGGATGAGATCCATTTTAAAAGCTGCAAATAAATTTGGGGAAGATGAAGTTTTGTATTGATTAATACAGAAATATCATTGCCTAAAGCTCAGGCTGATTCACATGAAACCATCTCCTTTAAATATTGGTCATAAGTGGACATAAGGGTGCATAGCTAGAGGCGTCAATTCATTTTATCATATCATAACCAAATTTAGAGGTGGATCTAGAGTTGGACAAGGTGATGCGGGAGCCATGACTTGGATTTGTCGTAAGTCTAGTGGTAGGAGTATTTTTTTAATCTTTAAGTATTAGTTGTGATTTTTTTCAAGTGCCTAATTTTTAGATTATAAACAGTAATAATGTGATTAACAAAAATGAGAAAGGATGTTAATCTCTTTGGACATTAGGTGTTCAAAAACATTGGTTTTGCATGAAGTTACAGCGTCGGATAATATCCATTGGCATAGAGGGAGAAAGGAACCGCTACATCTTCCTTCTTAATGCTTACTCTTAAAATATATTTGTTTTCTTAGGGTCCTGGACTAGTAGAAGGTTCAACTATTTTTAGGTCATTCATGTGCATTCGCCTCCTTCCAAGAACATTTTTGACAAACTAGTTTACAATATCTTATTTTATTTTCATTTTACGATTGCCCAATAACTATTTAGGTGATAATAAAATCCCTTAACTTACATATGTACTAGTACAATTTCATCATACCAATAGTACCTAGGCCAGGCCCATACTAAACTTGGGTTTGGTTGGGTTATGCTAAGGTTAAGTTGTGTGCCTCGATCCCCATTATTGGGCCAAATAAGCACAACAGATAGAAAGTTCTCATAGGCCCAAACCCAAAGAGAACGTTATCTGTAGGTATGGTATTTCTTAGACCATCATTGCGGTTAACGCAACACAATTTGCCCACGAAGCCTTAGAAACTGGTGCAAAAGTTACAACATTCAGCAGAGGGTGATGTCGGTTTACCACCCCCAGGCCAAGATATAGACGTTACCAATTAGACCATTGTAAATTCTATTAGGGAAAAACTTAATGAGGCTGTGGGTAATTGGATAAACAAGCTTCCTAGCATCCTTTGATCATACATGACGATCGGATCATCTACTACGGACCCCGTATAGCCTCATTTATGGATCTTATCCGGTAATCCCAGCTCAAATAGAGGCGCCCAGTCCCAGAAAAATGACAGCAATAAGCGGAGATCCATTGACCAACGAGGACAGTCTCTTGTTAGACCTCGACTTGATTGATGAGAAGAGAGAATGAGCCGCCCTACGTAAGGCTAACTGAAAAAGAAAGGGTGAAGTGCTACCATGATAAAATGGTCAGGAAGATGTGGTTCGCTCCCAGTGAATGGGTCATGTGAAAAATTTAGAAAAGCAAGCAGGAACTTGAAGGGAAACTTGCAGCAAACTAGGAAGGACCATACATGGTCCTCGAGGAGCATCCCAGAGGTAGCTATGTATTGGAAATCGCCAAGGGTGAACCAATTCTCCAAAGGTGGAACATAGCCAACCTTCGAAGGTACCTCTGACCTTGATCACACTAAGGACCATCCCACCTGAGGTCTGCCTTCATAGTCTTTATGATGTTTAGTCTAGCCAGTACTAGTAGATAAGCCTCTATTAAAGGCACCATTCGAAGGCGGTTCCAAGAAATTTTCCAGGAACCCATTTGATTGAGATTTAAAGGAGGTTCTGAACTCGAAACTCAATTTGAATCCGATTAAAGGCGGTTCGAAATTGATCAGAGGTAGTTCCACCTTTGATTGCAACAATTAAAGGTGATTCTATAGAAGAAATTTCTTTAATGAGGTGTCTTTGTTGGGTTTTTGGACCCTAATATAAATAGCTAATTAGGGTTTTCTAAAGCAAACCCATTTCCTTAGTTTTTTTTCCCAGATTTATCAACCTCTACCCATTTGCAATCCACACTTTCTAAGGCTTGAGATCTGAATCACTCTCCCTCTTTTCTGTTTTCACGTTTTGAGATCTGAATCCAGTTTCTCTACCCTCTACCTCACTACCTCACCCTCCGCTACTGGGCCACCTTGCCTCCTCCGTCGGGCTTCAGATCCTCTCTCCACTGCCAGGGTTTGACTTCTCCCTGTGCCACTAGACCACCTTACCTCCGTCTCTGGGCTTCAACTCTCTCCCTCTGCCGGTGTCATTTTCCCTCTCCTTCAGGCCACATGCCTCTCTCTGCCGGGCCACATCAGATATGCCTCCGCCCACCGCTGACTCGTCACCTCCACCTGCCACTAGAAACTGTGCCTCTGCATCTAGACCGCTTTTCCACTGCCATGTTTACATATTTGTTTAAATGTTTATTTATCTATGTTTAAACTGATTTGTGTGATTTTTATTGCTTCCCTGATTGTCCGGTGTTGCCAGATCTGTTTATTTTACCGCAAAAAACCTAGGTTTTGGTGGCCTTTTTTTGGGACTCCAGATTTAGGTTCTGAGTTCAGAACTCATTTCGACACAATAGAAGGTGATTCTGAGAACCGCCTTTAATTGAAATAATTAAATACATGACCAGATAAGTAACTTAAGAAGTGTCTTCTCTTGTCCAATAAAACTGCCTTTAAAAGGCCCCTTTTCCACTAGTGCTGGGAGTAGCTCCCCCTTAAGAAACATTATAGCTACAGGCAATGGCCGGGATCTTTCGACCAAGGAGTAGCACAACCTCACACAAATATTGCTATAGGTCATAGGTCTCTCTTTTCTCCTTGATATTTAACCCTTTCAAAAGGGAACCTTTTATCATTTGATTAAGTATTTATGAAATGCTTTAGTTTATCTCATTTGATGGAAATGTATAAGTTAAAGAAGTTTACTTGTTTACTCATGTTTACATTGAGTATAAGTGCTCAACAACAGTAAGCAAACACCATATAGGTAGTCAAAGAGATAAAGAACGCAGAAAAACACATGCCATTTTATTGAAATGTAGTTAATGAACTTGACTACAAACACATAAGAAACATGAATTACAACAAGTCATATATGCGCCAACAATAGCTATGATGGAAATTATGATCCCTCATCCTCTCGAGGTTCTATTTTAACTATGTCGATAATAGCTTGCATAAAGTCTTCTTCAAGGTTAGGGTACACGATCGGGAATTCTATGGAATCAATGCCATTACCTTGACTATGCCTTTGACCAACCACCCTCACAGGGCCCCCGGTAGTAGGAATGAGGGGCCTAGCAGCGACCGCTTGGTCCAAACCTCTGACAAGGGCTCCAGAATGATGCCTCTCGAAACCAATCAAGCTACTCTGTTGAATCATTTAGTCGTGATCTGCAAGACAACTAGCCCCGGGAGGTCCCAGAAGAAAACCCTCAGATGCTTATGTCAGAAGAATACTCAAAGGGAAAAACGGACGTGGATCTGCAATTTTTGGGGACAATGGGGTCTCTAGAAAACCTTCTCCATAGGAGATCGGTTATATATTTAAGGCATCTACGATCAAGGTTGCGCTTCCAATTTCCCCCAATATTCTCAAGGCTCCTCAAGGATTTTCAAGTAAATCCTGCTCAGGTCCATCCCAACGTAGTAATTACCATTATGCTTTTCATGATGCAGTGTCATAGGTTAGGTATAGAACCTGAGTACCAAGTGTTTCATTCTTCGTATAGCATTATTGTCAGACCTGGCAAAATATAACCGAACCCAAAAACCCGGTAATAAATAATCGAACCGAATCGAACCGACATCCAAATAGTGAGATCCAATCAATAACCAGAAATTGAAATCACCCGATTGAACCGTACCCGAACTTAAATTGTCAGACCTGATGGGACCCAAACTTGAATAACACCTGAACCCGAATCGAACATGAACCGAAACCCGAAAAGGACCCGTACTTGGACCGAACCTGAATTCGAACCCGAAAAGGACCCGTACCTGAAAGAAACCTAATCATACCCAACTACTACTCGATTCGAAAAGAACCAAATTGATGTTAATCCAAATTTGAAGATATCCGGATTAACATTAACTCAAACCGAACAAGACCCGAATATGATTGAATAGTGTGTTACAATTGTTACTGTCTAAAATTTTAACTTGATCATATTTAGTTGAAAATAACATTACGATTATAAACAGTGTTGATATGTTATTTAATATTAAATATCACATAATAAATCAAATTTATAAATTTAAAATGTGTATTAATAACATAGTTAGATGAAATTATTTTAAGAGTACATTATGTATTAAATAAAAGAACATTGTAAATTATTAATTTAAAATTAGAAAAAAAATTCATACAATATTAAAATTCTGAATTTGAATGAATGGTTGTGCACAAAGTCGGCCAAGACTGTTTATGAGAATCATAATTTATAATTAGTAAACAGGGGATATTTAATTTCTATATAAAGTCGGCCAAGACTGTTTATGTAAAGTTAAATAGTTCTAAAGGAATTTATTGGTAATATACTAATATTTCACCTAATTAAGAAAAAAATGACCATGTCTTTCTATGAATGTTTTCTTATCTTAGTTTAATATGCTAATATTTTAAAATGTATCGCAAGCAATCATGAATTGTAAGTTTTTTTTATGAAATTTAAATATTGTATAAGTTTATGGACAGTTCACAGTGATTTTTACTTTATATGTTGTAAGTTTTGTTTTATAAAATTTAAATATTGTATTTTTAAAGTTAAAACAAGTAATAATTATAAGGTAAAAAATTAGTGGTCTGTCCATAAACTTATGGGCAGGCCGCCTGCTAGGAGAACTACTACATATATATATATATTAATATATTATAACTTGCAAGTTAGGAGTTTTGCGAG
Source organism: Rubia yunnanensis (assembly GCA_037428765.1). Lineage (NCBI taxonomy): Eukaryota > Viridiplantae > Streptophyta > Magnoliopsida > Gentianales > Rubiaceae > Rubia > Rubia yunnanensis. The sequence goes on from CM075065.1 coordinate 94,968,432, forward strand.
TTATGATCGACAACATAAAATAGAAAAAAAATTAAATACAAACTATTCTATTTTGTTCTTACATACTAGCATAATCTTTATGCGGCAGCGTATACAAATCAATGTTTGCAATTTGAATAAATGTCATGTTCTTTACAAAAGAAATAATTTTTCATTTCAAAAAATTGAAAGTATAATATAAAAAATTGACTGGTAAAACTTTATATATATATATATATAATAGATTAGTTCAGCTAAAGTATTTTTACAAAATTAATATATTAAAATTTTATGTTCATTATAATGACAATTTGCTATATTTATTTGAACAAGACCAGGATTGAATATATTGGAATCCAACCAAACCCGACCCGAAAGAGAATGTACCCAAAAAGTACCAAAACTAAACTGACTCAAACCAAACCCGATCCGAACCTGATTAAAAAAATGTAAAACTGAATTGTACCTGAAAACGAAACAACCTGAACCAAATTTGATCCGAACCCGATTCAAAAAAATGATACCCGAATTGTATTGAAATTGAAACAACTAGAACCAAACCCGACCCGTTCGGATATTTTTCAAAACTACCGAAAGACATCCGAACCTGAACACAGCCGATCAAGACCCGATACCCGAAGATAAAACAATCTACCGAATCATACCCGAACTGATTGGATCTCATCCGTATCCGACCGAAGAGACCCGTTTGCCAGATCTAATTATTGTTACCAATAAAACTTCCAAAAACATCATTACAGTTTCTATTATGAAAAGCAAGAAAAATGCTTTCCTCTCTCTACTAATTTGGGTAGGTGGAGGGATGTCAAGAGAGGACTTACCTTCAACAGTGTTAGGTATAAGGTTCCCCAGTGAAATCTAAATGTTATCGTCGAAACCCAGCTGCCAATTAAATTTATTAGCCCGGAATGCCTCGAGGGTAGTCAAGACCATTTGTTGGCCTCGTCCCTCTCTTTTTCTAACTATAAAAATCGGCATAACTCGGTTGGGGGATAAGCCTGGGCAAGCGAGGTCTATTAGAGATACATCTACGAGCCGGCCAAGAAGAGGAAACTTTCGAGGCGGCGGTATTTGGCTTTGGAAGATAAGCCTAAGCTAAATTAGAGGTGGAGGAGACTTGTTAAGGAGGGACACAAGCCTCCATTTTTTCCTACCCAGCCGCTCGAGAGCCCCCTCATGATGATTATGTTGATTATTCTGGGTTTGAAGGTGTTTTAATATCCTATTGCTCAATTTTGTACTGTTACATTATATTATTATCATCATTTTACTAACTTCCCTTCCATCCTCTTTAGTGGGTAGGAGTTTAGGAAATGCAATGATCAAGAATGGGAGCAACAATAACCCCATGAAGAAGGTTATTCCCCCTACCTCCCATGAAGCTACTACTTCCGCAAAGTCCCCGATAAAGCGGAAGCCCGAGGGCGGCTCCTCTAGTGAACGTCATTTCACTCACCAAAATAATCTGCAACTCTTAAGATGAAATTAGCACAGTAGTAAGTAGAGTCAATCCCATGAGGAACGGAGCAAAAACTATAATTAAATACCTACTAATATAGAACACTTTTGGTGTATCCACCACGCCTTAATATTTAGATTTATTTAACAACTCATAATGAAACTAACTAATATAATGCAACTAACAAATATAAAAATCTATAAAATATACGAATAAGGTAATTGGCTCGGAATAACTCACGTTAGTCAAACATCGATCATAGGCGCAAAGATAAATCAATTCATATGCATCTATCAGTTATAGGAAAGTAGATACGCTTAACCTCCCCAATTCTTTCGTACCTTATCGACAATTAACAAATTATAATTAACTAAATATAATTAACTAATCGTTTCTCTTACCAAGATGCCCCCGGAAAGTATTCGCTGAACTAGATATACACCTCGATAGCATTAAGAATGAAAAGAACCTGATATAGCTATTACCAAAGTAAAAGCAAATAGTAATGCACATTTAATTGTTCCCCATCTTACTATTACAGTCTTAGCTAGTTAGCTATTTTTCAAGAACTCGCTACTTACTAACCCTTTCCTACGATTACGTATTGGTGGAATTAGATAGCATTATCCCAATAATATTCAAGTTGGCCAGACTTAAACACATTAAGAATAAATTAAACCAAGAACAATTAAAAACACACGAGAATTAATTATAAAGCAATTAGGCCTCACGATTCATAAACTAATGCTTGTTATTCCATGACGATATATATATTAGCTACTCATAATGATTAAACAAACAAACAATATAAAAACAATACATAATTAATCAAAACAGAATAGTGACGGAAAACAAGAAAATCAAACCAAATAATTGATTTGCATGCGTGCTTATCAATGCTGCCGCATTCTTCTGTAATGTTTTTTTGTCTAAGTATATGTGTCCTCCCTTTTATTCTATTACAATATGGCCATATATATACGTACGCTGCAAAACCAAAACCAAATCCAAATCAACTTCTAATTCCTTTTCTTCTTACGGAAGAAATAAGGAAATAAGATAATATCTATTTTAAATCTATAACTAATTTCTAAAATTAAGTAATTTCAATTGAGAAGGGATAATAACATCCTTATCAATATGGGAAGTGAATATCTTTAATTCTTCAAATCCAAATATCTTCAATAATTCACTTTTCACCCCATAACTTCAGCAATTTTGCTTTTGCCTCTCTTTCTTCATCCCTGGAGAAACGTCTTATAAAATAAGAATATTTTCCTTTGGAGCACATGACCTCATTAAAAACCTTAACCTGGAAAATCCAATGGGAAAAAAACATAGGTTAAAGGAAAAAGAGTACAATGTATAGCTCCCTCTCAATTCTTCACAATCCATGAATTTCTGCACCAAAAACACCTGAAAGTGCAAATTATATCTCAACAAAATTATAATAATCCCACAAAATATGAACACAATATAATACACATCTCCTCTAGGGAGTGTCGCTAGAAATTTCCCAAGATAAGGCTCTTCAAGAGCCTCTTACCCAATCTCTTCAAACTGAGGCCAACATCGTGGCACCCCCTCAGGCCTCTCGTTTGTGGGGACCAAATCTCCTGGCCCTTTTACAAAAAAAACCCCAGGTTGGTTTTCTACCTGGAAGATAAGCATTTTTCTATTTTTTAAAAGTTTTTATAATAATTCTATCACTTTTTTAGGTAGTTAAAAATCTGGACCTAGTGTCCTCTTCCCTCTCATCCCTTCTTCAATGCCTGGGTTCTGACCTTTCCTCTTTTAAGGAGAAAAAGGACAACAAGATTGCCTCATTAGAGACAGAACTCGAGGCTTGAAAAAAAGAAAGTTGCTGACCTTGAGGCTGTAATCGGTCGCCCTATCTTGGAGAATAATGCTGCTATTAAGGATTCCAAATAAGCTCGAGACCTTGAATCTCAAGTAGTTCTTGTGGAAACTATCAAGGATAAGGTTCTTCAAAGTCTATAACGTTTTGATCATTTCATCGATCTTCTTGATATGGCCAACGGGGTTGGGTGCAATCTCTTCATTGAAGAAGTCTTTTTACCCAAGATGTTCTCATCTCTTTCTGAAGATGATGTCAAGTGTTTTAAAGAGGAAGCTGAGGGAGAGAGTGTGAAGGCTATCAACCAGAGTGGGAAGACGCTATCTACAAGGGGAGTTTGATCTTATATTTGATGAACCTTCTGAAGACCTTGGGTAAATACCACTCTATTGAGGAGATTCGTGTTATCCCTAATCCCAACGAATAGCCCAAGGATCTCAAGGCTGAAGCTATGTCCAACCACGAGGTGCAAATAGGGAGACCAGTCCACTGATGTGAGAAATGTGGTGTAACTTTCCCCTTTGGGATATTGATGTGATCAATTTCTCTTTTTTCAATAAACAATTTATTTCCCCCATTAATTTTGTGTCAAACTTTTCATTTTTGTAGCTTAACACCTTGCGAAGGGAACTTCTGTACATTTGCAAAAAGTTTTACCAAGACTAAGGCAGAGCTTGAAACTACTGGGGGGAACCTGACGAAGACTATGTTGGTTTTAAGGAAGTTCTCCGAAGAGTTAGAATCATGGCGCAATAAGACTCATCCTTGCATAGTAGATTTGGAGAGGGACATGTCCAACTTGATTGTTGCCCTAGACTCTACCAAGAAAGAACTAGACAGCACACGGGGGGATTTGAAAGCTTGGAAAAGTGGAAATCATCCTGCATTTGTAAAGCTCTTGAGGGACCTTGAGCGTAGGAAATACAATGACATTGTGCCCCTCAAGGTTGTTGAGAGTCGTGACCCCTATGAAGCTGATTAACAAGAAACAGTGCATCACATAATTAGTAAGCTTGGTTCCATTAAAAGGTGTCTTTTTTATGTTGATAGGGGATCTGTCCTTAAGGACCCTCTTATAGCTAGCCGATGTGAGATTTACGAAAATAGGTCCAAGGTTGGAGAGATTGAGAAGCTTCATAAAGTTGCGTTAGATAAAAATTTCAAGGCTAAATGAGGATATCTCGAGAGAAAAAACTACTGTCGAGGAGGATCCCTTGTTAGTTCAGTTAATTCTTGTCGAGAATACTCGCCTAGCGGCCGAGAACAAGGCCTTGGGGGAGAAAATCGATTTTGAGAAGAAGGTTCATTTGTACAATTAGAATCTTCAAGCTCACAACCTGTTTCATAGTGTTGCTCGTCTAAAGCTTATTGATGATAAATCTTTTCATGGATTTCTTCTCGAAGCACCCCATTATTGGATTATAAAGAACCGAGTAGAATCACATGGGACCAATGGTCAAATGGAGGCTTATACTACCATTCTCAAATGGATTCGAAGGATGCCTTTCAACCCTCCAAGTGGTCGAAGGTATTTGAGATCAGTAGCCAAGAAGGCCACTAAGAGTAGTGGCTCTATGAGTCGCAACATGAAACGATCCACTAGGAAACGTACTAAGAACTAGGACCCTCAATCAAAGTGTCCTTGATCAAAGGTTGTGATAAAACTAGATGATTATCGTGAAGATGAACATAAGAATTATTTCCAACGTGCGGCTGGAATTAAAATAGAAGTAGAGAGGATGGAGGGGGAATTGAAGAAATTAGTTCCTTCATTCCTCGAGAGTTGTAGTTATAACTTGTACAACGTTCGTACTTAAATTGTCATCTCCTCGAATCTATATATTACTCTTCAGTTGTTGTTCATTTAATCAACGAATTTTTTCACCAATTAGTGATGGGCATGTGGGAATGCTTTAACAATAAAAAAACACAAGAATGCTTGAGATTTTACCCAAGTTTGGTGTTTCCACCTACATCTTGCAAATATTATTCCACTAGATCATTGATCGAGGTTACAATAAAAAAAGATATCACGAGACTGTTGCTCATTAGCTTCTCACTTCTCCCTTTAGCCTTAGGTGGAATTAATAAAAGAGCATCGCTTATCAACTTTTCACTCGATTCATTAGCCTTAGCTGGAAAAGTATACAGGAGCTTTTAGCTCAAATCCTTAGCCTTAGCTGGAATACCATACAAGAGCTCTTAGCACGAGTTCTCAGCCTTAGTTGGAATTATATACAAGAGCTCTTAGCTTGAGTCATTAGCTTTAGCTGGAATGATATACAAGAGCTTTTAGCTCGATTCTTTAGTCTTAGCGAGTAGCATAAGATCCTATAATGTCTCCCGCTTCTATCAAAGTTGATGGTACCTCCGTAGGTTGGTAATATTCCATCTCCTTGGGATTCACCCCATAGTCTGGAGAACATAGCTGCCTCCTGGATATGCTTCCACAACCTTATAAGACCCTTACTAGTTAGCAGCTAACTTCCCTTTAGGCTCTTATCGACTTTTCTCATTCTTTCTTATCACCAAGCCTCCGGGGCTGAATTTATTTTTCCTGACCCTTCGATTATGATAATGGTTCACCCTTTCTTTCAGCTTAGCCTTATGGATCGAAGCCAACTCTTGTGACCCTTCTACCATATCAAGGTCTAGGCTCCGATTCTCCTTGTTAACACTTTCCTCAAATGATGCCATTATCCATAGGCTTGACCCTCCTATATCTACCAGAATCACACTCTCATAACCATAAACTAGACTAGAAAGTGTCTCCCTAGTGGCAGATAACTCTGCAATTCTGTAGGCCCACAAGACACTGGGTAACTCACATATCCAATTGCTTGGAGCCCCTTCGAGTCTTGCTATGATTCCGTTAACAATGGCTCGATTGGTCACTTCTACCTGGCCATTTTCTTGGGGGTGGTACACATCCATTACTTTCTGTTGTATCTTGTATTCCTCGCACCATTTCTTAAATGGGTTATGGGCAAACTGCTTTCCATTATCCGTTATTATGCTTCTCGGGATTCCAAACTTGCATATAAGATTTTTCCAACAAAAAGTAATCACTGACTTTCCTTTCATAATTGTTAAAGGCTCTACTTCCACCCACTTTGTGAAATAATCCCCAGCCCTAATTTAGTATTTAAACATCCAAGGGGCCTTAAGAAATGGCCCAAACAAATCAATTCCCCATTTTTTGAACGGCCATGAGCTGTGAATATTCACCATTTCCTCTTGGGGAATATGTTTAAGTGCTGCATGCTTTTGACACCGATGGTAGGCCTATATATCCAGCTCATATCAGCCTCCTCGACACTGATCTTGCTCCTTGGTGGCTTCCACATATGCATTCATGAGCTTCTCTGATCAAATAATTTGCCTCGCGGGGATTTACACATCAAAGAAATGGTTGCAAATGCCCTTTTTTGTATAAAAATTCATCATACAACACATATTTCGGTGCTTTGAGCCTGATTTTTCTGGCTTTCACTACATCCTCCGGCAGGGCCCCCTCTCGAAGATAACTTACTATGGGCATCATCCGAGATATGGGTTGCCGATGGAGTGTGTTTGGCGAAGAAGCTTGGTGTTTTTTGGTTTCTTAAGCTCGTATCTGGATGTCTGTGCAAGGAGGAAGTACTCTGTTTGGCAGCGGCGGAAAAGGTTTCTCCAACTTGGAGGATGAGGATTGACAACCCAGAGCAACACCCAAATACAAACCCGACGCAACCTATGGTTGACCTGTCTCTAGGTTGCCTACGATGAGTGTTTGGTAAAGAAGCTTAGAGTTTTCCTGTTCCTCAAACTCGTATCAGAATGTTCGCTCAAGGAGGAAGATTGAAACCCAGATCGTGGACTTCGCGAGGGCGGATCGTTCTCCCGGTCTTAATAAAGGAAAACCCATAGTCCGAACATGGGTTTTCTTGGACGAAGAATTTTTTCTCGATCTTGAAGCGTGGAAGCTTTTAGATGAATAGTAACCCACAACACGGTGGAGCAAGGAGCCAGACACAAACCCGACGCAACCTATGGTTGACCTCTCTCTGGGTTGTCGACGGAGAGTGTTTGGCGAAGAAGCTTGGAGTTTTGTAGTTTCTTAGGCTCGTATCTGGATGTCTGTGCAAGGAGGAAGTACTCTGTTTGGCGGTGGCGGAAAAGGTTTCTCCAACTTGGAGGATGAGGATTGACAACCCGGAGCAACACCCAAACACAAACCCAACGCAACCTATAGTTGACCTCTCTCTGGGTTGCCGACGATGAGTGTTTGACAAAGAAGCTTAGAGTTTGCCTGTTCCTAAAACTCGTATCTGAATGTCCGCTCAAGGAGGAAGGTAAAACCTCCTTTTGTGCGAATTTCTACGAATGTGTGGAATATGTGGTAGTGCATAGAATATGGCAATACTATGTTCGTCCAGTACTCTGTTTTGTGGATTTGTGGATTTGTGCAGATTTATGTGCGGTTTGGACATAGTTATTGTGTGGATTTGATGGATTTTAAACTGGGCTGAATAATGGTGGATTTTATCTTGCGGTTTTCTATGGAATTTTGTGTCAAATTTCTGTGGAATTGTGAGGAATGGATGGCATTTAATCTGGCATTATGAATTGTGAGGAATTACTGAATTTTGTGTGGAATTGTGCTCAGCACTTTGTGAACAATTTGTGTTCAACTGCTGGCTATTTGTGTGGATTTTCATGTGAACAAAAAATCTGTACATTTTTTCTTCTGGAACGTGGGGTTAGCTGTGGAAAGGGATAGATTCTTTTTGTAGAATCTGTGTAGAACCATGGTGTTCTTGCTCAGGTTCACTCTGTTTTCATGACAAAATCTATCCTATTTTGTGGTATGAAGAACACTATTATGGAATTTATGTGGACTTAGCTGTGGGGAAAGGCTTTTGCTTTGTGTTTTTTCCCACGGTAGCAGCAAGGCCATGTAGGTCGGGTAAGAGGTAAATTAATTCTGCGTACGCATATTAATTAACCCCTTGCTAGATATCACTTGGAATTAACGGTTGTGCTATTTGCCTACACTGCACTGGAAAGTGTAAAATGGCATCAGGCTGTCCATTTGCCAAAAATGGAAAGAACGGTTACAAAACTGCTACGCGGGGTGTGCGCGGTAGAAGTCATGCCCGGTCTCTTATGCCTAGGAGGTCTATCTACAGGGAACACTTGGAAGCATAACGGACTACGGTCAAACTGCTCCCAACCCCACAGAGAAAGCCTCGGCCCTCACCCAGAGACCGTTATCGAAGGCCAATAACACCTCTTTATCTTCATCTTAGAGGTGTACATGGTAGAAGCGGTGTGCAAGCCCTTTCAGGAGGACAGGTCATACTACTTCATTCATTGGAAGACCGAGACCACTCTCGGAGTTGAAGACACCCGTGGGGAGCAAACCATGGTGCAAGAGCCGGTTCACACCACCGGTAGCATGGATGCAACATGGAGCGAGGAGGCTAGTGAGTTTGTTCTCCTACCCCTCTGTTTTTTCAGGGATGGCTTATACAGGCCCCGGTCACCACGATGGGACTCTGTTGAAGGGATGGTTCATACAGGCCCCGGTCACCACGACGGGTTGTAATATTTTCCATGGATGGTTCCCACAGGCTTCGGTCATCACTGCGGGACTAGCTTCTTTTGGTCACCTGGTTGCAACATTTAGATCAGGGGTAGTATTTTAGGTAACATGTATTAAGGGAGTGGGCCAATGTCCCCACTCCCGTACATTCCCACGGAAATTTTTGGGGCCACCTGATTGTACCATCTAGATCAGGGGTAGTTTAGTAGGTTTCATTGTATAACGGGAGTGGGAACATTCCCACTCCCATAGACTCTCACGGTTTCTTTTTATTTACCATTACCTTCGACTATGGGCATTATCCAACTATTTTCTTCTTCGACAACTATCAGCTTCTTTTCTTTGAAACCTTGATTACTAAGGGCCTCGACTAGTAACTCCCCTCGAGGCTCAGCCCCCAAGTATGATGAGGCTAATTTCCTTAGGACAACAGCTTTATGGTTTTCCTCTCTCAACACCTGTTTTAAAACAAAGGTTTTAAAATTCTTCAGCAAGGGAATTACCACTTCATAGTATCTCATTGAATTACGTTCTCTGGCCTCATACTTACCATTAACCTACTGAACCATAATTTGAGAATCATTAAAGATTTTCAAATATTTCACCTTTAGCTCATTAGCCAATCGCAATCCTGTAATCAGGGTTTCATATTAAGCCTCATTATGTGAAATGCAGCGCATATGGGTAATCTTTTCCTTCATGGTTAATGGGCAGCACCCCTACTCCACTCCCCCCCCCCTTCCAAATGCTAAAAACCAGCCACGTATAGCTTCCAAACTTCCTTCTTTTGAGCCTCCCCCTCGAGTTCAGTTGGTCCAATGGTTTCCACTACAAAGTCTGTTAAAACTCGTCCTTTTATTGCAGCTCTAAGCTAAAATTGTATATCTTGCTCACCTAAATCCATAGCTCATTTCATCATTCTTCCTGAAGCTTCTGGCTTTAAGAGAACTTATATCAGAAGATGGTTTGTGGATAGGATGATTGTGTGTCCTTGGAAGTAGGGTCGCAATCTCCGTGCGGCATGACAAGTGCCAAAATCAATCTCTCGAGGGTTGTATTTCTTTTCTCTGGTCCCTGGAGAGCTCTAATTACAAAGTATATGGGGTGTTGTAGCTTTTCTTTCTCCTTTATGAGCACTGCACTGAATACCAAGGGTGAGGCAGAAATATAATAGAAAAAAATTTCCCATTTTTCTGGTTTCATAAGAGTTGGTAACACTCAAAGGTGCTCCTTCAGCTGTTGAAACACCTGCTCACATTTGTCATTCCAATCAAACTTCTTTGCCTTTTGGAGTACATCAAAGAAGGTAAAAATTTTCTCAGCCCCTTTCGAGAGAAATTGACTCGGAGCCACTAAACATCTTGTAAGCTTCTGCACCTCTTTCACATTTTTAAGCTTTTAATCCTCAATAGGGCCTCGACTTTCTCTGGATTGACATCAATGCCTCTCTTAGTTACCTTGAAACCAAGGAATTTCCTGGCTCCTACTCCAATCACAAACTTGGCCGGATTCAGTTTCATGTTTGTATCTCTTAGCCTCTCGAAGGTTTCCTTCAAATCTATCAAGAACTTTTCATAACCTATACTCTTTACGACCATGTTATCTACATATATTTCCATATTCTTGTAAATCTGCTCCTCAAACAACTTATCAACTAACCATTGGTATGTCGCCCCTGCATTTTTCAAGACAAATGGCATCGTTTTACAACATTACGTACCTACATTAGTTATGAATGCAGTTTTCTCCTTATCTTCTTCTGCCATTAGTATCTGGTGGTAGCCCTTACGAGCATCAAAGAACGCCAATACCTAATATCCTGCAATTGCTTCCACTAACTTGTGGTTGGGGGGTAAAGGGTAACTGTCTTTAGGGCAACATCTGTTCAAATCTGTGAAGTCTATACACATTCGCCAAGTTCCATCATGCTTCATGACCATTATTGGGTTATCCAACCATTATGGATAAAATACTTCCTTGATTACTTCCACCTTTATCAATTTATCTCCTTCTCTTCTACGTAATAGGCTTAACTGCTGGATCGATGTTCAACTTATGAACTGCTAACCTAGAAGGGACCCTTGTGAGATCTGAAGTCCCCCAGGAAAAAACATCCTTACATTCACCCATCAAACTACTCAATTCCTCTTTTATGTTCTCGGGCATGAGCTTTCCTACAACCATTGTCCCTCTGTCTCAAATGGGTACTTGTTCAGTTTCTATGAGGTTAACCCCTCTTTGTACCGAGGCTACATCCCTCATTTTTCTTGCTTCCCTTACTGCTCTGAGGTTACAGCTTTTAGCTACCGCCTGGTCCCCTCATATTGAAGTTATCCCCTTGCTTTTCAGAAACTTTATTATCAAGTGATACGAGAACCATACTACTCGAGCTTAACACATCCATGACCTTCCCAAAATCACATTATACAGGGAATATGCATTGATAATAGTGAAGTTACAATCTACCATTACCGCTTTATCTCCTTCTGCGATCCAAACTGACAGGGTAATCACTCATAGGGGTATATAGGATGAATCCCGAGAGAGGTGTGGCCGACTTTTTCAAGTTATTCCTTCCTATATCCAGTTGATCAAAACATTCAAAAAATATTATTTCAACCCAGCTCCCATCATCATTAAAGATCATTTTCATTCAGAAAATCCCAATTATTGATGAGACCACCATAGGATCCACATACGGGGTCTAATTTTGAACCGTGTCTGCTTTAGAGAAAGTTATTGTTTCATCTTGCCAAAATCTATTGTGCATCGGCTCTTCTGTGGGGACCATGTGGGAGTCAGCCTTCATAACTGAATTTGAAGACCTTTCACCCACAACTCCATTTACCATGTTGATCACCCTACAAATTGGAGGATTTTCTCCATTTCTGTTATCTTGATTTCCAACTGGCTGTTCTCACGGGGCCCCATCCCTTTTTCCTTTCTCTCTATCTCGAGGGTCTCGAGGCTCTAGGCCTTGAGGTCTTCTATCCCATCTAACTCCATTATTTTGGTGCTTTCTCCTGTATGGTGGTCGATCATTTTGGGGTCTAAGAGGTTCACCCCGGTTTCCCCACATAGGACCAGGACTTTGAAATCGTCCTTCCTTTTCAAACCTATCTATCTCCAGTTTCATATGATGCAATCATTTGTATCATGGCCATAATTCTTATGATGAAAATTGCAAAATAAATTTGTAGATCTTCTTCCTGCCTGATTGTTCAACATCGGTTGGGGCTATCTGAGTATCCCTTGCCAAATACTTAAGATTTGTGTTGGAGACCTTTTTATGGGTGTGTACCTCATGAACTTAGGCCTTGCTACTTCCATTGGTTTCTTTCCTCGAGGGTCATTACCTCTTCCTGGCTTATTAGTCATGCTTTTCTTCTTCCTTCTCGTGGCTTCTTCAGCTTTCGAATAGTGCTCCTTCTTGAAGTTTCTGCAATGTTCGAGGGATATTGGTACTCAGTTTCTTGTACAGCTCTATATCCCGCATCCCCAACAGGTATCCAGAGATTACTTCATTCTCTATGGTTTCCACCACCCCCAAACTCTCATCCACATAACGATGATAAAAAGCCTTTGTCGTTTCTCCAGGGTTCAGTTTTGTCTAATACAACTCCAACAGAGGTTTAGTAAACTTCATTTTTTTTGGGCATACTGGCCAAAGAGAACCGCACTGAAGTTCCTATAGGAATGAAAAGACCCCCTTGGAAACTTGTTATACCACTCTTGAGCCTTCCCTCGAATGTAGCTCCCCACTAGCTTACATGTCAACTTTTCATCGAAGTCCCTCGAGTTCATTAGACCGAGAAACGTCTTAATAAATTATTGTGGATCTGATTCTCCATTATAAGTAGGAAGCCCTTCTGGGGATTTTGTATCCACTAGCCAGCGTTACCCTGTTATCGATGGAGTAAATGGTGATCCTGCTGCTTGGCCCAGTGGCCCAACAAATCTATCCAATTCCCTCTTTAGTGCACCTCATGTATCTTCCATTGGTCCTCTCTGCTCTCCGGATACATCCTCTATTGACATCTCTATACGAAATTTCATACATGGGCTGCTATGCCATATACCTAGGATTCATCCAAGTTAGCAAAGCCCTTGAACTTACGTGTGGCTTCTGGTAAGGGCCAAATCCGTGACCAACATGATAGTTTTGTATTCCTGTGATTCCATATCCCTGAGCTTATATCCTATCTCGGTTCTGGGGAGCACAACTATCAAAGTTGTAGGCATTGAAGGGGGTACAGAGTATACCACCCTTGGGGATGTTCTGGGAAAGAAGGTTGAAAGCATGCTTAATGCCCCTCTCAAGCATATCCAAAGTACTGGAATGCTAAATACGGGTCGGGAAACATTACTTACGAGCATATTCATGGCCGTCAAAGGTGTTACATCCCTCAATATACCCATAGGTATCGAGAAAGGCGGGACTTGATATCCAACATCTGCCTTCATCTGAGCTGCTCTCACTAAATCAATCTTTGAACAATAATTTCCGTAGTTTGATTCGCTTCCACAGCCCGTTCATAGGCCTCGATATGGAATCACTAAAAGCTTCTGTGAAATGACCATCCATTTTGTCGTATGACCCAGCGGGTATATCTTGTTCGTGGCTCCTATGCCTCAACCCTCATTATCTTCCGTAGGCCTTGAAGGTTCAGCTATGTCTCGTGGGTCCTCAACTATTGGTAGACTAGGCTTGATGGAACTTTGCACAGCTCCATACCCAACAGTCAAGACCTACAATGCCCCTAACTCACCCACTGAGGCCTGCATCACTTCTTGCTCAACATTTTGGTGCACTGGAGGGTTAACCATCGTTCTTCTACTTTCTCGATAGGGGGATTGTATTTCGTCAGTAGCACATGTCCCCTTTAACATTAACCTCTCGCTCCTTCGAGTATTCATTGAAGCAGACATAAACCAAAAGACCCAAATTTGACTAAATCGGTCCCATCGGGCGTGCCTATTGATGTGTCTCAAAACCGATCAATCTACTCCATTGAATTCTTTGGTTGTGATCTGCAAGAAAACAAGCCTCGGGAGGTCCCGAGAGAAAACTCTCTGATGCTTAAGTCAAAAGAATACTCAAAGGTATATAAAAAGTATGTGAATAAAATGAATACGTACCTGGTATTTATACCGTCTCACTAAATAGTATTTGTCCTTAGTTATAACTCTTAATGTCCACTAAATACGGTAACTGAATATCTTCTTACTCAATACGCATGTTGGGCCTAAATAGGCCCAAGACTCCTTCTGGGCCTTTATCAGGTCTATCCATGATCACAGACAGAGGTGTCACCACACCTCTTCGACTTATTAAACAAGGAATCATAGCTGTGGAGGTATTGGGGTTGTCTAGAATTGAGATACCGCGACTGGTGGGCCTGTTATTCAAGCTTGGACGAACCTCCCTTGGGAAATCTTCCAGCGTTAGCATAAACCCCCAATCACTCTTATCCATTCCATAGCTTTGTTATATTCAGCATTATGTGGAAACCTTGATCTCAAAAAACCCCGATAGTGTCGCAAAGATGGGTGAGACTGTCATCAATAAGACCTTGTCCTTCTTAACCCATGAGCATGCATAATAACATAAAATGCCTTGATCATATGCCTCTAGTCGGTCACCTCCCGCTTAAGGGCATGGGCAGTGGTGGTCTCTTAAAATTAAAAGACCGCTTAAGAGACCGAAAACCACCATAGTGGTGGTCTCTTGAGTGGTCTCTTGTTAAGAGACCACTCACCAGGCTCTTACCAAGAGCCCGGTCTGGAGGCCGCACACGGGCCAGCGTCGCTGACACGCACATGGGCCTCTTTGCGCCTTCTTTTTTTTTCCATGAGTGGGACACGTGTCGCCCCCTGAGTGGGCCATGTGTCCCACTCAGCCGCAATTTTTTTTTTGAATTTTTGTTGCGAACACGTGTCACCCATAGATTGGGCCACGTGTCCGCAACGGTAATTTTTTGGAAAAAATCAGAATTTCAAATCTAGCGGACACGTGGTCCTATCCAGGGCCGACACGTGTTCCCCAACGGCTGGCTAACGACTATTTTTTAAATGGGACACGTGTCCCATTCTGGTGGCGACACGTGTCCCAGCCAATTTTTTTAGACTTTTTTTATTTTTTTATAATTTCTATTTCAATTTTTATGTTCCATTCTCCCACTTTTGTTGCCTATAAATATGGAGCATTTCAACTCATTTCACCACACCACTTCCAAATCAAATTCTCTTACCTCACAAATTCATCTTCTATATTGTAATTCATTTTTTGTGATGGATCCACGAAGAACGTCGAAAGGCAAAGATCGGGTAATTCCAAATTCTTTCAATATGGAGAATTTTTCGCAAAATCTGAATTATCGTCCATTTCAAAATTCGGAATTTAGTGAAAATTCTCCGAACATCCCTCCCCACTTTTATTTCAATTCTCAACATTCATACATGAATTTTCAAAATCAATGCCACTCTTCCCGAAATGCATACATGAACCCTCCTTACCTGAACCACTCCCAAAATGCGAACACCCAATCGCAAAATTCGTACCATAATTTATATGGTCAAAGCTTTCATGCTCCACATCTTGATGCTATAAACGAATCGGGAGCATTTTCACCCCGAGGAGGTCGCGGCTCACCGGGGCAAAATTTTGGTGGTGAAGATGGGCGACAATATGGAAGTCACGATGTTACGGATGGTAAGCCCTATTTTAATGTGTTTTATTTCAATTATGAAGATTCTAATTTATGATTCATTTATATTGCCTTCATTTCCCTTTGGTATATTTTGAAATAATTATACTTGAACATGCAAAATATATGTATTTAGTATATGCATTTAGTATATGCATTTTATTATGCAATCTAGTATATCATTTGAACAATCAAGTACATCATCTAATATGTTCGTGTATTTCAAAATTTCATTAACATAATTTGAAAGTTAGTATATGTTTGAGATTTGTTTTGCTTTGAAAAAATGATTTACTCTTTTAGGAAATGATGTAGGTTAAGAAAATGATGAAGTTGCAATAGTGTCTGGGAGTAAGGTTACGAAGAAGAAGGGTAGCCGGGACAAATAGAGTGTAGAGGATGATAAAATCCTATGTGGCGCATGGTTCGAGCATTCCACCGACTGTGTGGTGGGTACAGGTCAAAATGCTGGTGTGTTTTGGTCTAAAATTATGCGCGATGTGAATCAGTATGCAAATTCCAACCGGTCAATGAAGTCGTGCAAGTGTCGGTGGTCAAAAATGGCTCACGATATTGGCAAATATGTGGGGTGTGAAAGTAAAGCCGCGCGTCACTTCAGTCGGGGCGGGAGTGGCTCTAGCCAAGGAGATATAAAGTCATTGACGCTGAACTTGTTTGCAGATGAAAATGATGGGCAACAATTTTTATTCTTCCATTGTTATGACGATTGCAGGAGGAACCCTAAATTCATAGCACAATATGGCCCGAAGGATACTGATGAAGAAGAATATTCACCACGGGTGCCACCAACACCCCGTAGTGGCGATGATCCTCAAGCTATGCAATATCCATCCCGGCCTATTGGTGTTAAAGCCGCTAAATGCAAGGCAAGGGGGAAAGGAAAGGCCAGGGCGAGAACAACGAATGATGAACAATCAAAAGAATCCGCTAGAATGCAGTGTGCGGCCGCAATTGAAGCAGCTATAAAAAAGGTTGAAATACTTGCGGAGAGTGAAAGAGCTAAAATGGAGTACAACATATCACAGCGGGAGCTCGTTGAAAAACAATCAGAGCGGGATAAACTGATAGCTAACACTAAACTCCTTGATAGTTTGATTCAAAAGGGAGAGTTGTCCGCAGCAGAGGAAGCACTGCGAGATAAATTAATTGGGGTAGTCTACGGTGGAAATTAATTGTAATAGGTTGTTGGTAATAATTGGTCAGACTAGACCATACATTTGTCATTGGTTTTTCATTGTAATTGGTTTTCATCATTTCATTTTAATCGGTTCAATTCCCGATTGCAATTCATCATTTCAAAGCCACAAGACCAAAATAGTAGAGTTGTCATGGACACATCACATCCATTCACATGGGTTCAATTCATCCATTCAAAGCCACAAGACCAAAATAGTGGAGTTGTCATGGACATATCCCATCCATAGTGGTGGGTTCAATTCATCCATTCAAAGCCACAAGACCAAAATAGTGGAGTTGTCATGGACACATCCCATCCATAGTGGTGGGTTCAATTCATCCATTCAAAGCCACAAGACCAAAATAGTGGAGTTATCATGGACACATCCCATCCATAGTGGTGGGTTCAATTCATCCACTCAAAGCCAGAAGACCAAAATAGTGGAGTTGTTATGGACACATCCCATCCATAGTGGTGGGTTCAATTCATCCATTCAAAGCCACAAGTCCAAAATAGTGGAGTTGTCATGGACACATCCCATCCATAGTGGTGGGTTCAATTCATCCATTCAAAGCCACAAGACCAAAATAGTGGAGTTGTCATCTATATAAATGGGTCATTTGTTTACCTTTCATTCCAACCCCGAATTTCAATTCTTCTACCAATTCCCTTCTTCATCACAACCATGACCTCTTCTAATTCCCCTAACAACGATGATGAGCCTCACTTTGGAGAATCATCAAACCCATCAACCTATGATATTCCCAGTTTCCTAACTGATACCGATCCTGAGACAATGAACTTGTTCTTAAATTTGCCAGAAATGGCTAAACAATGGTAGGCAGCCATTGAGGACGAGAGTGCTCAAACTTCTCCAACCTTACCAAAGAAAACCAGAAATCATATCAGAAGAGATCGTGTTCGAGCACAGGAATTACTCCAGAGGCAATATTTTGCTCAACCTCCTAAAAGAATGTACGACGACCAACACTTTCGTCAAAGGTTTCGCATGCGGCGACCTGTATTCGAACGTATATCGGAAGATGTCACCAACCACGATCCTTATTTCAGACAAAGGCCTAATGCAACTGGTAATCAAGGATTTTCGCCACTTCACAAGTGCACGGTGGCAATGCGTCATTTGGCATATGGTTTTGGATACGACCAACTGGATGACTGCTTACAGATGGGCAAAACGACGGTTAGAGAAACGGTGTCTCATTTTGTGAATGCAATTATTTCCGTATACCGTCCAACATACCTCAGACCAACAAATCAGGAGGATATTGCTCGCCTGATGCACGTAGCTCGTGGACGTGGATTTCCAGGTATGCTTAGTAGTAATGACTGTATGCACTGGGAATGGAAAAATTGTCCTGTGGGTTGGAAGGGGCAATTTCAGGGTAGGAGTGGACGTGCCTCAATTATTTTGGAAGCAGTCGCCTCCTACGATACATGGATATGGCATGCATTTTTTGGTATGGCAGGGTCAAATAATGATATCAACGTCCTAGACAAGTCACCATTGTTTGATGACGTATGTGAGGGAAGAGCTCTACGTTTTCCTTACGAAGTCAATGGTCGCAGCTACGATTAAGGGTTCTATCTTACAGATGGAATCTATCCTAAGTGGGCGACCTTCATGCCAGCATATACGGCTCCAAATGACCCCAAGAAACAACTCTTCACAAAGCGTCAAGAAAGTTACCGGAAAGACGTCGAACGTGCTTTCGGTATTTTACAAGCTAGGTTTTCCGTGATTCGCAACCCAGCCCGATACTGGAATGTCGAAACGTTGGGCAATATTATGATAGCTTGTATCATACTGCACAACATGATAGTCGAAGATGAAAGAGACACATATGGGTTGCAAGTTCAACCAAGTGATTATAACCAAATCGATGACTCTCCTTGGCATTATAACGCCGAGCGGCATGCTGATCTTCCGACTTTCAGGCAAAATTGGAGGGATGTGCGCAATAGAGCTAAACATGACCAGTTGAAAAACGACCTTACAGAACATCTTTACCAGCATTTGGGTGGTCAAGATTAAGATGACGATATAGTTTCGTCATCCATGGTTTTTTGGTCAGACTAGATCAATATTTATTTTTTACCTATTTTTAATAATTGGTCGGATTAGACCAATATTTTGATTTTTAAATTGTAATATTGGGTTGGAGTAGATCAATATTTTATTTTGTATTTAAAGTTATTTTTATAGTTGTTATAATTGGTTTCGCGCACTTTTTATGTTTTCCATATTATTTTATACAAAAGATGAATTCTCATAACATTTATTTATTTAATTTCGTTTTAATAGTATCTTCAAAAAAATTGGAATTCATTTTTATTTTTTACACTGAAGCATCGTATTGGCAAGAACGAGAAAAACAAATTATTTAACATATTTTTAAAAAATGAATTTAAATTTAAAATTAAATATTTAAACGTTATATTAAAATAATATGGAAACGAATTTAAATTTAAAAACGAATTTAAATTTAAATACTTAAACTTATTTTTGGTGGACAAATTTATTTAAAATAATATGTAATGGTCAAATTAATGAGTAAGATAGAGAAAATCAAGTGGGTTCCATGAATAGTGTACAGTGGTCTCTTAACCATTGTGGAGAAAAAAAGGGGTTGTCTCTGAAGTGATCTCTTAAACTGATGTGGAAGAGAGAGAAAAAATATATATATTTAATTGATAAGATACCGGTACGGGTGTCTACCACTTACCCATTGCATGAGGCTCTCCTTATTATCGTATAAAAAAGAACACATTTCCCCATTCTCTTGAACGGTCTAATCCAAACCCCTGAATTTCGACCGTAACTCGAGGACCTATTGGTCAGCCCGCCTGTTCAGATCAACAAATCCCTTGACTTGCTCCTTTAGTTTCTCAAACACTTCTTCATAGGAACCAGTGCTTCTGATGGAATAAGAGCTGGAACCACCCCTCGCAACCTTTTGGGCCCTAGCTGTAGAGGGATAATCCCGCACGGACTCGAATTCGCTAGTAGTATCAGTAAGGAAATCTTGGTGCCACTGAAAAAGGGGTACATAATCCTCGTCTAGAGCTTCTGAGGTAGCGACCTTGTGGTCCCTATTTTCCGTCATTTTGTGGAGGTCCCTTTGAAGCTTTCACATTGTGGGATGGCGCCCACTACACCACAGGCTCAATTCCTTCCGAGACTTAACCAAATTTGCCTTAGCTTCTTCTAGGTCTGCTCCAGGCGGTCAACAACGTACCAATATCGACCAGCTTGGAGATAGTGGGACCATGACCATTCCTCGTTCTCATGATGCCACTACATCATATCTTGGAAACAGAAGTCAAATGGGGTCCCATGCAAGGTTTTAGGAGAACGGTAAAGACCCAAGGCCCTACACTACAAATCATAAAGATAAAGGAGTATGAATAAGGCCAAATTTAGAAATATGAAAAAAAAAAATTAAATGTTAGAAAACGCTAGTACATGTTCTAGAGTAATCTAGAATTAAATAGTCATAAGTAAAAAAAGAAAATTGGAAATGATTACAGATATGTTCTTATGCCTGATTGTTCATAAATATTCAGTTACAAACTTGGAAAATACAATGAGCGTGTATATATAGTAGCATCACGTTCGAGTGGATTTCAATTTGGAGTTACGAGTAAAGTTTATACTTTTTACACTTAGGTCCTTCCAAGAAAGTTGGAGTTGTTAAATCACGAAATTGGTGGCACCAAAATGAAATTAAAAAATATAAGATTGTGAGTTTGCAATTAGGCATGTATGGACACTAGTGGAAAGCTTGTGATTAAAGGCACCTTTCAAGGCGATTATAAAATTTTGGGAAGGAACCGCCTTCCCTGGCTACTTCCAACCTTGGAAGTATTGGTTTTCCGCCCCCAGCTGTTTGAAGGCGGTCATTTACGTTATAAAGGCTGTTATATTATAACCGCCTTTGACTGTAACCAAACAAATGCGGTTTATGTAATAACTGCCTTTGTATCATTCAATCCAAAGGCGGTTTTGCCAATCTGCCTTTAAATCTTGTAGTTTTCGAGTTCGGAACTGGGGCCCGAGCAACTTCCGAATGATGAATTGATTGATTTTAGCATGGATGAAGAGCTGAAATTATTTATGAATTCAAAACAGAAATCATGTCCTAATTCTAAACTAGGAAGTTCTTTAAGGGTTTATGAAGAGGTTAGCCTTATAACTTCCAAACTCGGAAGTTGTCTTGTTCTTTAAAAAAAAATCTTCAATGAGGATGGGTATTTCATTTTTATGTGGTAAGAGAGGGTCTTTGAACCCGAACAAGAAGTAGTATTGCTGCCCATGAGCATTGGACAAGGTATGTATAATGTACAATTGAATCATTAGGGATTGAGTTGAATTCACGTGTTTTATGATGTTGGTTTTGGCATCGAATTAGCTTTAACGCTTTAGTGCAATTGATGGTTATGTTTTTGAATTTTACGTGGTGAGTTGATGTTAATTGCATTTCATTTTAGGTGATTGACTATGGATAGAATTGAATGAATTGGTAGAGATTTGAGAAAATCACCCAATTACATCCCCTTGGTTGAATTTTTTATTGTGGTTGCCTTTGAACATGCTTCGAAGAATGGTTTGGCGAGGGCACGTTGTCCATGTAAGGATTGTAAGAACAATGTATATTTGGGAAGGAATAAGATATGTGAACATCTTATCATTTGAGGGTTTCAAACTAGCTATAACTCTTGGGTGTGGCATAGAGAGGTTGTTACGCCCCGTGTTGAAGAAGTTACCCATGAAGAGGTTGATAATTTAGATGTGAATGATGCATTTGATGAGATGGTGGAGGATGTTTCTAGAGAATTCTATGGTAAACCATAAGTTCTTGAAGCTTTGCAAAATGACAAGAAAATATCGTTGCACATTGGTTCTAAGCATTCAATCTTGAGTGCCACCTTGCAAATGATTGAAAGAAAAATTCGGATTGACTGGTAAAAGCGTGACAGAGACATTTGAACTAGTTAGGGAATTTCTACTTGAAGGCAATCTTCTTCCTGACAGATTGTACGCCGCGAAAAGGATTCTTTGTCCTCTAGGAACGGAATTGAAAAAATCCACTCTTACCCGAAAGATTGTATGTTTTTTACAGGACCAGGCGATGAGGTCCTGGACAGATGTCAGGTGTGTGGTGTGTCTTGCTTTAAGTTAAAGGGAGGAGGCATTGCGGTTGGGCATGATGCAGATTTGGTTTCGAAGAAAAAAACACCCGCTAAAGTATTATGGTACTTACCTATCATTCCCTAGTTGAAGAAGTTGTTTGCTTGCAGAGAAGATGCTAAGCTGTTGCGTTGGCATTTTGAAAGAGACTGACCTGTGTATTATGTGATTAGACATATGTTAGAAGGTGAGCAATGGAAGAAGATTAATGTGTTGTACCCTAATTTTGGTTTCGAACCTCGTAATTTAATACTTGGTCTTTCCACTAACGGTATGAATCCATTCGGTAATATGAGCAGCACGCACAGCTCGTGGCCAGTTATGTTAGTCATATACAATCTCCTGTCATGGTTGACAATGAAATGGAAGTACGTCTTATAATCGATGATGATATCGGCCCCGGGCAACCTTGTAATGATATAGACATGTACCTCACTTCTTTTGTGGATGATTTGATGACGTTGTTCAGTGATGGCATCCTGACTTATAATGCTTTCAAAGGAGTGGATTTTACATAGAAGGTATTGTTGTTTTGTATGATAAATACCTTTCCCGCATATTGAAATTTTTCAGGGTACTCAGTGAAAGGGCATTACGCCTGTCCAGTGTGTGAAAAACAAACCTCATTTTGTTAATTGAAGAATGGTTGTAAAACCATTTAACAAGACCATTGGAGGTTTCTTCTGGATGGTCACCCGTGGAGATCGGCAAAAAGTAGTTTTAATGGAGTAGTTGAGGAGAGACTGGCCTTGGTACCGCTCAATGGTCTTGAGGTTTATGAGAAAGTTAAGGTTTTTCCTAATGGTATCAGGAAGAAAAAGCGTAAAGTGGCAGATGATTGAAGTTGGAAGAAATGTTGCAATTTTTCATACTTCCTTATTGGAAGGATTTGGATGTACGACATTGTCTCAATGTAATGCACATTGAGTAGAATGTGTTTGATTCATTAATTGGAACACTGTTGAATATCCCCAGTAAAACAAAGGATGGTTTGAAGGCTGGGCTTGACTTGGTTGAAATGGGAATCAAGAGTAGTTTGGCACTGGTCACGAGCAGAGATGATTCTTATCTTCCGCCCGCTTGCTATTCAATGTCTCTTTCTGAGAAGAAATCATACCATGAGACATTAAGTAGTGTGAAGGGGCCTGGTGTTTACTCGTCTAACATAAGTTCGTGCTTGTCTGTGGATGAGTGCAAGTTGGTTGGACTTAAATAACATGATTTCGACAGCCTAATGCAAGAACTTAATATCGTAGCCATTAGGGCAACCTTGCCTGCTCAAGTACGATTGAGCATCACAAAAATTTGTCTGTTCTTCAAGTTAATTTGTGCAAAAACCATTAGTCATCGAAAGCTTGATTGTTTGCAATCGATGATAGTAGAAGTGTCGTGTAAGATGGAGATGTACTTCCCCCGTCATTCTTTGACATAATGGTCCATTTGAATGTACATTTGGTTTGTGAGATCAAGTTTTATGGTCCGGTGTTTCTGAGGTGGATGTATCCTTTCGAGATGTATATGAAAATCTTCAAACATTTTGTGAAAAAATGTTACAGACCTGATGCAAGCATTGTTCAGCGTTACGTGGCAAAGGAGGTTATTGAGTTTTTATACAGATTATATGAATGAAGTTGATTCTGTTGGCCTCCCAAAAACAAGACATGATTTCTGGTTGCATGGTGTTGGTGTACGACAGGGCAAACTAGTTAGCCCTAGTGCGAAGGATTTGTGTTCAACTCACCTGTACGTTCTTCACAATCACAATGATGTTGTGCCCTATGTAGAGATTCACATAGATGAGATAAGGGCTACACATCCTTCATACAACGAAGCACATTTTCTCCAAAAACACTCTAGTGATTTTGCTTCATGGCTACAATCTTATATCACGAAGGGTGATCATCCACGTTTGGTTAAATGGTTGGTGTGGCGTCCATTGGGTACAGTTACGTCCTATTTTGGTTACGACATTAATGGATTCACTTTTAGCACCAAATCAAGTGATGACAAAGGGGTATCACAGAAAAGTGGTGTGAACTAGTGTCCGGGGTATTACATGTAGGGAAAACAAGTGATGGAAAACCAATGTATGCCTAGAATTGCAACTTTGGAACTTTAACCGAGGTATGGGATCTCGATTACATGATAGTGAAAATTCTCGTGTTTAAATGTGAATGAGTAGATGTAAACACCGAGCAGAATATTGAAGATATGGGATTCACCCTTGTTGATCACAGTCAAGTTAGCTGGAGAAAGATCCACTCATTTTGGCATCACAAGCTCATCAAGTCTACTATATTAGAGACCTCGTAGATCCTTGGTGGGAGTTTGTTGTGAAGGGAAAAGGGATTCAAGAGAGGAAAATGCGGTAGAAGATGTAATCGACTTTGGTCAAAATTCCCTAAATGAATCTAATTTGGAAGACACTATTCTATTGGATGACGATGCAAGTTTATATGGTTTCTTAGGCCGAGTTGACCATGATGAGAGAACGTGGGTGATGGACATGGGAAGATTACTAAAAGGAGAAGGAAACAAAATAAGATTGGGAAGAGGAAGAAGAAGCAAAAGAAGGTGTTCAATTTATATTTGTTCTAAGTTGATTTTATGTGTTGGCTTGACCACCCCATGTACTTCCGGTTGCGAAAGCTGTTAGTCTGAAATGGTAAAACCGTTATAAGGTATCATTTCCCCCTACTTTGAGACAGTAAACCAAACATAACTTAAATTCAAAATCATAGAAAGTGGAAGAGCTAGTAATTATATGTAATCCAGAGAAAATATCATAGCACACATTCGGACATTTAAGCTACATAAGGTCAAATTTGGAGAAATTTGGAGAAGTTGATAGAAACCAAGTCAATTACATTTCTAGCTTGGAACATGAGATAAAAAATCAAATAGAAGAGCTTGGGCTAGGACGTGCTATGGACTTAGAGAGGATAAGTGACACTTGTAAGAGAGCTGACGTCCTTCCAACTTCCATATACGCTCCCTCATTTGCGCCAGTTCCCTACGTACCCATTTGTGGCATGCCATGAACCCTATAATGAAAGTTGGAGAAGATTCGTCTGCATAGTAAACATAAGTTGTTATTATAGAATGAAATCTTTTAAAAATAATGAATATACTGAAAAGCATGTGTTTTATACCTTGCTCAATTCTTGGCCTCTTGTTCGGTTCTCCATCTGGCTTGTGAGCCCACTTCCTATCAACGAAGATCCACTTCTTCCTTGTGTAGTGTTGCTTGTTGAACCACTTGTATTGCTTCTCCTCATCATGTAGTGGCATCCCAGGCACATTTTTCAGGATAAATGTGATCAGATTACCATATGGCAGGCTCTTGATATTTTTTTCGATGTTGCAACCCAAAACATGTGATTGAAGATTACGGCACCTAAATTGATCTTTCTACCCTTAATGATGTTGAGAGTTGCATAACAAGGCCCGGTTAGGTGGCCAGTAATGAGTACAATAATTCTTTCTATCATTCCGTACATTATGAACAGGTCTATGGTCAGCTTACTCATGTTATAACTCTCTAGATTTCCTAAATTGGCATGATCGCAACCAAAATACCTTTCACTAGAGGCTACAGGGTCAACATAAGGAACGTAAAACTGTAGTGGAAAAGCCTCTCTATGGTAAACATCGTTCAAAGCTCCCATGATATCATCGGGAAATACATTTTCATAACCTTTGTACGGAGACTCTATGAATTTGTTAATTATCCATGGACTTAGGTCAATAGTGTACCCGTTAACCTTAGTTGCATACTCTCCATCGTCTTTCTGATGGAAGATTCTATAAAACTGACACACTTTATCAAAGTGGGAATCTTCATTCATAGTCATCAATTTCTCTACATATTGCTCCAAAAAGAACTGAACAAGTTCAGCTAGCTCTATTCTATAGTACTCAATAAAGTATAGCACGTAAAAATCTAGCAATTTACCATGGGTGCGCAAGTCATTGTACCTCGATACGGCCTCGCATAATACAAACCTAGCTTGTTGAGTGGAAGTTGTCCTAGCCTTTTTAGAAGTGCCTTTCTTGGTTCGAACCTTACTCCCATTATTCATTGCACCTTACATTGAAAGGTAATTTTTTCAATTTAAGATTGTCCTACATGCCCTTATATTCCAGTGTTTGAGTACATATTTTGATTAAGAATTTGTTTGGTTTTAGTGTTCATTGGAGATTAATTTTTATTGTTCCGGAGAAGAAGCTTGTGAACTGGATGGATCTATTGCACTTTCAACCTTTGAAATCTACTCTCGATATCTTGGAGAGTACATTTGATGGGTTGAATGTGACAATGACCTTACGTGTAATACAAATCAAGGTATGAAATTCAATATACATTTACAATTAATTAAAGTTTCTAGTTATTATGTAGTTCTATTTTTCTCTAACTATCAGTACAAGGAACAAGCACAGACCTGGGAGTGTGGGTACTACGTAATGTTATATGCAACAGAGTGTGTAAAAGAAATATGATTGGATTTCCTTGAAATTGATAAAGTGAGTATTTTTTAAAGACTTGCCTCCTGATCTTCATCTAAAAAAGGACCAAATAACAACTAACATTATTTACCATTTGCATAGATGTTCCCATGGGATTCTAAGCCGTATTCACAAGATGACATCAATAATGAAAGAAATTGTTTGGCAAGACATATAATTCTTGTACGATCTGCGACTCTTGGAGCTCCAAATGTGGTACCTTAGAAAATTTTCCAATGGTCGTGACATGTATTTTGAGGAATAGAATTTGCATGTTTTCTATTCCTATCTATAGATAGTTTCTTGATTAGCCTTATCTATAGATTTTTGTTAAAACTCCAATCGAGTTGTTGAGTGTTGAGTAGCATTAGTCATTGACATGTCATTTGTGGAATAGATATGTAGGTAAAATCTATTCCTAAGTATAGCTACTTGCTTATTTAGTGTTATCTATACATTTTCGTAAGCTTGTACAATGTGTACGATCATTAAACAAAATTGTATTTTGCTAGATCCAAATTAATTGGGTTATGGCAATGAATGAAATTTTTTACCATTGCAGCTGAATTTGCTTCCAGATTTGGAAGTTGTTCATGTGCATTAGCTATATTTTTTCAAAGACAGGATAATAGATTCCAAACTTGGAAGGATCAAGAACAACACAACTTCCGAACTTGGAAGCTTATCACAATAAATTCAATCAAAAAAGCATATTACGAACGAAAGTGACACTGATGTAGGAAACATGTACAACTTCCGGTACCAAATGTACCAGACCATCTGAAAAGCTTCTTGTAGGTTCCGAGTTCGTAAATAGGAGCTGAACTGGCACCCAATGCATGAACCTCAGAATAGTGCCCGATCGCCCTTTCAGGTATCGGAAGTAGCATACACTTCCAGTGCTGGAAATGTATGCATCACACGATGGACTCATGGTACTTATGAGTTTGAAAGTAGATTAAAGGCGGTTCAATCATCCTGGTAAATGTGAAAATTAACCACCTTCTATGGTTACCAACAAAGGGGATTCTCAAACCCGCCTTTGATTGGTAAGGATCAAAGTCACTACCAAAGAAGGCACCAAAAAAGTTCATTCTCTGGTCCAATAAAACTGAATTTAATCCCCCACCCTACACCAGTGGGGCGATTGGAAGAGCCTCGAAAGTTAACATTGATTATGATACAAATTAGGTTTTATTTATTTATTTTTATTTATTAGAGTTTTTAGAAGATAACACTATACTCTTTATCCCATTGAGTTTTTTTAATGAGGTAGTGTGATTATTTATTTTATTTTAGAATAATGCCCATTAATTCAGCCAAGTTGGCCTTGGAAGAATTCATGTTTCGGTCATGCATTTATTTTAGTGTTTAGAACATCCAGTTCTGATTTGATTAGAATTAGATTTGGTATGATTAGATAAGGCAATATTCATTCAAGATTTATCTTGAAGAATATAGTCATTTATTTTAGGTAGTCTAGTTAAATATGGTTTTAGCTTCTTAAAGCTGCTATAATCCTTTTCAGTTTCTTATTTGTATTTTTTTAAGACCATGCCTATGTACTATAAATCGGGGTGGTTTTCAACATTAATTTTTACCTAACACTTTTCATCAATCAAATATACAACCTTTTGAGTTCATACTCTTTGCTTGCAAGCGATTCCATTGTTGCTTAACCCCGATGGCTAGTTAAGTATCAAAAACCTTGTAATCTGATCCTGAGGGCTAGTTAGAGAGCGAGTCGAAATGGAGTGTACCCCAAGGGCTAGACCTTGAATTTCGTGTGACATCGAATGGTTTGCGAGTTCCCTTGTTTTGTCAAAGATCTTAATTCCGCAATCCAGATTCTTCGCAAGGGGATTCATTTACGGGAAAAAAATCTTCTTCCACCGCCAAACATTCACCTCCACCAGAATCATCACTGCCGCCACTCCGGTCATCTTCACCAACCATAGTTTCAATCACCATTGTACCGCTCATCTTCGACGATCCCACCGCCGTACCGCCAGTATCTTCTCCGTCTCTGACTGCTCCACAACGTTCTCCACCGCAGACGAATCCACCTCCACAGCGTTCTCCTCCGACTACTCCACGGCGTCTCCGATATTCTCCGGTAGCATCTGAAGTCCCAGATCTGTGCAGAAGAAAGTTCAGAGCAGGACACAAGGGAAGAAGAAAGTCCGGCTACTTGAATTTTGTGAAGAAGAAGGTCGGCGAGTGACTAAACGCGCGACTCAAACCTTAGGTGCGTGAATATCACACGCACCTCATTGAAGGCGCGTCTGTCACACATGCATGACACAACCCGTCCATCTCTTCATCTTGTGATATTTTCAACCTCTCGTGGACGGAACTAGCTTCTCACGAGTCGTTTCATATTATCACTAACAACTCTCATTTCGTGAGTTAACGGCCTTGTATTCATATTGCAATCTACTATACATCGCGTGAGTTGGTAAATTTATCGCGATATTTTCAATTTGCCGCGAGTTAATCTGGCTTTCTTGCCAGCTTGTGTCTTTTCGTGAGTTGAAGCAGTTTTAAGCTTAGTCAGCACACAGTCACTACCTAGTCAGCGTCAAGTCACTGTTTACTAGCCGAATTTTGCAGGGATGGCGTGAGATGTTCATCTCCATTTATTTCTGAATATCGTTCATGTTTTGAGGACAAAACTTTTCGACCTCAGAGGGAATGATACGAATTAGGTTTTATTTATTTATTTTTATTTATTAGAGTTTTTAGAATATAACACTATACTCTTTATCCCATTGGATTTTTTAATGAGGTAGTGTGATCATTTATTTTATTTTAGAATAATGCCCATTAATTCAGCCATGTTGGCCTTGGAAGAATTAATGTTTCGGTCATTCATTTATTTTAGTGTTTAGAATGTCCAGTTCTAATTTGATTAGAATTAGATTTGGTATGATTAGATAAGGCAATATTCATTCAAGATTTATCTTGAAGAATATAGTCATATATTTTAGGTAGTCTAGTTAAATATGGTTTTAGCTTCTTAAAGCTGCCATAATCCTTTTCAATTTCTTATATGTATTTTTTTAAGACCATACCTATGAACTATAAATAGTGGTGGTTTTCAACATTAATTTTTACCTAACACTTTTCATCAATAAAATATACATCCTTTTGAGTTCAAACTCTTTGCTTGCGAGTCCATTCTTGCTTAACCCCGAGGGCTAGTTAAGTATCAATAAACCTAGTAATCTGATCCTGAAGGCTAGTTAGAGAGCAAGTCGAAATTGAGTGTACCCCGAGGGCTAGACCTTGAATTTCGTGCGACGTTGAAGGGTTTGCGAGTTCCCTTGTTTTGTCAAAGATCTTAATTCCGCAATCCAGATTCTTCGCAAGGGGATTCATATCAGATTATGTCTACACATTCTTGGAAAATTACCATGTTGCCCAAAATTGTGTTACCCCATTATCCATTGCTCCAAAATACATAATTTTTTTTTATTCTTGACTAACTATTGAAATATTAAATAAATTATTTTTTTGGTGAAATGTTGGAAAGCACTAGCACATGTTCTATAGTAACTTAGAGTTGAATACCTAGAAGTATGAAAGGAAAATCGGAAAGGATTACAAATATGTTATTATGCCCGATTATGGATAAATATTTTGTTACAAACTTGGAAAATAAAATGAGCGTATATATGGTAGCATCACGTTCGAATGTATTTCAATTTGGAGTTATTAGTAAATTTTGTACTTTTTGCACTTAGGTCTCTCCAAGAAAGTTGGAGTTGTTGAATCACGAAATTGGTGTCACCAAAATGAAGTTTACTAATATAATATTGTGAATTTTCAATTTGGGCATGTATTGGTGAACGAAAAAGCCTCGAAAGTCAACATTAATTACTTTTACACATTCTTGGAAAATTACACTACGTCCCAAAATTGTGTTACCCCATTCTACATTGCTCCAAAATACACGATTTTTGTTATTCTTTCCTAAATATATAAATATAAAATAAATTATTTTTTTGATGAATGTTGGAAAGCGCTAGTACATGTTATTGAGTAACTCATATTGGTGCCTATGTGCCTGTTTTCCAGTAGCGACATATCCATATAATAACTAGATTGGTACGGATCAACTTCCTCACAAATATTTATATGTCAAATCTGCAATGTATTAGAAAAAATAAGATATTTCGGAACTAAATTTAACCTAGAAACCAAATTTTATAAAACTTATTTTATATAATTATAAATAAGTAGTATGTAAAATTTTATTCGGTGAAAAAATAAAATTTATTTATTGATATTCTACTTCGATCACAGAGAACTCGAACTCTATGTTTAATCTATTTCATTTAAAAAAATATAAACATAAAGTCATAACAATAAAAAGTATAGTTATAAAATCTTTTAAAAATTTAAAAGAAATGGAGTAGCATAAAAAATTTACAAAATTATATTTTAGTTTTGTTTAATATTAGATTTTATTATTAAAATCTTGATTATGTATTACTTAAAATCTACATTTAGTTTATTTCATTTAGCTAAAAGTATAATTTTAAAATCTTTTTAAATAAAGAATTAGTGGAGTTGCATAACGAAATTATATTTTATTTAATAAAAAAATATACATTAATAATATATATATTTAATTATTTTAATCTTGTATTTCAAGGGTGTCTGCGGGAGGTGTGTGTGACGTCGGTAAGCCAAACATACGTGTGGCATCGGTAATTTCATGTCTGCTG
This sequence comes from Rubia yunnanensis, assembly GCA_037428765.1. Classification (NCBI taxonomy): domain Eukaryota; kingdom Viridiplantae; phylum Streptophyta; class Magnoliopsida; order Gentianales; family Rubiaceae; genus Rubia; species Rubia yunnanensis. The sequence continues at coordinate 94,999,689 of CM075065.1, forward strand.
AGAGGTACGTGTGGCGTTGGTCATATTAATAATCGACGTCGGTAGGCTAAACATGTGTGCGTTGTCGGTCATTTCATGTCTGCGAGAGGTAATTGTGATGTCGGTCACAATTATAATCAACGTTGGTAAGCCAGACATGCTTGCAACATGGATCATCTCATATCAGCGAGTGGTACGTGCGACGTCGGTCTAAAAAACAACCAACGTGGCTACACCAAACATGCGTGCGATGTCGGTCATTTGGGGCTGTGAGTAGTACATGTGACATCAGTCTCAAAAACAACCAATGTCGGTAAGTCAGACATGTGTGCAAATTCGTAAAGACAGGTTTTTACCTCGGTTATTAAAAACCAAGGTTAAAAGTGTACTTTTTACCTCATTTTTTAACCGAGGTAAAAAATATTTTTTACTTCAAAAAAAATAATAACCGACGTAGAAGAACCTTTTTACCTCGGTTATATGCCTTTAACCCAAAAACTGAGGTAAAGGGGGTGAAGTAATATGTCCAGTTTCTTGTAATACATCCTCCTAAGATATAGGCTCGAGGGCCTCACCATCTTGAGCAACTACAATGGGATTGTTGGGATCAAATACCTCATTAATCCAACTGTCATCTACATCTTGATTGAGAGCCCTAATCTCGCCGACAGTATGGATCTGGTCGGAAGACACGATTTGGTCTAATAGAGGAAGTTTAAACCCGTTATCCTGAATGGCTTTATTCCATTTATAGGCCATCTCCTTCCCTGCCTTAGGATTGATGAATTAATCCGACGGTGCTTATGCTTGGAAGGAATTTCTGCCACCAACTTATCAGCCACATTGATACCTCTCATCCTCTTCGAGGGATTGAGCAGAATAAAACACTAATCCTAGAAGCTCATAGTCTTCACTGCCTTATCAACGAACGCTCCAAGCATCGTATGCTGAGCTGAGGAAGTGGCAAACCTCTCTATGATCACCATTTGGTCGGCCAGCTTGACCTTGAATTTCTCAATGTTGGTTTGAAGAGCAGTTTTATCCATCTTAAGACCCTCGACCTCTTGTTGAAGCCTCTCACATTTAATCTGGACAGTTGGAAGGCATTTTTCCATATCCCCAACTTGGTGAGCATAATGATCAGGAGGGCCTATACCACTACCTCAAAGGCCCCATCTAAGGCTCATCGAGTGTTGTTCATAGTGCAAAGGGTGGCAGAGGCATATCGTTGAAACGAGCATAAGAACAAATAAAGAAAGAGACAACCAAAGAATAGCTTAAAGAATCACAGAGGGGACTAAGGTAACCACCTCCCTACGAGTAGAACTCAAGGGATGCAAGGTACTATCTTGATCATTCACCAAGGCATTAGACCCGCTTGAACCCCCAAGTTATGGGGGAGTCTACCCCTACGGCCTTGATATTCTTGGGGGAAGTTCCGGACCTATCAGGACCGCCTCAGTCCCTCTTAAACCCCTAGTTGGCTTCAGGGTTGGCAGACAACGATTCACTGGCAACCGCTAGGGGCTGACTGGTAAAGGAAGAATTCTTTTCACCCCCACCCAATCTTCCAAAGATACCCACTCCAAAGGATGAATAACAAGAAAAAAGGTAAGAACAAAAAGAAAATGAGGAGGAGATAAGGAAGGGGGAGGGATCAAGCCTGCATCTCTATCACTATCCACTACCATTCGCCTCTTGCACATCAATCAATGTCCACCACCCTTCACCACCCACACCACCAATATCACATGAACTGCCCTTCACCGTAATGTTCTTATGGTTCTCCCTGATATCTCACCTGTATGTTTGACTAAAAATTCTAAAATTTGAATTTAAAACTTATGAATAAAATTAAATTTTTTAAAAGAAATTATCACTCAAATAAAATTTAAAAATTTGAGAAATCTGCATATGCGAAAGGTAATATTTTGTTTTTTTCAAAAATACATAAATATTTTTAAAAAACCGTTAAGGTAATTAGAATCCACTTCAATGTATGATGTATTAATCATAGTAACACACATTTTTTTACTTTCTCTCTAAGCATTTCTCCTACCTCTCTCTACGTTTCAATGGCTAAATTACAGCGTGTCTCACCTTCTTCTCCAATCAATAAAAAAACCATACACCGGGGCATTTCACTGGGCTGAAACCTAAAGACACCGCCATGGTGGCTTAAATCCACAAATATTTTGTACAAATTCTCTAATCTAAAAACCCTCCGATATCAAACACACTACCAGCAACCCCCAACTTAACTCCTAACCACCCATTTTAAGGGGAACCATCCGTCTTGTACTCACCAGATAAAATCCAGCAGATGACATCCCATTATGCAAATGCTCTAATTGGAAATTACCCAAAATGAATGCCTACAATGGATAAATTCGAAGCAAATTTCAAGTCCATCAGGTTCATAAGAAAATACCAAATTAGGGATATCGATGATAGGAATGTCCTTCTTCGCATTGAAAACAGAGATGACAACCAGCGATTTTGGATTAAAGCAGTATGGTCATTCAACGGCAACCATATGAGGATTTTGAAATGTACGTCGTATTTCAAACCAACCACAAAATCATCCATAGTTCAAGTATGGGTTACAATCTGGAATGTGCCACTGTATTACTACAACACCCCCTCTATAGAAGAAATTGGCAACCAAATCGGTGTTTACATGAAGATGGACCTTGATATGGAGCAACTTACTAGACCATCAGCACTGAAAATTTATGTGGAGGTCGATCTTGAAAACCAGTTGGCTAGCTCATTTAGGTTAGGTGCTGAAACCAAAAATGTAAAATATATTGTCGAATATGATAGCCTCCCAGTATACCGTAACCACTGCAAAAAAAGTAAGACATGAACTCACTCAGTGCAGAATACTTTAACCTGAACTTGCTCCCAAGCTGAACCCCAAACCCCATCCAAAACTAGAACACGTCCGAATGAAAAATCAAACCCTGGGTTTTAGAAAGATATCCCAACAAAACATCCCCACAATTCATCGGATTTCACTGTCTCTAAAAAAATTGATGCTCATAACCAAGACAAGATGATTGATGATACCCATATTACCATGATGGTTAATCAACCTGAGGCTGTAAACCAAGCTGTAAATGCATTTGATTTTCCAAATGCAAGTTCTCAACAAGATGAACCTACATCAATTTTTCAACAGAAGCGACAAACTTGGGCTACAAACCAAGTTGAGAATTAAAAATATTTACAATCTACGAGTTCTCGACAGGGTGGAAAATTTGAAAATGATACTCCAAATCATCACTCTGAACCTGCAAAGGAAGCTAAACAAAGGGAATTCCTAAAAAAGATCGTCATTGGCTTAATTGAACAAGCTAATGATGATCTGTCAGGTATTCTGCCACACTCCCCAAAATTAGATATTGATACTAACAATGTGGAAATCTCATCTCACAGATCAAGCCCTGAAGGATCTAATAGATTGTCTATACTGGAGAAGAGGGAAATGAAACAGAAAGTTGTTCTAATCCAAGTACTAAAGAGCACCGGTTGGAACAAGTAAGGTTCAAACTTTTAACCTTAGGCCTGAAACCTGTAAAAACTCAAAAAAGAACACTTTTTAATAAAATTAATCAACTGAATCTTAGATCATTAGCAAACAGCAAGAAAAATTATTCCTAATGATTGACACAACCCTTAATTTGAAAGTTTTAATCTTGAGCCTTAGGGGCATAGATACTTCTATTTATAGGGTTTAAAAATGTATCAAAATACATAACATGCAATTTTGAACCCAGACACTCAAAGGATCAATAATAGTTATAATACTAAACTTAGATTTGATCATTTCCATAGTTCTAAAATAAACAGTACTTGGCTATTTTGGAACTCAAACCTTCAAATAAACATTCAAACTAAAAATGCTCAGTTTATATCTACTAGAATCAAACATTCCATCTTTCCAGAAGAAATGAATGCAACTTTCATTCATGCTTCCACTTGTATAACTGCAAGAATGACTCTTTGAACAAACTTTCAAGCTCTTTTAAAAAATAAATACTAATAGGTGGTTCCAATGCCATGATTGGTATTTTTTTTAAATTAAACCACCCGAAGATGGGGGAAAATATATTAGGCCTTCCCAAGCCGTGAAATAACAAAAAACCGAAAAGTAAAGAACGAGTGAAGCCTTAGCTTAGTTGATATGTACATAAGTGAACCATAGGCTCGTTGAAGCAACAATTGTTACCTCTAAAATGAATTAAAGAGTGTAGCTAATTGTTAGAGGATTACAGAAACTCTTAGTTTAAATTCAAGATCATCAAACTTATTAGTGGATCGTAATGACGAAACACAGGTCAGTCAAAATCACCCCAACTAAACTAAGAAGCTTATCCCCTACAAAGATAACAGTCGACAACAAAGCTTCGAGATCCAAAACAAGTTCACTCATCACTGAACCGAGAACAGTCATCAAGCATCTAGTAGCATCACTCAAGCATGAAGTAACTGAGGACAATTAACCTGCAAATAACAGTGGTAATCAGTAGCATCCATTCAATTTACCATTCGTATAGAAGGTGTACCTATTTGGTCGAATCTAATTAGACCTTGTATAGCATTGGATAACATATGAAACCTAAACAGAGAGGAACCAGTCTTGGTTTTTAGACAAACTTTGGCCAGAGAATCAGCTACCAGATTAGCTTGTCTCTGAACATGAACTAGATTGGTTACACCCAAGAGTTGGTTGATATCATCAGCTAATGGGAACAATTGCCAAGGTGCATTTAGAGGTTCTATACTACATTTAACAGCATTGAGACAATCTGATTCCAAGCAAATGGTAGGAGAAAAACCTGCATATTTATCTAAGGCAAACAGAATAGCTTTCATTTCTGCCTCCAGAGGTGAACAGGCCGATGTGAAAATAGTATGCGCAGCAATAAAACTACCCCTCCTATCCCTAATGATCATACCAATTCCACTCATGTTAGAAAGACTACACCAAGCAGCATCAACATTAATTTTATAACCCGTGCATGGCTTTGTCCAAGCCACTTTCAAAATTTTTGGTTTCGGAGATTGTTTGATCAGGGGAAGAAAGGAATGCTCTACAATGCCCAAGTCTATTTTTGAGACTATAAAAACAGGTTTGGCAGTGAACATATAAAAAATTTGATCCCTTATGTGAGTTAAAACTAAACCTGTTACTGGAATGGCAGTATCATATAAACATTTGTTCCTCATTTTCCACAAATTCCAGCATGTTATTACAGCCACAGATCGAATAATGACTGAATGTAATGAGCTCAGGCCAGGATAAGTGAGATAAAAAGAAAGTCTGTCCCATATAGATATGAAATCCCTATCCCTAATTCCCATGAATGGGTGAATCAATTTCCAAACTTGCAAAGCAAAGCCACAAGAATATAAAAAATGGTCCAGGGAGTCTTCATGTATATGACACATGCAACATTTGGAAGGCATGGAAAATCTCAGGTTGCACAGTACATTGTCAAAAGGTAGGAAAGAGTTCATCAATTTCCACATAAAGACATAGACCTTTTTTTCAGTTCTAGAACTCCAAAATTGTTGAACAGAATCAACAGAACCTCTTTGATTTCTGAGCAGAAGGTAAGTTGATTTGAAAGAGAACTCTCCCTTTATACCTGGTTTCCATATAAGTCTGTCTTTCCTATGAATTGATAGTCTAGCTTCCTGTAAAAGAGATATAGCATGAGGAGTTAGGAATGGTGAAATTTTTGGAAGCAGAATTGACCTGTTATGAATAAACTCAGAAACAGTACAAGAAACTGAGATATCGACATTCAGTTGGTCACATAGATCCTCAAGGGGACCTATATCTAACCAGTTTGAAGTCCAGAAATTACAATCACCTCTATCTACTACCATGATTGCTATTGAAAATACAGAGGTCCTTAAAAACCTAACTCTATTAGCATCATGGACTTTAACGAATTTATTACTGATAACCAAACCTTTCACCTTAATACAATGGGAAATTTCTTCACCCGGAAAAATGGTATAAAGCCCCCAGCCCTAGAAAACTCGATAGAGCTTTTATAGATGAGGAATGGCTACAAAACTATACCAACAGCTCAATACACATCCAGAACATATCCACCTCAGATCACAGCCCTCTCCTACTAACCATACAAAGAAATCTCCCATCTTCCCCTAAGCCATTTAGGTTCTTAGATTATGGCTTCAAAGACCTGAGCTTAATGAACTAATCAACCAAAACAGGAACATTCCAGTTACAAAAACAGGGATGCTTAGGTTTTTTCTCAAACTGAAAAGACTTAAAATAGTTCTAAAAGCATGGAATAAACAACATTTTGGTGATATCAACAATAACATCAAAAAGGATGAAGAGGCTATAAGAATTCAGGAAATCTGCTATAAAAATAGTAAATCTACTGAGGACTTAATAGGCCTAAAACACAAAAATTCTTTACTCTCAAAAGCCCTAAATGATGAAAAATTATTTTAGCAACAAAAGGCCAAAGTAAAAAGGTTGAAAGATGGAAATGAGAATACGAAATTCCTTCATGCCTCAATCAAGACAAGAAGACTGAAGTAGAACGACTCTAAAATAAATCCTCCCAAGGTGTATGGTTAGACAACCCCTCAGAAATAGCAAATGAAGTAATTCATTTTTACCAGAATATTCTTATAAATGATTCCAAACCTGACTCCGACCTATTTCAATCACACTTCATAAACCGAATTCCTCCAGTCATCAATGACCAGGAAAATGAAGTGTTCCTCAAACACCCTCCCCTCCCCCCCCCCCCCCGACATAATGGAATTAAAATCCATTGTTTTCTCACCAAACCAAAACAGCTCCCCAGGCCCCGATGAATATATCCCCAGTTTCTAAAACAAATCTGGGACACTATTGCTAAATATCTTATCTCTACCACATAAAATTTCATGAAAGGAAATCTGATACCTCCTGGAATTTCCAGCTCATTGATTTTTCTAATTCCTAAAAAAGATGTGTCAATCACAATTACTAATTATAGACCAATCAACTTGTCTAATTTTGTCAACAAAGTATTTTCAAAATTTTTAGTAAACATAATTGACAAATTGATGCCTACACGGATTTCCGAAAATTAATCAGGTTTTATGCAAGGAAAGGAAATTTAAGATAATTTTGTTTACCATAAGGAGATGACAACATTTGTGAAACATAAGAACCAGCACCCTTATTGTATCCTTAAATTGAACTTGGAAAAAGCTTTCGATAGTATTAGATTGTCCTTTCTAAGTGCTATTTTATTGAAATTTGGATTTCATGCTGCTTTCACCAACATAATAATTTTAAATCTCCCGGCTGCTTATTTCTATGTCCTTACAATGTAAAGCTTGCAGGTTTCTTTTAGCTATCCAAAGGTATTAAACATGGAGACCCCCTTTCTCAACTTTTGATTAACAATTTTTCTGAGGCTTTCTCTAGAGGTATCAGTTTTTGCCTCTCAAATCATAGAATGGATTAGTTTAAGTTGCCATATCCTGCAATACCAATTTCCCATTTTAGCTATGCAGATGACACAATGGTGCTTCTACAAGCCACATTTCCTTACTATATTAAAAGCTTTCTTTGAGGTTTTTGAAGCTACAAGTGGTCAAAATATCAATTACAAACTAAATAACTTTTATATTCGCAGATATGCTAATAGAACTTTGATTCAATATGTAAAACTGAAATTAGGCAGAACCCAAGGATCATTTCCATTTACCTATCTAGGATTCCCTATTTTTGTAGGCAGGATCTAAGGCTACATATTTCCAACCATTAATGGAAAAATATGATAACATGCTAAATAGTAGGAGAAATAGGTGGCTATGTATGGCTGGAAGCTTACCCTAATCAAAACTCTAATATTTGTTATACAACAACACATTAGGGCTATTGTGATCCCACCTAAAATAGTCTTAACTGATCTTAAAAGGAAAATCACATCTTTCTTTTGGGGTGAGGAAGAAAATGGGGCAAAAAAGGTATGGGAAAGCTTAAAAAAACTAGCCTACACAATATAGTTTAGGTCTGAGAAACTTTTGTGACATTTTAGACACATTTTCACTGAAACTATGGTGGAAATATCAATTTGAAATCACCATCTGGTATCACCTATTTTGTCTATCCCAGTAAATGAAAGAAAAAGATGAACCCCATAGCTGAAGCTTTAACTAAAGTTATTCATGGGAAGGGGACAACAAATTTTTACACTGCTAACTGGATTTATCATGGTTGTTTGTAGGATATTTCTGATGAACTCAATAGCATGCTACCTCACAAATCCTCTAGCTCCGACTCTATCTCTAACAAACACCTTTTCTTACCCTGTCTTACCTACCCACTGACCTATTTAATTTTTTACAGCTAGATTTTTTAAATTTGAACAGAGAGGATAGGTTATTATGGAAACCATCCATTAGTGGAGTTCTTACTTTTAGATCAACATACGAGGTTATTTCTTAGAAACAGAGACCATTGAGAATCCTCAAATGGATCTCGCACAAAAATATAACCAAGAATGATTTTGTATTCCTTTGGAAACTAACAAATGCAATACTCCCATTTGATGATATATTATACTTTTCACATATTATTTTGGCATCTAAATGCTCGATGTGTGAAAATTCGGATACATTATCACACTGCTTTGGGTGTGTTTGGCACAACTATGCTTACAAGAAAAAATGGATTATTTTAGTTTAATTTGAAAGTAAGGGAGACCAGCTTCTGCTTTTTGCCAAAAAATAGCATTTACTTCTTAAATAAGCTTTTTTTTTAATAGCTTACCATACACTAAAAAAATTTTAGCTTATAAGTAAAGCACTTATAAAACCCTGCCAAACACACCCTTTAACTCTTGCAAACTGGCTACTCAGATTTGGAATCACTTTGATAATATCTTAGCACTCATACCCCCTTATTTAAAATCCATTTATTATCGATTAACTTATTTTTGGACAACAAAGGGTAACACCCGATTGCATACTCATTTTATCACCATCACACCTTCTTTAGTTAGCTGGAACACTTTGGAAAATGAGAAACAAATACATTTATGAGGGTACCGTGTTCTGCATCATCTATAAATGAGCTGGTTAAAAAGGACTTGTTTAAAAGTTTCTATAAGAAACCTTTCTACAGTAATAAACCTTCTGACAAGTACTGGGTTAGCATGAGCCTATCTCCGCCTCTAAAACCAATTCCCAAGCAAAGAATTAGGATAGTAACATGGCCTAAACCTACCACTACCTATAAGGTTAACGGAGATGCCTCTTGGAATTCTTCTACAAATATATGTGGTATTGGTATCATATATAGTTAGAGACCAAATGGGAGTTTTAGTCAAGGCATTCATTAAAAATGAACCTGCATCATCACCTCTGCACTATGAAATTAAAGCTTTGGATGCAGGATATCATTTTGTTGAATCAGTAAAACTCATGTGCTTCACTTTAGGAACTGATTGTATGCTAGTTATAGATATTATCAGTGACCCAATGAAGGCTCCTTGGATTATGTATGATGAGGCTTTTAACTATCATCTTTTACTATAGAAAACACCAATCTCACACATCCTAAGGCACGGAAACAAAGTAGCCGACTATATATCCAAACTTGCTCTCAATTATCTGAATTCTGAGAATACATACACCTTTTTTACCTTGGATCAGAAATCCAAAGACTTGTTACATTTGGATATATTATCACTCCTGCAGTTAGATTGGTTCCAAAGAATGTATACTACTAATTCACTCATGAAGTTTTGTAGAAAAGAGGAGCTCAGCTTGGCACGGGAGAACTTAACAAAAACTAGGGACCAAATACTTCATGAAACTAGTCACTCAATGGAGATCATGTTTTTGTCAAAACCGATGACCCTTGCTTGGATTCAATAAATATTATCTTGGGGTCAACCTTTTGTAAATCTAACTAGATTAGCTACAGTCTCTCTTATATGTCTAGGAAAAACTTGGAAGTCTGGCCGATTTGTACACATCGACATAGGGGGTGGAGGTGTTGCAATCTGAAATACTACCAACATTTTCCTAGATATTGGTTTTTGATTACTAAGGACAATTCAATTCCAATGGCCTTCAGTAATTATTGGTTCAAGCTAATACTTGAACCCATAAAACATACTCAAATAAATTACAGGTCTAGAGAACCTAATATATATATATATATATATATATATATATATATATTAGAGAATATCACCTGTAATGGTGATGGGTTTGGCAGACCTCTACCTGTTTATTAATTAAAAATAAAAGTACAAAGAAAGAGAGGAATGTAAAGCCTTACCTCAACAAAATGTAGTAGCCATGATTTTAAACTATACATATAACCTATAAAACTAACCTGGAGAATATAGCTATTTCCAAAGAAACCAAAAAATAAACAAGTGTTAAATTTAGACAATGTTCAATCAATCCAAAGTACAACGTGGATATTCCATCTAACGTAGGGAAAATACATTGCATCAAGATGAATCATTTTTTAATACTGCTTGGTAATCCTGCAAAAACTAAAGTGTTATTTACCTGATTTAAGCATGCCGATTTAGCTAAAGAGTCTGCAACCGAATTCTCCTCCCTGTAGATATGTGAGATTGTGTAATCCATTTGATGTAGCAGCATCCAGATCTGTCTGAGCTTCTGTAAGATCATCCATGGGGTTTTATAACACTTTTTGATGTCATTGGCTAGAAGCTCTAAATCACTTTCAATCTGTATTCTATGCATCTTGTGTTGAATGCACAGTTGAAGTGCATAGAGCATGGCTTCTGTTTCTACCTGCAGAGAGTTGCATGGTGCCAAAGGCTTCATAGCTGCAATAACTATGTGGCATTGATTGTCTTAAATAATACACCCAGCTCCTGATGCTCCTGATTGTAATATTGACCCATCAGTGTTTAGTTTGAAATGTTGTGGTCATGTCTAGGAAACTTTTTTGCTAAGATTTTGTAATCTCAACCTTTGTACTAATAATCTAGGTCCTAGAGTAGAGGATACGTCCCAAATGCAAGGTAATCTCATACATAGAAGTATATCATTTATCTATAGCATAACATATCTAAAGATATAATAACTGGAAGGCTTAAGATCCTCAAATATGTATTTGTTTCTCATTTTCCAGATACTCCAGGTAACAATGTTTGGTATGGTTCTAATTAAAGGACTGATTTCTTTGTTTTTAGAAGGTTTATTCAAGTATTGGAAAAACTAATCCCAAAGAAATTCAGTCTGAATTATAGATATGTTAAGAACCTTATCAATTCTACCCCAAATGTGCTAGATTATGTTACAAGATTTAAATATGTGGTGTATTAATTCTGAGTCTTGTTAACAGAATCAGCAAATTGATGGAGGACAAAAATAAAAATCTTCCAGAACATCTGGAAGTGCAATCAGCCAATTTAGCAATCTACAACTAAAAAATTAATCTTTTTTGGAATAGTTGAGGACCAAATATGTCTAAATGAATGAACTTTCTCTTTTTTATGTCTTATGATCTCATAAGCTAATTTGAGAGTGAAATCTCCATTTGGATTTGGTTTCCATACCATGATATCATCATAGTTTTGATTCAAAAAGTAATTTTGACTCAAGATTTGGATCACTGATTAGGGGAGACCTGAGCCTAAAGTCTGAGTGATGGATATTTGATCCTTCAAAAAATCAGACACTGAGATGTCTGGGAAGGCAAGATCTGAATAAGATTCCCAAAGATAAGAAAGAGGGCCTAAGTTTGTCCAGTTGCTTCCCAAAAATGAATTTTACCTTTCCCTATGATTATTTTTGTGTTAGCCAAGGAAATGTCACTAATTTATTTTATTATTTTCATGTTCTTATTCTTTTATGATGATCAGGTATAGACCACATGAATTTTGTCCAAAGGGAATTGCCTATCAGAAGTTTCCACCATATCTTTATGGAAAAGCTTTTAGTCATTGTGTGCAAATTCTTAAAGCCTAGACCATTCTCTTCTTCAGGATAGCTTAGTTTAGTGTATGTTTTCCAGATTATTTTTGATTTGTTATTGGTTAAGTTAGAGTTCCACGGAAATTTGGCCAAGCTTTTATGGATTAGATCAATTATATGATTTTTGGCTTTAAAAATGTGATTAAGTGAAGTGGTATAGATAATAAAACATGTTTAATAAGAATCATTCTCCTTGCAAGAGATAAAAATTTATTTTGCCATGAATTGATTCATGATTGTATAGAAGTTACCATATTTAGGAAGTAGATATTTTTTGCTCTATTAGTGAAAATTGGACTTCCTAAATATTTGAATGGGCAAGCTTCCTTAAAACATGTTTGATTCAGATTTAGTTAGATTAAGTGTTCGTGGAGGTGTTTTTTTAGACATGAAGAAAGAGGACTTTTCAAAGTTAACTTTTTGGCCTAAAGCCAGTTAATAAGATTTAAGAAAGTTAATTATAGTTTGTAGCCCTGATTTGGTATATCTCAGAAGGATGGTTGTATCATCTGCAAAAGTAGATGGGAGATTTGGAGCAATTCTGGAGGTAACTTGTAGTACTGAAGTGAGGAATGCTAAAGAAGGAAATTCAGGTTCCTTGAGAAAGCTTCGGCTACAATTAGAAAAATAAAAGGGGGGTAGAGGATCCCTTTGCTTTAGTCCTCTGGTTGCTTGAAAGAATCCAAAAGGTGAGCTATTGATCGATATAGAGTAGAAAGATGAGCTTATCACTACCACAGAGATCCCCCTCTGGCACCAGTTTTTTAACACCAGTTATGAAAACCGATGCAAATCATGTTTTAGTAACGGTTTTTTTGTGTGTTAGCACCGGTTGTAAAACCGGTGTTATTGTGGCAACGGTTAAAAATATTTTTGCACCGGTTATTTAAATAAAAACTGGTGTTATTTTTACACCGGTCGGGAAACCGCTGCTAGAATTTGTGGAAACCATTGAGAGTTTAGCACCGGTCAAGAAAACGGTGCTAAGAATAACGATAACCGGTGTTATATTCTCACCGATTTTAAGACCGGTGCAAAGAATCCTAGAAAACCGGCGTGATGTATGTTTTTGGCACCGGTTATAGGAACCAGTGTTATGAAAATGTAGAAACCGGTGCTGAATGAATTCATGGATAAAGGCGGGAAAACTGGCACCAGTTTTGTGTACTATTGACAAAAACCAGTGCTAAATCGAGCATTTAATGCTCCGAACTTACCCACTTAAATTAGTTCTGAACTTGAATTTTATCCATTATTAGATGGTAGATTTATTGGGAAGGTGTGCAATAACTCAAACAAATGAAGACTCATGGAAGTAAGTATTCATTAATTTTTGGAAATTTCAATCAACTAGAACCATAAATGCATGATTGGAGGTAGTTTTTTCGTATTAATTATTGGTTTCTCTATGCCTAGCTTATGTTGGTTGAGTATCGATCATGTTGTGAGAGTGTAAATTAATGAGTGTTGATGTGAACATTTTTGTGTTTCTTTTGGTAGATGGTATATATATTTATATGTTTCCCGAGAACATGCAGTTGATCGATTCGCATACTTAGTCACGGATATGACACGTTTAGTATTGTGTAGCAAAAAGATCGTGTTGATTTTTTGTATTTTTTACCAATGAAAATATGTGTAATGGTGTGTTTTGTCTTGTTTAGATACAACAGACTGAGAATCAATGTTTGCATGGAGGGAAAAATTGGTTAACTGTCCATGTGTAGCTAGAGGGAGTGGTGAACATATTGCATTTATTGGTTTGTTCTAGATTATGCCTTTGGTCGGGAGGAGAGGATACTTTGTCCATGCAAAAGATGCTTATGTCGTGATCGGTTTGATGATCGTGGGGTTGTTAGATTTCACTTGTTGAAGAACGGATTTGACGGAGGTTACATTGTATAGACATTTCATGGAGAGGCTGAGCAAGGATATGATGGTGGGTTTGACAAGGTAGATGGAGACAAATGTACAGTTGATGGTATGTTCAATGACATTGTGAGAGATTTTGAGGGGAAGCCTACAATGTTGAGTGCTTTGCTCGACGAGAAAGAGAAGCCATTGTATCCAGGATGTAATAGTAAGGATACCGTAATCTCTTTTTTTATGGAGGTTTTCAATTTGAAAGCTACAAGTTCTTGGAGTGATGCAAGTTTGAATTCACTACTAAAGATTCTGAAGGATAAGTTTCCGGAAGGGAATGGAATTCCGAAAAACTATTACGAGGACAAGAAAATATTATGTCCACTTGGTTTGGAATACAAGAAAATACACTCATGTCCAAATGATTGTGTTTTGTATGACGGTGATTTGATAGATGCGGTTGAATGTCCCGTGTGCCAAAATGCAAGATATAAGGGTGTGACGAATGATGATGATGGGTGTTTGGCTAAGAAGAAGAAGAAGGTCCCATTGAAGTGTATGTGGTATATTCCTATAATTCCTAGGTTGAAGAGGTTATTCGCAAATTCAGAAGATGCGAAGAACTTGCGATGGCATGGAGAGCGGGAAAGACTACATGACGACAAGATAAGACATCCGGCGGACGGTGAACAATGGAGAAATTTTGACAAGCGATATCGTTCCTTTGCTTCGGAGGTTAGAAATCTCCGCCTTGCATTGTGTACTGATGGGATGAATCCATTTGGTAATATGTCATCGAAGCATAGTTCGTGGCCCGAGATGTTGGTTATATACAATTTTCCCCCATATTTGTGCATGAAACGTAAATATGTTATGATGCCTATGTTAATCTCAGGTCCTAGACAACCCGAGAATGAGGTTGACGTGTATTTGAGACCATTGATCGATGATTTGAAGATATTGTGGGAAGATAAAGGGGTGTTGGTATTTGATGGCCATATGAATGAGGAGTTTCAACTTCGTGCCATGCTTTTTTGCACGATTAATGATTTTCCAACCTATGGAAATTTGTCGGGGTACGTTGTGAAGGGGCACAAAGCATGTCCCATTTGTGAGGAGAAGACTAAATTCAAACAGCTAAGACATGGAAGAAAGACAGTGCATCTTGGCCATAGAAAATGGCTCCATGGAAACCATAAATACCGGGATAATGTGGTCAATTTTGTTGGCGGGAAAGAACGAAGGAAATCCCCTACACCACTAACTGGTGTGCAGATTCACAGTAAGGTTAAGAAATTGAGAGTGGTGTAGGGAAAGTACAAAGGCAAGGACAAAATACATTGTGGTGGGCCATGGAAGAAAAGGTCAATATTTTTTTATCTACCATACTGGGAGCATCTTGAGGTTAGGCATTGCCTAGACGTGATGCATATTGAGAAAAATATTTGTGAAAGTTTGATAGGCACCCTCTTGAATATTCCTTGGAAGACGAAAGATTGTTTGAATACCCGGTTGGACTTGGTTGATTTGGGAATCAGAACTGACCTCGCCCCAGAAGTGAAGGGTAAGAGGACGTACTTTCCCCCTGCACCTTATACCTTGTCTGAGGAGGAGAGAATCTCAGTTTGTGATAGTTTGAAATCAGTGAAGGTCCCCATTGGTTATTCATCGAACGTGAGTCGGGTAGTTACGAAGGATTGTCGGATGACGGGGTTGAAATCTCATGATTGTCAAGTTTTGATGCAACAACTTTTACCTATTGCTATTCGTGGGGTAATGGAGGCCGACGTAAGGCACTCAATCACTAGACTTTGTATGTTTTTTGCCTCCATATGCCGGAAGTCTATTGACCGGGACCATCTGGATGTCCTACAAAAAGATATTGTTGTTGTGCTCTGCAAGTTGGAAATGTATTTCCCTCCATCCTTTTTTGATATAATGGTTCACTTGGTCGTCCATCTAGTGCGGGAGGTACAGCTATGTGGTCCAGTTGCCATGCGTTGGATGTATCCATTCGAGCGTCACATGAATGTCTTTAAGGGGTACGTGAAATGTATGAGTCGGCCGGAAGCTCGTATTGTTGAGAGGTGTGTTACTGAAGAAGTGATTGAATTTTTCTCTTGCTATTTGCAGGGACACAGAAAATTTGGGGTGCCCCTGAATCGACATGTTGGGAGGAAGGAGGGCAAGCCGAGGTCGAGGGGAACGTTATTTACTCCATTGAATAGTGATCTGATGTCAGTTCATTTGTATGTGTTGAGGAATTGTTTAGAGACTACTGCTTATGTGACCGAGCACCTTAATTCGATAACAGAGTGTCATCCCATGTTGCCCCCTAATAAAGTTCAGTTGGAGCACAATGACAAGTTTGTGAATTGGTTATATGATCGATGCAATGTTGTTGATTATCACCCAAAAATTAGGGCATTTGCGAGGAAGCCTAACTGCACGGTTTTGAGGTATTTCGGATATGACATAAATGATTTTTCTTTCGCTACTAGGGACCAAGATTTGAAGAGCACGACACAAAATAGTGGGGTATACATTGAGTCGGAGACTATGTGGCAAGCAAGTAAGAAAGACAAAAAATCGGTCCTAGCTATGATGTCGTTCTATGGTGTTATTGATGAGATTTGGGAGCTTGACTATGGAGAATTCAAGATTCCGGTATTCAAGTGCCAATGGTTTGATAACACAACTGGGGTTCGAAATGATGATCCAATGGGATTTACCCTTGTTGACCCGACTCGTGTGGCATATGAAAATGATCAGTTTATTTTGGCTGAACAAGCAAGACAAGTTTTCTATGTAAATGACCCGTGAAATGTAGGTTGGTCTTTTGTGGTACAAGGTTAAATTGATTTTGAGGTTACAAGTGAAAGGTTAGAGTTCCCCTCTATTTCCCCTCTACCTAGTGACAACGGGATTGAGGCGGGAGCCATACGGAGGAAACATAAAGATGGCATTTGGATAGATGATGATGGCCAAGAACTTCGAGACAGTCAATCCAAGAAGATGAAGTTGGTTGTAGACAAGGGGGGGGGTCGAACAATAATGTCGAAGTCAATTTTTTTTTACCTTTTGTACTTTGTTGGGTTTTGTTGACCCTGGAAACTATTGTACAACTATCTCCCAATTTGTTGCCATTTCAAGCAGTTCTATCCGCTGCAACGTACTCCAGTGGTTTTGCTAAAGACTGGTAAAAAAATTGACTTTCTATTCCTATTGTAGGTTCTGGCAGCTGCAGCGCGCTGCAACTCTACTGGTTCAGTACGCTGCAGCAATTTTACACACACATGAACCTGAAACGAATTGCTTATGCAGTTCGTTTCAGACAGCAGCACAAATATGTTATGTGGCTTGAAAGCTAACATTCCAAAATCACATCCAAACAGTACCAACAAAGTAGCAATGTATGTTTCGAAAGCAAAAAATGTACGAGTCAGACACCCAAATTAAACTAGCAAATGAAACAACCTAATAATACAAAGATGTGAGCTCAATGTGGGCAGTCATTTCCTGCTCGTCCTCTTCTCCAGCGTGTTGGGCCTTGGCGAATCAAAGGTAGGGATTGGACTCAATTCATTGATTCTCTCGCCACACATGGCTGTGAGAATCTTCCCAACCTGCGATGTCCAGCGCACCAAATGATCCACCTTCAGTTGCAATGCTGCCAAGTCCCCATTCGAGTTCTCATTCTATGATTTACTTGTTGCCGCCCTAGATGACTCAGGAACGTTCTTCTTCTTCGAGAATATGAGAGGGTTTATGGGGAGCTTTGGCATCATTGTGACATCATCATCTTTGTATCTGCAACCTGCTTCCACGTATATTGCAGTGATGAGTGAGGACAAGCCTATGCAGTTATGGGCATTTACACAATCCCAGATGTATGCCATTATTGTACTCCTAACATCGATGCTCATGTTCTTATTTATCTTGTATAGTAGCAGTATACGGGACCAATGAACCTCGCTATTCAATTTCACGGGGAGTAGCCGGGCAGCTATGAAACTGTACCACACGTTCATGTCTTCAGTCAAGTACTTTTTCTCTATGTTGGACCATTCTTGTGGTAGATTCCGAATTACTGTGTCGCTGTCATCACAGATTTCTGTGATGATGTCTTCCCATGAAGCTTGTTCAATTGCAGTGTCAGCGGCTTCGTACAAACTCGAGGGCTTTGGTGGGATCCTGTAGAACTTGTTGATCAAATCCGAAGACAACTCGACCAAATGACCCCGGAGGAAAACAGTTGCAGAATTCTTGTACTTCATGAGCGACAGGTATTCACACGCCATGGTGTGGTTTGCACTCGGCAGTTGTGCAATGAAGCCTTCCCAGCCATGCTCCTTCACATAGTTCCTGAAGGGTTTTTCCAGCCTCAACCCTCTCTCAAGGATGAGGCCCCTTGAGATGAAGTCCTTTTACACAGTAATATGCTCAGTACAGTCTGCCTCTGCAGCTGGTATGGGCTCAGTCGACGGAACAATCTGAGTCCCGTGCTCGACATCCTCCCCCTCCAACACTCAAGCCTTTTTCCTTGGGTTTTGGGTGTTGTTTTTTGCTTGGTTGCACCTTTTTTGGGGGCCATGTCTGTTAAACTAAATGTGTTAACAGAAGCCAGAATGTAAAACGGTAAATAATACATAATAAAAAAGGTAAATAATACAGAATCAACTTATTCTAAATTAAGTATTTTTTCTCATAGGCTGAATATGGAATAATTTTTATTCACAGTTAATCCCAATTTCAGATAATATTAACAGAAGTAAAATAATTAAACTAGATGGACATTCTATAAATCCTGGGACGAATCAATGGGCCACCCAGAATCACATTTCATGAACAATCAGGGTATGCACAAAATTATACACCAATGCCGAAAACAAGAGCAAAGTGAGGGCATTGACATAATGAGGCATTATCATGAAATCAACCCTTGAGCAAGAAACAATTTCATGAACAATCAGGTTATGCACAAAATTATCATATCATATCGGAGCACGGGTTATGTCATCTAGAATCACATATCATGAATAATCGGGTTATTCACAAAATTATTCACCAATGCCGAAAATAAGAGCACAATGAGGGCATTGACACAATGAGGCATTATCATGAAATCAACCCTTGAGGAAGAAAAAATTTCTTGGTACAAACCTTAGGAAAATAATCCCCTTACCTAATTCAGAGTACGGTTTGTTGATGAGTGGTGTTTGGTGTAGAGTCAACGATGGTCGGACAGAGCTTGGCCAATGAAGGGGCACGGCTGGAGAAGTGGACGGTGGAGGGAGCCGGGACGGTGAAGGGAGCAGGGCACAGTGGAGGTGGCAGGGGATGGCGCCGTGAGAGTAGAGGACGGCGGAGGGAGCAAGAGTCGATGGAGGGCTTGGGAATGGCGGAGGATGGGGCTTGGGAACGGCGGAGGAATGGCTTTGGAAACGGCGGATGAACTTGATGGAAAAGCAGAGGTTATGGGCCAAAGACTAATACACAAACACCTCATACTAATTGGGTTGAAGTTTACATTTGTTTTGGGCTGAATGTTAGACCGATTGAATATTAAGTTTTAGACTCGAGGGGTTGATGGTCAAGTGCTTGCAGGCTCGAGGTCTCGAGGGGTCGAGGCTTGATGGTTCGAGGGCTCGAGTGCTTGAGTGCTAGATGGTTCGAGTGCCTAATGGCTCGAGGGCGGCAGGGCTCGAGAGCTTGAGTTCTCGAGGGATCCAGAGCTCGAGGCCTTCTAGGCTCGAGGGCTCGAGAGCTTGAGTGTTCGAGGTATCCAGTGCTCGAGGGCTCCAAGGCTTGAGTGCTCGAGGACTCCAGGGCTCGAGGTCTCGAGGGGTCGAGGCTCGATGGTTCGAGGGCTCGCGTGCTTGAGTGCTCAATGGTTCGAATGCCTAATGGCTCGAGGGCTCCTAGGCTCGAGAGCTTGAGTGCTCGAGGGATCCAGGGCTCAAGCCCTCCTAGGCTTGAGGGCTCGAGAGCTTGGGTGTTCAAGGTATCCAGTGCTTGAGGGCTCCAAGGCTTGAGTGCTCGAGGACTCTAAGGCTCGAGGTCTCGAGGGGTCGAGGCTCGATGGTTTGAGGGCTCGAGTGATTGAGTGCTCGATGGTTCGAGTGCCTGATGGCTCGAGGGCGGCAAGGCTCGAGAGCTTGAGTGCTCGAGGGATCAAGGGCTCGAGGCCTCCTAAGCTCGTGGGCTCGAGAGCTTGGGTGTTCGAGGTATCCAGTGCTCGAAGGCTCCAAGGCTCGAGGGCTCCAAGGCTTGAGTGCTCGAGGACTCCCGGGGTCGAGGCTTAATGGTTTGAGGGCTCGAGTGCTTGAGTGCTCGATGGTTCGAGTGCCTGATGGCTTGAGGGTGGCAGGGCTCGAGAGCTTGAGTGCTCGAGGGATACAGGGCTCGGGGCCTCCTAGGCTCGAGGGCTTAAGAGCTTGAGTGTTCAAGGTATCCAGTGCTCGAGGGCTCTAAGGCTCGAGGGCTCCAAGGCTTGAGTGCTCGAGGACTCAGGTGCGAGTGCTCGATGGTTTCAACGCATCAAATGGGAAAACTTGAAATGATTCCAAATATCAGTAGCTAAAACTGGACTTATGCTTCCATAGGTAGAAACTGGGAATCTTCCATGTGAAAGCGCAAATGAGACTGTGAAAAACGGTAGCCATCGCGAAAGAGCAGAAAAAAAATCCAAAGCCATGAAGGGAAGTAGTCCATAACCTGAGACAGAATAGAGGAATTATCAGGAGTATCAATCTTATTTAAAGGCTTTCCTATGGATTCTAATATAAGGTGTATGAATACTATCCATATAGATTAAGCCTTTAATATGTGTCGGAATGTTGGTCACATGCAAAGGAGAAACCATCGCAGAGCATGCTTGATATTTCGCAATGGCATCTGCAACTGAGTTACATTTTCTATATGTGTGCTTGAGGGTAGCATGGGATAAAAGAGTGTGAACTCAGAAAACTAGAGGGTATAGGGTCCATTTGGAAACTGAAGGATTATTAATCATATTTACTGCCTGTAGCGAGTCAGATTCAATAATGAGGCTAGGATATCTGTCCAGACAGATCTGACAGGCCATAAGAATTGCCTTAACTTCTGCTTCCAGTGGAGATGTGGCTGTTATGGTCTCTGATCTAATAAGGATTGGTAAACCTTGGTGATTGCGAGCAATTAAGCCAATTGAAACAGAGAATTAGACCAAGATGCATCCACGTTAACCTTGATGAAACTGTGATCTGGAGATTCCCAGTATACTGTGGAAACATTTGGCTTTGGTGGTGGTATGGGGGGAAACATCAGAGATGGGAACTAAAAACTTAGGTTTGGAAATATAGTTGGGAAGTAGGGAGAGGAGGTAATGGGAAGGTAGAGAGTATCTGTAACTTCCTTGCTCGATGGTTTCAACGCATTAGCGATTAGACACGTTTCTTTATGAACGTGGAAGTCTCTCGCACACCATTTATTTTGGGATAGAGGGAGTATAAGATTTTAAATATTTTACGATCTTTTCCAGGTCCTGGGGAATATAATACATATCCCTCCCATTCGTATGGATTATTGTTTTTAAATTAAAGCATTTAAAATTATAAGACACCAAAATGTTCCAACAATGCTTCATTTTCATTCCCTCCAAAAGTTTCCATTTTCCCTCCATATCCTGAACCCTCGGTTTCCGTACCCTTCCCTCCCCACCACATTGAACCGAGTTCTTTCTACCCACCACATCCTTAATCTCAAGTTCCCCCTCTTCCCACCATAACCCCGTGCAGAAAAAAGAGTGAGAAAAAGGCTTACATTCAGATGAACACAATATGAATGTCCGACGTCAGTCATAGTTAATCGCTCCATACGATATGTTACCGAACAGGGACCGATGTCACAAAGGTCAAGGAAGTGTTGAAATTAGCAATATTTATGAATATATGAAGTTGCTCTTAACTCGGTCTGTGCGACATCGGTGTTTCTGCTTGCGACACCACTTTTATTCAGATCTGTTACTATTTCCATATTGAGATTAATGTCGTTCACGTATGACTATATTATGTGCATTTCTGGGTACTGCCCAATTGTAACATAAATATTGTTTCCTGTGTATTGGTTGTCATATGATCAAAGAGAGTTATTGATGGACTTCTAGTACTTAGATGGATGAATTTGTCTTTTCACTGGTCACCCTAAAAATCTTAATGTCGTACAACGTAGAAAATGGAGGTTAAATACAATTAATATTTCAATTTTATATCAACCTTATATGTATTTTAATATATTGTTACATGTATTTGTAACATATGCCATAATTATGTTGGTTTTAGTTAACATGTCAATCATTCCCACTATAATTGAACAACAATTGATGGTTGTATGATGTTTAGCCATTTCATGAATTATCTCATTTTAAATAGCATGTAATGGCTATCGACGGTCGATTGTTTGCCTCATCGAATATTTAATATTATATTATTTTATGAAAAATGAGATCTAACCGATTAAACTATGACATCACATAACTTGGTTCCAGAATAACAACCTATCAACGTTGCATGTACTAGCATTTTTTTACGTCTTCGGCCATTCAAAACGGTGCTGAATTTATCAGTGTTCCACGTTACTAGACAAACCACATGGATCCCCACTATGTGCGATGTTCCTTATCATTGCCCACAACATCACTCTTATTAAGATTGACGTCGTCGTTGGCGACATCGCTGCAATTTCTCTCCCATCAGCTACCATCATGCAATGGTCGACGTTGTATGCTTTTGGATGCCAACGTCTATCTTAATGATGTTGCATCTGTGGTCTCCTATCATCAGCCTTCTTGCATGGACCGACGTCGGTCACAATATCTGTCGATGACAGTACAAAACTGAGGTAAAAGGCACTATTTACCTCGGTTTTAAACCGAGGTAAAGAATGATACTTTTTACTTCGGCTGTATTTACCTCGTTTTTTATGAACTAAAAACAACAGAAAAAGGCCCCGTAGAACCGAGGTAAAAGGTTTTGTTTCTTATAATGAAGTGATCTTGACTAGGTGAACTAAGAATCCAAATCTCAGTAGAACTGAGTTTAGGAAACCCCAAGAAACCATATCAAATGCTTTATGCAAGTCCAACTTCAAGATTAGATTGTGGTTGTCACACTTGTTATTAAGAAAAATGACCATTTGTTGCATTTAAATGATATTATTTGCTCACTAGTGAAGAAGGGGTTATTAAAGATGGTTCTATGAGAAAACACTTTAAAACCGCTTTCTATCGCCCCTTCTTTGATCAATTTCAATCAAAGGCGGTTCCAAAACTGACTTTGTTTGGGTTCGAAATTGGTTTCGAATTTGGAACCTATATTTGACCTACTACAAAAATGTGCTGGAAACCAATCAAACCCAGATTTGAAATTAAGAGAAACAACAACATTTGTATATATTTTGATTGAATAACAACTAACATTATCATTAATGAAACCCCGTACAACAACAACATGTATATGCAACCATGGAGAAATACAACATGTTAATACAACACCTTAATCTGCAACCCTAAAAAACACGAAAGCGGCGGACGGAGCAGGTCAAGGGCGGACCGGAGGGCGGCTGAGCGGAGTGGAGGTAAAAGCAGCGAACGCAAGCAGCGGTGGAACTTAGGCTGGGGTGGACAGCGGTAGAGGCAATGGCCCAATGGAAACAGGAAAGCAGAGACAGAGGAGATGGAGCAATGGTGGGAGAGCGTCGGGAGAGCGGAGGGATAGCAGCGGGTGATCGGAGGTGGAGGTGGGAGAGCGGCGGAAGTGGATGGTGGGCGGTGGAGGAGAGAAAATATGAACTAAGGGTGAGGCTTTCATTGCAGAGAAAGAAACTAAGGGAGAAGAATAGAAACGATGCAGATTCATTTTTCCTTGGGAAAAAATATGTAGGGAGGAAGAAACCCAAGTTAGCAATATATACTTGGCCCAAAAATCCAATAAAGTCACCCCAATAAAGGCGGTTCTACAATAAAAACGTCTTTAATTGATGTCCTTCAAAAGGCGGTTCCTCAAGAATCGCTTTAGATAATTTTTTAACAGCCTTTTATCGGATCCAAAAATAGTTCTGAATTTGGAACCTATTCGAACCTTAATCAATTTAGAAACCGCTTTGATTTCTGCCTTTAATCAAGGGTCTTCCACTAATGGCTATATCTCTATTCTATATGAAAGCGGTTTCATTTGTTCTTTTGACATTATATCATTCATAAATGGTCTCAATCTTTCCCTAAGGAGTTTTGAATAGATTTTATTTAGAAAGTTTGAAAGACTGGTCGGTCACTATATTATTACACTCGAGGATGAATTCAAGAGTTTAATGGTGGTGCACTAATTGACGTGCAATGCAAGAATTTATGAGAATTTTAAAATAAATCTATTGAAAAACTATACAGGTGTTTTATATATGTTAAAATTATGTATGATGTATTTTCTTACGTTGAATTCCTATATTTCAAATTCGATATAGATTCATCATCAACCTCAATGATTGGAAGGAAATAAATGAACCTCAAATGTTTTTATAAACGACCAGAAGGGAGAAAATTTTAAATTTCATGTTCACAATTTTTCTATAATAGAAATTCACAAAATATAAAACTAAAAGAAGTCAAATTTCTAACCCGATAAATACAATTAATCAAAAAAGTAGAAAGTTCATCTTGACTAAATTGAAGTTAAATATTACTTCACCCATTTCCCACTATCTCTCATACCTATATCTATACATTTTTAAATATTTGTGCCCAACTGAATTGTGAAAATCGTATGACATTGATAATATAATTTACTTATTTTGGAAAGAAAATACTTTAAAATAGGAAACAAGCTTTTTTCAAGATGGATGGGGGTGCGGAACCGCCCAAAATGGCAAAAGTCAAACTACCCCCAAAGCATTCAACTGAATCATTTCTAGTACTTAACTCCCTCTGACCTTATTCTTTTCAACCAAATTTGCTTGAAGAAAACAACCCTAATTCACAGATGGACATTCTCATTCTACTATTTTCACTTCTTCCTCTTATCTTTGTACTTATTCTACACAAAAATAGCAACATTTTCTCCAAAAAAGTTGATTATCATTCACCCCCGGGTCCTTCAGGCCTCCCACTTATTGAAAACTTGCTCCAATTTGACAGTTCTGCCCCTCACAGGTACCTTTGGCAACTCTCAAAAAAGTATGGCCCTCTCATGTCCCTCAAGCTTGGATCCTTGCCAATCTTGGTGGTTTCATCGGCGAAAATGCCAGGAGAGGTTATGAAAAAGCACGACCTCGTGTTCTGCAGCCGACCCCCCATGGTTGGACAACTGAAGCTGTCATACAATGGTTTGGATATCGCGTTAGCTCCCTACAATGCGGAATGGAGGGAGATGCGAAAGATTTGTGTTCTCCATCTATTGAGCGCCAAAAGAGTCCAATCATTCCGCCCTATCCGTGAGGATGAAGTGTCGCGAATGATTGGGAAAATATCTTTCTTCGAAGTACAAAATTTGAGCAAAATTGTACTTTCTTGTACAAGCACAATGATCTGTAGAATTGCCTTTGGGAAACGGCATGACGAAGATGATCATCAATGGATAAGATTTATTCAGCTACTCCAAGAGGCTCAAGCAGAATTTGTAGGGTTCTATTTTTGGGATTTCTTCCCAAAGATTGGTTGGTTGGACTATTTGAGTGGATCTCTTTCTCGACTTGATAAAGTATTTCATGAATTTGATTCGTTTGATTCATTTTATCAACGATCATCGATGAGCACATGAATCCAAATAGGCCGAATTCAATGGATGGTGATATTGTTGATCTAATGCTTCAACTGCGCCGGGGAAACTCAGTTAAATCTTCAATTGACATCACCACGGAGCACATCAAAGCGATGCTTATGGCAATTCCTTTAAACTTCAGAATGATATTTCTCTATTTCATTTGTTTTTAACTATACTAACCCTAATTAAATTTTGCAGAATGTTCTTTTTGGCGGATCGGAAACATCAGCGGCCACAGTCATCTGGGCAATGACAGCTCTAATGCAGAGCCCAGAAAAAATGGAAAGGGGAAAGGCCGAAATCAGAGAGGCAATTGGAAGGGAAAAGCATACAATTGATGAAGATTATTTAGGAAAGCTTCCTTATCTCAAGGCCATTGTAAAGGAAACTTTAAGGTTATACCTTCCCGCTCCTCTACTCGTACCTAGGTACACAATGCAGGATTGCATCATAGACGGGTAAAAAATTCGACCTAACACGATGGTTTATGTGAATGCGTGGGCAATCGCGAGAGATCCCGAGTATTGGGAAAATCCCGATGAGTTTTTGCCTGAAAGATTTTTGGATGGAAAGAATATCATTGTAGATGGAAAAGGCCAAGGCTTCCAGTTCATCCCATTTGGTGCCGGAAGGCGTGGCTGTCCCGGGTCTTCCTTGGGGATTTTAACGGTGGAGCTGGCACTCGCTAATCTCGTGCACTCATTCGTTTGGGAATTGCCTCCAGGGATGAAGAAAGAAGACATTGATTATGAGGTTTTACCTGGCCTTTCAATGATCAAGAAAAGTGACCTACAACTCGTGGCAAAAAGGAACCACCCATAGGTTAAAAGTTAATGAGACTTCTACTATAAGAATATTTTAAATCATTAAACACCAATGCCGACAAATCTTATGCTTGTCGTTAGAGATCCTATGCTAATTAGGTTGCAACCTGTAGTCCAAAAGTCACGATATATATAGACCAGCTGATCACTATGTGATGGTGTGTTTTGTCCCTTTTAAGTTTGGTTTTAAATAGGATAACCGTGTTATGTGTTATTTTATATTAATATAATTAGTGGTGTTTGTTTTCATTTATTGTAATGAGATTATTACAAATTTTGAAAACCTTGTAAAAAATATTGTAAATATAAACCAATTTCTATTGTTTTAGAAATAAGGTTTGTCATGATCGATTCATGTAACTGTTAAATAGTGTACGGAACATGAGAAACTTTCTTTTCTTTAATGGTTGATTTACATCTTCAATATACTTATAGTACTCCCTCTCTCTCATTTGTATTTGCACAAACACTATTTATTTAGTCAAAATTGGTTAATTTGAAAAGTAAAATCGAGTAGTACATAAGATAATATACTACATGCATGTGGTATCTTGTTAAAATCGTCGTAAAGATATTGACGGTCAAATAATTTTGGTCAACTTGTAAAAGTTAAGATGTGCAAATACAGGTGGGATGAAGGGAGTAATTTCTTTTACTAATGGAACACAATTTGATACTAAAAAATCAGACAAAATACTCTATAAGACTGTTTTATAGCAAGACCAAGGATTAATGTACATTATAATGAAGTTTAATTAGAGATGAGTCTCCAATGGAGTCTGTAGCAAGGGTAGGGATTTGGGTGAAAATACTCTATTTTGGGGGTGCATGGGCACAAATATTTGGGAAATTTATGATTTCAGGTCATAAAAATCTCGCGGGTCAAAATTTTGGGTCAGAGAAATTCGCGGATCAATTTTTCTCCTCATTTTAGTGCAACACGCACCTTTTAACTACTAGATTTGATGTTTCATTTTCATACTTGATATTTCATCAAAACTGATGTTTTCATAATAATTTTTTTAATGGCAACTATGTGATTTAAACATGAGTGTTGATCTTATAATGTCAAAACTTGTGTTTACTTATTATAGTATTGACAATTAAGATATATTTTGACATTAGTTAGTGATATTTTATTATATCCTTCCGTCCCAACAATATCTGCACCACAATCATTATCACGTTGTTCAAGAAATATGTTTAAGTGTTAATATGTTTACGTATGTATAATAATGACAAATAAAAAGTTGATATTTAGAAACTAGTTACGACGACACTACAACAGAGACCCACCTCTAGCACCGATTTTTTAGCACCGGTTTTTAAAACCGGTGCTAAAAATCTCATAGCACCGATTTTAAAAAAAATTTTAACTTCAGTTTTTAAAAAACCGGTGCTAAATTTACAATAGCACCGGTTTTGGAAAACATTAGCACCGGTTATTAAAAACTGGGGCTAAAAATTTGAAAATTTCATTTTTCCACCAAAGAAATAGCAAAAACATTTTAAATAGCCCCGGTTTTGGAAATATTAGCACCGGTTTTTAAAAACCGGTGCTAAATATTTATAAAATTCTATTTTCCCACCAAAAAATTCAAAATAGCACCGATTTTAGTAAAAAATAGCAACGATCTTAAAAATCGGTGCTAAAAATAAAATAAATATGACCGGTTTTAAAAACCGGAGCTAAAAATAAAATAAATATGACCGGTTTTAAAAACCGGAGCTAAAAATTTTCAAAATTCATTTTCCCACCAAAGAAATAGCAAAAAATACTTAAATAGCAAAGGTTCTGGAAAAATTAGCACCGGTTATTTTCAACCGGTGCTAAAAATAGAAAAAATAGCACCGGTTTTGGAAGAAAATAGCACCGGTTTTGGAAGAAAATAGCACCAATTTAAACCGGTTCTAACAATTTCAAATTTTTTTCCGCCAAACAAATCGCCAAAAAACTTTTCCCGCCAAAGAAATTGCAAAAAAAATTAAAATTTAGCACCGGTTTTGTAAAACCGATGCTAAAAATTTTTAAAATTCATTTTCCTTCCAAAGAAATAGACAAAAAAATTTTAAATAGCACCGGTTTTTCAAAAATTAGCACTGGTGCTAAAAATTTAAAATAGCACCGGTACTGAAAAATTTTAAATCTTTCCCGCCAAAGAAATCGCCAAAAAAATTTGAAATTCTATCTTCCCGCCAAAAACTTCTAAATATTCGGCAAAATTTTTTAAAGTTCAATTTTTCCTCCAAAGAATTAAAAAAATTCGCCAAAAATTTCAAATAATCTTCCCAGAAATTTAATGAGTTGGGAGCAACTGCACAGCTGCTCTAAGTTTTTTTTTTAACTTTCAAAATCATTCTTTTTTTTGTTGACTTTAACTAATAACTAAGTTAAGTTAAATTAATCAACTATCAACCTTTACTGACCTAATATATACAAATAAGAATAAAATTTGTTTACATTAACTAATTAATGTTCAACGCTTAATTGATTTAGTATACATAAATACAACTTTAAAAAGTTAACGGTCAAACTTTACTTTACTTTCAATATATAAACACTAATAACTAGACTAACTGTGACTAATCAACGGTCAAACTATATTTGACTTTCAATAAATAAACACTAATAACAATGTTGAGTTTAACTAATTAACGGTCAAACTTTATTTGAATTATTATATAATGGATACTAATAAAAATGTTTGACTTTGTCTAATCAACGGTCAAACCATAGTTGATTTTCTATATAGAAATACTAGTGACTAAGTTGACTTTAACTAATCAGCAGTCAAACTTTACTTGATTCTCTCTATATAGAAACACTAGTGACTAACCTGACTTTAACTAATCAACGGTCAAAATTTACTCGACTTTCAATATATAAACACTAATAACTAGGTTGACTTTGTGGCGGTGAGAGTCCCTCATAAATCACAATAACTAGAGTGATACGACATAGACAAACACATCTCAGCATATGGCGGTGCTAGCGCTCAGCCTTACCATTTTGCTCAGGGGTATATGGGCAAGAAATGTGATGATGAATACCCTTTGTCTGAAAGTGAGAGCGCAAGCGACCATTTACGAACTCAGTCTCTCAATCACTCTGAAACTGCTTAATGGTGAAAGAGAATTGGTTCTTCACAAAATCCTCAAACTGGTGATAAATGTCCCAAAAATCAAATTTGCAAAGCAGTGGGTAAAACCACGAGAGTTGGGAATGATCATCAAGGAAATGGCATAGTAGGAGAAACCAGCAGTGGATAAAATAGGAGAGGGCTCCCATAAATCACAACGAATCAGATCAAGTACCCTATCATCACTTTTAGCATTTGTACGAAAAGATAAATGCTTCTCTTTAGCCTTTTCACATGCATCACAAAGGGTGGGTTTCGTCAAAACCAATGAGATAGATAAGCATCCAGAAGCACGGTAACCAGAAATAACGAAATGCATAACATTACCAAGTCTAGCATGCCATATTTCAAACGATCCACGCGACTTATTTGATTCCACAGTAGGCAACAAAGCAGATGCACCATAGTCTAAAACATAAAGCCCATTTTCACTATGACCATGACCCAAAGTTTCACTAGTGACTTTATCCCAAATTATAAATGAGTGATAATCAAAGAAGACAACATCATTTAAATCCCGAGACAAACTGATAATCGAAAGCAAACTTTTTGTGATATTAGGCTCAATAAGCACATCATAAATAGACAGAGATTTAGAAATTTGAGAATTAACAACTTGATTAATATGAAGTTGAGAACCATTACCAACATAGACACGGGAAGAACCATGGTAAGGTGTCACATGATCAACAAAAGTAGGAGAGGATGCCATGTGTTTTGTGGCTCCATAATCCACAATCCACTTCGAGCCATCATGTTGGTGATGATGAGAAAGACATGTATGTCTCGAAATATCACACCGTCAAGAATGAAAATGAGCCATATAACAAAGGCATATTATAAGAAATCAGCAAGAGGAAAAAAATGGTCCAAAAACTGCCATGCGAGTGTACTTCATGCAGAGAGGGCTGGAGCGCATGTACTTCAGACGCAGAGAGGCTTCTAGCACGTGTGGTCACGTGCAAAGAGGTTAATTGCATGTGTGTACATCACGCGCATATGTTGAAACAAGCATATATAACCTTGATCACATGGATCTGGACAGAAACGCTGCACAAAATCCTCCTGCACAAACCAAAGTGACAAACTCTGAAGACTCATTGTTGTAGGAAAAAATACTGCGGGTGTGAAGAAAATTGGTCTTCACCCAAATGTCCATGAACATTCACTTCTTTGGAGGATAGGAAAGACAATCATTCAAAGTATTAAATTGCAACACTATTCTCATCCCATTCTTAACAAGTTGAAACATTATTTCTTTGACTATTGGGGTTCAACTATCATGGTCTTTTGGCAAGAACCATTTGGAAGTAATGTTCACAACCCATGCTTGAAGCAAGAAGGAGGATTTCTTGGGACATTGGGATAAGTTTTGTTTGGGAGCTCTTGGCTATTGGTGAACTTGGAGTAGTATAAATAGGGGATCAACTTAGGAGTTCAAACACACTTCAAGCATAGCATTCTTTTGCTACTTGCTTTCTTCTCCCTTTAACTCTCCTTTTGTAGTTGTAGAAGTCAAAGCTCTCATCTTTATATTTTTCCACATAATTCCTTCATAGGTGGTAGGCAAAGTCTTGTAATAATTTATCCACATATAGTGAAGCTTACAGTCTCCTCCGGCCGTGGATGTAGGTCAACTTGACCGAACCACGTAAATCCTTGTGTCCATTATTTCTATTATTTTCTTTACGTTATCTTTGTTATCCATTTTTTTGGGCTAATAGATATCTTGTGGGATTTGTATTCCTAATAAATTGGTATCAGAGCCATATCTCATTTTTTATCTATTAGTCATCATGACAGTAACAATGACTTCTATTGAAAAGTTTGACTGGAGTGTAAACTTTGGTATGTGGCAACTCAAGATGGAAGCCATCCTAATCCAGGATAGATGTGAGCTAGCCCTTGAAGGATTGGAGGAAAGGCCAGCGGACATATCGCCGGAAGATTTTGGTGATCTAGACAAGAAGGCTAGATCGGCCATTATTTTAAATCTCTCTAACGAGGTTTTGCAGGAAATTGCTAGTGAGAGAACTGCTAAAGGTATGTGGGATCAGTTGAAATCTACATACATGAAGAAAACAATGGAGAATCGCCTCTATTTGAAACAAAATTTGTACATGTTGAAAATGATGGAAGGTACATCTATACTCTCACATCTTGATAAATTTGATTCCATCATTTTGGATTTGGAGAATGTAGATGCTAAAGTTGATGAAGAAGATCAAGCCATTTATTGTTATGTTCCCTTCCCATGTCTTTTAAGTATTTTCGAGATACTATGATTTATGGGAAAGAGTCGGTCTCATACAATAGTATAAAATCTGCATTAAAATCTAAAGAGCAGATTGATAGGGACATTACAGGGGAATCGAGTGGAACTCATGCTGAGGGTTTGTTTGTGAGGGGTAGAGGAGAAAATAGAGATATCGAAGGTGGTAGATCCAAAGGGAGGTCGAAGTCTAGATACAGAAATAAAATTTGCAACTATTGCAAGAAAAAGGGGTACATCAAGGCTGACTGTTTTAAATTGAAAAATAAAGAAAAATATAAAAATGAGCAGAATAGCAGCAATGCTGGTGAAGCTAGTGTAGCAGAAGATGAGAGTGATGGAATCATATTTGTGGCCATAGATAATAAATCAAGGTCTTCTAGTGAGTGACTCTTAGATTTGGGTTGTTCTTACCACATGAGTTATGATAGGGGGTGTTTTTCCACTTATGAAGAATGGGATGGTGGAATTGTTTTGATGGGTAATAATGCTCCTTGTAAAGTTGTTGGTAGAGGAACAATTCAAATCAAAATGTGCGATGGCATTATTAGAACACTCACTAATGTTAGGCATGTTCCTGACGTAAAGGAAAATCTCATCTCTCTTCGCACTCTTGATGCTATCGGGTACAGATATTCAGGTGATGGTGGAATATTGAAAATCTGTAAAGGTGCTCTTGTGCTAATGAAGGCTTGCAGAGTTGGCACTTTGTATGTTTTGCAGGGATCTACAGTAACTGGGGCAGTGGCTGTCTCTACTTCCTCAGATGAAGACATCAGCAAATTGTGGCATATGAGGTTGGGACATATGGGCGAGAAAGGCTTGACATTGATAAGCAATAGAGGTCTACTTTGTGGTCAAAGTACTGGTAAGGTGGAATTTTGCGAACACTGTATTTTTTGAAAGCAGAAAAGAGAGCTTTCATTCACCTGCAGTTCATAAAACAAAAGGTACTTTGGACTACATTCATTCTGATCTTTGGGGGCCCTCTCGTGTTCCTTCTAAGGGTGGTGCAAGATATATTCTTACTTTTATTGATGACTATTCAAGGAAAGTTTGGGTATATTTTTTGAAGCTTAAAAGTGATGTTTTCCTAACATTTAAGCAATGGAAGACTTTGATTGAAAAACAGACAGGAAAACAAATTAAGCGACTGAGGACTGACAATGGGTTGGAATTTTGTGGAAATGAATTCAATGAGTTCTGTAAAAATGAAGGAATAGCTCGACATCGTACTGTTAGAATGACGCCTCAACAGAATGGTGTGGCAGAGCGGATGAATCGTACTTTTTTGGAAAGAGCTCGGTGCATGATCTCAAATGCCAAGTTGACATTAGACTTTTGGGCAGATGCCATATCTATGGCTTGTCACATCGTCAATCGCTCTCCATGTGCACCTCTTGATTTTAAGACTCTGGAGGAAGTTTAGTCAGGTACTCCTGTTGATTACTCTAATTTAAGAATATTTGGGTGTCCAGCTTATATGCATGTTAACGAGGGAAAGCTAGAGCCTAGGGCTAAGAAATGTATTTTCCTCGGTTATGCTTCAGGGGTGAAGGGATATAGATTGTGGTATCCTGATCCCAAATCACCCAAATTTGTAATTAGTAGAGATGTTACATTTGATGAATCTTATATGTTACATCCTGGAAAAGAGTCTTGTAATTCTTGTGATTCAGAAAAAGAGGATAGTGCACAAAAGCTGGTGGAGTTAGAGATTGGTGGTTCTTCCGGGAGAAACCCAACCCAAGAACTGGTTGAAGAATCTGATCATGAACATGCTGAAGATCAACCGGGATATGAGGATTATTCCATTGCCAGAGATAAACCGAGACGTGACATTCGACCACCATTGAGGTATGCAAATTTGGTTGCATATGCTTTATCAGTGGCACAGGAAACAGGTGGAGACGAGGAACCTTCCACATATTTAGAGGCAGTTTTCGGTGCTAATTCAGACAAATGGTTGGAGGCTATGAATGAAGAGATGGAATCTTTACACAAGAATAGAACATGGGATCAGGCTATCTGCTACCCAATCACCAAAAACAGAGGAAGAAGAAGATTATATGGCTATAGTTACTTATTCAAATGCAGTTGGGAGTATTATGTATGCAATGGTTTGTACTCGCCCTGATATCTCACAAGCTGTTAGTGTTGTTAGCAGGTATATGGCCAATCCGGGAAAATCACATTGGCAGGCTGTGAAGTGGATTCTTAGATACTTAAAGGGTACTTCGAACATGTGTTTGGAGTTTGGTAGAACCAATAACACTCTGGTTGGTTTTGTTGATTCAGACTTTGCCGGTGATCTTGATAAGCGCAGGTCTCTTACAGGTTATGTATTTTGCATTGGAGGTTGTGCAATTAGCTGGAAAGCTACTTTACAACATGTAGTTGCTTTATTTACTACTGAGGCAGAATATATGGCAGTCACAGAGGCAATCAAAGAAGCTTTATGGTTGAGAGGTCTCTTTGGAGAATTTACTCTACAACAAAGGGTTACTACCATTCACTGTGATAGTCAAAGTGCAATTTACTTGACTAAAGATCAGATGTATCATGAGCGAACGAAGCATATTAATATTAAGTACCACTTCATTCGTGATATCATTGCACACAAGAAGGTCTTTGTTCAGAAAATCATTACAAAGGATAATCCTGCTGATATGTTCACGAAGGCTCTTCCCTATTTCAAGTTCAAGCAGTGCTTGGACTTGATTGGTGTTCATTGTTGGTGATTCAGCCCATTAGGGCCATGCCAGAGGAGGGTTAGTAAGCTATTACTTTTGGGGTTCAGACCAAGGTGGAGATTTGTGAAGAAAATTGCTCTTCACCCAAATGTCCATAAACATTCACTTCTTTGGAGGATAGCAAAGACAATCATTCAAAGCATTAAATTGCAACACTATTCTCATCCCATGCTTAGCAAGTTGAAGCATTGTTTCTTTGACTATTGGGGTTCAACTATCATGGTCTTTTGGAAAGAACCATTTGGAAGTAATGTTCACAACCCATGCTTGAAACAAGAAGGAGGATTTCTTGGGATATTGGGATAAGTTTTGTTTGGGAGCTCTTGGCCATTGGTGAACTTGGAGTAGTATAAATAGGGGATGAACTTAGGAGTTCAAACACACTTCAAGCATAGCATTCCTTTGCTACTTTCTTTCTTCTCCCTTTAGCTCTCCTTTTGTAGTTGTAGAAGCCAAAGCTCTCATCTTTATATTTTGTCATATAATTCCTTCATAGGTGGTAGGAAAAGTCTTGTAATACTTTCTCCACATATAGTGAAGCTTCCGGTCTCCTCCGGCCATGGATGTAGGTCAACTTGACCGAACCACGTAAATTCTTGTGTCCATTATTTCCATTATTTTCTTTACGTTGTCTTTGTTATCCATCTTTTTGGGCTAATAAATATCTCGTGGGATTTGTATTCCTAACAGCGGGGACCATAGATACACAAACACGATGGCCGGAGAAGAACTTTCCAAAGAGGATGATGCCATCAAGAGTGTTGCCGCCCGAGATGATGCTGATGAAAGCTGACGAAAGAGCTCGCCAGATCTGCAGTGTAGAAGAAGGTGATCGGAGATGATGGTCGGGGATGACGCCGACTGAATAGAAATGATGAGAAGGTTAACTGGAGAGGGAAGACTGCACTCAGAAATTCCAAGGAGCGATGAAGAAAAATTCATTGTTTTTGGAAGAGAATAGTGGTCGAAAGTTGTTTGGCTTACTTATTTGCTCAGAGATCTTCGAGTTCCCTTGTCTGGTTCTCTGGTGCTGTTATGTGACAATAGCAGCGCAATCTTCTTGGCACAGAATCCAGTTGCTCACTAGCGGGCAAAGCATATCGACATCAACTATAACTTTGTTCAAGAGTTGGTTTCGTCTGGCAAGTTGCGAGTTGCTCATGTTCCTACTTCTCTTCAGATTGCGGACATTTTCACCAAAGGGCTCTGTCATCTGCTGTTCGAGTTCTTTAAATCCAAGCATTGCGTCAGCGAGCATTCGACGCTTCGCTTGAAGGGGGTGTAAGAATAAATCTATGTGATGATTAGATTAGATTAGATTTATGTTTATCTTGATGACTAGGATAGAATTGCACTAGACCTAGTCTACTTCTTGCACTCTATTTATTCCATTTAGTAATATGATAATCATGATGGGAAAGCATTCTATTAGTAAATAACCGTAGTTAAAAGTCGAAAAAGCCAAAGTAAATATTTAAAAAAATTCAAATCCAAAAACTCAGTTGATTTTTGCCTTCCCATTTTCTGAAACTGGCCACATGTTTACATTAAGCACGCATATTATATGGTGAAGCAGAAAATAAATCCAGCCATAATTTATTTAAATAGTTAAATTCAAGTAAATTGATTCATGCAAAATCTTGTTTTAACCAGTCTAAACTATAGACCAGGGTTTATTGTACAATTATAATAAGCTTTATTTGGGATGGATTTTTTTTTAAATGTATTGATAAATTTAGGGACCTATTATGCATCTATCAAAATGCAATAAATATCACAAAAATATCAGATTTTCCATTTTTCACTTTCCGATCGAAATTCTCCTCCTATGAGAAATCTGTAACTGCCGACAACCACCGGCGTTCCACCGCCTAACACTACCATTATGCCACCTAACGCCACCACTCCTTTGCCAAATGCCACCGCTCTTCCGCCACTGTTCTTCCCGAGAATCCAAATCCAGATCAATGCTTCTAGAGAATTCAGATCCAGATCGTTGCTCAAGTAGTAGTGAGGCCTCCGGCGAATCCACACCGCCAAGCCTCCGGTGAATACACACCACAAAGCCTCCGGTGAAGTCATTGCGATCGATGTTTCAGGTATCGAAGATAGGCTTTTGGAGTCACGACCAAGGGTGCTGCAACTTTTTGGCGGTTGAGCTGTGGTTTTGAGGGTTGAATTCGACGAAGAATCGAAACCCTAGCTCACGGCCTGTGTCCACAAGCGTTGGAGTGACGACGAGGCTGCTAGTGTTTGTCTATGATGGTGCTGCGATGCGACAACGAGGATATGTATTAGGAAGGAAGGCAATGCGACGACGGAAGAAGAATCAAATCTTCTAAAGAAGACACTTGCACGTAAGATCCACATGGCCAGATAAAGAAGATGAGTCACGTGTGGCTTCACACACGACTTTGAGTTGCATGTGATGTCGACGTTAGGCGGCGGACGCCAGACGGCAACGTCAACGCCAGAGCTGAGCTTTTGCTCCTGAGAGGTGAGGT
The DNA here is from genome assembly GCA_037428765.1 of Rubia yunnanensis. Classification (NCBI taxonomy): domain Eukaryota; kingdom Viridiplantae; phylum Streptophyta; class Magnoliopsida; order Gentianales; family Rubiaceae; genus Rubia; species Rubia yunnanensis. The sequence goes on from CM075065.1 coordinate 95,036,837, forward strand.
TTAACATTGTGTTTTACTTTTTTCAAAGACTTGCTGAGGTGTAATATTTACTTGACTGAACTTATTTTCAACAAAGGCTGTTTGGCCCAGTGGTTAGTACTCTTGTTATTGAGGTTTGAGGTCTGTGGTTCAAATCTCACTGTGACCTTTATTTTTGAGGAATTTATGTTCTTGATGTACATGCTGAGGTTTACCATTATTTGACTGAGTACATGTTCAACAAGAGTCTTTGGTGTAGTGGTTATTGCTCTAGGCTTTGAGGCTATTGACCTGAGTTCAAATCAGGCCTAGTCCTTTTTTTTGAAGATTTTTTTTCTTGAGGTATTGTAGCTTTTTTTAAAATTTTTTTTATGTTTGTAGCTTTTTTCTCTTATGTTGATGATTTTCATTATTCGGGCGAGGTTTAATTGATATGAGTTGATGTTTTGTAGTTTTTTGGGTGATATGGATTGATATTTGTAGTTTTTAAAAAATTTTATCATGTTGATGTTTTTCATTATCAAGCTGAGGTTTTGGTAATAGGAGTTGATGTTTGTAGTGTCTTTTTTCTTATGTTGATATTTTTCACTTTTCAGATGAGGTTCAGATGTTAGGAGTTGATGGTTGTAGCTTTTTGGTGATATAGATTGATATTTGTAGTTTCTTTTTTTTTTAATTGTTGTTGTTTTTGTTTTATTCGTAGAGTTACCTGGTGTGGTCAGTCCTCAGTCCGGCAATGCCGCCTTTAATTTTCAGAGTGAATAATTTATACTCTTCAGGTACTATAGCCTTTTTTATGCTTTTTTTCCTCTCATGTTGATATTTTTTATTTTCTATGTGAGATTTAGGGGATAAGGGTTAATGTTTGTGGTTTTTTTTTGTGAAATGGTTGATGTTTTGTAGTGTTTTTTTCCTTATGTTGGCATTTTTCATTTTCCAGGTGAAGTTTAGATGATAGTAATCGCCATTTTCAGCTTTTGGGTGATATAGGTTGATTTTTGTAATTTTTTTAAAAAAATGATAATTTAAAGTTTTTAAAAAAATTTTTAGTTGATTCTTTATCACTTGTAGTCGATGGTTTTTCTATTTTTTCTATTTAATTTTTAATATTTTTTATGCAATTTTTTAGTTGATATTTTATGATTTTTTGTTGATGTTCTATTATTTTTTTGTTGATGTTTATAATTTTCAGTTCACTGATCATATTGATTTTTTGCATTTTTAAAAATAATTTTTTGATTTTTTTGAATTCTTTTTACATATTGCAGATGACATGATGGGAAAATAATGGAAAAAAAATGGACAAAAATTCCCGTAGAAAATTATTCGTGATAGGTCCCTGTAAATTAATTATAGATATATCACTATAAAATTATTAGAGATATGTCACTGAACTAAAATATAGTTAGAATTGCATAATGGCAACTGTTCAAAGTTTAGACTACGGGTGAGAGACCATCTCATTAATTAAAGTGTAAAAGAACATGCCATATCACTTTTAATCCTTTTCCATTAGGCTTATTTAAACAAAACAGCCCAATATACCATGAAAACCTGATACTACACATATGGCCTAAAAAAACCGCAACACTCCATCATTCTCTTCACAGATCAGCCACCCCTGAACAGCGGCTCCGCATCTCAGATCTCTTCACTCCACCGCTCCACCACTCCACCTCCACTTCACCCTTAATCGGCCCTCAATCACTTCCTCCCAGATTGAGGAGCGCTTCTTCTAGGAGGAGAGCATGAGATTGCGGAAGCTCGCGTCTAAGTTGGCGACTCGGGCGGGGCTCCAAGATCTGAATCCACCACAGAGCCCTCCATGGATACGGTACATATGAGTAACACCGAAACAAGCCCTAGGTCTAAGTTTGTGAATAAAAAAACGTTAGAATGAGCTGGGATTCGGGTCAATTTGAAAAATTCGGTGAATTTCACGGCAAATCACTTCCACTTTAGCGATGAAATGGTAGCATCGTCGCCTCTGACAGTGAGTGACAAGCGGCGGAGAGAGGTATGGAGAATCAGAAAAGGACCATTTCCATTCTCCGGGAGTCGATTCTGACAAGAAGGGCAACATCACTTCCCTCCAGCTTCAGGTCGATTCTCCCTTCTCTTCTATCTTTCCAGATTATTTTGTTTTTGAAAAATACTTAGTTTGATGTTATCAGAGTTCGTTTTCCATTGGAAAAATTCAATTTCCACTCGTTGTTGTCCATAAAATGTGTATTTTTAGAGTCCTTGAGACCTTCATGTGCATCTTTGTTGTGATGATTTCGAGTTTCTGCCATTTTTCTTTTTTAAAAGCTCATCAACAACAAAGGTGGAAAGTTGGGGGCTAATTTGTGTTGAAGATATACCCAATTTTTTGTGGTCTCTTCTTCAAGTGCAATGTTCTCGCTGATTGGCATTATTTGTGACTCTCGGCCTCAGTGTTAGCGAGGTTAGTTGGCTTTTATATTTTCTGTGCCGTTGTATTGTGCTTCTATTATTATGTCGGAAGTGTTGCTTTTGTGAAGAGCATTGATAAAAGTTACAGTTTGTTGTCTTAAAAATAGAAGGCCTCCAGTGTTCTCTAAATTTATTTTTTCAGGAAGTGAGTTTTGCATCATCCTTTTCCGCTGCTGCTGCTTATTTGGAATCAATTGACTTTCCCAAAGACAAAAAGGTACCTCTGAATCGGCCCTTTTCAAGTGGTTTAGGTTTAGTTATAAGATATGCAAATGGTGAATTTATTAAAGTTTTCACAATTGTACATCATGCCTCCTCTAGTTTGCATGCAGAAATGTTAGGAATAAGGAGAGGTTTGTTGTTAAGTAATTAGAATTAGAATTAGAATTGTACTCTTACCATAATTGTAGATGTAATTGTATTCTATTACATCTACAATTATGGTAAGAGTACAATTCTAATTCTAATTCCTTAACACTCCTTCTCAAGTTGGAGCATGAGGACCGAAAATGCCTAACTTGCCAAGTAAAGAATGGAACTGGTTACGTCCGAGAGCTTTAGTGAACAAATCCGCAGGTTGGTCTGTGGTACGAATATGCTGAGTAACAATTGCACCAGATTGAACAAGATCCCGGGCAAAATGACAATCAACTTCAATATGCTTTGTGCGTTCATGAAAAACCGGATTAGCCGCTATGTGAAGAGCGGATTGACTGTCACAGAACAATTTCATAGGAGAGGAGTGTGAAACCCCTAAGTCCTTCAGTGAAAACTTTAGCCATAACAACTCACAGCAGGTAACTACCATAGCACGATACTCCGCTTCAGCAGAAGACTGAGAAATAGTAGGTTGCTTCTTAGTTTTTCAGGAAACCGGAGAATCACCAATCATAACAAAATAACCAGATAGAGAATGCCTAGTAATCAGGCAGGCAGCCCAATCTGAATCACAATAAGGAGTCAATTGTAAAGTTTTACGGGAAGAGAAAAATAAACCTTGACCAGGATGACTCTTTAGGTAGTACAACACACGAACAACAGCTTGCCAGTGAGGAACATAAGGAGACTTCATGAATTGCGCAAGAGTATGAACCAAATAACTAAGTTCAGGATGAGTAATATTCAGGTATATCAGACGCCTAACCAAGCGTGATACTGCTCCGGGTCATGGTAGGCTGGACCTTCAACACGTGCCAAATCATGTTGTTGCTCCATAAAAAAATCAATTGGTTTAGAAGAAGATAAACCTGTATCAGATAAGATGTCCAACGCATATTTCCTTTGCGAAAGAAACATCCCCTCTGGTCTTCTAGCAATCTCCATGCCAAAAAAATACTTAAGCAAACCAAGATCCTTCATGTGAAAACAAGAACCTAAGTATTTCTTGAACTCAGAGATGAGTGAAGAAGAACTACCAGCAATAACCAAATCATCCACATAAACCAGAACATGTGAAGAAACTGATCCACGAGAAAAGACAAATAAAGAGTAGTCGGCCTTACTCTGAACAAAACCAAATGCTCATAAATCCGGAGCCAGTTTAGCAAACCAATTTCTAGGAGCCTGACGAAGACCATAAAAAGATTTCTGAAGATGACAAACCTGACCAGGTGGTACAGCGTAGCTAGGTGGAGGACGCATGAACACTTCCTCATGCAAATCACCATGCAGGAAGGCATTATAGACATCTATCTGATGCAGTTCCCAACCACAGATAACTGCAACGGACAGGAAAAATCGAGCAGAACTCATCTTCGCAACCGGAGCAAAAGTCTCGGTGTAATCAATTCCTTTAACCTGGCAATTTCCAAGAACCACTAAGCGCGCGTTATGACGTTTAATACTACCATCTGAATGAAACTTCGTCCATTATACCCATTTGCACCCAATTGCAGTCTTATGCACATGCAAAGAAGCCAAAGTCCATATCTGATTTCTCTCTAGCGCAGTAATTTCCTCAACCATAGCATCTCACCAATGAGAATAACTGGAAGCCTCAGAGTATGTAGTGGGATATGCACTAGATGTTACAGCACCCAAAAATCTAGAATGCATACTAGAAAAATTATCACAATTTACATAATCATTAAGAGGAGAGAGGACACCTGAGGAAAGTGATGATGCATGAGGGAACGTATTTGAATGGGGGTCTTCAGTAGTAAGATCACAAGCATAATCATCACAATCGTAATCTGCCAAGTATGATGGTGGATGACGAGATCGAACACTCTATCTGGTAGGTGGCAACTGAGCAGCGGAACTGTTCGGTACCAGAGAAGCCGTTAAAGTAGATACCAAGGATGTTGCATCAGCGGCGACTGGCAGAGAATTACCGGCACTGGGCAACGAAGGTAGGCTGGCAGCGGCCGGCATGGATGTACCAACATCGGGTAGCGGATAATAGCCAGTGGATGCTGGTGGTAATTGGCCGGTATCGATCGGCGTTGACTGGCCGGCATTTACCGGCATAAATTGGCTAGCAGAGACTGACGGTGGCTGGCTGGTGGTGGATGGTGGTGATCGGCTGGCGACGGACGGCAGCAGCTGACCACCGACAGACAGCGGAATGCCAATAGCGACCGGCGGCGTTGGTTCAGCAGCGGAAGGCGGAATCAAAATTCCGTGCATCTCCGGCAAGAATGAGGAGGAATCCAGTAGGAATGTGGGGGTTCCGTAGCAGATGTCAGAGTTGCAGAGTACCAGAACATGTCTTTAAAGAAATTGGCATCCCGACTGTTAAAGATCACTCTGGACTCCAAGTCAAAAAGGCGATAGCCTTTCTTTCTAGCAGGATAACCAAGGAACAGACACCACCGACTTCTAGGTGCAAACTTGTCACGATATCTAGGAACATGAGCAGCAAAACACAAGCATCCAAAAACTCTTAATGGTGAATAATTTGGAGTTTGCCTATAGAGCAACTCAAAGGGAGTACGACCGTTGAGATGCTGAGTCGGTGCTCGGTTGATCAGGTAGGCAGCAGCAAGAACACATTCTCCCCAAAATTTAATAGGAATACTGGCTTGGAACCGTAAAAACACGTGCCACATTGACTAAATGACGATGCTTTCTTTCAACTCGACCATTCTATTGTGGAGTACCAACCATAGATGTCTCAAAAATGATCCCAAATGCAGTAAAGTGAGATCGTAGAGGCAAAAATCTAGTGCTGTTATCAGCCCAAACTCATTGAATTGTTTGGCCCCACTGGTTCTTCACTAAGGCACTAAATTCTAAAAATCTAGAAGCTACTTCACATTTAGCTACTAACAAATAAACCCAAACAGCTCGGGAGTAATCATCTACTATAGTCAGAATATAAAATGCACCACTAGAAGATGGTGTTCTATAAGGTTCCCAAACATCAAAATGAATTAATTGAAACAATGCAGTAGCATTTGTATAACTCAACTGAAAACTATGTCTAGTCTATTTTGCTCTATAACATATAGAGCAAGGTACAAAATGTTTATTAATTCTAGAGGAAATAGAAGACAACACCGTGGAGGATGGATGACCAAAATGCCGATGCCATAAGTCAAACGAAGATACTGAAGCAACTATAGGAAGAGACTGCAGAATAGGACGGTGACCACGAGCATCCAGCAGACGAAGCCAAAACACCCCCCCTTCCTGTTCACCCATGCAAATCACTTTCCTCGTGCTGGAATTCTGTAAAATGCAATAATTTTCAGTAAACAAAGCTAGACAGTTCATGATAGATAACAATTTAGAGCATGACAGTAAGTTGCATCGTAATGTAGGTATATATAAAACATGAGGCAGAGTAACACCACCAAAGCAAATAGATCCATATTGTGTAGTTGATGATACCGAGCCATCAGGTAGAACAACATTCACAGAATCAAAAGTAGTAGTAAGATCAATAAGAGAACCTTTGTCACCAGTCATGTGATATGAGGCTCCCGAATCAAGTATCCATGGTAAAGTAGGCTTACCAGACTCATGGCCAGTAAGAGAATTAAACTGATTAAACTGATTAAACAAGTGTATGGTCATGCTCCATTGGTCATGCTCCATTGGTCATCGGAAAGAACAGGGCCAAAATCGGATCGTGCGGGGACACTGTCGGAAGAAGCTACCACCACCAGACTAGGCGGCGATGTGGCTGCTCCAGCGAATGGCAGCGGGAGCGGAAGTACCGCGGCGGCGCCTGCTGGATCAGTGGCGTTGGCTGACGGCTGGGAAGGTGGTGTCGGTTTCTTGCTTTTCTTGAACCAGTCTGGTACACCATGTAACTGGAAACAGGTATCTTTATCATGACCCTTGCGATGACAATGGGTACAAACAAGATTCTTGTGGTCGGTTGCAGAAAGAACAACTGGCGAAGAACTTGTAGGTGGTGAACGTCGGGCAGCATACACCATAGAGTTAGAAGAAGGCTCACAAGCTCGAATGACAGGTCTATGATTCTCCTCCTTAGCAATAAGGGCATACACTTTCATGACAGATGGCATTGGATCAATACTCATGATGTGTGATCGCAAGGTATGAAAACCTTCATCGAGGCCAGAGATGAATTGATAGATCAAATCCTTCTCTCTTTCTTGGAAAACTTTCGCAGCAAGATTGCACTGGCATAATGCCTTGTAATCTTCATGGGTACAAACCAGGGGAGGTCGCATGCAGTGATAATCTGCAAAAAACTTCTTCAGTTTGGCAAAGTAGATGCCGATGGGCTGACCATTTTGCCTGCAACTTTGAATGGCTTCTAGCGTCTACAAAAGCTTCATACCATCGGCGAGAATAAATCGTGCCTTCAGGTCATGCCACAGATCCTTAACTGTGGCAAACAAACTTGTAGAAGATCTCAATACCGGATCCAGGGTTTGCAAGATCCAGCAGACAAGAGTAGCATTAACCCCAGGCCAATCGGCGGCATCAGGATGACCATCCTGGGGTTTGGTAATGGATCCATCAATTAACCCAATCTTGTGCTTGGCGAGGAATGCGCGACAAATCGCATCGGACCATTCAATGTAATTTTCTTGACCTTTCAGCATAGTCGGTATGAGTTGTAAACCCGGACCATCGCCAGAACCAACAAAGTAAGGATCAGTCATCATACTACCAATCGGTAAAGTAGTCCGAGGGCCAGATTGCAATTGCATCTGCTGAAGTAAAACTGCAATCACATCATAACCACTCATGTCCTGAAGCTTCGAAGCCTCAGGTGCATCAATACGGGTATGTTCTTTCAGAGCCAGACATATTGTAAAATCAGGTACAGACCAGGAGCAGATATAATAACCAGCGACAGACCGGTTCAAAAGGACACACCGGCGTGATGGTGGACGGCGAACGGCGGACGTCGGACGGTGGACGACGCGTGGCAACAGCGAACAACGGCGGACGGCGCGTGGTGTACGACGGCGGCAGATTAGAAAATTTAATGCAGCGGAAGTATTTTCTATTTAAGGTTTTGGGATTTTAGGCTCTGATACCATGTAGAAAATAAAGGTGATAATGTGTGTTTACTGCTGCCTACCAGATCAACCAAACACCGACTCAGCATCTCAACGGTCGTACTCCCTTTGAGTTGCTCTATGGGCAAGCCCCAAATTATTCATCATTAAGAGTTTTTGGATGATTGTGTTTTGCTGCTCATGTTCCCAGATATCGTGACAAGTTTGCTTCAGGTTAAGATTCAAAGCACAAATGTTAAGGAATTACATCTACAATTATGGTAAGAGTACAATTCTAATTCTAATTCCTTAACAGTTGTGCTTTGAATCTTAACCTGAAGGACTTCAATTTAGAAACTGATTCCCTAATTAATGGCTTTGAACTGTATCCAAAATTCAATTAAGCCCCAATGGCACCTATCATTTTGCTTATGATATTGCTCATTTAGCCGCAAACCTAAAAGTTTCCCATATCTTTAGAGAAGGTAATCAGTTGGCTGACCACTTAGCCAAACTAGCAAAAACCAAGTCCATAATTTCATAACCTTGAACCTGCAAGATATAGATTAAAAAAACAAAAGGCTTGTTCATTCTTTATAAAAATGAAGTCCCTGCTATCCGGATATAATCAGTATGGGTGCTACTCACTTGTTGCATGGACTTCGTTTTACAGAGGTTACACAAAAGCATAATACATGAAGCAACAGATTTCGCGTAGGTTGCAGCCCCGGTGTGTCAGTTCATAGCACACTTTCTCAGGATGCAACTCAATTTTGCAGAAGCTGGAAGCCTAAATCAGAAGATCACGATATATGTTTAGTCATTAGCAGCCCAGGTGTATCATACATTTTTTAAATTTCTATATTATCAATTTTGTAAAGATAATATTATTATTAAATTAATGTCCTACTAAATTATTAATTTTGGGTCTTTTTCTCTTCCTCTGGACGCAGGTATGCGCGGCTGCTTACAAAGAAAGGGCATTTTTTTAATCTTTGAAAATTTTTGGCACCGGTTTTTGAGAACCGGTGTAAATAAAAACCGTTGCCAAATTTCTGACACTGGTTTTTGAGAACCGGAGCCCAAAAATAACTGGTACTAAATTAATATTGGTTTTTTTTTAAATCGATGCCAAAAAATAATCGGTGCTAAATTAACACCGATTTCCAAAAACCGGTGCCAACAAAAAATTGGCTAGATTAACACTTATTTTTTAAAAATTGGTGAAACTGTTTCACCCCCTTCTTAGGCACCATTTTTTTAGACCCCCAAAAATTGGTGCTAGCCTTCCGAAAAACCAGTGCTAGAGGGAAGTTTCCTGTGATAGTGTTACTTACATAATTATTTTTAAAAAAAATCTTATAAACTATTTCAGTTCAATAAAATAAAATAAAAATTTTTGGCAATTTTTAACCCCCTTACACACTTCTTCTATTTTATAACATTCAAAGGCCACTAAATATAAAATATTGGTAATAATTTTGGAATAACAATTTGACAATCACTAGAATTAATACTCTGTATCTGGGTAAAGTGCATTTTTAACCATATGTTTTGGGTGAAAGTGCAGATATAACCTTGTATAATCCAAAAGTTTAGAACTAACCATATCCTTTGGTCAAATCGTGCAGTTTTACCCATTTTGCACTTTTTAGACGTTGATGTATGCAAGTAAGGCATTAACCATTATTGAAAAGACAAAAATACCTCGTACTTAAAATTTAAAATCTAATCACTATTATATCCTAAGCTTCTTCATCAACCTAAAACCCTAAAATGCTTCTTCAATTCAAACACCCGCCTGCTGCCGATCACTGCCACCTACTGCTGCCGATCACTGTCACCTGCTGCCATCACCACCGTGCCACTGTTACCCGCTGCCATCACTGCTGCGCCACCGCCGCAAGCCACCATTACCGTCGTGCCATCGCCGCCTGGCCCGATCGCCGCCGCTCCGTCGCATCCAGATGAACTGCCTGAACCCCAAGAAGGCACCTTTGAAACCAAAAAATCGTTAAAACCCAGAAGACTGGCCCATAATATATATATATATGTATATATATATATATATATATATATATATATATATATATATATATTTCTGGCTACACAATTTCTGGCGGTGAGAGTTGAATCTCTCCCAAAAATGCCAAAAGATTATGCCTCACACCAAACCCATATCCCCATTCTAAGAACCCAGTTCGATTCCTCCGCCATTGGCATCGATCCGACTCAGAATCTGACTCCGCTGAACTCCGCTATCTCGCCGGCCTCCAGTTTGATTCCTCCGCCATCGACGTTGATCCGACTCACAATCCGACTTGGTTCACAACCCGACTCGACTCAAAAACATGTGACTCACAATTAACGCCCAATCTTTAGTAAATTCAAGAACTAAAAACTAGAAATCGAGATGAAAAACAAGAGCTTCCAAAACCCAGCGACGGATGGGTGCTCTCTGCAACTCCGTCCACCGCTCCGGCCACCATCCTCCGGCGTCCTCTCCGTCGCAGGCAAATCCTACATCCGCCTCTCCCTCGAAGTCAAAGAACCTCTGTCGCAAGCAGGTTTTCCGTCGCCGGCGAATTTGAAGAAAATGGAGAGGGATTATCGAGAAGAAAATAGAAAGGATTAATAGGTGGATTCAGATTTGGGTGTATTAACGGAAAGGGTGAAAAACAAAAGAAAATGGAAAAACAAAAGAAGGGTTTTGTTTTAAAATAGGGTATTATTATCTTTCACTATTTTTTGAAATTATAAATTTTTTTAATAGAAGGGTAAAATGGTCATTTCAACAATTTCCAGCTATTTTTGCAGTTGACATTTTGGTCAACGAATTACAGGGTTAATTTTACACTTTCTAATTTTACAAGGTCATTTCTGGACTTTCACCCAAAACTTAGAGCTAAAAACACACTTTACTCTTAATATTTTAACTACTCTAACATAACTAAAATGAAATAAGGAGGAAAAACGAAGGAGATATTTTTTTTTCAAAAAAAAAAACAAGAAACAATAAAAATTTTCGGAAGAAAAACAAAAACAAAAAATTTTGGTACTTAAGCTATTAATTTCTTTTCCGTATATATTATAAAAAGATAAGTTTTTAGAGTGCGTCTTTTGAAAGACGGTCTTTCCATAAGTCATGGAAAGACCAAGGTTTAAAGTATAAATTACAAGAAATTAAGATAAAATTTTCGGGTTGCATGAACCGGGTTATAAATTTTATAACTACTACATGTTGCATACTAAAATTTTAATGTTGAAACTAAGACCTTTTACCTTTTATTATTTGAATTAAACCCCGTCTTTCCATAAGCCTATGAAAAGACCGTCTTTCCCAAGACTTTGCCAAGTTTTGATTCAATGTACATTAATATTAATGTTGGGGTCATATAAAGTTTATCTGAACTTTAAAATAATATAATATTGTGTATTTTGAATAAAGGTTGTACAGTATTATATTTAGAGTGTTTTTCAAAATGTTTTTGAGAGGAGAGTGAATTGTGAGGATAATATTTCTGAAATGAGGAAAACTCACTTATTAATTACGTAGGTATAGGTCTTTTAGTTCCATGTAAGATGATTGATTTACTACTCTTTTGTATGTATAAACTCTAATTTTACTTTATATTTACATACGTTAAAGATACAAATCCTATGAAATCAAAGAACTAGGTCTCATGAAACAGTTGTGAAAGAAAGAAAATTTTATTCAGGCGAAGTTATACATACGTATATCCATGTACAAATTTGAGGTTAAAAAGAATGAAAATTACGCTTCCTTTTTTAGATCAAATGGTGTTCAAGTTAAAATTTGGAAATCTTGAGTGCTAATTCATTAGTATGGGTTCAAATCTCTTTTGATGTATAGTTTTCCCTGATTGTATATGCAAAGACTACCTTCAAAAAATAATTTTCTCTCCTTTTTTTCCTTTAAACAAAAATATGCCGTATCCTTTATGATCATCTTTAACTATATTCCTTAATGGAAGTTGGTGGAAAAATCTCCGCTTTTTCTTTAATCTTTAGTTCCTTATATAATTTCTATTTATATTCTTCCTTTGCGGAGGTGGATTTATCTTTAATAATTGTGGATTTCTCCATAAAATTTAATAATTCTCCTCCCATTCAATACGTTTAGAGTATCATGATCATGAAGTTAAGAAGATATATTTATTTAATATATGGATGTTTCTTGTTATTTTCTAGATATAATCAATGGCTTGTTTGTTGGAGGTGTTGAGATTCCAGATTAAAATGATGGACTAACCTTTGAGATGTGTTTTCCTTGTTAAGCGGTTTATGTCTTTCACTAATAGATTATTTATACTTTCGAGAATGGTGTTATAGTTTTTATTTGATTTTCTCTTTGTTTTTTGTTATCATCATTGCACGTGTTTCCAACACCTTTAATTGTTTGATATTTAAGAGAAATAAACACTCTTGAAATTGAGCGTTTAAGAGTAGTTTTTTGAAATAATTTAGAGGTTCTATTTGAGCTTAAGCGGGAAAAAGTTTGTACCTAATATTCGATACCTAATAATGAATATCATACCTAATATTCGATAGAATAGAAAATATCTAAATTGTAAAAAATTGTGTATATCTCATTCGACTCATTTGGTCTATTTACTAAATTCAAACTCTTTAGGCCCAAACAATTAAATTTCACATCATATTATAAGGTCACTAACTACCTAAATTTGTTATTATTGTGGAAGGTTAACTCGTAGTCACAAATTCCATGCAAGTTTCATAATTGTTTCTTTTAAGAAATGTTAATATCATCCTTTGAATGTATGGAACACATGAGATTGTGAATAGCACTCAAAGTTTTACGCACGTAATCAATTTTAATATCATTAAATATTTTAATCCAATAAAATAAAATAAAAATTAATGCGAAAAGTTTAACCCTTTTACACACTTCTTATATTTTATAAGATTCAATGCCCACAAAATATAAAATGTTGGTAATAATTTTTAACTAATAATTTGACAATCAGCCAAATTAAAATTTTAACTAATCTAACATAACTAAAATGAAATAAGAGGAGAAGGGAAGGAGATTTTTTTAAAAAAATATTAACAAGAAACAATAATTAGTTCTGGAAGAAAAAAGAAAAAAGTCTTAAAATAAAGTAAAATGTTGGATGTTCGGTAACTCCATCCACAACCATTATGTGAATCTCTTGGATAAGTATCCATAAAAGCGCATGAATTTTTTTTCATTGTTATTTTGATGTACTTAAAACAACATACTATTTTAATTTATATTGATTACAATATATGTGTGTCATTTGAACCTAAATGGTTAATATAGTAATTTATATTGGAAGTAAGAGACCAAAAAATAGTTTTAAAACTATAGACTAGAATTACTTAAATTTAAACTTTGAGTGATAATAATTTAATTTAGCTATCCTTAAGTTAAATTTTAGAGTTTACTTTTGAAAGAACAGTTCATCATCACAAATTTGATGAGAAATGGTACATTTTTATTGATTTCTATTATCAACCAAACTCAATTATGAGTAGTATTTTTAGTACATCACCCACCATAACACAATTATGATCCTAATTAATTTACCCTAAGTCCTAACTTTTTGGAAAGTCACAAGTGTCTTCTGACCATTTTTCTTGTCCAAAACAATAGATGAATACCGATATTTAGTATTATATTTGGCTTCATTGATAAGCAAATCATATTGATATGTTTCCCCTCTAAGTGATTGGCCAAAAGCCGTAGAACCACTATAACACTTAACCAATATATTCTGCTCGTTGTACTCGTCCACTGCATACTGCCCAACTTCCACCACTTTTGGATAGCTTACGTTAAGTGCGTGAGGACCACCCACGGGAGAAATTTCTACTTTCTCATTGACGTAACTAGCCATGGACACAATGAAAAGTTAAAAGGAAATCAAGAATGTCACTAGGGTTAGGAAAAGAAAATTCAAGGGAGATTGAACGACCTTTTTTTTTTCTTGAGTAATTCTTTGGTTAAAATGTTGCAATGTTACCTCAGGGAAAGAGAGAATAAAATTGTGGATTTTAGTTGTATTGCATTGTGGCAAGATTTATATGTTTTTGAAAATGTAAGACAGTTGTGAAATTTTACAGTATTAAAGTCTAATAAAGGATGCAATCATAAGGACTATAGAAAGATAAAATTCAAGCATATATTGTTACTAACAATGATTACACACTTTAGTTGTTTTCCTTTAGGTTTATTTTTTTACTTTATAAAATTAGCTTAGAAACTTACTTTTCCGCAAGTAGCATCTTCATATTTGTATCAACAATAATTACAAATATTTTATATTTACACATATACAATTTTAAAAAAGACAATACATATAGAAGGTTGATTAGCTAAAAAGTGGATATCACTTGTGTTCAAATCTTTTGGTACTTAAATTAATAATTTCTTTTCAGTATATATTATAAAAAGATAAGTTTTTATTCAATATACATTAATATTATTGTTGGGGTTATATAAAGTTTATCTAAAATATAAAATAATATAATATTGTGTATTTTGAATAAAGGTTGTACGGTATTATATTTAGAGTGTTTTTCAAAAGAGTTTTGGGAGGTGAGCAAATTGTGAGGATAATAATTCTGAAAAGAGGGGATCGCAATTTTAAATTATGTAAGTATATATATTATAGTTCCGTGTAAGATGATTGATTTACTTCTCTTTATATGTATGAACTCTAGTTTCACTTTATATTTACATACATTAAATATAAAAATCCTATGAAATCAAAGAACTAAGTCTAATCAAACAATTGTGATAGAAAGAAAGTTTTATTCGGGCAAAGATATACATACCTATATCCAAATACAAATTTGAGGTTAAGAAGAATAAAAACTACGCTTGTTTTTTTTAATTCAAATGGTGTTCTAGTTGAAATCTGGTAATACTGGGTGCTAGTTCAATAGTATGGGTTCTAATATCTTTTAATATAGAGTTTTTTCCCGATTGCATGTGCAAAGACTACCTCTGAAAAATAATTCTCTGTCCTTACTTTCCGTTCAACAAAAATATTTTGTATCCTTTGGGATCATCTTCAATCATATTCTTTAATGGGAGTTAGTGGAAAAATCTCCTCTTTTGCTTTAATTTTTAGTTCCTGCTATGATTTATATTTATATTCTTTCTTTGCGGCGGTGGATTTCTCTTTATTAATTGTGTATTTCTCCCCCACCCCCAATAAAATATGATGATTTTCCTCCCATTCCATATGTGTGGAGTATCATCATTTTGTAGATATGCAGATCTATTTTTGTTATATATGGATGTTACTCATAATTTTCTGGATTTAATCAATGGCTTATTTGTTGGCGGTGTTCGAAATTCCATATTACAATGATGTACTGACCTTACATATGCGTTATCCTAATTAAACAGTTTATGTCTTTCACTATTAGATTATTCATATTACCGAGGAGGGTGTTATAATTTTTAAAAATTTTATATTTGTTTTTGTTATCATTGTTGCCCGTATTTCCAACACCTTTAATTGATTGATATTTGAGAAAAATCAACTCTCTTGAAATTGAGCGATTAAGAATAATTTTTTAAAATAAGTTAGAGGCTCTGTTTGAGTTTAAGCAGGAAAAAACGTTTGTAGTTTGAGGTTGTTTTTTTAATCATAAATACAATAACTAATATTCTATAGAAAAGAAAATATGAAAATAGTACAAAATCCAGTATATTCGATTGGTCTCAATTGGTTTATTCACTAAATTCCAACTCTTTAGGCAAGGACAATTGAAGTTCACATCATATCATAAGGTCACTAACTACCTTAAATTGTAATTCATGTGCAAGGTTAACTCGTAATAAAAAATTTATGCATGTTTCTGAATTGTTTATTTTAAGAAATGCTAAAAGTGATCCTCTGATTCTTGGAACACATGAGATTGAGAATAGCACTCAAAGTTTTACGTACATAATCCATTTTTTAAAATATCACAAACTATTTTAATTCAATAAAATAAAATAAAAATTATTGTGCACGTTTTATCCCTCTTACACACTTCTTATACTTTATTAGATTCAAAGACCACTAAGTGTAAAATATTGGCAATAATTTGACAATCACTTGAATTAATATTTTAACAAATCAAACAAAATAAAAATGAAATAACGAGGAAAAAGGAAGGTTATTTTTTTTTTCAAATAATTATCAAGAAACAATAAAAAGTTCTAGAAGAAAACCAAAAACAAATACAAAAGTATTGAAAAGGGAAATGGTGGATGTTCGGTGAATCCATCCTTGACCCTTATGTGAATGTCTTCGATAAGCATCCATAAAAGTATTTGGATGTCTTGTCCACATTGTTATTTGGATGTACTTAAATTAATATACTATTTTATTTATATTACAATATATTTGTGTCACTTGAACCTACATGGTTAATATAGTAATTCATATTGAAATTAAAACACTAGAAATAGTTGTAAAATAATAGAATAGAAATATTTTAATATAAACTTTTAGTGATTATAATTTAATTTTGCTAACCTTAAGTTAAATTTTGTATTTTATTTTTAAAAGAACTGTTTCAACATCACAATTTTGATGAGAAATGGTACATTTTTATTACTGTCTATTATCAACCAAACTCGATTATGAGTATTATTTTTAGTACATCACCCAGCATTACTCAATTATAATCCTAGTTCATTTCCCCTAAGGCCTAACTTTCTTGAAAGCCACAAGTGTCTTCTGGCCATTTTTCTTGACCAAAACAACAGCTGAATACCGGTATTCAGTATTATATTCAGCTTCATTAATAACCAAATCATATTGATATGTGTACTCTCTAAGTGATTGGCCAAAAGCCTCAGCAACACAATAAAACTTGACCAATTTATTCTGCTCCTTGTTGTACTTGTCCACTGCATACTTATCCACATAGGGGAGAAATTTCTACTTTCTCATTGACATAACTAGCCATGGACATATTGAAAAGTGATCGGAAAATCAAGAATGTTACTAGTATTAGGAAAAGAAAATTCAAGGGAGATTGAACGGCCATTTTTTGCTTGCTTGAGTAATTCTTTGGTTAAAATGTGGCAATGTTACCTGTGGGGAAAGAGAAGATGAAATTGTAGATTTTAGTTGTATTTTATTGTGGCACATTTATAGGCTTTTGAAAATGGAAAACAATTGTGAAGTTTTACTGCATTAAAGTCCAATATGGGATGTAGTCAAAAGGACTACAGAAAGAAAAAATTCAAGCAGATAAAGGTTTATTTTTACTTTATAAAATTTCCATTGAATCATACTTTTCCACAAGTAGCATCTTATATTTGTATAAACAATAAATACAAATATTTTATATTTACATGTATACAATATCAAAAAAGGTAATACATAGATGAAATTTGGTTTTACCTAATTAATTCAATAATTACTACCGTGTTCCAACATAGCCTATCTGATATGAATCCCCTTGCGAAGAATCTGGATTGCGGAATTAAGATCTTTGACAAAACAAGGGAATTCGCAAACCCTTTAATGCCACACGAAATTCAAGGTCTAGCCCTCGAGGTACACTAAATTTTGACCCGCTCTCTAACTAGCCCTCGGGATCAGATTACAAGGTTTATTGACACTTAACTAGGCCTCGCAGTTAAGCAAGAATGGAATAGCTCGCAAGCAAAGAGTATGAACTCAAAAGGTTGTATATTTTATTGATGAAAAGTTGTAAGGTTAAAAATAATGTCGAATACCACCCCTATTTATGGTACATAGCTGTGGTCTTCAAAAAATACAAATAAGAAACTGAAAAGGATTAAGACAGCTTTAAGAAGCTAAAACCATATTTAACTAGACTACCTAAAATAAATTACTATATTCTTCAAGATAATTCTTGAATAAATATTGCCTTATCTAATCTTACCAAATCTAATTCTAATCAAATCAGAACTGATTATTTTAATAGCTAAAATAAATGCATGACCGAAACATTAATTCTTCAAAGGCCAACATGGCTGAATTAATGAGCCTTATTCCAAAATAAAATAAATGATCACACTACCTCATTAAAAAATCCAGTGGGAAAAAGAGTATTGTGTTATCTTCTAAAAACCCTAATAAATAAAAATAAATAAATAAAACCTAATTCGTATCATTCCCTCCGAGGTCAAAAAGTTTCGTCCTCGAAATGTGAATGATATTCAAAAATAACTTTAGATCAATGTCCCAAGCCATCCCTTTGAAGAACTGCTAATAAAGCTGTGACAAAATGCTGACTAGGTAGTGCCTGGATGCTGATGTGGCTTTAACTTGCGAGAAAATAAGAAGTTGGCAATAAAACGAGTTCAACTCGCGATAAAATCAAAATATTTCAATAAATTGGTTGCTGCGCGAGATGGAGAGAAGATCACGGTATAAGCCTTGGCTCGTGCATGTGTCAGACGTGCCTTCAGTGGGATTCGCGCGTGAATCTCACGCGCCTCTGTTGCTGCTTGGGCGTGCGTTTCACGTGCCGGCCTTCTTCTTCACTTCCGCTGAAGTTTCTTCTTCATCGTTGTACTGGATCTGCGGACGCTCGCTGGAGTTAATTGACGATGGGAACTTGTAGGCTCACGCTGAAATGGGAATGGAAAATCACTTCATGCTGGAGGAGACACCCGAAAAAGGTCGTTGGAGGAGGTGAATTCATCGGCGGTGGAGAACGCAACGGAGCGGACGGAGAAAAAAATTAAACTGGAACAAGGAGGAGCTCGCTGGAGTCGATTGGAGATGCTGAGCGGTGACGAGCAGAATGGCGAACTTAGAACGATCAGTCAGAGACGGAGAAGAGACTGACGGTGCAGCGGCGGGATCATCGGCTCTGAAGACAAAGGAGAACGCGGTGGATCTCGCCAGAGACGAGTGGTACAACAGTGATTGGAAGTGTGGTTGGGGAAGATGACCGGAATGGCGGTGGATGTCTGGCGGCGGAATTTGCTTGAAGAAATTTTTTGAAAATTTTTTTTATTGAAAAAAAATTCAAACAAAACATTAAATCCCTCTTGAATTTTTGGCCACCAAGGATTTTTCTCTTTGCTCTAGTACCAACTGATATGAATCCCCTTGCAAAGAATCTAGATTGAAGAATTAAGATCTTTGACAAAATAAGGGAACTCGCAAACCCTTCAATGCCGCACGAAATTCAAGGTCTAGCCCTCGGGGTACACTCAATTTCGACTCGCTCTCTAACTAGCCCTCATGATTAGATTACAAGGTTTATTGACACTTAAGTAGCCCTCGGGGTTAAGCAACAATGGAATAGCTCACAAGCAAAGAGTATGAACTCCAAATGTTGTATATTTAATTGATGAAAAGTTGTAAGGTTAAAAATAATGTTGAATACCACCCGTATTTATAGTACATAGGTATGGTCTTCAAAAAAATACATATAAGAAACTGAAAAGGATTATGACAGCTTTAAGAAGCTAAAACCATATTTAACTAGACTACCTAAAATAAATGACTATATTCTTCAAGATAATTATTTAATAAATATTGCCTTATCTAATCTTACCAAATCTAATTCTAATCAAATCAGAGCTGAATATTTTAACAGCTAAAATAAATGCATGACCGAAACATTAATTCTTCAAAGGCCAACATGACTGAATTAATGGGCATTATTCTAAAATAAAATAAGTGATCACACTACCTCATTAAAAAACCCCAGTTAGAAAAAGAGTATAGTGTTATCTTCTAAAAACCCTAATAAATATAAATAAATAAATAAAACCTAATTCGTATCACTATCTAACCAAGTATGCAATAAAATAAAGCATGAACACACGAGATTTGGTTACGGAGTTCCGTGAAATCCACCTACATCTGCAGTGCCTGGTCCAGTTCAGAATAAATCCACTAATCAGAAAGATATAGTACAAACTACACCATACAATATACTTATCTTATCTAATTATAACACATTTATCCTGCAAGCTCTCCTTGCTACCGATCCGCCTTGATAAGACTCTCTCTGATCTTGAAACTTGTCGACTCTGAATCTCCTCTTCTCGAGGAATTAAGATATATGATTCTGAACTTGATCAAATTTTAAGTTCGTGTTGGAACACAGATGAATGACTCTGTAGTACCTCTCGAAAGATAAAAATCTAGACGCATATTTTTCTTCAATTAATCAATGAGTTGGCACAGTCGTGATGTCCATCAATATATATATATATATCATGAGCAGATTGAAATTCTCCACATTTGTCTTCAAAAAGTTCCATTTCCAAATCTGCTTATGAAGCATATCCAAATCCCATAAATAAATGGATTTTCCTTATCTCAATTATCCCCTAATATTACATAAATCCAATTCCATAATTATTGGGATTTTCCATAAATCCAATGTGCTTCAATCACAAGCCTAAAATAATATATTGTAAAATCTCCAATATTCCATAATTCAATATTCACGCAATATCTTCAATTGATTAAATCATTTTTAGCTTCACTTTTCCTTTAGTTTCAACATGGAAAGTTTTCTTACGCATACAATCTTATGCGTAAATGTTTCCTTCTCCGTTTAATATTTTGATTATAGCCAAATCCTTTGAGATCGGAATTAAAAAATCTAATCCCTTAAAGAAAGGGATTTGAATATCTTTTCCCAATCTATTCTAACTCTTCAAATCTTAATCCATTCCCACAAATATAGGAATTGATATATTCTTCAAATCAAATCACTCTTGGAAGATACAACTGCTTCTTAGCTTCTTTCTTCAAGATTTCCTTATTTTACCAAAATTCCTTCCTTGATATTGCAACATAATAATGCCATATTTGAATATTTACCACAAATTGCCAATTAACCAAGTCTGGACTTTACAGTCTCACCCTTTGTCATTTTGTGGACCCACCAATCTTTTGGACTTTCAAAGAAACAATTATGCAAATATCTAGACATCAAGTAAACCACATATGGATGTTAGAACATGAGCTAGAACCACTTTTATCCCCCCTGAATATCATAGCTTTAAATCATCAAGACTTCAACATCTATGTTAGAACATCAAATTCACAGTAACTTCACAATCAGTACTTAGCTACCTAGAAAACCATGTTGGAACACAGGACCGGCATAAACACATAAGTACTGAAATTCGAGAATATCCAGAAATCCAAATTATCTCCCCCTTGGGACCATAAACATGCCAAACACAATAGACACATAAAACCAAAATATCCAATTAATAAATCTCCCCCTGAAGAAAATATCTAGCCTATGTTGGACCATAACCATAGCAGAGCCTTCAAACCTTTTCAGGTGCAGCTATCTGTGCCTCATCTAATATGGATGGCTAAAGCTTTCAACTTCGCATTAATGGCCACAAACTTGACCTTCTTCTCATCGACATCAGAAGTTGTAGCCTGAGAATTCTAGGGCGGATTATGCACATGTCTTAGATCAAATGTAATCTTGTTTGGCCATTTCTCGAGTAAGAGTTGTAGCACTTCAAGAGAGAATCCAACAGTTTACAACAATCTGGAATAGACAAAAATACCTGGTAGTCAAGCTAGATGCAGTAATGTTCCCTTCAGTGTCCACTGAGGCGGAAATCCTCCAGTAATTTCTAACGGAATCTAATCATCTTGCATCTGATGTAAACTCTGTTGTATCACTCAGAATCTGGATCAATGTTGCCTCCCATTAATTTTGAATAAAGTTCTTCTATAATTTCTCGGTTGTACTTCTTGTAGGTTGAGGTAGCAGTCTTGAAACCCAAATAGTCCATGTAGGCGATAAACCCACATTCACCATATACACCCAAATAAGTTGTCTTCTCAGCTAAAATCCTCCTCTGACACACAACATCATATCTCTCATCGCAGTGTTATCAGTAGTGCCTTCAAGAATCTGTTCAACTTGTGTTGGAACATCAGTCCCTGATGTTGGAACATAGCATCTTCAGCTTCACTTGCTTTCTCTGATGTTGGAACATAATATCTGTTCATTGCTTCTGAATAAAAAAATCCAGTCTGTATTGATGTTGGAAACATCACCATGCTCAGCTTCCTTCACTCCATTAGTTTCTCCCCCTATCTCCATGTCTAGTGTTGAAACATAGGCTTGTTCATATCCAGATCATAATCTTCTCTAGACACATTTACTGATGTTTGAACACCAGAATCTCTAATCACACCAGGCTCATCTATTTACATGTTCACATCTTCTCATCTTCTCTACATGTCTCCATACTCTATGTTGAAACATGACCAACATCACTGCCTTCCAACTCCTCATCATTCTAAACCATAAGACTAGGAGGAGTCATCTCTCTGATCTATGCATATTATCAATCACCATAATGTCTTCAACACCAACTTCCAACATGTCCAACTAAACCTCCATTTTTTCTATTCTCCTTTTCATATTTTTTTTCTTGTGTATGTACAAAAATAATTAAAATCACACAAAGCTTGAGGAAATAATAAATACCTTAAATTAGACACACACCTAAGGAAAGGTAGTGAGTCACTTATACCATGCCCTTGTGCTTGTTTTGATCCATACAAAACCTTATTGAGTTGATGATATACTTCCTCATTAACCACACCATTTAGGAGAACACGCTTGACAACTATTTGACAAAGATTAAAATTCATAGTGCAAGCCATAGCAAGGAGAATGTGAATATATGCTAACCTGGCATCCAGTGCAAATGTCTCATCAAAATCAACTTATTCATCCTGAGTGTAGTCCTGAGAAGCTAACCTTGCTTTATTATCATTGCATTTGAATTGCCCAAGTTCTTCTTGAATTGCCTCACTCCAATACTTATCAAGTAGAGCATCTTTATAATTCTTGGGTTCAATGAGGGAGAGAAAACATTATAGACAACCAAGTTCCTTATAATTAACCTAAGGTACATCGAGCCATTCTTCTGCTTGATTCAGTTTGCACTGATGTTAGAACATGGGAGAGTTGTGGGGATGACAGTGTTCCAACATCGCTAAAGTTATGAGAGTCATCAGCTTCATCTGTAAGATTTACCTCATATGATGTTCCAACATCATTACATCCCTGATCTGAGAAATCATATGATGTTGGAACATGGTCCCCCGTATGATCTAACTCATCATATTCAACATTTAAGCAGTTCACTTCTTGTTCCAACAAGTAACATTTGTCTGATGACTGAATACCAGTAAGCACTTTCTTGTTGCTATGTTTCCCTATGCACTGCTCCTTATGGAATTCCACAATCATATTATCATTACACAGCTTTCTAATACTTAGGAGATTAGCCTTTAGATATTCCACCAAAAGAACCCTAGTAAAGGTTAGAAATCCTTTTATCGACAGCTCACCTATTCCAACTACCGTGCTTTTCCTTCTATCGCCAAATGTAACGAATCCACCATCACAGTGTTTGATATTATTTAGGTACTCTTGTGATCCAATCATATATTGAGAATATTCACTATCAAGGTACCAAGAATCCCTAGGGTGTACAATAAGGGAAGTGGGAGCAACAAAGCACAATTTAGAGGTTTTAGGGATCCATACCTTTCTGGCCACCTTTGACTACTTCACTTTATCCATGTTGGAACATGCTGCGGGCCGGCGTCCATTCATAATATCTCTGAGAAGCTTTAAAAATGGATACTCAGCATGACCTTGATAGGTACAATAACCACACATTAAGGTTTTTATTGGGCGTGCTTTGACAACTTTTCTCTTCATAAATTGAACCTCTGGTTTGAATACTTCAGTGTTAGTAGATGGTTTTCCATAGCCTATCCCTTGTCAATTTCCAAAACTTTGACCCATGGTGAGAATGTAATCCAATTTTGCTTTTCTAGAATTCAATCTTTTAATAGTTGTTTCAGCAACTTCACCCCTCTTTGTCATCAAACTCAGATTTAATTCCAACACCTTAATTTCCTTTCAGAGTCCTTCCACTAGGGGTGTCATCTCTCATCCTTCTTCAACTAAAATTTTTTTTCTCCCTTTTTAAGAGTATGTTTGCATCAGCAACTTTCAGCCAGATTTCATACATCTTTTCATAATAAGAATAGACATCCTCATCAATCACAATCCTGTCTGATCATTACTCGAGGATTTTTCTTCACATACCTTCTCTGTATTAGAACATCAGACTTCAGCAACCTGAACCATGTTGGAAAATTTATCCACTTCTTCTTGTCCAGTGTTGGAACATTCAGTACCAAGTTCTGAGTTTCCTTGATGTTTTGCTCCAAAAGCCATATAATTGCTGGTCAATTCCTCTTCATAATTCTTCTCTTCTTCATATTCACTCCATGAGGGTGCATATGATTTTCCATGCTTCTTCCGAGTGTTGGTACATTCAGCCCGGATATGTCCATACTCTTCACATTCTCTGCATTGTATCCTTCTTGACTGCCCAATTTGCCATTTGATTTCTTGAGGATTGCTGAGTGGTTTGCTCCATTCTTGATCCATGATTGTTGCCGAAGTCTTGAAATCATGATCTGTTTCCATTAAACCTTTCCCGGGAATTATTATTTACCACTTTCTGTAGCATTCTTGAGAAATTCTTTGTGATAAAAGCAAGGTCTTCATTTTCATCATCGCTATCCTCCTTCGTTGGATGTTCCAACATCATTTCATAGGTTTCTAGTTATCCCATCAACTCATCCAAAGTCATTGTGGCCATGTCTCTTGCTTCTTCTATTTGTCTGTTACTTTCATGGCAAATCTTTGGGGAAGTGATCTCAACATCTTTTTCACCGACATAGAATCTTTGTAAATTTTTCCCAATTGAAGCACCATATTTGTGATGTCTCTAAGTTTTCCATTGAATACTTCAATAGTCTCATCTTCTTCCATTTTTAGCTCTTCGAATTTTGTGGCCAACATTTGTAGCTTTGAATAACGTACACGAATTGTCCCCTCATGTACAGTTTGTAGGATATCCCATTCTTTCTTTTCTTTTTGGAAAGTAGAGATAAGTTTGAACTGATCTTCATCTATTGTGGTAAATATAGCATTTAATGCTCTGGAGTTTGCCAATCTACCAATTTTTTCAATTGGTGTCCACGACTCATTAGGCTTAACTACTGGCTCTTTAGAACTAGATTCTCCTCCTTTAGATCTTCCAACAACAGGGGGTTTCCATTCTGTTTCAACATAGTACCAAACCAATTCATCCAGTGAATTTATAAACACCCGCATGTGAGCCTTCCAGTAGTTGTAATTCGTTCCATCTAGAGGTGGTAGCCGAGACATAGAAGCTCCTTCTCTGGTCGCCATTAGTATAACAGGATCATACTTTCCTTGTAAAAAACCAAGGTAAAACAAGTGACTTAGCTCTGATACCAATTGAAATTTGGTTTTACCTAATTAATTCAATAATTACTACCATGTTCCAACATAGCCTATCTATCCAAGTATGCAATAAAATAAAGCATGAACGCACAAGACTTGGTGACGCAGTTCGATGAAATCCACCCACGTCTACGGGGCCTGGCCCAGTTCAGAATGAATCCACTAAGCATAAAGATATAGTACAAAGTACACAATATAATATACTTATCTTATCTAATTATAACACGTGAATTCTGCAAGCTCCCATTGCTACCGATCCACCTTGATCAGACTCTCTTTGACCTCGAAACTTGTCGACGCTGGATTTTCTCCTCCCAAGGAATTGAGATATATGATTCTGAACTTCATCAACAATTTAAGTTCATTTTGGAACACAGACAAATGGCTCTATAGTAGCTCTCGAAAGATAAAAATCTGGACGCAGGTTTTTCTTCAATTAATCCTTGAGTTGGCACAACCGTGATGTCCATCAATATGTATATCATGAGTAGATTGAAATTCTTCACATTTGTCTTCAAAAAATTCCATTTCCAAATCTGCTATCGAAGCATATCCAAATCCTATAATTAAAGGGATTTTCCTTATCTCAATTTTCCCATATATTACATAAATCCAATTCCATAATTATAGGGATTTTTCATAAATCCAATATGATTCAATCACATGCCTAAAATAATATGTTGCCAAATCTCCAATATCCCATAACTCAATATTCACGCAATATTTTCAACACATTAAATCCTTTTAGTCTTCACCTATCCTTTTGTTTCAACATGGAAGGTCTTTTTACGCATGCTGTCTTATGAGTAAATGTTTCCTTCTCCTTTTAATATTCTGAATACAATCAAATGCCTTGAAGATAGTAATTAACAAATCTAATCCCTTAAAGAAAGGGATTAGAATATCTCGTCCCAATTTATTCTAACTCTTCAAATCTTAATCCAATCCCACAAATATTGGAATTGTTATATTCTTCAAATAAAATCACTCTTGGAAGAGACCATTGCTTTTCAGATTCTTTCTTCAACCTTTCCTTATTCTACCAAAATTCCTTCTTTGATGTTGCAACATAATAATGCCATATTTGCATAATTATCACAAATTGCCAATTGTAAAGTCAAGTGGTATTCATTGAATATTTTAATTGGCAATTTTGTGAACATATTTGGAAACGAAAATATTTCCATGTTGGAACATGCGGATTAGTAGAAATAAGCCGACCAGATTTTGCGAGAAAGAAAACAGAATATTATGGTATTTGTGATTTATGGAAATCAGAATATTCTATTATATATCAGGCCTGTAGAAGCATAGTTGGTTATGGAAATCCCTACAAATTAGGTGTTGATATTATCGAATATATGGGAGACATTGTGATAAGGAAAATCCCTTTATTTATGGGATTTGGATATGCTTCAAGAAGTAGATAAATAATAGGAATATTATGGAGATAATCATGGAGAGTTCCGATCTGCTCATGGCTTCAAAAGGGGACACCACGGCTGCATTCAAGATATGAATTAAACAGAGAAAATTTACACATAGACTTTTAATCTTTCGAGAGAATTGCAAAGAGCCAAAATTCTATGTTCCAACATATGTGACTTGCCGTTCAAAGTTCAGAATCATATGCCTTACTTCCTCGGGAGGAGGAGATCTAGCATCGACGAGTTTTGAGGTCAGAGGTAGTCTAATCAAGGCAGATAGGTAGCTAAGGGAACTAGCAGAATTCACACGTTTAATTAGTAAAGATAAGTATTATGTATGGTGTACTTTGTAATGTATCTTTCTAATTGGTGGATTCATTCTGAACTGGACCAGGCCCCACAGATGCAGGTGGATTTCATCAAATTGCATAACCAAGTCTCACGTCTTTAATGCTTTACTTTATTGCATACTTGGTTAGATAGGTTATGTTGGAACATACTAGTAATAATTAGAAAAATCCGGTAAAACCAAACTTCATTTAGTATCAGAGCTTGGTCACTTATTTTTCCCTTGGTTGTGTCAAGGAAAGTGTGATCCAATTTTACCATGGCAACCAAACAAAGAGCTTCGGTGTCTCGGCCACCTCTACTGGAAAGCAACAACTACAATTATTGGAAGGCACGCATGAGAGTTTTCATTAACTCACTGGATGAACTTGCATGGCACTATGTTGAAAATGAGTGGAAACACCCTACTGAAGATGATGATACAAGCTATAAGGCGAAAGAAGGAGAGTCAAGTTAAAAGGACCAGAAACTCAAAGACAAATCTAATTGGACTCCCGATGACCTCAAGGCATCTCTGGAAAATTCAAAGGCACTAAATGCTATCTTCACTGCGGTTGATGAAAACCAGTTCAAACACATCTCTAATGTCATCAAGCCAAGAAAGCATGGGATATTCTACAAACTGTTCATGAAAGAAATAGTCGAGTTCAAGAATCCAAACTACAGATATTGGCTACTAAGTTTCAGGAACTTAAGATGGAGGAAGATGACTCTATTGCTATATTCAATGGAAAACTCAGGGATATCTCCAATATGGCATATTAACTTGGAATGGTCTACAAAGAGGCGAAGTTGGTGAAAAAGACCTTGAGATCACTTCCTAAAAGGTTTGCAATGAAGGTTGCAGCAATAGAAGAAGCAAGGGATGTAGCCACCATGAGCTTAGATGAACTAATGGGATCATTACAGATGTATGAGATGTCGTTTCAACAGGCTACAAAAAGGGTCCAAAAGGAGTTGGCATTTAGAACATCTTCATCAAAGGACAATCACGAATCTGACAGTGATAATGAATTTGAAAAAGTTGCACTTATTACAAAGAATTTCTCAAGAATGCTGAAGAAAGTAGTAAACAAGAAATCTCATGAGAGGTTTGGAGGAAATAGATCAAGGCCATAGGATTCTGGAAATAATCGTGGAACAAGATTTGAGCAAGGAAATCAGCAGTTCTCCAGACATCAAAGTAGTGAACCAAAACAGCCTGGACGAATTCAATGCAGGGAATGTGAAGGATATGGTCATTTTCAGGCTGAATGTGCAAATACCCGGAAGAAACAAGGAAAATCTTATGTCACCTCATGGAGTGATGATAAGGAAGAAGAGAAAGACGAAGAGGAACTTATAAGCAACTATGTGGCATTTGAAGCAAAAATTCATGATGGATCGGAGGATGGATGTTCCAACACACTGGATAAAGTTGAAGTTGTATGTTTTAACATAGATCTGTATGAAGCATCCAATGATGAAGACGATGGACTTGGTGTAAGTGATGAAGAAATCTACATAACTTATGAAAAGATGTATGCTATATGGCTTCAAGTGGCTGACACAAACAAAGAACTGAAGGAAGAAAAAATGCAGTTGATAGAATTAGAAAGAGAATTACATGTGAAAGTTGCTGAACATAGAAAGGAGAATGAAGAATTAAATGAAAAGCTAATATTAGCAACCAAGAGAGCTGAGACTTCTGAAGCAGTAATTTCTAAGTTGAACTCTTGAAAATCAAAACTTGACAATATTCTTGATATGGGAAAGAACTTTGGAGATTGACACGGAATTGGGTATTACAACCCACTCCAAAACACAAGCACGCTCAAGCCTGAGGCACACGAGTTAATCAAGAGTCCAGTAAATCTCAAAACAAAGATTTGAGAGGTAAAGAGAAAGTTCTGCAAGCCCTATCAAAAGAAATCTCTCACCTGCAGCTACTGTTTATATCAAGGTCACTCAGAGGATCAATGCCAAAAACTACTCAGAGGATCAATGCCAGAAACTACTCAGACATCAAATGGAAGGACATCAACTCTTGGTATGTTTCAACATAAGCAAAGTCCAAAAGCCAAAATGGTCAGAAAGGCATGGGATGTCAAAAGATCTGGTACATGCTTTGTTGCACATACTTCGCTTATATCATATTCCAGAGATTCGTGGTACTTTGATAGCGGCTGCTCTCGCCATATGACCGGTACTCAATAATTCCTTACAAATATAACACCATATGATGGTGGTTATGTTACGTTTGGTGATGGAAATAAGAGTAGAGTGGTTGGAAAAGGTGAACTATAGATTGAAGGATTTCCAGTATTCACTAGTGTGCTGTTTGTGGAAGACCTGAAGGCAAATCTACTAAGCATAAGTCAATTGTTTGATGATAATATGACTGTGGAATTTTAGAAAGACAAATGCATAGTGAAACATGGAAAAGCCAAGGTTCTTTCTGGCTTACGATCATCAGATAATTGTTATCTGCTGGAACAGGAAGTATGATGTATGATCTCAAAACATGATGAAGGATTTCTATTGTACAGGAAGCTCGGTCACATCAATTACAAAACTTTGGTGAAAATTGCAAATTCAAAAGTTGTACGAGGTATGCCTACCTTAACAAGCTAGGACGGAATTGTGTCTGGTCCGTGTCAACAAGATAAAAAATTTTGATCTCCCAACTCGTCAGTTCAATATGTAACCACCTCAATAAATCTAGAATTATTGCATATGGATTTGATGGGTCCAGTCAATACTTCTAGTATAGGTGGAAAGAAATATATCTTTGTATGGGTTGATGATTTCTCCAGATATACATGGGTAGCTTTTCTTAAAGAAAAATCTGATACGGTGGAAGTATTTAGAAGTCTGGTGATAAAGTGACAGACTAAAAAAGGAAGTCCAGTTGGAAAGATTGTTCGAATTTGTAGTGACCATGGTAGAGAATTTGAAAATTCTCAATTTAGTGACTTCTGTGATGAGCTCGGAATTCAACACGTGTTTTCTGCACCAATCACTCCTCAGCAAAATGGTGTTGTAGAATGGAAAAATAGAACCCTATAGGAGATAGCTCGAGTTATGTTAGCCGAGAAAGAAATTCACAAAAAATGGTGGACAGAAGCAATTAACACAGCTTGCTATACGATTAATCGAGTATATCTGCGTACATTCACTAGAAAAACATCTTACAAGATTTTTAAGGGTAGGAAACCAAATGTCTCATACTTTCATGTGTTCGGAAGCAAGTGCTACATCCTCAGAGACAGAGAGCAATTGGAAAAATTCAATAATTGCAGTGATACTGGAATTTTTCTTGGGTGTTCTGCCAACAGCCGTGCTTATTGTGTTTATAACCATTAGACCAACACACTTATAGAGTCTATAAATGTTATTGTGGATGATTCTAAAGAAATAAAAAGGTCAGATGTCGTTGAAGATGAACCTGGTAACACTCATGTTCCAACACAACCTCGTTAACCTGATAAGGGAGGTCCATCAATTGTTGGAATATCTGAGTAGACAGATGTTGAACCAGTTGATACTGAGCATGTTGGAACATCATCCCCCATTGCCGTATACTATGTTCCAACACAGGATCAACCTGAATCAATGGCACGGAGTACTTAACCAGTTCCTCTGGTAGATAACAGGAAGTTGGCAGGATTACAATGCTTCATATCTCTCATTGAACCAAAGAATTACAAGGAGGCATTACTAGATGAATATTATATTGCTGCAATGCAAGAAGAACAAGGTCAGTTTGCAAGAAATGATGTATGGTATCTCATTCCTCGCCCTACAGGTGTCAATGTCATCGACACAAAATGGATTTTCAAGAATAAACCTGATGCTGACGGACATATTACTCAAAATAAAGCCAGACTGGTAGCTCAAGGTTATACACAAGTTGAAGGTGTTGACTTTGATGAGACATTCGCATCAGTTGCAAGGTTAGAGTTAATGTAAATTTTACTTGCTATTGTCTGCTCTATGAACTTTACTCTATATAAAATGGATGTCAAGAGTGCGTTTCTAAATGGTGTGGTAAATGAAAAAGTTTATGTGGAACAACCTAAAAGATTTGAGGATCCTCATTACCCGCATCATATGTATTACCTCAAGAAGGCTTTATATGGTTTAAAGAAAGCACCCATGGCATGGTATGAATGACTTACTAACTTTCTTCTTAAGAAAGGTTAATCGTTGAGGGGGAATAGATTGCACTTTATTTGTGCTCGATAAGTCATCAAAAATTCCGATTGCTCAAATTTATGTGGATGATATAGTATTCGGCTCTACTTCACCATCTATGGTATAGGATTTTGTCACGGTTATGCAGGCTGAGTTTGAAATGAGCATGGTTGGAGAGCTCACATACTTTCTAGGACTGCAAGTTAAGCAAGGAAAACATGGCATGTACATAAATCAAAGTAAGTATGCACTTAATCTAGTAAAGAGATTTGGTTTAAGCAATGCCCAAGCAGTTTGAACACCTATGGGGTTTCTGACAAACTGGTCAAGGAGGAGAAAGGAGTTGCAGTTGATCAAAAGTTATACAGGGGAATGATTGGGAGTCTATTGTATTTAACAGGAAGTAGACCAAATATATATCTTAGCGTAGGGATATGTGCAAGATTTCAGGCTAATCCAAAGGAGTCTCATCTCACTGTACTCAAAAGAGTTATTCGATATGTAAGTGGGACTTATGAGTATGGTGTCTGGTATTCTAAGAATCGAGATTCGAATTTAATTGGGTACAGTGATTCTGATTGGGCTGGTAATGCTGATGATCAAAAGAGCACTAAAGGTGGATGTTTCTTTATTGGCACGAATCTGGTTTCTTGGTATAGTAAGAAACAAAATTTGATCTCTTTGTCTATTGCGGAAGCTGAATATCTTGCCGGTGAAAGTTATTGTGCACAATTGTTATGGATGAAGCAAATGATGAACGACTATGGAATTCATCAAGACCCTTTAAAGATCTTATGTGACAATACAAGTGCTAATGATATTTCAAAAAATTTAGTTCAACACTCTCGAACTAAGCATATTGAAAGGAAGGAAGTTGTGTTAGTCCATGTTCGAACACACGAGCAATTTGCTGATATATTTACAAAGCCATTGGACACTGCCATTTTCGATAGTCTCAGACAACACTTAGGTGTTTGTCAAATTTGAGGTAATTCTTGCCTTTATTTAGCTATAAATATTTTATTTTTTTCTGTCGAGAAATTCAGAAAAAAACAAAAAAATAGAAAGAGGAAACGTGTTACAAAAATAGAAGTTGTATAGTTATGGTATGTTGGAAGTTGGTATGTTGGAAGTTGGTATGCTTTGGGTTGATGTCTTGAGTTGACAAGAGAAACAAATTATCATTGCTCATCTCGAAAAGGGAAAAAGTTTTTTGCGGCAACTAAGGAAGTTAAGTGAAGAGTTTGGGTTGGTTTCAAAGTTGTCTAAATCCCTCCAAATCCCTCTCTTTTCGGCCACTCTACCACTCATCTTGGTTTCTTTCAGATTCTTGTTACCAAACTCCTCCACGATTTTTCTTTTCGTAACAAATCTTTGTTGAAACATGTCTTCGAACCCCAACTCTCTCACAGTCAAAGAAGAAACCCAAGAAACACTTCAATCCATGGCTATGTTGAACAAAGAGAAGAGAATGTAGAAGACGGTGGTTCAAGCTTGGTGGTGAAGGTTAGGATGAAAGCACCAGAGACAAAAGAAAGGGGCCATATCAGAAGGCTCTAACTCTTAAAATTCATGGATAGGAATTCAATACTATAGAAAAAATATTTGAATGTCTGGAATCAAATAGAACTACAGTAGATTTGACCAAGGTTAAGAGTATAGAGGGAAAATTCTTGAATGTTAATGTCAAAGAATTCGTGTCCGGTGATATTGGAAATCTGTGGGACATTGAAAACTATAAAGTTAATTTTCTGAGGGGGAGGTATGGTGTGTACAGAGGGAAGGACAAGTTTCACATTTATTCATCCATACCTTGTCCGAGTAATATTTTTATTAGAGAGATTAGCGATGATGAGGCAGCACGATGGGATGTGATCAAGTCTACAGATAGGTTGCCTGTAAGATTCTTTGATTTGAAGGGAGCTCAAAGAATGGAGGAACTGAGAAAACCAGTGACAATTGAAGTCTATGACAGCGAAGAAGAAGACAATGTTGGCTATGTTCCAACACAGAATGCAGGGGTTGAAAATACTAAGAAGATGGAGGTTGACGATGAAGATATAGGGGATGAAGACCAGGTTGAGGTATCTAGTGATCCTACTGCTGATGGAGAGCAGTCTGGAGAGCCTATTTCCAGACAAGGGGAACCAAATAAAGACCAGCATGTTGGAACATAGACTGCTGAAGAAGAATGAGATGGGAATACTGAGTATGTTCCAGCATAGGAAGATTCTGAGATGAACTACTCAAGTGATAAGGTGTTAGATGAGCTCTTATAGACTGCCATGGGCAAGACAAAGGTGGCTGCTACAGAGGATTTCCCACCAACTAAAAAGGCCAAGAAAAGTCAGGATGCTCCCAAGAAGAAGTGCTACCACCTCTACCTGTAAGTGTTGCACTATCATTTTTGTACTTTGATATAAAATGTGAAGAGATGGAAGAAGTATTTGTACAGAGGAAGGTGATCTCTGAGAGACCCATAGACCTGGAGGCATATAGGGCTAGTGGGTTTTCTATTTTTTTTGGAATTAATAGGAATGAAAAGGGCTGCCACTGTACAATTTCAGCACAATAGACAGGTGGTCATTGAGGTGTACGCCAAATTGTTGGATGGAAATTTAGAAGCTGATTCTCCTTGGTTTGAAAGGATGTATTTACAGGGGAAGATTGTTGACTTCTCAGCTGCCAGAATAAATAAGATTTTGGGGCTGTAAACTCCAGAATTAGAGGGGGTGCTTCCAGTTGATCTAGAAGTGTCAGGTGATCAGATTCTAGAGACAATATCAGAAGGATACAAGACCAAGTGGCCCAAAACTGGTTATTCACAAGCTTCTTATCTATCATCAAGTTTCTTTGGTCTGTATCAGATAGCTGTAAACTGCTGGATGCCATCCTCAAACACTACGGCCCTAGCTAGAGAAATGGCTAAGGTGTTGTTCTGTGTTGGAACACAGAAATCAGTAAACCTTGGATTGTTCATACAGTATAATCTAGTGAGGAAAGCTACAACTCCTAAGGCAAAACATGTGATTGTGTATCTCTGATTGATTTCCGCATTGGCTAAGAGTGCTAAGGTGAAGGGGAAGGCGAAAGATGTTATCATAGATACGGAATTCCTACGGCCTAACAAGAAGACATTTGGCATGAGGCATGTCCATGATCTACCTTGGAATCCTTCAGGCTCCACTTCTACAACTGCTGAAAAGAAGGCCAAATTTGTGGTACTGAATGCCAGAATGGGAGCTATAGCAATTCAAATGGCAGCACTCGAAGCAGAAAAAGCTAAACTGGAGGTGGAGAAAGCGCAGCTGGAAGCCTGCTCGTGGACGGAATTTTTTCTCTCTATGTTCCAACATAGATCGAGTTTCACATTCAAGCGGAGCCTACTTTAAGTTTATGTCAATTTATTTGTGCCTTTGGAATCTTCATATCCACAGGGGGAGAATATTTATTTTGGCTGTAATCTGATTGGTATTATTTTGATGGTAGATGGTATTCTGGAATTTGGGTATTCAATTCAATTGGTATTCTTTTATATCAGATTCAGTATTTGTCATATGTTCCAACATAGGTGAAGTTTGGAGGATCTATGTGTTCGTCGTGATATTAATGACCAAAATGGGTCCACAAAATGCCAAAGGGGGAGATTGTAAAGTCAACTGGTATTCATTGAATATTTTAATTGGAAATTTTGTGAACATATTTGGAAACGAAAGTATTTCCATGTTGGAACATGCGGATTAGCAAAAATACGCTGATCAGATTTTACGAGAAAAAAAACATAATATTTTGGTATTTGAGATTTATGGAAATCTGAATATTCTGTTATATATCAGACGTGCAGAAGCATAGTTAGTTTATGGAAAATCCCTACAAATATGGTGTTGATATTATCGAATATATGGGAGATATTGTGATAAGGAAAATCCCTTTATTTATGGGATTTGGATATGCTTCAAGAAGCAGATAAGGAATAGGAATATTATGGAGATAATTATGGGGAGTTCCGATCTGCTCATGGCTTTAAAAAGGGGACATCATGGCTGCATTCAAGATATGAATTAAATAGAGAAAATTTGCACACAAATTTTTAATCTTTCGAGAGAATCGCAAAGAGCCGGAATTCTATGTTCCAACATACGTGACCTTCCGTTCAAAGTTCAGAATCATATGCCTTAATTCCTCGGGAGGAGGAGATCCAGTGTTGACGAGTGTCAAGGTCAGAGGGAGTCTGATCAAGGCGGATTGGTAGCTAGGGGAGCTAGCAGAATTCACACGTTTAATTAGTAAAGATAAGTATTCTGTATAGTGTACTTTGTATTGTATATTTCTAAGTAGTGGATTCATTCTGAACTAGGTGTAGGTGGATTTGAACTGTGTAACCAAGTCTCATATCTTTAATGTTTTACTTTATTGCATACTTTGTTAGATAAGTTATGTTGGAACGTACTAAATATAGAAGGTTGATTAGCTAAAAAGTGGATATCACTTGTGTTCAAATCTTTTGGTACTTAAGTTATTCATTTCTTTTCAGTATATATTATAAAAAGATAAGTTTTTATTCAATATACATTAATATTAATGTTGGGGTTATATAAAGTTTATCTGAAATTTAAAATAATATGATATTGTGTATTTTGAATAAAGGTTGTACGGTATTATATTTAGAGTGTTTTTCAAAAGGTTTTTGGGAGGAGAGCGAATTGTGAGGATAATATTTCTGAAAAGAGGGAACTCAATTTTTAGTTAGGTAGGTATAGGTATTATAGCTCCGTGTAAGATGATTGATTTACTAATCTTTTTATATGTATAAACTCTAGTTCACTTTATATTTTACATATATTAAATATACAAATCCTATGAAATCAAAGTACTAGGTCTCATCAAACAATTGTGAAAGAAAGAAAGTTTTATTAGGGCAAAGATATACATACCTATATCCAAATACAAATTTGAGGTTAAGAAGAATAAAAATTACGCTTCTTTTTTAGATCAAATGGTGTTCCAGTTGAAATCTAGTAATTTTGGGTGCTAGTTCATTAGTTTTGTTTCAAATCTCTTTTCATATAGAGTTTTTTCCTGATTGCATATGCAAAGGCTACCTCCGAAAAATAATTCTCTCTCCTTACTTTCCTTTCAACAAAATTATTTTGTACCCTTTGGGATCATCTTCAATCATATTCTTTAATGGGAGTCGGTGGAAAAATCAACTATTTTGCTTTAATTTTTAGTTCCTTGTATGATTTCTATTTGTATTCTTCCTTTGCGGAGGTGGTTTTCTCTTTAATAATTGTGTATTTCTCCCTCCACCCTCAAATAAAATATGATGATTTTCCTCCCATTCAATACGTGTGGAGTATTATCATTTTGTAGATATGCAGATCAATTTTTGTTATATATGGATGTTACTTGTAACTTTTTGGATTTAATCAATGGCTTGTTTGTTGGTGGTGTTGGAGATTCCAGATTACAATGATAGACTGACCATTGATATGCATTATCCTAATTAAGCTGTTTATGTCTTTCACTAATAGACTATTTATATTCCCAAGGATGGTTTTATAGTTTTTATTAAATTTTCTTTTTTGTTATCATTGTTGCAAGTATTTCCAACACCTTTAATTGATTGACATTTGAGAAAAATCAACTGCCTTGAAATTGAACAATTAAGAATAATTTTTTGAAATATGTAAGAGTCTCTATTTGAGTTTAAGCGGGAAAAATGTTCGTAGTTTGAGGTTTATGTTTTAATCATGAATATAATAATTAATATTTGATAGAATAGAAAATATCAAAATTGCACAAAACTCAGTATATCCGATTGGTCTTATTTTGTTTATTTACTAAATTCCAACTCTTAAGGCCAGAACATTGAAGTTCACATCAAATCATAAGGTCTCTAACTACCTTAAATTGTAATTAATGTGCAAGGTTAACTTGTAATCAAAATGCATGTTTCTGAATTGTTTATTTTAAGAAATGTTAATAGTGATCCTCTGATTGTTGGAACACATGACATTGAGAATAGCACATGACATTGGGAATTGCACTCAAAGTTTTATGTACATAAGCATTTTAAAAAAATCTCATGAACTATTTTAATTCAATAAAATAAAATAAAAATTATTGTGCACATTTTATCCCTCTTACACACTTCTTATACTTTATTAGATTCAAAACCCCATAGGTATAAAATATTGGTAATAATTTGACAATCACTTGAATTAATATTTTAAATAATATATAAAAAAATGAAATAAAGAGGAAAAAGGAAGGT
Source organism: Rubia yunnanensis (assembly GCA_037428765.1). Taxonomy (NCBI): domain Eukaryota; kingdom Viridiplantae; phylum Streptophyta; class Magnoliopsida; order Gentianales; family Rubiaceae; genus Rubia; species Rubia yunnanensis. Next base: position 95,074,282 of record CM075065.1, read on the forward strand.
TATTTTTTTCAAATAATTAACAAGAAACAATAAAAAGTCCTGGATGAAAAACAAAAACAAAAATAATCTTAAAAAGGGAAATGGTGGATGTTTGGTGAATCCATCCTTGACCCTTATGTGAATGTCTTCGATAAGTATCAATAAAAGTATACGGATGTCTTGTCCACGTTGTTATTTGGATGTACATAAAAAAATATACTATTTTGTTTATATTACAATATATTTGTGTCACTTGAACCTACATGGTTATTATAGTCATTTATATTGAAATTAAAACACTAGAAATAGTTGTAAAATAATAGAATTGAAATATTTTAATTTAAACTTTGAGTGATAATAATTTAATTTAGCTAACCTTAAGTTAAATTTTGGATTTTAATTTAAAAGAATGGTTTCAACATCACAAATTTGATGAGAAATTGTACATTTCCCTACCACAGACACTCCCCTCTACCAACGGTTTTTTAGCACTAGTTTTGAAAATCAGTGTCAAAAATATTAAAGCATCGATTTTTTTTAATTTTAACACCGATTCTTAAAACTAGTGTTAATTTAACACCGATTTTTTTTTATAACCGGTGTTAAATTTTAAAATAGCACCAATTTTTACCGGTGTTAAAAATTTTAAAAATTCTCTCTTCCCGCCATAAAAATTGCCATTTTTTTTAAATAGCACCAATTATTTTTAAAAATGGTTCTTAATATTTTAAAAATTATATCTTACCCCCCCAAAAAAAAGCCAAAATGTTTTAATAGCACCGGTTATAGAAACAATAGCACTGGTTTTTAAAAACCAGTGCTAAATTTTTGAAGGGAACCAGTGATAAAACTTTTAAAAACAGGTGTTAAAATTAAAAAGAAATTGGCTATTTTCAAATATTTGGAAATTTTGAAAATAGCGCCAATTTTTAAAAACCGGTGATAAAACTTTTAAAAAATCAATTTTCCCACCAAAGAAATTGCCAATGATATTTAAAATTCAATCTTCCTGCCAAAAATTTCAAAATATTTGTCAAAATGTTTTAAAGTTCAATATTCCCGTCAAATAATTCAAAATATTTGCCAAAACATTTTTAAAAAATTCGCAAAAAATTTCAAATAATGTTGCCAGAAATTTCATGAGCTGGGGGCAGCTGCACGCAACTGCTCTAAGCTAATTTTTTTAAGTTTCAAAATCGTTCACTTCTTTTGTTGACTCTTAATAATTACAGAGTTAAGTTAAATTAATAAACAATCAACCTTTATTGACCTAAAATATATAAATAAGAATACAATTTGTTTACATTAACTAATTAACGTTCAACTCTTAATTGATTTAGTATATATAAGTACAACTTTAACTAGTCAACGGTAATCGTTATTTGACTTTCAATATATAAACACTAATAACTAAGTTGACTTTGACTAATAAACGTTCAACCCTTACTTTCCTTTCCATATAAACACTAATAACTATGTTGAATTTAAGTAATAAACGTTCAACCCTTACATTACTTTCTATATATGAATACTAATAGCTAGGTTGACTTTGACTAATCAATGGTCAAACCTTACTTGACTTTCTATATATAAACACTAGTGACTAATTTGACTTTAACCAATCATCAGTCAAACTTTACTTGACTCTCTCTATATAGAAATACTAGTGACTACACCGACTTTAACTAATCAACGGTCAAACTTTACTTGACTTTCAATATATAAACTGATATGAATCCCCTTGCAAAGAATCTGGATTGCGAAATTAAGATCTTTGACAAAACAAGGGAACTCGCAAACCCTTCAATGTCGAACGAAATTCAAGGTCTAGCCCTCGGGGTACACTCAATTTCGACTCGCTCTCTAACTAGCCCTCAAGATCAGATTACAAGGTTTATTGATACTTAACTAGCCCTCGGGGTTAAGCAACAGTGGAATAGCTCGCAAGCAAAGAGTATGAACTCAAAAGGTTGTATATTTTATTGATGAAAGGTTATAATTTCGTCTATAAGGCCTCCCTTTTTATAGGGTTACAATCTTGCCTCAAACCCTAATCACAAATGGAAACGGAATCGACTTATGGCAACTTTAAGAAGCTAAAACCATATCTAACTGAAATACCTAAACTAAATGGTAATCTAAGGTAATCTGGTTGAATTCTTCAGGAAGTAACCTTGGAAAATATTACCTTATCTAATCTTACCAAATCTAATTCTAATCAGAATAAAACTGAATATACTAAACCTTAATGGTCTGTATTTTTGAAATTCAGCTCTTCAAAGCCCACATAGCCAACATGGCTGAATTAATGGGTCTTATTCTAAAATAAAATAAATGATCATACTATCTCATTAAAAAACCCAGTGGGAAAAAGTGTATAGTGTTATCTTCTAAAAATCCTAATAAATAAATATAAATAAATAAACCTAATTCGTATCATTGGAAGAATTAATGTTTCGGTCATGCATTTATTTTAGATGTTAGAATATTTAGTTCTGATTTGATTAGAATTAGATTTGGTATGATTAGATAAGGTAATGTTAATTCAAGATTTATCTTGAAGAATATAGTCATTTATTTTAGGTAGTTTAGTTAAATATGGTTTTAACTTCTTAAAGCTGTCATAATCCTTTTCAGTTTCTTATTTGTATTTGTTGAAGACCATACCAATGTACTATAAATATGGGTGGTTTTCAACATTATTTTCACCTTACAACTTTTTATTAACCAAATATACAACCTTTTGAGTTCATACTTGCGAGCTATTCCATTGTTGCTTAACCTCGAGGGCTAGTTGAGTGTCAATAAACCTTGTAATCTGATCCTGATGGCTAGTTCGAGAGCGATTCAAAATTGAGTGTACCCTCGGGCTAGACCTTGAATTTTGTGCGGCATTGAAGGGTTTACGAGTTCCCTTTTTTTGTCAAAGATCTTAATTCCGCAATCCAGATTCTTTGCAAGGGGATTCGTATCAGTTGGTATCAGAGCTAAGCAAAAGATTCTTGGACGAGTTCATCAACAGGGATTTCGATTTTTGCTTGAATTTATTTTTGAAAAACAAAAAAATAGAAAACTTCCACCGCCAGACAATTTGTCGCAGCTCAGCTTCAGATCCTGCTACCGCTAGAAAACTCATCGTCACCGCTCAGCTCTAAACTCCACCTCCGGTGAGTCCAGCTCCTCCAGCTCCGTCTTTGATCAACCATCCGAAGCCACCGCTCTGCTCTCTGTCTACATAAACTCTAATCGCCGCCGGACTTGATCGCCACTGATTGCATCGATCTCCATCTCAGACAAATCCCGGCTAATCCTCCATCTTTCTTTCTCCGGTGAGCTCGCTTCTCCACGCTTGGTTTTTCAAAGCCAAGAACCCTCGTCGTTCAGAGTTCTCTGACCGCCGGCAGCGTAGGTTCAACACGGAGAAGAAAACTTTCAGGTTACAGCGAAGAAGAAGACGCACGTGATTTTCACGCGCGAGCTATCAACAGGGCGTGTGAATCTCATGCGCACGACTGTTGAGGCGCGTCTGCTCACGCGCTCAGATTTGATCCGTTCCTTCATCTCGCAAGATCTAAATTTATCGCGATATTTTAGTATTCTTGCGAGTTGGTTTTTTTTCATGAGTTATCTCGCCAGCAGCCTTTTTCTCACGAGTTGAAGCCACATCAGCATCCAGTTCCTGCCTAGTCATCGTTTTATCACCGCTTTATTAGCAGTTCTTCACAGGGATGGCTTGGGATGTTGATCTATAGTTATTTTTGAAGATCATTCACGTTTCGAGGATGAAACTTTTCGACTTCGGAGGGAATGATACGAATGAGGTTTATATATTTATATTTATTTATTAGGATTTTTAGAAGATAACACTATACTCTTTTTCCCACTGGGTTTTATAATGAGATAGTGTGATCATTTATTTTATTTTAGAATAAGGCCCATTAATTCAGCCATGTTGGCATTGGAAGAATTAATATTTCGGTCATGCAATTATTTTACATGTTAGAATATTTAGTTCTGATTTGATTAGAATTAGATTTGGTAAGATTAGATAAGGTAATATTAATTCAAGATTTATCTTGAAGAATATAGTCATTTATTTTAGGTAGTTTAGTTAAATATGGTTTTAGCTTCTTAAAGCTGTCATAATCCTTTTCAGTTTCTTATTTGTATTTGTTGAAGACCATACCAATGTACTATAAATATGGGTGGTTTTCAACATTATTTTCACCTTACAACTTTTCATCAACCAAATATACAACCTTTTGAGTTCATACTCTTTGCTTGCGAGCTATTACATTGTTGCTTAACCCGAGGGCTAGTTAAGTGTCAATAAACCTGGTAATCTGATCCTGAGGGCTAGTTCGAGAGCGAGTTGAAATTGAGTGTACCCTGAGGACTAGACCTTGAATTTCGTGCGGCATTGAAGGGTTTGCGAGTTCCCTTGTTTTGTCAAAGATCTTAATTCCACAATCCAGATTCTTCGTAACGGGATTCATATCCCATATCTAACAAAAATACCTAAAATAAATGGTAATCTAAGGTAATCTGGTTGAATTCTTCAGGAAGTAACCTTGAAAAATATTACCTTATCTAGTCTTACCAAATCTAATTGTAATCAGAATAAAACTGAATATACTAAACCTTAATGGTCTGTATTTTTGAAATTCAGCTCTTCAAAGCCCACATAGCTGAGCTATCAGTCCAATAAACCCAAAATGAAATAATTTTACAATATTTTACAATGATCACACTACCTCATTAAAAACCCAGTGGGAAAAAAGAGTATATTGTTCTTCATGATGTCTTCAGTTCATCAACAATCTTGAATAATGAATCCAAGATGTCGATGGTGACTCCTTCTTCAATTCTTCATCATAAAAGCGATCAATCAAAGCATTTAAAGCAGCATCCCTAAGCTTAATCCTTGACCTAGTCATAGGTCCTGCCATGTCACTTAGAGGATCTCGAACATATCCTTTAAATGTTTGATCAAGTCGTGGAATGTCTTCATTTATGGTGGTAGTCGTCTTGGCATCTCCATCATTACGTGGACTCAACTTAGATGTTCGAGCATTTGGAAACCTCTCTTTCTGCAGATGAACCCAAACATAATCTCCCATGTTGAACCTCATCAACTTGAGGATTTGATTAGCTTTATCAGCATTCTGTACATTTTTCCGTTCAATTTTCATGTGCACCTTCTCATGGATTTTCTTCACAAAATCAGCTTTCTTTTCTCCATCAAGATTTTTAACTTGTTTAAAATTCAAAGGAAGTAGGTCAAGAGGTGTAATAGGTAGAAAACCATAAACAATTTCAAATGGAGATAAAGAAGTAGTGGAATGAATAGTGCGATGGTAAGTAATGATGGAGATGCCAAGACGACTACCACCATAAATGAAGACATCCACAACTTGATCAAACATTTAAAGGATATGTTCGAGATCCTCTAAGTGACATGGTGGGACCTATGACTAGGTCAAGGACTAAGCTTAGGGATACTGCTTTAAATGCTTTGATTGATCGCCTTTATGATGAAGAATTGAAGAAGGAGTCACCATCGACATCTTGGATTCATTATTCAAGATTGTCGACGAACTGAAGACATCATGAAGAACACTATACTCTTTTTTCCCACTGGGTTTTTAATGAGGTAGTGTGATCACTGTAAAATATTGTAAAATTATTTCATTTTGGGTTTATTGGACTGATAGCTCGGCCATGTGGGCTTTGAAGAGCTGAATTTAAAAAATACAGCCTATTAAGGTTTAGTATATTCAGTTTTATTCTGATTAGAATTAGATTTGGTAAGATTAGATAAGGTAATATTCTTCAAGGTTACTTCTTGAAGAATTCAACCTAATTACCTTAGATTACCATTTATTTTAGGTATTTTAGTTAGATATGGTTTTAGCTTCTTAAAGCTGCCATAAGTCGATTTAGTTTCCATTTGTGATTAGGGTTTGAGGCAAGATTGTAACCCTATAAAAAAGGAGGCCTTATGGACGAAAATTAGAACCTTTCATCAATCAAATATACAACCTTTTGAGTTAGAGAGCAAGTCAAAGTTAGGCGTACCTCGAGGTCTAGACTCCTGAATTTCGTGTGAGATAGTGCAGGTTTGTAGATCCTTTCACTAGATCAAAGCTATTAATTCCGCAAATCGTGAGTCTTCGCAAGGAGATTCATATCAGTTGGTATCAGAGCAAAGAAAAAGATCTATTGAGGCCAAAAAAAAACAAAAAAAAGGGGTTTCGAGTTTTGCATTAATTTATTTTCAAATTTATATATATATATACTCTTTCGTGTTGTGTTTTAACTGTGTTTGTTTGATCTTTCTTACCAGGAGGATTGAATCTAGGGTCGAAGGATGTCGAAGGGTCCGAGAATTAGAATACTTCGATAATACTACCCATCTTCACCTTCATCAATCGTGTCAGGAGGACGTCGAAGGGTCTGAGCGTTAAAAAGCATTATCCACCTTCACCTCCTGGTTAGTTTCATAGTTTTAAGTAGCTTAAACAGTTTATGTGCTTGTGATATTTTCTTCAACTCTTCTGAAAATTATTGCATGCTTATGATCCTATTTGTTTTCTTTATCGTTCTTTGATTCCGTGATCTAGAATTGTTCTTAGATTCTTGATTACACCTTATTAACAAAAAAAAGAGTCTTGTGTCATTTTCCATATATATAGTGTCATATTCTTGATCCTTACGATCTTGAATACCTCGACGTTCATTGGAATCAAGAGGAAGTTGTCGTAGTTTTCTTATTCCAAGTTTTGTATAGGCGATTCTTGTTCCAAAAAATTTTGAAAATAAAAAACAGAAGGTAGCATATTTTTGGGTTTCAAAATCGGAATTTAGGATTTGAAATCTGATATTTGGGGCAGATTTGCAATTTTCAAAAGTTTGGGGGCAGATTTGCAATTTCCAAATATTTTGGTAATTGTGACCGAAATTTTTTCTTGGGGAATAAGATTTTGGTTGTGAGTTTTGTAGGGGAAAAAAAGGAAAAAAAATTAATTGTGGCTGAAAAAAAGGAAAGAAAAAGGAATCCGGTTTGAAAAAGTAAAAGAAAAGTCAAAATCCAGAAGAGAAAAAGGAAATAAAAGCCAATTCTGAGAGGGGTTTTGATCTAAATTTTTGACTTGGGGGACAAGTAAGTCATTAAAATCCTTTTCCACAAGGGATTTGGATTTAAGTTCCTATTCCAATTTGTTTTTGGAAAAGTTTCTTGAATTTTCGGAATCTATTTGTCGCCTATATAAAGCAATCTTGTTTTGGTCATAATTCATTCAATACAGCTCCGATTCATGCCATTCAAATTGTGTTTTGTTCCTTATTCTTTTTAGAATTTGTAATTCCAGATTTTAGAGCCAAATTACGAGTTTATATATTTTTAAATTTCGAAATAAGTTCTGCAGTACTCATCTCCATAGTTTGCTTTGAATTGCGGTGAATTGATCAGTTGCCCTCGCATTAGCCTTCGCCTTGTGAGTTTTGAGTTTTATACACTTGGTGAGTGACCTTACTAAACAAAGGGAAGGGGGGGATGATTTTTTAACTAACTGTTTGATTTTCTTAGCAGTTAGCGAAGATGGGGGACGAAAATCCATTCGTCCCGCCTTTTGTTAGCAATCCTAACAATTTTCTATTGACAAACACCTATAATGGTGGGCATGGTAGTCATCCATGTGAAGAGGCTCCAAATAGTTGGGAGCGACATCGATTTAATCCAAATGAACCCAATGATCCCGATCGGTTTGCTGTCGCAATAAATACACTTATGAGGGAGGTGCAAAGGTTGGCGAGAAAAGTTGACAGCATGGCACCGCCTACCCCTACATCATTGTTCAAGAGGGAAGAAACCAAGAAATATGTCCATCAATTCAATGGTTCTGGAAGTTCAGATGATTATTCTGATGATGGTTCAGAAAGGTGATCACACCGAGGGTCTTCTAGAAGGCATCGCCCCAGTAAACCTCATTCCCGAAGGAGAGTGAAGATTAATTCAGGATCTAATTCAGGTTCTGATGAAGCTCGAGATATCAAGGGTTTAAAATATGACATCCCTCGATTTGATGGTCAACACAATCCAGTGAAGTATCTTGATTGGGAGCGACAGATTGAGAATCTGTTTGATCTCAACAATTATCGGGAGAAGGAGAAAGTCATAGTGGCGCAGTATTCTTTCACTCATTATGCGGCTGAGTGGTGGAAAAATAAAAAGGAGTCGCGATATCTTGCTTGAAAGAAACCTATCTCCACATGGGAGAGATTGAGATCCGAGCTTCGCGAATATCATGTTCCGCCTACTTATTTGATGGAACAACATTCTTATCTGTCCAAAATGAAGCAAGGAAATTGTACAGTTGATGAATACTGGCAAGATCTTGAGTTGACCATGAGAAGGGTTGGAATAAAAGAAGATGACGCATTCATCAAAAATCGTTTCATTGAAGGCTTGCGTGAAAACCTTCAAATGCCAGTCAAGCTTCAACATCACATATCAATGCACAATGGTGAAAGCAAGGTTAGTTGAGAGTACCCTGCGACCAAGGAGGCCACATCCTAGTTTTCCAAGTCAACGACCAGGGTTTGACTCCGGAAACCCTAGTTATGGCCACAGTAGGGGCACACCCATGGGAGGAAGAGGATTGGTTCAGACTTATTCAAATCCAAGTTATAATCCTTCTGATAGGAGGGCAGCACCACCAACCCAACAGGTTTCAAAAATTCCAGGTAAGTCTTCTACTTCTTCATCAAATTCAGTTTCTGTTAACTCTCCTACTTGTTTTCATTGTAAAGAAAAAGGACATGTCCGTAATAACTGTCCTCATGCACAAGTGCTAACAACACTTGAAGAAGGAGATGAAGAAGATGAATATGCTGATATGCCACCATTGTGTGAAAGTGGTGAAGAACAGGTAGATGAAGAGATCATCATAAATGATCATGGTGAACAGGGTCCAGAAACACAAGGTAACTTTGTGTCATTAAGAGTTCTAAACTCTCAAATGGCTGAAACACAGGAACAAAGGATTAACATTTTTCATACCCGTTTCCTTGTGAAAGATAAGAATTGTTTACTGATTATTGATGGTGGTTCTTGTGCTAATACTGTGTCCAATCTTCTTGTTAAATCATTGTCTTTGCCTGTGACTACTCATCCATCACCATATAAACTTATTTGGTTAAATGGTAGTGGTGAAATTAGGGTTACCAAACAATGCATGATTAACTTTAAGATGGGAAAATACCATGATTCTATCTTATGTGATGTTATACCTATGGAAGCTAGTCATATTTTGTTAGGGAGACCTTGGCAGTTTGATCGTAAATCCATGCATGATGGTTACACTAACAAAAATACTGTGATTAAGCATAGAATAAGGTATACTTTGGTTCCATTATCTCCACTGGAAGTTTTAGAGGCACAGAGACGCATGAGAGTCGATAAAGAGAAGTTTGCGACTGATGTGCAAATGGCCCACCAAAACCCTAGCAAGGGCTTGAAGGAGATCGACCACAAGGTGAAGAATGGAGGCAAAAACCTTGATAATTTCGACCAAATATCAAGGGAGGCCGTCCTAGGTAAGCCAGGTAAGTCTATGAATGATTCTGATAAGTTGCGTAAAATCCTATCTTCACATCTTAGTCCTTTGCTATCAATTTACATGATGAGACATGAACTTCCTATTGATTCTGGTTGATTTTTTTATACATCAATTAGGGATGTGAATCGTGCTTTTTCTAATTATTCTTATGTGCTTCTCATGCATTTTAAAGAGAGCTACTTTGCTAGTGATGATATTCCTATGAATGTTCCTCCACGGTTTGCTCAGATGTAACAGGAATTTGAGGATGTCTTTCGGGAAGCCTTACCTGCGGGTTTACCACCTTTGTGAGGTATTGAACACCAGATTGACTTGATTTTGGGTTTGGTTATCCCAAATCGCCCGGTGTATAAAGCAAACCCTGAGGAGACAAAGGAACTACAGCGACAAGTCGAGGAGTTACTTCAAAAGGGTATGTGCGAGAATCCCTATCTCCTTGTGCCGTGCCTGTCATTTTAGTTCCTAAGAAAGATAAAACTTGGCGCATGTGCATTGATTGTCGTGCTATTAACAAGATTACTGGTGAACGTCGTTCACTCACCAAAATAATCTGCAAACTCTATAGATGAGATTAGCACAGTATTAAGCAGAGCCAATCCCACGAGGAACGGAGAAAAAACTATAATTAAATTCCTACTAATATAGAACACTTTTGGTGTAGCCACCACGCCTTAATTTTTAGATTTATCTAACAACTAATAATGCAACTAACTAATATAAAATAATAATGCAACTAACAGATGTAAATGTCTATAAAATATATGAATAAGGTAGTCGACTTGGAATAACTCACATTAGTTAAACATCTATCATAGGAGCAAAGATAAATCAATTCATATGCATCTATCAGTTATAGGAAAGTAGGTACGCTTAACCTCCCCAATTCTTTCGTACTTTATCGACAATTAACCAATTATAATTAATTAATTGTTTCTCTTACCAAGATGCCCCCGGAAAGTATTTGCTGAACCAGATACACACCTCGATAGCATTAAGAATGAAAAGAACCCGATATAGCAATTACCAAAGTAAAAGCAAATAGTAATGCACACTTAATTGTTCCCCATCTTGCTATTTCAGTCTTAGCTAGTTAGCTGTTTTTCACAAGAACTCGCTACTTACTAACCCTTTCCAACGATTATGTATTGGTAGAATTAGATAGCATTATCCCAATAATATTCAAGTTGATCATACTTAAACACATCAGAAATAAATTTAACCAAGAACAATCAAGAACACATAAGAATCAATTATAAAACAATTAGGCCTCACGATTCATAAACTAATGCTTGCTATTTTATGCCGATATATAAATTAGCTACTCATGATGATTAAACTAAACAAACAAATAATATAAAAACAATACATAATTAATCTAATAAAATACTAACTAATTAAAGGACACAGACCAAACCATAGAATTTGATCTGCTCGCATGCATGCACCAAGAACCAAGAAATTGTTGCGCACCAAATTGCTGATGAAACCAAGAAAATGAAGCTTCCGAAATAAAACTGAACTTCCTCCGTAGCCTTAGAAACCAAACTGACTAATGTATATAATTCACTCTAAAACTAAAACCTAACTACTGCGTAAATAATGTATTCTCCTGCAGCAAAGCCTTTTGGTATTTATATACCTTTGCTCGGCTAAAAACCAAAACAATACTCAATTCGGATTCTTCTTCCGAAAATAAATCAAAATCTATTCTAACTCTAATTAACTAATTCTAAAATTAAGAAATTTCAAATGGAAGGAGATAATACAATCCTTATCAATATGGAAAGTGAATATTTTTAATTTCTTCAAATCCACATCTCTTCAATAATTCACTTTTCACCCCATAACTTCTACAATTCTTCTTTTGTCTCTTTTCCTTCATCCCTGGAAAATGTCTTATAAAATAAGAACATTTTCTGTTGGAGCACATCGCCTCATTAAACACCTTAACCTGGAAAACCCAGTGGGAAAAAACCGTTGGTTAAGGGAAAAATAGTACAATGTATAGCTCCCTTTCAATTCTTCACAATCCATGAATTCCTGCATGAAAAACACCTAAAAGTGCAAATTATATCTCAATAAATTCATAACAATCCCACAAAATATGAACACAATATAACACACATCAATTACTATTATGTATCGCCATCTTATCCCCAGGTTAGATGATATGCTTGAAGATTTGCATGGATCTGTGATTTATACTAAAATTGATTTGACTCAGGGTTATCATCAGATTTGAATTAATGAGGGAGATGAATGGAAAACTGCATTTAAGACTAAGTTCAGGTTGTATAAATGGATCGTTATGTCTTTCGGTTTAACTAATGCACCTAGTACTTTTATGCGGTTGATGAATCATGTCTTAAGAAAGTTTATTGGTTAGTTTTTTGTGGTCTATTTTGATGATATATTGATTTATTCTAAGTCGACTGATGAACATATTGAGCATGTTAAAATGGTTCTTGTTGCACTCCGTGAGTCTTGTTTATATGCGAACATTAAGAAGTGCACATTTTGCACTTCGAAAGTGGTGTTTCTTGGTTTTGTGGTCTCTAAAGAGGGCGTAAAAGTTGACGAAACCAAAATTGAGGCCATTAAGACCTGGCCGAGACCTACTAATGCCAACCAGGTACGTTCTTTTCATAGTTTAGCTAGTTTTTATAGACGGTTTGTGCGTGATTTCTCATCTATTTCTACACCTCTAAATGAACTAGTTAAAAAGGATGTGAAATTTGTTTGGACTGAGAGTCAAGAGAATGCATTTAATGAATTGAAAGTACAATTATGTAATGCTCCTTTTCTTGCTTTACCATATTTTAAAGGTACTTTTGAGATTCATTGTGATGCTTTCGGTGTTGGTATTGGTGCTATTTTGATTCAAGAGAATCAACCTATAGCTTACTTTAGTGAAAAGTTAAAGGGCGGTGCTCTAAACTATCCTGTGTATGATAAAGAATTTTATGCAATTGTGCGTGCATTAGAAACTTGACAACATTATTTATTGCATAAAGAATTTGTCATTCATAGTGATCATGAATCCTTGAAATACTTGAAGGGTCACATGAAGTTGAATAAGCGTCATGCTAAATGGTCTAGTTTCATTGAATCTTTTCCTTATGTGTTGCGTTACAAAAAGGGTAAAGAAAATGTTGTTACTGATGCTTTGAGTCGTAAACATGTTTTACTTACACAATTGTAATGCATTATGTTAGGGTTTTCATTCGTGCAAGATTTATATGCGACTGATTCTGATTTTTCATATATTTATGCTGCATGCGAAAATGGTGCTTATGAGAAGTTTTTTCGGCATAATGGTTTCTTATTTATGAATAATAGGTTATGTATTCCTCAATGTTTTATGCATGAATTACTTGTTAGAGAAGCTCATTCAGGTGGTTTAATGGGACATTTTGGTACATTTAAAACTTATAATTTGTTGCGAGAACACTTCTATTGGCCAAAAATGGCACTTGCTATTAACAGGGTTTGTAGGAATTGTCTTGATTGCTTGAAGTCTAAGTCTAAAACTAAGCCTGGTCTTTATACTCCATTACCTATTCCTACACATCCTTGGGTTGATATTTCCATGGATTTTATCCTAGGTTTGCCACGATCTCAGTCAGGTAATGATTCTATCTTTGTGGTTGTGGATAGATTTTCGAAAATGGCACATTTTATTCCTTGTAGGAAGACAAATGATGCAAAGCATGTTGCAGATCTATTTTTGAAGGAAGTAGTTCGGTTACATGGAATTCCTGCATCCATTATCTATGATCGCTATGTTGAATTTTATCCTACTTTTGGAATACCATGTGGCGTAAGTTAGGGACAAAGTTGCTATTTTCCACTGCTAGTCATCCTCAAACTGATGGAAAAACGGAAGTGACCAACCGAACCCTAGGGGCTCTCCTGCATGCACTAGTTCAAAAGAACTTAAAGAATTGGAAAAAATCCATTCTAATTGCAGAGTTTGTTTACAATCGCACTATTCATTCTACTACTTCTTTATCTCCATTTGAAATTGTTTATGGTTTTCTACCTATTACACCTCTTGATCTACTTCCTTTGAATTTTAAACAGGTTAAAAACCTTGATGGAGAATAGAAACCTGATTTTGTGAAGAAAATCCATGAGAAAGTGCGCATGAGAATTGAACGGACAAATGCACAGAATGCTAATAAAGCTAATCAAAGCCGCAAGTTGATGAGGTTCAATGTGGGAGATTATGTTTGGGTTCATCTGTGGAAAGAGAGGTTTTCAAATGCTCAGAAATTTAAGTTAAGTCCACGTGGAGATGGTTCTTTTTGAGTGTTGGATCGTGTGAACGACAAGGCTTACAAGATTAAGTTACCAGATCATTATGGTGTTAGTGCGACCTTCAATGTTACTGATTTATCTCCATTTACATTTGAAGATGATTCAGTTTCGAGGGCAAAACCTTTCGACCATGGAGGGAATAATGGAGATGCCAAGAAGACTACCACCATAAATGAAGACATTCCACGACTTGATCAAACATTTAAAGGGTATGTTCGAGATCCTCTAAGTGACACGGAGGGACCTATGACTAGGTCAAGGACTAAGCTTAGAGATGCTGCTTTAAATGCTTTGATTGATCACCTTTATGATGAAGAATTGAAGAAGGAGTTACCATCGACATCTTGGATTCATTATTCAAGATTGTCGACGAACTGAAGACATCATGAAGAACACTATACTCTTTTTTCCCACTGGGTTTTTAATGAGGTAGTGTGATCACTGTAAAATATTGTAAAATTATTTCATTTTGGGTTTATTGGACTGATAGCTCGGCCATGTGAGCTTTGAAGAGCTGAATTTTGAATATACAGTCCATTAAGGTTTAGTATATTCAGTTTTATTCTGATTAGAATTATATTTGGTAAGATTAGAGTAGGTAATTTTCTTCAAGGTTACTTCTTGAAGAATTCAACCTGATTACCTTAGATTACCATTTATTTTAGGTATTTTAGTTAGATATGGTTTTAGCTTCTTAAAGCTGCCATAAGTCGATTCAGTTTCCATTTGTGATTAGGGTTTGAGGCAAGATTGTAACCCTATGAAAAGGGAGGCCTTATGGACGAAAATTAGAACCTTTCATCAATCAAATATAAAACTTTTTGAGTTCATACTCTTTGCTTGCGAGCTATTCCATTGTTGCTTAACCCCGAGGGCTAGTTAAGTATCAATAAACCTTGTAATCTGATCCTGAGGGCTAGTTAGAGAGAAAGTCGAAGTTAGGCGTACCTCGAGGGCTAGACTCCTGAATTTCATGCGAGATAGTGCGGGTTTGCAGATCCCTTCACTAGATCAAAGATATTAATTCCGCAAATTGTGAGTCTTCGCAAGGAGATTCATATCAAGCAAACTCTGCAATCAGAATGCATTTTTCCCAATTCTTTAAGTTCTTTTGAACTAGTGCATGCAGGAGAGCCCCTAGGGTTCAATTTGTCACTTCCATTTATCTATCAGTTTGAGGATGGGTGGCAGTCGAAAACAGCAACTTTGTCCCTAACTTGCGCCACAAGGTATTCAAAAAGTGGGATAAAAATTTAACATCGCGATCAGAAACTGTAGACGCAGGAATTCCATGTAACCGAACTACTTCCTTCAAAAATATATCCACAACATGCTTTGCATAATCTGTCTTCCTACAAGGAATAAAATGTGCCATTTTCAAAAATCTATCCACAACCACAAAGATAGAATCATTACCTGACTAAGATCGTGTCAAACCTAGGACAAAATCCATGGAAATATCAACCCAATGATGTGTAGGAATAGGTAATGGAGTATAAATACCATGAGGCTTAGTTTTAGACTTAGCCTTCAAGCAATCAAGACAATTCCTACAAACCCTGTCATTAGCAAGTGCCATTTTCGGCCAATAGAAGTGTTCTCGCAATAAATTATAAGTTTTAAATGCACCAAAATGTCCCATTAAACCACATGAATGAGCTTCTCTAACAAGAAATTCACACATAGAACATTGAGGAATACATAACCTATTATTCATAAACTAGAAACTATCTTGCCGAAAAATTTTCTCATAAGCACCATTTTTGCATGCAGCATAAATAGATGAAAAATCAGAATCAGTCAGATATAAATCTCGCACTAATGAAAACCCTAACATAATGCATTTCAATCGTGTAAGTAAAATATGTCTACGACTCAAAGCATCAGCAACAACATTTTCTTTACCCTTTTTGTAACACAACACATAAGGAAAAGATTCAATGAAACTAGACCATTTAGCATGAAACTTATTCAACTTCATCTAACTCTTCAAGAATTTCAAGGATTCATGATCACTATGAATGACAAATTCTTTATGCAATAAATAATGTTGCCAAGTTTCTAATGCACGGACAATTGCATAAAATTCTTTATCATACACAGGATAGTTTAGAGCACTGCCCTTTAGCTTTTCACTGAAGTAAGCTATAGGTCGATTCTCTTGCATCAAAATAGCACCAATACCAACACCAGAAGCATCACAATGAATCTCAAAAGTACCATTCAAATCAGGTAAAGCAAGAACAGGAGCATTACATAATCGTACTTTCAATTCATTAAATGCATTCTCTTGACTCTCAGTCCAAAAAAATTTCACTTCCTTTTTAACTAGTTCATTTAGAGGTGTAGCAATAGATGAGAAATTACTCACAAACCGTCTATAAAAACTAGCTAAACCATGAAAAGAATGTACCTAGTTGGCATTAGTAGGTCTCAGCCAGGTCTTAATGGCCTCAATTTTGGTTTCATCGACTTTTATGCCCTCCTTAGAGACCACAAAACCGAGAAACACCACTTCCGAAGCACAAAATGTGCACTTCTTGATGTTCGCATACAAACAAGACTCACAAAGTGCAACAAGAACCATTTTAACATGCTCAATATGTTCATCAGTCGACTTAGAATAAATCAATATATCATCAAATAAACCACAACAAACCGACCAATAAACTTTCTTAAGACATGATTCATCAACCGCATAAAAGTACTAGGTGCATTAGTTAAACCAAAAGGCATAACGATCCATTCATACAACCCGAACTTAGTCTTAAATGCAGTTTTCCATTCATCTCCCTCATTAATTCGAATCTAATGATAACCCTGAGTTAAATAAATTTTAGTATAAATCACAGATCCATGCAAATCTTCAAGCATATCGTCTAACCTAGGGATATGGTGGTGATACATAATGGTAATCTTGTTAATAGCATAACAATCAATGCACAAACGACAAGTTTTATCTTTCTTAGGAACTAAAATGATAGGCACTACACAAGGAGATAGGGATTCTCGCACATACCCTTTTTGAAGTAACTCCTCGACTTATCGCTGAAGTTCCTTTGTCTCCTCAGGGTTTGCTTTATACGTCGGGCGATTTGGGATAACCGAAAATAGAATTAAGTCAATCTGGTGTTCAATACCTCGTAAAGGTGGTAAACCCGTGGGTAAGGCTTCCAGAAAGAGATCCTCAAATTCCTGTAACATCTGAGCAAACCGTGGAGGAACATTCATAGGAATATTATCACTAGCAAAGTAGCTCTCTTTAAAATGCATGATAAGCACATAAGAATGATTAGAAAAAGCATGATTCACATCCCTAATTGATGCATAAAACAATCTACCAGAGTCCTTAGGAAGTTCATGTCTCATCATGTAAACTGATGGCAAAGGACTAAGATGTGAAGATAGGATTTTACGCGACTTATCAGAATCATTCGTAGACTTACCTAGCTTACCTGGGATGGCCTCCCTTGATATTTGGTCGAAATTATCAAGGTTTTTGCCTCCATTTTTCACCTTGTGGCCGAACTCCTTCAAGCCCTTGCTAGGGTTTTGGTCGGCAATTTGCACATCAGTTGCAAACTTCTCTTTATCGACTCTCATGCGTCTATATGCCTCTAAAACTTCCACTGGAGATAATGGAACCAAAGTATACCTTGTTCTATCCTTAATCACAGTAATTTTGTTAGTGTAACCATCATGCATGGATTTACGATCAAACTGCCAAGGTCTCCCTAACAAAATATGACTAGCTTCCATAGGTATAACATCACATAAGATAGAATCATGGTATTTTCCAATCTTAAAGTTAATCATGCATTGTTTGTTAACCCTGATTTCACCACTACCATTTAACCAAATAAGTTTATATGGTGATGGATGAATAGTCACAGGCAAAGACAATATTTAACAAGCAGATTAGACACAGTATTAGCACAAGAACCACCATCAATAATCAGTAAACAATTCTTATCTTTCACAAGGCAACAGGTATGAAAAATGTTAATCCTTTGTTCCTATGTTTCAGCCATTTGAGAGTTTAGAACTCTTAATGACACAAAGTTACCTTGTGTTTCTGGACCCTGTTCACCATGATCATTTATGATGATCTCTTCATCTGCCTGTTCTTCACCATTTTCATACAATGGTGGCATATCAACATATTCATCTTCTTCATCTCCTTCCTCAAGTGTTGTTAGCACTCGTGCATGAGGACAGTTATTGCGGACATGTCCTCTTTCTTTACAATGAAATCAAGTAGGAGAGTTAACAGAAACTGAATTTGATGAAGAAGTAGTAGACTTACCTGGAATGTTTTAAACCTGTTGGGTTGGTGGTGCTGCTCTCCTCTCAGTAGGATTATAAGTTGGATTTGAATAAGTTTGAACCGATCCTCTTCCTCCCATGGGTGTGCCCCTACTGCGGCCATAACTAGGGTTTCCGGAGTCAAACCCTGGTCGTTGACTTGGAAAACTGGGCTGTGGCCTCCTTGGTCACAAGGTACTCTCAACTAACCTTGCTTTCACCAATAAATCATTCATAGATATGTGATGTTGAAGCTTGACTGGCGTTTGAAGGTTTTCACACAAGCCTTCAATCAAACGATTTCTGATGAATGCGTCGTCTTCTTTCATTCCAACCCTCCTCATGGTCAACTCAAGATCTTGCCAGTATTCATCAACTGTACGATTTCCTTGCTTCATGTTGGATAGATAAGAATGTTTTTCTATCAAGTAAGTAGGCGGAACATGATATTCGCGAAGCTCGGATCTCATTCTCTCCCACGTGGAGATAGGTTTCTTTCCGGCAAGATATCGCGACTCCTTTTTATTTGTCCACCACTCAGCCGTATAATGAGTGAAAGAATACTGTGCCACTTTGACTTTCTCCTTCTCCCGATAATTGTTGAGATCAAATAGATTCTCAATCTATCTCTCCCAATCAAGATACTTCACTGGATTGTGTTGACCATCAAATCGAGGGATGTCATATTTTAAACCCTTGATATCTTAAGCTTCATCAGAACCCGAATCAGATCCTAAATTAATCTTCACTCTCCTTCGGGAATGAGGTTTACTGGGGCGATGCCTTCTAGAAGACCCTTGGTGTGATCGCCTTTCCGAACCATCATCAGAATAATCATCTGAACTTCCAGAACCATTGAATTGACGGACATATTTCTTGGTTTCTTCCCTCTTGACCGATGATGTAGGTGTAGGCAGTGCCATGCTATCAACTTTTCTCGCCAACCTTTGCACTTCACTCATAAGTGCATTTATTGCGACAACAAATCGAACAGGATCATTGGCTTCATTTGGATTAATTCGATGTCGCTCCCAACTATCTGGAGCCTCTTCACATGGATGACTACCATGCCCACAATTAGAGGTGTTTGTTAATGGAAAATTGTTAGGATTGCTAACAAAAGGCGGGACGAATGGATTTTTGTCCCCCATTTTCGCTAAATTGCTAAGAAAATCAAACGGTTAGTTAAAAAAAATCGTCCCCCCCCCCTTCCCTTTGTTTAGTAAGGTCACTCACCAAGTGTATAACACTCACAACTCACAAGCCGAAAGGCTAATGCGAGGGCAACTAATCAATTCACCGCAAACTATAGAGATGAGTACTGCAGAACTTATTTCGAAATTTAAAAATATATAAACTCAAAATTTGGCTCTACGATCTGGAATTTCAAATTTTACAAAGAATAAGGAACAAAAATTTTTTTGAATGGCATGAAACGGAGTTGTATTGAATGAATTATGACCAAAACAAGATTGTTTTATGTACGTGACAAATAGGTTCCGAAAATTCAAGAAACTTTTTCGAAAATAAATTGGAATAGGAACTCAAATCCAAATCCCTTTTGAAAAAGGATTTTAATGACTTACTTGTCCCCCAATTCAAAAATTCAGATCAAAACCCCTCTCTCAATTGGCTTTTATTTCCTTTTTCTCTTCCGATCAGATTTTGACTTTTCTTTTCCTTATTCAAACCGGATTCCTTTTTCTTTCCCCTTTTTTTGTACTATAAAACTCACTACTAGAATCTTATTCCCCAATAAAAAATTTCGTTCACAATTACCAAATTTTTTGGAAATTGCATATCTGCCCCCAAACTTTTGAAAATTGCAAATCTGCCCCAAATTTCAGATTTCAAATCCTAAATTCCGATTTTGAAACCCAAAAATCTGCTACATTTTGTTTTTTTTCTAGAAAAGTTTAGGAACGAAAATCGCCTATACAAAACTTAGAATAAGAAAACTGCGACAACTTCCTCTTGATTTAAATGAACTTCGAGGTACAAGATCGTAAGGATCAAGAATATGACACTATATATATGAAAAACAACACAAGACTCTTTTTTTAAAATAAGGTGTAATCAAGAATCAAAGAACAATTCTAGATCACGGAATCAAAGAATGATAAAGAAAACAAATAGGATTATGAGCATGCAATAATTTTCAGATGAGTTGACGAAAACATCACAAGCACATAAACTATTTAAGCTACTTAAAAATATGAAACTGGCCGGGAGGTGAAAGCGGATAATACTTGTTAATGCTCAGACCCTTCGACGTCCTCCTGACTCGATTGATGAAGGTGAAGGCGGATAGTAATACCGAAGTATTCTAACTCTCAGACCCTTCGACGTCCTTCGACTCTAGATTCAATCCTCCTGGTAAGAAAGATCAAACAAACACAGTTGAAACATGACACGAAAGAGTATATATATATATATATATATATATATATATAAAATCGAAAATAAATTAATGCAAAAACTCGAAACCCCCTTTTTGTTCGGCCTCAGTATATCTTTCGCTTTGCTCTGATACCAACTGATATGAATCCCCTTGAGAAGAATCTGGATTGCAAAATTAAGATCTTTGACAAAACAAGGGAACTCACAAACCCTTCAATGCCGCACGAAATTCATGGTCTAGCCCACGGGGTACACTTAATTTCGACTCGCTCTCTAACTAGCCCTCATGATCAGATTACAAGGTTTATTGATACTTAACTAGCGCTCGGGGTTAAGCAACAATGGAACAACTCACAAGCAAAGAGTATGAACTTAAAAGGTTGTATATTTGATTAATGAAAGGTTGTAATTTCGTCCATAAGGCCTCCCTTTTTATAGGGTTACAATCTTGCGCCAAACCCTAATCACAAATGGAAATGGAATCGACTTATGGAAGGTTTAAGAAGCTAAAACCATATCTAACTAAAATACCTAAAACAAATGGTAATCTAAGGTAATCTGGTTGAATTCTTCAAGAAGTAACCTTGAAGAACATTACCTTATCTAATCTTACCAAATATAATTCTAATCAGAATAAAACTGAATATACTAAACCTTAATGGACAGTATTTTTGAAATTCAGCTCTTCAAAGCCTGCATGGCCGAGCTATCAATCCAATAAACCCAAAATGAAATAATTTTACAATATTTTACAATGATCACACTACCTCATTAAAAACCCAGTGGGAAAAAAGAGTATAGTGTTCTTCATGATGTCTTCAGTTCGTCGACAATCTTGAATAATGAATCCAAGATGTCGATGGTGACTCCTTCTTCAATTCTTCATCATAAAGACGATCAATCAAAGCATTTAAAGCAGAATCCCTAAGCTTAGTCCTTGACCTAGTCATAGGTCCCGCCATGTCACTTAGAGGATCTCGAACATATCCTTTAAATGTTTGATCAAGTCGTGGAATGTCTTCATTTATGGTGGTAGTCGTCTTGGCATCTCCATCATAAACACTAATAACTAAGTTAACTTTAACTAATTAATGGTCAAACTTGTACAAAACCCAGTATATCTGATTGGTCTTATTTTGTTTATTTACTAAATTATAACTAATTAGGCCAGAACAATTGAAGTTCACATCATATCATAAGGTCTCTAACTACCTTAAATTTTAATTAATGTGCAAGGTTCACTCGTAATCAAAATTTTATTCATGTTTCTGAATTGTTTATTTTAAGAAATGTTAATAGTGATCCTCCGATTGTTGGAACACGTGACATTGAGAATAGCACTCAAATATTTACGTACATAATAATTTTTTTAAAATCTCATAAACTATTGAAATAAAATAAAATAAAAATTATTGTGCACGTTTTATCCCTCTTACACACTTCTTATACTTTATTAGATTCAAAGCCCACTAAGTATAAAATATTGGTAATAATTTGACAATAACTTGAATTAATATTTTAACTAATATAACAAAAAAATGAAATAAGAAGGAAAAAGGAAGGTTATTTTTTTCAAATATATAAAAAAGAAACAATAAAAAGTTTTGGAAGAAATAAAAAACAAAAAAAAATCTTAAAAGGGAAAATGGTGGATGTTCGTTGAATCCATCCTTGACCCTTATGTGAATGTCTTCAATAAGTATCCATAAAAGTATACGGATGTCTTGTCCACGTTATTTGCATGTACTTGAACCTGCATGGTTAATATAGTCATTTATATCGAAATTAAAACACTAGAAATAGTTGTAAAATGATAGAATAGAAATATTTTAATTTAAACTTTGAGTGACAATAATTTAATTAGCTAACCTTAAGTTAAATTTTGGATTTTATTTTAAAAGAACGGTTTTAACATCACAAATTTGATGAGAAATTGTACATTTCCCTACCATAGAGAATCCCCTCTAGCACCGTTTTTTAGTACTGGTTTGAAAATTGGTGTCAAAAATGTAATAGCACCATTTAAAAAAAAATTTAAACACCGGAAACCCGTGTTAATTTAACACTTGTTTTTTTATAACCGGTGTTAAATTTTTAAATAGCACCAATTTTTACTGGTGCTAAAAACTTTAAAAATTATCTCTTCCTGCCATAAAAATTGCTTTTAAAATAGTACTGGTTTTTGCTTAATATTTTAAAAATTCTATCTTCCTGCCAAAACAATTGCCAAAAAAATTGCCAAAAAAATTTAATTGCTCCGAGCTTTTAAAACTGGTGATAAAACATTAATATTTCTATCTTTCCCCCAAAATAAATTTCCAAAATTTTTAAAATAGCACCGGTTTGGAAAAAATAACACCGATTTTTAAAAATCAATGCTAAAAATTTTAAAAATTCAATTTTCCCAACAAAGATATCGCCAAAGATTTTTAAAATTCAATCTTTTCGCCAAAAATTTCAAAATATTCGTCAAAAAACTTCAAAGTTCAATCTTACCATCAAAGAATTCAAAATATTTGCCAAAAAGTTTTTAAAAAAATTGTCAAAAATTTCAAATAATGTTGCCATAAATTTTATGGGCTGGGGGTAGTTGCACGCAACAGCTCTAAGTTAAAAAAAAATTTAACTTTTAAAATCGTTCACTTTTTTTGTTGACTTTAACTAATAACAAAGTTAAGTTACATTAATAAGCAATCAACCTTCATTGACCTAAAATATATAAATAAGAATAAAATTGGTTTACACTAACTAATTAACGTTCAACCCTTAATTGATTTAGTATATATAAATACAACTTTAACTAGTCAACGGTTAATCGTTATTTGATTTTCAATATATAAACACTAATAACTAAGTTGACTTTGACTAATAAGCGTTCAACCCTTACTTTACTTTCAATATAAACAATAATAACTAAGTTGAATTTAAGTAATAAACGTTCAACCCTTACATTACTTTCTATATATGAACACTAATAACTAGGTTCACATTGACTAATCAATGGTCACATCTTAGTTGACTTTCTATATATAAACACTAGTGACTAATTTGACTTTAACTAATAAACGGTCAAACTTTACATGACTCTCTCTACATAGAAACACTAGGGACTAAGCTGACTTTAACTAATCAACGGTCAAACCTTACTTGACTTTCAATATATAAACACTAATAACTAAGTTAACTTTAACTAATTAACGGTCAAACTTTATTTGAATTACTATATATAAGTACATATAAATATTTGAGCTTGACTAATCAATAGTAAACCCTTACTTGACTTTCTATATACAAACACTAATAATAAAGTTGACTTTATCTAATTCACAGTCAACCCTTACTTGACTTTCTATATACAAACACTAATAACAAAGTTGACTTTAACTAATCCACGATCAACCCTTACCTGACTTACTATATACAAACACTAATAACAGAGTTGACTTTGCTTTATATATACAAGCAGTAATAACTATGTTGACTTTCACTAATCAATGGTCAAACTTTACTTGTGTTTCAATATATAAATACTAATTACTAGGTTGAATTAATATTTTAACTAATCTAACAAAAAATGAAATAAGGAGAAAAAAGGAAGGTTTTTTTTCTTCAAATAATTAAAAAGAAACAACAAAAACATCCGGAAGAAAAACAAAACAAAAACAATTCTTAAAAGGGGAAATGGTGGATGTTCGGTGAAACCATCCTTGACCCTTATGTGAATGTCCTCGATAAGTATCCATAAAAGTATATGGATGTCTTGTCCACATTGTTATTTGGATGAACTTAAAACAATATACTATTTTATTTATATTACAATACATTTGGGTCACTTGAACCTACATGGTTAATATATTAATTTATAATTAAATTAAAACACTAGAAATAGATGTAAAATAATAGAATAGAAATAGTTTAATTTAAACTTTGGGTGATAATAATTTAATTCAGCGAACCTTCACTTAAATTTTGGATTTTATTTTTAAAAGAATGGTTTCAACATCACAAATTTGATGAGAAATGGTACATTTTTATTAATGTCTATTATCAACCAAACTCAAATATGAGTATTATTTTTAGTACATCACCTAGCATTACACGATTATGATCCTAATTGATTTTCCCTAAGGCCTAACTTTCTGGAAAGCCACAAGTGTCTTCTGGCCATTTTTCTTGTCCAAAACAATAGCTGAATACTGGTATTCAATATTATATTCGGCTTCATTGATTAGAAAATCATATTGATATGTGTCCTCTCTAAGTGATTGGAAAAAAACCTCAGCAACACTATAAAACTTGGCCAATTTATTCTGCTCCTTGTTGTACTCGTCCACTGCATACTTCCCGACATCCACCACTTTTGGATCACTTACGTTAAGTGTGTGAGAACCACCCAAGGGAGAAATTCTACTTTCTCATTGACATAACTAGCCATGGACACATTTAAAAGTGAACGGGAAATCAAAAATCTCACTAGTGTTAGGAAAAGAAAATTCGAGGGAGAGTGAATGGCAATTTTTCGCTTGCTTGAGTAATTCTTTGGTTAAAATGTGGCAATGTTACCTGTGGGGAAAGGGAGGATGAAATTGTGGATTTGAGTTGTATTGCCTTGTGGCGAGATTTATAGGCTTTTGAAAATGGAAGACCGTTGTGACGTTTTATAGCATTAAAGTCTAATGAGGGATGTAGTCAAAAGGACTACAAAAACAAAAAATTCAAGTAGATAAAGGTTTATTTTTTACTTTATAAATTTCCTTAGAAAGATACTTTTCCACAAGTAGCATATACATATTTGTATAAACAATAATTACAAATATTTTATATTTACACCTATAGATTTCCAAAAAAGACAATACGTATAGAAGGTTGATTAGCTAAAAGTGGATATCACTTATGTTCAAATCTTTTGGTACTTAAGTTATTAATTTCTTTCCTGTATATATTATAAATAGATAAGCTTTTATTCAATATCCATTAATATTAATTTTTGGGTTATATAAAGTTTATCTGAAATTTAAAATAATATAATATTGTGTACTTTGAATAAGGGTTATACGGTATTATATTAAGATTGTTTTTCAAAAGGTTTTTGGGAGCAGAGGGAATTTTGAGGATAATACTTCTGAAAATAGGGGAACTCAATTTTTTATTACATATGTATAGGTATTATAGTTCCGTGTAAGATGATTGTTTGACTACTCTTTTATATGTATAAAATCAAGTTTCACTTTATATTTTACATACATTAAATATAAAAATCCAATAAAATCAAAGTACTGGGTCTCATCAAACAATTGTGAAAGAAAAAAAGTTTTATTCAGGCAAAGATACATATACCTATATCCAAACACAAAGTTGAGGTTAAGAAGAATGAAGACTACGCTTCTTTGTTTAGATCAAATGGTGTTCAAGTTGAAATCCGGTAATACTGGGTGCTAGTTCATTAGTTTGGGTTCAAATCTCTTTTCATATAGAGTTTGTTCCCGATTGCATATGCAAAGACTACCTCCGAAAAATAATTCTCTCTCCTTACTTTCCTTTCAACAAAAATATTTTGTACCCTTGGGGATCATCTTCAATCATATTCCTTAATGGAAGTTGGTGGAAAAATCTCCTCTCTTGCTATAATTCTTAGTTCTTTGTCTGATTTCCATTAATATTCTTCCTTTCTGGAGGTGGATTTCTCTTTAATAATTGTGTATTCCTCCCCCTACCTCCCAAAAAATATGATGATTTTTCTCCCATTCAATACGTGTGGAGTATTATCATTTTATACATATGCAGATCTATTTTTGTTATATATGGATGTTACTTGTAGTTTTCTAGATTTAATCAATGGCTTGTTTGTTGGTGGTGTTGGAGATTCCAGATTACAATGATGGACTGACATTTTATATGTGTTATTCTAACTATGCGGTTTATGTCTTTCACTAACTAATAGATTATTTATATTCCCGAGAATGGTGTCATAGTTTTTATTAAATTTTCTCTTTGATATTGTATTCATTTTTGCACGTATTTCCAACACCTTTAAATGATTGATATTTGAGAGAAATCAACTCTTTTAAAATTGAGTGATATAGAATATTTTTTTAAA
This sequence comes from Rubia yunnanensis, assembly GCA_037428765.1. NCBI lineage: Eukaryota > Viridiplantae > Streptophyta > Magnoliopsida > Gentianales > Rubiaceae > Rubia > Rubia yunnanensis. The sequence goes on from CM075065.1 coordinate 95,101,003, forward strand.
ATACGTTAGGGGCTCTATTTGTGTTTAAGCGGGAAAAATATTTGTAGGTTGAGGTTGATGTTTTAATCGATATAATAGAGTACAAAATATAATAGCTAATATTCGATAGAGTAGAAAATATCAAAATTGTACAAAACCAGTATATCCGATTGGTCTCATTTGGTTTATTTACTAAACTTCAACTCTTAAGGCCAGATCAATTGAAGTTCACATCATATCATAAGGTTACTAACTACCTTAAATTGTAAATAATGTGCAAGGTTAACTCGTAATAAAAATTTTCATGCATGTTTCTGAATTGTTTATTTTAAAAATGTTAATAGTGATCCTCCGATTGTTGGAACATGTGACATTGAGAATAGCACTCAAATATTTACATACATAATAATTTTTAAAAAATCTCATAAACTATTTAAATAAAATAAAATAAAATAAAAATTATTGTGCACGTTTTATCCCTCTTACACACTTCTTATACTTTATTAGATTCAAAGTCCACTAAGTATAAAATATTGGTAATAATTTGACAATCACTTGAATTAATATTTTAACTAATATAACAAAAAAATAAAATAAAATAAGAAGGAAAAATGAAGGTTATTTGTTTCAAATAATTAAAAAAAACAATAAAAACTTCTGGAAGAAAAAGACAAAAACAAAAAAAAATCTTAAAAAGGGAAATGGTGGATGTTCGTTGAATCCATCCTTGACCCTTATGTGAATGTCTTCAATAAGTATCCATAAAAGTATACGGATGTCTTGTCCACGTTATTTGGATGAACTTAAAACAATATACTATTTTATTTATATTACAATACATTTGTGTCACTTGAACCTACATGGTTAATATGGTCATTTATATCGAAATTAACACACTAGAAATAGTTGTAAAATAATAGAATAGAAATATTTTAATTTAAACTTTGAGTGATAATAATTTAATTAGCTAACCTTAAGTTAAATTTTTTATTTTATTTTAAAAGAACGGTTTCAACATTACATATTTGATGAGAAATTGTACATTTTCCTACCATAGAGAATCCCCTCTAGCACCATTTTTTAGCACTGATTTTGAAAATTGGTGTGAAAAATGTAATAGCACCATTTATTTTTAAAATTTTAACACTGCTTCTTAATACCCGTGTTAATTTAACACCAATTTTTTATAACCGGTGTTAAATTTTTAAATAGCACCAATTTTTACCGGTGCTAAAAAATTTAAAAATTCTCTCTTCCCGCCATAAAAATTGCCCAGAATTTTAAAATAGCACCGGTTTTCGCTTAATATTTTAAAAATTCTATCTTCCTGCCAAACAAATTGCCAAAACAATTTGTTTTTTAAAACCGGTGATAAAATATTCAAAATTCTATCATTCCTCCAAAAAAATTGCCGAACATTATAAAATAGCACCGGATTGGAAAAAATAACACCGATTTTTAAAAATCAGTGCTAAAAATTTTAAAAATTCAATTTTCCCAACAAAGAAATCGCCAAAGATTTTTAAAATTCAATCTTTCCACCAAAAATTTCAAAATATTCGTCAAAATATTTTAAAGTTCAATCTTCCCATCAAAGAATTCAAAAGATTTGCCAAAAAGTTTTTAAAAAATTTGTCAAAATTTTCAAATAATGTTGCCATAAATTTTATGGGCTGGGGGTAGTTGCACGCAACAGCTCTATGCTAAAAAAATTTTGACTTTCAAAATCGTTCACTTTTTTTGTTGACTTTAATTAATAACAAAGTTAGGTTATATTAATAAACGATCAACCTTTATTGACCTAAAATATATAAATAAGAATAACATTTGTTTGCACTAACTAATTAACGTTCAACCCTTAATTGATTTAGTATATATAAATACAACTTTAACTAGTCAACGGTTAATCGCTATTTGACTTTCAATATATAAATACTAATAACTAAGTTGATTTTGACTAATAAACGTTCAACCCTTACTTTACTTTCTATATAAACACTAATAACTAAGTTGAATTTAAGTAATACACGTTCAACCCTTACATTACTTTCTACATATGAACACTAATAACTGGGTTCACATTGACTAATCAACGGTCACACCTAACTTGACTTTTTATATATAAACACTAGTGACTAATTTGACTTTACCTAATAAATGGTAAAACTTTACTTGACTCTCTCTATATAGAAACACTAGTGACTAAGCTGACTTTAACTAATCAACGGTCAAACCTTACTTGAATTTCAATACATAAACACTAATAACTAAGTTAACTTTAACTAATTATTGGTCAAACTTTATTTGAATTAATATATATAAGTACATATAAATGTTTGACTTTGACTAATCAACGGTAAACCTTACTTGACTTTCTATATACAAACACTAATAACAAAGTTGACTTTATCTAATTATGGGCCAACCCTTACTTGGCTTTCTATATACAAAGACTAATAACAAAGTTGACTTTAACTAATCCAAGATCAACATTTACTTGACTTTCTATATACAAACACTAATAATAGAGTTGCTTTTCCTTTCTATATACAAGCAGTAATAACTAGGTTGACTTTCACTAATCCATGGTAGTTGACTTTCAATATATAAATATTGATTACCAGGTTGAATTAATACTTTAACTAATATAACAAAAAAATGAACTAAGGAGGAAAAAGGAAGAGTTTTTTTCAAATAATTAACAAGAAACAATAAAAACTTCTGGAATAAAAATAAAACAAAAAAATTCTTGAAAAGGGAAATGGTGGAGGCTCAGTAAACCATCATTGACCCTTATATGAATGTCTTCGATAAGCATCCATGAAAGTATATGGATGTCTTGTTTACGTTGTTATTTGGATGAACTTAAAACAATATACTATATTATTTATATTACAGTACATTTGTGTCACTTGAACCTACATGGTTAATATATTAATTCACCAGAAATAGATGTAAAATAATAGAATAGAAATATTTTAATTTAAACTTTTGGTGAAAATAATTTAATTTAGCTAACCTTAACTTAAATTTTGAATTTTATTTTTAAAAGAATGGTTTCAACATCACAAATTTGATGAGAAATGGTACATTTTTTATTAATGTCTACTATCAACCAAACAAAATTATGAGTATTATTTTTAGTACATCACCCAGCATTACACGATTATGATCCTAATTAATTTCCCCTAAGGCCTAACTTTCTGGAAAGCCACAAGTGTCTTCTGGCCATTTTTCTTGTCCAAAACAATAGCTGAATACCGGTATCCAATACTATATTCAGCTTCATTAATTAGCAAATCATATTGATATGTGTCCTCTCTAAGTGATTGGCCAAAAGCCTCAGCAACACTATAAAACTTGACCAATTTATTCTGCTCCTTGTTGTACTCGCCCACTGCATACTTCCCGACTTCCACCACTTTTGGATCGCTTACGTTAAGTGCGTGAGAATCACCCAAGGGAGAAATTTCTACTTTCTCATTGACATAACTAGCCATGGACACATTCAAAAGTGAACGGGAAATCAAAAATCTCACTAGTGTTAGGAAAAGAAAATTCGAGGGGGATTGACCAGCCATTTTTCGCTTGCTTGAGTAATTCTTTGGTTAAAATGTGGCAATGTTACCTGTGGGGAAAGTGAGGATGAAATTGTGGATTTGAGTTGTATTGCATTGTGGCGAGATTTATAGGCTTTTGAAAATGGAAGACAGTTGTGTAGTTTTACAGCATTAAACTCTAATGTGGGATGCAGTCAAAAGGACTACAAAAAGAAAAAATTCAAGCAGATAAAGGTTTATTTTTTACTTTATAAATTTCCTTAGAAAGATACTTTTCCACAAGTAGCATATACATATTTGTATAAACAATAATTACAAATATTTTATATTTACACCTATAGATTTCCAAAAAAGACAATACGTATAGAAGATTTATTAGCTAAAAGGTGGATATCACTTATGTTCAAATCTTTTGGTACTTAAGTTATTAATTTCTTTCCAGTATATATTATAAATAGAAGAGTTTTTATTCAATATACATTAATTTTAATTTTTGGGTTATATAAAGTTTATCTGAAATTTAAAATAATATAATATTGTGTACTTTGAATAAGGGTTGTAAGGCATTATATTTAGAGTGTTTTTCAAAAGGTTTTTGGGAGCAGAGGGAATGGTGAGGATAATACTTCTGAAAATAGGGAAACTCAATTTTTTATTACGTAGGTATAGGTATTATAGTTCCATGCAAGATGATTGATTTGCTACTCTTTTATATGTATAAAATCAAGTTTCACATTATATTTTACGTACATTAAATATACAAATCCAATAAAATCAAAGTACTGGGTCTCATCAAACAATTGTGAAAGAAAAAAAGTTTTATTCGGGCAAAGATACACATAGCTATATCCAAACACAAAGTTGAGGTTAAGAAGAATGAAGACTACGCTTCTTTTTTTAGATCAAATGGTGTTCAAGTTGAAATCCGGTAATACTGGGTGCTAGTTCATTAGTTTGGGTTCAAATCTCTTTTCATATAGAGTTTGTTCCCGATTGCATATGCAAAGATTACCTCCGAAAAATAATTCTCTCTCCTTACTTTCCTTTCAACAAAAATATTTTGTACCCTTGGGGATCATCTTCAATCATATTCCTTAATGGAAGTTGGTGGAAAAATCTCCTCTCTTGCTATAATTCTTTGTTCTTTGTCTGATTTCCATTAATAATCTTCCTTTCTGGCGGTGGATTTCTCTTTAATAATTGTGTATTTCTCCCCCTACCTCCCAATAAAATATGTTGATTTTTCTCCCATTCAATTCGTGTGAATTATCATCATTTTGTAGATATGCAGATCTATTTTTGTTATATGTGGATGTTACTTGTAGTTTTCTGGATTTAATCAATGGCTTGTTTGTTGGTGGTGTTGGAGATTCTAGATTACAATGATGGACTGACATTTTATATTTGTTATTCTAACTAAGCGGTTTATGTCTTTCACTAACTAATAGATTATTTATATTTCCGAGAATGGTGTCATAGTTTTTATTAAATTGTCTCTTTGTTATTGTTATCATTGTTGAACGTATTTCCAACACCTTTAAATGGTTGATATTTGAGATAAATCAACTCCCTTGAAATTGAGCGATATAGAATAATTTTTAAAATAAGTTAGATGCTCTATTTGAGCTTAAGCCAGAAATAAGTTTGTAGGTTGAGGTTGATGTTTTAATCATGAATATAATAACTAATATTCGATAGAGTGGAAAATATCAAAATTGTACAAAACCAGTATATCCGATTGGTCTCATTTGGTTTATTTAATAAATTTCAACTCTTAAGGCCAGATTAATTGAAGTTCACATCATATCATAAGGTTACTAACTACCTTAAATTGTAATTAATGTGCAAGGTTAACTCGTAATCAAAATTTTCATGCATGTTTCTGAATTTTTTAATTTTAAGAAATGATAATAGTGATCCTCCGATTGTTGGAACACGTGACATTGAGAATAGCACTCAAATATTTACGTACATAATAATTTTTAAAAAATCTCATAAACTATTTAAATAAAATAATATAATATAAAAATTATTGTGCATGTTTTATCGCTCTTACACACTTCTTATACTTTATTAGATTCAAAGCCCACTAAGTATAAAATATTGGTAATAATTTGACAATCACTTGAATTAATATTTTAACTAATATAAGAAAAAAATGAAATAAGAAGGAAAAAGGAAGGTTATTTTTTTCAAATATTTAAAAAAGAAACAATAAAAGTTCTGGAAAAAAAACAAAAACAAATCTTAAAAAGGGAAATGGTGGATCTTCGTTGAATCCATCCTTGACCCTCATGTGAATGTCTTCAATAAGTATCCATAAAAGTATACGGATGTCTTGTCCACGTTGTTATTTGGATGAACTTAAAACAATATACTGTTTTATTTATATTACAATACATTTGTGTCACTTGAACCTACATGGTTAATATATTAATTTATAATGAAATTAAAACACTAGAAATAGATGTAAAATAATAGAATAGAAATATTTTAATTTAAACTTTGGGTGATAATAATTTAATTTAGTTAACCTTCACATAAATTTTGGATTTTATTTTTAAAAGAATGGTTTCAACATCACAAATTTGATGAGAAATGGTACATTTTTTATTAATGTCTACTATCAACCAAACTCAATTATGAGTATTATTTTTAGTAAATCACCCAGCATTACACGATTATGATCCTAATTAATTTCCCCTAAGGCCTAACTTTCTGGAAAGCCACAAGTGTCTTCTGGCCATTTTTCTTGTCCAAAACAATAGCTGAATACCGGTATCCAATATTATATTCAGCTTCATTAATTAGCAAATCATATTGATATGTGTCCTCTCTAAGTGATTGGCCAAAAGCCTCAGCAACACTATAAAACTTGACCAATTTATTCTGCTCCTTGTTGTACTCATCCACTGCATACTTCCCGACTTCCACCACTTTTGGATCGCTTACGTTAAGTGCGTGAGAATCACCCAAGGGAGAAATTTCTACTTTCTCATTGACATAACTAGCCATGGACACATTCAAAAGTGAACGGGAAATCAAAAATGTCACTAGTGTTAGGAAAAGAAAATTCGAGGGGGATTGACCAGCCATTTTTCGCTTGCTTGAGTAATTCTTTGGTTAAAATGTGGTAATGTTACCTGTGGGGAAAGTGAGGATGAAATTGTGGATTTGAGTTGTATTGCATTGTGGCGAGATTTATAGGCTTTTGAAAATGGAAGACAGTTGTGTAGTTTTACAGCATTAAACTCTAATGTGGGATGCAGTCAAAAGGACTACAAAAAGAAAAAATTCAAGCAGATAAAGGTTTATTTTTTACTTTATAAATTTCCTTAGAAAGATACTTTTCCACAAGTAGCATATACATATTTGTATAAACAATAATTACAAATATTTTATATTTAGATTTCCAAAAAAGACAATACGTATAGAAGATTTATTAGCTAAAAAGTGGATATCACTTATGTTCAAATCTTTTGGTACTTAAGTTATTAATTTCTTTCCAGTATCTATTATAAATAGAAGAGTTTTTATTCAATATACATTAATGTTAATTTTTGGGTTATATAAAGTTTATCTGAAATTTAAAATAATATAATATTGTGTACTTTGAATAAGGGTTGTAAGGCATTATATTTAGAGTGTTTTTCAAAAGGTTTTTGGGAGCAGAGGGAATGGTGAGGATAATACTTCTGAAAATAGGGAAACTCAATTTTTTATTACGTAGGTATAGGTATTATAGTTCCATGCAAGATGATTGATTTGCTACTCTTTTATATGTATAAAATCAAGTTTCACATTATATTTTACATACATTTAATATACAAATCCAATAACATCAAAGTACTGGGTCTCATCAAACAATTGTGAAAGAAAAAAAGTTTTATTCGGGCAAAGATACACATAGCTATATCCAAACACAAAGTTGAGGTTAAGAAGAATGAAGACTACGCTTCTTTTTTTAGATCAAATGGTGTTCAAGTTGAAATCCGGTAATACTGGGTGCTAGTTCATTAGTTTGGGTTCAAATCTCTTTTCATATAGAGTTTGTTCCCGATTGCATATGCAAAGACTACCTCCGAAAAATAATTCTCTCTCCTTACTTTCCTTTCAACAAAAATATTTTGTACCCTTGGGGATCATCTTCAATCATATTCCTTAATGGAAGTTGGTGGAAAAATCTCCTCTCTTGCTATAATTCTTAGTTCTTTGTCTGATTTCCATTAGTAATCTTCCTTTCTGGCGGTGGATTTCTCTTTAATAATTGTGTATTTCTCCCCCTACCTCCCAATAAAATATGTTGATTTTTCTCCCATTCAATTCGTGTGAATTATCATCATTTTGTAGATATGCAGATCTATTTTTGTTATATGTGGATGTTACTTGTAGTTTTCTGGATTTAATCAATGGCTTGTTTGTTGGTGGTGTTGGAGATTCTAGATTACAATGATGGACTGACATTTTAATTTGTTATTCTAACTAAGCGGTTTATGTCTTTCACTAACTAATAGATTATTTATATTTCCGAGAATGGTGTCATAGTTTTTATTAAATTTTCTCTTTGTTATTGTTATCATTGTTGAACGTATTTCCAACACCTTTAAATGGTTGATATTTGAGATAAATCAACTCCCTTGAAATTGAGCGATATAGAATAATTTTTTAAAATAAGTTAGATGCTCTATTTGAGCTTAAGCCAGAAATAAGTTTGTAGGTTGAGGTTGATGTTTTAATCATGAATATAATAACTAATATTCGATAGAGTGGAAAATATCAAAATTGTACAAAACCAGTATATCCGATTGGTCTCATTTGGTTTATTTAATAAATTTCAACTCTTAAGGCCAGATTAATTGAAGTTCACATCATATCATAAGGTTACTAACTACCTTAAATTGTAATTAATGTGCAAGGTTAACTTGTAATCAAAATTTTCATGCATGTTTCTGAATTTTTTAATTTTAAGAAATGATAATAGTGATCCTCCGATTGTTGGAACACGTGACATTGAGAATAGCACTCAAATATTTACGTACATAATAATTTTTAAAAAATCTCATAAACTATTTAAATAAAATAATATAATATAAAAATTATTGTGCATGTTTTATCGCTCTTACACACTTCTTATACTTTATTAGATTCAAAGCCCACTAAGTATAAAATATTGGTAATAATTTGACAATCACTTGAATTAATATTTTAACTAATATAAGAAAAAAATGAAATAAGAAGGAAAAAGGAAGGTTATTTTTTTCAAATATTTAAAAAAGAAACAATAAAAGTTCTGGAAAAAAAACAAAAACAAATCTTAAAAAGGGAAATGGTGGATCTTCGTTGAATCCATCCTTGACCCTCATGTGAATGTCTTCAATAAGTATCCATAAAAGTATACGGATGTCTTGTCCACGTTGTTATTTGGATGAACTTAAAACAATATACTGTTTTATTTATATTACAATACATTTGTGTCACTTGAACCTACATGGTTAATATATTAATTTATAATGAAATTAGAACACTAGAAATAGATGTAAAATAATAGAATAGAAATATTTTAATTTAAACTTTGGGTGATAATAATTTAATTTAGTTAACCTTCACATAAATTTTGGATTTTATTTTTAAAAGAATGGTTTCAACATCACAAATTTGATGAGAAATGGTACATTTTTTATTAATGTCTACTATCAACCAAACTCAATTATGAGTATTATTTTTAGTAAATCACCCAGCATTACACGATTATGATCCTAATTAATTTCCCCTAAGGCCTAACTTTCTGGAAAGCCACAAGTGTCTTCTGGCCATTTTTCTTGTCCAAAACAATAGCTGAATACCGGTATCCAATATTATATTCAGCTTCATTAATTAGCAAATCATATTGATATGTGTCCTCTCTAAGTGATTGGCCAAAAGACTCAGCAACACTATAAAACTTGACCAATTTATTCTGCTCCTTGTTGTACTCATCCACTGCATACTTCCCGACTTCCACCACTTTTGGATCGCTTACGTTAAGTGCGTGAGAATCACCCAAGGGAGAAATTTCTACTTTCTCATTGACATAACTAGCCATGGACACATTCAAAAGTGAACGGGAAATCAAAAATGTCCCTAGTGTTAGGAAAAGAAAATTCGAGGGGGATTGACCAGCCATTTTTCGCTTGCTTGAGTAATTCTTTGGTTAAAATGTGGTAATGTTACCTGTGGGGAAAGTGAGGATGAAATTGTGGATTTGAGTTGTATTGCATTGTGGCGAGATTTATAGGCTTTTGAAAATGGAAGACAGTTGTGTAGTTTTACAGCATTAAACTCTAATGTGGGATGCAGTCAAAAGGACTACAAAAAGAAAAAATTCAAGCAGATAAAGGTTTATTTTTTACTTTATAAATTTCCTTAGAAAGATACTTTTCCACAAGTAGCATATACATATTTGTATAAACAATAATTACAAATATTTTATATTTAGATTTCCAAAAAAGACAATACGTATAGAAGATTTATTAGCTAAAAAGTGGATATCACTTATGTTCAAATCTTTTGGTACTTAAGTTATTAATTTCTTTCCAGTATCTATTATAAATAGAAGAGTTTTTATTCAATATACATTAATGTTAATTTTTGGGTTATATAAAGTTTATCTGAAATTTAAAATAATATAATATTGTGTACTTTGAATAAGGGTTGTAAGGCATTATATTTAGAGTGTTTTTCAAAAGGTTTTTGGGAGCAGAGGGAATGGTGAGGATAATACTTCTGAAAATAGGGAAACTCAATTTTTTATTACGTAGGTATAGGTATTATAGTTCCATGAAAGATGATTGATTTGCTACTCTTTTATATGTATAAAATCAAGTTTCACATTATATTTTACATACATTTAATATACAAATCCAATAACATCAAAGTACTGGGTCTCATCAAACAATTGTGAAAGAAACAAAGTTTTATTCGGGCAAAGATACACATAGCTATATCCAAACACAAAGTTGAGGTTAAGAAGAATGAAGACTACGCTTCTTTTTTTAGATCAAATGGTGTTCAAGTTGAAATCCGGTAATACTGGGTGCTAGTTCATTAGTTTGGGTTCAAATCTCTTTTCATATAGAGTTTGTTCCCGATTGCATATGCAAAGACTACCTCCGAAAAATAATTCTCTCTCCTTACTTTCCTTTCAACAAAAATATTTTGTACCCTTGGGGATCATCTTCAATCATATTCCTTAATGGAAGTTGGTGGAAAAATCTCCTCTCTTGCTATAATTCTTAGTTCTTTGTCTGATTTCCATTAATAATCTTCCTTTCTGGCGGTGGATTTCTCTTTAATAATTGTGTATTTCTCCCCCTACCTCCCAATAAAATATGTTGATTTTTCTCCCATTCAATTCGTGTGAATTATCATCATTTTGTAGATATGCAGATCTATTTTTGTTATATGTGGATGTTACTTGTAGTTTTCTGGATTTAATCAATGGCTTGTTTGTTGGTGGTGTTGGAGATTCTAGATTACAATGATGGACTGACATTTTAATTTGTTATTCTAACTAAGCGGTTTATGTCTTTCACTAACTAATAGATTATTTATATTTCCGAGAATGGTGTCATAGTTTTTATTAAATTTTCTCTTTGTTATTGTTATCATTGTTGAACGTATTTCCAACACCTTTAAATGGTTGATATTTGAGATAAATCAACTCCCTTGAAATTGAGCGATATAGAATAATTTTTTAAAATAAGTTAGATGCTCTATTTGAGCTTAAGCCAGAAATAAGTTTGTAGGTTGAGGTTGATGTTTTAATCATGAATATAATAACTAATATTCGATAGAGTGGAAAATATCAAAATTGTACAAAACCAGTATATCCGATTGGTCTCATTTGGTTTATTTAATAAATTTCAACTCTTAAGGCCAGATTAATTGAAGTTCACATCATATCATAAGGTTACTAACTACCTTAAATTGTAATTAATGTGCAAGGTTAACTCATAATCAAAATTTTCATGCATGTTTCTGAATTTTTTAATTTTAAGAAATGATAATAGTGATCCTCCGATTGTTGGAACACGTGACATTGAGAATAGCACTCAAATATTTACGTACATAATAATTTTTAAAAAATCTCATAAACTATTTAAATAAAATAATATAATATAAAAATTATTGTGCATGTTTTATCCCTCTTACACACTTCTTATACTTTATTAGATTCAAAGCCCACTAAGTATAAAATATTGGTAATAATTTGACAATCACTTGAATAATATTTTAACTAATATAAGAAAAAAATGAAATAAGAAGGAAAAAGGAAGGTTATTTTTTTCAAATATTTAAAAAAGAAACAATAAAAGTTCTGGAAAAAAAACAAAAACAAATCTTAAAAAGGGAAATGGTGGATCTTCGTTGAATCCATCCTTGACCCTCATGTGAATGTCTTCAATAAGTATCCATAATAGTATACGGATGTCTTGTCCACGTTGTTATTTGGATGAACTTAAAACAATATACTGTTTTATTTATATTACAATACATTTGTGTCACTTGAACCTACATGGTTAATATATTAATTTATAATGAAATTAAAACACTAGAAATAGATGTAAAATAATAGAATAGAAATATTTTAATTTAAACTTTGGGTGATAATAATTTAATTTAGTTAACCTTCACATAAATTTTGGATTTTATTTTTAAAAGAATGGTTTCAACATCACAAATTTGATGAGAAATGGTACATTTTTTAGTAATGTCTACTATCAACCAAACTCAATTATGAGTATTATTTTTAGTAAATCACCCAGCATTACACGATTATGATCCTAATTAATTTCCCCTAAGGCCTAACTTTCTGGAAAGCCACAAGTGTCTTCTGGCCATTTTTCTTGTCCAAAACAATAGCTGAATACCGGTATCCAATATTATATTCAGCTTCATTAATTAGCAAATCATATTGATATGTGTCCTCTCTAAGTGATTGGCCAAAAGCCTCAGCAACACTATAAAACTTGACCAATTTATTCTGCTCCTTGTTGTACTCATCCACTGCATACTTCCCGACTTCCACCACTTTTGGATCGCTTACGTTAAGTGCGTGAGAATCACCCAAGGGAGAAATTTCTACTTTCTCATTGACATAACTAGCCATGGACACATTCAAAAGTGAACGGGAAATCAAAAATGTCCCCAGTGTTAGGAAAAGAAAATTCGAGGGGGATTGACCAGCCATTTTTCGCTTGCTTGAGTAATTCTTTGGTTAAAATGTGGCAATGTTACCTGTGGGGAAAGTGAGGATGAAATCGTGGATTTGAGTTGTATTGCATTGTGGCGAGATTTATAGGCTTTTGAAAATGGAAGACAGTTGTGTAGTTTTACAGCATTAAACTCTAATGTGGGATGCAGTCAAAAGGACTACAAAAAGAAAAAATTCAAGCAGATAAAGGTTTATTTTTTACTTTATAAATTTCCTTAGAAAGATACTTTTCCACAAGTAGCATATACATATTTGTATAAACAATAATTACAAATATTTTATATTTACACCTATAGATTTCCAAAAAAGACAATACGTATAGAAGATTTATTAGCTAAAAGGTGGATATCACTTATGTTCAAATCTTTTGGTACTTAAGTTATTAATTTCTTTCCAGTATATATTATAAATAGAAGAGTTTTTATTCAATATACATTAATTTTAATTTTTGGGTTATATAAAGTTTATCTGAAATTTAAAATAATATAATATTGTGTACTTTGAATAAGGGTTGTAAGGCATTATATTTAGAGTGTTTTTCAAAAGGTTTTTGGGAGCAGAGGGAATGGTGAGGATAATACTTCTGAAAATAGGGAAACTCAATTTTTTATTACGTAGGTATAGGTATTATAGTTCCATGCAAGATGATTGATTTGCTACTCTTTTATATGTATAAAATCAAGTTTCACATTATATTTTACGTACATTAAATATACAAATCCAATAAAATCAAAGTACTGGGTCTCATCAAACAATCTTGAAAGAAAAAAAGTTTTATTCGGGCAAAGATACACATAGCTATATCCAAACACAAAGTTGAGGTTAAGAAGAATGAAGACTACGCTTCTTTTTTTAGATCAAATGGTGTTCAAGTTGAAATCCGGTAATACTGGGTGCTAGTTCATTAGTTTGGGTTCAAATCTCTTTTCATATAGAGTTTGTTCCTGATTGCATATGCAAAGATTACCTCCGAAAAATAATTCTCTCTCCTTACTTTCCTTTCAACAAAAATATTTTGTACCCTTGGGGATCATCTTCAATCATATTCCTTAATGGAAGTTGGTGGAAAAATCTCCTCTCTTGCTATAATTCTTTGTTCTTTGTCTGATTTCCATTAATAATCTTCCTTTCTGGCGGTGGATTTCTCTTTAATAATTGTGTATTTCTCCCCCTACCTCCCAATAAAATATGTTGATTTTTCACCCATTCAATTCGTGTGAATTATCATCATTTTGTAGATATGCAGATCTATTTTTGTTATATGTGGATGTTACTTGTAGTTTTCTGGATTTAATCAATGGCTTGTTTGTTGGTGGTGTTGGAGATTCTAGATTACAATGATGGACTGGCATTTTATATTTGTTATTCTAACTAAGCGGTTTATGTCTTTCACTAACTAATAGATTATTTATATTTCCGAGAATGGTGTCATAGTTTTTATTAAATTTTCTCTTTGTTATTGTTATCATTGTTGAACGTATTTCCAACACCTTTAAATGGTTGATATTTGAGATAAATCAACTCCCTTGAAATTGAGCGATATAGAATAATTTTTAAAATAAGTTAGATGCTCTATTTGAGCTTAAGCCAGAAATAAGTTTGTAGGTTGAGGTTGATGTTTTAATCATGAATATAATAACTAATATTCGATAGAGTGGAAAATATCAAAATTGTACAAAACCAGTATATCCGATTGGTCTCATTTGGTTTATTTAATAAATTTCAACTCTTAAGGCCAGATTAATTGAAGTTCACATCATATCATAAGGTTACTAACTACCTTAAATTGTAATTAATGTGCAAGGTTAACTCGTAATCAAAATTTTCATGCATGTTTCTGAATTTTTTAATTTTAAGAAATGATAATAGTGATCCTCCGATTGTTGGAACACGTGACATTGAGAATAGCACTCAAATATTTACGTACATAATAATTTTTTAAAAAATCTCATAAACTATTTAAATAAAATAATATAATATAAAAATTATTGTGCATGTTTTATCCCTCTTACACACTTCTTATACTTTATTAGATTCAAAGCCCCCTAAGTATAAAATATTGGTAATAATTTGACAATCACTTGAATTAATATTTTAACTAATATAAGAAAAAAATGAAATAAGAAGGAAAAAGGAAGGTTATGTTTTTCAAATATTTAAAAAAGAAACAATAAAAGTTCTGGAAAAAAAACAAAAACAAATCTTAAAAAGGGAAATGGTGGATCTTCGTTGAATCCATCCTTGACCCTCATGTGAATGTCTTCAATAAGTATCCATAAAAGTATACGGATGTCTTGTCCACGTTGTTATTTGGATGAACTTAAAACAATATACTGTTTTATTTATATTACAATACATTTGTGTCACTTGAACCTACATGGTTAATATATTAATTTATAATGAAATTAAAACACTAGAAATAGATGTAAAATAATAGAATAGAAATATTTTAATTTAAACTTTGGGTGATAATAATTTAATTTAGTTAACCTTCACATAAATTTTGGATTTTATTTTTAAAAGAATGGTTTCAACATCACAAATTTGATGAGAAATGGTACATTTTTTATTAATGTCTACTATCAACCAAACTCAATTATGAGTATTATTTTTAGTAAATCACCCAGCATTACACGATTATGATCCTAATTAATTTCCCCTAAGGCCTAACTTTCTGGAAAGCCACAAGTGTCTTCTGGCCATTTTTCTTGTCCAAAACAATAGTTGAATACCGGTATCCAATATTATATTCAGCTTCATTAATTAGCAAATCATATTGATATGTGTCCTCTCTAAGTGATTGGCCAAAAGCCTCAGCAACACTATAAAACTTGACCAATTTATTCTGCTCCTTGTTGTACTCATCCACTGCATACTTCCCGACTTCCACCACTTTTGGATCGCTTACGTTAAGTGCGTGAGAATCACCCAAGGGAGAAATTTCTACTTTCTCATTGACATAACTAGCCATGGACACATTCAAAAGTGAACGGGAAATCAAAAATGTCACTAGTGTTAGGAAAAGAAAATTCGAGGGGGATTGACCAGCCATTTTTCGCTTGCTTGAGTAATTCTTTGGTTAAAATGTGGTAATGTTACCTGTGGGGAAAGTGAGGATGAAATTGTGGATTTGAGTTGTATTGCATTGTGGCGAGATTTATAGGCTTTTGAAAATGGAAGACAGTTGTGTAGTTTTACAGCATTAAACTCTAATGTGGGATGCAGTCAAAAGGACTACAAAAAGAAAAAATTCAAGCAGATAAAGGTTTATTTTTTACTATATAAATTTCCTTAGAAAGATACTTTTCCACAAGTAGCATATACATATTTGTATAAACAATAATTACAAATATTTTATATTTAGATTTCCAAAAAAGACAATACGTATAGAAGATTTATTAGCTAAAAAGTGGATATCACTTATGTTCAAATCTTTTGGTACTTAAGTTATTAATTTCTTTCCAGTATCTATTATAAATAGAAGAGTTTTTATTCAATATACATTAATGTTAATTTTTGGGTTATATAAAGTTTATCTGAAATTTAAAATAATATAATATTGTGTACTTTGAATAAGGGTTGTAAGGCATTATATTTAGAGTGTTTTTCAAAAGGTTTTTGGGAGCAGAGGGAATGGTGAGGATAATACTTCTGAAAATAGGGAAACTCAATTTTTTATTACGTAGGTATATGTATTATAGTTCCATGCAAGATGATTGATTTGCTACTCTTTTATATGTATAAAATCAAGTTTCACATTATATTTTACATTAAATATACAAATCCAATAAAATCAAAGTACTGGGTCTCATCAAACAATTGTGAAAGAAAAAAAGTTTTATTCGGGCAAAGATACACATAGCTATATCCAAACACAAAGTTGAGGTTAAGAAGAATGAAGACTATGCTTCTTTTTTTAGATCAAATGGTGTTCAAGTTGAAATTCGGTAATACTGGGTGCTAGTTCATTAGTTTGGGTTCAAATCTCTTTTCATATAGAGTTTGTTCCCGATTGCATATGCAAAGACTACCTCCGAAAAATAATTCTCTCTCCTTACTTCCCTGTCAACAAAATATTTTGTACCCTTGGGGATCATCTTCAATCATATTCCTTAATGGAAGTTGGTGGAAAAATCTCCTCTCTTGCTATAATTCTTAGTTCTTTGTCTGATTTCCATTAATAATCTTCCTTTTTGGCGGTGGATTTCTCTTTAATAATTGTGTATTTCTCCCCCTACCTCCCAATAAAATATGTTGATTTTTCTCCCATTCAATTCGTGTGAATTATCATCATTTTGTAGATATGCAGATCTATTTTTGTTATATGTGGATGTTACTTGTAGTTTTCTGGATTTAATCAATGGCTTGTTTGTTGGTGGTGTTGGAGATTCTAGATTACAATGATGGACTGACATTTTATATTTGTTATTCTAACTAAGCGGTTTATGTCTTTCACTAACTAATAGATTATTTATATTTCCGAGAACGGTGTCATAGTTTTTATTAAATTTCCTCTTTGTTATTGTTATCATTGTTGAACGTATTTCCAACACCTTTAAATGGTTGATATTTGAGATAAATCAACTCCCTTGAAATTGAGCGATATAGAATAATTTTTAAAATAAGTTAGATGCTCTATTTGAGCTTAAGCCAGAAATAAGTTTGTAGGTTGAGGTTGATGTTTTAATCATGAATATAATAACTAATATTCGATAGAGTGGAAAATATCAAAATTGTACAAAACCAGTATATCCGATTGGTCTCATTTGGTTTATTTAATAAATTTCAACTCTTAAGGCCAGATTAATTAAAGTTCACATCATATCATAAGGTTACTAACTACCTTAAATTGTAATTAATGTGCAAGGTTAACTCGTAATCAAAATTTTCATGCATGTTTCTGAATTTTTTAATTTTAAGAAATGATAATAGTGATCCTCCGATTGTTGGAACACGTGACATTGAGAATAGCACTCAAATATTTACGTACATAATAATTTTTAAAAAATCTCATAAACTATTTAAATAAAATAATATAATATAAAAATTATTGTGCATGTTTTATCCCTCTTACACACTTCTTATACTTTATTAGATTCAAAGCCCACTAAGTATAAAATATTGGTAATAATTTGACGATCACTTGAATTAATATTTTAACTAATATAAGAAAAAAATGAAATAAGAAGGAAAAAGGAAGGTTATTTTTTTCAAATATTTAAAAAAGAAACAATAAAAGTTCTGGAAAAAAAACAAAAACAAATCTTAAAAAGGGAAATGGTGGATCTTCGTTGAATCCATCCTTGACCCTCATGTGAATGTCTTCAATAAGTATCCATAAAAGTATACGGATGTCTTGTCCACGTT
Organism: Rubia yunnanensis; assembly: GCA_037428765.1. Classification (NCBI taxonomy): domain Eukaryota; kingdom Viridiplantae; phylum Streptophyta; class Magnoliopsida; order Gentianales; family Rubiaceae; genus Rubia; species Rubia yunnanensis. Next base: position 95,119,162 of record CM075065.1, read on the forward strand.
GTTATTTGGATGAACTTAAAACAATATACTGTTTTATTTATATTACAATACATTTGTGTCACTTGAACCTACATGGTTAATATATTAATTTATAATGAAATTAAAACACTAGAAATAGATGTAAAATAATAGAATAGAAATATTTTAATTTAAACTTTGGGTGATAATAATTTAATTTAGTTAACCCTCACATAAATTTTGGATTTTATTTTTAAAAGAATGGTTTCAACATCACAAATTTGATGAGAAATGGTACATTTTTTATTAATGTCTACTATCAACCAAACTCAATTATGAGTATTATTTTTAGTAAATCACCCAGCATTACACGATTATGATCCTAATTAATTTCCCCTAAGGCCTAACTTTCTGGAAAGCCACAAGTGTCTTCTGGCCATTTTTCTTGTCCAAAACAATAGCTGAATACCGGTATCCAATATTATATTCAGCTTCATTAATTAGCAAATCATATTGATATGTGTCCTCTCTAAGTGATTGGCCAAAAGCCTCAGCAACACTATAAAACTTGACCAATTTATTCTGCTCCTTGTTGTACTCATCCACTGCATACTTCCCGACTTCCACCACTTTTGGATCGCTTACGTTAAGTGCGTGAGAATCACCCAAGGGAGAAATTTCTACTTTCTCATTGACATAACTAGCCATGGACACATTCAAAAGTGAACGGGAAATCAAAAATGTCACTAGTGTTAGGAAAAGAAAATTCGAGGGGGATTGACCAGCCATTTTTCGCTTGCTTGAGTAATTCTTTGGTTAAAATGTGGTAATGTTACCTGTGGGGAAAGTGAGGATGAAATTGTGGATTTGAGTTGTATTGCATTGTGGCGAGATTTATAGGCTTTTGAAAATGGAAGACAGTTGTGTAGTTTTACAGCATTAAACTCTAATGTGGGATGCAGTCAAAAGGACTACAAAAAGAAAAAATTCAAGCAGATAAAGGTTTATTTTTTACTTTATAAATTTCCTTAGAAAGATACTTTTCCACAAGTAGCATATACATATTTGTATAAACAATAATTACAAATATTTTATATTTAGATTTCCAAAAAAGACAATACGTATAGAAGATTTATTAGCTAAAAAGTGGATATCACTTATGTTCAAATCTTTTGGTACTTAAGTTATTAATTTCTTTCCAGTATCTATTATAAATAGAAGAGTTTTTATTCAATATACATTAATGTTAATTTTTGGGTTATATAAAGTTTATCTGAAATTTAAAATAATATAATATTGTGTACTTTGAATAAGGGTTGTAAGGCATTATATTTAGAGTGTTTTTCAAAAGGTTTTTGGGAGCAGAGGGAATGGTGAGGATAATACTTCTGAAAATAGGGAAACTCAATTTTTTATTACGTAGGTATAGGTATTATAGTTCCATGCAAGATGATTGATTTGCTACTCTTTTATATGTATAAAATCAAGTTTCACATTATATTTTACATACATTTAATATACAAATCCAATAACATCAAAGTACTGGGTCTCATCAAACAATTGTGAAAGAAAAAAAGTTTTATTCGGGCAAAGATACACATAGCTATATCCAAACACAAAGTTGAGGTTAAGAAGAATGAAGACTACGCTTCTTTTTTTAGATCAAATGGTGTTCAAGTTGAAATCCGGTAATACTGGGTGCTAGTTCATTAGTTTGGGTTCAAATCTCTTTTCATATAGAGTTTGTTCCCGATTGCATATGCAAAGACTACCTCCGAAAAATAATTCTCTCTCCTTACTTCCCTGTCAACAAAATATTTTGTACCCTTGGGGATCATCTTCAATCATATTCCTTAATGGAAGTTGGTGGAAAAATCTCCTCTCTTGCTATAATTCTTAGTTCTTTGTCTGATTTCCATTAATAATCTTCCTTTCTGGCGGTGGATTTCTCTTTAATAATTGTGTATTTCTCCCCCTACCTCCCAATAAAATATGTTGATTTTTCTCCCATTCAATTCGTGTGAATTATCATCATTTTGTAGATATGCAGATCTATTTTTGTTATATGTGGATGTTACTTGTAGTTTTCTGGATTTAATCAATGGCTTGTTTGTTGGTGGTGTTGGAGATTCTAGATTACAATGATGGACTGACATTTTAATTTGTTATTCTAACTAAGCGGTTTATGTCTTTCACTAACTAATAGATTATTTATATTTCCGAGAATGGTGTCATAGTTTTTATTAAATTTTCTCTTTGTTATTGTTATCATTGTTGAACGTATTTCCAACACCTTTAAATGGTTGATATTTGAGATAAATCAACTCCCTTGAAATTGAGCGATATAGAATAACTTTTTAAAATAAGTTAGATGCTCTATTTGAGCTTAAGCCGGAAATAAGTTTGTAGGTTGAGGTTGATGTTTTAATCATGAATATAATAACTAATATTCGATAGAGTGGAAAATATCAAAATTGTACAAAACCAGTATATCCGATTGGTCTCATTTGGTTTATTTAATAAATTTCAACTCTTAAGGCCAGATTAATTGAAGTTCACATCATATCATAAGGTTACTAACTACCTTAAATTGTAATTAATGTGCAAGGTTAACTCGTAATCAAAATTTTCATGCATGTTTCTGAATTTTTTAATTTTAAGAAATGATAATAGTGATCCTCCGATTGTTGGAACACGTGACATTGAGAATAGCACTCAAATATTTACGTACATAATAATTTTTAAAAAATCTCATAAACTATTTAAATAAAATAATATAATATAAAAATTATTGTGCATGTTTTATCCCTCTTACACACTTCTTATACTTTATTAGATTCAAAGCCCACTAAGTATAAAATATTGGTAATAATTTGACAATCACTTGAATTAATATTTTAACTAATATAAGAAAAAAATGAAATAAGAAGGAAAAAGGAAGGTTATTTTTTTCAAATATTTAAAAAAGAAACAATAAAAGTTCTGGAAAAAAAACAAAAACAAATCTTAAAAAGGGAAATGGTGGATCTTCGTTGAATCCATCCTTGACCCTCATGTGAATGTCTTCAATAAGTATCCATAAAAGTATACGGATGTCTTGTCCACGTTGTTATTTGGATGAACTTAAAACAATATACTGTTTTATTTATATTACAATACATTTGTGTCACTTGAACCTACATGGTTAATATATTAATTTATAATGAAATTAAAACACTAGAAATAGATGTAAAATAATAGAATAGAAATATTTTAATTTAAACTTTGGGTGATAATAATTTAATTTAGTTAACCTTCACATAAATTTTGGATTTTATTTTTAAAAGAATGGTTTCAACATCACAAATTTGATGAGAAATGGTACATTTTTTATTAATGTCTACTATCAACCAAACTCAATTATGAGTATTATTTTTAGTAAATCACCCAGCATTACACGATTATGATCCTAATTAATTTCCCCTAAGGCCTAACTTTCTGGAAAGCCACAAGTGTCTTCTGGCCATTTTTCTTGTCCAAAACAATAGCTGAATACCGGTATCCAATATTATATTCAGCTTCATTAATTAGCAAATCATATTGATATGTGTCCTCTCTAAGTGATTGGCCAAAAGCCTCAGCAACACTATAAAACTTGACCAATTTATTCTGCTCCTTGTTGTACTCATCCACTGCATACTTCCCGACTTCCACCACTTTTGGATCGCTTACGTTAAGTGCGTGAGAATCACCCAAGGGAGAAATTTCTACTTTCTCATTGACATAACTAGCCATGGACACATTCAAAAGTGAACGGGAAATCAAAAATGTCACTAGTGTTAGGAAAAGAAAATTCGAGGGGGATTGACCAGCCATTTTTCGCTTGCTTGAGTAATTCTTTGGTTAAAATGTGGTAATGTTACCTGTGGGGAAAGTGAGGATGAAATTGTGGATTTGAGTTGTATTGCATTGTGGCGAGATTTATAGGCTTTTGAAAATGGAAGACAGTTGTGTAGTTTTACAGCATTAAACTCTAATGTGGGATGCAGTCAAAAGGACTACAAAAAGAAAAAATTCAAGCAGATAAAGGTTTATTTTTTACTATATAAATTTCCTTAGAAAGATACTTTTCCACAAGTAGCATATACATATTTGTATAAACAATAATTACAAATATTTTATATTTAGATTTCCAAAAAAGACAATACGTATAGAAGATTTATTAGCTAAAAAGTGGATATCACTTATGTTCAAATCTTTTGGTACTTAAGTTATTAATTTCTTTCCAGTATCTATTATAAATAGAAGAGTTTTTATTCAATATACATTAATGTTAATTTTTGGGTTATATAAAGTTTATCTGAAATTTAAAATAATATAATATTGTGTACTTTGAATAAGGGTTGTAAGGCATTATATTTAGAGTGTTTTTCAAAAGGTTTTTGGGAGCAGAGGGAATGGTGAGGATAATACTTCTGAAAATAGGGAAACTCAATTTTTTATTACGTAGGTATATGTATTATAGTTCCATGCAAGATGATTGATTTGCTACTCTTTTATATGTATAAAATCAAGTTTCACATTATATTTTACATTAAATATACAAATCCAATAAAATCAAAGTACTGGGTCTCATCAAACAATTGTGAAAGAAAAAAAGTTTTATTCGGGCAAAGATACACATAGCTATATCCAAACACAAAGTTGAGGTTAAGAAGAATGAAGACTATGCTTCTTTTTTTAGATCAAATGGTGTTCAAGTTGAAATTCGGTAATACTGGGTGCTAGTTCATTAGTTTGGGTTCAAATCTCTTTTCATATAGAGTTTGTTCCCGATTGCATATGCAAAGACTACCTCCGAAAAATAATTCTCTCTCCTTACTTCCCTGTCAACAAAATATTTTGTACCCTTGGGGATCATCTTCAATCATATTCCTTAATGGAAGTTGGTGGAAAAATCTCCTCTCTTGCTATAATTCTTAGTTCTTTGTCTGATTTCCATTAATAATCTTCCTTTTTGGCGGTGGATTTCTCTTTAATAATTGTGTATTTCTCCCCCTACCTCCCAATAAAATATGTTGATTTTTCTCCCATTCAATTCGTGTGAATTATCATCATTTTGTAGATATGCAGATCTATTTTTGTTATATGTGGATGTTACTTGTAGTTTTCTGGATTTAATCAATGGCTTGTTTGTTGGTGGTGTTGGAGATTCTAGATTACAATGATGGACTGACATTTTATATTTGTTATTCTAACTAAGCGGTTTATGTCTTTCACTAACTAATAGATTATTTATATTTCCGAGAACGGTGTCATAGTTTTTATTAAATTTCCTCTTTGTTATTGTTATCATTGTTGAACGTATTTCCAACACCTTTAAATGGTTGATATTTGAGATAAATCAACTCCCTTGAAATTGAGCGATATAGAATAATTTTTAAAATAAGTTAGATGCTCTATTTGAGCTTAAGCCAGAAATAAGTTTGTAGGTTGAGGTTGATGTTTTAATCATGAATATAATAACTAATATTCGATAGAGTGGAAAATATCAAAATTGTACAAAACCAGTATATCCGATTGGTCTCATTTGGTTTATTTAATAAATTTCAACTCTTAAGGCCAGATTAATTAAAGTTCACATCATATCATAAGGTTACTAACTACCTTAAATTGTAATTAATGTGCAAGGTTAACTCGTAATCAAAATTTTCATGCATGTTTCTGAATTTTTTAATTTTAAGAAATGATAATAGTGATCCTCCGATTGTTGGAACACGTGACATTGAGAATAGCACTCAAATATTTACGTACATAATAATTTTTAAAAAATCTCATAAACTATTTAAATAAAATAATATAATATAAAAATTATTGTGCATGTTTTATCCCTCTTACACACTTCTTATACTTTATTAGATTCAAAGCCCACTAAGTATAAAATATTGGTAATAATTTGACGATCACTTGAATTAATATTTTAACTAATATAAGAAAAAAATGAAATAAGAAGGAAAAAGGAAGGTTATTTTTTTCAAATATTTAAAAAAGAAACAATAAAAGTTCTGGAAAAAAAACAAAAACAAATCTTAAAAAGGGAAATGGTGGATCTTCGTTGAATCCATCCTTGACCCTCATGTGAATGTCTTCAATAAGTATCCATAAAAGTATACGGATGTCTTGTCCACGTTGTTATTTGGATGAACTTAAAACAATATACTGTTTTATTTATATTACAATACATTTGTGTCACTTGAACCTACATGGTTAATATATTAATTTATAATGAAATTAAAACACTAGAAATAGATGTAAAATAATAGAATAGAAATATTTTAATTTAAACTTTGGGTGATAATAATTTAATTTAGTTAACCCTCACATAAATTTTGGATTTTATTTTTAAAAGAATGGTTTCAACATCACAAATTTGATGAGAAATGGTACATTTTTTATTAATGTCTACTATCAACCAAACTCAATTATGAGTATTATTTTTAGTAAATCACCCAGCATTACACGATTATGATCCTAATTAATTTCCCCTAAGGCCTAACTTTCTGGAAAGCCACAAGTGTCTTCTGGCCATTTTTCTTGTCCAAAACAATAGCTGAATACCGGTATCCAATATTATATTCAGCTTCATTAATTAGCAAATCATATTGATATGTGTCCTCTCTAAGTGATTGGCCAAAAGCCTCAGCAACACTATAAAACTTGACCAATTTATTCTGCTCCTTGTTGTACTCATCCACTGCATACTTCCCGACTTCCACCACTTTTGGATCGCTTACGTTAAGTGCGTGAGAATCACCCAAGGGAGAAATTTCTACTTTCTCATTGACATAACTAGCCATGGACACATTCAAAAGTGAACGGGAAATCAAAAATGTCACTAGTGTTAGGAAAAGAAAATTCGAGGGGGATTGACCAGCCATTTTTCGCTTGCTTGAGTAATTCTTTGGTTAAAATGTGGTAATGTTACCTGTGGGGAAAGTGAGGATGAAATTGTGGATTTGAGTTGTATTGCATTGTGGCGAGATTTATAGGCTTTTGAAAATGGAAGACAGTTGTGTAGTTTTACAGCATTAAACTCTAATGTGGGATGCAGTCAAAAGGACTACAAAAAGAAAAAATTCAAGCAGATAAAGGTTTATTTTTTACTTTATAAATTTCCTTAGAAAGATACTTTTCCACAAGTAGCATATACATATTTGTATAAACAATAATTACAAATATTTTATATTTAGATTTCCAAAAAAGACAATACGTATAGAAGATTTATTAGCTAAAAAGTGGATATCACTTATGTTCAAATCTTTTGGTACTTAAGTTATTAATTTCTTTCCAGTATCTATTATAAATAGAAGAGTTTTTATTCAATATACATTAATGTTAATTTTTGGGTTATATAAAGTTTATCTGAAATTTAAAATAATATAATATTGTGTACTTTGAATAAGGGTTGTAAGGCATTATATTTAGAGTGTTTTTCAAAAGGTTTTTGGGAGCAGAGGGAATGGTGAGGATAATACTTCTGAAAATAGGGAAACTCAATTTTTTATTACGTAGGTATAGGTATTATAGTTCCATGCAAGATGATTGATTTGCTACTCTTTTATATGTATAAAATCAAGTTTCACATTATATTTTACATACATTTAATATACAAATCCAATAACATCAAAGTACTGGGTCTCATCAAACAATTGTGAAAGAAAAAAAGTTTTATTCGGGCAAAGATACACATAGCTATATCCAAACACAAAGTTGAGGTTAAGAAGAATGAAGACTACGCTTCTTTTTTTAGATCAAATGGTGTTCAAGTTGAAATCCGGTAATACTGGGTGCTAGTTCATTAGTTTGGGTTCAAATCTCTTTTCATATAGAGTTTGTTCCCGATTGCATATGCAAAGACTACCTCCGAAAAATAATTCTCTCTCCTTACTTCCCTGTCAACAAAATATTTTGTACCCTTGGGGATCATCTTCAATCATATTCCTTAATGGAAGTTGGTGGAAAAATCTCCTCTCTTGCTATAATTCTTAGTTCTTTGTCTGATTTCCATTAATAATCTTCCTTTCTGGCGGTGGATTTCTCTTTAATAATTGTGTATTTCTCCCCCTACCTCCCAATAAAATATGTTGATTTTTCTCCCATTCAATTCGTGTGAATTATCATCATTTTGTAGATATGCAGATCTATTTTTGTTATATGTGGATGTTACTTGTAGTTTTCTGGATTTAATCAATGGCTTGTTTGTTGGTGGTGTTGGAGATTCTAGATTACAATGATGGACTGACATTTTAATTTGTTATTCTAACTAAGCGGTTTATGTCTTTCACTAACTAATAGATTATTTATATTTCCGAGAATGGTGTCATAGTTTTTATTAAATTTTCTCTTTGTTATTGTTATCATTGTTGAACGTATTTCCAACACCTTTAAATGGTTGATATTTGAGATAAATCAACTCCCTTGAAATTGAGCGATATAGAATAATTTTTTAAAATAAGCTAGATGCTCTATTTGAGCTTAAGCCGGAAATAAGTTTGTAGGTTGAGGTTGATGTTTTAATCATGAATATAATAACTAATATTCGATAGAGTGGAAAATATCAAAATTGTACAAAACCAGTATATCCGATTGGTCTCATTTGGTTTATTTAATAAATTTCAACTCTTAAGGCCAGATTAATTGAAGTTCACATCATATCATAAGGTTACTAACTACCTTAAATTGTAATTAATGTGCAAGGTTAACTCGTAATCAAAATTTTCATGCATGTTTCTGAATTTTTTAATTTTAAGAAATGATAATAGTGATCCTCCGATTGTTGGAACACGTGACATTGAGAATAGCACTCAAATATTTACGTACATAATAATTTTTAAAAAATCTCATAAACTATTTAAATAAAATAATATAATATAAAAATTATTGTGCATGTTTTATCCCTCTTACACACTTCTTATACTTTATTAGATTCAAAGCCCACTAAGTATAAAATATTGGTAATAATTTGACAATCACTTGAATTAATATTTTAACTAATATAAGAAAAAAATGAAATAAGAAGGAAAAAGGAAGGTTATTTTTTTCAAATATTTAAAAAAGAAACAATAAAAGTTCTGGAAAAAAAACAAAAACAAATCTTAAAAAGGGAAATGGTGGATCTTCGTTGAATCCATCCTTGACCCTCATGTGAATGTCTTCAATAAGTATCCATAAAAGTATACGGATGTCTTGTCCACGTTGTTATTTGGATGAACTTAAAACAATATACTGTTTTATTTATATTACAATACATTTGTGTCACTTGAACCTACATGGTTAATATATTAATTTATAATGAAATTAAAACACTAGAAATAGATGTAAAATAATAGAATAGAAATATTTTAATTTAAACTTTGGGTGATAATAATTTAATTTAGTTAACCTTCACATAAATTTTGGATTTTATTTTTAAAAGAATGGTTTCAACATCACAAATTTGATGAGAAATGGTACATTTTTTTATTAATGTCTACTATCAACCAAACTCAATTATGAGTATTATTTTTAGTAAATCACCCAGCATTACACGATTATGATCCTAATTAATTTCCCCTAAGGCCTAACTTTCTGGAAAGCCACAAGTGTCTTCTGGCCATTTTTCTTGTCCAAAACAATAGCTGAATACCGGTATCCAATATTATATTCAGCTTCATTAATTAGCAAATCATATTGATATGTGTCCTCTCTAAGTGATTGGCCAAAAGCCTCAGCAACACTATAAAACTTGACCAATTTATTCTGCTCCTTGTTGTACTCATCCACTGCATACTTCCCGACTTCCACCACTTTTGGATCGCTTACGTTAAGTGCGTGAGAATCACCCAAGGGAGAAATTTCTACTTTCTCATTGACATAACTAGCCATGGACACATTCAAAAGTGAACGGGAAATCAAAAATGTCACTAGTGTTAGGAAAAGAAAATTCGAGGGGGATTGACCAGCCATTTTTCGCTTGCTTGAGTAATTCTTTGGTTAAAATGTGGTAATGTTACCTGTGGGGAAAGTGAGGATGAAATTGTGGATTTGAGTTGTATTGCATTGTGGCGAGATTTATAGGCTTTTGAAAATGGAAGACAGTTGTGTAGTTTTACAGCATTAAACTCTAATGTGGGATGCAGTCAAAAGGACTACAAAAAGAAAAAATTCAAGCAGATAAAGGTTTATTTTTTACTTTATAAATTTCCTTAGAAAGATACTTTTCCACAAGTAGCATATACATATTTGTATAAACAATAATTACAAATATTTTATATTTAGATTTCCAAAAAAGACAATACGTATAGAAGATTTATTAGCTAAAAAGTGGATATCACTTATGTTCAAATCTTTTGGTACTTAAGTTATTAATTTCTTTCCAGTATCTATTATAAATAGAAGAGTTTTTATTCAATATACATTAATGTTAATTTTTGGGTTATATAAAGTTTATCTGAAATTTAAAATAATATAATATTGTGTACTTTGAATAAGGGTTGTAAGGCATTATATTTAGAGTGTTTTTCAAAAGGTTTTTGGGAGCAGAGGGAATGGTGAGGATAATACTTCTGAAAATAGGGAAACTCAATTTTTTATTACGTAGGTATAGGTATTATAGTTCCATGCAAGATGATTGATTTGCTACTCTTTTATATGTATAAAATCAAGTTTCACATTATATTTTACATACATTTAATATACAAATCCAATAACATCAAAGTACTGGGTCTCATCAAACAATTGTGAAAGAAAAAAAGTTTTATTCGGGCAAAGATACACATAGCTATATCCAAACACAAAGTTGAGGTTAAGAAGAATGAAGACTACGCTTCTTTTTTTAGATCAAATGGTGTTCAAGTTGAAATCCGGTAATACTGGGTGCTAGTTCATTAGTTTGGGTTCAAATCTCTTTTCATATAGAGTTTGTTCCCGATTGCATATGCAAAGACTACCTCCGAAAAATAATTCTCTCTCCTTACTTCCCTGTCAACAAAATATTTTGTACCCTTGGGGATCATCTTCAATCATATTCCTTAATGGAAGTTGGTGGAAAAATCTCCTCTCTTGCTATAATTCTTAGTTCTTTGTCTGATTTCCATTAATAATCTTCCTTTTTGGCGGTGGATTTCTCTTTAATAATTGTGTATTTCTCCCCCTACCTCCCAATAAAATATGTTGATTTTTCTCCCATTCAATTCGTGTGAATTATCATCATTTTGTAGATATGCAGATCTATTTTTGTTATATGTGGATGTTACTTGTAGTTTTCTGGATTTAATCAATGGCTTGTTTGTTGGTGGTGTTGGAGATTCTAGATTACAATGATGGACTGACATTTTATATTTGTTATTCTAACTAAGCGGTTTATGTCTTTCACTAACCAATAGATTATTTATATTTCCGAGAATGGTGTCATAGTTTTTATTAAATTTTCTCTTTGTTATTGTTATCATTGTTGAACGTATTTCCAACACCTTTAAATGGTTGATATTTGAGATAAATCAACTCCCTTGAAATTGAGCGATATAGAATAATTTTTAAAATAAGTTAGATGCTCTATTTGAGCTTAAGCCAGAAATAAGTTTGTAGGTTGAGGTTGATGTTTTAATCATGAATATAATAACTAATATTCGATAGAGTGGAACATATCAAAATTGTACAAAACCAGTATATCCGATTGGTCTCATTTGGTTTATTTAATAAATTTCAACTCTTAAGGCCAGATTAATTGAAGTTCACATCATATCATAAGGTTACTAACTACCTTAAATTGTAATTAATGTGCAAGGTTAACTCGTAATCAAAATTTTCATGCATGTTTCTGAATTTTTTAATTTTAAGAAATGATAATAGTGATCCTCCGATTGTTGGAACACGTGACATTGAGAATAGCACTCAAATATTTACGTACATAATAATTTTTAAAAAATCTCATAAACTATTTAAATAAAATAATATAATATAAAAATTATTGTGCATGTTTCATCCCTCTTACACACTTCTTATACTTTATTAGATTCAAAGCCCACTAAGTATAAAATATTGGTAATAATTTGACAATCACTTGAATTAATATTTTAACTAATATAAGAAAAAAATGAAATAAGAAGGAAAAAGGAAGGTTATTTTTTTCAAATATTTAAAAAAGAAACAATAAAAGTTCTGGAAAAAAAACAAAAACAAATCTTAAAAAGGGAAATGGTGGATCTTCGTTGAATCCATCCTTGACCCTCATGTGAATGTCTTCAATAAGTATCCATAAAAGTATACAGATGTCTTGTCCACGTTGTTATTTGGATGAACTTAAAACAATATACTGTTTTATTTATATTACAATACATTTGTGTCACTTGAACCTACATGGTTAATATATTAATTTATAATGAAATTAAAACACTAGAAATAGATGTAAAATAATAGAATAGAAATATTTTAATTTAAACTTTGGGTGATAATAATTTAATTTAGTTAACCTTCACATAAATTTTGGATTTTATTTTTAAAAGAATGGTTTCAACATCACAAATTTGATGAGAAATGTTAAATTTTTTATTATGTCTACTATCAACCAAACTCAATTATGAGTATTATTTTTATTAAATCACCCAGCATTACACGATTATGATCCTAATTAATTTCCCCTAAGGCCTAACTTTCTGGAAAGCCACAAGTGTCTTCTGGCCATTTTTCTTGTCCAAAACAATAGCTGAATACCGGTATCCAATATTATATTCAGCTTCATTAATTAGCAAATCATATTGATATGTGTCCTCTCTAAGTGATTGGCCAAAAGCCTCAGCAACACTATAAAACTTGACCAATTTATTCTGCTCCTTGTTGTACTCGTCCACTGCATACTTCCCGACTTCCACCACTTTTGGATCGCTTACGTTAAGTGCGTGAGAACCACCCAAGGGATAAATTTCTACTTTCTCATTGACATAACTAGCCATGGACACATTTAAAAGTGAACGGGAAATCAAAAATGTCACTAGTGTTAGGAAAAGAAAATTCGAGGGGGATTGACTGGCCATTTTTCGCTTGCTTGAGTAATTCTTTGGTTAAAATGTGGCAATGTTACCTGTGGGGAAAGTGAGGATGAAATTGTGGATTTGAGTTGTATTGCATTGTGGCGAGATTTATAGGCTTTTGAAAATGGAAGACAGTTGTGTAGTTTTACAGCATTAAACTCTAATGAGGGATGCAGTCAAAAGGACTACAAAAAGAAACAATTCAAGCAGATAAAGGTTTATTTTTTACTTTATAAATTTCCTTAGAAAGATACTTTTCCACAAGTAGCATATACATATTTGTATAAACAATAATTACAAATATTTTATATTTACACCTATAGATTTCCAAAAAATACAATACGTATAGAAGATTTATTAGTTAAAAAGTGGATATCACTAATGTTTAAATCTTTTGGTACTTAAGATATTAATTTCTTTCCAGTATATATTATAAATAGATAAGATTTTATTCAATATACATTAATATTAATTTTTGGGTTACATAAAAATTATCTGAAATTTAAAATAATATAATATTGTGTACTTTGAATAAGGGTTGTAAGGCATTATATTTAGAGTGTTTTTCAAAAGGTTTTTGGGAGCAGAGGGAATTGTGAGGATAATACTTCTGAAAATAGGGAAACTCAACTTTTTATTACGTAGGTATAGGTATTATAGTTCCATGCAAGATGATTGATTTACTACTCTTTTATATGTATAAAATCAATTTTCACATTATATTTTACATACATTAAATATACAAATCCAATAAAATCAAAGTACTGGGTTTCATCAAACAATTGTGAAAGAGAAAATGTTTTATTCGGGCAAAGATACATATAGCTATATCCAAACACAAAGTTGAGGTTAAGAAGAATGAAGACTACGCTTCTTTGTTTAGATCAAATGGTGTTCAAGTTGAAATCCGGTAATACTGGGTGCTAGTTCATTAGTTTGGGTTCAAATCTCTTTTCATATAGAGTTTGTTCCCGATTGCATATGCAAAGACTACCTCCGAAAAATAATTCTCTCTCCTTACTTTCCTTTCAACAAAAATATTTTGTACCCTTGGGGATCATCTTCAATCATATTCCTTAATGGAAGTTGGTGGAAAAATCTCCTCTCTTGCTATAATTCTTAGTTCTTTGTCTGATTTCCATTAAAATTCTTCCTTTCTGGAGGTGGATTTCTCTTTAATAATTGTGTATTCCTCCCCCTACCTCCCAAAAAATATGATGATTTTTTCCCATTCAATATGTGTGGAGTATTATCAATTTTATACATATGCAGATCTATTTTTGTTATATATGGATGTTACTTGTAGTTTTCTAGATTTAATCAATGGCTTGTTTGTTGGTGGTGTTGGAGATTCCAGATAACAATGATGGACTGACATTTTATATGTGTTATTCTAACTATGCGGTTTATGTCTTTCACTAACTAATAGATTATTTATATTCCCGAGAATGGTGTCATAGTTTTTATTAAATTTTCTCTTTGATATTGTATTCATTTTTGCACGTATTTCCAACACCTTTAAATGATTGATATTTGAGAGAAATCAACTCTTTTATAATTGAGAGATATAGAACATTTTTTTAAAATACGTTAGAGGCTCTATTTGTGTTTAAGCGGGAAAAATATTTGTAGGTTGAGGTTGATGTTTTAATCGATATAATAGAGTACAAAATATAATAGCTAATATTCGATAGAGTAGAAAATATCAAAATTGTACAAAACCAGTATATCCGATTGGTCTCATTTGGTTTATTTACTAAACTTCAACTCTTAAGGCCAGATCAATTGAAGTTCACATCATATCATAAGGTTACTAACTACCTTAAATTGTAAATAATGTGCAAGGTTAACTCGTAATAAAAATTTTCATGCATGTTTCTGAATTGTTTATTTTAAAAATGTTAATAGTGATCCTCCGATTGTTGGAACACGTGACATTGAGAATAGCACTCAAATATTTACATACATAATAATTTTTAAAAAATCTCATAAACTATTTAAATAAAATAATATAAAATAAAAATTATTGTGCACGTTTTATCCCTCTTACACACTTCTTATACTTTTTTAGATTCAAAGCCCACTAAGTATAAAATATTGGTAATAATTTGACAATCACTTGAATTAATATTTTAACTAATATAACAAAAAAATAGAATAAGAAGGAAAAATGAAGGTTATTTGTTTCAAATATTTAAAAAAAATAATAAAAACTTCTGGAAGAAAAAGACAAAAACAAAAAAAAATCTTAAAAAGGGAAATGGTGGATGTTCGTTGAATCCATCCTTGACCCTTATGTGAATGTCTTCAATAAGTATCCATAAAAGTATACGGATGTCTTGTCCACGTTATTTGGATGAACTTAAAACAATATACTATTTTATTTATATTACAATACATTTGTGTCACTTGAACCTACATGGTTAATATGGTCATTTATATCGAAATTAACACACTAGAAATAGTTGTAAAATAATAGAATAGAAATATTTTAATTTAAACTTTGAGTGATAATAATTTAATTAGCTAACCTTAAGTTAAATTTTTTATTTTATTTTAAAAGAACGGTTTCAACATCACATATTTGATGAGAAATTGTACATTTTCCTACACTAGAGAATCCCCTCTAGCACCATTTTTTAGCACTGATTTTGAAAATTGGTGTGAAAAATGTAATAGCACCATTTATTTTTAAAATTTTAACACTGGTTCTTAAAACCCATGTTAATTTAACACCAATTTTTTATAACCGGTGTTAAATTTTTAAATAGCACCAATTTTTACCGGTGCTAAAAATTTTAAAAATTCTCTCTTCCCGCCATAAAAATTGCCCAGAATTTTAAAATAGCACCGGTTTTCGCTTAATATTTTAAAAATTCTATCTTCCTGCCAAACAAATTGCCAAAAAAATTTAATAGCTCCGGTTTTTTAAAACCGGTGATAAAATATTCAAAATTCTATCTTTCCTCCAAAAAAATTGCCGAACATTATAAAATAGCATCGGATTGGAAAAAATAACACCGATTTTTCAAAATCAGTGCTAAAAATTTTAAAAATTCAATTTTCCCAACAAAGTAATCGCCAAAGATTTTTAAAATTCAATCTTTCCACCAAAAATTTCAAAATATTCGTCAAAATATTTTAAAGTTCAATCTTCCCATCAAAGAATTCAAAATATTTGCCAAAAAGTTTTTAAAAAATTTGTCAAAAATTTCAAATAATGTTGCCATAAATTTTATGGGTTGGGGGTAGTTGCACGCAACAGCTCTATGCTAAAAATTTTTTGACTTTCAAAATCGTTCACTTTTTTTGTTGACTTTAATTAATAACAAAGTTAAGTTATATTAATAAACGATCAACCTTTATTGACCTAAAATATATAAATAAGAATAACATTTGTTTACACTAACTAATTAACGTTCAACCCTTAATTGATTTAGTATATATAAATACAACTTTAACTAGTCAATGGTTAATCGCTATTTGACTTTCAATATATAAATACTAATAACTAAGTTGATTTTGACTAATAAACGTTCAACCCTTACTTTACTTTCTATATAAACACTAATAACTAAGTTGAATTTAAGTAATACACGTTCAACCCTTACATTACTTTCTACATATGAACACTAATAACTGGGTTCACATTGACTAATCAACGGTCACA
Organism: Rubia yunnanensis; assembly: GCA_037428765.1. Classification (NCBI taxonomy): domain Eukaryota; kingdom Viridiplantae; phylum Streptophyta; class Magnoliopsida; order Gentianales; family Rubiaceae; genus Rubia; species Rubia yunnanensis. Next base: position 95,135,836 of record CM075065.1, read on the forward strand.
CCTAACTTGACTTTTTATATATAAACACTAGTGACTAATTTGACTTTACCTAATAAATGGTAAAACTTTATTTGACTCTCTCTATATAGAAACACTAGTGACTAAGCTGACTTTAACTAATCAACGGTCAAACCTTACTTGAATTTCAATACATAAACACTAATAACTAAGTTAACTTTAACTAATTATTGGTCAAACTTTATTTGAATTAATATATATAAGTACATATAAATGTTTGACTTTGACTAATCAACGGTAAACCTTACTTGACTTTCTATATACAAACACTAATAACAAAGTTGACTTTATCTAATTATGGGCCAACCCTTACTTGGCTTTCTATATACAAAGACTAATAACAAAGTTGACTTTAACTAATCCAAGATCAACATTTACTTGACTTTCTATATACAAACACTAATAATAGAGTTGCCTTTCCTTTCTATATACAAGCAGTAATAACTAGGTTGACTTTCACTAATCAATGGTAGTTGACTTTCAATATATAAATATTGATTACCAGGTTGAATTAATACTTTAACTAATATAACAAAAAAATGAACTAAGGAGGAAAAAGGAAGGGTTTTTTTCAAATAATTAACAAGAAACAATAAAAACTTCTGGAAGAAAAATAAAACAAAAAAAAATTCTTGAAAAGGGAAATGGTGGAGGCTCAGTAAACCATCATTGACCCTTATATGAATGTCTTCGATAAGCATCCATGAAAGTATATGGATGTCTTGTTTACGTTGTTATTTGGATGAACTTAAAACAATATACTATATTATTTATATTACAATACATTTGTGTCACTTGAACCTACATGGTTAATATATTAATTCACCAGAAATAGATGTAAAATAATAGAATAGAAATATTTTAATTTAAACTTTTGGTGAAAATAATTTAATTTAGCTAACCTTAACTTAAATTTTGAATTTTATTTTTAAAAGAATGGTTTCAACATCGCAAATTTGATGAGAAATGGTACATTTTTTATTAATGTCTACTATCAACCAAACAAAATTATGAGTATTATTTTTAGTACATCACCCAGCATTACACGATTATGATCCTAATTAATTTCCCCTAAGGCCTAACTTTCTGGAAAGCCACAAGTGTCTTCTGGCCATTTTTCTTGTCCAAAACAATAGCTGAATACCGGTATCCAATATTATATTCAGCTTCATTAATTAGCAAATCATATTGATATGTGTCCTCTCTAAGTGATTGGCCAAAAGCCTCAGCAACACTATAAAACTTGACCAATTTATTCTGCTCCTTGTTGTACTCGTCCACTGCATACTTCCCGACTTCCACCACTTTTGGATCGCTTACGTTAAGTGCGTGAGAATCACCCAAGGGAGAAATTTCTACTTTCTCATTGACATAACTAGCCATGGACACATTCAAAAGTGAACGGGAAATCAAAAATGTCACTAGTGTTAGGAAAAGAAAATTCGAGGGGGATTGACCAGCCATTTTTCGCTTGCTTGAGTAATTCTTTGGTTAAAATGTGGCAATGTTACCTGTGGGGAAAGTGAGGATGAAATTGTGTATTTGAGTTGTATTGCATTGTGGCGAGATTTATAGGCTTTTGAAAATGGAAGACAGTTGTGTAGTTTTACAGCATTAAACTCTAATGTGGGATGCAGTCAAAAGGACTACAAAAAGAAAAAATTCAAGCAGATAAAGGTTTATTTTTTACTTTATAAATTTCCTTAGAAAGATACTTTTCCACAAGTAGCATATACATATTTGTATAAACAATAATTACAAATATTTTATATTTACACCTATAGATTTCCAAAAAAGACAATACGTATAGAAGATTTATTAGCTAAAAAGTGGATATCACTTATGTTCAAATCTTTTGGTACTTAAGTTATTAATTTCTCTTCAGTATATATTATAAATAGAAGAGTTTTTATTCAATATACATTAATGTTAATTTTTGGGTTATATAAAGTTTATCTGAAATTTAAAATAATATAATATTGTGTACTTTGAATAAGGGTTGTAAGGCATTATATTTAGAGTGTTTTTCAAAAAAAAAATAAAAATATTAGAGTGTTTTTCAAAAGGTTTTTGGGAGCAGAGGGAATGGTGAGGATAATACTTCTGAAAATAGGGAAACTCAATTTTTTTACGTAGGTATAGGTATTATAGTTCCATGCAAGATGATTGATTTGCTACTCTTTTATATGTATAAAATCAAGTTTCACATTATATTTTACATTAAATATACAAATCCAATAAAATCAAAGTACTGGGTCTCATCAAACAATTGTGAAAGAAAAAATGTTTTATTCGGGCAAAGATACACATAGCTATATCCAAACACAAAGTTGAGGTTAAGAAGAATGAAGACTACGCTTCTTTTTTTAGATCAAATGGTGTTCAAGTTGAAATCCGGTAATACTGGGTGCTAGTTCATTAGTTTGGGTTCAAATCTCTTTTCATATAGAGTTTGTTCCTGATTGCATATGCAAAGACTACCTCCGAAAAATAATTCTCTCTCCTTACTTTCCTTTCAACAAAAATATTTTGTACCCTTGGGGATCATCTTCAATCATATTCCTTAATGGAAGTTGGTGGAAAAATCTCCTCTCTTGCTATAATTCTTAGTTCTTTGTCTGATTTCCATTAATAATCTTCCTTTCTGGCGGTGGATTTCTCTTTAATAATTTTGTATTTCTCCCCCTACCTCCCAATAAAATATGTTGATTTTTCTCCCATTCAATTCGTGTGAATTATCATCATTTTGTAGATATGCAGATCTATTTTTGTTATATGTGGATGTTACTTGTAGTTTTCTGGATTTAATCAATGGCTTGTTTGTTGGTGGTGTTGGAGATTCTAGATTACAATGATGGACTGACATTTTAATTTGTTATTCTAACTAAGCGGTTTATGTCTTTCACTAACTAATAGATTATTTATATTTCCGAGAATGGTGTCATAGTTTTTATTAAATTTTCTCTTTGTTATTGTTATCATTGTTGAACGTATTTCCAACACCTTTAAATGGTTGATATTTGAGATAAATCAACTCCCTTGAAATTGAGCGATATAGAATAATTTTTTAAAATAAGTTAGATGCTCTATTTGAGCTTAAGCCGGAAATAAGTTTGTAGGTTGAGGTTGATGTTTTAATCATGAATATAATAACTAATATTCGATAGAGTGGAAAATATCAAAATTGTACAAAACCAGTATATCCGATTGGTCTCATTTGGTTTATTTAATAAATTTCAACTCTTAAGACCAGATTAATTGAAGTTCACATCATATCATAAGGTTACTAACTACCTTAAATTGTAATTAATGTGCAAGGTTAACTCGTAATCAAAATTTTCATGCATGTTTCTGAATTTTTTAATTTTAAGAAATGATAATAGTGATCCTCCGATTGTTGGAACACGTGACATTGAGAATAGCACTCAAATATTTACGTACATAATAATTTTTAAAAAATCTCATAAACTATTTAAATAAAATAATATAATATAAAAATTATTGTGCATGTTTTATCCCTCTTACACACTTCTTATACTTTATTAGATTCAAAGCCCACTAAGTATAAAATATTGGTAATAATTTGACAATCACTTGAATTAATATTTTAACTAATATAAGAAAAAAATGAAATAAGAAGGAAAAAGGAAGGTTATTTTTTTCAAATATTTAAAAAAGAAACAATAAAAGTTCTGGAAAAAAAACAAAAACAAATCTTAAAAAGGGAAATGGTGGATCTTCGTTGAATCCATCCTTGACCCTCATGTGAATGTCTTCAATAAGTATCCATAAAAGTATACGGATGTCTTGTCCACGTTGTTATTTGGATGAACTTAAAACAATATACTGTTTTATTTATATTACAATACATTTGTGTCACTTGAACCTACATGGTTAATATATTAATTTATAATGAAATTAAAACACTAGAAATAGATGTAAAATAATAGAATAGAAATATTTTAATTTAAACTTTGGGTGATAATAATTTAATTTAGTTAACCTTCACATAAATTTTGGATTTTATTTTTAAAAGAATGGTTTCAACATCACAAATTTGATGAGAAATGGTACATTTTTTATTAATGTCTACTATCAACCAAACTCAATTATGAGTATTATTTTTAGTAAATCACCCAGCATTACACGATTATGATCCTAATTAATTTCCCCTAAGGCCTAACTTTCTGGAAAGCCACAAGTGTCTTATGGCCATTTTTCTTGTCCAAAACAATAGCTGAATACCGGTATCCAATATTATATTCAGCTTCATTAATTAGCAAATCATATTGATATGTGTCCTCTCTAAGTGATTGGCCAAAAGCCTCAGCAACACTATAAAACTTGACCAATTTATTCTGCTCCTTGTTGTACTCGTCCACTGCATACTTCCCGACTTCCACCACTTTTGGATCGCTTACGTTAATTGCGTGAGAACCACCCAAGGGAGAAATTTCTACTTTCTCATTGACATAACTAGCCATGGACACATTTAAAAGTGAACGGGAAATCAAAAATGTCACTAGTGTTAGGAAAAGAAAATTCGAGGGAGATTGAACGGCCATTTTTCGCTTGCTTGAGTAATTCTTTGGTTAAAATGTGGCAACGTTACCTGTGGGGAAAGTGAGGATAAGATTGTGGATTTGAGTTGAATTGCATTGTGGCGAGATTTATAGGCTTTTGAATATGGAAGATGGTTGTGAAGCTTTACAGCATTAAACTCGAATGAGGGATGCAGTCAAAAGGACTACAAAGAGAAAACATTCAAGTAGATAAAGGTTTATTTTTTACTTTATAAATTTCCTTAGAAAGATACTTTTCAACAAGTAGCATAGACATATTTGTATAAACAATAATTACAAATATTTTATGTTTACACCTATAGATTTCCAAAAAACACAATACGTATAGAAGATTTATTAGTTAAAAAGTGGATATCACTTATGTTCAAATCTTTTGGTACTTAAGATATTAATTTCTTTCCAGTATATATTATAAATAGATAAGTTTTTATTCAATATACATTAATATTACTTTTTGGGTTATATAAAGTTTATCTAAAATTTAAAATAATATAATATTGTGTACTTTGAATAAGGGTTGTAAGGCATTATATTAAGAGTGTTTTTCAAAAGGTTTTTGGGAGCAGAGGGAATTGTGAGGATAATACTTCTGAAAATAGGGAAACTCAACTTTTTATTACGTAGGTATAGGTATTATAGTTCCATGCAAGATGATTGATTTACTACTCTTTTATATGTATAATATCAAGTTTCACATTATATTTTACATACATTAAATATACAAATCCAATAAAATCAAGGTACTGGGTCTCATCAAACAATTGTGAAAGAAAAAAAGTTTTATTCGGGCAAAGATACACATAGCTATATCCAAACACAAAGTTGAGGTTAAGAAGAATGAAGACTACGCTTCTTTGTTTAGATCAAACAGTGTTCAAGTTGAAATCCGGTAATACTGGGTGCTAGTTCATTAGTTTGGGTTCAAATCTCTTTTCATATAGAGTTTGTTCCCGATTGCATATGCAAAGATTACCTCCGAAAAATAATTCTCTCTCCTTACTTTCCTTTCAACAAAAATATTTTGTACCCTTGGGGATCATCTTCAATCATATTCCTTAATGGAAGTTGGTGGAAAAATCTCCTCTCTTGCTATAATTCTTAGTTCTTTGTCTGATTTCCATTAATATTCTTCCTTTCTGGAGGTGGATTTCTCTTTAATAATTGTGTATTTCTCCCCCTACCTCCCAATAAAATATGATGACTTTTCTCCCATTCAATATGTGTGGAGTATCATCATTTTGTAGATATGCAGATCTATTTTTGTTATATATGGATGTTACTTGTAGTTTTCTGGATTTAATCAATGGCTTGTTTGTTGGTGGTGTTGGAGATTCCAGATTACAATGATGGACTGACATTTTATATTTGTTATTCTAACTAAGTGGTTTATGTCTTTCACTAACTAATAGATTATTTATATTTCCGAGAATGGTGTCATAGTTTTTATTAAATTTTCTCTTTGTTATTGTTATCATTGTTGCACGTATTTGCTATACCTTTAAATGGTTGATATTTGAGATAAACCAACTCCCTTGAAATTGAGCGATATGGAATAATTTTTTAAAATAAGTTAGAGGCTCTATTTGAGTTTAAGCGGGAATAAAGTTTGTAGGTTGAGGTTGATTTTTTAATCATGAATATAATAACTAATTTTCGATACAGTGGAAAATATAAAAATTGGACAAAACCAGTATATCCGATTGGTCTCATTTGGTTTATTCACTAAATTTCAACTCTTAAGGCCAGATTAATTGAAGTTCACATCATATCATAAGCTTATTAACTACCTTAAATTGTAATTAATGTGCAAAGTTACCTCGTAATCAAAATTTTCATGCATGTTTCTGATTTCTTTTATTTTAAGAAATGATAATAGTGATCCTCCGATTGTTGGAACACGTGACATTGAGAATAGCACTCAAATATTTACGTACATAATAATTTTTAAAAAATCTCATAAACTATTTAAATAAAATAATATAATATAAAAATTATTGTGCACGTTTTATCCCTCTTACACACTTCTTATACTTTATTAGATTCAAAGCCCACTAAGTATAAAATATTGGTAATAATTTGACAATCAATTGAATTAATATTTTAACCAATATAACAAAAAATGAATTAAGAAGGTAAAAGGAAGTTTATTTTTTTCAAATATTTCAAAAAAAGAAACACTAAAAAGTTCTAGAAAAAAAAACAAAAACAAAGAAAAATATTAAAATGGAAATTGGTGGATGTTCGTTGAATCCATCCTTGACCCTCATGTGAATGCCTTCAATAAGTATCCATAAAAGTATACGGATGTCTTGTCCACGTTGTTATTTGGATGAACTTAAAACAATCTACTATTTTATTTATATTACAATACATTTGTGTCACTTGAACCTACATGGTTAATATATTAATTTATAATGAAATTAAAACACTAGAAATAGATGTAAAATAATAGAATAGAAATATTGTAATTTAAATTTTGGGTGATAATAATTTAATTTAGCTAACCTTAACTTAAATTTTGGATTTTATTTTTAAAAGAATGGTTCAGCATCACAAATTTGATGAGAAATGGTACATTTTTTTTATTAATGTCTACTATCAACCAAACAAAATTATTAGTATTATTTTTAGTACATCACCCAGCATTACACGATTATGATCCTAATTAATTTCCCCTAAGGCCTAACTTTCTGGAAAGCCACAAGTGTCTTATGGCCATTTTTCTTGTCCAAAACAATAGCTGAATACCGGTATCCAATATTATATTCAACTTCATTAATTAGCAAATCATATTGATATGTGTCCTCTCTAAGTGATTGGCCAAAAGCCTCTGCAACACTATAAAACTTGACCAATTTATTCTGCTCCTTGTTGTACTCGTCCACTGCATACTTCCCGACTTCCACCACTTTTGGATCGCTTACGTTAAGTGCGTGAGAACCACCCAAGGGAGAAATTTCTACTTTCTCATTGACATAACTAGCCATGGACACATTTAAAAGTGAACGGGAAATCAAAAATGTCACTAGTGTTAGGAAAAGAAAATTCGAGGGAGATTGAACGGCCATTTTTCGCTTGCTTGAGTAATTCTTTGGTTAAAATGTGGCAATGTTACCCGTGCGGAAAGAGAGGATGAAATTGTGGATTTGAGTTGTATTTCATTGTGTCAAGATTTATAGGCTTTTGAAAATGGAAGACAGTTGTGATGTTTTACAGCATTAAAGTCTAATGAAAAGGACTACAAAAAGAAAATATTCTAGCAGATAAAGGTTTATTTTTTACTTCATAAATTTCCTTAGAAGGATACTTTTCCACAAGTAGCATATACATATTTGTATAAACAATAATTACAAATATTTTATATTTACACCTATAGATTTCCAAAAAGGACAATACGTATAGAAGGTTGATTAGCTAAAAAGTGGATATCATTTATATTAAAATATTTTGGTACTTAAGTTATTAATTTCTTTCCAGTATATATTATAAATAGGTAAGTTTTTATTCAATATACATTAATATTCATTTTTGGGTTATATAAAGTTTATCTGAAATTTAAAATAATATAATATTGTGTACTTTGAATAAGGGTTGTACGGTATTATATTTAGAGTGTTTTTCAAAAGGTTTTTGGGAGCAGAGCGAATTGTGAGGATAATACTTCTGAAAATAGGGGAACTCAATTTTTTATTACGAAGACATAGGTATTATAGTTCCGTGTAAGATGATTTACTACTCTTTTATATGTATAAAATCAATTTTCACTTTATATTTTACATACATTAAATATACAAATCCTATAAAATCAAAGTACTGGGTCTCATCAAACAATTGTGAAAGAAAAAAAGTTTTATTCGGGCAAAGATACACGTACCTATATCCAAACACAAAATTGAGGTTCAGAAGAATGAAAACTATGCTTCTATTTTTAGATCAAATGGTGTTCAAGTTGAAATCTGGTAATATTGGGTGCTAGTTCATTAGTTTTGGTTCAAATCTCTTTACATATAGAGTTTGTTCCCGATTGCATATGCAAAGATTACCTCCGAAAAATAATTCTCTCTCTTTACTTTCCTTTCAACAAAATTATTTTGTACCCTTCGGGATCCTCTTCAATCGTATTCCTTAATGGAAGTTGGTAGAAAAATCTCCTCTTTTGCTTTAATTTTTAGTTCCTTGTATGATTTCCATTAATATTCTTCCTTTCTGGAGGTGGATTTCTCTTTAATAATTGTATATTTCTCCCCCCCCCCCCCCCCCCCCACCTCCCAATAAAATATGATGATTTTTCTCCCATTCAATACGTGTGGAGTATCATCATTTTGTAGATATGCAGATCTATTTTTGTTATATATGGATGTTACTTGTAATTTTTTGGAATTAATCAATGGCTTGTTTGTTGGTGGTGTTGGAGATTCTAGATTACAATGATGGACTGACATTTTATATGAGTTATCCTAATTAAGCGATTTATGTCTTTCACTAACTAATAGATTATTTATATTTTCGAGAATGTTGTCATAGTTTTTATTAGTTTTCCCTTTGTTATTGTTATCATTGTTTCACGTATTTCCAACACCTTTAAATGATTGATATTTGCGAGAAATCAACTCCCTTGAAATTGAGCGATATAGAATAATTTTTTGAAATAAGTTAGAGGCTCTATTTGAGTTTAAGCGGGGAAAAAAATTTATAGGTTGAGGTTGATGTTTTAATCACTATTATAATAACTAATATTCGATAGAGTATAAAATATCAAAATTGTACAAAACCAGTATCTCAGATTGGTCTCATTTGGTTTATTCACTAAATTTCAACTTTTAAGGCCAGAACAATTGAAGTTCACATCATATCATAAGGTTACTAACTACCTTAAATTGTAATTAATGTTCAAGGTTAACTCGTAATCAAAATTTTCATGCATGTTTCTGAATTGATTATTTTAAGAAATGTTAATACTGATCCTCCGATTGTTGGAACACGTGACATTGAGAATAGCACCCAAATATTTACGTACATAATAATTTTTAAAAAATCTCATAAACTATTTAAACAAAATAAAATAAAATTAAAATTATTGTCCACGTTCTATCCCTCCTACACACTTCTTATACATTATTAGATTCAAAGCCCACTAAGTAAAAAATATTGGTAATAATTCGACAATTACTTGAATTAATATTTTAACTTATCGAACAAAAAAGTGAAATAAGGTGGGAAAAGGAAGGTTGTTTTTTCAAATAATTAATAGGAAACAAAAAAAACTTCTGGACGAAAAAAAAAAACAAAAACAAAACACAAAATTCTTAAAAAGGGAAATGGTGGATGTTTGGTGAAACCATCCTTGACCATTATGTGAATTTCTTCTATAAGCATCCATAAAAGTATAAGGATGTCTTGTCCACGTTGTTATTTTGATGTACTAAAAATAATATACTATTTTATTTATATTACAATATATTTGTGTCACTTGAACCTCCATGGTTAGTACAGTAATTTATATTGAAATTAAAACACAAGAAATAGTTGTAAAATAATAGAATAGAAATATTTTAATTTAAAATTTGGGTGATAATAATTTAATTTAGCTAACCTTAAGTTAAATTTCGAATTATATTTATAAAAGAACGGTTTCAACATCACAAATTTGATGAGAAATGGTACATTTATTTAATGTCTATTATCAACCAAACTCATTTATGAGTATTATTTTTAGTACATCACCCAGCATTACACGATTACGATCCTAATTAATTTCCCCTAAGGCCTAACTTTCTGGAAAGCCACTAGCGTCTTCTGACCATTTTTCTTGTCAAAGACAATAGCTTAATACCGGTATCCAATATTATACTCAGCTTCATTAATTAGCAAATCATATTGATACGTGTCCTCTCTAAGTGATTGGCCAAAAGCCTCAGCAACACTATAAAACTTGACCAGTTTATTCTGCTCCTTGTTGTACTCGTCCACTGCATACTTCCCGACTTCCACCACTTTTGGATCGCTTATTTTAAGTGCGTGAGAACCACCCAGGGGAGAAATTTCTACTTTCTCATTGACATAACTAGCCATGGACACATTTAAAATTGAACGGGAAATCAAATATGTTACTAGTGTTAGGAAAGAAAATTTGAGGGAGATTGAACGGCCATTTTTTTTCTTGCTTGAGTAATTCTTTGGTAAAAATGCGGCAATGTTATCTGTGGGGAAAGAGAGGTTGAAATTGTAGGTTTTAGTTGTATTGCAATGTTGCAATATTTATAGGCCTTTGAAAACGGAAAACAGTTGTGATGTTTACAGCATTAAAGTTTAATGAGGGATGCAGTCAAAAGGACTACACAAAGAAAAAAATCAAGCAGATAAAGGTTTATTTTTTACTTCATAAAAATGCCTTAGAAACATACTTTTACACAAGTAGCATATACATATTTGTATAAACAATAATTACAAATATTTTATATTTACAACTATAGAGTTCCAAAAAAGACAATACATATAGATGGTTGATTAGCTAAATAGTGGATATCACTTATGTTCAAATATTTTTGTACTTAAGTTATTAATTTCTTTCCAGTATATTATAAAAAGATAAGTTTTTATTCAATATACGTTAATATTAATTTTGGGGTTATATAAAGTTTATTTGAAATTTAAAACTATATAATATTGTGTACTTTGATTAAAGGTTGTACGGTATTATATTTAGAGTGTTTTTGAAAAGGATTTTGGGAGGAGAGCGAATTGTGAGGATAATATTTCTTAAAATAGGGGAACTTAATTTTTTATTATGTCGGTATAGGTATTATAGTTTCGTGTAAGATGATTGATTTACTACTCTTTTATATGTATAAACTCTAGTTTCACTTTATATTTTACATACATTAAATATACAAATCCTATGAAATTAAAGTACTAGGTCTCATCAAACAATTGTAAAAGAAAGAAAGCTTTATTCGGGCAAAGATATACATACCTATATCCTAATACAAAGTTGAGGTTAAGAATAAATAAAAACTATGCTTCTTTTTTTAGATCAAATGGTGTTCAAATTGAAATCTGGTAATACTGGGTGCTTGTTCATTAGTATGGGTTCAAATCTCTTTTCATATAGAGTTTGTTCCCGATTGCATTTGAAAAGACTACCTCCAAAAAATAATTCTCTCCCCTTACTTTCCTTTCAAAAAAAATATTTTGTACCCTTCGGGATCATCTTCAATCATATTCCTTAATGGAAGTTGGTGGAAAAATCTCGTCTTTTGCTTTAATTTTTAGTTCCTTGTTTGATTTCTCTTAATATTCTACCTTTCTGGTGGTGGATTTCTCTTTAATAACTGCGTATTTCTCCCCTCACCTCCCAATAAAATATGATGATTTTTCTCCCATTCAATACGTGTGGAGTATCATCATTTTGTAGATATGCAGATCTTTTTTTGTTATATATGGATGTTATTTGTAATTTTTTGGATTTAATCAATGGCTTGTTTGTTGGTGGTGTTGGAGATTCCAGATTACAATGATGGACTGACATTTTATATGTGTTATCCTAATTAAGCAGTTTATGTCTTTCACTAACTAATAGATTATTTATGTTCCCGAGAATGGTGTCATAGTATTTATTAAATTTTCTCTTTGTTATAGTTATCATTGTTGTACGTATTTCTATCACCTTTAAATGATTGATATTTGGGGGAAATCAACTTCCTTGAAATTGAGCGATATAGAATAATTTTTTAAAATAAGTTAGAGGCTCTATTTGAGTTTAAGCGGAAAAAAAATTGTAGGTTGAGGTTGATGTTTTAATCATGAATATAATAACTAATATTCGATAGGGTAGAAAATATCAAAATTGTACAAAACTAGTATATCCGATTGGTCTCATTTGGTTTATTTACTAAATTTCGACTCTTAAGGCCAGAACAATTGAAGTTCACATCATATCGTAAGGTTACTAACTACCTTAAATTGTAATTAATGTGCAAGGTTAACTCGTTATCAAAATTTTCATGCATGTTTCTGAATTTTTTATTTTAAGAAATGATAATAGTGATCCTCCGATTGTTGGAACACGTGAAAATGAGGATAGCACTCAAATATTTACGTACATAATAATTTTTGAAAAATCTCATAAACTATTTAAATAAAATAAAATAAAAATTATTGTGCACATTTTGTCCCTCTTACACACTTCTTATACTTTATTAGATTCAAAGCCCACTAAGTAAAAAATATTGGTAATAATTTGACAATCACTTGAATCAATATTTTAACTAATCGAACAAAAAAGTGAAATAAGGAGGGAAAAGGAAGGTTATTTTTTCAAATAATTAACAAGAAACAATAAAATTTCTGGAAGAAAAACAAAAACAAAACACAAAATTCTTAAAAAGGGAAATGGTGGATGTTCGGTGCAACAATCCTTGACCCTTATGTGAATGCCTTCGATAAGCATACATAAAAGTATAAGGATGTCTTGTCCACGTTGTTATTTGGATGTACTTAAAACAATTTACTATTTTATTTATATTACAATATATTTGTGTCACTTGAACCTACATTGTTAGTATAGTAATTTATATTGAAATTAAAACACTAGAAATAGTTGTAAAATAATAGAATAGAAATATTTTAATTTAAAAGTTGGGTGATAATAATTTAATTTAGCTAACCTTAAGTTAAATTCTGGATTATATTTATAAAAGAACGGTTTCAAAATCACAAATTTGATGAGAAATGGTACATTTTTATTTATGTCCATTATCAACCAAACTCATTTATGAGTATTATTTTTAGTACATCACCCAGCATTACACGATTATGATCCTAATTAATTTCCCCTAAGGCCTAACTTTCTGGAAAGCCACAAGTGTCTTCTGGCCATTTTTCTCGTCCAAGACAATAGCTGAATACCAGTATCCAATATTATATTCAGCTTCATTTAGTAGCAAATCATATTGATATGTTTCCTCTCGAAGTGATTGGCCAAAAGCCTCAGCAACACTATAAAACTTGACCAATTTATTCTGCTCCTTGTTTTACTCGTCCACTGCATACTTTCCGACTTCCACCACTTTTGGATCGCTTACGTTAAGTGCATGAGAACCACCCAAGGGAGAGATTTTTACTTTCTCTTTGACATAACTAGCCATGCACACATTTCAAAGTGAACGGGAAATAAAATATGTCACTAGTGTTAGGAAAAGAAAATTCGAGGTAGATTGAACGGCCATTTAAGCTTGCTTGAGTAATTCTTTGGTTAAAATGTGGCAATGTTACCTTTGGGGAAAGAGAGGATGAAAATGTGGATTTGAGATGTATTGCATTGTGGCGAGATTTATAGGCTTTTGAATATGGAAGATAGTTGTGAAGTTTTACAGCATTAAAGTCCAATGAGGGATGCAGTCAAAAGGACTAGCAGATAAAGGTTCATTTTTTACTTCATAAATTTCCTTAGAAAGATACTTTTCCACAAGTAGCATATACATATTTGTATAAACAATAATTACAAATATTTTATATTTACACCTATATATTTCCAAAAAAGACAATACGTATAGAAGGTTGATTAGCTAAAAAGTGGATATCACTTATGTTCAAAGTGGATATCACTCATTAATATTAATTTTTGGGTTATATAAAGTTTGTCTGAAATTTAAAATAATATAATATTGTGTACTTTGAATAAGGGTTGTACGGTATTATATTTAGAGTGTTTTTCAAAAGGTTTTTCGGAGCAGAGTGAACTGTGAGGATAATATTTCTGAAAATAGGGGAACTCAATTTTTTATTACGACTCTTTTATATGTATAAACTCAAGTTTCACTTTATATTTTACATACATTAAATATACAAATTCTATTAAATCAAAGTACTAGGTCTCATCAAACAATTGTGAAAGAAAAAAAATTTTATTCGGGCAAAGATACACATACCTATATCCAAACACAAAGTTGAGGTTAAGAAGAATGAAAACTAGGATTCTTTTTTTATATCAGATGGTGTTCAAGTTGAAATCCGGTAATACTGGGTGTTAGTTCATTAGTTTGGATTCAAATCTCTTTTCATATAGAGTTTGTTCCCGATTGCATATGCAAAGACTACCTTTGAAAAATAATTCTCTCTCCTTACTTTCCTTTGAACAAAAATATTTTGTACCCTTCAGGATCATCTTCAATCATATTCCTTAATGGAAGTTGGTGGAAAAATCTCCTCTTTTGCTTTAATTTTTAGTTCCTTGTATGAATACTATTAATATTCTTCCTTTGTGGAGGTGGATTTCTCTTTAATATTTGTATATTTCTCCCCCCACCCCCCAATTAAATATGATTGTTTGTCTCCCATTCAATACATGTGGAATATCATCATTTTGTAGATATGCAGATCTATTTTTGTTATATATGGATGTTACTTGTAATTTTTTGGATTTAATCAATGGCTTGTTTGTTGGTGGTGTTGGAGATTCCAGATTACAATGATGGACTGGCATTTTATATGCGTTATCCTAATTAAGCAGTTTATGTCTTTCACTAACTAATAGATTATTTATATTCCTAGGGATGGTGTTATTGTTTTTATTAAATTTTTTATTTGTTTTGTTATCATTTTTGCACATATTTCCAACATCTTATATTTGATTGATATTTGAGAGAAATCAACTCCCTTGAGATTGAGCAATTAAAAATAATTATTTGAAATAAATTAGAGGCTCTATTTGAGTTTAAGGGGGAAAACCTGTTTGTAGTTTAGGTTGATGTTTTAATCATGAATATAATAACTAATATGCGATAGAATAGAAAATATCAAAATTGTACAAATACTCAGTATATCCAAATGGTCTCATTTGATTTATTTACTAAATTGAAACTCTTTATGCCAGAACAATTGAAGTTCACATCATATTATAAGGTCAGCAACTACCTTAAATTATAATTAGTGTGTAAGGCTAACTCGTAATCAAAATTTTCATGAATGTTTCTGAATTGTTTATTTTAAGAAATTTTAATAGTGATCCTCCGATTGTTGGAGCACATGACATTGAGAATAGCACTCAAAGTTTTACGTACATAATAATTTTAAAAAATTCTCATAAACTATTTTTACTCTATAAAATTAAATAAAAAATATTGTGCACATTTTATCCCTCTTACACACTTCTTATACTTTATTAGATTCAAAGCCCACTATGCATAAAATATTGGTAATAATTTGACAATCAATTGAATTAATATTTTAACTAATCTAACAAAACCAAAATGAAATGAGGAATAAGGAAGGTTAATTTATTCAAATAATTAAGAAGAAACAGTAAAAAGTTCTGGAAGAAAAATAAAGAAGTCTTTAAAAGGGAAATGGTGGATGTTCGGTGAATCCATCCTTACCCTTATGTGAATGTCTTCGATAAGCATCCACAAAAGTATACGGAAGTCTTGTCCACGCTGTTATTTGGATGTACTTAAAAAGTATACTATTTTATTTATATTACAATATATTTGTGTCACTTGAACCTACATGGTTAATATAGTAATTTATATTGAAATTAAAAGACTAAAAATAGTTGTAAAACAATAGAATAGAAATATTTTAATTTAAACTTTGAGTAATGATAATTTAATTTAGCTAACCTTAAGTTAAATTTTGGATTTTATTTTTAAAAGAACGGTTTCAACATCACAAATTTGATGAGAAATGGTACATTTTTATTAATGTCTATTATCAACCAAACTCAATTATGAGTATTATTTTTAGTACATCACCCAGCATTACACGATTATGATCCTAATTAATTTTGCCTAAGGCTTAACTTTCAGGAAAGCCACAAGTGTCTTCTGGACATTTTTCTTGTCCAGGACAATAGCTGAATACCGGTAATCTGTATTATATTCTGCTTCATTAATAAACAAATCATATTGATATGTGTCCTCTCTAAGTGATTGGCCAAAAGCCTTAGCAACACTATAAAACTTGACCAATTTATTCTGCTGCTTGTTGCACTCGTCCACTGCATACTTCCCGAATTCCACAACTTTTGGATCGCTTACATTAAGTGCGTTATAACCACCCAGAGGAGAAATTTCTACTTTCTCATTAACATAACTAGTCATGGACACATTGAAAAGTTAACGGGAAATCAAGAATGTCACTAGTGTTAGGAAAAGAAAATTGGAGGGAGATTGAATGGCCATTTTTTGCTTGGTTGAGTAATTCTTTGGTTAAAATGTGGAAATGTTACCTGTGGGGAAAGAGAGGATGAAATTGTGGATTTTAGTTGTATTGCATTGTGGCAAGATTTATAGGCTTTTGAACACGGAAGACAATTGTGAAGTTTTATAGCATTAAAGTCTAATAAGGGATGCAGTCAAAAGGACTACAGAACGAAAAAATTCAAGCAAATAAAGGTTTATTTTTTAATTTATAAAATTTCCCTGGGAACATACTTTTCCACAAGTAGCATCTTTATATTTGTATAAAAAATAATTACAAATATTTTTTATTTACACATATAATTCCAAAAAAGACAATACATATAAAAGGTTGATTAGCTAAAAAGTGGATGTTACTTGTGTTCAAATCTTTTGGTACTTAAGTTATTAATTTCTTTTCAGTATATATTATCAAAAAAATATTCAATATACATTAATATTAACGTTGGGGTATAAAGTTTATCTGAAATTTATAATAATAGACTATTATTTATTTTGAGAAAAGGTTGTACCGCATTATATTTAGAATGTTTTTCACAAGGTTTTTTGTTGGAGGGCAAATTGTGAGGATAATATTTCTGAAGGAGGGGAAGTAACTTAATAATTATGTAGGTATAGGTATTATATTTTCGTGTAAGACGATTGATTTCCTACTCTTTTATATGTATAAAATCTAGTTTTACTTTATATTTTTACATACGTTAAGATTACAAACCCTAGAAAATGAAAGTATTTAGGTCTCATCAAAAAATTGTGAAAGAAAAAAATTATTTGGGAAAATTTATAAATATATATATCCAAATAAATTTTTCTTGTTAAAAGAATAAAAACTACTCTTCCGTGGCTGGCCTCGCCAAAAACCGGGTTGTCAATCGCACATATGTATTTCACCCGTAGTCGTGGTATAATTTTATTTTATTTTATTGAATTAAAATAGTTTATGAGATTTTAAAAATAAATTATTGTGTACATTAAAATTTGAGTGCTATTCACAGTGTCATGTATTCCAAACATTTAGAGGATCACTATTAACATTTATTAAAAATGAAATTAAATCATAAACATGAAATTTGTGACAACGGATTAATCTTGCACATTAATAAAAAAAAATTAGGTAGTTACTGACCTTATGATATGATGTAAATTTCAATTGTTTTGGCCTAAATAGTTGGAATTTAGTAAATACACCAAATGAGTCCAATGGGGTATACATGGTTTTGTACAATTTTGTTTTTTTTTCTATTCTATCAAATATTAGTTATGATATTCATGATTAAAAAATCAACCTCAAACTATAAACTTTTTTCCTGCTTACGCTCAAATAGAACCTCTAACTTATTTTAAAAAATCTTTTTAAATGCTCAATTTCAAGGAGTTGATTTCTCTCAAATATTTATCTATTAAAGGTGTTGGGAATACGTGCAACATTGATAAAAAAATAGAAAATAAAATATAAGCTATAACACCATCCTCGGGAATATAAATAATCTATTAGTGAAAGACATAAACCGCTTAACAATTGTACGCTTCCCCCAGAGTTTGCCCACCCTCATGAAACCAGACAATTTATCCTAATAACATCAATTTTTAACATGGGAGTAAACTCCGGGTTGATTGGAAGATATGGGGGATAAATTGGATGGGAGTAAACTCTGAGTTGATGTTACTAACACTTCCTGAAAGGCTTTTTCACAGCCATCCGTCCATTCGAATTTATTTGCTTTTTGAAGCACATCAAAGAATGCGGGTATTTTTCAGCCCCCCTATGAAAGGAATTGGCTGAGTGTTACCAATGAGCCTGTGAGCCTCTAGATATCTTTGACTATCTTGGGGGCTTCATGTTGATTAACGCTTCAATTTTCTCGGGATTGATCAGAAATTTACCGACTCTGACTCCAATTACACATTTAGCAGGGTTTAGCTTTAAATTCCCTTCTCGTAGCGTCTGGAAGGTTTCTTTGAGGTCTAGTAAAAAATGGTCGAAGCCCCTTCTTTTAACAACCATGTCATCAACATATATCTCAATGTTTTTGCCGATTTGTTTTTTGAAGAGTTTATCGACCACCCTTTGGTAGGTGGTTCCTACATTCTTCAACCTGAATGGCATTTTCTTGTAGCAAAATGTTCCCACATCAGTTATGAGAGATGTTTTATGCTTATCCTTCTCTTCCATGAGTATTTAGTGATAACCCTTATGAGCATCAAAGAAGGCCAACACCTCATATCCTGCTATGGCTTCGACTAGTACAACAATGGACGATAAAAGGTAGCTGTCTTTGGGGCAACATTTGTTGGGATCCTTGAAGTCTATGCACATTCTCTAAGCTCTATCGTGCTTGGGGACCATCACCGGATTCTCTATCCACTCATGGTAGAATACCTCTTCGATAACTTCAGCTTGAAGCAACTTTAAGACTTCTTCCTTTATGGCTTCAGCCCTTTCGAGGGAAAGGGATCTGCGCTTCTGCTTGATTGGCTTCTGGGAGGGGTCTACATTCAGCTTGTGGACCATCAACTATTTAGGTACCCCCGTGAGGTCGAAGGCATCCCAGAAACAGACGTTGACGAACTCATCTAGGAGGTCATTCAGTTGTTTCTTCGTTGCAGGTGGTGTCATTTTCCCCACAGGCACCGTTCCTTTGTCTCGAATGATCATTGGTTTTCTGTCTGTGGATTTTATTTCTTTGTTGACCGAAGCCACCCTATCCTCCTTCTTAGCTTCTTTCAGAGCATTAGCCAAATAGCTCCAGGCCGCCGGTTGATCCCCCCTAATAGATGTTATTCCTTTTTTGTGGGAAACTTTATGATAAAATGATAGGGGGACCATACCGCCTATGCCTAGCACATCCAATGCCTCCTAAGCAGTATGTTGTATGGGGACACGACATTAACCACTATGAAGCTACAATCGATTATGACTTCCTTGTCTTTGTTAGCCACTCTAACTGGGAGGGTCACAATATCTAGGGGTAGCACCATTCTCCCGGTGAAGCCAGAAAAGGGAGAAGTCATTCTCCTTAGACTTTAGTGGGTGAGCCTTAACTGATCGAAGCATTTGGCGAACATTACTTCTACCCCGATGCCATCTTCTACGAATACCCTTTTAACGTAACAATCTCCAATAGTTGCATGGATTACCATTGGGTCTATGTGAGGGGTTCAGCTTGGCACCATATTAGCCTCCGAGAAGGTAATTGCTTCTTCGAGTCAGAAACGCTTCTGACAGGGTTCTCCGGGAGGAACGTACCAAAACTGGCCTTTGATGAATGTATTTGAAGCTTGGTCACTTATAACTCCATTGATGAAGTTGATCACCCGATTCGCCCCGTCCCTCTGATTCTTGTCTTGTAGAGCCTCAGCCTCGGGTCGGACCCCTGCTTGGTTTCCGGCTTGGCCTGCTTCGTTCGCTTGATGTTCTCTACCACCTCCATTGGCTTTCTTTTTTCTTCCAACGACATTTTGATCATCCCTTCGAGGAGGATTCTCCTCTCGGACCCTCGATGCAGTCGGGGAGTAAACCTTCTCTCACACCTCTTTCTACTTATTGCCTTAAGTGAGTGCATCCCTCTGTGTTATGGCTCCGTTCTTTGTGGTGGTCACAAAACTTTGGCAACTCTCTTTTTCCAGGGTAATCTCTCCCGGGAAGGGGGTTCTGGAACATCCCTTTATGGATGAAGTGTATCTCCATCAGGGACATGGTCAAGGGAATATAGCCCTTAAATCCCTTCTTCAGAGGGTCCGGCCTTTTCGACCGCGACTTCGAGTTTTTAAGCCCTTTTTCGACCCATCTATCCCCTCTCATTTCCTCTTCGTGGCTTCTTTGATTTTTGAATATTGTTCCATGATTTCCTGTAGTTGATGCAAGGTCTCCGGCTTTTTTCGAGACCAAATTTTTTTACAGGTTGAGGTTGGACATCTCATTCATATATCTGAGGATTACCCCATCCTCAGTTCGATTGATCACGTAAAGGCTTTCATCTAAATACTGATGGTAAAACACCTCTATCGACTCGCCTGGCCTCTGCTTACTCTGGTAGAGCTTAATCAAGGTCTTTGCAAACCTTTTCTTTAGGAGGAACCATCCTAAAAGGGCCCTTCTAAAGTCCCTGTACGAATGTAATGACCCCCGACCCAACTTGTTGAACCACTCTTTCGGTTTTCCTCAAAGTTAGCTGGCAACCAGCTTGCATGTCAAATGTTCATTGAAGTCCCCAAATTTATCATACTAAGGAAACTATGTACGAACTCTCGGGGGTTCGAATATTCACTGTACGTGGGGAGCCCTTCGGGTGGTTTCACATCACTGGACCATTGAGTGGCCACTATTTTGGAACTGAAGGGAGAGGTTGCGATTTGACCCCAAAGGCCTAATCAGCCTGTCGAGTTCTCTCGACAAGGAGTTGTTCAATCCCTCTCTCATCTGTGGGTCTTTGTATTGACTTGGCCAGAATGGAGTACTGAAATTGGGGAGCTGGTTCAAAGCTATGTACCCCAAGCATGATCCTTCAACCGCCGAGTTTAATTATAGCTCTGGTTGGTAAGAGTCGTAGGGGGGACTTCCGGTCGAAGTCCTGAGTACATATAGCTTTCGAAGCCTGGGAAAAATCCCCTCGGCCCGGCCATCGAGTGAGGGATGGTCTGGCTCAAAGAAAGAGGCATCGAAACATGCATCAAAAGTGGCATGGAGTATACCATCATTTGGGCCATGCTCAGGACCATTGGTTGGGGCCGTGTGATGGCTCCTACGTTAGCTTGATAGGACACTCATAGGGGGCGTACAACTGAAATCTTGGCTGCATCATCAGGGGCATCGAAGGTAGGGGGCTCATCTGCTGCTGGGTCACCCTTTGGTAGAGCATTGGGGGCTCCACCTGATAACCAACACGTCTGGGGGCCTGATCCTGCTTTGTTCATGCCCCTTTCCATTAGAGCAACTCCTTTTGCAACTTCCATTCGTGAATTTGATGTAGCCTCTGTGAACCGCGGTTCATTCTCTATTGGTTGATGCACCTGGCTTTGTGAGGTAGGAGCTTCACCCAAGGCTCAACGCTAACCACCATGGTTCTTGGGGGTGCATCAGCTTCTACACAAGAAGCTTCTAGACGAACCCCTTACCTTTGGGATATGGTCCTTGCCCACATCTAGAGGCTTGTTTCGGCCACTAGAGGGGGTAGGCTCTGACTGCATATTGGACTTGCGCCTAATCTTTTCCAGTACGGGGATTGTACTTCTTTGTTGGTTCCTTAAGCGTTTCCTTTTAGCCGTTCACTCCTATGAAAGGTGCTTGTCGTAGATGTGGACAAAAATAGCAATACTCAATGCAAATCTAACTAACGGTTCCACTAGGCGTGCCAACTTGATGCGCCCTAATTTTACTGCCACCATTGTGCCACCGTGGAAGATTAGAATCTGCAAGACAAAGCCCTCGGAAGTTTCTGGGGGGAAGAGACTCCGACAACCAAGTCAGCAAATAGATTACAAAAGTGTCATTAGGAATGAATAGTTGAATGTGTAGGGTTACCTTTAACCTTTATATGGGTAGACAGGTATGGCAACTGAACTGTTTTTATTGTGAAGCAAGTACTCTCACCTAAGGCCATCCAAAAAGACACTTATCAAGGGCAAAGTCATGGGCTGGTAGGTCGGACGTATAGGCACTTGGGCCTATACAGATTTACACATTATCACAATTCTCATTATATTTGGGACTTTGAGTTGAGGGGGGAATGTTCTCTTTTTCTAACTCTCTTAGCCCATCTATAATGAAAACCTCTAACTCTATTCTCAATATAATTGGTACTTTGAGTCGAGGGGGGAATGTTCTCTTTTTGATGAACTACCAACTCGTTGTTCATGTTTCTTCCTTGATAGGTCCATTGTCCAGGTCCTTAATGAAATTTGGTTTTACCTAATTAATTCAATTGTGATTATCGTGTTCCAACATAACCTAATCAACCAAGTACATAATAAAGTAAAACACAAAGACACACGACTTGGTTACGCAGTTCGATGAATTTCACCTATATTTGCGGGGCCTGGTCCAGTTCAGAATGAATCCACTAATCAAAAAGATAGTACAACATACACCATAAAAGATACTTATCTTTTGTAATTAATCACGTGAATTATACTAGCTCCCCTATTTACCAATCCGCCTTGATCAAACTCCCTCTTACCTCGAAAATTGTTGATGCTGGATCTCCTCCTCCTAGGGAATTAGGCATACAATTCTGAACTTTGGATCAAAAGATTTTGATCATGTTGGAACACAAATGTAAAGCTCTTTGCTACCTCGTAATATCAAAAACCTTAGTGCGGATTTTCATAAAATAAATATGTAAGTAGCTCAACTAGAATGTTCACAATATATAAGCCCGGTCACACATCTTCGTTACTTGTGCGAATGGAATTCTATCTCCACAAAATATTCTGATAACAATCAAATCCCTTGGATATAGAAATTACCAAATCTAATCCCTTTAAGTAAGGAATTAAATTATCTCGTCCATATCTTAACCATAGCTGAATATTCCAATTCCATAACTCTAATACAATCCCATAAATATAGAAATTGATATATTCTCCATATCAAATTCCTTATAGACGAAAACACTTCTTCTCGGATTAAACTTATACATTTCTTATCTCGCAAAAACATCCTTTTTTCATGTTACAACAGAATCATTCCACATTTGCATAATTTCCACAAATTTCCAATTAAATAAATCTGGACTTTACAATCTCCCCCTTTGGCCTTTTATGGACCCATCAACCTTTGGGACTTTCAACGCAACTATGCAAATAAAGATATAAACTTAAACCTGTATGGGTGTTGGAACATGAGCTCAAAAAGAATTTGGCTCCCCTTAAATACCACAGCTACAAGTCAAGACCTCAACATCCATGTTAGCACATAAAATAGATAATCAGTATTTAACTTCTCATAAAAACCAAGTTGGAACACAAGACCAACAAAAACAAAATATAAGTACTAGAAATCCAAGAATAAAAATCACATATCAACCACCAGAATATCCAACATACCTGTGGCTTTCAGCTAGGCTCAAAATAGTACATACCAGAAATCTAGAATTCCAAAAGTAATCCCCTTTAGGGCCATAAAACATGGCAAAGTACAAAAAAAAATCCAAAATATCAAGAAAAAATTGAAGATCAGGCTTCATCAGTAGCATCCTCTAGGTCTTCATCAGCAACATTAAACCTCTTCAACTCTTCTTCAAGTGCAGCAGTTTGAACCTGAAAGGCTACAATCTTAGCCTTCACATTCAGCTTCTTAGTTTCCTTAGCCTTCTTTGTTGTTGCAGTGGGTAAAGTACTAGTCTCAAGAAGCCTAGAGAAGATCGTCAATTTTGATTGTAGAGAAGGTCCTAGAATTTGCCTTAACCACCTTAGGCACTATAAACTCATCATCACTCTTGACCTTCACATTCACTACTCTAGCCAATGCAGTAATCACACAAGAATGTGGCAGGGAATTCTTCTTTCTGGATGACACTTCCTGGAACACAATATTTTCTCGAATGATTCAGCCCAGATTCACTGGAATCTTCTTCCTTATGCAATAGAGCAATTTGGCCATCTCTCTAGTTAGGGCTTAGGTATTGGTTGAGGGAATCCAGTAGTTGATGGTTATTTATGATAAATAGAAATAGCAGCTGGTCAAGTCTGACATGGTAGCATTACCCTGAGCAGGTCACTTAGACACCAACCCTCTAGAATTTGATCATTTATCAGCTCAAAGTCTTCTGCATATAGACTTTTAAACCCATGAGTGGTAAGTACAAGAATCTCATTAATCTTTTCAGGTGAAAGAGAAATCACTTTTCCCCACACATAGGTCCACCTAAACCACTCAGACTCAGCATCTAAGTTCTCTGTGATGACATTGGCAAAGAACTCGTGAACCAGCTCCTTGTTGTATCTCTTGTAGACTGTGGCAGCAGTAGAAAAACCTAGGTGCTCAAGAAAGGCTGTAAAACTACTTGTATTATACATTTCCAGATCCAAAGGTTTCTCTATAATGATATTCCACTCACTGATAAGATCCTAGCTTTCTTCATATTTAGTATCATAGAAATCTTTATTCATGGCAGCCCTGACAGATGGTATTCTTCTTCAACTCTGGCCTACTTCCTTCTTCACTCTCTTTCTCTTCTTCTCTGCCTGACTGGACTCCGCTCCAGCCACTTTTCTCTTGGATCTCCTTGGTCTTGTTTGCATAAATTCCTCCATTGCCTCATCACTTATATGAGCTAGATCATCCACTGGATATCCTTGTGTTGGAATATCAACAACCTAAATTACCTTAAGCTCATCCTCTAATTGGCCTAATGTTGGAACATTATCAAGGACGGGTTCACTTGCCTCATCCTTTTCTTCTTCCACATGCTGATATGATGTTGTAACATTATCAGCATTAGCCTCTTCTCCCCCTGTTTCCATTTCTGGGGTCAAAATATACACATACTCATCCTCTACAGCCTCATGATTTTCTTAGCCATGGTCACCTCCTAGATCATAATCCTCATCATGAACTGATGTTTGAACACCAGTTTCACTAACAATCTCTACTTCATCAATTTCCTTATCCATTACATTTTCCTTATTGTCATCATCAATCTCAATGATAGCAGGGGGTATTTCTCTAACCCTCTTCAAATTCTCGGCCACATTAGGGTTATAAACTTGCAAGGCTTTGAAGCTAGCACAACTTAGCACATTAGATCCCTCAGGCCACCCATTCACTCTCCTCGATCGGTACTTTCTCCGGCCAGAAGATCTAGTATAGACACACATAACTTTCTTTCCTTCAGACTTTATACATGCCAACTCAGTTAATCTGGGATTCAAATCTTCCATGTATTGAATATCTCCAATAATACCTTCAAGCAGTTGGCTTAGATCATACCCATTGATTATCCTAGACATAGATTTAAAGCCCCTTAAGTCCCCCCCTCTTGTAATGCTTCATATAATACTCAATACAAAGGATTTGAACCACTGATCATTAAAAGTAAAGGATTTGTCCTGAAATACCTTGACTTTGACTGGAGATGAGGGGTTCTGTGGTGGCTGGACAGGTGCCGAAACTACTTCTACTCCTAGTTCTTGAACACCATCCCACTCTCCCAACAAGGTGCTCTCTGTCAGATTCATCTTCTACTCTAGTTCCTCGAAAAGGGTTTTTTGTTCTCCATGATGATACAGAAAAGAATTTTTGAACAAAAAGATTTCTTGGATAAGGGTAAGCTAATACGCAACTGAGCTAAAAGGTTATTGCCCAAGAATCCCGAGCACAATCTCAAGAATATGGCAAAAATATTGGATAGAGGTTGCGTAAAACAAGAGGGAGATGGAAAGTTAAATGTTGAAAAATTTACTTTCCTTTTCTCAATAACCGCGCCAGCTTTTTCTCATTCCTAGACCATAATTACTTCCTTTCATCTTTTAGCCGTCAAATCCAATTCTCTCTCCTCTAATTGATTAGCCTTCCATATTCCAACATGCACATACAACTTCTAAATTTTTTTCCATTTTATCTTTTCTATTTTTTGTGTTTTACTATTTTTGTGTTCACAAAAAAGAAGCAAAAAAAATTCTACAGCTAATAAAAAGCTTGTAAAAATACCTCAAATATGACACACACCTAGGTGTTGTCTGAGGAGCTCAAATGTGGTTGAATCCAATGACTTTGTAAAATATCAGTAAATTGCTTCGATGTTGGAATGTAAGCCACTATGACTTCTTTTCTCTCCACAAGATCTCGAATAAAATGATGCATTATATCAATGTGCTTCGTTCGAGAATTCTAGACTGGATTCTTGGATATATCTATAGCACTTTTGTTGTCACATAAAATCTTTAGAAGCCCTTTGTGAATTACATAATCTTTTAGCATTTGTTTCATTCATAGTAATTGTGCACAACAACTTTCAGCAGCAAGATATTCAGATTCAGCAGATGACAAAGAGATAGAAATTTATTGCTTACTATACTAAGATTCCGAATTTGTGCCAATAAAGAAAAAACCACCAGTAGTAGTACTTTTGCGATCATCTGCATTACCAGCCCAATCAGAATCACTGTAGCCAAAGAGATCTGAGTCTTGATTTTTTAGAATACCAGATACCATACTCAGAAGTCCCACTAACATATCGAATAATTCACTTTACTGTAGTCAAGTGAGTTTCCTTTGGATTAGCCTGAAATCTTACACATACCCCAACACTAAAATAAATAGTTGGCCAACTGGCTGTAAGGTATAATAGACTACCAATCATACTCATGTATTATTTCTGATCCACTAAAATACCTTTCTCATCCTTCACCAATTTATCTATAGCCCCCATTGGAGTTTAAACTGATCAAGAATTCTCTAATTCAAATCGTTTCACAAGATTCATGGCACAATTACTCTGGTTGATAAACAAGCCATTATTTTGTTGTTTCACCTAAAGCCCTAGAAAATAGGTAAGTTCACCAACCATACTCATCTTGAAGTCATCCTATATGATATTGACAAAATCATGTACCATAGATGGTGAAGTAGAGCCAAACACAATGTCATCTACATAAATTTAAGCAATCAAAATTTTTTATGACCTGTTCAGCATAAATAAAGTGCGGTCTACTCCCCCTCTACTATAACCTTTCTTAAAAAGAAAGTTAGTGAGTCTCTCATACCATGCCATTGGTGCATGTTTCAGATCATATAGTGCTTTTTTGAGTCTATACACATGATGTGGATGGTGTGGATCTTCAAATCCTTTTGGATGTTCAACATAAACTTCTTCATTCACCACTCCATTCAGAAAGACACTTTTCATATCCATCTAGTATAATCTGACCATCAGCATCTGACTTATTTTTGAAAATCCACTTGGTGCCAATAACATTTACTCATTTGAGATGGGGAGTGAGGTACCACACATTATTCCTTTGAAACTTTCCAAGTTCTTCTTGCATTTCCGCAATCAAGAACTCATCAAGTAGGCTTCCTTGTAATTCTTTGGTTCAATCAGTGAGATGAAACATTGTAATCCTGCGAGTTCCTTGTAATTAACACGTGGTAAAGTTCGAGTTCTCTTCACACTTAGCTTTGGTTCAACCTATGTTGGAACATGGGTGGAGAACTGGGGGTGAATGTTCGAACATCGATGTTTTCAGGGTCATTAGGATTCTCAAAAGGGTGTGGTGTTCCAACATTGACTTGCTATTGGTTGAGTTATTCTGAGTTGGAACATGAACAGGAACTGGTCCATTGTCTCCATTTCCTGATACTTGCTTGTCATTTTAATCATAAAAAATCACATTAATTAACTCCATGAGAGTATTAGTGCAAAGATTAAACACTCTGTATGCATGATTATTCACTGAATAACCAAGAACGATTTTATCATCGCTGCGGCTGTCAAACTTTCCCAACTGTTTTTTATCCCTGAGAACGTAGCACTTGCTTCCAAACACATGAAAATAAGAAACATTAGGTTTCCTTCCCTTCCATATTTCATAAGACGTCTTGCTTGTGAATGGACAAAGATACACCCTGTTTATAGCATAGTATGTTGTGTTGATCGCTTCTGCCCACCATTTCTTGTGTATTCCTTTTTCTGGATAACTTGAGCCATCTCCTGTAGAGTCCTATTGTTCCTTTCAACAATCCCATTCTATTGAGGCGTAATAATTGCAAAAAATTCATGTTGAATGTCGAGTTCATCATAGAAATCATTTAACTAAGAATTTTCAAATTCTCTCCCATGATCAATGTGGATTCTCACAATCTTCCAAACTAGACTTCCTTTTTTCTATTTGTATCTTGATCGCAAGACTTCTAAAAACATCCACCGTATTAGGTTTTCCTTTGAGAAATGCCACCCATGTGTATCTAAAAATATCGTCAACACATACAAAAATATACTTCTTGCTAGTCATACTAGGAGTATTGACCAGACCCATCAAATCCATGTGTAGTAATTCGAGATATCTTAAAGTGGTAATATACTAAACAAATTAATGAGGAGATTAAATATGTTTATCTTGTTGGCATGGTCCACACACAATTCCCTTTTTGTTAGTGAGAGTTGGCATGCCTCGAACTACCTTAGCATTAGCAATCTTCACCAACATTTTGTAGTTGATATGACTAAGCTTTCTATGCCACATAGTTCCTTCATCTTCTTTCAAGCTTAGGCACCTTACTTCTTGTTCTAGCAAGTAACAATTGTCTAAAGATCGAATCCCAGAAAGTACTTTATCTTCACCATGTTTTACAATGCATTTATCTTTATGAAACTCCACAGTTATTTTATCATAACACAGCAGACTAATACTCAGTAGATTACCTTTCAGATCTTCCAGCAGAATACTTGTGAAACTGGGGAATCCCTCAATCTATAGCTTTCCTTTTCCAACAACACAAATCTTCTTTACATAACTAAAAGTATCAAAGCCATCATCGTATGGTATGATGTTTTTCAAGTACTCAAGAGTTCCAATCATATGCATAGAGCAACCACTGTCAAAGTTCCAAGAATCTCTAGAATGTGTAATTAGAGATGTGTGAGCAACCAGAAAATTAGCACTTTGTTTAGGAATCCATACCTTTATGACCAATTTAGATTGTTGGGCATCGTTCATGTTGGAA
The DNA here is from genome assembly GCA_037428765.1 of Rubia yunnanensis. Taxonomy (NCBI): domain Eukaryota; kingdom Viridiplantae; phylum Streptophyta; class Magnoliopsida; order Gentianales; family Rubiaceae; genus Rubia; species Rubia yunnanensis. The sequence continues at coordinate 95,165,298 of CM075065.1, forward strand.
TATGCTGATAGTTGTTGTTCATTCATAATATCTCTGAGCAGCTTGAGACATTGTTCTTGTATGTGGCCTTGATAGGAACAGTAATGGCATAAAATAGGCTTGTTTCGGCATGTCTTCGTTATCTTTTTCTTCATAGCTTGTAGCTCTGCTTTGAAATCAATCGTGCCTTTTTCAGCTTATTCCTTGTCTATCTTCAATGTTCTTTCCCATTGTCACTACATCATCTAGCTTTGCCTTTCTAGTGTTCAAGTTTGTGATTGCAGGTTCAGTCATCTCAGCTCTATCAATTGGTTATTTTAGATTCTGTTTCAGTAGGTCGATCTCATTTTCCAATTTTTCAACTAGATCTACCAGTTCAGTTTTTCTTTCCACAAGTTGGAGTTTTTCTGATTTTTGAACTTTGTTAGCCTCAACAACTTTAAGCTACATTGCATACATATTCTCATACTCTTGGTAGATATCATCATCATCTACCTCCTGATTATCATCGCTTAAAGAATTACCACTCAGCTTTTCTGTGTTGTAACATGCCGATTTCTCAGTTTTCCTAGTGTTCGAACATGCGCTTCCAGTTTCAACCATATCATTAATCTTTGCTCCAAATGCCACATAGTTGCTAGTGATTTCCTCTTCTTCTTCATCTTCACTCTATGAGGTAACATATAATCTCTCTTGCTTCTTCCGTGTATTAGCACATTCAGCCTGGATGTGACCATAACCTTCACATTCTCTACATTGAATCCTTCTTCGCTATTTTATTCGTTGTTCTGATTTCTCAAAAACTGTGGATTGTTACGTTCCATTCGTAGTCCTCGAGAGTTACCAAACTCCCGCGAATAGGGTCTATTTCCACCAGACCTATCTTGTGATTTTTTATTCACCATCTTTTTCAGAATTCTTGAGAAATTCTTAGTTATAAAAGCAAGTTCTTCTACTTCACCTTCACTGTCACCTTCATGATCATTCTTTGAGGATGAGGCTTTGAACGCTAAATCTTTATGCGCTTTCTTTGATGGTTATTCAAGTGTCATCTCATATGTCCACAATGACCCCATCAACTCATCTAGTGTCATATTTGCCACATCTGTTTCTTCTTCAATAGCAGCAACCTTCATAAAAAATATTTTAGGAAGAGACCTCAGAGTTTTCGTCACCAATTTTGACACCTTGTAAGTTTTCTACAGTTGGTATGCCATAATGGAGATATCTCTTAGAATTCTGTTGAACATGAAATAGTTTCATCTTCCTCCATCTTCAATTCCTCAAATTTTGTGGCTAACATTTGTAGCTTTGACTCATGCTCTCGACTTGTTCCTTCATGCACTATTTACAGTATATCCCATGCTTTCTTTGCTTGATAGCAAGTTGATATGAGTTTGAACTGGTTTTCATCCACTGCTGTAAAGATAGCATTTAAATCCTTAGAGTTTGCCGTCGAGGCTTTCAGCTCATCTTGAGTCCATGTTAACTTATCTTTAAGTCTTCGTTTCTTTGCATTTGTTTCTCCTGCCTTCTCCTTTGAGCTAGATTCGACATCTTCCATAGGATGACTCAATTCGGTTTCAATGAAATTCCTTGTAAGTTCATCAAGTGAGCTGATAAAGACACACATACGTGTCTTCCAATAGTTGTAATTTGTTATTTCTAGCAGTAGAAGCTAAGGCACCGAAGATCCTTTTTTGGTTGCCATGGTAAAACCGGATCAACATTTTCCTTGACACAACCAAGGTAAGAATAAGTGATTCAGCTTTGATACCAATTGAAATTTAGTTTTACCTACTCCCACTGTCCTGAATTAAACTGCACACTTTATTATTTGACACCATTTACTGTCAAACTTTGACCGCATATTTAAATAGCTATATAAGCAATAATACTATCATATGTGATATTTTTCGATTTTTCATAACAAGTAGTTTTTAAAAAGTAACTTTGTGTTTGCCGATATTATACAGAGTAAACATATTAACGGTCAAACATGGTTTTTGATAACCGTGAAAAAGATTCTATGCAATTTAATCCAAGACGAAGGAAGTAATTAATTCAATTGTGATTACCGTATTCCAACATAACCTAATCAACCAAGTACGTAATAAAGTAAAATACAAAGACACACAACTTGGTTACGCAGTTTGGTAAATTTCACCTACATCTGCAGGGCCTAGCCCAACTCAGAATGAATCTACTGAAATATCGTACAAAGTACACCATAAAATATACTTATCTTTTCTAATTAATCACGTGAATTCTACTAGCTCCCTGAGTTGCCGATCCTCCTTGATCGGACTCCATCTGACCTTGAAACTTGTCAATGTTGGATCTCCTCCTCTCGAGGAATTAAGGCATACGATTATGAACTTTGGATCAAAAGTTTTTGATTATGTTGGAACACAAATGTAAAGCTCTCGGCTACCTCTGAATATCAAAAACCTGAGTGTAGATTTCTCTAAATAAAGTCGTAAGTAGCTCAGCTAGAATGTTCACAATATATAAGCCTGGTCGCACGTCTTTGTTACTTGTGCGAATGGAATTCTATCTCCACAAAATATTCTGATAACAATCAAATCCCTTGAGATAGTAATTACCAAATCTAATCCCTTTAAGGAATTAAATTATCTTGTCCATATCTTAACCATAACTGAATATTCCAATTCCATAACTCTAATCCAATCTCATAAATATAGGAATTAATATATTCTCCAAAAATCAAATACCTTACGGACAAAAACACTTCTTCTCTGATTACACTTCTACATTCCTTATCTCACAAAAACTTCCTTCTTTGATGTTACAACACAACCATTCCACATACGCATATTTTCCACAAATTTCTAATTAAAAAATTTTGGACTTTACACTTAACATTACAATTGAAGAAGCCTATTAGGACCTAATCCCCCTAAAGCAATCATTAGAACCTTTGAAAAAAGACTAGCCAGATTCTTCTGGGGAGAATCTGAGGGAAACAACAAAAAAATCTGGAGGAAATGGTCTGCAATTGCAGTCCCCACTAAGATGAATGGTCTTGGGTTTAGGTCAATGAATGCTATCATAGATACCTGCTCTGCAAAGCTATGGTGGAAAAGCCAGTTAGGAACAACTTTGTGGGCAAAACTGCTTTGGGCTCTGCCTATGTCATACAGGAAATCAGTAACTTGGAAACGAATTTTAGCTGTAAACTCTTTTGCTGAGAGGAATACAAAAGTTATTCATGGTAAGGGAAGTTGTAGCTTCTGGCTGGCTAATTGGTGCCCAACTGGCCCCCTTATTAATAGTATTCCTCAGAACATTGTTTCTGAAATGCCATACCTATCTGTTTCTGACTTCATCCAGGATAAACTTTCTGTTCTATCTCAAATCAACTCTTTCCTAGATCGTGATACTCTGACTTTTCTCCAGGATGCACAACTAATGGAGGATAGAGATGACAGACTAATCTGGATGCCTGAACCCTCTGGTAATTTTACATCTAAATCAACATACAGAGCACTAACTCTGCATACAGGTAACTCACCAGCCTCTAAATTCATCTGGAATAATGCAATTCAGAAGAAGGTATCTATTTTTACTTGGAAGCTGTTACATTCCTATCTTCCCTTTGATGAGGTTCTCATTAAATGTGGGTTCAGTTTGGCATCTAAATGCCCTACTTGCTGTAATTCTGATTCAATTCAACACTTTTTTATATCATGTCACATTGCTAGAGCAGTCTGGAGTAACATTGCATCAATAGTTGGCTTTTACATCACTCAGGAGCACTCCCTATCAGAGAGGTTTTTTCTATTCTGGGATTGTCATGATCTACTGGGCTGGAAGCAATTCATATGCAAAATTGTGCCATCCATAACATGCTGGTCTTTGTGGAAAGCTAGAAATAGTTTTATTTTTGACTCTAAACCCTTCTCCACACTGGCTATTACCAAGGATGTACAGGAGCTTATTAAAATGTCAATTTTCTCCTCACCAAGAACATTTTTCTCCCATCCTGTAATGGATTCTCCTCTAAGCCAATGGATACCTTTTACTCGACCACCTCCTAAGCCTAATATTTCCATTGTTAGATGGGAGAAGCCACCTGTAGGATCAATTAAAATCAACATAGATGCATCATGGTATATAGATAAGGCCTCAGTTGGTTTAATTGCTAGGGACAACCTAGGGGACACATTACTTGTTTTATCTGCTCCTACTAATGCTGATTCACCTCTTGAAGCAGAATTGAAGGCTATTTTAGTGGCCTGTAATAATTTCCATGATCAGGACCATCAGTACCTTTTTGAAACTGATTGCCTCCTTGCTGTTCAGATGATAAACGAGCCATATAGGGCAAATTGGAAGCTTTTTGATCTGGCCTATAGAATTAAAAAATTACTGAGATCATCCCATATGCAATATGTGGCCAGAGAATGCAATGTAGTGGCACATACTATTGCAAAATTACATCACAGCTCGGTCCAGAGTATTAATATGCAGAACATTCCACCACACATTAAGGGGATGATCTCCTTGGACAAAGTTCAGACTCCACATATTAGAGTACACCGCTCTCCTCAGAATTGATACTGTCCTTTTGTTTATGCAGGTCGGAGATGTAAAAACACTATGACTGTATCGAGCTGGTTCCTTAATCCCTCATTCAACACTTTGGTGCTGCTGCTCACTTGATACTACTGGTGCAGATTGCTGCTTAACACATGCAGATTGGTTTTTGGAGTTGCCTGGCCACAAGGGAGAACTAACACAAGGGGTGGAGGTTCTCGCTAGTGGATCGCAACTCCAGTACAGTAGTTTGTAAAGTCTACATCCTAGCTTAGTTAGCTAAATTACTTTTGGAGGCAACGGGGTTGCCTCACCATAGTTTCAATTGCGATATCTCTATTCTGGTTTGTTAAAAAAAAACTTTTTCGGTTTGGCTGGGACTGGGGAACCCAATATATATCCCCCACCTACGGGTGTTTTCATTTAAAAAAAGAAGAAGCCTATTAGGAAGGTGAGGGTGTGGGCAGGTATTTGGAGGGCTAGAAATGGCAGGTATTCTTCTCAATTGGAAATGAATTATGCTATATGGTGCAATCCAGTGAGATGTTTGTAGATTCTGGGCAATATGACTGGATCAAAGACTCTTGATGGGACCAATTGAGATCCCAAAAGCAAGCAGTGCATTTGCCATAAGTAACGAGTGTGTTAGATTGAGCTATATGATTAACCTTTAGAATCTTGCTATAGTTTTGAGAAGTCCTACATTGATTAGGGAGAGCCCGGATTAGTTGAGATCAAAGGGTTTCACCTTTTTTAATTCCCACCACAATTTTCAGGAAAATGTGTCAATTATGTGATGTATATTCCTCCATCCAATTCACTTTTTAGCTGGGTTGGGCAGAGCTTCTCAAAAGATTTCCATGATCTTTTATTCTAAGTTAAAGGTTTTAGCAGTGTTTTTGTAGGTTGAGTTAGTGCCTACACATGTTGGGGGATTGTGTCCGAAAAGTTAGGGCATGTGCAGTTGTAATTTTTTTGTGGTTTCAGCCAGTTGTTTCTTCCATTATAGGGGCTTTGTCGAGTGTGTGACTTTGGTAAGTACGGACCAAAGAATGGAGTGGTTTTTGTCTCCATTCTTGAATATGATTTATAAAATAATATTAAAAAACAAAAGTAAACTTGAAAATTAATATTTTAAATAGCAAAATTAAATATTAAAATTTAAAATGTATTATTAAATTTTACCTTTCAATTTATTTTGGGTAGATAATTTATTTAAATTAAATATTAATGATAAAACTAATGAGTACGATAGAGAAAATCAAGTGAGGTCCATAGAATAGTCTATTAATGGTTTCTACCATTGTGGAGATAAAAAATGGAGTAATTTTTTTGTGATTGCTTTTGATGAGGTGGAAGAGGGAGATTGAATATTTAATGGAAGAAATATTTAATTGTACATGGCCTTATTTTTGCATTTAATGTAAATGTGTCTTTTGATTTTGGATTTTGTCAAGGGTCATTCTATTTACACCCCCATTAATTCTATTTACAACCCTCTTTGACTATCTTGGAGTTATAAAAATTTATTGGGACTATAGGTAAACTATATTATTAAAAATTCACATGCACCCACAAGCGTAAACTATATTATTAAAATAAAATAATGAATTATTTTCTAATTATAAAGTCAATAGTAGAAAATTTTACCTCATCCGTAGAGAATTCACTTCCAATATTGAGATTTGGATAGGCTTCATCATCATCATCATCATTTTCATTTTCACTTCCATTTTCAACCACATTCGCGTCTTCTCCCTCTTATACATACAAACAGTAATATAACACACATACGAGTATCATACTTGATGACAAAAAAACTTAAAAAAATATTAACAATAATTTGAAGTACCTCATAGTAATGTTGCTGATTGTAGTTTTGATGTTGATAACCCATAAAATTGTGGTTTTCTCCCTATAAATACAAACAAATAATATTTTTAAAATAATACTTGATAAATTATAAACCAATACAAACAAATAAATTTCGAGTAGTGTTTGATACCTCGTAGTGATGTTGCTGATTGTAATTTTGATATTGATAACCCATAAAATTGTGATTTTCTCCCTGTCAATACAAACCAATCAATAATGAATTGGTAATAATACTTGATAAATACTATGTAAAATGAAAAGCTAATATGAATTACAGGTAAAACTAAACATTTACCTCGTAGGAACATCGCTGATCGTAGTCTTGAGGTTGAAAACTCATAAGACTTTCAATCCAGTCGTCCATATCGTCGCTCATACATAAATCGATCTTTCTGTGTATGGTTTGTTTGCTAAAATGTTGGATGGATTATTCTGTTTATCTCTCGTCCTTCTTATAGAAGTTAAAATTTTCAAATTTCTATATCACCTCTCTGGACAACCAATAGATGAATCGCACCGAATGTTGGTTTGACTGACCGTCCCATCGTGCCCAATATATGAATAGCACCTATTTTGACTGACTGTCCATAGTACGAATGCATGACTGCCACAAAATACAGTATAGACTAAAAATTTTTTCACCACAGTAACACTAATTTTGATGACTAAAATTTTTTCACCACAATAACACTAATTTTGACTGACCGTACCCATGTATGAATGACACAAAATACAAATACAGTATTGACTAAAATTTTTTCACCACATCAGATCGGATTGACATCTCTAACCATAATTAAATAATTAAATACGAAACACATATTGAGGTGTACTAGAAAAATAAAATTATGGAGAAATAATACTTTATTAATTTAAACTACTAAATAGTAATAAACAAAGCCGTATGATAAATTTTTATAGTTTTTATTAGAATGTATAATTAAAATATTAAATATTAATAAACACAGTCGTATGATAATTTTTAAATTTTATTAGAATATTTAATTAAAATATATGGGTAAAAGCAATATACAATGCTCGAGCAATATACAATTATAAGTATATTCATGTTTGACTAAGAATTAATTAATGCAGAGATTGCACGAACTTTTGTGCTTGAATAGGGGTGTAAATAGTCATACACGTCATCCTATTCTATTTACACCCTCCCAACTTGTATTTATAACTCTGAGGTTGTTTACACCCCTTTAGGGGGTGTAAATAGCAACACCTGAGGGTCATTCTATTCACACCCCTCTTAATTCTATTTACACCCCTCTTTGACTACCTTGGAGTTATAAAAATTTATTGGGAGGGTGTAGATAGAAAAAGATGAAATATATGGCTATTTACACCCCCTAGTCAAACATAAAAGTTTGTGTAGTATATTCTTTATTTATTTTTACTCCAATATAGTATATTCTTTAGTACAATTAGAGCGAATAAGCTCATTGTAAGTATTAATCCAACTTTTATATGGCGTAATCCATGCATCTGCACAATTGTATCTGCGACACCTCCAATATTGAACAACAGTAGGCATCAAGTACCCTCCGGCCAGTGCTACTCTAATATAATGGTTATTATTGACGTAACCAATAGCAATTGCAACACGCTCATACCAAGGCGGAGGGTTAGATCGGAGGGGAAGATATGTCATACTACCTGTAATATTCAGAACATGCAATATCACATTATATCTGGAAGCAATCAGTGTACCCATTTCAAGCATAGTCATCCAATGCTTAATTGGTACACTTCGACCCGATTCAAAAAAGTTTAATGAATCGTAGACGTTATACCATCCTTGAGAGCCAAACATTTCGATATACTCCGTCTGGTAAAGCACAAGCTCTTCCATCAAATTAGATCGAATTGTGGGCCATTCACTCTCCTGAAACCCAAGACACACAACTATCGCTCGAAATCCACAATTTCCATCAGGTTCCACATCCTGAACTTGCATGATATAGGGATGGTAGATAGTCGAAATTTGATCAATATATGGATGGGATGAATGCCTGCCACCTGAGTAAAAACTATTTCGAGCTGGTTCTTGAAATTGAGAAAATTTTGGCTCCACAAATCTTGATGCAGCTGAACAACTATTTCGAGCTGGGTCTGGAAATTGCGTTACCTTCGGCACCACAAATCTTGACACATCCGAACAGCTATGTCGACCGGGATCTTGAGAGGGCATAGTTGGATCCACTTGATTTTTCCTGAGCTTTTTGTTTTTTGAAGTGGGACGCCCACGAATATTTATTTGCACAGCTGGTTCACGCATCAAAGTTGTTGATGGCGCAAAAATCTCTCTGAACTTCCTCAAAAAACTGAACTTACCACTCCTTGGTTGCTCCTTATACCGGTCATTAAACATTCTAAGTTCATCCTCACAGCCAAAATCCTCATCATTTAGGATGGTGAATGGTGATAAGTCAAGTTTTCTCCAAAATACATCAACCGAATTAAGTGGAATAGGACGGTCATTGCTAGAATATGTTACCTGTTCATGTGCACATGGAAGCCCACAACTTGAACGCAATTGACATCCACAATTTTCATAATCGAATCCATCAGCTTTAGACCACTTAAACTCATTGAATATCAGATCGAGTGCATAACTTGAGACAAGTCCACGTAATTCTCGAAAATGTGAAGTGTTGAACCGATGTCGAATGACAGTTCTGCTTTCTTCAAGACTTGATTTGATGGACGTGTTTTGAGACTCAATGACTCTTTCAATAAAAAGCAATGATGTCTACAAATCTGACTCTGAGGACTCCAAGTATCTCTTTAACTTGGCATGCTGGCTCTCAACTCTGTTCGTTGTGTAATTTCCGAAATTAAGAAAGCGATCCGTCCAAACAGAGACAAACATTTCTTTATATGGTCTCAACCAATTATCATCAATATAACCCCAAACACCTGAAAATGTGAAAAAATTGCATTAGAATCTCAAATTATATTTTTATAAAATAAAATAAAACAATACGCGTCCAATAATTACCTAGAAAGTCAAGCAAAATTTCTTTTATTTGAGCCAAATTGGACATGTATGCATTATGGGACTATGACTCAACTAAAGCATTCCATGATTTGTAGAATTTGTCCCACTGGCGGCTTGACGGTATGGATGGCCTGCATTTTCTCAAAATACTTCTGTAGATATTCCATCTAGAAAGCATTCCTTTAGCGTCTGGATGCACATTCTTGCATGCTTTCATCAATGCCAACTCCCTATCTGTGACGATAACACGCGGAGTAATACATCCTTCAATTGTGTCTTTGAGACAATTTAATACCCAAGTATAACTGGACTCATCCTCTTTGTGCATGAATGCGAATGCAATGCAAAATGTCATGTTGGTCGAAGTTACACCAATCATTTCGAGCAGTGGCATCGAATATCTATTTGTCTTATATGTTGCATCAATCAACAAGATGTGTGGAAATGCACGCCATTTTTCCAGTGATTTGGGATGGACAAAAAACAAATCTTCCAACTCATCCGCATCATTAGTATGCTTCTCGTGCACATAATCTTTGTCTTGTAAAAAAGACACAACAACTTGCATTTGAGTTTTACCTGCTTTGTCCGCCATCCGAATTTTTTGTCGAGCATTGTATATTATTTTTGGAATGGAAACATTATTCAGATTTTGCTTCTTCACTGATACCAAAAATATCTCGTGGTTTCACATTCATAGTCACCAGATTTTCCACCAATTGAACTTCATTTCCTGACAATCTTCTTCCATAAGGGTGACCTTCGAGGTGCGAAGCGAGGTCATGATTATGTGCCGCACACTTTACTCTGACCCTCCAACAACCGTCTCTGTACATGTATTTTCCATTCAATTCGAATGGGCAATCAATTTTTCTGGTACCCGTAATCTTTGATGAGACTTTATTTGGCTCGTATGTTCCACCACGATCACATTGGAATACAACTGCATATTTTCTTGACCTTTTGATCACAATAAAATACCCGAGAGTAAGTCCAGTTGTTTGCACCCAGTCAATCAAATCATCCCGAGAATTTAAAGCCTAATAAAAAATAAAACATTTGATTAGAAATTAAAATCAACTAGTCTTTTATAAATAAATTATAATAACTAAAGCAAATATTATTCAATAACAAAGCAAATAACAACCCGTCCTTGAAAATACTATTCAATAACAAAGCAAATAATTTATAATAATATAGGTAAAAATTCACATGCACCCACAAGTGTAAACTATATTATTAAAATAAAATAATGAATTATTTTCTAATTATAAAGTCAATGGTAGAAAATTTTACCTCATCCGTAGAGAATTCACTTCCAATATTTAGATTTGGATAGGCTTCATCATCATCATCTTCATTTTCACTTCCGTTTTCAACCACATTCGCGTCTTCTCCCTCCTATACATACAAACAGTAATATAACACACATACGAGTATCATACTTGATGACAAAAAAACTTTAAAAAATATTAACAATAATTTGAAGTACCTCATAGTAATGTTGCTGATTGTAGTTTTGATGTTGATAACCCATAAAATTGTAGTTTTCTCCCTATAAATACAAACAAATAATATTTTAATAATAATACTTGATAAATTATAAACCAATACAAACAAATAAATTTTGAGTAGTGTTTGATACCTCGTAGTGATGTTGCTGATTGTAATTTTGATATTGATAACCCATAAAATTGTGATTTTCTCCCTGTCAATACAAACCAATCAATTTTCAAATATCGTCGTCCATATCGTCGCTCATACATAAATCGATCTTTCTGTGTATGGTTTGTTTGCTAAAATGTTGGATGGATTATTCTGTTTATCTCTCGTCCTTCTTATAGAAGTTAAAATTTTCAAATTTCTATATCACCTCTCTGGACAACCAATAGATGAATCGCACCGAATGTTGGTTTGACTGACCGTCCCATCGTGCCCAATATATAAATAACACCTATTTTGACTGACCGTCCATAGTACGAATGTATGACTGGCACAAAATACAGTATAGACTAAATTTTTTTTCACCACAGTAACACTAATTTTGATGACTAAAATTTTTTCACCACAATAACACTAATTTTGACTGACCGTACCCATGTATGAATGACACAAAATACAAATACAGTATTGACTAAAATGTTTTCACCACATCAGATCGGATTGACATCTCTAACCATAATTAAATAATTAAATACGAAGCACATATTGAGGTATACTAGAAAAATAAAATTATGGAGAAATAATACTTTATTAATTTAAACTACTAAATAGTAATAAACAAAGCCGTATGATAGTTTTTATAGTTTTTATTATAATGTATAATTAAAATATTAAATATTAATAAACACAGCCGTATGATAATTTTTAAATTTTATTAGAATATTTAATTAAAATATATGGGTAAAAGCAATATACAATTATAAGTATATTCATGTTTGACTAAGAATTAATTAATGCAGAGATTGCACGAACTTTTATGCTTGACTAGGGGTGTAAATAGCCATACATGTCATCCTATTCCATTTATACCCTCCCAACTTGTATTTATAACTCCGAATTTGTTTACACCATTCCGTGGGTGTAAATAGCAACACCTTTTGTCAATGAGCCCACTCCTCGATTTGGGGGTGACCAAGTTTAATGGTGTTTTTCGGACTACAAAATGTGTGATTAAATCTACTGTAATGCAACACTTTCAAAGGGTTGGTTTTCCATATTAGATTAGATCTTATCCAATGCAAAACTTTAAAAGTGTTGCCTCTTGTACTAAAAGTGCTAGATTAGATTTATGAGTCCGTCTCTTGTGAGACCGTCTCATGGTGAGACCAAGAACTAGAGGCAAATTAGAAAAAGAGCAAATTAAATTTGGGGGCAAAAAACTAATAGAACTGGACTAAATTGAAAATTATCACAATTACACATTAAATTCCTGAACTTTTAAAACATCAATATGAAACTTCATTTTGAAATTTTTGCAATTTAATCTCTGGTCTCACCGTGAGACGGTCTTATACAAGACTTTGTCTAGATTTATTGCAATACTCGCGATGTTGTGATTTCCATCCCAATGCTTTTTAGAATCTAGGAAATACTTTATAAACATTTGATTTACACTTATGAACTGTTGTGACAATTTTAATATTTTTTTCTAATGAAGTGTCATTATAGGTCTAACTGTGATACCTTGAAGTATTACTATTTTTATGACACAGTGATAGATTGTTACATGAAATGATGTAGCATTATGGATTAGTAACATGTATAGGTGAAGCAAAATTTTAGTTAGATGTAAAGGTGTGAAAGACATGATTACTAACACTTCCTTAATTATTACAAATTTTTTGTTGCAGTAGGAAATTTACTGGAAATTATTTTTAGTATACCCTACCATAATCGTGGATGCAAGGACTTATTATTTTTCATTGGAAGCTGTCACTTGGGGTTGTTAGGGGATTCAATCATTTATATTATGAAAATTAGATTAGCCGAAGGCCTATATTTGAGTGATCTATTACATCAAAATATAAGTAAAGATCATTTAACACAACGACACTAAGTATGAAGTTTTGAGCCAAGGTCTATGTGGCGTAAAGAAAAATACATATCATAGTAAAGGTGGTCCTCTACTGTAAATCTTTCAAAAAATTTGGCAGAAATCCATCAGAGTTCATCATACACCGATTTGAGATAGCATCTCTGATGTGCATAAATTATGTTGTTTATTTTAGTAGGGTTTATTGTGATTTTACTCGATTAATATGCACTTTAGGTGTCTTATTTGCCACGGATTACAGATTTTTGGGCTTAAGCAGAATTTGGAGGAAAATGAGGAGAGTTATGGCAATTATGGCAAAAGGAAGACCATCAAATCTGTGCAGAAATATTTCGGACGTGTGCAAACTGTGGAGCAGATTTCGGAGATATTTTGGAGCTAATTTTAAAGATATTTTGAAGAGATATTTTTGGAGGTAAGATAGAATCAAATTTGAAAAAAATTATAATTGGAAGAGTCCAATACGGACTTCGGAAATGAAATTGCATATATATTATCTACGCAGACCAGGAAAAGAGTAAGCTCTTAGTTTGTCAATTATGAATACAATAGTTTTTGTTTAGTTATTTTCGGTTACAGACCGCAGACATTAGCTTAATTTGGTTTTCAGTTTTGTTTTCGCAGTAGCATGCTTTGGGGAATTCTCTGGTGAATAATTATTGGTTTGATTTCCATTTCGCAGACTTGGATACTTGGATACTTGGATACAGAGTCACGGTTTTGAAGTTTAGGTTCAGTATTTATGTTTTATTTTTATATTGTTTGTTTATTTAGTTTAATTAGTATGAGTAGCTAATTCATATAGTTTAATTAGTATGAGTAGCTAATTCATATAGTTTAATTAGTATGAGTAGCTAATTCATATAGTTTAATTAGTCTGAGTTGCTAATTCATATATCGGTAGAGACTAACAAATATTAATTTATAAAATCGTGAGATCTAATTGTTTTATAATTGATTCTTCCATGTCCTTGATCGTTCTTGGTTGAATTTATTTTTAATATGTTTAAGTCTGACCAACTTGAATATTTTTATAATACTGCTATTTAATTTCCACAATACGTAATTGTTGGATGAGATTAAAAAGTAACAAAATCTTGTGAAAAACAGCTAACTAACTAATACTGTAATGGAAACAAAAGGAATAATTGAGTGTGCATTACTATTTACTTTTACTTTTGTAAATGCTATATCGGTTTCTTTTCATTTTTGGGAAAAATACAGATATGACCCTATGTTTTGAATGTTTGTGCTGATATGACCCTATAAAGTTGAAAAATGCTATTGGAGCCCTGTGTTTTGCATCAAAAGTGCCGATATAACCCCGTGGCACTATTCTAGCTTTTGAGTGACTAATTTCCGGCGTTGTCCAAATTTAAAAAGACTAAACTATCCATAACATATAAATTACAAATCTATTGACTAAAATACCGAATCATTCATCTCCAGAAGCACCACCCTCACCATGCCGCCGCCGCTCCACCATCGCCACCGCCGTTCCACCACCACCGCCGCCACTCCACTATCACCACCGCCGCTGCTCCACCACCACCACCGCCGCTCCACCACCTCTACCACCGCCGCTCCACCACCACCACCACCACCGCTCCACCACCACGACCACCACTCAATTTAGCCCCGTCACCACTTGTCCCAACCACCACCACCACTCAACCCAAGCTCCGCCACCACTGGTCCCAACCACCACCACCTTCACCGCTCGTCCCTAGCCTCGCCACCACTCATCCCTAGCCCCGCCACCACTCGTCCCAACCACCACCGCTCGTCCCTAGCCCCACCACCACTTCTCCCAACCACCACCGCCGCTTAACCCTAGCTTCGACACCACTTGTCCCAACCACCACCTCCACCACCGCTCAACCCTAGCTCTGCCACTAATCATCCCAACCACTACCACCACCGCTCAACCCTAGCTCTGCCACCACTCGTCCCAACCACTACCACCACCACCATTGCTCAACCCTAGCCCCGCTACCACTCGTCCTTTGCCCCAACCTAGAAAAACCAAACCAAATCCATCTCAAATCTGCCTCGCCACCCAGAAACAAATAGACCCAAACTCAAGAGCCGACCCAAAAAAGCAAGAAAATTGAGAAAAATGATCTAATTGCATACCTGAAAAGAAGGAAACGACGGCGGAGGTGGGATCTGATTGCAAATGGCGGTGGTGGTGGCGATGGGGAGTGTGGTGAGTTTGAGAAGGAATTAGAACAAGTGCAGAGTGGAGGTGGCGGCGGCGAAGCAGAGGTGGCCGAAACAATGAGGAACAAAATTGAAGTTAATAAATAGTGCTCCCCGCTCTGGAGTTCGTATAAACTGAAGCTTATAAAAAACTGAAGTTACAACATTTAATGTTAAATGAATGAGGGCATAATCGTCCTTTCACTTGTTCTGAATTTAAATTTTTTTTAAACAGGGTATGATAGTCATTTCATGTATTTCTGGCGAAATCCAGGCCTCCAGGTTATATTAGCACATTCAAGCAAAACATAGGGTTACAATAGCACTTTCCAACTTCATAGGGTCATATTAGCACAAACCACCAAAACATAGGGCTATATGAGCACTTTACTCTTTAATTCTTTATGCTATCAAAATGTGTTCTGGTTTAGCGAATACTTTTTGGGGGCATTTTGTTAAGGTAAATAGTTAGTTAATTATAATTGATTAACCGTCGATAAAATAAGAAAGAATTTTAGGTGGGGATTGGGTGGGGTGTTAAGCATACCTACATCCCTATAACCGATAGACGTGTAAGGATTGATTCATTATTGCACCTATGATCAATATTAACTAGCATGATTTATTCTTAGCCTATATCATTCACATATAGATTTATTCCTCATTTTTAGATTCATCATTTGCATTTTTAGTATTAGAAATCATTCTTGAATTGAAGGTGTTTCTAAATTAGTAGGAAGAATAATTATAAATTATTGATTTTGCTCCTCGTGGGATTGAGTCTGCTTACCGATGTACTAATTAGTATTAATCTGAGTTTGCGGGTTATTTGGCAGGTAAAACGACGCTCACCAAATTGGCATCGTTGTCGAGGAGTAGTAAGTCAATTTTTTTAAATTGCAACTAATATGTGTGTTAGTGCTTGGTTTAGGAGCAGATCATCAAGGCCAAATTTAATATTCGACCCGGAAGTTAAGAAAACAACCAAGTAGAACAAAAAGAGAACAAAGGCGCGAAAAGCAGTTTCTGCCGAGAACTTTTAGTTTGGCCAAACCGAACCCATTACTGTTTCAGCAACCACCTCTGATTCAGGAACTGATGCCAAAATAGATGGAGCCAGACAGAATCTGAATCCTAGGCAGAACCTAAAAACTCCACACATCTGGGAACTTATTGGTCATAGTGAAGATGAACCCCCACTCCCATTCAGCTGCCAGAGGCCGAGAACACGATTGAGATCAAGTTGGCATTCCTGAATGTCCTTCCGAAGTTCCACGGAAGTAGCACCGAAGACCCTTACAATTTTTTGAGTGTATTTGTGAAAATTTGTAAGGTGCAGAAGAGGCCATCCACTGTGACTGAAGATCAATTCAAATTGGTGGCATTCACATTCAGTTTGACTAGAGCAGCCAATCTGTGGTTTTCAAGCTTGCCACCCAACTCCATTTCGACGTGGGAAGAATTGAAGAAATTATTCTTGGAGTACTATTTTCCAGACACAAGGATAGATGTTTTGAAGAAGGAGATCACAAGTATCAAGTAGGAGTATGATGAGTCATTGAGTACTTATTGGCTAAGGTTTAGGAAGTTGGTGGATAGTTACCCCAATCATCGAATGACGCAAGGCCAGTTGCTCCAGTGCATTTACTAATGGATAACAGCCACCAATAAGGACTTGGTGAACTCTTCCAGTAGTGGTGGATTTTTTTACCTTCAAGTTAGTGAGTATAGAGAGATCATCAAGAGGTTGGTGAATTCTAAGAAGGAGTACGATCAAAAGGAGATCAGAATCTTGAAGTGGCACAGACATCCATTCCCAAACAACATGAGATCAAGGAGAGGATGGAAAGAATAGAGAAAATTATATCCAAATTTGGTGACAGGGTTGCGACTATACAAGAAAGGCCTTGCGATACGTATGGAACAGTCAACCATCTGACATCGCAATGCATTTTTACCATGGGGGAGATACATGTCCAAGCAAATGCTGTGGGGAATTATAATGAGAGGCAGCAAACAAGTGATCCATATCCCCACACTTTCAATCCAAGGTATAGGGATCACCCAACTTTCATTGGAGAGAACAAAGTCCCCCACCGCAGTAGCCTCAGTACCACCATCAGCCCTATATTTCACCAATGCAATGAGAAGGCCCAATTTTTCCTCAACGTCCGGAAGGTGGTCAAGGAAAATCTAAGAAGGGGTAAGCTAGACATACTAATGGACATGGTGCATAAGCAACACCAAAGGTTAAAGAAGGTAGAAGCAACTTAAAAGGAGCATACGCAATAAATTTCCCATTTATCAAGCTCTATGAACGAACACCGGGTGAAACAGCCAGGGTTACCTTCTCAAGTTCAATTAAATTCACATTAAAACGTAAATCAGGTCACACTCAGAAGTGGGAAGGTACTTGGTGCATTGCCATTGAAATTTGTGGACAAAGAGGCAAAGGAGTTCACTGACTTAGGGTCCGGTTTGCCCAAACCAAACCCTACGGCAGAAATTCAGATTCAAGAAACAAAGGAAAAAGGTGAAGAAACCACCATACAATATGTACTTCCTGAGCTTCCTGAGCCCTGAATTGAAGGTAAATACAAGGTACAATCTGAGGTAACTCAGAGGTTGATTTTGCATGATCCTTTAATAAAAATTATGCCTCCCTTTCCTCTTAGATTAGAAAAGAAAAAGGAAGAGCCTATGGATTTTGTAACAATTTTTTGGAAAATGGATATTAACCTTCCTTCCTTGTAGGCCATAAAGTTACCACCAGTAAGCAAGTTCTTAAAATATTTTATTGTAAGAAAGTCAAAGAATTCAAGCAAGATCATGATGGGTGAATTTGTGTCAGTTGAGATCTAAAAGAAAATGCCTCAAAAGTGCAAGGACCCAGGTATTTTTTTTCCTTACCTTGTTATATAGGCAATAAGAAGATTAATGTTTCCATGTGTGATTTAGGAGTTTCGATTAATGATATGCCATTATCTATGTATCAAACTTTAAATGGAGCTGAAATGGTAGACACTAGAGTGGTAATTTTGGAAAATAAATCTTATGTATTTCCTAAAGGGTTGTTGGAAAATGTGTTTGTACGAGTCAAAAACTTTGTTAACCCTGCAAATTTTTATGTGGTAAAAATTGATCATACTAGTGATAAGGGAACACAAGGGGTATTGTTGGATCCTCTATTCTTAAAAACAGTAAACACCATTATTAATGTTGGTGATGGAACTATTCCTCTTCATTATTTTGGTGATAAGTACACACTCAACATTGATTAGCCCATGAAGAAACCTATAGATGATGTATACCATTGATTAAATTGACCCTCTTGTCCAAGATTCTCTTGAAACTAAAATTTTGCAGGATAAGATGGAAATTCAATTTCCTACAAGTCCAGCCAAGTTAGATGTTCAAGGCTCGAGCGATAAGGAAATCCACAAATTGTTGTGTTCAGTGTACTCTCAAAAAGTGATGTCCAGCACTGATATAAGCCACACAGTTCCCAGCCTACCTCAATCTAAACTAGATTTTTGAAAAAAATTGAAAGTGCGTACAGGGTCCAATTTGGCCAAATGGGACACATCCACCAGACTAATCCCATTGGATGTGAAAGTCCCACACTGGAAGTTTAAACCATTACCACCCGATCTAAAGCAAGGTTATCGCAAGGATAATGATACTTTTCCGATGGATATGGAGACACTCAAGTGTGAGGAAGAAATTCATCTTCATGACCCACCCACCATACTAGTCCCATTGGATGTGAAAGTATCAAATTGGGAGTTGAAACCATTACCGCCCGATCTAAAGCATGGTTATCACAAGGGTGATGATACTTTTCCAATGGATATGGAGACGCTCAAGTGTGAGGAAGAAATTCCACTGCGCACCACCTCACTCAAATGATAGCATATGACAGTCTTGCCCAAGACTATAAACAATGGCACTATTGGGAGGCTATCCATTTTTCTTTCATTTTAGTTGATTTTATTTTTAATAAATAAAAATCCAAAAAATTAAACAAAAAATTTGAAAAGTACAAAAATTAAATTTGAATTTCGTTCTAATTTTTTAGAATTGTTGTGCAGGGAGAATTCATTGGTGGACAATTTCATGCTTAATTAGACTATAAGGTAGCAAGCATTTGATCTGAGTTGATTTTAAGGCTCGAGTTAGAAGAGCTTAAGGGAAATAAGCTTGGGGGATCCGAATTGAAAACCCTCATGGTGTATATATGGCCCAGTGATCAAGAGGCCGATGACCGCTAGGCCCAGCCCAATAGTATACCACAATAAAACGAACATATTTGAGCCCAAGACATCAGCTACATGCGGAGCTTCCATTCGTGACAGAATATGTGGGCTGAGATGTGTGGAATAAGAAACGAACACGAAGGCCACGAACACAGAACGGTGCGATCGTGGTATGCTCATGCTCTTAATCCCTAAAAGCAAGGAACTATTATTAGCTTATAAATACAACAAGCTCTTGAAGAGCTAAGGTAAGCACAACTATCTCTAGAAATTCCAGTTCAAGTAAGCGAAAAATGACTTGATCGTCGGAGCTCCTCTCCCGGAATCATTTATGGGATAAGTTTGTAGGTAAGAAGATTCTTGGAGAGGACAACCAACTTGTTCGAGCGGTCTACCACATTATTTGACGTCGTTTGTGGGGACTTGAAAAAAAAATTCCATTCTAAGATCATTCAAGAAGATAATGGTGTTCGCTAGGAGTGAGAGAAGCCATAACCACCAGTCATCTGAACAAACAGTGGGACGCAATAGACAAGTACATCATCAGTAGGAATGCACCTAGAATAGAGAAAAGGAGCACATCAAGGAGGAAATAGAGGAGGAAGCAGAATCTCCAAACAATAACTTTGACAATGAAAAAGGGCGTTCACGGCATTTTTGGTAGCGAACAGAGAAAGTCTTTATGACCAATTTTTTAAAACACTTAAGCAAACACCCCCAGAACAAAAAAAAGGGTAAAATAAGAGCGTGGAATCCTTAACAATGAATAAGAGTTATGTGATATCGTTGCAGAAGAAGATGCAAATAAATCACCTCTAGCTCCGTATTTGCGTGACTTTAAAATGGGAAAGGACTTCAAGATTCCTTTGCACGTCAAAATCTATGATGGGACCACAGATCCAAAAGAGTTTCTACACTCATACAGAAATAGCATGAGATTTTGCGATGGGAACATTAAGTTAGTTTGCAAGGCATTTCCCATCTTTTTGATAGGAATATCGATCACTTGGTATGAAGACCTTTCAAATAAGAGTATCAAATCTTAGGCACAGTTGTCTTGCCTATTCCTGGGTCACTTCTACCAAAAACAAATGTTTCCTAAGATGATCGCAGATCTTAGTAACATAGCCCAGCGAAGTGACAAAAGGCTAGAGGAATATCATTTTCAGTTTGTTATGGAAAGCTTGCAGGTTTGCAAATCTTCCTTCCAATCGTCATTAGGAGCATTCACATAAGGCAAACGATCAGGAGAGTTCTATAAAGAGCTAATGAAGAACATACATGAGAACCCAAGGGAGCTACAAAAGATGATTGAGCAGCATGTGGAAACAAAAGAAGCAAACAATCGTAAGATGGAGCGGGAAAAGGGCAAAAAGTGAACGCTGGAAGCAGAGCATTCAAAAAAAGATTCATGAAAAAAGGAAAGGGGAAGCATCCCTTTCACAGGAAGAGAACCAGGTTCACAGACTGCAACATTTCAAGATACACCTTTAACAAGGCCAAGGAAGGAAATATGGCAAGCACATAAGGATTTATTCCGAGAATCAGCACCAATGCTAGCACCACCAGAAAAAAGAACTTGGAAATTTTACTATGCTTTCCACAAGGACCATGGCCATGAAATTGAGTATTGAAGAGACCTTAGAAGACAAATTAAAGAAAATTTAAGGAATGGCCTCTTAGGTTAATATAAAAGA
The DNA here is from genome assembly GCA_037428765.1 of Rubia yunnanensis. NCBI lineage: Eukaryota > Viridiplantae > Streptophyta > Magnoliopsida > Gentianales > Rubiaceae > Rubia > Rubia yunnanensis. The sequence goes on from CM075065.1 coordinate 95,186,433, forward strand.
GAATGGGGTAACCAGTATGGAAAAAAAACAAAACAAAGAACACATTAGCGAGGAATCAAGGGACAGCTTCACATTGCCAAAGAATCAAAAGATGACCGTGATAATTGGTTACAAAGAGGATGAAGGCTCTAAAATACAAGAAACAGTCATCTTGTCTATACATGGATATACGGAGTCATTGTCCAACAATGCTTGGAAAGCTAGGGCACGATACTCTTCCCCATAAGAACCTGCTGACAAAATATTATGATCGGATGAGGCAATCACCTTCAGCGAAGAGGATGCAATTCTAAACGCTTCGCCTTACAACGACCCCATGGTCATTATAGCAAAAATAAAAAAATGCTACTGTACACAGAGTGTTCACAGATAATGGAAGTGCAGTCGAAATACTATTTATCTACTGCTTTGACAGGCTAGGTTTCAAGCGAACAAACCTCAAAAAATCCACTTCCTCTCTAGTTGGATTAATTTAAAGGGCAGTCTGATACGCCTTCGGGCAGCATACAACTAACAGTCACTATTGGGGAAAATGAAAGAAATTGCACCATCATGTGTGACTTTGTAGTCATGGATGCTCTAAGAACGTCTAATGCTATCATAGGAAGACCATGGATGAATAGAGAAAATGCCATATGGTCCACTTAGCACCTGGTCATGAAATTCCCAACTCCAGCTGGAATTGCAACTATAAGAAGAAACCAGCAAATAGTGAGGCAATGCATGGTCATTGCAATGAAGGCATGAAGATTGGGGGATAAAGAAAAAATGGTTAACATGATCTCAAATGGAGAATCGCTAAATTAGTAAAGAATCCGCAGAAGACCTAAGGGAAGAAACAGAGCTGGTCAGTTTGTATAGCGAAGACAACTTAAAGTGTGTAAGGGTAGGGAAATACCTTCCCAGTGAAGAAAATAAGAGAATCATAAAAACCCTGTGAGATCACAAAGAATATTTTGCATGGAGTACATAAAATTGGAAGAGTAGACCCGCACATTGCTACACACTCTTTGAATATTAGTGATGCGGTTAAACAAGTTAAACAAAAGCAGCGCTGCTTCGTTAGTGATAGCAGAAAGTAATCAAAGAAAAGGCCACAGTACCACTTCAAGTTGTCATAGTAAAAGAAGTCATATATCCAAAATGGCTAGAAAACCCAGTTATGGTAAAGAAGTCTGACGCAAGATGGAGGATGTGCATTGATTTTATGGATTTGAATAAAGTGTGCCCCAAGGATTGGTATCCTCTACAAAACAAAATTGATTAGCTAGTTAAGGTGAATTCTGGTAATTAGGTGCTAGCATATTTATACGCATACAAGGGATCTCATCAAATATTAATGAATCTGGAAAACTCAGAGAAAATGACGTTCATAACAAGCTTTGGGACTTTCTGTTACGTAAAGATGTCGTTCGGACTAAAAAAATGCAGGGGCAACATACCAGCAAGTAGTGGATAACATATTTCATAATCAAATAGGGCGAAATGTCGAAGTATATGTAGATGACTTTGTTATCAAGAGCAGAAAGGTGGATAGCTTCGCTACGGATTTGCAAGAAATGCCGGACACACTAAGTCTCATAGGGATGAAGCTCAACCCTATCAAATGTGTATTCGGGGTAGGCGGAGTAAAATTCTTAGGATACAAGGTGTCCTCAAAGGGAATCGAGGCCAACCCATAGAAAATTCAAGCCATCCCATAGAAAATTCAAGCCATAGCCAATCTTTCTCAGCTGCGAACTGTCAAACAGGTACAAGTTCTAATAGGGTCACTGGCAGTGCTTAGTAGGTTCGTCTCAAAAGCAGCGGAATAGCATTTTCCATTATTCAAAGTTCTAAGAAAGGCCAAGAAGTTTATCTGGAATCAAGAATGACAGATAGCATATAATGGTTTAAAAGAGCGGCTTTTAACACTGCCGACGCTGTAATCTCCCACCCCTGGAGAAACGTTATACTTATATTTAGCAATTTTGCAGAATACAGTTAGCTCTGTTTTGGTTTGTCTTGAAGACCAGAAACAAGTACCAGTCTATTATATTAGCAGAATATTACAGAGCGCAGAGAAATCATACATGCTAGTGGAGAAACTAACCTTAGCCTTGGTATACTCAGCATGAAGACTGCGAACATATTTCCATACGTATCACATTATGGTTTACAATAGTTTTCCAATAAAGAACTTCCTCAACAAGCCCAAATCATCAGGCATATTGATGAAGTGGGCCCTAGAATTAGGCCAATTTGAGATTCAATTCTAACCACGAATAGCGATCAAAGCACAGGAAATAGAAGACTTCATTACAGAAATGACCAGTGAAGAAGCGAGAGAAGCGAGCACGTATTAGAGCCTAAGGATTGATAAAGGCAAAAAAGGGAAGAAGTGGCATGGACATAGTTTGTTGATGGTGTGGCTAGAAAAGAAGGATGTGAGACAGGATTGCTATTTGTAAACCCAAACGGAGGCGAACACAGATACGCACTACACTTTGATTTCCCGCTTACTAATAATGAAGCTGAATATGAGGCCTTAATATGTCGACCAGACCTTACAATCAAATTGAAGTTTAAGAGTGTTCGAGTGTCTAGTGATTTGCTAATTGTGGTCCAGCAAGTACAAGGAGAATATGAAGTACGAGAAGAATAGTTGGTGAAATACTTAAGGGAAGTTCAAAAACTCATAGCCCAGCTTGAGTACTTTGACATACAGCATGTACCACGAAGAGAAAATACAAAGGTGGATGCACTAAGGAAGCTAGCAACATCAGCGGTTGACTCTTTCAGCGAACATGGAGATGTGGTGGTAGAAATCATTCCAGTCAGAAGCACAGTGTCAACTATTGTGTCGGCAGTTCAAATAGATGAAGTAAACTGGATGACACTACTAATAGATTTATTTGCCAAGGGAACACTGCATGAAGATAAGGTGTAGGCTAGGGCATTGGAGTTACGTTCTAGCAATTACACCTACAAAGATGGGACCTTGTACAAAAAGGGCTTTTTGTCTCCATGGATAAAATGCGCAGGACCAGCCCAAGTGGCAGAAATTTTATAAGAGGTTTATGAAGGGTTGTGTGGCTGCATCAATGAGTGAGAACAATAGCAAAGAAGATCATTTGAGCTACTGGCCGACTATGTTCAATGACGCACACACCTTTGTACTTAAATGGAGAAGTTTCCAAATCAATGCTTCACTATTGCATAAGCCACAAGAACCTTTGACAGGAATATATGGAGTTTTGGCTATTTGATAAATGGGGGATTGACTTAGTTGGACCATTCCCAAGAGGTGAAAGCAACGCCAAATTCCTAGTGGTAGCAATCGACTACTATACAAAGTGGGTGAAGGCAAAACCATTAGGGCAAGTCACGACTAAAGCAACAAAGAAATTCATGTGGAAAAACATAGTATGTCACTTTGGGTGCTGCATACCATTGTAATGGATAATGGTATGCAGTTCACAAGCGGCATATTCAAGTATTGGCGTTCCAGGATTGGAATTCTCCATAAGTTCATCTCTACAGCGCACCATCAAGCCAATGGTGGAGTGATGGTAACGAACAATACTATCATTCAAGGAATCCAGAAGTGGCTGGAAGGAAAAAAATTGGATGGGTAGATTAATTATCAAACACCTTATGGTCGTATAGAACAACTGTTCTAGAACTAATAGGAAAACACCGTATAGTCTGGTTTACAGCCACAAAGTAGTTTTACCAATGGAAATTGGAAACGAAAGCCCCTGAGTATGCGATTACAAGGAGAAGGATAACTTAGGCCTAATAAGGTTGGAATTGGACGAACTGGAAGAGAAAAGAGATCTAGCAACGATCACAGAAGCTAAGTACAAGGAAATGATGGTTAGGGATTGCAATCAGAAAGTGAAGGAAGCACAATTTCATATAGACGGCCTATTGCTAAGAAAGAATGAAGCTAGTCTAACAGAGGAGCGAGGAAATCTATGCCCAAAGTAGAAAGGACCCTACAAAGTCACACAAGCTCACAAGTCCAACAACTATGAGTTAGAAAGGCTATATGGTACTAGTTTTCCAAACACGTGTAATGTGATCAACTTAAGGAAGTTTTATGTTTGAGATGTGTAGAAGGTAGCGAACATCCACCTATATAAACGTCGAGATATTATCTTTGGTTGCTTTTCTTCCATTGTTTTAGAAGCGACATTATCGCAGAAATATATAATAAATACAAAAAACCACCTAGCTGGACCACGATCACACTTTTCATTCTTTAATTTTACACGATATAAAATATCTCTTCGTAACATGTTACGATCAAAGCACCCATATTTTTCAAGCCAAGCGGTTTGGCAAACACCAAGTCACAGATTTCACACAAGTAATAATGATTGCACGCTTTGGATCTTGCAACTTTGCAAATCAAACAATTGCAAGCCATAGATCTTGAACAGTGAGCGATCTTTGCAAGCTTTGGATCTTGCAACTTTGTAAATAAAATAATTTCAAGCTATAGATCTTTCACAACTTGCAATCCTTCCAAGCTTTAGATCTTGTAACTTTGCCATATATATAATCGCAAGCTATAGATCTTGCTGTTAGGAAAACATGCCTCTTATGTAGCGACAAATACAAGAAATAGATCTTGCAGCTTTGGACATTACACACTCCAAACAAATCAAGCAATAAACATTTCTACAAAACAGATATGCCTACAAAACTGCAACTAAAGCAAGTCATACATCTGGTAGCTTCGTAACTTCTGACTCCTCCAGCAATTAAAGAGGGCGGATGATAGCTAATTCATCAACAATGAAGATGCAAAATTCACGGAGTCATAAAATTTTTTTATTAAAACATTACAAGGAAGGAAAAGTGATTCACAAAAATTATCTATGCCTCAAGGCTTGAGGCACACGATGATCCAGAAGATGATGATCCACCACAGCACCGACCACGCTCGACTTTGCAATGAGATGCTTGGCCCTACGTCAATTCTCTTTAGCAGTCTCTTCTTCACTAACCAAGTTCTCGTAATGCCATTTCATGTGCAAATAGGCGAGATGGCGTGTGAAACCTCTTTGCTCCATGTGCTCGAGATGTTTAGCATAGTACGCCTTGAATTCAGTTATGGAGCCAAAATCCTTGTGATCCAATTGCATAATTATAACATTCACTGTTCCTTCATACCTTTTCATCTCAGCTCTGAAATCCAGTATTTCCTTTTCTAGGGACCATATGTGCAACTGAATAGACTCAGATAAGTTAATCCTCTAACCAACAACTTCCATTGTAACATCTCCACGACTAGTAGTCGTTCGAGGTGATGAAGGGAGAGCTTGGAGTTTGTCTTTATACTTAACACAAGCTTGCTCAAGTTAATAAAAATTTCTATCACATCAGTTGCACTCAATGCAAAGCTCATCATTGTCACTTCGCAGCTGTGTGTTTATAGCAAACTGATCATCAAACTTTGCCTGCCAATCAAAAGCAGAAGTTGATAAGTGATCACACTCGTCTTTCCTTTTCTCCAACTTACCCAGCAGATTATCAATATAGCCACATTGTTTATCTATGATCAATGTCTTCTGATGGGCCTCACGAGTCTTACTCCCACCATAATCTCTAGCCTATACTTTTTGGTGAAGCATCTTCACCTTGTTCAACTATTGTCGATGAATAAGACTGTTCCGCTAGTCGAAAATCCCACGTAAATCATGCATAGCATACTGGCTGTACTTCACAGTCATATTCCACTTCTTTTTAAGTTCACTAATACCTAGTAGCATATACTTCAAATGTATACCTAAACATAGAACCCACTCTTGAACACAGACAAGGAGATTAAGTGATCGTAAGTACTTGCCAGTAGATTCAAGATGAACTAAACCACAAACAATGTCCTTCCCAAGAGATTCATCATTATATCCATCAGGAATGTGCAAGGAAAACTTGTAGGTGAAGAGGGAGATGAAGAATAAATAGGAAGTTGTCACCCAATACATAAAGGAAGTGATTACATACGCGAAAATAGTCAGAAGAAACAACCTCTTCACACTATTTGGTGAAGGATCGGGTAGCACAAAGCAAGCTAATAGGCTCATGAAGAGGATCATTATGTTCTATAAATTAAAGGATTTTAAATAATTTATGATCAACCAAAATATTGAAGCCCTGAACATAAGTAAGGGCGATGAGAAAGTGTAGAACAGGGTAAATAGACCAACTTTCATACTTAAATTGCACAAATAGTATTGACTCACATCAAAATATTTTTTTAGGATTACAATCCAAAATCCAAAAAGAAAAATATTCTAAGAATCAACTAATTTCAGAGTTAGAGTTAAGCGTAGGCTGAACAACGATTGCAGCGGCATCTTGGCTTAGTTGCTAAGTGGCATTCCCCTTTCTTGGTTGTTGGATGGGAGTTTCAGTGATTGCATTAACCTCACTAGCCACACTGGCATCAGGATTAGGAGGAGGAACATCAGTGTTAGGCTTGAATGTAAGATCTTCAAAGTTTTCCCCCTCACACTCCTTCAGCTCAGCCACGGGAAGGAAGATTTTGAAGGGTAGTAAGATGCGAGAGCAAGCCCTATAAATGTCCCACATCTGCAATTTTTTGGATGAAGGCTTTGTTAAGTTTCACCCTCTTCTTTTCCAGGGTATTAGTGCACTTATTCACAGAAGGAAAGTTCTTTAGACCACAAGTGGGATTCCACTCACATTGATTCTTCACAGCCTCGCAGTACCCTACTGTGCAAGTATCTTTAGAAATATCCTCAAAATATTCATAGAACGGCTTGGTCTTACACAAATGATCTACCAACACTTGGGGGTATTGAGGAGATGCAGGCCCATTGGTGTGTATTTTCTTTAACTCAGAATGAAGCGGAGTTCCCTCCACCCCCGTAACCCTTGCACACTTGTTAGCAGTGCCCACTACTTCCTCAGCAGCCTTCGCCCTCTCCTTAGTTGTTTTAAGCGAACTATCTTGTGTTGCGCATTTGATTTCCTGTGTTTTGTACTATTCCAATAGTGACTCATGAATAGGAGAACACTTGGACAACTGCTCACTTGCAATTTGGAAGCCTTCACCGACCTTATAAGACAACGACACATGGGACATAGTTATTCAGAATTTTTCAAAAAAGATATTAAGACATAAGGAAGGCTATTAAATTTTGGTTGCAGACTTACTATAACCAGTGTGTCAGGTGAAGAAAGATTAGAAAGGATATAAGAAATCACCTCCTCCGCCAATTGATTCTCAGTTTACGGTACAATCTGCGAACCGGTTTGGTTTACATGCCCCTTTTTCAAAGGGGAACTGAATGTCCTGAAGGCCCACTGCCCCTACCCCTTTTATTCTTCTTCTCCTTTGGCTCATCAATGGGGAAATGACTGATACACCCTAATTTTACCACCACCGCTACATCGCCGTGAGTGATAGGAATTTGCAAAGATAAATCTCCCGGAGGTTTCCGAGGGAAGAGGCTCCGATGGCCAAGTAAGCAAACAGATAACAAGTGTAATTAGGAATGAATAGTTGAGTGTGTAGGGTTACCTTTAGCCTTTGTAAAGGTAGGTAAGTAGGGAAACTATTTTTTTTTCTATGGAGCAAGTACTCTCACCTTGGGCCAGCCCAAAAGGCTTTAGCCAAAGGGCAATGCTATGGACTGGTTGGTCGGCTGTATAGGCATTTAGGCCATAAAAATTTACACATTATCAAGAAGCCCCTGGAAAGCTAAGGGTTCGGCCTTTGAATTCATCCCAAGATACGTGTTTGTGTCCGTGGGTTTTTCGCTACCACCTGTTCATGGGGATTCATCAAATTGACAGCTGAGCCAGGGTTCATTCTCCAAAATCCTTTAAAACTCCAGGGGTATAATCTTGGTGCCCCTGCGATGCGTTGAAGGCTCGTCCCAGGTTGAGTCTTTAAACCAATCGTTTAAGTTGATTAATGTGTCAGGGGTTTGACCCTTCGCCTTCCAGTCCGTGCTAAAGCCCAGTGGCCTAAATCCCACCTCTTTTATTTCGCCAGGGGCTTCCAGGATCCTGTTGATTCTGGGCCAGGGGTCCGTTCATGGTCTTCTAATCTGTGTCAGAAACCAAAGAGCCTTTGAGCCCTATCGACAGAAGTAGAGCATTCATTTTTCTTGCTTCTAATATGAGTTAGAAAATAAGGCCATTGGAATTCTTTCGTGTATATGAGAAGAGAGAAAATTCATTCGAATCCCATGCTTCAAATTTGTGCTAGAGCTCGAGATCTTGCAGATCCCAGTACTTTAACCATAGAAGATATGGCCTTCAAGCTTTCAATTCTGTGTTGGAGCCCTTGGTCATTCATGTTCCAGTAAACTTGGATAAGGGATTCAGACACCTACCTTCCAATCTATGCTAGAAGTTGGGTGCATCCAAATCCGTAATTTTGAACGTACAGGATTCGAATTCTAGTTTTCTAAACAGTGCCAAAACCCAAGGAATTCACACCCTACATATGGTGCATTCTTCCTTCGGGCATCTAGTTTATGCTGGATTCTAAAAGGTCCGAATTCATGTATTTAAGCACAGGGCTCCGGGCTTCTTGGGTTCTAATCTGTGCTAGAGTTGCAGGAGCTCAAATCCCCCTTTGAAAGGGTGAGGGGCCTAATCTTCATCCTTCTAATCTGCGTTGGAATCCGAAGGGTTCGAATCTAAAGCGGGAAGTGGAAAACATATGTAGGATTGATATTCAGAGTTCGAATCCAAGGTGAGAAGAAGAATCACGAGCGTGACACTGACTTTCTCTCCCCTGTTGGGTTCCACGCACGGCACTTTCCCCATTAAGGCCTTGGGTTTCTCCCCCACATGGCCCATTTTCCGCGCATTTACTTTTTTGCGTGGCGGCCCGAGGTAAAAATTACCTTTAACTCCCTTTATATATAGCAGGGTTTTTCGACGCTCTCACTTCACTCTTTTCCCCAAATCACTTTCAAATTTCAAAAACTTGTCAGAAAGATTTTCCAAAAACCTTTTTCAGAGAGCTCGGGTCTTTTTTGACTAATCAATCAGTAAGTCCCATATCTCTTATCCTCTTATTTTCCCTTTTACGATGTCGTAAACACCATCGTCGAGGAAGAACTCAATTCCGGCCTATTTCCCAGTTGTGTCTATCGCCTCTGGAATGGAGGAATCTCATCTCCAAGATTTTGGCATCGTTTCTTCCATTGAGGCTAGTTCTTTCTAGAGGGGTTTGAAGTTGTGAGAAGCTTCAAATTGTTTCTCAGCGCCACCTAAGGGCTTTCGCTGCAAATGGGTTTTTTCCAAATCCAAGGTTCTGAGTTGGGCAAAGGTTTAGGAAGTTAAAGAGGGTCGTCCATTCTTTTTTGAGAAAATCTTGACCCCAATACTCGAGATCCCCTCTCCGATAACTTCAAAAATACGAAGCTGCTAGCTACTCTACCACTGTAGGTCAGGCTTCCGGAGGATTTAAGACTAGAGGTCCTTCGAGACGATGAAAATCTAAGGGATATGAGGCCCGGTCGGTACGCCATCTACGAGTGCCACCTCCAGTTCAGATTGTGCTTCCTCCTACCCCCTATCCTCTCTCATCTTCTTGAAGAGTACCAGGTGAGCCTAGTCTAGTTGCATTTGAACGTCATTCTTCTTTTCATGAAGTTTATGACTCGATGCAATAGCCTGGGTATCACCCCGATGTATGAGTTGTTTAGGTCTCTGTATTACCTCTCAGGTAGCAGAACTGTGGGGCATACAGCCGAGGGCTGGGATAAAAAGCTTGGGGGGATCATGACTCTATGCAACAGGTTCTCAAACCACTCCGTGAATATTTCGTCAAACAGCAAAGGGTGGTATCAATCCCCCATTTACACTTTCGAGAAAGATGTGGAGGAGTATAATGTACCCAGCTGGAATTCGAAGCCCAAGTTCAAAAATCTAACCACTTGAGTCGCTTCGGGGAGTGTGGTAGAATATAGAGATCGACTGTTAAGTGACCCCCTCGCTATTTCGAGGAACTTTGATTTTGTGGCTGGAGGAGATATATGATTGGATCTAAAGTCAAAAGCCAATCCTAATAGAACTCCTTCCTCCGGTGGAATCTGCGAAAGCCCCTCTCGACAAGGGGAAATAAAAGAAGAAAGAGATGAGGGTGACTATCCCAAGAGAAAAAAAGGGGGAAAGAAAGACCTCTTTGATTGGTGATGAAGATGCTTCGAAGAAACTAAAGAAGCAAAAAACTAAGGTTCACAGCTCAAAACCTTCCGGGCATGTCTCGAAATCTGTCGAAACATATCCGGAGCTCGTCCAAGCAAACAATGTTGGAGAGGCACCTATTAGGAGTCCCCCCACCCGCCAAAGGTGTTTACGGCATTCTTGAGTTCATACTTTGATTGCTTTGAGTTTTATCTGCTCTTAATTCATGCTTCTTTTTGTTTAGCTTAGTGGACTGCCACTACCCTTGGTTTTGAAAATGATGAGGAGGTTGAGATTATATCCAAGGAATGAAATGAGAAGGTTCACTCGGATCCTCCGGTTTCAAAAACTCTCTAGACGGAGGTTGTGCCACAGACTCAGGTGGAAGTCGTTGATGATTCAACCCAAAATAAGTGGTCTCAAGATGGTGCTTCTCCTATCCGCCCCTCTCCTCAGACGCAAAGAAATGACATGGCTACGCATTTTTGAACCACCCCCCTCAAGCTGGAAACAGGTCTTTCTGGGAACGCTGGGTCTGAGACATGTCATCTCTTGGGGCAAGGCCATTTTTCCCCTTAGAGCATGGACAACTGATCTTTGGCTCTTATCCCTGAGGCACCCGCCTTCTCGAGCGTTCTGGACTCTTCCGTCCAAGCTTACATGGCTAAGGCCAAGGAAGATCAAAGTTTCTGTTTGTAAATCCAAAGAGCTTGAAGGGGAGCTGAAGGAAGCTACCTCCCATTATAAGAAGGATCTGAATAGGGTGACCTCCGATTATGAGGCTGAGCGTGCTAAGGTTGCTCTCTCCCACAAAGAAGAGATGGAGAAGCAGGCCCTTATCCACAGAGGGGAGATTGAGAAACTAGCCCTTGAGAAGGACCTTCATTTGAAGGAGCTCAAGATGCAGCTCTAGGAGGCCTAAACGGAGAATGCAAAGCTAGATAACCTTTACACTCTCGAGTAACAGGCTTCTGTGTTCAAGGCCTATACTAACAGGCTAGTAAACACTAAGGGGTATCGTGCCTTCTTTTCAAGTCTTTCCACACTTCTGGTGGGGATTACCCAGAACAACTTGGCTCATTCCGCTTCCAAGAAGCTCCCTTCCTAGTATGCAACTATGCTAGACTTCTATAAGAATAACTCGGAGCCAAAGCAACTAAGCCATCTTTGGTGGAATTATATCTAGGACGGGGGTATCAAACTTCCATTGCTCGAGCACCTGAATGCGTCTGGCATGTATTTGTCAGTGGAGGAGATCCGACACTTAGAGGTGGATGAAAACATGGAATGGAAGGAGCCGGATCCCCTTACTACTATGAGGAGTCGATGTGGGCCCACTCCTTCAGGGTCCTCCCAGTTAAATCCTAGCATAAGAAGAATTTTATGAACTATTCCCTTAGGGAACCAGATGTATCCCTTAATTTTGCTTATGAATGATAATTCTCTTTCCCTAAATTATGTGTTTATCTTTTTTCCCTTTGTATACTTTAGACTTGGTACTCTTTTTCCCCTTTTTCCCCTTCATCTGCAAATGGTACTTCTTTCAACTTCTTTTTCCAAGTTATGAAAGAATGGTACCACAAGATTGAGGAATGGGCATGGGGGCATCGAATCAAAGCCTCTCGATTCTAGTACAAGTCCATCATGCTTGAAGAAGAGCTTCAAGCAGTGCATAGTGAACTTTGTTTATGGTGCAATGAACTCCCCAAAATACAGAAAGAACTCCTCGACGTCCTAAGTCATTCAAGGGAAGAAAGGGATTCCCTGGCCGCGGCGAGAGATGAGATTTTGGAAGATTTTAATTATCTCAAAGCATAGTATAATGAGGTTCTCGAAGAGATTACTACCAAAGCCAGATTCACCTTGATGCATGAATGCATAACCTCCACTAAGGCTTATAAAGCCACTTGGGGGGCTGATTTTCCAAGCCCAACGAGCCTATCAAGCGCTATAGGTGCAATGCTCGAGTGGCTTGAGAAAATGTAGAGGGGGCTCAAGTGGCCTTGGTGACCGATACCACCATACTCGAGGAGTGGAAGTAAGAGGTTAGAAAATACCGACGATATCTGGTTCCTGCCTTAGAGCGGACCATAACGGAAAATCAGGCCATCATTGGGGCTACCATTAGAGACAAGAAGAAAGTCTAGAAGGAACTCGTTCAATTGTACAAGATGTATGAAGCGACTGCCAACAGCCTTCGAGCATACGACCTTCGACTTGGGATGGTAGAAGCCCCATTGGTTTAGGATTTTGAAGTGTTCCTTCAAGAAACCATCAACATCATGGAGAAAAAACACATAACTGGGAATCCCAAGTATCGTGAAGCCTGTGAGGAAGCCCAAAGGTGGTTGCATAGACTGAGAAGAAGGAGTAGGGCTTTGAGTTCTCGCATCATTCTCGGGAGAAGTGGGGCATCAGAGTATGCCAAAGCTGCCCTTCCTCCTGCAACATCAACCCCTAGGGTTAGCCTAATAGGCAATCTAACCTGTGTCTCTAGCTGAGGGAGGGGGTCATCGACCCATAGGAGAGGTAATACTGCCGACCTAGGCCGAGCTTGCCCTTCCGGCGACGAAGAGGAGCACTTGGTGAGGAGATTGAAGTGTTAGGTTTTTTGCTCGATGTCCGGAGACATTTGGTAAGAGCCTCATAGAATTTTTTCTAGATATATGTAAATACATATTGTATCCATATCTATAGGTTTGTAAGCCGTGATGGCCTTGTATTCAAAAAATAACTTTTTGCACTTCGTCATTTTCAGAGCACTTCTATTTTCATGAAGGGCAATAGTCCTTTTAGTCAAGCTAAATTTCTTCAATTTTTTTCCTTCCAATTCTTCATTCAAAAAATTGTGCCAATCGTTCAAGCGGTTTTCAAGGTCTAAGCCTTGGGCACTTGTTGCGCATTCGATGGGGCTTTTTGTTAGCCCTTTAAATATCTGACAAGGTCTGTGCCTTGGGGTGCTTGTTACATGTTCAACAGGGCTTTTATGGCCCTTTGAATAGTTTAAAAGGTCTATTCATTATGCGCTTATTGCACATTTGATGGGGATTTGATGGCCTTTTGAAAAGTTTACAAGGTCTGTGCCTTGAGCGCTTGTTGTGCGTTTGATGAGGCTTTGTTGGCCCTTCGAATATTTTACAAGATTTGTGCCTTGAGCACTTTTTGCATGTTCAACAGGCCTTTGATGGACCTAAGAACAGTTTACAAGGTATGTTCCATAAGCGCTTGTCGTGCATTTGATGGGGCTTTGTTGGCCCTTCAAATATTTTACAAGGTATGTGCCGTGAGCGCTTGTTGCGCGTTCGATGGGGCTTTGATGGTCCTTCGAACAGTTTACAAGTTATGTGCCTTAAGCACTTTTCGTGCATTCGATTGGGCTTTGTTGGCCCTTCGAATAAGAGTTACTCCAATTTTAGAAGATTGAGAAACTTTCATCCCCATTGGCAATGTGTGTTCAAATTTCTTGGAATAAAAAACTGATCGTAAGAAACACGCTCCCTACAAGATTGTCAAAGGTTGAGGAATCCTATCAGCTCACAATGTTATTTGGTAGAGGGAATCCTACGACCCAAAGGTAACTTGAGTTAGGCCTTTTTTTGGCCTCCCCGAGTCTATTAGGATTTTTGGACAGTAATACCTCCTAAGGTTAGAGACGTTTGATCTGCGTGGAATCGGTTCACCTTGGAGGGTTGCTAACCCATAGCTGCCTCCCTGGCCGCTTCGATAACTCACTAGGGTCCTTCCCAGTTTACTAACAGCTTCCCCTCCGGCTTTCTAAGGCTTTTCTTATTTCTCCTCATTACGAGGTCTCCTAGGGAAAACTGGACTTTTCGGACCCTCCTATCGTGATACCGAGTAACCCTCTCTTTGACCCTGGCTTCGTGGAGGTTTTCTTTCTCTCTTTTCTCTTTGAGAAGGTCCAAATCAATGCGGCATTGCTCATAATTATCTTCCTGCCATGCGTTGCTTATGACAAACCTTCAAAAGGTGGGATTGCCACTAATGGTTTGAATGTCGTTACAATGGTTTGATTGGGAACCTCCACCTGCCCCAACTTTTGAAGGGTTCATTGATGAACTGAGCGCCATTGTCACTAATGATCGTTTGATGGATCCCAAATCGACATATGATGTTCTTCCATCAAAACCCAATCATCGCCTTCCCTTCTATGCCAGTCATAGGTTTGTCCTCGACCCACTTTTTAAAGTAGTTTATGGCTACAATCAGGTACTGAAAGTGACCAGGGACCTTTGGGAAAGGCCTCACCAAGTCGATCCCCCATTTTTCAAATGACCAAGAACTGTTAATGTTCATCATTTTTTATTGGGGAACATGGGTTTTTGGCGTGTGCCTTTGGCATTGGTGTCAGACATGGATATGCTTGTTTACTTATTCTAACATCTTGGGCCAATTATATCTAGCTAGGAGAAGCTTCTTAGCTACCAATGAAGCCCCTTGATGACTTCTGCAGGCCCCTCCATGGGTTTTGCTAATCAAGTAGTCAGCTTCATGAGGGGTTATGCATTCAAGGAGTGGTAGGAGATGGCATCGGAAATATAGGATGTCTTCATGGATCACATATTTAGGCCCCTTTAATCTAACCTTTCTTGCTTCGATGGGGTCCTCGAGGAGGTCTCATCTTAAAGGTAGCTCATAATAGGCGTCATCCATAACTTTTTCTCTTCACCCACCACCACTGTTGCTTCCTCCTCGAAGCTATGCTTACTTAACGTCCCTACCATTAAGTGCCCCTAAGATTGCAAGTCCAGGTCCAATGAGGCCAATTTGCTTAGGGCATCAGCCTTGTGATTCTTCTTTTTAGGGACTGAAGTGAGGGTATAATGGTGAAAATATTTGAGGAGTGGCTTCACCACTTCCAAATAGTGTTGTAAGCTTCTTTCCCTAGCCTCATATTTCCCTTTGACTTGTAGGACTACAATTTGGAAATCATTAAAAATATCTAGTCTTCAAACTCCCAAGTCTTTGGCGATTTGAAGGCCTTTGAATAGTGCCTGGTATTATGTTTCATTATTTGTGGCCTTGAAGTCAAAGTGTAGAGCGGAGGGGTAATTTTTTTTATCGGGGCTTGTGAGTAAAACTCAGGCCCCACTACCTCCAGAGTGAGAGGACCCATCAAGGTAAAACTGCCATGTCTCTTGGGGTTCATTATCGTTTTTTATTACTATCGATCCAGACAATGAAGTTAGCTAATGCTTGTCCCTTGATTGCTTTTCTTGGGTGGAACTGGATATTGTTCTCACCTAGTTTCATTTCCCATTTCATCATTTTTCGCGAGGCCACCAGCTTTAGAAGCACCTGCCTAATTGGGTGGCTGGTTAGCAGGATAATCCCGTGGCTTTGGAAATACGGCCGGAGGCACCTTGGAACATATACGAAGGCCAATATCAACTTCTTGAGGGTAGTGTATTGGGTCTCTGGGCCATGCAATGCCCTGCTTACGAAGTAGATTGGGTATTAGGCTTTGTCCTTTTCCTTTACCAAGATGGTGCTTATCGCCAGGGGGGTGCGGAGATGTATAAATACATATATTCCCCCTTGTCTGGTTTTATGAGGGTGGGCAGACTTTGTAAGTGTTCTTTCAACTCCCAAAAGGTTTTATCACAGTCATCCATCCATTCAAATTTCTTCTCGTTTCGAAGGACATCAAAGAATGACAGGTGTTTTTTGGCCCCCTTTGAAAGGAATTAATTGAGTGCTGCAATGAGCCTGTAAGCCTTTGGACGTCTTTGACTATTTTGGGGGCTTCATGCTGACACACGCTTCAATCTTCTTAGGATTGACATTGATCTTTCTCTTCAAAACCATGAATCCCAGAAATTTACATGTTCCGACTCCAATAAGACATTTAGCACGGATTAGCTTCAAATTAGCTTTTTAGAGCTTCTAGAAGGTTTCTTTGTGGTCCAGTAAAAACTGGTCGAAGCCCCTACTATTAATCACCATGTCATCCACATATATTTCAATATTTTTACCCCTTTTTTGAAGAGTTAATCGATCAGTCTTTGGTAGGTGGCCCCTGCATTCTTCAACCTGAATGGCATTTTCCTGTAGCAAAATTTTCCTCCGTCAGTTATGGAGGATGTTTTTTGCTTATCCTTCTCTGCCATGAGTATCTGGTGATAGCTCTTATGAGCATCAAAGAAATCCAACACCTCATATCTTGTTATGGCTTTAACCAGCACGTCAATGGAGGGAAGGGGATAGCTATCCTTAGGAAAATATTGTTGAGATCCGTGAAGTCAATGCACATTCTCCAAGCCCCGTCGTGCTTGGGGACCATCACTGGATTTTCTATACACTTGGGGTAGAACACCTCTTCAATAACTTCTGCTTGAAGCAACTTTTGGACTTTATCCTTTATGGCCTTGGCCTTTTCAAGGGCAAACAATATGCGATTATACTTGATTGGCTTCTGAGAGGGGTCTACATTCAGCCTGTGGACTATCAACTATTTAGGTACCTCTGTAAGGTCCAAGGTGTCCCATGAAAACACATCGACGAAATCATCTAGGAGGTCCTTCTATTGTTCCTTTGTTTCAGGTGGTATCATTTTCCTCATAGGCACCATTCCCTTATCTCGAATGGTCATTGGCTCCGTGTTCGTGGGTTTGATGTCTTTGTTAATTGAAGCCAACCCATCCTTCTTTCTATCCTTTTTAGGGCTATAGCCAAACAGCTTCTGGCCACCGTTTGTTCCCCCTTAATAGCTATTATCCCCCTTTTTGTGGGAAACTTCATAGTCAAATGACACGGGGACTATACCGCTCGTGCCTAGCACATCCAAGGCCTTCCAAGTATTACGTTGTATGGAGACATAACATCAACCACTATGAATCTGTAATTGATTGTGATCTCCTTGTCTTTGTCGGCTACTTTAACCGGGAGGGTAACATCCCCTGATGTAGCATCATTTTCCCGGTAAAGCCACAAGGGAGAGGTTGTTCTCATTAGACTCTCGCATTGGAGCCCTAACTAGTCGAAATAGTTAGCAAGTATTACTTCAACCCAACTTCCACCATCTACAAACATCCTTTTGACATAACACTCTCCAATAGTTGCATGGATCACCAATGGGTCTGTATGAGGGGTTTGGCTTGGCACCGGGTCAGCCTCGAAGAAGGTAATTGTTTCTTTGGGTCTGAAATGCTTCTGAAATAGTTCTCTGGGAGGCACATACTGGGGCTGGGCTTTGATGATTGTGACTGACGCTTGGTCACATACAAATCCATTGATGAAGTTGATCACCCAATTTGCCCGTCACTCCAGTTTCTGTCCGGCCGAGCCTCAACTTTAGTTCAGACCCCTGCTTGGTTTCCAGCTTGGTCTCCATCATTTGTCTGTTTTCTCTACCACCTTGATTGGCTCTATTTTTTCCTTTCCTACGACATTTTCCTCGTCCCCTCGAGGAGGATTCTTTTTTCGAACCCTTGACACAGTCAATGAGTAAACCCTCTCTTACACATCTTTCAACATCCTGTATCAAATGGGTACACTTATTCTGTCATGGCCTCGTCATTTGTGATGGTTAAAAAATTTGGGAGAATCTCTTTTTCCATGGTACTCTTTTCTGGGAGGGGGTCTTCGAAACATCCCTTTATGGATGAAGTGTATCTCCATCAGAGACTTGGTATCTCCAAAGAAAGGGAATACAGCTCTCGAATCCTTTCTTTGGGGGGGGTGTCATGCCTCACTTACTGGGGCTCCGAATGTTTAGGCCCCTTTTCGACCCATCTATCCCCTTCCCTTTTCCTCTTCGTGAATTCATTGATTTTCGAATACTGCTCCACGATTTCCTGCAGCTACTGTAGGGTTTCCAGCTTTTTTTAGACCAGCTTTTTGTAGAGTTTGAGGTTTGACATCACATTCATGTATCCAAGGATTACCCCATCCTCGGTCCGATTAATCATGCTGAGAATTTCATCCACATATTGATGGTAGAACACCTCCACCGACTCGCCTTGCCTCTACTTACTCTGGTACAACTCTATTAAGGTTTTCGTAAACCTTTTCTTTTGAAAGAAATGACCCAAAATGGCCCTTCTAATGTCTTTATACGAGTGTAGCAACCCTTTGCCCAGCTTGTTTAACAATTCTTGCACTTTTCCTCAAAGGTAACTTTCGACCAGCTTGCATGTTAGTTGTTCGTTAAAGTCCCTCGAGTTCATCAAACTGAGGTACATCTGTATGAACTCTCGAGTGTTAGAATCTCCACTATATGTGTGGAGCACTTCAGGTGGTTTCACTTTGCTGGGCCATGGCCACCACTGGAGGACTGAAGGGAGAGGCTTTAACTTATCCCGATATCCCGATCAGCCTGTCGAGTTCTTTTGTCAAGGAGTTGTTCGATTCCCCTCCCATCCATAGATTTCCGTATAGACTTGGCCAGAATAGGGCATCGAGACTTAGGGGCTGATTCAAAGCTATGTACCCCAAGCGCGATCCTCCCCCCGCATAGCTGTAATACAACTCTAGTTGGTAAGGGTCATAAGGGGGGAGACCTTCGGTCGGAGTCCTAAATACATCTTTCTTTCAAAACTCGAGAAGAATCACATTGGCCTCACTGTCAAATGAGGAATAGTCTGGCTCGATATTGAAGGCATTGAGATAGGCATCAAAATTGGCACAGAGTATGCCATCATTTGTGGTATGCTCAGGAGTGTTAGCTGGGGGTCGCGTAAGGGCTCCAACGTCTGCTTGATAAAACACTCCCAAGGGGGTGTACAACTGGAATCTTGGTTACACCACTAGGTGCATCGAAGGTGGGGGCCCCATCTGCTGTTGGACCACCCTTTGGTAAAGCATTGCAGGCTCCACCTAATATCCAGCAGATCTGAAAGCCTACAATGTAAGATCTTGCTGTGATAGGGGCCCATTTTGTTTGTGCCCCTTGATGCTCGAGTAGCCACTCTTAAGATTTCTGTTTGCGAATCCGATATGGCCTCTGTAATCTATGGCTTATTCTTTCTTGGTCATCATGCCTGCCTTTGTGAGGTAGGGGCTTCAACACCTCCTACCCAGGGCTCGACGCTGACCTCCATGGTCCTTGGGGTGCGTCAGCTTCTACGCGAGAAGATTTCGGACCCCTCACTTCTGGGACCTAGTCCTAGTTGACTTCCGGAGGCTTATTACTAATGCTAGAAGGGGTGGGATCCAATTTCATATTGGACCTATGCCCTCTCTTTTTCTAGTATGGGGATTGTATTTCTTCGTCGGTGCCTAAAGCTTTACCTTTTAGCCGTTCACTCCTACGGAAGGCCTTTGCCATAAATGTGGACATAAACAACAATACTCCATGCAAATATGACTTCGGATCCCGCCGGGCGTGCCAACTTGATAAGCCCCAATTTTACTGCCGCCGTGAGAGATTGGAATCTGCAAAGACAAAGCCCCCGGAGGTTTCCGAGGAGAAGAGGCTCTGACGGCCAAGTAAGCAAATAGATAACAAGAGTGTAATTAGGAATGAATAGTTGAGTGTGTAGGGTTACCTTTAGCCTTTATATAGGTAGGCAAGTAGGGAAATTATTTTGTTTGCTTGTAGAGAAAGTACTCTCACCTTGGGTCAGGCCAAAAGGCTTTACCCAGAGGGTAAAACTATGGACCGATTGGTCAGCTGTATAGGAATTTAGGCCCAAATAGATTTACACATTATCAATTACCACTCACCTCCTCTCTCTTAGTACGTTTACCCTTATCATTAGAGCACGTAGTGTTCGCACCCTTAGGCGTAGTGTTACTCCCAGCAGCATTATTGACCTGTACAACCGACACATCTACCATCTTTACCGTCGAAGAGCGATGGGTCATCCCCACCTTTAGATAGTTCCATATCTGAAAAAAATGAACATCATAGATCAAAATGATCACACGCAAAAAGTGAAGAGAATAACAGTTTGTCAAAATATGAAAGCATACAGATCAAACACATCAAAATGAAAAACAGACAAAACACCTTCAGCATCAGAGTCAGCATGGCGAACATGTTGTGTATGCACACAAAGCGTGGCTATAATCTCTGCCTCTTCAGTAAAATGGACACTCAATCCAGTAAGCTTAGATTTAGGAACATTGTAATTCCAAGAAGGTACAGCAGCTTCAGAAGCTTGTTTTACTTTTATAAAAAAAAAAAGTATCTTATATGCCAATCACCAACATTACTAGGGAAACTTGTTATAAGCTCAACCCCAGAACTCAGAGGATAAAAAGTAAATTTGTCTACAGTATTTTTTTTATCTTTCAGAGGTGATAGAAGTTGAGATACAACTCAAGAGTGAAAGGAACGTTCATTTTTTCACACACCCAAAGAAACCCCAGTATGATAGCGATGTCCTTGGGACAAAATTAGGACAATGAAACCTTATCCAAATGGAGGAATTTAATCATATGCGCAGGAAGAGGGAAATAAAGGCTGAAGTTCAGATAGGCCAAGTAACAGGAAATGTAGCTAGGTGGAGAAGCACAAACGCACTTAGAATTTATAGGCAAACGAAGCTTAAAAGAAGTGAGGAAAGGGAAATAGTTCTTTAAATCATTTACATATGAACCAGTTAAAATACTAGGTTTGGTGAAGGATCCAGCAGCATGACCGAAATCCTTGTCAGAAGGAGCATCTTCCATGGGGGACATAACACGGTTAGAGGAAGACATATGATGAGTGAAGGTAACAACCTTAATTAGGGTCAAACACCGTGGACACAAGTTTTGAAGAACAAAGTTTCACAGAAAACAAGCTGGAGAAGATGACCAAAAAATAGTTAGACACACCCAACGAAATTACTACAAAATAAGGAACAACTCCAACATATCAAATCCATAATATAATGAAAAGGAATTGGAAATTTAATTCACAACGTAACTTACTAGGAAATTGATACGCAGAAAACCTAGAGATGCTCAGAGAGGATGAAAGTCGGGCAACAGAGAAGAGAAACTGAAACAAAAGCAAGAAAAGGTGCTTAAATATCAACAATAAATGACAGGATCGAGGAAGACAACTAGTTCAAAGAAATGCAACGATGATAATCTGACACAAAAAGTAAAGTACCTTTTGCTTATATCGAGACAGTGGCAGTAGATGAAAAGACAGCGCATTGATTGAGGGCAACATTTAATTATTCATTTCAAATTCCTCATCTAAGAGGTAAAACAAAAACAAACGTCAGGAAAACGCAGACTTGAATACCGAAGAGTGAAGAGCGAATCTCGGGTTCTAGAAACAAAATCATCGCAATAATAGCCTCACCACAAGGAGTTTAAAATTCAAATATGAAGAAAGATTGAGGATTGAGATAAAGCCATAAAGCTAATGTCACTTCGCAATGACGATGAATGCAGTGTTAAATGATGAACAACCTATAGACGAGCAACATCTGTTCACATTTAAACTGCAAAGCCATGCCATTACTCCATCTGTTTTAGTCTTCATAGCTATGGGGGCTTATGTTGTATATATGGCCCAGTGATCAAGAGGCCGATAACCGCTAGTCCCAACCCAATAATATACCACAACGAAACGAACATATTTCAGCCCAAGACAAGGATCAACTACATGCAGAGTTTCCATTCGTGGCAGAATACGTGGGTCGAGATGTGCAGAATAAGCAACGAACACGAAGGCCACGAATGCAGAACGTGGAGATCGTGGTATGCCCACAATCTTAATTCCTAAAAGTAAGGAACTGCAACTATGATTAGCCAATAAATACAACAAGCTCTTGAAGAGTTATGGTAAGCACTCTAGAAATTCTAGTTCAAGCAAGAGAAAACTAACTTGATCGTCAGATCCATTTTTCCAGAATCATTTCCAAAATAAGTTTGCAGGTAAAAAGATTCTCGGAGAGGACAACTAACCTACGTGAGCGGTATACAAGACTACCACACCACCTCAAAATACAAGGACTTGGTTGCAAATTTGAGGGAGACCCTAACCTTCCCTACCATCAATTTGACCAAAACTCCTCTTCCACAAAACTCCTCACCACGCGCCACCTTCCTCCCTTCCATACGCCACCCTCTCTGCCAAACTTTACACATCCCTTTCGATCTTCCACCACAAACCCATAGTCTGTCCGATCAAATCAGCTGCCCGTTTCGACGAGAAGCCGATGTATTAGAGTCTGCCTGTCCCCCACACCACCCTCGATCTCTTCTACCGTCACTCAGGTCATGCCAAGATAGCCTGTCCATGCCGCTGCTCCACTGAGAACACAGCCCGCAACAACCCCACAGCACCGGAGGACACGCAACCAGTCGCAGACGCACCGGGGACACCCAACTCCGTTGCGAAAGTCACCGGAGTAACCAGCATCTCCGCGAAGTCACCAGCCAACGGAGATCTGGCCACCTTCAACTTGCAACGTGCACCCCTAAGCCGATCGCATCTCCACCGGAAAACCATAGCTCTGCTACACTTTCTAACAGTTCCACTCAAGCCTCTCCTCCGCCAGGTGCAACCGTTCCACCGCCGGAATCCACATCCCCTGATGCCGAGATGTGATATCCGCAATCACCAGAAGAGGATGCGCCAGCACGCACCGCAAGACCACATTAGCGTGCCACTCACGTGCCGCCACCCCGCCGGAGAGCCTTCGTTCAGCCGTGGCACTGCCAGTCCAGCCAAGTTCCGTTCTTCCTCCACCGGAGACGACCACTGCACAGCCGGACATACCAATTTCAGAATTCCAGATAAGATCCCTTTCTTTTTTTTATTTTTATTTATTTATTAATATTTTTAAAATTTTAGTTTATGTGTGTTTATTTGATCCGTGTCCTACATTTTTACTAAGTTTGCTTGAGGGAAGTAAGGTTTAAGTGTTTGGAGATTTATGTGTTAGTGTCATATAAAGAGAAAAAAAACAAAAATATTTTTAATTTTTTTGAGTCGAGTCAAATTCAGCATTATATTCTTGATATTGTTGTTCTTTGATAGACTGAACTTGCTAGTAATAAACCTCTTGTGTGATATATTTGGCTACTTGATACACTTCTAAAAATCATTTGGTAAATGAGTCTAACATAATTGGTGTAAATTGGCCTAGATGAGACTTGGGATGACGAAAAAAGACATGGAATTAAAACATTTTAGTCTAGTAAAGTGAGATTTGAGTTAGAGTAGAGTAGTCTCTACGTTAGTCTTTCTTCTCAGAGATATGACATTACTTGAATTATTTGGTGTGAAAATGATGAAAGACATTTGGATTTAACCTCACAACTTATATTGTCTACCTTACATCACCCTTAGTTAACCCTTTGAACCCTTGACCTTTTTCTTTGTTTGAGCCATAGTAAAATAAAGCCAAAGCCTGTTTTTATCCCTCTTTTGTCCCATATATATGCATGGTTGTGATTATATTGGAGTTCTCAGATTATTTGTTGTTGTTGGTCTTTAAAATATCAGTTAGTTCCTTGATTTCGATGTATAAAGTGGCCATGTTATACTATTTTCATAGGTGCATTAGAAAGATTTTTAAAAAGGTTATTTGGTGCTAGAAAACTCAGAAAAAGGGGCTAATGTTCCCAAAAAAAAGGAGAAATAAATTGAAAAAGAAAAAAAAGGAAGAAAAATGAAAAAAAAAATGGAAAAAAAAATCTAGCACTATCACCTAATGGTTACAGTCAATTTTAAGCAGATTTTTCAACTGTTATAATGGCTGAAAATTTTTCTTTGATTGACAGTTTTAGGCTGAAATGAGAATGTATGTGCATTTATATTTTAAGCTTAGAGCCCTTAGGACCTTAACTTATTTTTATTCCCTCTAGCCCCGTTACAACCTTGAATAAAGACCTTTCTGATTTACAGTAAATCATTCAAGTATTGCCATGTGATCTTCATATATATATGAGTGATTGTCCCTTACATCTAGAGCGAATGTGTGAAACGTGAGAAATATTTGATGCTTGTCTTGTTTTGACTAAGTTGAGGGCCTGGTTTGCATTGATTTGAGGTTGATTTTACCTATATCATTTGAAAGGTGTGATTGTGCCAAATGCGTTATACATGACCCTTTGTTATTGGCAAGGTAAGGTTTGTCTACGGGTAAAGAAATCAAAGATTGGTATGTAGAGTTTGATTTTTGTTTGAGTTTATAGTTAGCGTCTTTTGTCTTTTTTTTTCTTTTGAGTCTTTCTTAGAGTCATTCGGGGATATTTGTGACTTTTGTGATAAACAACATGATGTGATTCTCATTCCATGCTTAAGGGCAAGCATGACTCAAGTGTGAGGATATTTGATGTGTAAAAATTATGTTGTTTATTTTAGTATGATTTATTGTGATTTTACTGGATTAATGTGCACTTTAGGTGTCTTATTTACCACAAATTACAATTTTTGGGTTTAAGCATAATTTGGAGGAAATGAGGAGAGTTATGGCAATTATGGAAAAAAGAAGACAGTCAAACTTGTGCAGAAATATTTCGGACGTGTGCAAACACTTGAGCAGATTTTGGACATATTTTGGAACTGATTAAAAAACATTTTTGAGCTGATCAGATTTGAAGAGATATTCATAGAGATATTTTTGGAGATAAAACATAATCAAATTTGGAAGGATTATATATGGAAGAGTGCAATACAAACTGGACTTCGGAAAGGAAATTGTGTATATATTATTTATGCAGACCAGAAAAAGAGTTACTCCCTCTGTCCCAAGGGGGTTTTTTAATTTTTTTTTTCTAAGTGAAATGACCAAATTTCCCCTTGTCTTCTTCCTGAACCAGAGCTCTAGATCTACCTTCTCTCTGTATATCTTCGTCCTCCCTCTACCTATCTTCTTCCTCCCTCCGGTGCACCTCAATTCCGCCTCGACCGACGCCTTATCTCCACCCCTCCTCCGCCACATCGCCTCTCCTCTCATCTGCCTCTCCTTTCTTGTCATCTCCATTATTACTGTTGAAGCTTCTTTATCGGTGCCTCTCGTGGGTGAAGCTCCGCCACCTTCTCTCGCCGTTTTGGGCATCACATGTGGAGATCTCGTCGTTTCCGTCATCGTCAGCCACTTCGTGGTGGTCCAATCTGAACGAAGAAGTTGGGCGACAGGGATTGAAAAAATATATTAGAGTTTTTGAACTGCAAGGATTGGGGGTGGTGGTGCGGTTAATGGAGGGGTGGTGATGGCGGAGTTAAAGGGACAAGAAAGGGGTGGTGGTGGCAGAGAGAGAAGGCAGATATGTAGCGGTGGTGGGATGGTTGTGGCGGGAATAAAGAAGAAAGGGATGGCTATGGTGGGATTGAAGGGACAATAAAGAGGTGGCGGTAATAAAGAAGAAAGGGGTGGCGGTGGCCGGATTGAAGAAGAAAGGGGTGGCTGTGGCGGAGGAAATGGGGTTCCAGTGGAGGAGGAAATGGGTTGAGTTAACTACAGATTGTGTGGATGTTGTTTTGGGTTTGGAATGAGTGCGTGAGATTGTGCAATTTAAGTTTAGGAAGGGAAATTTTGTCTTATTACACGTTGAATAATTCTTTAAAAGGAAAGTATGCATATTTATTCGAGATAGTCAAAAAAATATAGTGTGCAGATTTCCTTGGCACGGATGAAGTAGTACTCTTAGTTTGTCAATTACGGATACAATAGTTTTTGTTTAGTTATTTTCGGTTCCAGACCGCAGACATTAGTTTAATTTGGTTTTCAGCTTTGTTTTCGCAGTAGCATGCTTTGGGGGAATTTTTTGGTGAACAATTATTGGTTTGATTTCCAGTTCGCAGACTTGGATACAGAGTCATAGGTTCAGTATTTAGGGATAAGTGTCAATCATCCTATGATAATTTTTAGTGTAAATATAACCCTAACTAGTTAATGAAAGTGCCAATATAACCCTTAGACCCTATTTCCGGCATTGACCTCAATTTTTCGGCATTGACTCTATGTAAATTGACCAAAATATCCTTTGGGCTAACTCTGAAATTAGGTGGACAATTTTACCACATAGTTCGCCGGACCGCCGCCGGAACAGGTAGGGTTATATTAGCATATTATGCAATCTTATTGGGTTATATCAGCACATTCCTAATGTTTGTAGGGTTATATCAGCACATTCCTAATGTTTGTAGGGTTATATCAGCACATTCCTAATGTTTGTAGAGTTATATTAGCACATCCTTAAAACTTATAGGGTTATATTGGCACTTTCTCTAACTAGATAGAGTTATATTGACACTTTCAAATATTGAAAGGTTATATTGACACTTATGTCAACTAGGTAGGGTTATAAAAACACTTTTTTCTTTAGTTTAATTATTTTGAGTACATAATTCATATATCGGCATAAAATAACAAATGTTAGTTTATAAATTGTGGGAACTAATTGTTTTATAATTGATTCTTGCATGTTCTTGATTGTTCTTGGTTGAATTTATTTCTAATATGTTTAAGTCTGACCAACTTGAATGTTTTTAGTATACTGCTATCTAATGTACGCCAATATGTAATTGTTGGATGGAATTAGTAAGTAGCACAATCTTGTGAAAAAACAGCTAACTAGCTAAGACTGTAATAGCAAGATAGGGAATAATTGAATGTGCATTGCTATTAGCTTTAACTTTGGTAAATGCTATATCGGGTTCTTTCAATTCTTTTTTTTTTGAAAAGGTTCTTTTAATTCCTAATGCTATCAAAATGTGTTGTGGTTTAGCGAATACTTTTTTGGGGGAATTTTGGTAAGGGAAACAGTTAGTTGATTATGGGGTTAAGTGTACCTACTTCCCTATAATCGATAGACATGTAAGGATTGATTTATTATTGCACCTATGATCAATATTAACTAGCATGTGTTATTCTTAGCCGATGTCATTCACATATAGATTTATTTATCCTTTTTAGATTCATCATTTGCATTTTTAGTATTAGAAATCATTCTTGAATTTAAGGCGTGGTGGTATCACTAAAATTGTTTTCAAATTAGTAGGAAGAATAATTATTCATTATTGTTTTTGCTCATCATGGATCGACTCTGCTTACTGTTGTACTAATTAGTATTAATATGAGTTTGCAGGTTATTTGGGGAGCAAAACGATACTCATCAATCCCATCTCTAACCGAAAAACAGTAGATAGCATCAAATTTGACAAACAAACATCTTAACCTAATAGCACATGCATCTTGTAACCAGACAATCTAAAAATGAGAAACAGTAGTAACTCTACAATTAGGAATCCGATTCATCTTAACTCATTTAATCCGTTCAACTTCTTTTACTAAGCTAATCAGGAGATGTAGTCCGATACGCACTAGTGGAGAGCCTCCTATTAAAGGCATCAATGGAAGGCGGTTCGCTGAGAACTGCTTTTAATGAACATTTCCGAAGTCGAAAACCTTCGTTCGTGTCCCCCAACTGATTTTTAAGACGGTTTCTTGTTGATTTAAGGAGGTTTTAAAGGCGGTTATGACCAACCACTTTTTAAAATGACTGTTAATGAACTCGAAAACAAGGAACGGGTGGCTTTCCGAGATTGGAAAGTATAGAGATTCCTTGGTACAAAAAAAAGAAACATATTATTAATTCGTAAACTTTTTGTGTCCATTTTTCGAACTTGGAAAGTAGTTGATCACATCTTATATAATATGGGACATAGTTTCCGAGGTTGGAAATGGACGTGTATATAAACACATAAATGAGCCAAATTCCATAAAAATGCCACAAAACCAGAATTCTTTGAAGAAGAAGCTCACTTGTCCTTACCCATTGTTGAGGAGAAGGTTTTGTGCTTGAAGAAGGTTAGTTTTATCCAAATTATGAAGTTAACAATTTTTTCAAGTCATTTAAGGTGTATTTGATTATTCATATATTTTTATGTTTCAATTATCCTTTGAGATTAACTAGGTTTAAGAATATTTTTGAATGGATCCTCATGTGTTGCATTTTAGATTACTTTTAGGATAATAGATCGAGATGAACTAATTGGTAAGGATCTTAGGAAATCACCCGGGTACATGCCATTGGTTGAATAATGTTTTTTTGTTTGCGTATGAACATGCTTCTAAAAATTGTTGTTCGCGGGCACGATGCCCTTGTAAGGATTGTAGAAATGATGTGTAATTATGGAGGAAGAAGTTGCGGGAGCATCTCATGATGAGAGGGTTCCAAACAAGCTACACTCGGTGGGTATGATGTGGAGAAGTTGTGGAAGCGTTGCATTCAAATGAATTGAAGGACACGATAGCGGGGGATGAATTAGATGGTAACACCGAGTTTGATGAAATGGTGGAAAATATTGTGAGGGATTTCAAAGGTAAACTGGAGTCGCTACAAGCTTTGATTGATGACAAAGGGATGCCTTTGTACAATGGTTTGAAAAACTCGGGTCTGAATGCGACTCTGCAGATAATGAACTTGAAGGCAAAGTTTAGATAGACAGAAAAGTCGATGACCGAGACTCTCGAGTTGTTTAGGGATTTGCTTCCTGAAGATAAATTAATGCCCGATGGGTTATATGCTGCAAAACAAATACTATGCATGATGGATTGAAATTGCAAAAAGTTCATGCATGCTCAAACGATTGTATGTTGTATAGAGGGGAAGTAGATAAAGATCGAGAAACTTGTTGGGTATGCAACGAGTCTCGGTACAAGTTGAAGAGAGGTACGATTACAGGGGATTCGGAAGTTCCATTGAAATCAAAGAAAATGACACTAGCAAAAGTTTTATGGTACCTCTTGATCATTCCCCATTTGAAGAATTTGTATGCTTGTAGGGAAGATTCCAATTTGTTGCATTGGCACGTGGATAGAGTTTGATTGACGGATAATGTCATAAGACATATTTCAGACGAGGAGCAACGAAAGAAAGTCGATGCTATGTACCATGAGTTTGGCAAAGATTCTCGGCATTTTATGTTAGAGTTGTGAACAGATGATATAAATCCTTTTGGTAACATGAGTAGCATGCATAGCTCTTGGACTGTTATATTGGTCATATACAACCTCCCATCTTGGTTGACCATGATATCAGGTCTAAAGCAACCTGGTAATAATTTTGATGTATAGCTTGCTCCTTTAGTTGAGCATTTGTTAACTTTATTTAATGATGGTGTTACAGTGTTTGATGGGTTGGTTGATTATTTCTTCACTCTTAAAGTGTTGTTATTTTGCACAATTAATTATTTTCCTACATACGGGAATTTGTCTGGGTATTCTTTGAAAGGCCACTTAGCTTGTCCAGTCTGTGAGAAAGACACTGATTTTGTCAATTAAAACATGGTTGTAATTTTGTTTACCAAGGGCATAGGGGGTTTCTTCCCAAGGGGCACCCATGGCGATTTGCCAAAAAATGGTTTAATGGAAAAGTGGAGACACTAGTTGCACCGGTGCCACAATCATGTACACAGATTTATGAGAGTGTTAGAAATTTGGCCAATGACTTCGGGAAGAAGAAAAGAAAAGTTTTCGTTAAAGGAAGTTGGAAGAAATGCTCAATATTTTAAGCAACCTTATGGGGAGCATTTGGAAGTTAGACATTGTCTTGACGTTATGCACATTGAGAAGAATTTTTGTGTCTCTTTGGTTGGGACGTTGTTAAATACCCCTGGAAAGACAAAGGATAGATTGAAGACTAGGTAGATTTGGTTGAGTTGGGTATTTGGAAGAATCTTGGCCAAGTGACTATGGGTGATGATTGTTATTTGCCCCATGCTTTCTATTCAATGTCACAGTCGAAGAAGAAATCTTTGTGAGACTCGTAGTAGAGTGAAAGTGCCCGGTGCATACTCATCCAATATCAGTACTTGTGTGTCAGTGGAGGAGTTGAGGTTGGGTGGGTTGAAGCCACACGATTGCTACAACCTAATGCAGGAATTGAATGCCATTGCCATTAGATCTACATTGCCTTCTCATGTAAGATTGTGCATTACAAAGCTCTGTTTGTTTTTCAAATCCAGTTGTCGCAAAAGTATTAGCGTATCAAAGTTGGATAGACTGTAAGTAATGATTATTGAAGTTGTGTGTTTAAATGTCAATAGGTCGATATTAACAACAGGTAGCGCATCCAGGATTTGGGCTTCACCCTTGTTAATAAAAGTCGGGTTGGATAAAAGAATGATCCTTTCATATTGGCGTCCCAAGCACACTAGGTTTTCTATGTCAGGAATTCTGTTGATCCTAGGTGGGAGATTATTGTTGAAGAGAAACGTGCTTTCGTTGAAGAAAATAAGTTAGAGGAATTAATTGGATTTGAATTCCATACATCGAGTTATGGATCAGAAGAAACCATTATGCTCGAGGAAGATGATCAGAGTCTTCACAATTTCATAGGCCGTAATGACCATGATGAAGGGATGTGGATCGACTGTAAGGGGAAGATCACACGTAGAAAGCGTAAGTTGAAGAAGGATGTGATCAAGAAAAGGAAGTATAAGCAGTACGGTGTTCTGATATCAAGTTTAGTTTAAGTTTTTTTTAAAAAATTGTTGTACCTTGGACAATTAACATGCTTCTGTTATTGATGTTTTCTTAATCGCATCCCCAATTGAGTAATTTTTCAAAGCATGGGAAAGAAATTTAGTACTTAAAATGATTTAAATTTCAAAACAATTCAGAAAGTAGAAATCCACAGATAAAGTCAAAAATCTTAAAAATTCTATAGTCTTGCCAAATGAGAAAAACATAATCAAGTCTTGCAAATTCATTCATTGACATCTTCAATGTCTCCAATTGAAGTCGATCGGTCGAGTTGTTGTCAGGAGCTCGATGCGAGATGTCGCTCATAAGCTCGCTGAGACTTTTCCATGAACCTAATATTTGCCTGCATTGTGCATCCATTTATAGCAATCATTGAAGCCCTTCAAGTATGATTTCTCGGTACCAACACACAACCACCAAGATTTGAATTATATAAACAATGAAGAAAATATAAGCAATATCTGAACTAAATCATCGCAAACATATTTGTGAATAACCTTCCCCATTACGTGGCCTCTTGCTCGGCTCTGCTTCCCCCTCGGGCTTATGATACCACTTCCCATCATGCAAAACCAAACCCTTGTTCTCGAAGTAAGTCATGTCATAAGCCTGAGGGAATTTTTCCTCCCCTTCGATAGTCAACCCCTCAATGCTGTTCAAAATGCGATTTATTAAACCCCAATATGGTAGGCGAGTCAATATTTTCTTCAATGTTTCATAATGCAAAATATACCTAAATATAGCCAATTTGGGGTTGATCATTCTACCCTCCATAATTAAATTGAATAGCATAAGGGTTGGGTAATTAGGCTCGGTCAAGTGTCCACCCGATGGGACCTAACTCCTATTAATCACCTCATATGTAATACGTTGGTATACGGGGAGAAGCTTTAGATCGAAGGACTCTGGTTTTCCTAAATCCAATCTATTCCGGTTGAAATAGCATACACTATACTCCACGGGGGTTAGGGAAAATCAACTTGGTGAGCGTCGTTTTACACGCCAAATAACCTACAAACTATAGAAAATACTTATTAGTATACCGGTAATCAGAGTAGATCCCACGTAAAAACAATAATTTATACAAAAAATTCCAACTAATCTCGAAAGCCTTTTTGGCAATGCCATCATACCTTAAAATCAATGATGTTCTAACACTAAAAATGCAAATAATGAATCTAAAAATAAGAAATAATCTATAGATGAATGATACCAGCTAAGAATAACTCATGCTAGTTAATATCGATCACATGCCTAATAATGAATCAATCCTTACACATCTATTGGTTATATGGAAGTAAGTACGCTTAACCTCCCAAATTCTTTCTTGCTTTATCGACAGTTAATCAATTATAATTAACTAACTGCTTCCCTTGCCAAAATGTGCCCAGAAAGTACTCGCTAAACCAGAACAAACTTATAATTAAGAAATAAAAGAACTCGATATAGCAATTGCCAAAGTAAAACCAAATAGTAACGCACACTCAATTGTTCCCTATCTTGCTATTACAGTCTTAGCTAGTTAGCTATTTTTCACAAGATTGTGCTACTTACTAATCTCATCCAATAATTACGTATTGGCGGAAATTAGATAGTAGTATTCTAAAAACATTCATGTTGATCAGGGTTAAACATGTTAGAAAAAAAATCAACCAAGAACAATCAAGAACATGCAAGAAATAATTATAAAGCAATTAGGTTGCACGATTTATAAATTAACATTTGTTATTCTCTGCCGATATATGAATTAACTACTCAAAATAATTGAATTAAATAAACTAAAAATATAATAAAACATGATTAACGAAATAAGCTAATAAACTAATAGCTCAAGTCTTAAAACAAATCCCATGCAGGCTGCGCAATGAAAACAATGAAGAAAAACAATGGCAGATGTTATTAAATCTGCGCACGCAAACCTATGCAAACATAAACTGGACCAAGGCAAGAATATGGAAAAATCAAAGCTATTAATGATGTCAACGTCTGATGACTTCTTGGAACCGAAAAATAATGACAACTGAAATTCTGATCTCTTTATTTATTTTTATTTTTTTGAAATAGAAATTCTGATCTCTAAAACTGTACTGAAATGGAAACACGAAACTCAAAAACTGATTGATGTTTTCTAAGCCTTGCGTCTGCATAATATACGCACGACATATTGGACTCTTTCAAATAAATTTTTTTTTTAATTTGAAATTTTAAAATTGATTTTAAGAGATAAGATTTAATCACATTTCCAAAAACATTTCCATGGATATCTCTTAATATCTCATCAAATCAGTCCACATATCTATTAAAATCAGCTCAAAATAATTACAAATCTGCTCCAAATTGTCTTCAAATCTATTCCCATGGTTTTGCACTCTTTCTGCGCAACGTTTTGACTACTTCTTCGTGTCATAATTTCCATAATTCTCTCCAGCTTTATCCTAATTCTTCTTAAACTCAAAAACTGTGATCTCTAATAAATAAAACACTTAAAGTATAAATTAATCCAGTAAAATCATAGTAACCCCCAATAAATAAACATGATTTATACATAATATATCCCCACACTTGAGTCATGATTGCCATTAAGTATAAAATGAAAACCAAATCATGTTGTTTATCACAAAAGTCCTAACTATCCCATACTAACTCTTAGAAAGACTTAAAAGGAAACTATCCAAAAGACACTAACTACAAATCCAACAAACAAGTAAACTCAGCATACCCATCCTTGCCAATAACAAAGGGCCTCGTATAACATCCTTGACACTATCACACCTTTCAAATGACATAGGTAAAATCAACCTTAGATCATTTCAAACCATCCCTCAACTTAGTCAAAATCAGACAATAATAAAATATTTCTCACATTTCACACAGGCGCTCTAGATTTAAGCATCAAACTCCCCGCTTTCTTCGCATTAGCTCCTTATCTCTTAAAATATTTCCTAGTCATTGCTATTGGACAAAGAGAAATAGAGTCGCTCACACTCGGCCAAACATGTGTGTGATAAATATAGAGAGGGTCATTGGGGTCATTGGACTTTAATTTCTCGAGGGTGGTGTTGGGGCAATCTAGGGCATTGTTAATTGTATGCGTAGTCAAAGATATATATTTCCCATTACCCATTGTCACATCTCTATTGTTGCTACTCTGACCCAAATTTGCACAAAATTGAATCACTTTATCCGTGTGTACAGGCTCATCCATACATAGTAGTTTCTCCAAATATTGGGTTTTCAACTATACTAGCAAATACCCTTGTCCTAACTCTTCAATGTCCGACAATAATATAGCCTTCAAATTAATAACCTCTCTCTTTGAAAAATCAACAAATCTTTGCTTGACGGTGTCATTGAAAAACTTTTTTCGATTGACCAATCTCCGTGATGGGACGATGACTACGATCGCTTGCCTTTGACTTAGAGGCGTTGCTCTTGCGACTCGTAGGGAATTGGTCTGGGGGATTTGGATTTTGAAATTTGGGAATGATTTTGGGGGTTTGGGGATTGTAGGGTTTAGGAGAATGAACAAATCAATTTTGATTTGGGGGTTTTAAAAATCTGCCCATTTTTCTTTCTTTTTTAATCCAAAAGAGATTTTCGAACTTGGAAACCCATCTTGTCTTCCATATAGTAAAGACGAAATAATTTTGAGTCCGGAAATAAGTTTCCGAGTTCAGAAACCCTTTAAGTCAAGAATAAAAAAATTGGGAAATGGTTTCAAATGGCCATTTACTCCTAATTGAAAAACTCACCCGTCCCACTTTTCTCACCTCCAAAAAACCATCAAACCCCAACTCATCAATCCATTTCATCATCAAACCTCCCATTTGAAGTGTGGTTGATTTGAGGTATGTCTACATCTTTTATACTCCAAATTCCCTCTTCAATTTTTGTTGTTTTCAACATGGGTTTTTTTTGTAATGTAGGTAGAAGCTATGAAGGAGTGTTTGCTACCCTTTGATTGATCAACAAGGTAAATCTAGTCTCCAATTTGATGCTAGGGTTTATTATTTTCAAACATAAATGAGTCTTTTCAAATATTAACTTTTTAATGATAGCTAGGGTTTGGATTTTGTGATTCCTATGACTTTTATTTTAAGTGTTGTTTGTTATTAAATTGCTAGGTTGTGTTGATTACAAATTGTTTTTGCTTCATGATCTTAAATGGTAAATTAATCGTCTATTGTATATGTTCATTGCCTAGGGTTTAGTTAAAAATTTCATCTTATATATTTTGGGTATTCTATAAATATTAGTAACTTATTTTTGTTCGAGGTTAAGCTATTTCTTAATATATTTGTAAATGTAGCATTCAACATGGAAACTAGGAAACTTGCTAGTGACGATGTGTCACAGTCCGGCAATGTCAATCCCCCAAAAACGGAAACGATGTGGGATGAGGATGACGGTACGGGGGATGTAGGAAAACACCGAACTCATTGTAGAGCATTAGAACGTAGAATGTCCAGGAAAGAGTTAACGTTGTTAATTTTTGACAAGTTGGGCAATTTTGTGTCGGAGAAACACGCTAAATGGTCTAGTTGGGTAGCAAAGGTCAGTAAAACAAGGGTAGATATCCGCTACGATAGTTGCTACCCAAATGATTACAAGGACTATTTGTGGGTGGAATGCAAGGTAGCTTTAGTGAATCATTTCCCTACTTTTTTCTTCTAAAATTTTTCTTCACATGTACTCTCCCTCCTCACATCCTTGTGTTTTGTAATCCCCATAGAGGCCTTTTCAACTTTGAAGCACAAGATGTGGGCGCTTTGCGAAAGGAAGGCAATGTTCATGGAACCAAAGAGTTGGAGTGGACATAAATACACTTTGTCCAGAGATTACATATTTAGCGATAAGAAAAGTGATTGCCCATGGGCAACTTAAACGCACATTCTACCCGAGAGCTGGGAGATTCACAAGAAAAGGGCATTGGAGATTAGTGAAAATGTTAGTAAAAAATAGTGCAAATTATTAGTGTGATTAATTACATACATTAAAATGTTTATAGTGTTAACATAAACCTAACATCCAACTTAGGGTATGAGGGATGAAAAAAAACACGTTGCCGTGGATAGTAAAATGCCACGCAGATTGAGTCGTGGAGGTTATCCACTAGTGGAAAGCACCTTATAAAGGCAGCATTGGAAGACAGTTCCCTTATAACCTCTTTTATTCACTGTTTTAGAGTTCGGGAACCATAATCATGTCCCCCTAAACACTTTAAAGGTGATTTTTTTGTTGATTAAAGGTGGTTATGCCTTGAACCGTCTTTAATTTAAGGCGGTTCAAGGCATAACCACCTTTAAAATCAATGTTTACGATCTCGGAAATAAGGAATTTATGGGTTTTCAAGTCCGAAAAGTACATAGTTACTGAATTTCAAAGAGAGGAAAGAATTCCGGCCTAGGAAATTGTTCGTCTTCACTTTTAGAGTTTGTAAAATAGTTGATCGCATCTTATCAATGTTGGGGCAGAGTTTCCGAACTCGAAAAAGGCTAGGCATATTAAAAAAAATAAACGCGCTCAATTTCATTAAATGATCCAAAACCCTAAATCCTTGAAGAAAAAGCTCTTTTTTTCCTCACCCGTTGTTGACAACAAGGTTTTTTTGTTGGAGAAGGTTAGTTTTATCCAAATTAAGAAGTTGATGATTTTGTGCAATTATGCTATGAAGTTAGCTAGGTTTATGATTTTGTTTGATGCATCCTCATGTGTTGCATTTTAAATGATTTTTAGGATAATTGATCGAGATGAACTAATTGGTAATGTAAGGAAATCATCCGAGTTTATGCCATTGGTTGAATCATTTGTTTCCTTTGCTTTTGAACATGCTTCTAGAAATGATTGTTCTCGGGCACAATGCCCTTGTAAGGATTGTAGAAATGATGCGTATTTAGGGAGGAAGAAATTTTGGGAACATCTCATAATCAGACGGTTTCAAACTAGTTACACTCGATGGGTGTGACATGGGGAAGGTTTGGAAGCATCACATTCAAATGAATTGGACGACACGACGGCGGGTGATGAATTAAATGGTAACATGATGAAATGGTGGAAGATATTGTGAAAGAATTCAAAGGTAAACCGGATTTGTTACAAGCTTTGATTGACGACAAAGGGACACCTTTGTACAATGATTCTAAATACTCGGTTCCGAATGCCATACAGCGGATAATGAACGAGAAGGAAATGTTTAGATAGACAGACAAGTTAATGACCGAGGCTCTCTAGTTGTTCAGGGATTTGCTTCTAGAGGATAATTTAATGCCTGATAGGTTATATGCTGCCAAATAAATACTATGCCCGATGGGATTGGAATTGTAAAAAATCATGCATGCCTGAACGATTGTTTGTTGTATAGAGGGAAAGTAGATAAAGATCAAGAAACTTGTAAGGTATGTGGTGAGTCTCGGTACAAATTGAAGAGAGGTCTGATTAGAGTGGGTGCGGGAGTTCCATTGAAATCAAAGCAGAGGACACTGGTAAAAGTTTTGTGGTACCTCCCGATCATTCCCCGAACAAAGAATTTTTGTGCTTGTAGGGATGATGCTAAGTTGTTGAGGTGGCACACCGATAGAGATCGATCGGTGGATGATACTATAAGATATACTTCCGATGGGGAGCAATGGAAGAAAGTCGATGTTATGTAACCTGAGTTTGCCAAAGATTCTCAGCATTTGAGGTTAAGGTTGTGTATAGATGGTATGAATCCTTTTGGCAACATGAGTAGCACTCATAGCTCTTGGCATGTTATGTTGGTGATATACAACCTCCCGTCTTGGTTGACCATGTAACGTAAGTATGTGTTTCTATCTTGGATATCAGGTCTGAAACAACCTGGTAATGATATTGATGTATATCTTGCTCCTCTGGAGGAGGATTTGTTGACTTTTTTTTAATGATGGTGTTAGAGTGTTTGATGGGTTGGTTGATGATTTCTTCACTCTTAAAGCATTGTTATTATGCACAATTAATGATTTTCCTGCATATGGGAATTTGTCTGGGTATCATAATGAAAGGCCACCTAGCTTGTCAAGACTCTTAGAAGGACACTAAATTTTGTCAATCAAAACATGGTTGTAAGACTGTTTACCAGGGGCACATGCGGTTTCTTCCCAAAGGGCACCCATGAAGATTGGCTAAAAATTAGTTTAATGGGAAAGTGGAGAATCGAGTTGCACCGGTGCTATGATCAGGTACACTGATTTACAAGAGTGTTAAGACTTTGGTAAATGACTTCAAGAAGAAGAAAATAAAGGTTGATGTTGATGGTAGTTGGGTTAAATGCTCCATTTTTTTCAAGCTACCATATTGGGAGCATTTGGAAATTAGACATTGTTTTAATGATATGCACATTAAGAGGAGTCTTTGTGAATCTTTGGTTGGGACGTTGTTACATACCTTTGGGAAGACAATGGAAAGATTGAAGTCTAGGCTAGATTTGGTTGAGTTGGATATTCGGAAGAATCTTGCCCCAGTGAGTAAGGGTGATGATTGTTATTTGCCCCCTACTTGCTATTCAATGTCGCAGTAGGAAAAGAAATATTTTTTCGAGACCCTTTAGTAGTTTGAAAGTACGTAGTGCATACTCGTCCAATATCAGCACATGTGTGTCAGTCAAGAAGTTGGGGTTGGGTGGGTTTAAGTCACATGATTGTCACAACCTAATACACGAATTGAATGTCATTGCCATTCGATCTGCATTGCCTTCTCATGTAAGATTGAGCATTACAAAGCTCTTTATGTTTTTCAAATCCATATGTTGCAAAAGTATTAGTGTATCAAAGTTGGATAGGTTGCAGGTAGTGATTGTTGAAGTTATGTGCCGTATGGAAATTTATTTTCCTCCT
The DNA here is from genome assembly GCA_037428765.1 of Rubia yunnanensis. NCBI lineage: Eukaryota > Viridiplantae > Streptophyta > Magnoliopsida > Gentianales > Rubiaceae > Rubia > Rubia yunnanensis. The sequence continues at coordinate 95,224,855 of CM075065.1, forward strand.
TCATTTTTTGACATTATGGTCCACTTGATTGTCCATTTTTTCTAGGGTATAAAGCTATCTGGTTCGGGTTTTTTGAGATGGATGTACCTATGCGAGAGGTATATGAAAATATTCAAGCACTTTGTGAAGAATCGGTACAGGCCAGATGCTAGTATTGTACAACGTTACGTGATGGAAGAAGCTATTTAGTTTTGCACCGATTACATGAAGCAAGTTGAATCTATTGGGGTTCCAACCGGTAGACATGAAGGGAGGGCGGATGGTTTAGGGGTCAGACATTGAAAACCATATAGCCCTAGTGCGGAAGATTTATGTGCCACACATCTGTACATTCTGCATAACCACCAGAATGCAGTTCGGTACATGGAGGATCAACTACAAGAGGCCATTTACCCCAATGGTAGTAATCATCCAATAGACCATCGGTGTCGTCCGAGTAAACATGTTCCGGAGCCAAGTACGGGAAATCTAAAACCTTATTAATTATCCATCTATTAAGTGGGATGTCAATTCCCCCAACTCTCGTAGCATAATCCCCACTACCCTCTTTTGCAAGTTAGCATAAAATTGGCATGCAAATCAAAATATGTTTTTTCATTACAACAAAGCAAATTCTCAATGTGTTGTTCGCTAAATGGTTTTAGGGCATAGGCCAACCCTAAATCTAAATATTCATTAAAGTCCACAAGAAATGTATCTAATAACTTTTCCCTCTCATGAAATGCTTCATACCTAGTTTGGGAAAATTTAAAGACAAACCTTGCATCATCGTACCCCAAATTGTCACCGGTTGAACGAGAACGACCCATTGTGTGACTTGAACCACTCCTAGCCATGCCAAGCACTTGGTTGAGTTTGGAAAATTTGAAGAATTTGATGGATTTTTTGAAATCATAAAGGAGGCTAGGATTTGGAATTTGGGGATTAACCTTGTGAATCTGACTCGTCCCCTGTTTTTTTATATAGGCAGCTTTTTCCGAGTTTGGAAAGTTAGTTTCATCTCTTCAATGTAAAGAGACGACATGTTTCCGAACTCGTAAATGTTTTCAATCCCTAAAAATGTAAAATCTAGCATCACCCTGGATCTGTCGCACAAACTTGGAAACCTTTCTTCCGAGTTTGGAACCTTAGTTTCATCTATGTAAAGAGACGAGATGTTTCCAAACTCCTAAATGTTTTAAATCCCCAAAAAAAGGATGCATTGTAAAATGCAGCGCCACCCCGGATCCGTCACACGAACTCGGAATCTTTTTTTCCGAGTTTGGAAAGTGAATTTTGTCTCTTCAATATAAAGAGATGACCCATTTCCAAGCTTGTAAAAGTATTACATCTCAAAAAAAGGATTAATTAGAAATTCCAGCGTCTGCCCGGATCTGTCACACAAACTCAGAAACTTAGTTTCATAGTTCGCAAAGTGTTTTCTTATCGTTGGTTCTCCTACGTTTCCAAGTCTGTAAACAGTTCTTGTCTTAAAATACAAAGAGGAGAGAACTTTCTGAACTTGTAAAGTCTTCCTGTCTTTTGGTCATTTTCAGAATTCACAAACCAAAGACCAAAGAACATTAGCTATCCTCTCACTAATTTCTTGTACAAAGCATGAAACATAACTCCATAACAACAATATATTTTAAATTTCGTGCATTCAAATTTCAAATTTAATAGTCTACTTCACATTAAATAAAATCCATCATCCAAACCTTACATACTAAAGTTTTTAAACCAATTCTCAAATAGATTCCCTTCCCACCCTACAATTCACCCAGAATGTTGTCATCATCATTCACACCCCATGATCACCATAATCAGCGTCATCATCATCTGCACTCTCGGAGAAGACCGGCTCAAAGTTAGGCGGCTAGTCATCTTCGCTCATTTCCAATTCAAGACCCCGAGATTCCAGGAAAGTGACATGCTGGGTTTGTGCGCATGTCAACATTTTTTGGTCGTGGTCAAGTCAGCACACAGACAGTCAAAGTACTTGGTCAACCTAGTTTTCCAACCGCTTCCGGTACCTGCAAATCAATATACATCAAAATCAAATTCATATAGACAAATATATTTTAAATTGCAATTAATTAAATTACACAATCTCTTACGGGAGCTCGATGCATCTTCCCTTTCAACTTCAGCTTCCTGAGCCCTCTTTGCCATCTTAGCTTTTTGATCTAGTATTTCACGCACCTTCCAATTGCCGTCATAGCCTTGATCAAGGTTTTTGTGTTGGAACCAATTCTTGTCATAGTATTCCATCCTTAAAGGTTTATCCTGCACAATTATGCCCGCCTTCTTCATCATAGTAGTTATCAAACCACCATAAAGAAGATCTTTCTTTTTTGTTTACGTGGCCTTCAACATGAAAGAAATGATGGTGAAGCCTGGGTTTATCTTTCTACCTTCCATAATGTAATAAAACATCATGAGGTTAGCAATTGTCGGCTCGCAAGCATGGCCACCCGTAGGGAATACGTTCAGACATATCTAATCATAAACAATACGCTCCTCTACAGTTAATTGACCGATATCAAGGCTCTCCGCTTTCCTCTCATTAGTTCCTACTCTCTTAAAATATTTCCTCGCCATGGCTATGGGACAAAGAGGAGTAGTGTCACTCACACCCCTCCAAACATGTGTGTGATAGATATCGAGAGGGCCATTCGGGTCATCGGGTCTTAATTTCTTGGGGGTGGTGTAGGGGAAACGTAGGGAATTGTTAATTGTACACGTAGTCACAGACAAATCTTTCCCATTAACCATAGTCATGTCTCTATTGTTTCAACTCTGACCCAAATTCGTATAAAACTAAATCACTCCATCTGTGTGTACAGGCTCATCCATACACACTAATTCCTCCAAATTTTGGGTCTTAAAGGGTTGTAGCAAATACCCTAATCCTAAATCCTCAATGTCCGAAGATAATACAACCTTGGAATTTAAAATTTTCTCTTCGAGAAATTAACATACCTTTGCTTGGCTCTCTCATTGAAGAACTTCCTTGATTCACCAATCTCCAGAATGGGACGATGACTATGCTCATTTGTCTTTTCCTTGGAGCCATTTCCCTTGCATGTCATGGTGAATTGCTTTGGGGGGTTTAAGATTGTTTAATTTGGGAAAGATTTTGGGGGTTTAGCAATTGCAGGGTTTGAAATTTGAGTGTTTCGTTCTTGAATTGAGTGGTTTTTAATATCTGTCCATTTTTTTTAAATCAAAAAGAGTTCTCGAGTTTGGAAATGCTTCTTGTCATCTACAAAGAAGTGACAATTGATTTCCAATTCTGGAAACAAGTTTCTGAACTCGGAAACCCTTTTAGTCATGAATAAAAAATTGGGGAAATGGTTTCAAATGGGCATTTACTCCCATTTGAAAATTCCACCCTTACCCATTTCCTCCCCTCCAAAAAACCATCAACCCCTAACTTATCAATCCATTTCATCACCAAATCTCTCATTTGAAGTGTGGATGATTTGAGGTATGTCTACATTTCTTCTACTCAAAATTCTCTCTTCAATTTTTTTTATTTTCAACATGGGGTTTGTATGAAATGTAGGTCTAACCTATTAAAACGTTTTTCATACCCTTTGATTGATCAACAAAGAAATGCTAGTCTCCAATAAAATGCTAGGGTTTATTAGTTTCAAACATAAATGAGAAAATTCATATATTAAGTTGTTCTTGTTAGCTAGGGCTTGGATTTTGTGCTTTCTATGACTTCTATTTTGAGTGCTATTAGTGCTACATTTAATGATTGAGCTATGTATTTGTGTGTTTAAATGATAGGTAAATTTCTAGGCTTAAATGGTATTGTACAAGATTTTTTATGCCCAATTAATGATCTTAAATCGTCAAATCATTGTCCATTGTATATGTTCATTGGATATGGTTTAGTTATTAATTGTCATGTTACATATTTTGTGTATAATATAAATGTTAGAAACTTAAGTTTGGCCGAGGTTAAGCTATTTTTGGTATGTTTGTAAATGTAGCATTCAAAATGGAAACTAGGAAACGGACTTGTGACGATGTGTCACAATCTTGTAATGTTAACAATGGAGATGACGTGGGATGCGGACGAAGGTAGGGGAATGTGGAAAAACACCGAACACATTGTAAAGCATTAGAACGTAGAATGTCTAGGAAAGAGTTAATGTCGTTAACTTTCGAAAAGAAGGGCAATTGTGTGTCAGAGAAATGCGCCAAATGATCTGGTTGGGTGGAAAATGTCAGTAGAACAAGGGTAGATATCCACTACAATAGTTGACATGATGTCCCACATGATTACAAGAACAGTTTGTGGATGGAATGTATGGTAGCTTTAGTGAATCATTTTCCCTACTTTTGTCTTCTACAATTTGTTGTCACATGTACTCTCCCTCCTCACATCCTTGTGTTTTATAATCCACAAAGAGACCTTTTCAAATTGAAGCATAAGATGTGGGTGCTTTGCGAAAGAAGGCAATGTCCATTATGTCAAAGAGATGGCGTGAACATAAATACACTTTGTCCTGAGACTATGTATTTGGTGATAAGAAAGGTGACTGCCCATGGCAACCTACACGCACATTCTACCGGAGAGCTGGGAGATTCATAAGCAAAAGGCATTGGAGAATAGTGAAAATGTTGATAAAAACTAGTGCAAATTATTAGTGGGAATAATTATGTACATTAAAATGTTCGTAGTGTTAAAATGAACCAACATCCAGGGATAATAAAATGCCACACTGATTGAGTCGTGGTGGTTATCATTTAGCTACAATCTCGCTAGTCAAGGAATATCTAGAACAAGATGTGAAAATGGAAATAGTGGGTGAGATGACGGAAGATGAGGCAAGGGCCTCGGTTCAACCAATTAGTGTGGATGACATTGAGTAGTGCGATCTATTTCTCAAAGGGAAACAAAACAAAAATGGTTAATCTGTCAATGAAGAAGAAAAACAAATTGCAGAAAGAGTCGTACATAATTTTTAAGGTGCATACATTATTAATCTTGAACTATATTTAATTGATATGGAAATAATCAAGTTATATCCATTTATGATTTTACCTAGGAAAATTTGAAGAATGATCAATTGCGAGGGGAATTCATTCCAAGTGGTGTACACGACATTCTTTGCGAAGTAACGGGAAAAACCGACCATCCCGCCCGAGTTAGGAGTGTAGGTAGCTTCTTGACACAATGGAAAGCATTCGGGATTGTGTGGTCATACAATGGAGCGGAACCATAGAGAGTCCATTTTTTGCAAAAAAAAACCCCAAACTATTAGACAAACGAGTTAAGCAAAAAGATCTAGTGATTCAAAAGTTGGTCCAACACATCGGGATAGTTCTTTTGGAATTTAGAGGAGTTAACACCCAATTGGACACTGTCATCTAAGGGTTCACGACACTCTCTAGTGGATGTTGAGGAAAGTCGCTGGGAAATTGTACAAAATCTAAGGATCGATAAGCAATTGTTCAAACCCGATCACCTAGAAAATGCCACACTAGCAATTGAAAAAGAGGTACGAAGGATTATTTTTACGTCAATTTTGACCTTTTCAATTAAGTCTCATTTTTAATATCTATTCTAGGTTAATGTTAGAAATCATGTCAGTGTGAACTATACATTAACAAAGGCATAGACGGTAGGCCGCTACATGTAGTTGATGGGGTTTTGCATGAGTCGATGAAACATCATCACTCCATACCAATTGCGGAAGGTCTTTCGAGGGTTTCATTGGAGAATCCTCTGCTGATGGGTACACCTTTGCCAATCCCGAACGAAGAATACAAAAAACATAGGCCTTCCAGGGGAATGTTCCTTAATTGGCCCCGTAGACTTATATATACCGATCCTATCAAGGATCGACATTTAAAGGAAACAAGGCCTCCATCACCAAAACCAATGAAGACAACACCAAAACTGGTCAAAACGATGCCCAAATCGGTGCCAACAACACCCAATATGGTTAGACCTCTATTGGCAACAACCAACATCCCTCGAGACAGGCCTGGGTTTATACGGGTCCTTTACAATTTGCTTCAGATCGAAACTCAACATACACATTCTCGTGAAATGAATGTGTATTGGGATTCAAGCTTGAATTCATGGCGTTATGGAGTGATATTGAAGACCTTTGGAGATGTGAGCAAGTTAATCAAGCATTGATGTCAATCAACACCTTGTGAGTGATTTTATTAATGGCATTACTAAATTCAATATGAATTACATTTAACATTATTACAAATATTAGCTACTATAAAATTGAGCAGGAACATGTTTTTTACGAGTAACCAAAAGAAGGGATGGATTGCATAATGATACATGAAATTGGTTGTACAAAACAGGAGATGATTAACTACATTTGAAAATGCCTAGGCCGTAAGGATAAATTACTTTTTGTTGCGCCATACATCGAAAGGTTATTTATAACGTTCAATTTCGTTACAAATATCGTTTCCACAAATTGTAAATGATAATTAAATTTTCTTGTACAGGGACCATTAGAGATTAATATTGATAGTATCCATAAATAAGCGAGTATGTTGGATGGATCCCCTCCACTTCCAACCATACAATGCATTCGTTGAGATTTTGGAAGCTCCAATGAAGGAAAATAGTGAGCAAACAAATTCTTCATTTCACATGGTCGAAATCAAGGTGGTCTACCAATATGTTGATTTCTTCAATAGTATGCTAAATGATTTGATGTATTCGTATTAATAGTTAATGTATCTTGCATATAGTACAAGAAATGGGCTCAAACTTGGGAGTGCGGCTATTACGTCATGTTATACGCATCCGAGTGTATGACGAAAGTCAATAAAGATGAACTTGAACTTGACAAGGTATTTGTACATTTGAACGTGGTAATTTTCCTAACATGACAAGGTAACCAGCAAATATGTAATACTATAATGTTTTTTTCCAGATTTTCAAAAAGGATTGGATACTAGCATGAAGATATCAACAATGTGTGGAATTCATTGACTCGTCATTTAATTCTCAATCGTTCACACACACTAAGCCTCCCAATATTGGTAGGGACACTCAAATTAGATAACAAATGAAGGTTAGAAATGTTGGAATAAATTTGTACCGATTTCTATTCCTATCTATAGATTATTGCTTGGTTAGCATTATCTATAGATTTTTGTTTAGAGGCAAGATACTATCATGTATTGTATTTAACTTGCAGTTGTATTACGAGGCAATTTTTCTATCGGGAATTCTATTGGAACAAAAATATTACAAAAGACCATAATACATTTCCAAGTCCGGAAATAGGTGTCATCCATTTTAACAATTTTTAGCAAATCCAAGAATCAGTTTACAATATTTGAAACACAGAGCCGATGAGGTTTCCAAACTCAAAAACATTTTGTTTCCCTGGCAAAAACTTCCAGCATCAGCCCGAAATTGTCACACGAGGTTAGAAACATTTATTCTTTTACAAAAGAGATGAAACTCATTAACAATAGATTTCCAAGCTCGGAAACGAATCAAGTTTCTGAATTCAGAATAAGGAGCACAGGAACGAAAGAAGGATCAATGTTTCCAAGTTTGGAAACAAATTAAAGGTGGTTCCCGGAGCTGATTAAAGGCGGTTTTAAACTGCCTTTAATAGTAATATTTAAAGGCAGTTATGGGAACCGCCTTAATTTAAAGGCACAACAACTAAAGACACCAAAAGAGTGCCTTTAAATTGCCAATATAACCACCTTTAATAGTCCATTCCTACACTAGTGATCACTTAGCGGCAATGTCACCAGTGAAGGAACGTCTAGAACAAGATGTGAAAATGGCGATAGAAGGCGGGATGACGGAAGATGAGGCAAGGGCTTTGGTGCAACCAATTCGTGTGGATGACATTAAGAGGTGCGATATATTTCTCAAAGGCCGACAAAACAACAAGGGTCAATATGTCAAGGAAGAAGAGAAACGAATTACCGAAAGAGTGGTAGGCAATTTTTTAGTTGAATACATTATTAATTCTAACTGTATCTAACTTATATGGAAATAATAAAGTTATATCTATTTATGTTTTCACTTAGTAAAAATTGAAGAATGATCAACTGCGAGGGGAATTCATTCCAAGTGATGAACATGACATCCTTTGTTTACTACATTGCGCCATACATCGAGAGGATATTTACTATGTTTGATTTCGTTACCAACATTGTTTCCACAAATTTTAAATTATAAATAAATTTTCTTCTCAGGGACCATTGAAGATTAATATTGATAGTATCCACAAAGAAGCAAGTGTATTGGAGGGATCCCCTCCACTTCCAACCGCCTGATGCATTCACTGAGATTTTGGAAACTGCAATGAAGGAAAATAGTAAGTAAACAAATTGTTCGTTTCAAGTGGTCAAAATCAATGTGGTCTACCAATATGTTCATTTCCTCAATACTATACTCAATTATTTGATGCATTAGTATTAATAATATATGTTTCTTGCATATAGTACAAGAAACATCTCAAACTTGGGAGTGCGGCTATAATGCCATGTTATACGTGCCTGAGTGCATTAAGAAAGTCAAGGAAGATGAATTTGAACTTGACAAGGTATTTGTACATTTGAATGTGGTAATTTTCCTAACTAACCTTTGCCAAATATTTAATACTATAATGTTATTTTCATATTTTCAAAAAGGATTGGAAACCCTACTCGCACGAAGATATCAACAATGCACATAATTCATTGGTTCGGCATCTAATTCTCAATCGGTCACACACACTAGGAAATCCCAATATTGGTAGGCACACTCAAGTTAGATTAAAAAAATGAGCCTTAGAAATGTCGGAATAGATTTGTAGCGATTTCTAATCCTATGGTTAGATAATTTCTTGGTTAGAGATTTCTATTCACTACTGGAAAAGATGTACACAGGCACCGGTATGCCAGTGATACTGTTGCTAGAAAAACAAAATTTAGCACCGGTACACAAAAAATGGTGCCTATGCACTAAATACCTGTGCTACAAAACCAAAATTTAGCACTGGTACACACAAAAAAATGGTGCCTATGAATAATTTCAGCACCGGTATACAAAAAACCGATGCATATGCATTGAATACCAGTGCTACAAAACTTAAATATAGAACTGGTACACTAAAAACCGGTACCTATGAATAAATTCAGCACGGGTACACTTACTACCGGTGCTACAAAATCAAAATTCAGCACCGGTACACAAAAAACTGGTGCCTATGAATAAATTCAGCACTGGTAACACAATTTCGGGCCACTATGTAATTTTCCAAGAATTTATAGAAGTAATCAATCTTGACTTTCGAGATCCCTCCATTCACCCATACATTCCCAAATTGCAGATTTATGATCATATAATATTGAATTACATTTTGGTTCCGCCAATTTCGTGATTCGACGACTCCAACATTCTGGGAGAGACCTAAGTGCAAAAAGTAAAAACTTTACACGTAACTCCAAACTAAAATCTGCTCAAACGTGATCCTACTGTATACACCCCCATTGTATTTTCTATGCCTGTAAGGAGATATTTATCAAAAAATAAAGTACAAGAACATATCCATAATCCTTTCCGGCTTCACTTTGTAACTTCCAAGTAATCAACCATAAGTTACTCTAGAACATGTATTGGCGCTTTTCAATAATTTAACAAAAAATAATTAATTTTATATTTTTATATTTAGGCATGAATAACAAAAATCATGTATTTTGGAGAAATGGATAATGGGGTAACACAATTTTGGACGACAGTGTAATTTTCCAAGAATTTATAAAATTAATCAATATTGACTTTTGAGACCCTTTCGTTCACCCATACATGCCCAAATTGCAGAGTTGCGATCATATATTATTGAATTACATTTTGGTTTCACCAATTTCGTGATTCGACGACTCCAACTTTCTTAGAGGGACCTAAGTGCAAAAAGTAAAAATATTTCTCGTAGCTCCAAATTGAAATCCGCTCGAACGTGATGCTACCATATGCACCCTCATTGTATTTTCCAAGACTTAAACAAAATATTGATCAACAATTGGGCACAAGAACATATCCATAATCCTTTCCGATTTCCCTTTTCTATCTTCTAAGTAATTAACTCTGGGTTACTATAGAACATGTAGCAGCGTTTTCAAAATTTCATCAAAAAAATAATTTATTTTCTATTTCTATATTTATGAAAGAATAAAAAAATTCGTATATTTTGGACAGAAGGATAATGTCGTAACAAATTTTTATGCCATAGCGTAATTTTCCAAAAACTTCCGTTCGCCCATTGTACCTCGAATTTTAAAGATCCAATCATATTGTATTTAATTTCATTTTGGTGTCTTCAATTTTGTGATTCTCCGCCTCCAAATTTCTTCTATGGACCTAATAGTAAAAATTTAAAAGTTAACTTAGAGATCAAATAATACTAGCACCGGCATTGTTTTTCATTCATACGTGTGCTATGTTATGTCGGGATAATGAATTTTTCAAATTTTTATTCCAAATTTTGTAGGGATCGTTTAAAATTTTGAAAATTTGAAATTAGCACCAGTATTAGTTACTTAAACACCGGTACGTGTACCAGTGCTCCATACTTAGAAAACATTTCTTGGGTTTGCTCTTGGGTTCAGTACGTTTTTAGAAAAAAACATTCAATGTAGTCTTAAGCAGCCGCGTTTCATATTTAGGCACCGGTATGAGCATTTTGGGCACTGGTATTTGTACCGGTGCTCAATACTAAGAAAACATTTCCCAAGTTTGTTGCGTTTCAATTTCTTATGCACTAGTATGACCATTTTGGGCACCGGTACCAGTGCTCAACACTTAAAAAAAAGTCTAACTTGTTTTCATTCAAGCCGTTGATTTCTTTTGTTGATTGAGTCTTAACCGTTAAAAAATTACCTATATATACTACCCCCTGAAACCCTAAATCTACCCACCCTCATTTCCCTCTCATTATCTTCTCCTTTCCATCTTCTCCCTCCTCCTTTACCACCTCTCTCTCTCTGCCACCGCCTAGCACCACCGATGAAATTGCAACCCATCTATATTTTAACGCCAATATGACGGCTTGGCTGACGACACCTCTCTGCCCTCGCCGTGGTGCCATCTCCCGGACTATCCTGACGCCATCTCCTGGACCATTCAGATGCCATATTCTAGACCATCCCAACTCCATCTCTGCCCTCTGCATGACGTACCATCCCCGATGCCATCTCCCCGTGCTTTGGTTGCTGGTCAAAGTTGCGAGCTTCACCAAAATTGCTGGTTCAGCTCAGATTCGACCTCACCTTCACAGTTTTGGCTCGTTCCTCTCCTGTCTGATTCATTGTAGTCATTCAAAAAAGAAAATTTCATGACAATGGAGTTAACGAAGTAACCATCCAAAGATGGGTACAAGTGACCTGCTGCATGCCTAGACAATAGTTCCTGCTGTAGATGATATTAGGTTCTAGTTTTTATGATGATTGATGTTGTTAATCTATGTTTAGGTATAGCTTGTTTCATGAATTGAGAGGTGTTATGTATTTTCAATTATATGTAATGAAGTTATGGGTTGTGGTATGAATTTTCTAGTTTCTTACATGAGGTACTTTTTTGTGTTTTGTTCATTCTGGGTTTCGCATTCCGACTGGTGTGTTTATTCTCACTGGCCGGATTTTTTTAAATGATCGCCTATTTACTAGCACCGGTATTTCATGCATAGGCACCGGTTAATGGTACCGGTGCTGGAATAGATTCTAGCACTGGTATGACTTATTAGTGCGTATGCAACTATATCTTTTGCACCGAGTTACTTAGGCACCGGTATGAAAATTCTCAAAATACCGGTGCCTACGGGGTGAAAATGCCGGTGCCTATGGGGGATTCTCCCAATAGTGATAACTTGGTTAGCATTATCTATAGATTTTTGTTCAAGGGAAAATTATTATCGTGTATTGTATTTAATTTGTGGTTGTGTACCGAGGCTGTTTTTGTGACGGGAATTTTAATGAAACAAAATTTTTACCAAAAGACCACACTGGGTTTCCAAATTCCGAAACATTTCCGTCCCTTTTATGTAAATTTTGCATATGTCAGAAATAGTTTTCGAAACTTGGAATAAATAGAGCCGACATAATTTCCAAGCTCGGAAACTTGTTTAGGCAATTAAATGCTTAGCCAAAAATTTCCAGAGAGAGACCGGAAATGTCACCCGAGTTCGGAAACAAATTTTCTTTTCATAAAGAGACGAAACACATTTATATTAGGGTTCCAAGTTCGGAAAAGAAAGACTTTCCGACTTCGGAAAAGGAGAGCAGGTATGATGGGTAGACCACAGTTTCCGAGTTCAAAAACAAATTAAATGCGATTCTTGGGGCTAATTAAAGACAGTTTTTAACCGCTTTTAATTGCAATATTTAAATGCGGTTCCGAGAACCACCTTATTTTAAAGACACAACCATTAAAGACACCAAAAAAGTGTCTTTAAATTTCCAATATATAAAATCGCTTTTAATAGGTCATTCCCACACATGTGCTTCTTTTATTGCCAAAAATGTTTGAGATTTATATTAATAGGAGTTCAAAATGGATTCGACAATTATATGTTGTCTTGAAAATTTAGCAAACGTCAGTCAGTTTTAATTGAGCACGTGATCCAATATAAACTGTACGCAGGCATTTAAGTTTGTAACGTCACGCACTGCTATTTTATTTTTGATTTGTAAAATTAAGTACTCTCAAGTTCCATTAAAAACTGCATAAATTCTTTTAATTATAATTTTGAATAGACCTATAAGTATCTATTATATCATAAATTGTATATAAATTTTTTATATACTATTATTATAAATAATTTAAAATATTTAAAGTGAAACATACTCGAGATTGCGAAGATAATAATGAGACATGAGAAGTGAGGATTTCTATCAATATTGTTCCGTCATTCTGGATAAGAAATAAAACGTAATTGGTCATTTCGGGTCACAATTCCACATTGTGAAAATGGCCACAAAACACCAAACCGACAGAGAGCAAACCATATCAAGGACCTTATTCACACAATGTAGATAGATTTGCGTAAGGGATATGTGTACTTGTTTTTCATATTTTATGCATCTATATTTGCAGATTTATAGTTGATTTACTGATGATAGTAATTGAATGGTCAGAATTTAAACTTTAGTTCTGTTGAGTTCATCGTACTCAACCACTTGGGGCTTTTGTGCCCGTCCAAGTGCAACCAAGATTCAATTCTCCCAAAGTCCACCTAAGTTGTATTATTATGAGTAATTTTTTTAAAAAACATTTATCATACTTAAGAAGGGGCGGAACTACCATGGCGCGTGGTAGGACTCCAACCCTACCTGAGATTCCAGCACCATGATAGTACTGGTTATAAGCGGTTAAAGCGCTTCCCGGCGGTGGAGCGGAGTTTTCCGGCTTATTTCACGTTTTTTGGCATAATCAACCGGGGAAGAAGGCCGTAGCAGACCTTCTTTTTTTTGGCCCATAATACATCAAAACGATGTTGTTTTGGCTCAAGTCAAACGATGTCGTTTTGATTAGTGCAGAAAAAAAATATGAAATCGAATTTGGGTATTTGTATTGGGCCAAAATCCAGAAAAGGATGACCCAAATATAAAACCCTTTGCCAAATCTTGCAACAAACCAATTTTGCCACAAAATCAAAATTAGTTTGAACGTCAATCAGCCAGCGTTCCAGGCTCCAGCCTCAGCGTCGGCCGCCGCCGCCGCTGTCGTCCCACCACCGGCCAGAGACTCCGAAAGCCGCCTTGCCACCGTCTGTCCGTCCAGCCCTCCGTTTTCCTCTTCATCTAGTATCCTCTTTGTGTTTATGACTTGAAATAGGTAATTTAATTTTAGGGTTTATTGTTTATGTTATTATTTCCTTCAAAAATTTAATTTATATGAATGTTATTTTTAGATTTGAGGTAGAATTGAAGTTATATGGTTGTTGTATCAATTGAATTCCACATGTATAATTAAAAATTAGAATTGTTTGATTTATTATTTATGTGAAATTGACAAATTATGGAATTAGGGATATTTGTTAAATTGAATTTAGATGAATATGATTTTATAAATTATTTGTTATTGTTTCATAATGCTTTTGGATTTTATAAGAATGAATTCAATTTACATATTTTCCCTATTTGATATTTAATAGGTTATGGACAAAATTTTAATTCGAAGTAGAGGATTTCCATCTTCTAAGAGATCGAATGAACCTAATGAGCAAAGGCACAATGAAGAGGGAGATGGTAGTAGTAGAAAACAATCTCGCATTGAATTCAATTGGAATGATGTTATAAGTGATCCCAGGCTACTTAAACCTATTTAAGAGATTGATGTTTATATTAGAGATGAAGTGCTTAGAGAATATCTATTAAGAGGTCCTTGCCAACCTAAGAATCATACTTTTCCCAAGACACTGTTCAATGTTGAATTTAGAAATTTTCAAAAGGTTTGGTTTGGTGAATTTGATTGGTTGAAGTATAGTGTTTCAAAGGATGCTTCCTTTTGTTTTCCTTGCTATATTTTTAAGAATTCAGCAAAGGAGATGGCATATACCGTGGATGGGATGAAAAATTGGAAGAATGCCCTTAAATTATTTAGGAAACATGCTACGAATGTGGATGGAAGTCATCATGGTGCAACAATTAAATTGAGAAATTTTAGCCTTCAGAAGCAAAGTATCTTACATTGTTTTGACGCTCATGTGACTGAAGCAGAGAAGGCATACCGCACACGTTTGACTGCAATTTTGGATGTGACAAGATACTTGTTAAAACAAGGTTTGGCATTTCGTGGTCATGATGAGGGTTGAGATTCCATCAACGAGGGTAATTGTCTTGAATTGGTTGACGGGTATTGCAAGAGAAATGAAGATGTTGCTAAGGTAATGAATGAAAATGTTCCCAAAAATTGCAATTTGACATCCCCCAAAGTTCATAAACAGCTCTCAATTGCTTGTGCTGGTGAGGTAACTGATACTATTATTAATTACATTGGAGATAGTGTATTTTCTCTTCTTGTTGATGAGGCTAGAGATGCATCAATAAAAGAGCAAATGGGGGTTGTTTTGAGATATGCCAACACGCAAGGATGCATTGTTGAGCATTTTCTTGCTCTTGTGCATATTTTCAATACTAAAGCTATTACTTTGATGGAGTCTCTTAAGCAACTGTTTGTAGATAAGAAATTGTCCTTGTCAAAGTTGAGAGGTCAAGGATATGATGGGGCTTTGAATATGTGAGGTGAGTTTAATGGATTGCAAGCAATGATATTGAAAGAAAACTCTTCTGCAAGGTATATTCATTATTTCTCTCACCAAATTCAATTCAAATTGGTTGGTTGTTGGCGGAGCTAGCGAGCACTCAGATATTCTATGTTAAGAACTCCCACACCGTAGACACTTATTTGCCTTCTTCTAGCAATCCTTCTCATCATAGTTTCCCTTTCCACAGTACGTGCAAAAAACTTGAGTCGCTCCTCTTGGGACAATGCTTGAGCTTTGACATGGCCAAGGGTCGGGGTATGTCTCTCCTAGGGATTTTTTTTTTCTCAAAGTTTGCTCTCTGTGGGCCTAGGGTGTACATTGACTGAGATTTCACATTTGTCCTTCTCGCTTGGTGCATGTCCCGTAAGACATTTTTGGTTTCTTCCATTGTACAATCGGATTCGACGGCTGTGGCATAATTTTTTTAGATGTTGGGGCCACATCATCCTTCAACTCCAGCCTCAACCCTTGGATGAATCTCCTCTTGCGTTCACCATCAAATGAGATTCTCTTTCGTGCAAACTTAGAGAGTTAGGAAAACTTTGCCTCATACTCCGCTACACTCATTATGCCTTGCTTCAAGTTTATGAACTCCGCTTCTTTCCTTTCGTTAACTAAAGGTGGAATGTACTTCATCTTAAACTCCTTTTCAAAATTCTCCCAGGTACTGGGAGTTTCCTCCATGTCCCACTTCCTCTGCACTATGTTCCACCAATCTTACGCGGATCCTTCCAATTGGAATATGGCAAAACTCACCTTCTGTTCATCTGTGTATCCCAGGGCCCGGAAAGTCCGGGTCATTGTTTTTATCCAATTTTTATGACTTCATCATCTGGGCCACCGTTGAACCTAGGGGGATGAAACGTTTGAAATCGTTCCAGTGTATTATCCTCTGCCTACAGCCTTTGACTTCAATCCCTGAGAGGAGTTTGAGTTTGATTCCCTCTTTTTATCATGCGACTCAATATTTCATTAACTTGACTTGCAAACAACTCTATCCTAGTGTTTGGGGAATTTTGTCCCATTTGCGAGTTTGAACTTTCCCATTGTTCCCTTTCCATTGAAACCTATACTCAATAAATTAGATTATTATTATTATTATTTTGAGTGCTTGGATACGGATTATACTAATATTTATTTATTAATCCAAAAGAACACCATATAATTCACATAATATTTTACATTAGCTTCATAGTTCACCTAACTTTACACCACTTCAACCGAGCGACGTCCCCCAAAGCCAAAATTGGGACTCACTCTAGTCCTAATACTTATTTTACAACATGTTAGGCTTATTATCTTTCCAGTCTATCACTGGTTCCTAACCTTAACTCGCAGGATCTGTCGGGTGCAAAATTTTGGATCTGCAAGTACCAAAAGTCATATCTTATTACTACTACAGTTTGTTTTTTTACAACCCAGTCCTAATCGACCATTGAACTTTCAGTGGAGCCACCTCCTTCCTCTCGCTCGACTCCAGGGAATGCCCAGTTCACCAGATCATCCTGCAGTGTACCGAGAGTTTGATCCATTATACCCTGGGTTTCCCTAATGTGCCTCCAAATAGGTTCAATTAGTTGTCTATGATAAGCAGTCAGACCTCTCTGTAGCACTTGAGCATTTACCAGGGTTAGGTCCACTTCTCGAATGACTTCCTGTCGTTCTGTGTCCCACTTCAGTTCTTCAGTTGATCGTGTTCGGCAATCATCGCATTTGCCCTTGCCTCTTCTGCATCAGCATGCAAACACTGTTCCCACATGGCATCTTTCATTAATTGTTCATGGTTCTTGATGCTAAGGACCCTACTAATTAACTATGCCCGCTCTATGACTAAAGCGTGCACGACCCAATTTGGGTCGACGTGAGTCTCCACCCAATAAGAATTGTCTAAAATCTCAGTCCATGGAATGAACGTCTCCGGGGAAGCTCCAGAATATCTCCTTCCCTCAATGGTCCCATGAAAATCATTAGTTGCAACCTTTACGTCATCGTCCATCTATCGAAATAACAAACTTGTTAGTTTGACAGCTTTGACCCAACTAGCCTAAAACATATCTTATTCATAATTTATTCAGCTCTTCTAAAATATTTTTATTTAAGGTAAGTATGGGTTTGCCTTTACTTGTTTTGAAAATGTTCTGATACCACATCTGTAACACCCCCAAACCCATGACCTACCTGCTCAATGCAAGTATCGGGTCGAATATGAGCGTGCTACCAAGAATTATAGCATTAACGAGCAGATAAATTTTATGCGGAAGTAAATTTGAATACTTCAAAACCTAACTTACTATTACAGTGAAAGGATTAGTACATGTGTTGAACTAAAGTTTCACCTAATCGTTATAGATCAAAGTTCTAAAGGATCCGGTAAGGATCATTTCACGTTAATATAACTATTTTAAAATCTATCCGAAATATTTTTATGGACCACCCAGGATCCTTTCTCAAAATAAATAAAGGCACCAGTGCTATTTTCTGTTACAGTTCATTTGTACCTGAAAAGGGTTGTTTAACAAGCGTAAGCTCCTTGCTTAGTGAGGTTCTATCGTCACTATTTACCCAGTTAAGTTTTAGTGATCACAGAAAAAAAAATAGCCACATAAGTCCTAGCACACAGTAAAAGGATACAGGTGGTTAATGCCGAGTTGCTGTCAAGTGCCTATATGGAAACTCTGACTAACATACAAAGCATAACCTTTTCAGTAGTGCCCGGAGGCTATCAGTCCAGAATTCATTCTCCCCAATCACTCTAAATCAGATGTTCAATTACGAGCTCGTATCAGATCTAGATGGTTATGCTATCATACCAAAATCTCCATGTGTAGTGGATTTAATCAGGCGGTCAGGTCTATACCATTCCCAGTGACTTCAACCTAACTACAATTGCGTTAGGGACCCCAAAATCACAGACAAGTAATCAGATATCAGATAATTGAAGTTTGACCGGGCAAGATAAAGTACAAGCCAGTCATCCACATAAAATATCAGAACAGTTCATGCACTATATTTCACATTAATTGAGCATAATATAAATATATACTAACATATTTAAGTTTAACAGGCATAACCTTCTCTAGTGGTGTTCGAGTACTCACAATTTGAGTAAAGGGTGGTGAGATTTGAGTATAAGGTTCGGTGTAGGGTTTTGAGTAGATGGGTTCGAGTACAGGGGGTTCGAGTAGATTGTTCGAGTACAGGGGTTCGAGTAGTTGGGTTTGAGTACAGGGGGTTTGAGTAGATGGGTTCGAGTACAGGAGGTTCGAGTAGATGGGTTCGTGTACAGGGGGTTTGAGTAGAGGATTTTATTGGAGGAGGTTCAAGTGGTACGGGGATCAGGTCGTACTGAGTTCAAGTGGTATTAGTTTGAGTGGTGAGATTCGAGTGGCAAGGTTCAAGTGGTGAGGTATGAGGGGTACTGGTTCAATAGGTGAGGTTCAAGAGGTACGGGTTCAGTTGGTGAGGTTTGAGAGGTATTGGTTCAGTTGGTGAGGTTCGAGAGGTACGGGTTCAGTTGGCGAGGTTCGAGAGGTAAGGTTCAGTTGGTGAGGTTCAAGAGGTAAGGTTCGAGAGGTAAAGGTTCCAGTAGTACTAGTTCGAGAGAAGGGTTCGAGAGGTACTGATCCAGTTGGTGAGATTCGAGAGGTACGCTCTGGTAGCATCATATATATATATATATATATGTATATATGTAAATATATATATACTCAGTTTAATTCATTTCATGCTAAGGCGATGCAAACACTCACCTCAGTTATATATTTACATATATACATACTCAGTTTAATTCATTTCATGCTAAGGCGATGCAAACACTCACCTCAGTTAGACTTGGCTTGGGCAACCTCCATTTCTACGTTACTACCACTCAATCGTTGTTCTTATTTTGGTAAGAAAATATTTTAAGGCTGTAAGTTTGGGGAGGCAGTAATTGCCATTTATACTAGATGATGACATAGGTTTCTGACACCTAACACCTAAAATTTTATCCATTTAACCCTCATTTTGATAAGTTTTTATGTCCACTTACCCCAATTTCAATTTGGATAAGTTTTCATGTCCACTTGCCCGAATTTCACTTTGGATAAATTTCATGTCCACTTGCCCGAATTTCACCTTCCAGTATTATTTTTTTAATAAATGAAAATAGTCGAGGGAATTAGATAAGAGATTGAAATTTTTGGTTAAAATTTAGTTATTACATGCACACTGACTTCATTACGGTCGGGGTTTTCACAAGCCCGCCACCACCACCCCCCACTCTCCTCCATCGTCAGCCACCCCTACATTCCACCACCACCAAAGCTACCCCTCATCCCGACCAATCCCATCGTCCCGTTAACCTTCCCCCCACAACCTCTTTTGCCATTCCATCAGCTTTTCCTCCCCGCCGCTAACATTGATGCCACCCCCTGCTAGCATCACCCTAGCATTGTCAGCCTTCCCCCCCCCCACTCCTCAGCGTCGTCGCCCCCACCACCGATCAGCGTGAATTTTCAAAGATCAGGAATGAGGTGGAGTTGCATCAATTGGCAAACCATCCTCTCCGAGCAAACCCAACCTGATTGCCTTGCAAATCAAATCAGACCCGAAAACCATGTTGCTAGATATTCCCAATTATGGAAATCCCACTCATGGTTTCGGCGAATGCAAAGCAGAAACTCCCACCGATGTCCACCAGAATCAGGTAGTTTGATGCCGACAATAACACGATAGTTCTAGTGAAATGCAGCACCACCGTGGGAACCTTCACCTCCGTCTTCCCGGATAAATCGAAGCACGTGTCGATTTGGGAGAAATCCTTAACCCTTTGATTGAGAAAAATTCAAGAGAGGAGGGGGGAAGGCTGACGCAGGTGAGCAAGGTAAGAAGAAGAGGGAAGAAGAATGGGTTAGGGTTTAGGGTTATAATAGTCAATTCACTTTTTATACATTTTTTCTTTTATTTCTTCTAAGGGTAAAATGGTCTTTTCATCAAATTCCGGCCTCAAACTATCGGAAAAGGTTGTTTGCACATACACTAACTATTTAGGGTTACATTTGCACTTTCAATTATCATGGGGTTATATGTGCACTTTCATGAATTATGTAGGGTTATATATGCACTTCGCTCTTTAAATTAAGAATAAACCCAAAAACCGTTATATATACACTACTAGAAAATGAACCTATTACTTCACCCCTTTTACCTCGGTTTTTTGGTTAAGGGAAAAAAATTGAGGTAAGAAGTTCTTTTACCTCGGTTCTTTTTTTTGAAGTAAAACATATTTTTTACCTCGGTTAGAAAAACATATGTTAGTTTTTTTAAAACCGAGGTAAAAGCCTACCACTACCAACTTCCATTCTTTTTTAGAACGTCACTCTCACAGACATGAATGACCGATATCGTGTGCATGTCTGGCTTATCAACGTCGGTTATGAGACCGACGTCGCGTGTACCACTCGCAGACATGAAATGACTGACGTCACACGCATGTCTATCATGCAGACATCGATCATAAATGTGACCGACATCGCAAGTACCCCTCCCAGTCATGAAATGAACGACGTCCCATGCATATCTGGCTTACCGACGTTGATTATTATTGTGCCCGATGTTGCACGTACCTCTCGCAGACATGAAATAACCGACATCGCACGTATGTCTGGCTTATCGACATTGCACGTACCTCTCGGAGACACCTTGCAAGGCACATTTTAAAATAATTGAATATATATATATATATATATATGTGTGTATGTGTGTGTATTAATAATGTCATTTTCTTATTAAATAAAAATTTAATATTCAAATTTTTACGTAACTCCATTTATTTTTAATTTTAATTTTTTTTATAATTATACTTTTAACTACGACTTTATGTTTATATTTTCAAATTAAATAAACTAAATGTAGAGTTTGAGTAACACATGATCGAGATTTTAATAATGAAATTTAATGTTAAACAAAACTAAAATATAAATTTGTAATTTTTTTATGCTAATCCACTTCTTTTAAACTTTTTAAAGATTTTAAAACTATAATTTTAACTATGATTTTATGTTTATATTTTTCAAATGAAATAAATTAATGTAGAGTTCGAGTAATATGTGATTGAAGTCGAATATCAATAAATAAATTTTATGTTTTCACCGAATAAAGTTTTATATACTACTTATTCATAATTATATAAAATAAGTAATATAAAATTTGGTTGCTAGGTTAAATTTAACTACGAAATATCTCATTATTTCTAATACATTGCACGTATAACATATAAATATTTGCGAGGAAGGTGATTCGTACAAATTTAGTGATTAGATGGATGTGTCACTACTGGAAAACATGCACATGGGCACCGGTATCATGAGTTAATTACTCAATAACATGTACTAGCATTTTCCAACATTTAATCAAAAACTTTATTTCATATTTCTATATTTAGGCAAGAATAGCTTGTAGTTTGGAGCAATGGATAATAGGGTAACATAACTTTGGTCTGTAGTGTAATTTCCAATATTGTGTAGAAGTAATCAATGTTGACTTTCAAGGCCCTTCCGTTCACCCATACATGCCCAAATTGCAAATTTACAATCCTATAATATTTAATTTCATTTTGGTGTCTCCAATTTCGTGATTCGACAACTCCAACTTTCTTGGAGGGACCTCACTGCAAAAAGTAAAAAGTTTACTCGTAACTCCAAATTGAAATCCACTCGAACGTGATGCTACCATATACACCCTCATTGTATTTTTCAAGTTTGTAACGAAATATTTATCAATAATCGGGAATAAGAACATATCCAAAATCCTTTCTGATATTTCCTTTCTTACTCCTAATTATTTAACTCTAAGTTACTCTAGAACATGTACTACCGTTTTCCAACATTTCACCAAAAAAATAATTTATTTTTTTATATCTATATTAAGGCTAGAATAACAAAAATCATGTATTTTGGACCAATGGATAATGGGGTAAAACAATTTTGGGTCATAGTTAATTTTCCAAGATTGTGTAGAAGTAATCAATGTTGACTTTTGAGGCCCTTCCGTTCACCTACACATGCCCAAATTGAAAATTCACAATCTTATATTATTGAATTTTATTTTTGCAACGATAATTTTGTTATTCAAAAATTTCAACTTTCTTGGAGGGACCTAAGTGTAAAAAGTAAAAACTTTACTCGTAACTCCAAATTGAAATCCGCTTGAACGTGATGCTACCCTTATACACCCCCATTGTTTTTTTTTTCAAGTTTGTAACATAGTATTTATCAATAAACATTCACAAAAATATATTTGTAGACTTTTCTGATTTCCCTTTCTTACTTCTATATAACCAACTCTAAGTTACCCTAGAATATGTACTGGCGCTTTCCAACATTTTACCAAATTTTTTTATTTTTTATATCTATATTTAGGGAAGAATAACAAAAATTATGTATTTTGGAGCAATTGATAATGGGGTAACACAATTTTGGGCCATAGTGTAATTTTCCAAGACTATGTAGAAGTAATCAATGTTTACTTTTGAGGCCCTTTCGTTCACAAATACATGCCCAAATTGCAAATTTACAATCTTATATTATTAAATTTTATTTTTGCATCGACAATTTCATGATTCGACAATTCCAATTTTCTTGGAGGGACCTAAGTGCAAAAAGTAAAAACTTTACTCGTAACTCCAAATTGAAATCCGCTCGAATGTAATGCTACCCTTTACACCCCCGTTGTATTTTCCAAGTTTGTAACATAGTATTTATCAACAAACATGCACAAGAACGTATATGTAATCATTTCTTATTTCTCTCTCTTACTTCTAAGTAATAAACTCTAGGTTACTCTTGAATATGTAATAGCTCTTGAATATGTAATAGCGCTTTCCAACATTTTATCCCAAAAGTTTATTTATTTTCTATTTCTATATTTATGCAAGAATAACAAAAATCATGTATTTTAGAGAGAAGGATAATGTCGTAACTAAATTTTGGGCCATAGCGTAATTTTTCATAAATATGTTGGAGGCATTTCCGTTCATCCACTGTAACCCAACATTTTGAACACGCAATCGTCTCTTAATTCATTGCATTTTGGAGTCTTCAATTTTGTTATTCACAGGTAGAAAAAATTTCTTCATCATTTAAAAAATATATATCTTTCAATATTCACATTAAAATCTTTATTTCTATTCATAAACTAAGAACTAAAAAATCAACCCAAAAAATCTAAGCCATATGCCCAAACACTAATAGCATTAAAAACCTTGGCATACAACTACAAGAAGTCTTCTCCTTCCCCTTTAACATAACACAAACATCTCTCTCATTAAATTGCTAGCAGCCTTCTTTTCTACCTGTCACGCCATTGACCGTCGCTGCTCCACCGGAGACTTCTCTAGCGTTCTAGATCTGCATCTTCTATGTTGTGACACACGTCTTCTCCATTGTCACACGCATCTTCTACGGCCGGTCCGGCCTCCGTCGTCGAGCTCGATGCCACTGCTCCAGCCTCGTCGTAGAGCTCTGCCACGCAAGTCTCTCCATCTACCTCCACCCACCATCGACCTCTACCCACCATCGACCTCCGCCAGCTGTAGAGCTCAGACCTGAGCCACACCACGCCGCCACGCTCAAACCAAGCTCAGACCGCCGTCTCTGAGCTCAGATATGGGATTAGGTTCTAAAGAATTTTAGGGTTTTTTAAAATTTTTTGAGAGTTTCATGTTTTTGTTGATTATTTAATTACTGACTCTAATCTGGATGTTAAATTTTGTTAATGAAATTTAATATTAAGTTATATAAATTCTTATATTAACTGTCGAAAGCAAGACCGAAATTGGTTCTATTTTCGATAGATATTTTAATTCTCAAAATAATATGTGCGACGTTGCACCATTGTTGGTAGTGGTTTCGGTAAGACCGACAGCAGGTGCGGCGTCGCAAGCTGTGTTGGTCATAAACTTTTTACTTCGGTTTTTTGGGGTGCAACGTCGCACGAACAGAGTGAAAATGTACTTTTTACATCAATTTTGAACCGAGGTAAAAAGTATTCTTTTTTAACTTCACCCACATTTATCTTGTTTTTTTAGGGTTGAAAACCCGAGGTAGTAGGTGTTTTCTCTTGTAGTGATACGTTATACATATGTGAATTAATTAATATTTAGGTCGATTTTGTCATCCAACTAATACCAAATAGTCGAGGGGTCAAAATCATAATATTTTGAAGTATTAGAAGCGGTATTTAGATCATGCTACCGGTACTATAATTTATGCGAGAACTGAAATTGTTTAAAAAATTTTGATCTGTACAGGCGAAAAATAAAAATATTAGGGCACCGGTACGTTTTTTTTGGCACCAATTTTTATATTGATGCCCAACACTTAGACAATTTGTTTTGACTATTTCTCTCTGTCCAAGTGCAAAAATTAAAAATACCCACAAAGCAGCCTGGCGCAGCTGCTTTTATATGTAAAGGCACCGATATCCTTATAATGAGCACCGGTGTTTGTACCGGTGCTTAACACTTAGACAAATGTTTTGGCCAATTGCTCTATGTCCAACTCAAGAAATTAAAAATACCCTCAAAGCAGCCTGGCGCAACTGCTTTGATTTGTAAAGGAATCGATATCCTTTGATTGAGCACCAATTTTTGTACCGGTGCTCAACACTTAGACAACTTTTTTGGACAATTTCTCTATGTCCAACTCCAATATATAAAATGCGCTTCAAAGCAGTCACGCGCAGCTGCGCTTGAAAATAAACAACACAGGTACATTTATTCATAGGCACCGGTATTATACCCATTCTAGGTTCATCAGTACTAAAATATAAAATATTTCATCATAGGAACCGGTATGAAAACAGTTATAGCGGTGCAATTTCTTTCCCAATAAAAGCTCCAAAGTTAGGAACCGCCGTCAGTTCATCTTCCTTGACGGCGGTTCTTCTTTGTATTCCGCCATTAACGGCCGATCATCCCATTTCTGAAACATCTTTAACACTCAATAACACCCATTAATTTCCCTATTTACCCCGCCTTGTATAAAACCACAAGGGTTGACTGTTTTAGGAGCCAATACTGTTGCCTTTCGTCGCATTTTTCCTCCTCACCGGCAACCCATTTTTCACCACCACATTTTGGGCATTTCCTTGCTACCCTTCGGCAATACCCACACTATGATGGTCACAATAATCAAAGGTAAGTGTCCTTTTCACATGGTTGGTGATTTTTACTTTCTTAGCTCGAATCATTGCATGCGCATATCATGTTCGATGAATTTCCTAAGAGAACTTCAATGTCATTTTGGTGGATCCTCTATGTGTTTTGTGGTGAAGGATTCTGAGGTATTGTAAATTTGTTTGGATAGTAGAAAATTTTGGATTCCATGCTATGGATTCTTGGTGGATTATGGAATTTGGACTATGGATTATGGAATATGGTTATGGTTTATGGTTTATGAATGATGAATTATAGTCTATGGATTATGGATTATGGTTCTTGGATGATGGATTATGGAATATGGATTAGATTATGGTTCTCGAATTATGGAATACGGATTAGATTATGGTTCTCGGATTATGGATTATGGTTCTTGGATTATGGATTATAGAATATGGATTATGAATTATGGTTTATGGATTATGGATTATGGATTATGGATTATGGATTGCGATTATGACAATGGTTGATAGTGCAATGCTTTGTTGGCTCTTCGATGATAGATTATGGATTATGGATTTTACACTTAGATTTGGTTCTTCGATCATTATGGTTGTTGAGGGTTTGGATTATTGAAATATTTTGTATGATTGTGTTGTTAATGTCTTTTTACTGTGTATTGTAGATGCCTCCTAAAGCAAAGAAAGGCATTGGCATCGGTAAAAGAAAAAGGGGTGACATACAACCCAAAGGTGTGTCTGAAGAGCCCGTGACACCCGCTGTTCCGCTAAAAATTCAAATTGAGGAATTGGGTGAGACTTAAAAGTCAGATCACTCTCCAACGGATGAGGAGCCTCCGGTCAAAAAAGGTAACCAAAAGAGGATTGGAATCGACGATGTGACGAAGGCGGATGGAAAGAACAGAAAAGAATTCAACAAGTTTGAAATTGATAGTTGGTGCAAGGAACGTGGAATGTCCATGTGGCAATCTGTAATGCTTGCAAAGGAGAAGAATCCAGTACCGGTTATGTTCAATTTGAGTGACATGGTTTGCATAAAGAATTGGACCACGTGGACTGCATATTGTAACTATGCATTTCGGTGACGCATCAAGTTCGAGACTCATAGACACTAGAATAACATCCCGGATGGCACCAAGGAGGAGGCATGGAAGGATATCTTGGTAAGATCCATTCATACCTAATTTATTATAATTTCAATTGGTTTTTGCAAGCTTATGAAATTTATTGGGTAAATTCAATGCAGACAAGATTTGAGTTCAAGTAGAAAATGGCTGCAAAACAGCTACAAAATTTGAAAGGAGTGGTTTATATAGCGGCCGACAATGCCCACTGCAATTGAAAGTCCAAGATTGCAACGTAATACATCCATAAGGTGGCTGAAGGCAAAAACTAAATCAAACACAAACCATGGGAAAAATACAAGTGGATGGAAAAGGAGGAGTGAAACAAGTTCTACAAAATGAGGACGACACCAAAGTTTGAGGTAAGATGTTTATGATTAATATATTTTGCTTATATTGTGGTTTACATTACACTAACTTTACTTAATATTATTTGGATAGAAAATCAATGATAGGGCTAGCGGCCAATCGAAGCAGAAGAAATACACTCATCAGGCCGGTAGGAGTGGTCACCAGGTGATTCAGGCAACGATTGTCGAGGAATTGAAAGAAAATGAGAGAACCAAACTTGTTGCTGAGGGCTTCTCACAGGAGGAGATTGAGCATGAGCTGAGTAAAAGGAGTTTCAATGTTTGCAGATCATTGATCTACCTTGAGTCCTACAAGCTGCGGGATAAAAATAAATATACAAACCCGAAGGATAGGGTTGTCGCTGCTGATATCGTAAACTTTAATTTTTTTACTTATTCATAATTTTGGCCATTCATCGTAATGTATTTAACTTGCCCATAATCATAGATAAGGATGATCAAGGAGGCTGCTAGGGGCATATTAGTCCTGGAACCCAGGGAAGACATCTTGATAAAGGCGACCGATGTGGTATATCATCCAGGGAGGTACAGCGGAACACGGACCAACCTCCAAAAAAATGTCGTTGTACAGTATCTGACCCGCAGCCGAAGCAAATGGAGTAGCAACTCATCCCTCAAGCTAGAAATCCCCTAATATGGGACCTACTCAACAACCTATGGTCAAGGTGATGGTGGCATACCTTGACCAACTAATCAAGGAAATCCCAACTGCTGGAGGAGTTCAAATCCCAACAGGCATCGATGATCTAAATTCATTCATTGAGAAAGCTTTAGGCCAGGTCAGCACAACACAAACCAAGTCTGAGGGTGATCCTAGCGATGAGGAGGATGAGGAGGAGGTATATTTGAATTCCATTTAACATATGTGATCCCCGGTGTATATATTCATTTAATGTTTATTTGTTTTCTAACTCTTCCTCTATATTGCATGAAAGAATGAGGATAAGGTTTCTTTGTTTGTCAAGAAAATTGATGGGACAAGGACCATTGTGACAAAAGGGTTACTCCAAAAATCCCGCATAGCTATACTTCATCAGGCGGAGTTTCTCGTGTCCGAGTGTGTGAGCTAGTCTTCTTTGAAAAGGGTTGCCTTCCGCCAACTACAAATTCATGGATGTTCGTGAGGTTGTTGGACATGTGGTATATCGGCCAATGGGTTTGGTTGAAAAAAATGAGGTGCCCGCAACGGAAGAGGACACCAAAAAAGAAGAGTACCCCGCACAGGAAGAGAAGCCCAAAAAGGAAGAAGAGCCAGACGTGCCTGTGAATGCTTCTCCGGACAATGAATGGGAATTACTAGAGGTTCCCAACAACGATGAGGTAATCTAATTAAAATATTTTATACAAATAATTTAATATGTGCATATACCCAAAGTTCAATTGATATATTGCAAAGTGACATTGTTTTCCTATCACATGTAACAGCCTACCTTTACATCGTTGACATAGCCATTCAGTTCTACCACTAGCTACAGGGCGGGGAATGAGCATCCCACCGACTATGTCCCATTGAAGCCTCCAAAATTGGTAATCATTTTATACCACATTACTATTTTATTTCCACTCCTTCCTTGTACTTAATTCTTTCTATTTACACTTTGCACATGCAGATTATAAACAGGCATAAATTGACTGGGTATCCAATGATGAACGCATTCATCAAACATTACAATGAGGTGGCAAAAAAATAAACACAGAGGGGAGGGTTGCATATTACAACAGCTTTGAGGTATCCACAAATGCCAGACCTTACAAGACATGCTTGGATATCAAGAAATGTTGGAGTTTGGATGCAAGCATGGAAATTTTCATAGCATGACATAGATCTTGAACGCTCAGATAGATTTGTGGATGGGGTAAGATTCAAATTTGAAAATTTTCAACTTATAATTTCACATAAAATCAAAGACATAAATTGACTATTACTCTTACAGGGACTTATGGAAAAAAGTCGAAGGACACCAACATGGGCAGAATCCAATTTTGTGTCACGGACACAGAAAGGAGCGACACCAATTTTGAAGAAGATGATATCAAAAACCGGCTTGCCTCCGATTGGCAAACGATGGCTACGTCTAAAACTGACATTTATTTGCTACCCTACCTCAGGAAGTATGACACATTTTCATAATTTTTTAATTCAGAAAATGAACAATACTTCCTAAAATATTAACTTGTTACGAATGAACGCAGGTCACATTTGTTCATCATCATCATTTGTCCCAAAAAATGATGTTTTCACCTTGGACACAATGACTGGTGGTATAAAACCAGACGATTACGTCAGAAGCCAAATTATTTCCAAGTATTTCTATCAATTCAATTATACTCTTCATTCTTCCCTGCAAAGTATTAATATTCGTATTTGATAATAATATATTTGCAGGCTTGCATGTACATATGAAAGGGAGAAGAGGAAGAAGGTACCCCCAACATGTTTCACCTGGAAGATAACAAACATCAACGTAAGTTTTCATAAAAATATTTTACAAGTACTTAATATTTTTTTTCTTTTCTCCTTACACTAATTAAACATCGGGAATTGTTGTTTTCTATCTTAGCATTGAAAACAAGGAGGTTCCTGGGAGTGAAGCTACTATGTTATGCGGTTCCTGGAAGAGCTGGTCAATAACACAAGCTCAAGGAATATACTTGACGTAAGTATCACACATTGTAAACAAAAAAACAACAGTTCTACATTCATTTTCAGTACCCCATCCTACTAACTAACATCTAATCTAATCACAGGTTTTTCCATAGAACCAAGGATCATTACACGCATATGAAATTCAAGAGGTGGCAAAAACAATGGTGCGGGGCATGAATTGGTAAGAGTACTTAATGAACAATGATGTTTTTTTGCTTTTTTATACTTTCAATTGGGGATACATTTTCTTCAATAGTAAATCTACTATATTTCAATAGGTTCTGTGGAATTTATTTTATCCACTTTCCCCGTGGTTGATCCGGGATGGTGTATGAAAATTAACCAAAATTTTTTTATATTAAAACTAGCACCGGTATTTTAATTACAATTATACCGGTGCCATAATTTGTCCACGTTAAGAACCGAAGCTCCAAATTTCAACCGGTGCTATTTCTAGATACTATAGCGGTGCTTATTTAAAATGACCAAAATATTTTATACCGGTGCTAATAAATGCATTGCCGGTTCTATATAAAATCTGATTCTCAAAAAGTTCCGCACCGGTAGCCAATTACCATCCGGTGCTGAAACAAATGAGCACCAGTAGTATTTTTTAGATACTGGTCCAAATTTTGTAAGTGGTCTTTGGTTCTATAACATCGGCATGGAAATAAAAAAGCACCGGTATAAAAATAGATCCGGTGCTAAAAATAATGAGCAATCTGATTCGATGTACCAATGCTCAATATTTCTAACTGGTCATTGTTTCGTGAACATCGGTATGGAATAATCATGCATCGGTACAAATTAATCCGGAGCTCATTTTTATAGCACCGGTTGGCCATGGATAGATTCTGCCAGTACCTTTGTAATTATATACCGGTGACTATGGGGGTATTTTCAGTAGTGACCATGTTCCCACGTCACTTCAACTTGTGGACATTTTTACGAAAGGATTGTCTCGTCCTTCGTCTGAGCTTTTCAGGCCCAAATTTTGCGTCTTTAAGCATTCGACACTTTACTTGAGGAGGTGTTAGAATAGAACATTCTATATATTAGATTGGGTTCAAATATTTACAAGTATACTATTTATGTACTGTATTTATTATCTCAATAATTGAATCAAGAGAATTCACTTCTACAATCACTCGTCATACACGAATCACATGAGACATGTGTTTGGTTTTAGGAACTTCATGAGACATGATATTAAACAATGGTCTTGATAATGGAGTATTTTATAGGAAGTTGGTTTACCCAACCAACTCAATATACGTATCTTAAATATTATTATGGGACACCGTTAGTAAATTTATAGCACATACATTTCTTTCAGTTGTCATTTATTGTAAGAGACAATGATGAATTTGACACCCACTATTAGGTAAAAGTACATTTTTTAATATTATTTTTTTGTAAATTATTCTTAAAATATTTTCACATTACTATAAATTGCTCAGTTGATTATCACATGCTATTAGTTAGTTTAAGTGAGGCAACATTGAATTGACCTCTCTAGTTAGTGGTGATAGTGTCACTATTATGAAGCAGAAATATGGAAAGCAAGAATGACTTTAAAGCCGATGAGTATGGTTGAATTGGTGATGTTCAGAACACGGGTGGAGGAAACATTGGAGAAGGAAGTAGAGAAATTTTTTTTAAAATAATGTAACCTCAAAAGTTAAATTGTAATTTTTTAATTCTTAGTAACTGTTGACGGGTTCGTTAATTTATAATTAAAATGTGTTATGTCCTATAAAGGAACCATTTGGAACATTTTGTGATAATTCGAGAACCTTCTAGAAACATAGTGTAAAGAGAGGAACAAAACTTATACTCCCTCCGTCCTAGATTAAGTTGCACAAGATCAAAGATTCAGTCAAACTAAGAAAACATTGACTACATATTTGAATAGATATATAAACAATTATATTGTTGTATGCGGTATCGTTGGGTTTGTCATAACAAGTAGTTTCTAAAAAGTAAAATTTTGTTTACCAATATTATACATACTTAAATATATTAATGGTCAAACGTGTGTATTGGAGACTGTGAAAAAGATTCTGTGCAATTGAATATGAGACAGAGAGAGTAATTTTAGCTAAAAGTGAGCAAATAAACTGTCACTTTCTTTTTATTATAATGTAATGAATTGCTTTCTTAATTTTTTAAACTTAACCCAAAAAATTAAAAAGAAATGCCGTATTTGATGTATTCTAAGAACATCATATACTAATTGCTGAATATAAAACCGGCAATGTTTTGGTTGGATGACTCACGCATGTGAGGTTGAGTCAAGATTTTTTTTTACAATATATGTTTACGAAGTGTTTGTTTTGATATTGTAATAGTATGAATTTTTAAATAGTCCCATAAAGAATTGAATCGCACACGTTACATTTCTGTATGACGAAAACTCTGAATTTAGACAATATATATAAATTCCAATTAAAGTTTAAAAATCAAAACCAACTCTTTCAACTATGGATGTAAGTTTGGAGAAGAAATGAGAATGGTATTATGTGTTGATTTTCATTCACTGGGAGAATTGTATATGTAGAGAAAAGAAAGAAAAAAAATATATATATATATATATATGTAGAGTTTACATGTTAACAAGATAAGAATGAATCCCTTTGATTAAGGGATTGATAGGTATAAACAAGAACTATATATGTTCTTATCGTGGCTGGAAAAGCACGCAGGTTCACCCAATTGAAGTAATTTAAGGCTTCATGACCAGCCTTTTTACAGATTTGGCAGAGAAGGCGAGTGCTATCTCCTGCAGCATCACCGGACGAGGACTAGTCCCGGTCTGGACGCTCCACCAAGAGCTCTGAGCGTTGCTGCCACTGACCAGATGACCAGGAAACAACATTAGCGGTCGAATTTTGCAGCAAAGGGGCATCATCCTCCTGGCGGGACTAATCCTACAGGAGAATCCCAAGCAACTCATCGGAGAAGAGTGGCTCGATTCGCAGGGATAAGGCAGATCGGAGAGCAGAACATTGGGAGCCGAGACCATGGAGTAAATACCCAACAAAGTCAACATCGGAATCTTCATAGAGGCATTCTGACAACGAATCCACAAGAGCTCGCTTTTTCTTGAAATAATCACAAACAGAGAGAGAGAGAGAGATGGAGCCTTTAGGTAGAGATTATAGTTGATGTCGGAGGTGCATTTGCTTAGTGTTTTTCTGAGCATGGAAGGTGCAGGAAAGGATCGTCCAAGCTTCTGATGTGGTGGTGGCACGAGCAACAATGCTAAGAAGTGGCGTCGAAAGAGTGGACCGTATCCACAGAAGACAAGCCTGTCTCTCTTCATCCAAGCTGTGCACTCAGGATTTGCAATCGTCTTGGTCGGAGTACCAGTGGTCGGGTCCAATGGATTGGAGGGCCGGCGTGATGATGGTCGCTGGTGGTGGTGTGACGTCGGAGAGGAATGAGTCGAGGGCACAATGCACTGTGCTGCGCCAAAGGGCATAGTTCGAGCGATCGAGTTGAATTACCAGGTTGGGAAAATTGAAGGTGGGGTTCTGGGAATCAGAACCAGCCGAGGCAAGAACGAGTATGTTGGTGGTGTTGATTGAATTGGATGACATAGTATGATCGAGGTTAGGCTGATACCATGTAAGTTTAGAGAAGAAATGAGAATGATTTTCTGTGTTGATTTTCATTCACTGAGAGAATCGTATATGTAGAGTTTACATGTTTACAAGATAAGAATGGATCCCTTTGATTAAGGGATTGATACGTATAATATATCTACTTATCATATACGAGAAATATATATGTTAACAATCGAAAACCATATAAACGTCTTATAATTAGTTCAGACATCACTAATTCATCTAGAACCCAATTAGATTGCATCCCGTCTCCTTCCCTGTGACCTGCAAGACAGAGCCCCGGAAATATCCGGGAGAAGGCCCTCTGATGGTAAAGTCAGTGACTGATATCGGAAAGAGGGAATAATAGTGAGTGAATCGAAATGAATGACATACCTTTATATTTATACTAATTAAACCTTAACAGTTATAGCCTTTAACCTCAATTTTTATTAAATTCGTACTAAATGACAATCTTGTCCAATTCATGACTAAACCCTATTGGGCCAAGCCAACCCAAAGATATGATTTAATGAGTTGAGCTACGGCCCAACTCTAGCTTCATAAGAGTATCATCAAAAGCACTCATAGAACTCGAGGCATGATGATTACGTTCGAGTATTTGAATAAACTTAACTTCAAATACATTAACATTATGCGAATGCCTTAGTTCTCTTAATATCATATCCTCGAATATGTCGAGTTTTCCTCCCTTGCTCGAAGGATCTCTCAAAATCTTGTGCTTCCGAGCTACATATTTTCTTTTAAAGGGGGAATTTAATATCAAGCCCCCAACATTGATAATCGGCTAAGTAAAAAATTTGAGATTCATAAAACAAGGCTTAGAGCAAGCATATAACGCTTGTTCCATTGTTCTTTACTCAAAGTATGCACCAAAAAGATGACTTAGACTAAAGACTTTCAAGACTAAAGGGTTTCAACACTTGGTTCTCTTTGTCCAAGATTAAGGAATTTATTTTCGTTGTCATTGTAGTGTATGAACCTGAAGGAATCATTAGAAAAGTTTTGTTATCATTCGACTATGACAAACCCTCGAGTTTATGAGAGTTATGCAGGACTTAACGAACGCCAACGAGGATTTAGAATCCTGGTGCAATAATAGTCACCCAACCATACGAAGTTTCAAGCTTGCATTAATGAGGTGGTGGAGCAAAACAAGTATGTAAAGGAAGAAATAAATGCTTTCAAGGTACTCTCGAAGCCCGTGATATGATATTTGAAGGTATTACACAATACTTTTTACCTCAGGGGTGTTATTCCCGATGAAACTCCATCATCGAGGATCTCCTAGGGTCTTCGAGAGAGTTTATTCATGTAGCATATATATTATTTGATGTGTCCTTTGACTTTTGGTAGTGGTCTCCTTGAGTTCGCTACCCCCCCTCAGTCAAATGACACTAGTCTCCTTGTTTTCGAAGAAGAATCACTCATTCCTACAATATTTTGTCATCACTTCCTTTTGGCCATTCGTATCTCAAAATATTGTAACCAAAGTTATCGTGACCATATAGAGATAATACATTTAAATTGCCCCCTAGGGGTTATAAAATATTTGTGCGCCTTTAATTCTCTTCACTGTATTCATGAAGTTAGCTTACCGTTTGTTTAGCTTTTTAAAGCTCGATATAGGTAGGAGCAATCAAGTAGCCTAAGTCATTAGAGGATCAAATTTGCATATTGCATGTAAATTCAACTTCTTCTTCTTTGAGAAACCTTCGAGGGAGGGGGAGAAAATATTCGAGAACCCCCTATGGAAGAAGAGAAGTGATGGCCCCCGGCCCCCAATCCTCGAGAGAGTGGGGGTAATATTCTATAGCTATTCTATAGCCCCCCCCCCCCTATGGAGGATAATATTCAATAGCCCCCCGTGGGGGATAAGAAGTAATAACCCCCAGCCCCTAATCCTCAAGAGGGGGTGGGGATGGGGTTGTCGATACCATCGATAACTGAGTTCTTATTACTCTATTTTATCATATATGCCGTAAGTGGGAGTTGGCAAACAATATAAGAACTAGTTGCAGTGTTTCACATACAATTTAAACAGTTCAAATGCAGTGTAGAACATGCAATGTAATATTGAGTCTTTCTTTTTATGAAGACAGAAATTCCTCGAGGGTACCTGAAGGGGGAGAAGAAAGTATTCACAAGGAAACATCTTCTACCCTCGACCTCGAGACTATGGAAGAAAATATTCGAGAGCCCCCTTGGAGGAAGAGATTCGAGAGCCCCCAGTGGAGGAAGGGAATCAATAGCCCCCTGCCCCCAATGGGTCTTGGTCGTTAACGGGGATTCTACATTCACTACCTTCGGGTCAAGGGGTCTCTCGAATATAAATATCCTATTTGACCGTCGATCCTTATAGTTTCCATGTACTAATGCACATAGTTTTATATTATGTTTACAATTATATTCATCCTCAAATGTTGCATTTTATTTACTCGACCCTCGAGCATATTTATATGCAATGTTGAAAATAAAGGTAACTCGAGCGCATCGCAAGGCTTTCCTTTTATTTTCATTATTTGCAGCGATGGCATAAGAAGTATGAATAAAATGTGAAGCACGTAGCCCACCACTTGTCATCGATTGCAGCGTATAGCCTATAAAATTGGAATTAATATTAGGAGTGCATCCTATCAACGTACAACTTAAAGCATCACCGTAATGCGTAGCATACGAGGCTGGATTTATTACAACAAGTGTCATTTATTAGTATTTCATTTAAACCATCTGTCGCAGTGCATAACATACAAGGCTGGAAACTATACAAAGAGTGCCACTTATCAGCTTTTCACTAGGTTCATCAGCCTAATCTGGGAAAATGTACTCGAGCTTTAAGCTCGAGTCCTCAGCCTTAGCTAGAAAGATATACGAGAGCTTTTAGTCTGAGTCCTCAGCCTTAGCTAGAACAATATATGAGAGCCTTTAGCTCGAGTCCTCAGGCTTAGCTAGAATAATATACGAGAGCTTTTAGCTCGAGTCCTCAACCTTAGCTGGAACAATATACGAGAGGTTTTAGCTCGAGTCCTCATGCTTAGTTGGAACATTATACGAGAGCTTTTAGCTCGATTCCTCAGCCTTAGTTGGAATAATATACAAGAGCTTTTAGCTTGAGTCCTCAGGCTTAGCTGGAACAATATACAAGAGCTTTTAGCTCGAGTCCTCAGCCTTAACTGGAATAATATAAAAGAGTTCATAGCTCAGGTCTACAGCCTTAGCTGAAATAATATATAGGACCTCATTCCTCGGGTCTACATCCTTGGAATAATATATAAGAGCTCATAGCTCAAGTCTACAGCCTTAGCAGGAATAATGTTCAAGAGCTTGTAGCTTGAATCTACAGCCTTAACTGGAATAATATATAAGAGCTCTTGGCTCGTATCTTCGAATCATTGATTAAGAGCGGGAGCATAACCGTCAGACTTGGCCTTATCGGCGCAAGAGAAATAACCGTTGAACTTGGTCTTTTCGACATAATTGAATAACACTCTGACATGATAGCACTGTTGCCTCTGAAGATAATGAGACACACGTCTTCTCCGTCATCTCACGCATCTTCTACGGCGATCCAGCCTCCATCATCGATTTGTCTACCTCCATCATCTTCTCCGGCCGGTCCAGCCTCCGTCATCGAGCTCGACGCCACTGCTACAGGTTCGTCGTTTAGCTCTGCCATGCAAGTCTCTCCATCGACCTCCACCCACCATTAACCTCCGCCAGCCGTAGAGCTCAGACCTGGGCCACACCATGCCGCCACGCTCAAACCTAGCTCAGACCGCCGTCTCTGAGCTTAGATATGGGATTAGGTTCTTAAGAATTTTAGGGTTTTTTAAAATTTTTTGAGAGTTTCATGTTTTTGTTAATTATTTAATTACTGACTCTAATCTGGATGTTAAATTTCGTTAATGAAATTTAATATTAAGTTATAAAAATTCTTATATTAACTGCTAAAAGCAAAACCGAAATTAGTTCTATTTTCGATAGATTTTTTAATTCTCAAAATAATATATGTGACTTTGCACCATTGTTGGTAGTGGTTTTGGTAAGACGGGCAGCAGGTGCAGCGTCGCAAGCTGTGTTGGTCATAAAGTTTTACTTCGGTTTTTTGGGGTGCAACGTCGCACGAACCGAGGTAAAATGTACTTTTTACATCAATTTTGAATCGAGGTAAAAAGTATTCTTTTTTTACTTCACCCACATTTATCTTGTTTTTTTAGGGTTGAAAACCTGAGGT
Source organism: Rubia yunnanensis (assembly GCA_037428765.1). Classification (NCBI taxonomy): domain Eukaryota; kingdom Viridiplantae; phylum Streptophyta; class Magnoliopsida; order Gentianales; family Rubiaceae; genus Rubia; species Rubia yunnanensis. Next base: position 95,262,266 of record CM075065.1, read on the forward strand.
AGTAGGTGCTTTCTCTTGTAGTGATACGTTATACATATGTGAATTAATTAATATTTAGGTCGATTCTCTCATCCAACTAATACCAAATAGTCGGGGGATTAAAATCATAATATTTTGAAGTATTAGAAACGGTATTTAGATCATGCTACCGGTACTATAATTTATGCGAGAACTGAAATTGTTTAAAAAAAAATTGATCTGTACAGGCGAAAAATAAAAATATTAGGGCACCGGTATGTTTTTTTTTTGCACTAATTTTTATACTGATGCCCAACACTTAGACAATTTGTTTTGACTATTTCTCTCTGTCCAAGTGTAAAAATTAAAAATACCCTCAAAGCAGGATGGCGCAGCTGCTTTTATATGTAATGGCACCGATATCCTTACAATGAGCACCGATGTTTGTACCGGTGCTTAACACTTAGAAAAATATTTTGGCCAATTGCTCTATGTCCAACTCAAGAAATTAAAAATACCCTCAAAGCAGTCTGGCGCAGCTGCTTTGATTTGTAAAGGAATCGATATCCTTAGATTGAGCACCAATTTTTGTACCGGTGCTCAACACTTAGACAACTTTTTTGGACAATTTCTCTATGTCCAACTCCAAAATATAAAATGCGCCTCAAAGCAGACACGTGCAGCTGCGCTTGAAAATAAACAACACCGGTACATTTATTCATAGGCACCGGTATTATATCCATTCTAGGTTCATCAGTACTAAAATAAAAAATATTTCATCATAGGAACCGGTATGAAAACAGTTATAGCGGTGCAATTTCTTTCCCAATAAAAGCTCCAAAGTTAGGAACCGTCGTCAGTTCATCTTCCTTGACGGCGGTTCTTCTTTGTATTCCACCATTAACGGTCGATCATCCCACGTCTCAAGCATCTTTAACACTCAATAACTCTCATTAATTTCCCTATTTACCTTGCCTTGTATAAAACCACAAGGGTTGACTGTTTTAGGAGCCAATACTGTTGCCTTTTGTCGCATTTTTCCTCCTCACCGGCAACCCATTTTTCACCACCACATTTTTGGCATTTCCTTGCTACCCTTCGGCAATACCCACACTATAATGGTCACAATAATCAAAGGTAGGTGTCCTTTTCACATTGCATGTGTACAACAGTTGGTGATTTTTACTTTCTTAGCTCGAATCATTGCATGTGCATATCATGTTCGATGAATTTCCTAAGAGAACTTTAATGTCATTGTGGTGGATCCTCTATGTGTTTTGTGGTGAAGGATTCTGATGTATTGTATATTTGTTTGGATAGTAGAAAATTTTGGATTCCATGCTATGGATTCTTGGTGGATTATGGAATTTGGACTATGGATTATGGAATATGGTTATGGTTTATGGTTTATGAATTATGAATTATAGTCTATGGATTATGGATTATGGTTCTTGGATTATGGATTATGGAATATGGAATATTGATTAGATTATGGTTCTCGAATTATGGACTATGGATTAGATTATGGTTCTCGGATTATGGATTATGGATTATGGTTCTTCGATTATGGATTATAGAATATGGATTATGAATTATGGTTTATGGATTATGGATTGCGATTATGACAATGGTTGATAGTGCAATGCTTTGTTGACTCTTCGATGATAGATTATGGATTTTACACTTTGCGTTTGTGGCTGACTGATATTGCTCATCATCATTTAGCTATTGCATTCATTTTTCTCATTGATGGTCATATGTATAGAACGAATTTCGGAATTGGGCACAGTATGAAAGACCTTTTAGATGCACATATTCCGCCGGGTGGGCGATTGGGACGTGGGCATAGGGGTCTTTATGATGCAATCAATAATTCGCTCCATTTTCAATTAGGCCTTCCATCATTATGGTTGTTGTGGGTTTGGATTATTGAAATATTTTGTATGATTGTGTTGTTAATGTCTTTTTATTGTGTATTGTAGATGCCTCCTAAAGCAAAGAAAGGCACTGGCATCGGCAAAAGAAAAAGGGGTGACATACAACCCAAGGTGTGTCTGAAGAGCCCGTGACACCCACCGTTCCGCTAAAAATTCAAATTGAGGAATTGGGTGAGACTTAAGAGTCAGATCACTCTCCAACGGACGAGGAGCCTCCGGTCAAAAAAGGTAACCAAAAGTGGAACGGAATCGATGATGTGACGAAGGCGGATGGAAAGAACAGAAAAGAATTCAACAAGTTTGAAATTGATAGTTGGTGCAAGGAACGTGGAATGTCCATGTGGCAATCTGTAATGCTTGCAAAGGAGAAGAATCCAGTACCGGTTATGTTCAATTTGAGTGACATGTTTTGCATAAAGAATTTGACCACGTGGACTGCATATTGTAACTATGCATTTCGGTGGTGCATCAAGTTCGAGACTCATAGACACTAGAATAACATCCCAGATGGCACCAAGGAGGAGGCATGGAAGGATATCTTGGTAAGATCCATTCATACCTAATTTATTATAATTTCAATTGGTTTTTGCAAGTTTATGAAATTTATTGGGTAAATTCAATGCAGACAAGATTTGAGTTCAAGCACAAAATGGCTGCAAAACAGCTACAAAATTTGAAAGGAGTGGTTTATATAGCGGCCGACAATGCCCACTGCAATTGAAAGGCCAAGATTGCAACGAAATACATCCATAAGGTGGCTAACGGAAAAAACAAAATCAAACACAAACCATGGGAAAAATACAAGTGGATGGAAAAGGAGGAGTGAAACAAGTTCTACAAAATGAGGACGACACCAAAGTTTGAGGTAATATGTTTATGATTAATCTTTTTTGCTTATATTGTGGTTTACATTACACTAACTTTACTTAATATGATTTGGATAGAAAATCAATGACAGGGCTAGCGGCCAATCAAAGCAGAAGAAATACACTCATCGGGCCGGTAGGAGCGGTCACCGAGTGACTCAGGCAACGATTGTTGAGGAATTGAAAGAAAATGAGAGAACCAAACTTGTTGCTGAGGGCATCTCACAGGAGGATATTGAGCATGAGCTGAGTAAAAGGAGTTTCAATTTTTGTAGGTCATTGGTCTACCTTGAGTTCTACAAGCTGCGGGATAAGAATAAATATACAAACCCGAAGGACAGGGTTGTCGTTGCTGAAATCGTAAGCTTTAATTTTTTTACTTATTCATAGTTTTGGCTATTCATCGTAATGTATTTAACTTGCCCATAATCATAGATAAGGATGATCAAGGAGACTGCTAGGGGCATATTAGTCCTGGAACCCAGGGAGGACATCTTGATAAAGGCGACCGATGTGGTATATCACCCAGGGAGGTACAAGGGTACACGAACCAACCTCCGAAAAAATGTCGTTGTACCGTATCTGACCCACAGCCAAAGCAAATGTAGTAGTAACTCATCCCTCAAGCTAGAAATCCCTTAAGATGGGACCTACTCAACAACCTATGGTCATGGTGATGGTGGCATACCTTGACCAACTAATCAAGGGAATCCCAACTGCTGGAGGAGTTCAAATCCCAACAAGCATCGATGATCTGAATTCATTCATTGAGAAAGCGTTAGGCCAGGTCAGCACGACACAAACCAAGTCTGAGGGTGATCCTAGCGATGAGGAGGATAAGGAGGAGGTATATTTGAATTCCATTTAACATATGTGATCCCCGGTGTATATATTCATTTAATGTTTATTTGTTTTCTAACAACTCTTCCTCTATATTGCATGAAAGAATGGGGATAAGGTTTCTTTGTTTGTCAAGAAAATTGATGGGACAAGGACCATTGTGACAAAAGGGTTACTCCAAAAATCCCGCCATAGCTATACTTCACCAGGCGGAGTTTCTCGTGTCCGAGTGTGTGAGCTAGTCTTCTTTGAAAAGGGTTGCTTTCCGCCAACTACAAATTCATGGATGTTCGTGAGGTTGTTGGACATGTGGTATATTGGCCAATGGGTTTGGTTGAAAAAAATGAGGTGCCCGCGACGGAAGAGGACACCAAAAAAGAAGAGTACCCCGCACAGGAAGAGAATCCCAAAAAGGAAGAAGAGCCAGACGTGCCTGTGAATGCTTCTCCGGACAATGAATGGGAATTACTAGAGGTTTCCAACAACGATGAGGTAATCTAATGAAAATATTTTATACAAATAATTTAATATGTGCATATACACAAAGTTCAATTGATATATTGCAAAGTGACATTGTTTTCCTATCACATGTAACAACCTACCTTTACATCGTTGACGCAGCCATTCAGTTCTACCACCAGCTACAGGGCGGGGAATGAGCATCCCACTGACTATGTCCCATTGAAGCCTCTGAAATTGGTAATCATTTTATACCACATTACTATTTTATTTCCACTCCTTCCTTGTACTTAATTCTTTCTATTTACACTTTGCACATGCAGATTATAAACAGGCATAAATTGACTGGGTATCCAATGATGAACGCATTCATCAAATATTACAATGAGGTGGCAAAAAAAATAAACACAAAGGGGAGGGTTGCATATTACAACAGCTTTGAGGTATCCACAATTGCCCGACCTTACAAGACGTGCTTCGATATCAAGAAATGTTGGAGTTTGGATGCAAGCTTGGAAATTTTCATAGCATGACATAGATCTTGAACGCTCAGATAGATTTGTGGACGGGGTAAGCCTCAAATTTGAAAATTTTCAACTTATAATTTCACATAAAATCAAAGACATAAATTAACTATTACTCTTACAGGGACTTATGGAAAAAAGGCGAAGGATACCAACATGGGCAGAATCCAATTTTGTGTACCGGACACAGAAATGAGCGACACTAATTTTGAAGAAGATGATATCAAAAAATGGCTTGCCTCCGATTGGGAAACGATGGCTACATCTAAAACTGACATTTATTTGCTACCCTACCTCAGGAAGTATGACACATTTTCCTAATTTTTTAATTCAGAAAATGAACAATGATTCCTAAAATATTAACTTGTTACGAATGAACGCGGGTCACATTTGTTCATCATCATCATTTGTCCCAAAAAATGATGTTTTCACCTTGGACACAATGACCGGTGGTATAAAACCAGACGATTACGTCAGAAGCCAAATTATTTCCAAGTATTTCTATCAATTCAATTATACTCTTCATTCTTCCCTGCAAAGTATTAATATTCGTATTTGATAATAATATATTTGCAGGCTTGCATGTACATATGAAAGGGAGAAGAGGAAGAAGGTACCCCCAACAGGTTTCGCCTGGAAGATAACAAACATCAACGTAAGTTTTCATAAAAATATTTTACAAGTACTTAATATTTTTTCTTTTCTCCTTACACTAATTAAACATCGGGAATTGTTGTTTTCTATCTTAGCATCGCAAACAAGGAGGTTCCTAGGAGTGAAGCTACTATGTTATGCGGTTCCTGGAAGAGCTGGTCAATAACACAAGCTCAAGGAATATACTTGACGTAAGTATCACACATTGTAAACAAAAAAACAACAGTTCTACATTCATTTTCAGTACCCCATCCTACTAACTAACATCTAATCTAATCACAGGTTTTTCTATAGAACCAAGGATCATTACTCGCATATGAAATTCAAGAGGTGGCAAAAAAAATGGTGCGGGGCATGAATTGGTAAGAGTACTTAATGAACAATGATGTTTTTTTTGCTTTTTTATACTTTCAATTGGGGATACATTTTCTTCAATAGTAAATCTACTATATTTCAATAGGTTCTGTGGAATTTATTTTATCCACTTTCCCCGTGGTTGATCCGGGATGGTGTATGAAAATTACCCAACTTTTTTTATATTAAAACTAGCACCGGTATTTTAATTACAATCATACCGGTGCCATAATTTGTCCACGTTAAGAACCGAAGCTCCAAATTTCAACCGGTGCTATTTCTAGATACTATACCGGTGCTTATTTAAAATGACCAAAATATTTTATACCGGTGCTAATAAATGCACTGCCGGTTCTATCTAAAATCTGATTCTCAAAAAGTTTCGCACCGGTAGCCAATTACCATCCGGTGCTGAAACAAATGAGCACCAGTAGTATTTTTTAGATACTGGTCCAAATTTTGTAAGTGGTCTTTGGTTCTATAACTCCGGCATGGAAATAAATAAGCATCGGTATAAAAATAGATCCGGTGCTAAAAATAATGAGCAATCTGATTCGATGTACCAATGCTCAATATTTGTAACTGGTCATTGTTTCGTGAACATCGGTATGGAATAATCATGCACCGGTATAAAATAATCCGGAGCTCATTTTTATAGCACCGGTTGCCCATGGGTAGATTCTGCCAGTACCTTTGTAATTATATACCGGTGACTATGGGGGTATTTTCAGTGTGACCATGTTCCCACGTCACTTCAACTTGTGGATATTTTTACGAAAGGATTGTCTCGTCCTTTGTCTGAGCTTTTCAGGTCCAAATTTTGCGTCTTTAAGCATTCGACACTTTACTTGAGGAGGTGTTAGAATAGAACATTCTAGATATTATATTGGGTTCGAATATTTACAAGGATACTATTTATGTACTGTATTTATTATCTCAACAATCGAATCAAGAGAATTCACTTCTACAATCACTCGTCATACACGAATCACATGAGACATGTGTTTGGTTTTAGGAACTTCATGAGACATGATATTAAACAATGGTCTTGATAATGGAGTATTTTATAGGAAGTTGGTTTACCCAACCAACTCAATATACGTATCTTAAATATTATTATGGGACACCGTTAGTAAATTTATAGCACATACATTTCTTTCAGTTGTCATTTATTGTAAGAGACAATGATGAATTTGATACCCACTATTAGGTAAAATTACATTTTTTAATATTATTTTTTTGTAAATTATTCTTAAAATATTTTCACATTACTATAAATTGCTCACAGTTAATTCTCACATGCTATTAGTTAGTTTAAGTGAGGCAACATTGAATTGACCTCTCCAGTTAGTGGTGATAGTGTCACTATTATGAAGCAAAAATATGGAAAGCAAGAATGACTTTAGAGCCGATGAGTATGGTTGAATTGGTGATGTTCAGAACACGGGTGGAGGAGACATTGGAGAAGGAAGTAGAGAAATTTTTTTTTAAATAATGTAACCTCAAAAGTTAAATTGTAATTTTTAAATTCTTAGTAACTGTTGACGGGTTCGTTAATTTATAATTAAAATGTGTTATGTCCTATAAAGGAACCATTTGGAACATTTTGTAATAATTCGAGAACCTTCTAGAAACATAGTGTAAAAAGAGGAACAAAACTTATACTCCCTCCGTCCTAGATTAAGTTGCACAAGATCAAAGATTCAGTCAAATTAAGAAAACATTGACTACATATTTGAATAGATATATAAACAATTATATTGTTGTATGCGGTATCGTTGGATTTGTCATAACAAGTAGTTTCTAGAAAGTAAAATTTTGTTTACCAATATTATACATACTTAAATATATTAATGGTCAAACGTGTGTATTGGAAACTGTGAAAAAGATTCTGTGCAATTGAATATGAGACAGAGAGTAATTTTTAGCTAAAAGTGAGCAAATAAATTGTCATTTTCTTTTTATTATAATGTAATGAATTGTTTTCTTAATTTTTTAAACTTAACCCAAAAGTTTAAAAAGAAATGCCGTATTTGATGTATCCTAAGAACATCATATACTAATTGCTGAATATAAAACCGGCAATGTTTTGGTTGGATGACTCACACATGTGAGGTTGAGTCAAGATTTTTTTACAATATATGCTTACGAAGTGTTTGTTTTGATATTGTAATAGTATGAATTTTTAAATAGTCCCATAAAGAATTGAATCGCACACGTTACATTTCTTTATGACGATAACTCTGAATTTAGACAATATATATAAATTCCAATTAAAGTTTAAAAATCAAAACCAACTCTTTCAACTATGGATGTAAGTTTGGAGAAGAAATGATAATGGTTTTCTGTGTTGATTTTCATTCACTGGGAGAATTGTATATGTAGAGTTTACATGTTAACAAGATAAGAATGAATCCCTTTGATTATGGGATTGATAGGTATAAACAAGAACTATATATGTTCTTATCGTGGCTGGAAAAGCACGCAGGTTCACCCGATTGAAGCAATTTAAGGCTTCATGACCAGCCTTTTTACAGATTTGGCAGAGAAGGCGAGTGCTATCTCCTGCAGCGTCACCGGACGAGGACTAGTCCCGGTCTGGACGCTCCACCAAGCACTCTGAGCGTTGCTTCCACTGACCAGATGACCAGGAAACAGCATTAGCGGTCAAATTTTGTAGCAAAGGGGCATCATCCTCCTGGCGGGACTAATCCTACAGGAGAATCCCGAGCAACTCATCGGAGAAGAGTGGCTCGATTCGCAGGGATAAGGCAGACCAGAGAGCAGAACATTGGGAGCCGAGACCATGGAGTAGATACCCAACAAAGTCAACGTTGGAATCTTCATAGAGGTATTCCGACAACGAATCCGCAAAAGCTCGCTTTTTCTTGAAATAATCACGAACAGAGAGAGAGATGGAGCCTTTATGTAGAGATTATAGTTGATGTCGGAGGTGCATTTGCTTAGTTTTTTTCTAAGCATGGAAGGTGCAGGCAAGGATCGTCCAAGCTTCTGATGTGGTGGTGGCACGAGCAACAATGCTAAGAAGCGGCATCAAAAGAGTGGACCGTATCCACAGAAGAACAAATCTGTCTCTCTTTATCCAAGTTGTGAACTCAGGAATTGCAATCGTCTTGGTTGGAGTACCAGTGCTCGGGTCCAATGGATTGGAGGGAGCCATGGGCGGCGTGATGATGGTCGTTGGTGGTGGTGTGACGTCGGAGAGGAATGAGTCGAGGGCAGAATGCACTGTGCTGTGCCAAAGGGCATAGTTTGAGCGATCGAGTTGAATTACTAGGTTGGGAAAACTGAAGGTGGGGTTCTGGGAATCAGAACCAGCCGAGGCAAGAACGAGTGTGTTGGTGGTGTTGATTGAATTGGATGACATAGTAAGATCGAGGTTAGGCTGATACCATGTAAGTTTAGAGAAGAAATGAGAATGATTTTCTTGTTGATTTTCATTCACTGAGAGAATCGTATATGTAGAGTTTACATGTTTACAAGATAAGAATGCATCCCTTTGATTAAGGGATCGATACGTATAATATATCTACTTATCATATACGAGAACTATATATGTTAACAATCGAAAACCATATAAACGTCTTATAATTAGTTCAGACATCACTGATTCATCTAGAACCCAATTGGATTGCATCCCGTCTCCTTCCCTGTGACCTGCAAGACAGAGCCCCGAAAATATCCGGGGGAAGGCCCTCTGATGGTAAAGTCAGTGACTGATATCGGAAAGAGGGAATAATAGTGAATGAATCGAAATGAATGACATACCTTTATATTTATGCTAATTAAACCTTAACAGTTATAGCCTTTAACCTCAATTCTTATTAAATTCGTACTAAATGACAATCTTGTCCAATTCATGACTAAACCCTATTGGGCCAAGCCAACCCAAAGATATGATTTAATGAGTTGAGCTACGGCCCAACTCTAGCTTCATAAGAGTATCATCAGAAGCACTCATAGAACTCGAGGCATGATGATTACGTTCGAGTATTTGAATAAACTTAACTTCAAATACATTAACATTGTGGGAATGCCTTAGTTCTCTTAATATCATATCCTCGAATATGTCGAGTTTTCCTCCCTTGCTCGAAGGATCTCTCAAAATCTTGTGCTTCCGAGCTACATATTTTCTTTTAAAGGGGGAATCTAATATCAAGCCCCCAACATTAATAATCGGCTAAGTAAAAAATTTTGAGATTCATAAAACAAGGCTTAGAGCAAGCATATAACGCTTGTTCCATTGTTCTTTACTCAAAGTATGCACCAAAAAGATGACTTAGACTAAAGACTTTCAAGAGTAAAGGGTTTCAACACTTGGTTCTCTTTGTCCAAGATTAAGGAATTTAATTTCGTTGTCATTGTAGTGTATGAACCTGAAGGAATCATTAGAAAAGTTTTGTTATCATTCGACTATGACAAACCCTCGAGTTTATGAGAGTTATGCAGGACTTAACGAACGCCAACGAGGATTTAGAATCCTGGTGCAATAATAGTCACCCAACCATACGAAGTTTCAAGCTCGCATTAATGAGGTGGTGGAGCAAAACAAGTATGTAAAGGAAGAAATAAATTCCTTCAAGGTACTCTCAAAGCCAGTGATATAATATTTGAAGTTATTACACAATACTTCTTACCTCAGGGGTGTTATTCCCGATGAAACTCCATCATCGAGGCTCTCCTAGGATCTTCGAGAGAGTTTATCCATGTAGCATATATATTATTTGATGTGTCCTTTGACTTTTGGTAGTGGTCTCCTTGAGTTCGCTACCCCCCTTAGTCAAAGGACACTAGTCTCCTTGTTTTCGAAAGAAGAATCACTCATTCCTACAATACTTTGTCATCACTTCCTTTTGGCCATTCGTATCTCAAAATATTGTAACCAAAGTTGTCGTGACCATATAGATATAATACATTTAAATTGCCCCCTAGGGGTTATAAAATATTTGTGCGCCTTTAATTCTCTTGACTGTATTCATGAAGTTAGCTTACCGTTTGTTTATCTTTTTAAAGCTCGACATAGGTAGGAGCAATCAAGTAGCCTAAGTCATTAGAGGATCAAATTTGCATATTGCATGTAAATTCAACTTCTTCTTCTTTGAGAAACCTTCGAGGGAGGGGGAGAAAATATTCGAGAACCCCCTATGGAAGAAGAGAAGTGATGGCCCCCAGCCCCCAATCCTCGAGAGAGTGGGGGTAATATTCTGTAGCTGTTCTATAGCCCCCCCCCTATGGAGGATAATACTCAATAGCCCCCCTGTGGAGGATAATATTATATAGACCCATCGAGGATAATATTCAATAGCCCCCCGTGGGGGATAAGAAGTAATAGCCCCCTGCCCCTAATCCTCGAGAGGGGGTGGGGATGGGGTTGGAGATACCATCGATAACTGAGTTCTTATTATTCTATTTTATCATATCTGCCGTAAGTGGGAGTTGGCACACAATATAAGAACTAGTTGCAGTGTTTCACATACAATTTAAACAGTTCAAATGCAGTGCAGAACATGCAATGTAGTATTGGGTCTTTCTTTTTATGAAGACAGAAATTCCTTGAGGGTACCTGAAGGGGAAGAAGAAAGTATTCACAAGGAAACATCTTCTACCCTCGAGACTGTGGAAGAAAATATTCGAGAGCCCCCTTGGAGGAAGAGATTCGAGAGCCCCCAGTGGAGGAAGGGAATCAATAGCCCCCTGCCCCTAATGGGTCTTGGTCATTAACAAGGATTCTACATTCACTGCCTTCGGGTCAAGGGGTCTCTCGAATATAAATATCCTATTTGACCGTCGATCCTTATAGTTTCCATGTACTAATGCACGGAGTTTTATATTATGTTTACAATTTATATTCATCCTCAAATATTGCATTTTATTTACTCGACCCTCGAGCATATTTATATGCAATGTTGAAAATAAAGGTAATTCGAGCGCAGCGCAAGGCTTTCCTTTTATTTTCATTATTTGCAGTGATAGCATAAGAAGTATGAATAAAATGTGACGCACGTAGCCCACCACGTGTCATCGATTGCAGCGTATAGCCTAAAAAAATAGAATTAATATTAGGAGTGCATCCTATCAACGTACAACTTAAAGCATCACCGTAATACGTAGCATACGAGGTTGGATTTATTACAACAAGCGTCATTTATTAGCATTTCATTTAAACCATCGGTCGCAGTGCATAACATACGAGGCTGGAAACTATACAAAGAGTGCCGCTTATCAGCTTTTCACTAGGTTCATCAGCCTAATCTGGGAAAATGTACTCGAGCTTTTAGCTCGAGTCCTCAGCCATAGCTAGAAAGATATACGAGAGCTTTTAGCCTGAGTCCTCAGCCTTAGCTAGAACAATATATGAGAGCCTTTAGCTCGAGTCCTCAGGCTTAGCTAGAACAATATACGAGAGCTTTTAGCTCGAGTCCTCAACCTTAGCTGGAACAATATACGAGAGCTTGGAGCTCGAGTCCTCATGCTTAGTTGGAACAATATATGAGAGCTTTTAGCTCAATTCCTCAGCCTTAGCTGGAATAATATACAGAGCTTTTAGCTTGAGTCCTCAGGCTTAGCTGGAACAATATACGAGAGCTTTTAGCTTGAGTCCTCAGGCTTAACTGGAATAATATAAAAGAGCTCATAGCTCAAGTCTACAGCCTTAGCTGAAATAATATATAGGATCTCATTGCTCGGGTCTACAGCCTTAGCTGGAATAATATATAAGAGCTCATAGCTCAAGTTTACAGCCTTAGCACGAATAATCTTCAAGAGCTTGTAGCTCGAATCTACAGCCTTAACTAGAATAATATATAAGAGCTCTTGGCTCGTATCTTCGAATCATTGATTAAGAGCGGGAGCATAACCGTCGGACTTGGTCTTATCTGCGCAAGAGAAATAACCGTTGAACTTGGTCTTTTCGACGCAATTGAATAATAGTCTGACATGATAGCATTGCTGCCTCTGAAGATAATGAGAGCAATAACCATGTCAATAATTCGATATTAAGGGGGAAGTCCTTCGATTTGTAGTTAACATTTTCTCTAGGGTGCACTACCCCCCTCAGTCGAACGAAACTAGCCGCCTTGTTTTCAAAAGAAGGTCATAATAATATAAAGGCCAATCAGAGTGAACTATCCAATTCCTTCATGCTATAATGCTTCTCCAATTCAAAAGGAATAACAAATACCACACCATCAAAGAAAAATATCGAAAACCATCCTGGGTAATAGAGAGGCTTAACTTCATAAACTCCCCAGTTAGCAAATATTGACTTACATCGCCTAATGTTGACGATGCTTCTCCAAATAGTTTCAGTTTCTTTGAAGCCCAATTACTTTACCCAATTCTCAGCAAGGAACTATTATATTGAAATTAAAATCAAAGTAACTAATGCACTATTATCTTAAAATAACTTTAATCTAGGCTTAATCCAATACTATTATTTTTAGTCACCTACAAAATGATTTTCTGTAAAATTTATTTTACTTGACCCAAGTTAATTTTCGGTAGAACACAAAAGCTCACCAACTGATTCTATGATCACTTATCAATATAACACAAAGATGGATAGCCAACAAAGTACCGAGTGCACAAATTTTTACAGTGCCATACATGTTCTAAATACAAAACAGACAAGATAGTAGTAGAATGGTGATCACATATGAGTATCTCTTAAATCAGAGTTATCTTATATCTCACACACATGGTAGAAATTCGATGCTATAAATGAATATACGCATGTCAAACAACTGAGCATAGGGGATGCAATTGAGTAAGGGAATAAAATGCATAAAGGATCAGATTGAAGAAATCGCATATACTCCATGTGTCCCATTTGGTGTTGTTATGATTAATGTCCTCAAAGAAAAGGGGAAGCTCTTTCCCCCTTCGTAAAATCATACCATTTTGAGAGTATAACTGTTTATAAATTTACTTTAGTGATGCAAATGTGGATTTGGAAATAAAAAGAGATCAGGTTATAAAAAAGAATGGAAATTGACATCGAAGTGCAGATCATATGGTTAAGTACTTCACCTGCCTTCAAAACTCCTGAAAAGCTTTAGGTTCAGGTTTATTATCCATTTGGTGCCAAAAACTCATCATGTTTGTTGTATTTAAAAGTTTCACACGATTTAAAAATGGCGAGAATATGTTGTGATTCCATAAACGCAGAAAGAGGCAGTAGTTGCCACCAATTTAGAGTGAGCATATCATTTAAGATATTTATAAAAATTCACCTTGGAGATGCTTGGATAAGAGATTAGGTTATTTTTTGATGGATAGTTCTAGCTTTGAGAGTCAATTTAAGATCACAAGCTATATGTAGATTACATGCCAGAACACCTATTACCCACCGACAGTTATAGCACAAAACTGTATCACCATCTTTATATGTTCATTATTTGTAGAACTTGTTTAACACACCTCAATGTCTAAAAAGAGCATCAAAACTTCTTTATTGAAATTTAATTTAAATAATAGTAGAAAACAACGAAACAAAACAGAGGTTAAGTTATCATCAGTCGCAAGCTCTATATCCAATTATCGCCTTCAGACACGGGTTGTTAAGAAGCCATACAACTAAGAAACAGTTGATTCCATATCCGTAGAACAAAAGGTATAATCATACAAAAGAATATGCACAGCGACTCTAGTGCCACATATTCCTTTTAAGAGCAGTCTTATACCCGCTAATCATTTAATAATCACTCAAACAAATAAATCATTCAAGTAAGTCTGATATATGCAGATTCCCAAAATTAACCACTTAAAAATCATAACGTTAACATCTCCCCAATAAGAGTTGGAGTTTATCGGTAGTTTTTTAAAATTGTACTATCCAATTCCTTTCTATTTTCATACAAGCATTAACCTCTTCATTTTATTTATTTATTTTTCTAATATTTTTTGGTTGATACCACAAAACCAAGATGGTCTCATTGCTTTCCGTTTAATATTCAGAAAATGACACCTCCAATTGTGCATATCTTTCTCTTTTCAATTTAAGCATTTCATATAATCCCACAAAGTCCTATTTTTTCTTGGCTAATTTGATCCAGCATTACAAGACTTGCTCATGAACTTTACAACTTTTCTGATTCATCAACATTTTCACATTTCTAGAGTACCTTAATGATTATAAAAGCCGTGATAGTACTAATATTCTAAGTTCTATGGCACCTTGAAGAAAACATACTTTGCGTAAAATCCCATTTACCTAATACATGAGTAAAGAGAAATGCATGGCAAATGAGTAATGCATGGCAAACCGCAAAAATAGCAAATTTATATACCTCCCTGTGACCGAAGGCCGCGACAAGCTCTCGAGGATTCGAGTTTATTCCGGTGAGTTCTCGAGGGACAAAAGCTATATTCAGAGGAGACTTCAAGTTTGTTCCTCCGTTTAACTCTCGCTGCCGCATTGAGTGGATTCACGCAGGCAAAGCCATCTCAGATAAACTCCAACTCCCACTACATGGATCTATCAAAGTTGGTGGATTTATTGCTTCAAACTCTAGAGGTGGAAGCTTCGAGGGTCTGGAGGTGGAAGGTTTGAAGGTTGAAAGGTCTCAATGGACAAGCTGTCAAGGGATAAGTGGCTCGAAGGAAAAGTTCTTAATCTATAGTTGAGTTCTTTGATGACCTTTGCTCTTTGACGGACGAGGTCTTTGAAGGATGAGACAGTGAGCTTTGAGAGGCTACGGCAATGAGCAAAAAACCACAAAAGGATCTGGCCACTGAGCTTGCAAAGCTGGTAACACCATCCAAGAACTCGGCGTGTGAATTCACACATCTGCAATAATATGCTAAATCCGTGAGCATGAAGTTCACGCGCTGGGTATTCTTCCCTAGCGAGGGGCGTGGATCTCACGCGCTAGACGGAGAACACCCCTAGTATCTAGAATTCTGCCGAAAAGACTAACTGCTGGCCGCGGTGATGATGCTGCCTCACGCCGGAAAGGACACGATCAGAGAGGTTAACCTTCTGCTGCCTATGGAGACCATGGTTTCCAGACTCCAGCGATCACAAAACATGAGACACCAACACACAAGATATTACCATTGGAGGAAGTGTCGACAAGGAAACGTAGACTCCATTGTCGAAGAGGAAAAGACTGACTTCTCTGGTCCCAATGGGCGTGCCAATTGATGCGTCTGGAACCCAATTGGATTGCATCCCATCTCCTTCCCCGTGACCTGTAAGACAGAACCCCGGAATTATCCGGGGGAAGGCCCTCCGATGGTAAAGTCAGTGACTGATATCAGAAAGAGGGAATAATAGTGACATACCTTCATATTTATGCTGATTAAATTCTAACAATTATGGACTGTAACCGCAATTCTTATTAAATACGTACTGAATGACAATCTTTTTCAATTCATGACTAAAATCTATTGGACTACGTTAATACAAAGATATTATTTAATGAGTTGAGCTACGCCCAACTCTATCTTCGTAAGAGTATCATCAATCACAATAAGCGATTTAACAAATACTCCCTTCGTCTTTTATTTATAGATTAGCATGGAAAGCAGATCTTGACAAAATCAATGGGAATCGAGCAAAGGGTGTGGTCCATTAGTTTTTGTACAGTTCCATTTTTGTAAGAAAACGTAAAGAAAAAATTGGGGGAAATATTGGATATATAAATGCGGCTGATCCCGCCTTTATCATATTTGAAATTGGATAATCGAGCAAATACGGACAAGTAAAATAGGTCATTGTTAATGAAATTAATAAACTGAGAGATTATCGAGTATACCAAATATATGTTGGCTTATAATTAGAATAAACCAAGTAGAAAATTAGATAATATTTTATTTTATTATGGTATCAGAGTAAATTCTAATTCTAAAACATAAACTCTAATTTTTTTAAAAATTTTTTTATTTTTTCTGGCCAGTTCCACTCTCTCTTTTCCGGTCGACCGAGGCACCTGATTCCGGGGAATATCCGGTCATTTTTTGGCGACTTTCGGCCATCTCCCGGCAGACTTCTTCAACCTTCTCTTCGACGATGTCTCTCTTTTCAAAAATCTAAACTCTTCATCTCTAGCTTCGTCATCGTCATCTCCGGCGTCCGTATATGACAACAGTATCCCTCTCTGACGGTGATTGTTCTCCATCGATCTCCGGCTTCATCAATCTCTGGCGGCAAAAAACTTTGCCGGCATCCAAGTCATCTCCGGCAGCGGGCTTCGTCTCCCGATATCAAATACCAGCTCCATCGTCTTCAAGTTTGGCCGTCTTCTCCGGTGTATTTGAAGCTCGCGTCTCAGCCTTACCATCAGATCCACACGCCCACAACCCTTTCCAGAAGCGCGTGCGGCCACGTGCGTGAGTTGCAGACGCGCGCCTACTCCCTTCTGCGCATGAATTCACGTGCATGGCGACAACAGGAGCATCCTCTGTGCACCTTTGCATGCGCCTGGTGTTTTTGGGCATATTTTTTAGCATCCCTTTGGCACATTGAATCACGTGCTTAGTTGTTGATAGTCGCGTCTTGCGCGCATACTTTATGGGCATCTTCTTGTTATGGTTTATTTGGAGCCTTTATCTTGGGAAGATTGTTCCACTAATTGAATTGCGGACAAAATTTTGTTTCAGGCCAGTTTTAATGGTCCCAACTGTCATGCTTCATCGAATCAGTGCATTGTTGATTCAGGTGCTACATCTCGTATCACTGCTCGCACCAGTCATCTTGATAAGGTACAATGTTATCGTGGTTCCTGATGCTATTCTTGTTGGATATGGTTAATCATTATCTATTTCTCACATCAGTCAATGTCATTTCTCTAGTTTCTCTGTTAATAATGCCCTTGTGGTTGCTAAGATTACTCGAAGATTATTGTCCATTAGTAAGCTTACACGTGATTTACTTTTCCGTGTTATATTTGATGCCAAAGAATTTTCCATTGAGCACAAGCATACAGGGAAGATAATTGGTAAAGGTCATCATAGTTCAGTGTTTATTTTCTTGAGACTAGTGATTCCAACTTTTTAGGCGAATTATGCTCTGGAAAGCTTCAAACTTCTTTGGAGTAGTGGCACTCTTGCCTTAGTCATGTGTCTTATGATACCGTTCAGTTTTTGAGTTGACGGGGCCATACTTCTATCACTTCCACTATACCTGCATCTGTTAGTTGCTCTCCTTGTCAGATGGCCAAGAGTAGTTGTTTACCTTTTTCCACTAGTGACAAGTGCGCTACTTGTTTGTTGGATAAGGTATATTGTGATTTGTGGGGACCGGGCCCTGTTTTATTTGCAGGTGGTTTTTCTTATTATGTTGTTTTCATCGATGATTTTTTGCGATTCACATGGTTTCTCCCAATGCGGCATAAGTCAGACTTCTATGACACATTTATCCAGTTTCAGAATTTTGTTGAGACCTAATTTTTTGCTTGGGTAAAAATTTTCAGACTGAGGGTGGCACAAAGTTTACTAATCACCGACTTCAGGCTCACTTCATATCATGTGGAATTCATCATCATATGTCCTCACCCTATACACCTGCTTAGAATGGCTGAGCTAAGCGGAAGCATCATCACACCCTAGAGACAGGTCTTGCCATGTTTTTTCACTCTTCCGTGCCGCACTGTTATTGGGTGGAAGCTTTCTCATCTGCGATTTACATCATTAACCATTTGCTTAGTTCATTTCTTGGTGGAAAATCACCTTTTAAGGTTGTTTTTGGTCATGTGCCTGATTATACCCTCTTTCACCTATTCGGATGTTGTGCATTACCATGTCTAAGTGCCACTACTATTCATAAGTTTGCACCGCGATCTACTTCATGTGATTTTATTGGCTACGACCCTCGTCACAAGGGCTTCCAGTGTCTCGACCCAACTTCTAGGCATATCTATGTCTCTTTCCACGTTCGCTTTGATGAAAATTTATTCCCTTATGTCTCATTTTCTATGAATAGTCATCCTATTTTAGATCTGGAGATTTCATTGTTTCTTGATGGAGTTGTTCCATCATCGATTAGGGTCACCACGCCAGTGCCCACTCCAACCGCACCTCCTTCACCGCCTTGCTCCATCTGGACGGTCGACCCAGCTCCTCAGCTGCCAGACACCACTTCTCAGCCGCCGGCCACCATGCCTCAGCCACCGGCCACCACGCCTTTGCCAGTCTCCACTGTCCTCTCTCAGGCATCTTCCGCTGGCCACTCTCCAGTCAGTCCTGCTCAGTCTTCTTCAGCATTGTCAGCTGGTTCAACTTCTTCAGCTTCGTCACCACAGCCGCATACCCATCGAATGGCTACTCGGTCTTTTACTGGTGCCATTCAACGTCTGGATTATTTGGGTATTATTGCTAATGGTCTCACTATTCCACTCCTTTTTCAGACAAAGTCCACTGATTATCGCTTTGTTCTTCAGGATCCAGCCTAGGTCTTGGCCATGGATAATGAGATGGCCGCTCTTCGTGGTCAGCACACTTGGGACTTGGTGCCTTGACCTTTGGATGTCAACATTGTTGGCTCCAAATGGGTCGATAGGCTCAAGTATCGACCGGATGACACTACTGAGCGTCACAAGCCTAGATTTATGGTGCAGGGTTTCTTGCAGATTCCAGGTTTTGATTTTGACCACACTTTCAGTCCTGTGGTGAAAGCCTCCACTGTTCGGACGGTTCTCACCATAGCCACCATGCGTTCCTGGTCACTTCATTAGTTGGACGTCAAGAAAGCTTTCCTTAATGGAGTTCTTGATGTTTTGGTCTACATGAAGCAGCCCGTTGGTTATCATTCTTACAGGCAACGACTCGACTCTTCTTTGCCAGTTCATTGATCAGACACACAAAGAGTTTGCGATCAAGGATCTTGGCCATGTTCATTACTTTCTTGGTCAAGTTTTGCCTACCTCCTCAGGGTTACTTCTTAGCCAAGAAAAGTATGGTCAAGATATTTTGACCCGGGCCAGTATGTCTAACGTGGCACCTGTTTCTACGCCTTTTGTCGCTGATTCTCAACTTAACAGCTCTATCAGCCCTCTATTTCAGAATCTTATACTTTATCATTCTCTTGTTGGTGCTCTCTAGTATCTCACCATCACTCATCTGGATTTGGCATTCTTCAGGATCTGAGAGATGACCATTTTGCTGCAGTGACACGGATTTTGCGGTATGTTCATGGCACTCTTCATTTTGGTCTAGCTTTCGATCTTCTAGTACTCCTGAGGTGGTACGGTACTTTGATGATGACTAGGCCCGCTCTCTGGAGACTTGCCGGTCCATATATGGTTATGCGATTTATCTTGGTGGGAATCCGGTTTCTTGTAGTGCTAAGAAACAACCCACTGTTTCTCACTTTAGCATTAAGTCTGAATAACGTGCTCTCGCCAACACTGCTTTAGAGGTGGTTTGGCTTGCTCATTTGCTTCGTGATCTTTGGGTTCCACTTTATGGTTCACCATTGCTATTATGCAACAACAACAATGCTATATTTTTGGCTCAGAATCCGGTGGCACACAAGCGGGCGAAGAACATCGACATTGACATCTGGAAAGCTGCGCGTTGCTCATGTTTAGACTTCTCTTCAGATTGCGGACATCTTCACTAAGGGGCTCTCTTATCCGCTGTTCGAGTTTTTAAGGTCTAAGCTATGCATCAGTTAGCATCTAACGCTTTGCTTGAGGGGGTGTTAGAATAAAGCAAGTAGAAGATTAGATAACCATGTTGATTAGGCTAGAGTTATATTTAGACTAGTCTACTTTATACTCTAGTTATACTCTTCATCATTAATGATCAGAATCATCATGAAAAATCATTCTATTAGTTTAGGATTATGATAATTTTGAATTCATCGGTTATTGGGATTTTACAATCCAGTACGGTTTAACGTTCTGCTTTTTAACATAAGTAACTGACTAGTAAACATTCGATCATTTATTGAACGGTTCTAAACATAAATGATGTCAGCGAGCTTTCATTTTTTTTCTTTTTTAAATTCAAACCGTCAATTACGGGGATGTTATGGAATCCGACCCTTCATATTGATTATCATGTTGACTAATGGTCTACATTTGATTGATCTATTACAGCGAGAGATGAGCTAAGCTTATTTACACATATACACTATGCATTACAATTAAGAATAGAAGTATATGTGGCGATATGAAATGAAGACTAATGAAGGATATAATCTGATTTGATCCTCTACTGTAAACTATCTGATCAGCTCGGCTGAAACCCATCAGCTTGATTTGTTCTCTCCCTTGAGATGGTGTCCCACTCGAACCGGATACAGTAGATAACATTAGGTTTGTAAGAAATTCCACAACCCGCACTATATTGAACTACCAAGTCCTATTTAATCGGAATCCACCAATCTGTTTTGAACCTTCACATAGATGTCGCCAAAAGTTAGTATTTAAACAACTTTTAACTCAAATTTTTCCTAACCTAAGTGTAGAAATAGATTGGAAACCAAACACATTTTTCCAGAGAAGGTCACTGGAAAATCATATTTGGTACTGAAAATCAAAATCTAATGTTGAAATAAAAAATGGGCCTAATTTTCATGCCCAATAACCATTTAAAATCTAGTTTTAAATGTCAACCTTCTTTTTCGTTTTGAAAATTAAACAGATAATAAAAAAAATAAAGAGAAAAAAAGAAACTGACCAAATAAAGGTGAGTAGTCCTTTTGTTCCACGTCGATTGTGATTGACACAAACATGCGATATCAACTTCATGTCGGCTTGATCGAAACATAGTTCCACGGAATGTTGGATGACGGTTGTGGTTTATGCATACGATAACATAAATAATATGCTGATTTGGTATCACTTCAGTCGAAGGGGGAACGAGATGTGTCTGACGTCGGTTAGTGACATGTTAAAATTTCTAAAAACATATTATCTCTATGCAAAAAATTAGTTTGAGTTTTTCACACATTCAATCGGTTCATACAATCGTATGAATGATGAACCTTATTACTATTATCCTAGGTAACTATATAAAAGAAATACTCCCAAACCAAATGGTTGACACAACCATCGTTAGGGGCATATTGGTCATTTTGCAGGGCTGCCTAACGTGTGTCTCTACAGGTGCTCTCAAGTGGCTGCCCAAAGCGACATTGTTTTGGGCATTTTTTTTGTTTTTTGCATTTCCTATTTCAAAAGTTACGGCGCTGCCATGTGCATCTACAGGTGCTGTCAGGTGGCTGCCCAAAACGATGTCGTTTTGGCCATTGGACGCTTCGAGAGGTGAGGGTTCCAGTGGAGGGGTTCGAGAGGTACCATTCGAGAGGTACCCTTTCGAGAGGTATCCATTCGAGAGGTGAAGGTTCAAATGGAGAGGTTCCATTGGATCCAGTCAAGAAGTTCCCATTCGAGAGGTGAAGTTTCAGGTGGAGGGATTCCATTGGATGTGTTTGAGAGGTACCCATTCGAGAGGTATCCATTCGATAGGTGAAGTTTCAGGTGGAGGGGTTCCTTTGGACCCATTCGAGATGTACCCATTCGAGAGGTGTAGTTTCAGGTGAAGGGGTTCCATTAGATGGGTTCGAGAGGTACCATTCGAGAGGTACCCAATTGAGAGGTACCCATTCAAGAGGTGCCCACTCGGGAGGTACCCATTCGACAGGTGAAGTTTCAGGTGGAGGGGTTCCACTGGATGGGTTCGAGAGGTACCATTCATTCGAGAGGTGAAGGTTAAGATGGAGAGGTTCCATTGGATGGGTTCGAGAGGTACCCATTCGAGAGGTGCCCATTTGAAAGGTACCCATTCGAGAGGTGAAGGTTCAGATGGAGGTACCATTCGAGAGGTACCATTTTTAATAAACCATTTTTTGGTTGTTTTCTCCATTGGATCCATTCGAGAGGTACCCATTCGAGGGGTTCGAGAGGTACCATTTTTAATACGCCATTTTTTTGTTGTTTTCTCCATTGGATCCATTCGAGAGGTACCCATTTGAGAGGTACCCATTTGAGAGGTACCCATTCGAGAGGTGAAGGTTCAGATGGAGAGGTTCCATTGGATCTAGTTGTAGCAATAAAAATCATGAAGCAACCTTCAAATGTAGAAAATTTAATAGTCAACTTCCTTCAAATTGTTAATAATCAAGGTTTAATTTTCATTCGAATTTTGAAATGTTTAACTACATAATACATCTTTGTTGACTTGAACCTAGAAAACCCTAAATCGAGCACAGGAGAAAGGGGAGCGGAACACAAGCTGGATCTGACTAGGGAGGCTTTGAAAATGATCTTTGATATGTAGAAAGTAAAACCCACAAATGATTGTGGCTATGGGTGTTCATATATAGAGCGAGTACCAAAGGTATACACAATAGAAAAAAAATATGGAACATGATATATACAAAACCAATCAGAAAGGGTATTCCTTTCTTATCCTGATTCTAAATCAACTATATCTCTATTACACCCCCTCCCCTCAAGCGAAACGTAGGACTGGACGCAGCACAAAGCTTGGAACGTAAGAACTCAAACTGAGGATGAGGTAGCTCCTTTGTAAAGATGTCAGCAAGATGCAAATTCGTAGAAACATGGGCAACCTTGAGCTTGCCAAAAGATACAATCATATGCATAAGATTATAATCAATATCAATGTGTTTGGTTCTCTTATGCGAAACTGGATTCTGAGCAAGAGAGAGAGCACTATTATTATCACACAAAAAATTATGAGGCACATGAGTCGATACACATAAATCCCGAAGAAGATTCATCAACCAAGCTAGTTCTAAAGAAGTGTTTGCAATAGCACGATATTCTAATTTTGAACAAGAATGAGAAATTGTAGGTTGCTTCTTTGCACTCCAAGAAACCAGGTTGCCACTATGGAAAATGGCATAATAATATGTAGACCTACGAGTCTCAATGCAACAAGCCCAATTAGACTCAGAATAACCTAAAACTGGTAAAGCGGATGAATTTACGTGAAACTAAGGACCATAGTGGAGAGTACCATGCACATAGTGCAAAATTCGAGTAACAGCTTGGAAATGGTCATTAGTAGGAGCTTGCATGTGCTAACTAACCGTGTTCACGGCATAAGACAAATCGAAATGTGTAATCGACAGATACTAAATTGCACCAACCAAAGACCGATAAAGTGTGGGATTTTTGAACAGCTTACCAGAAGAGCTAACAAGCTGCGAAAAAGCCACAAAAGGAATGGCAACAGTTAATGAATCTTGTATTCCTGCGCATAATAAAATGTCATTGGCATATCTGGCCTGACCAAGGAATAAGCCGTCGGAAGTACGAACAACCTCTAAACCCAAAAAATATTGGAGAGTACCAAGATCGGTAATCTTGAATTCCTAATTAACCCGGTCAATAAAGTTTTGAATGAGACGACCATCATTCCCAGTAAGAATAATGTCATCAACATAAACAAACAAGTAAAGCAAAGAGGCACCTTGTGAAAATACAAACAAAGATGTATTAGAGGAACTGCATACAAAACCCAGACCAATAAAAAAGGAGCTAAAATGTTAAAACCAAGCACGAGGAGCTTGCTTCAAACCATAAATGGCCTTGCGTAGATGACAAACAAAATTTAGATGCATGGGTTCTTTGTATCCAGTAGGCTGCTCCATATAAACCGGAGAGGCAAGAACACCATTTAAAAATTCGTTCTTAACATCGAGCAATCGTTAGGGCCAACTACGAGTGATAGCCAAAGATAAAAATAGTATGAATAGTAGAAGCTTTCACCACATGACTAAAAGTATGATCATAATCAAAACTAGGCAATTGTGAAAAACCCTGGGCAACTAACCTCACTTTATGCCTATCTAGCGAGCCATCAGCCTTATACATCAAACAATAAACCCATTTTGAACCAAAAACATTTGCATTAGATAGACAAGGAACTAAATCCCACGTCTGTTGAGTATGAAGAGCCTTCATCTCAGAATCTATAATAGCAACTCATTCATGATCCTTAAGAGCCGAGCGATGACTTTCAGGCTCAGTTTTAGCAAATAAAGGACTCAGTAAACCAGAAATATCATAGTTGGAAAAAATCTTTGTACCTAAGAGAGTAAGTACAAGATCGAGTAGCCATCGGATAGCGAGAAGAGGGAACCGATGCCGGAGTTGGTGTGGAACCCAAAGATGGCACAAAACCCGAAGATGGCTGGTCGGGAGAAGCCGACCGCGATGGCCATATAGAAGAGCCAGCAGACGATGGCTATGCTGGAGGCAAAACCACTAGAGCCATGACATGTATCATCGGCGGCATCTGGACGAGATGTTGGTGAGCTGGGCATGTGCAATGGCACTGCTGGCGGCGGACATAAACAATTTTTAGAGAAAACCTGAGCTCCCGGTACATACTATAAATCAGAATTATCTAAAATAATGGCCAATTTGGCTGAAGAAGATGGCTCAAACAACTCCGAAGGCACAAATAAAGGTTCCAAAAATGCAGAAACATCAAGCAAAGGCGGATCAGTGGCAGTACCAGTGCGGGTCACCGGAAAAAACATCTCATTAAACCGAGTATGACGAGTGATGTACTCTGTTTTCGTAAGAGGATCAAGACTCTGATCACCCTTGTATTGCAAACTATAACCCAAAAATATACATGACATACTCCGAGGTTCCAACTTATGCGTGACATAAGGGCGTAAATATGGAAAAACTCAACATCCAAATGGATGAAAATTGGAATAGTCAGGAGTTATACCAAAGATAACATAGAGCTGAGACTGCCCAAATAAAACCAGTGTTGGGAGCCTATTGATAATGTAGACTGTAGTAGAATAATCATCTTACCAAAATGAACGATGAAGGCCGGAATGAAATAGCATCAAAAATCTTATCTCAGTGATGTGACAAAGCTTCCACTCTGCATGACCTTTTTTCTCTGGAGTGTAAGGACATGAAAGCTGATAATGAATGCCCTTAGATGCAAAATGTGATCACATATAATGATTTAGAAACTTGGTTCCACCATCACTAAGAAATACATTAATGGTGGTAGAAAACTAGTTCTCAACGAGAGCCTCAAATGCACATAAGCTTCCACAAAATCAGACTTTCGTCGCAGAGGATATAACCAGGTGAATCGAGAAAATTCATCAACAAAAATGACATAATAAGCGTATCCGGCACAAGAGATGACGGGAGAGGGTCCCTAAAGATAACAATGAACTAAATCAAGTTGTGTGGTGCGCGTTTTAAATTATAACTAAAAGAAAGACGCTTTCCTTTAACCATCTCAAAAGAGGTACATAAATGTGGCTTAGGAAACAAACTAGTAAATGATAAACATCCAGACCTTCTCAAAGAAGAAATGATGTTGTGGAAAACATGACCCAATCTACTATGCCAAAGTTCAAAAAATGCTTTAGAAGCACTTAATGTAACAAAACAGATAAAGAAGCACCACAAAAATTCAAAACATATAAACCCCCATCATGATGGCCTTTTCCAATAATATCACTTGTAAACTTGTTCAAAATAGTAAAAGATGAATCATCAAAACAAATAACAACATTCATATCCCGAGTCAACTTGTTAATAAACAGCAATTTTTTAGTAATTTGTGGAACCACCAAAAAATTAGACAAGGATAGTGAATTAGAGACTCGAGAATGACCAACATGGGTAATGTTAAGGGTAGAACCATTACCAACAATAACACAATTGTTACCAAAATAAGGAGCCATGTGATCAAGAGCGGACTAAGAAGAAGTCGTGTGGCTGGTCGGGCCAGAATCAGCTATCCAGCGAGCATGCGGTAAAGAGCCAGGAGAAGAAGCCCAAGAGAGAAAATGAGGACATATCAAGGCAAAGTGACCAAATTTCTTACACCACTAACACTGCAACTGGTACCATTCATCGCACAACTTAGAGCAAGAAGAAGTAACATGGCCTAGAACATAACACCATTGACTCTGTGGTTGATCGAAAAGACTGTTAAACAAAGACAGCAATACGAGGCAAAAGTTGGGACAACATGGGTGAGTAAACGCACTGCGGGGAAGGAGGTGTGCGTAACTTGCAATTGCACGTGTGGAAGAAAAACCAGTGTGTTTGTTAAACGCGTGTGGCCGCACATACTTCGGAAAAGGGCATGACGTATGCACGTAAATTTCACGTGCATCTTCTTGAATGGGACTTCGAGCAGAAGGTGACCTGAACAGCGAAGTGGTTGCCGGGCATCTTAGGAGAAGAAGATGCGTGGGAGCAGATCAGAGGCAAGGTGGTGGCTAGAGCAGAGGATCACAAGCAACCGATTGAAGAGACCGATTGAGCAGTTCAAAGGCAAGGTAGTGGTAGGAGCAGCGACAACAGAAGCTTAAGACTGGCACGGCAATCGGAAGAGAAAAACACCAAGTCGGAATAAAAAGCACCAAGAATAGCTGGTTAGAGACGTAGAAGGACTTGGGCAGTCACTGAGAAGATCTGATCAGCGGAGAGAATGATGGGCATCCAAGACCCATAAAAAAGTAGAGAAGCCTAGGTGAAAGACGGCAGTCGGCAACCGGTGTCGTCTATGAACAATTTTTTTTAACAAAGAATAATGCACAACAGAAACAGAACGAAAATATTTCAGAGAAGAAGAGACGAGAAATGTTAGAGAAACCTGTTTGATACCATGGTAGAAAGTAAAACCCACAATGATTGTGGATGTGTGTGTTCATATATATAGTGAATACAAAGGATATACAAAGTAAAAACAAATATGGAACAGGATATATACAAAACCAATCAAAAAAGGCATTCATTTCTTATCCTGATTTTAAATCAACTATATCTCTATTAATCTTCCACTTGATAGACTCCAAAAGCTCGAAAAATGCAACATCTCCGATCTTCAGGTCATTGTCTTCAATGAATTTCAACCAGCTATTTGGGTTCAGTGCCTTGTTTGGTGTGTTACCAGAGTAGGACACCTCTCAACTATTTTTGTTTCACTGAATGGTTGTTGGAACCTTTAGCTCTGGTAGAAGTGGTTATCGGGGTGGATATGGTGAAAAGAACCAACAACATTAATTGTGGTCCGGATTCTAAATACAAAAACTAAGGAATTACAGTGTCTGGCTGGATGGAAAGGATAGAGCTTCAAAAATTTACCAAGGTCAGGACCGCTCCAAAGTGTTGCTAGAACAGAATCACCAAGAAGCGAGTTTTGTGGGGGAGAAGGTGTATAGCTCAACATCAAGAGCTCCTTGGCCACCTTCAACACATATGGGTTGGCCCGTTCCACTACCTGAAGCAACATTATTAACCTCCTAACCACAATATAAAAAATACAAGTTAGGTTGGTTTAATTGAGTCACAGAAACACGATTCGAGGATATATATTTAAGTTAAATACCTGTCTGTTGAATAGAACAATCTCATCTCCACGGTTTGACATGATGAATTCGTAAGGTTGGGTCGCGAATAAACATCAGAATTCATACAACCACATACATGATATTTTCAACAGATGTGATAATATTTTCAACTACATAATCAGTCAACATATTAACCGATGTATATATGTATATATGTATATATACATATGTATATATATATGTATATGTATATATATCATAAAACTAATTCAATCAAATTTAGTCCGACATTATGTAATCATTCTACTAATCATGACATTGAAATATGTTAATGAACGTAAAAGAATTTGATTAAGTGGGATATAAGAATGGATTGATGAGTGGGTGCCTTTATGTTAACACCTGTTGCATACCACCGAAATTCAATTTCGCGGCTGGGTTGGAAAATATGGGTAATTAAAAATATTTGTATGACCCATTTCAATCCATGTTATAATGAGTCCAAAAATAGGTTGGGTAAAAAAGGACCAGGTTATACCTTCTCAACTTGTAGGTCAAAAATCATTTAACTCACGGGTTGAAAATAGGTAAACTCGCATGTTTAAACCCATATGGGTTTATATACCAACTCCTATGGGTAAACCCACGGGATTCAACCCCATATATTGACCTATATGGGTTTATATACCAACTCATATGGGTAAACCCGATGATTTCAACCTGTATGGGTAAACCCATTGTCAACCCATATGGGTAAACTCATGGTCAACCCGCAAACCCAACTCGCCCGACCCATATTTATCAATTACCCATTTGACCCATTACTCATTTTACTCATTATTCATTTTACTCATACTCACCCGAGTTTAAAAAGGATAACACGCTTGACTAGCAGGTTATGGGTCTAATTTTCCACCCCTAGTTGTAGTCAAAGAACGGAAAGGAAATGGATTCACTGGCAAAGGAGCCGACGTCAGTCAATGGCCTCTGCTTCTGAGAATTAATTTAAAAAGAAAAAAAAGAGCCTTTATAACCCTACATAATTCACATAAGTGTCAATATAACCTTCTAGTGCTCGAAAGGGCCGATATAACCCTACCTGGTTGACATAAGTGCAAAACTACCAATTGTGACCAATTTTAGCTGAAATTATGTAAAATTACTATTTTACACCTCTGGAAAAAAAAGTTGTGAAATGACTTTGATGCCCTTAACCCTAATTTTCTCCAACTATTTTCCTCTTTCTTCTTGCCGCCTACACCATTTCCTTATCACTCTACCGCTGACGCCATTTCTCCTCTTTTCTTTTGCCATTTATTCTTCCCGCCGATGCCATTTCTTCCCCGTTTTCTCCACTTCTGCTGTTCACTCGTTTGTCGCCGTTCATTCCTCGTCAACGTTGTTAACTGGTCGTTCAATCTCGTCGTTGGTTGAGATATTATTGCATCACATCAGTCTCATCATGTGGTGGCAGGAGGGGGTTGGGGTGGTGGCTTGAGGGAAAAGGGGTGGTGGTGGCGGCGGGGACTGGGTTTAGGGCTGGGGTTTCATGGCGACGGTAAGGTGAGCAGCGGCGGGGCTTGGGCTGGGGTTGGTTGCGGTGGGTGGTGGGTAAGGGTGAGCAGTGGCAGAGCTAGGCTTAAGGGTTTCACGGCGGCGGGGTTGGGGCTGGGGTTGGTGGCAGCGAGTTGCGGCTGAGAGTGAGCAACGACGAGGCTAGGGTTTCACGGGATTAGTTTCACGATCGGAGGGAGAGGTAACCTGGTGGCTGTGGGGGTGGGGTGGTGGCGAGGCTGGCCGGAACGGGGAGGTGGCGACCGAGGGGTTGGTACGGGTGGTGGCGGGTATGGCCGGAGGAGCCAGTGGTTGCAACGGCAACTTGGTGACGGCGGTGGCCTAAGGGAAAATTTGTCCCAACTCTTTAGGTTTTAGGCTAAAGGGAATTTTAGTCATTTTACGTGCGGTCAATGCCGGGAAATGCCAGAAATTGTGTCTTAGGGTTATATTGGCACTTAGATGGACTGGTTAGGGTTATTTTTACACTAAAAATTATCTGAGTGTTAGTAAATATCCCATTTTTAAAAAAAAATCATGGTTAGGGTATTTGATTTATATACCTAATCAATATCACATCATTTTTATGTCAGGAGTAGGTCTCCTGACAGGCGGCATGTCCATAAGATTATGGACATGCCACTTATTTCTTACCTTATATACTGCATTTATTAAATTACTTACGTAATTTAAAATTTTTGAAAATATTTTTTTAAATCATATATTTTAATATTTTCACTTTCAAACACATATTATTAGTTGTTCTAACTTATAAAATACAATATTTAAATTTTATTAAAAAATTATAACATGTATGATAAATGCCTATGTGGACTGTTATGAAAAGACCGTCTTTCCTGAGACTTGCCCTTATGTCAGTACACGTAATTAATGGAATAACCGGCGTCCGTGATTATTAATAGAAACTGAAATTAAGCAAAAACATGTGATCGGCGTCGATTACCCTTCGTTGCTTTTGAGGAAATTTTTTTAAAAAAAAGTTTCAGAATTAGGATTTCAGGTTAATGCACCTTATGAAATTGACATCGTTTTGATGTTAGTACCCGTGATTAATAGAAGAATCGGCAATTATTCGTAGTAACTGAAATTGGGCTGAGTGACTGATGGTTTTAATTCGGTATAACCAAAAGCATACCGTCAGTCGAAAATTCAATATGTATAATATTTACATCGGCTGATATTTACGGCCCACACAGCTTGACTTCCTCAAACGGAAGGTCAGATCATATTAATTTTCATATTTGACCACTAAAATAGGTTTAACTCCATCTAATTATCGATCAACCATTACTTCTCCGTTTAAACTAACACTTTTATGAAAAATATTTGACTTCAATTAATTGGAGGTTTACTATTACTTCACAATTTAAATGTGCATGAACAAGATTTGACTTCAATTAATCAAAGGTCAACTCTTACTTAATCAATGGAACTAATATATATATATATATATATATATATATATATATATATATATATATAAACATTACTTTTTGGGAAGTAATCAGTACAGATCTTTTGGAGGCTGCTAATGACTTCTTAAAAACTGGAAATATTCCTAAAGCTATCTCTAGTACTTGGATAACATTGATTCCCAAAAAATCTGTTCCAGTAACCTTTTCTGACTTCAGGCCTATAAGTTTATCTAATTTTGTGAACAAGGTTTTCTCTAAGATGATTATGGAAAGGATAAAACCACTAATGAACTCTCTCATATCTCCTGAACAAAGCGCCTTCATAACAGGGAGAGACATATCAGATAACATAATTATGATGCAGGAAATGACCAAAATTTTAGTTAGGAAATCAAAAGCCCCAAACCTCATCCTTAAATTAGACATGCAAAAAGCTTTTGACAGGGTCTCATGGTCATTTCTTAACTCTATCCTGCTGCAATTTGGATTTCATGGATTATTTGTGCATAGAATAATGCAAAACATAGCCTCAGCTCATTTTTCAGTACTAATAAATGGTGTAACTGCTGGTTTCTTTGCTGCAAATAGGGGCATTAAACAAGGGGATCCTTTATCCCCTTTTCTGTATAACATAGTCTCTGAGGCCTTTTCAAGAAGCCTTAAAAAATTGTTTCATCTAGGCTATATTCAGAATTTCAGATTACCCAGGAGTTGTCCACATATTACTCATCTTATGTTTGCAGATGACACAGCTGTGTTTCTGAATGGTAATCAAAAGAATCTGAAAAGATTTAAAAAATTCTTGTATGCATATGAACAAACCTCGGGACAGAAGGTAAATTTTACCAAATCTAACTTCTTTGCTGATCCTAAAACACCAGTGGATAGACTGCAATTAATTTCCAGGACCTTAGGTATGACAAGAGGCACATTTCCCTTTAAATATCTAGGGGCTCCTATTTTTGTAGGAAGAAATAAACAAGTTCACTACATACCTGTCCTGGAAAGAATGGAAAACACCTTAAACAACTGGAAAAATAAGTGGTTAAGTTCTGCAGGAAAAATCGTTCTCATTAATCACTGCTTTCTATCCATTCCTATACATCTGTTTGCAGTACTAAGTCCACCTAAAATAGTCATAAGAAAAATGGAAAAACTAGCATCAGGACTATTTTGGGGGCAAAATGAGATCACTGGTAATAGAAAGAAATGGAGATCATGGAAAAAAATGAGTTTCCCAATTCAAGAAAATGGAATAGGATTTAGAGATATTAATGCAACAGTAGATTCCTTCTCTTGTAAACTTTGGTGGAAACTACAGCTCAACAAGTCTCAATGGACTCAACATCTGTGGTCTCTCCCAAATTCTTATAAGAACTCTCACACTTGGCAGAGAATTTGTAAGGTAACAGAAATAGCTAACAGTTTTACTAGAATTCTCTATGGAAAAGGTTCATGTTCATTCTGGAATGCAAACTGGATAGGTAGTGGTGCTCTATTTTATGAATGGCCGGATGGAATGGAAGTTCCTTTCCCTCAGATAAGCTTGAGCTATTTTATAGCTAACAAAAATCTCTACTTACCACAATTGGAGCCTCATTTGGCTACCACTACTATTCTAATTTTGCAGGAAGTGGCACTTCAACACAAGCATGAGGATAGACTGATTTGGACTCCTACAATGGATGGCAACTTCTCAACTAACTCAGCCTATAAGAATCTTAGACAAAAAGGTACACAAATCTTAAACCTTCATAACATCTGGGCACCTTTCATCCCTTCCAAAATGTCTGTGCTAATTTGGAGAGTGCTTAATGGAATCTTACCATTTGATAACATTTTATGCAAATTTGGTTTCTCCATAGCATCTACATGTCCTTTGTGCAGAAATCATTCGGATACTATTGATCATTTCTTCAACTCATGCCCCTCCTCAATTGAAATTTGGAACAGATTTAACTCTATCATACATCTTCATCCCCAAATTTTTACTAGATTCAGAAACCGGGTAGAGTTTTACTTATCTAATAGAGCAGACTCGAAGTTAACATCCACAGTGATTAAGGCAATCTTAATAGTCACAACTTGGTCTCTCTGGACTCATAGGAACAAATGCTTACATGATAATCAGCTTTTTTCCCTGGATGCATGTTTTCATAATGCTATGAATTTGATCAAGCTCATCTTTACTGCACATCCACTTAGGGGCAAAAAAGAGAAACATAAAGACTTAATAAAAGCAGGCCTCATACCTGATATAGTACATAAGAAGAAAAAAGATTTGGTAGCAGTCAGATGGGAAAAGCCACAAGCTGGATTTAAATTAAACACAGATGCTACATGGATATCCGGGGGTATTTCTTCATGTGCAGTAATTGTGAGGGATAACAATGGTCAGGTTTTCAAAATGAGAGTTAATGTCTTCCACTCTGAATCACCAATTCATGCTGAACTGATAGGAATTCAAATGGCATATGATTTATGCACGGAGCTTAACTTACATGGCTGTTTGATAGAGTCAGATTGTCAATCTGCAGTTAAAGGAATTCACACACCTCTGGCCTGCCCTTGGACAGTTTACTCTACCTGCATATCTTTACATGAGCTGCATAAAATTAACCCAATTACATTCATCCCAAGGGAGGCCAATACAGCTGCAGATTATTTAGCCAAATATGCTAAGGAAAACAACCTGCATGGAGATTTAAACATGGACAACATCCCACCCTTTTTCAATGGTCTAATTCAGCTTGATAAAATTGGAATGCAAGGCATTCGTTTTGCCTCTTGAACACAGATACTAGTTGTTTCATTAGCTACTATGGATACTGCTGCTGTTTTTCTCTTGTTTGCAGGAAAGGAACAAATCAAAAATGGAGGAAGCAAATGCTAGCTCATACTGATGGTCTCACTGATGGTGGTACTGATGATCATACTGATGGTCTCACTGAAGGGGTGATACTGATGGTCACTCTGATGGTCTCACTGAAGGGGCGGTACTGATGGTACTGATGGTCATGCTAGCTAAACAAATGAAGGACACCCATTCAGCAAATTTACTAAGGAATTTAGCTAATACTCTTTAATATTGATACACAATTTCATCTTAACGGTCGCTTCATTGACAAATAGAAGTCTCGTACCTACGATTCTTCGCCCTGTTCGTGAAGCGATCCGTTGATAATCCTTTCAGAATAGATCCACCTTTCTATCAAGGGGATCTCATGCTCTTTAAATTGTCCGACAGGGACAATATTAGCTCTAGGTTCATATTTTTGTATGACCTTTTGTAACTCTTACATACTTTCTGCTTATTCTGGCCTGGGGAGCCAATATATACCCCCCATCTAAGGATGGTTTTAAAATTAAAAAAAAAATAAACATTAATTGTCCATGAGTGACTTCCACTAACCGAAGATCATGCCATATTCATTATTTCACATTTGACCACTACAAACTAAGGTCAAACTTCATCTAATCGACGGTCAATCATTACTTCTCAATCCATAAACTTATACATATAATTATGAAGAGGGTATGGCTTCAATTAATCGGAGGTGTACTACTACTTCACGAGCTAAATGTGCATGGGTTGACTTCAGTTAATCGAATGTCAACTCTTACTTAATTAATGATAACTATATGTACATACATATACATACATATACATACATGCATATACATACACATATATATAACACTAGTTGTCCATGTGTGCCTTCTACAAACTGAAGGTCAAGCCATATTCGTTGATTTATATTTGACCACTACAAATTAAGGTTTGATTTTATTTAATCGACGGTCAACCAACACCTCAAACCATAAATTAACACTTTTATGAAGAAGGTTCGACTTCAATTAAGCGGAGGTCTACTATTACTTCATGAGCTAAATGTACTTGAACATGGTAAAATCTCATTTAACTTTATTTTACAACTAAGTTTTGACCTCAGTTAAGTGGTCATTAAACTCTTTTTTTATTATTAAATGGGTCTTCTCAATTTTTGAATTATAAAAACCCTTTATCCATTTCAATAAATCTTAAATGTTAAATAATTTTCATTCGTTTAATCTCAACCGTTAAAATCTTTTACTATATAAGTGATATAACTCGTCTCTCCTAACTTTACATTACCCCCTTCACCCAGAGCCTAACTTTCTCCTAACTCCAAAAATCTCTCCAACCAAAAATCTCATTTGTCCCACCTACCATTAACTCAACCCACAGTTTCTACCTCCAAGCATGAATTCATGCCACAATTTCTCCCTCCAAACAAGATGTCATGCCACCATATTTCTCTTCCCAAATTATTAACTCAAACAACCAAATCTAAGACCACTCCAGCCGTAGGTTGAGGACCACCGGAACTCGCAAGCTCTGCCTGAATGCCACAATCGAGATGCGTTGAGAATGCACTCAATCCGGCCACCCAGCATGGAGCCAACGTCGATTACCTCTCAGTAACACCCACGGGTGTACCCCAGTGGTTGGGACATGGGTGGGTAAGCCAATAATCCCAGGTTCGATCCTCGGCAGCGGCAGTGTGGGGAGTTCTTGCTTTGCAAGGCTCTCTTGTGCGCACCGAGGCAATGCCAAGCCCATGGGTCCTGGTGCTGGGCTACCGTGATTTACCTCTCATACGATGGTTTGGGTGTGGGCTGGTATGGGCCGCTGAGGGCGAGCGGATTGATCGATTACCTCTCAGTACCTCTAATCGAGAATTTCGAGGACCTCATCATCGACATCGCGATGGGTTCAAAGTTGTCAGGCATCTCCTTGGTATTTTCATTAGTTTTTTGCTACATCTCTTTGATTTGTCACAGTTTTGTTACATCGAAATAGGATTTGGATGAATTTCATTCAAAGTGTTGCTCTTGGGATTGCGAATTTGCTTTATATATATGATGTAAGATTTAGTCATGTAATAGGTTTAGTAGCTTCACTTTGCAGTATTTGTATTTGATAATCAAGAATTTGGAATTATCGCAAATCTAAGTTTACATTCACATAGCCGATATGGGCTCCGCTTTCGGTAATTTTTTATTCTTCAAGTCGATACACCTGACGGTTGCACGACACCGGATAGACCGTCGTGTAACACCAACAGATAATCGAATTCACCTTCAATGGGGACACATTTTGATCATCAAAATTATGATTCCGATATCGAAATAGTCTTGATTCCTATTTCAACTAAACTACAACGTGACTAACATCGTTCCAAGGGATTCGACATCGGCCAAGCTCATCCATGATGTCGGTCTAATCGATATCGGTCACATTTCGGTTAGATTTTAGGTGCACTATCCACCTCGATTTTCATGAAAAAAAATTGAGGTAAAGAGTCATTTTTTTACGAATGACTGAGGTAAAAAAGATATACTTCTTACTTTTGTGGTATTATATTAATTTTCGAGGGTTGAATAATCGAGGTAATAACTCCAAAAAATTAAGGTAAAAGGTCATGTTTTTGTTGTGAGTAGATTACATGAGAAGTTAAAATGAAACAAGAAGTTCTCCGTTCATAATACTATAGGCTAACTTTAAAATTTATTGTTTGAAAATTTAATTAATATTTGGTGGTAGAGAAAGTCTCCCGTAACGTTACAATATAATCTTGAAAATTTTCGTTTCAATAACTTTTAGAGTTAAATTATAGTTTTTTAAATATTATATACATTTTAATTTTTTTAAAAGTTATAGGAATCTCATGGCAATAAATAAATACAAACATTAAATTATCTCATTAGTTACGTCAATTATAATATGACCCCGTATAATAGTTAGTCGGTATTAAACAAGACTTTGTATGTTGGTGGTAGTATATTCTTATCATCATATGAGGATATATAGTAAGGTAGAGTCTTGGAAAAGACCGTACGTCTTTCCATAGGTTTATAGAAAGATGAAATTTAATCAGAATAAGATAAAAAATTTTAGTTGGAATGTTAAAAGTTTACTATGCAACGTGTAGTAGTTATAAATTTTATGACCCAATTAATGCAACCCAAAAATTTTATCTTCATTCTTCTAATTTGCAGTATAAACCTTGATTTTTCCATGGATTATAGAAAGACCGTCTTTCAAGAAACGGAGTCATACATTAATGGCAATTCTTAAATATTTTCAAACATTTCTTAAATAAGTTTCTGCCATTATTAATAATCTTGTAAAAGCTTCATTAATTTGATATTTTCTAAAGCATCCCTAAACTTTTATGGCTCTATTACTTCATCCAAGTTCCAAGCCCCACATAATAGATATTGTTTGCTTTTTGTATGTCAATTGGGGTATTTGAGCCATTTTAATAAGCTAATCCAAAGTTGACTAAAAACATTATACTAATATTATAATGTGTTACTGATTTTAATTCCTTACTATTTATATTCAATCATAGCTTGTTAACGTACTAATATTATAATACGTTATGGATTTAATTCTTTATCATATATAATCAATCATAACTTGTTAAAAATATATAACTTTTAAAAATATATTTAAAACCATAAATATCTCATTGTACAATCTGATGAAAATTCAAAGAAACACATAATTTGAAATAGCAAAATGTTTGGATTTTTTTATACAATGATAGAGTACTTTTGATAGAAATATGTATACATATTATTTATTTATTCATTCATATATTACAATGTCTTGTTTTAGACCGACAAACTATTAAATGAATACATTTTATAATTAGTAAGACTAATAAGATCATTTGATGTTTACTTTTATTTATTGCAATGAGATACATATAATATGACAACCTTTTAAAATGAATCTCAACATATAAATAATTACTTTTTAAATAACTTTGAGTGAAATATTATAAAAATAATCATTTTTTATTGTATTCAATATTTAATAATTTATAATTAAATTAATTATTTCATTTTCTAATTCATATAATTTTTCTTGAATGACTAAATTTTAAAACTTTAAGTAAAATTTAACCTTAATATTTTAATTAATGATATTGTGCATACCAATGATAATCCAGTAGTTCATCCCCCAAACAAAATCATCTCTACACATGATTCAGCAAGCAAACAAGTCCAAATAATCACATAATCGCACACCTGAAATATTTCTATTTAAACCTCTATTTTCTCAACCAAAACTTGCAGCAAAAATGAACCTTCTCATTCTTTTACTTTCAACTCTTGCCCTTATTTTCATATTCATTCTACACAAATATGGAAAGATATTATTCAGAAAAGTTCATCTTCATCGACAACCTCCAGGTCCTCGTGCCCTTCCACTGATTGGGAACTTGCATCAATTTGATAGTTCAGCCCCTTGCATCTACCTTTGGCGGCTCTCGAAAAAGTATGGCCCTCTCATGTCTCTCAAGCTTGGATCGTTGCCAATCTTGGTGGTTTCCTCGGCGAAAATGGCGAAAGAGGTCATGAAAAACCATGACCACGTATTCTGTAGCCGACCCCCCATGGTAGGACAGCGGAAACTGTCCTACGATGGGTTGGATATCGCGTTCGCTCCCTACAACAAGGAGTGGAGGGAGATGAGAAAGATATGTGTTCTTCAACTATTGAGCGCCAAAAGAATCCGTTCATTTCGCGCGATTCGAGAGCACGAAGTCTCACGAATGATTGAGAAGATATCCCGAGAAGCTGCTTCCTCAAAAGTTACAAACTTGAGTGAAGTAGTCATGTGTTGTACAAGCATTATAATATGCAGAATTGGCTTTGGAAAGAGGTATGATGAAGAAGACCATCAAATGAGTAGATACAAGCAGCTCCTTCATGATGCTCAAGCAGCATTTGTGGCGTTCTATTTTTCGGATTTCTTCCCCAAGATTGGGTGGTTGGATTATTTGGTTGGATCGTTTGCTCGACTTGATAGAATCTTTCGTGAATTTGATTCATTTTATCAAGAACTTATCTGTAAAGTCCTCCGGAGTTGGACTTATGTATGGCATATTGTGAATACTGGTAATCTGGTGTTTTAACACCACTGAGTGATTTCTGGTGATATGGTGTTTTAACACCACTGCTGTCCAGCAGTTTTCCAGCAGCTGTATGGTTGATGTCCACGATTTATGGAGTATATTATGGGATGTAATTGTGTGATCTGATCAGAATATTGTGAAGATAATTGATTGATTTCGTGGTCATCTAATTCTGGTAAACGAATATTCCTGTAATAGTTAGGAATTGGTTAAGTAGTTAATTATGGAACAAGTCCTATTGATAACAGGATTGTTCATTTAAATACCAGATTAGTATTAGATCTTTCCTCAGTCTAGAAGTCTATTTGTGGTAGAAGTTCGACAAGGAAAGAAGTTGATTCAAGGCAGGATTGCGATGGGATAAATAGAAGACAAATACAACGCAATCGATTGACGCGTCCAGAACTATTCTCTACGTTGAGAACTTTGGAGCGATCTGCCGTGTTTGTTTGGAGGTTCGTAAATCAACCGACCAAGTTCGTAAAGATCAGAAACAAGGAAGTCTTAATTCCTCGGGAGGAGGAGATCCAGGGAGACGTGTTGATCGTGAGGGTTCAACGACGTAGGATCGACAGTGAGGGGAGCTCACAACATTCACTCTGTAGGTTAGCAATGGATTAGTATTTAAGTTAAGCTTCTTGTACTAAAGACTGCTTTCTAGTGAATGGTTTCTGATCTGGGCAAGGCCCCGCAGACGTAGGTGTATTTGCACCGAACTGCGTAACCAAGTTGTGTGTCCACTGCGTATTTTTTTTTGTTTTCGACACCAAACTAATATTGGTGTTCCAACACCAAACTGTTAAACAACTTGGTATAAAGGTTTAGAAATCAGGTGAAACGGAATTTCAATTGGTATCAGAGCAAGGCACTTGCTAACCCCTATACAGGGAGAGTGAGATCAGGTTTCACCATGGCACCAAAGGAGGGGGCCTCTGTCACGCGACCACCGTTGCTGGAACAAGGCAATTACGCCTACTGGAAGGCACGTATGAAAGTATTCATTGGAGCATTAGATGATCAAGCATGGAACTATGTTGTAAATCAGTACACTCCACCTCCCAGTGACAAAACGAAAGAATCGAGCTCATCAACGATCAAACCATATTCTGAATACTCTACTGAGGAGCATAGAGCTTACATGTCCAACTCAAAGGCATTGAATGCCATCTTTACAGCAGTAGATGAAGATCAATTTAAGATGATTTCAAACTGTGAGACTGCAAAGGAAGCATGGGATGTGTTACAGACGTATCATGAGGGAACTAGCTCAGTCAGAGATTCAAAGTTGCAATACTATACATCAAAATTTGAGGAATTGAAGATGCGGGAAGATGAAACTATCTCCGAGTTTAATGGACGAGTCCGAGATATTGCAAACAAGGCTTTTCAGTTTGGTAAGAAGTACAAGGATCAAAAACTTGTAAGGAAAGTATTGAGGGCATTACCACAACGGTTCAATATGAAGGTCACAGCAATCAATGAAAATGGAAGGACTGGGATGATGACACTTGATGAGCTCATGGGGTCTCTGGAATCCTATGAGATGGAGATGTTGCAAAATAAAACCGGAAAGAAGGAGATGGCTTTTACAAGCACTACCTCTGGGAAGGAAGATGAACATACAGATATTGAAGATTCCGATGAAATTGCTAACATAACCAGAAACTTCTCTAGATTCATGAAGAAGATGGGCAGGAAGCCACAGGACAAGTCAAGCGGGAGCAAAAATCCGAATACCAACTTCACACCCAGATTCGGTCAGGCACCTGGTGTTGAAACACCGAAGATCAAATCGGTAAATCCGAATCTGAACAGAAAAATCCAATGCAGAGAATGTGAAGGCTTTGGACACATTCAAGCTGAGTGTGCCAATATACTTAAAAGGCAAGGGAAATCATATGCCATAACCTGGAGTGATGATGATGGAGGAGATGATATTAAGGATGGAGAAGAGTATACAAATCATGTTGCCTTTGGCGTATCGTTGGAAGAGTCTTTTGAGATAAATCGCAGTGAGTTGAATGAAGAAGTAAGTGATAGCTCAGATGAAGAGACTAGAAGCATTAGTGATGATGACATTCGCAAAGAAAGTATGGAGATGTATAAAATGTGGCTGAAAGTGGCAGATGAAAACAAAGAGCTCAAGGCTGAGAACAAGAAGTTATGTGAAAAGGTTAGAGTGAATGAACTTGGGAAGAAAAATGCACTTGAAGAACTTGAACAACTTAAAAAGGAATTTGCTGAAGCAGTTCAACGAGCGGAGACAGCAGAACAGGCTATTAGACGTCTCAATACAGGGAAAGCTAAGCTTGAAGATTGTCTGAAAATGGGACAAACTACCAAATTTGGAATTGGGTATGAAAGATCTGTTGATGTGTTGAAAAATAAGGCAGACCAAGGTGCACGTGCACCAAGAATAATTGAGGAAAATTGCCCCATCAAGAGAATCAGGAGATGCGGATACTGTGGAGTTCCAGGTCATGTGAGAAACAGGTGTTTCAAATTACTTAAGACACTGTCCGTCAACCCAGCATATCGGTATTTCAACACCATTCCAGGATACAACACCGTGCACCAAGTCAACACTGGAGGATACAGGAACGGATCCTTGAACACACATGCAACTCAGAGATCACATCGCATCACTCGACCAGTAAGACAGGTATGGGTTCGAAAGTCTCAAAACATTTGTCTTTCAAGTTTTGTATGTTATGGAGCACATACAGGAACCTCGTGGTACTTCGACAGTGCGTGCTCAAGGCACATGACAGGAGTTCCTGAATTTCTGCGAAAATTTGAACCTGGATTTGGTGGCCATGTTAAATTCGGTGATGGAAAACGAAGTAGAATAATTGGCAAAGGGGAGTTAGAAATCAAAGGGCTTCCAGTGTTCCAAGATGTGTTGCTAGTTGAAGGCCTGAAGGCCAACCTATTGAGCATCAGTCATCTATGTGATAATGATATGACGGTGTACTTTGACAAAGATAAGTGTATTGTAAATCATGGGTCTGGAGTATTCACTGGATCCAGATCAATGGATAAGTGTTATCTACTCGATCAAGATGTCACCTGCTTGAGCTCGAAAAAGGAAGTTAGTACACTGTGGCACAGAAA
This sequence comes from Rubia yunnanensis, assembly GCA_037428765.1. Taxonomy (NCBI): domain Eukaryota; kingdom Viridiplantae; phylum Streptophyta; class Magnoliopsida; order Gentianales; family Rubiaceae; genus Rubia; species Rubia yunnanensis. The sequence goes on from CM075065.1 coordinate 95,304,220, forward strand.
ATTGGGGCACATAAATTATAAATCTTTGGCTCGAATTTCCAGACTAAATGCAGTCAGAGGTATTCCCGAAATCAGTGATGTCAAGGAGACTGTCTGTGGATCGTGTAAGGAAGGAAAGCAAATTCGTATTCCTCACCATGCTGTACATGATGTTTCAACATCAAGACTTTTGGAGCTTCTACATATGGATCTCATGGGGCCAGTTAGTACACCAAGTGTGGCCGGGAAGAAGTATATTTTTGTCTGTGTTGATGACTTCTCGAGGTATACGTGGGTATCATTCCTCAAAGAAAAATCAGAGGCCGCTGATGTATTCAAGACCTTGGCGCACAAGCTTCATGTAGAAAAAGGAACCGCTCGAATTGCACGCATCAGGAGTGATCATGGAAAGGAATTCGAGAACTCTAAATTTCGGGACATCTGTGAAACGCTCGGGATACATCATGAGTTCTCTGCCCCCATAACCCCTCAGCAGAATGGTATAGTAGAAAGAAAGAATCGGACACTGCAGGAAATGGCACGAGCAATGCTGGCTGAGAAAAAAATTCATTCGAGATATTGGGCTGAGGCAGTACACACTGCGTGCTACACCATCAACCGAGTATATCTGCGTCCGTTTACCGAGAAGACACCGTATGAGATCTGGAAAGGAAAGAAACCAGATGTGTCGTATTTCCATGTCTTTGGCAGTAAGTGTTACATTCTGAAGGATCGAGAACCCTTGGCTAAGTTTGAATCCAGGAGCGACATTGGTATATTCTTGGGCTATTCTCCTACCAGCCGAGCATACCGAGTACTGAATCAACGTTCTGGGGTAGTCATGGAGTCCATTAATGTGGTGATAGATGATTCAGAGGAGGACAATGCTGGAGAAGGTGATGCGCTTGATTCAGCCGTTCCTACTGGTGTTGGAACACCAGCTCCATCAACCGGTGTTGAAACACCAGAATCTGGAAATCTTGATTCTGACCGGAATCCAACGAGACATATGCAGTTAAGGGATCGACCCCGTGTAAATTACAGAGAATTAGCAGGATTATCGTGTTTCATCTCACTCACTGAACCGAGAAATTACAAAGAAGCTTTGCTAGATGAATATTGGATCTCGGCAATGCAAGAAGAATTGCAGCAATTCGAGAGAAACAATGTTTGGTTCCTCACCCCACGACCTGGTAATATAAATGTGATCGGTACCAAGTGGATTTTCAAAAACAAATCTGATGCAGATGGTAATGTCACCAGAAATAAAGCACGCCTTGTTGCTCAAGGGTACACACAAGTAGAAGGGGTTGACTTCGATGAAACTTTTGCCCCTGTAGCCAGATTGGAGTCCATCAGACTAATGTTGGCCGTGTCCTGCATACTAGACTTTACTCTTTATCAAATGGATGTCAAGAGTGCATTCCTGAATGGCATAGTAAAAGAGGAAGTTTACGTGGAGCAACCTAAGGGGTTTGAAGACCCTCAGTTTCCTGATCATGTTTATAGGTTGAATAAGGCGTTGTATGGACTCAAGCAGGCACCTCGTGCTTGGTATGAGCGACTGACAACCTTTCTGATTCAAAAGGGCTATCGTCGAGGGGGAGTAGACCGTACGCTGTTCGTCCTGCACAAGGGGTCAAAGATTCTAATTGCACAGATCTATGTGGATGACATTGTGTTTGGATCTACCGATTCAAACTTGGTGAAGGAGTTCGTTGACTTAATGACTCAAGAATTCGAAATGAGCATGGTAGGAAAATTGTCATATTTTTTGGGATTGCAGGTTACTCAGGAGAAGAATGGTCTGTTTATCAATCAACAGAAATATGCTGAAAACTTGATCAAGAGATTCGGTCTCACAAGTGCAAAGGCAGTACGCACCCCAATGGCAACCACCGATAAGCTTACAAAGGATGAACAGGGGCAAAGTGTTGATCAGAAATTGTACAGGAGTATGATTGGCAGCCTGTTGTATTTGACTGCAAGCAGACCAGACATCTGTTTAAGTGTTAGTACTTGTGCTCGCTACCAAGCTGATCCAAAGGAATCACATATGTCAGCAGTGAAAAGGATTATTCGGTATATAAGCGGAACCGCAGAGTATGGAGTATGGTTTTCTCGGAACAAGGATTCACAATTAGTAGGTTTCAGTGATTCGGACTGGGCTGGGAATGCTGATGATCGTAAAAGTACCACTGGAGGGTGCTTCTTTGCTGGATCTAATCTGGTCAGTTGGTACAGTAAAAAGCAGAACTCTATATCCTTATCCACAGCTGAAGCAGAGTATTTAGCTGCCGGGAGTTGTTGTGCACAGTTATTGTGGATGAAGCAGATGATGAGAGATTATGGGTTCAATGATGTTGGTTTGACAGTCCTGTGTGATAATAAAAGCGCCATTGATATTTCCAGGAATCCTGTGCAACACTCTAGAACAAAGCATATCGATATCCGACATCATTTTATTAGAGACTTGGTTGAAAAAGGAGAAGTTGCAGTCCAGTATGTACCAACAGCAGAACAACTGGCTGATATATTCACAAAACCACTGGATGGTGAGACTTTTGAAGGGCTCAGACAGCACTTGGGTGTCTGTCGAATGTGAGGTACTCTGATCTGTACTTTCTATTGTATTATTTACTGTTGCATTGTTTCTTGGTTAATATGGTGAAAAAGAAAAAAAATATGAAAAACCGAAAATACCAAAAATTTGTGAAGTGGTGTTTAAACACCGAGGATTTCAGAGGGAGAAAAATCAGCTGGGCCGAAAACTTAATGGGCCTAGGTCTGTACTCAGAAGGAAAGAAAAAGAGACTTTTGGGTTTCGGAAAAAGGGGGGAAAAAGGAGAAAGTGACAAATTGATTCCCACACAAACTCAAACACTCGACTGTTCATCTTCCTCATAGCTCACAGCTCCCTGTTCATCAGAAACATTTGCCAAAACCCTCAATTTTTGTAACCCACTCAAAACCCTGTAACAATGGCGAGCTCCAAGTTCCAGAAGATGGTCCGAGAATTTGTCAAGGTGCGGGTGCCGGAGAATCCGCGAATTGAAGAGCTCGATTCGGATGCGAATGTGGACGAGCTGTGTGGAGATCGAGTGCAGACACTAGCCAAGTGGGGTGGAAAAGCTCAGAGACGGAAAGCTAGGTTTGATCATTCTTTCGTCTATGATGGAATGTATTTTTGCTCTGTTCTTGAATTTATAGAATGGATGGTGCAGAACAAAAAATATGTAGACCTTAGAAAATATAAAAGTCTGCATGGCAAGGTTAATGGATTTAAACTTGATGAGTTGTTGACTGGTGGCATAGGAGAGATTAGGGAGATTAGTGACTATAATGCCAAACTGGTTGGAGTAGATTTCGGAGAACAGTATAAAGTTGGAGATGAATTAGGCCAATATTTTACTATCTATACTCGGATAGGGTCCCTGCACAGGCCTGTTCTTAGAAAATTGGGTGATGATGCTGTGATTCAGCCCTGGATAAAAGTGGTTAAGTCCACTGATGTTGCTATGGAGATGGTTTGTGTTGATGAGTCTCTGAATCAGACTCAAGAATCACTAAGAAATTTGCCTATTCCGGTTTTGGAGATTAGTGACAGTGAGGAAGAAGCAGGATGTGCTGGGAGAGTTGATACAGAGGAAACTCCGATGAATGAACCAGGAGATGCTTCTTTGCTGGATGAGGCACTGGCAACATTTATGAGATCCGAGGAGGCTCTGGCAGCATTTCTGGGATCAGGTTCTGAGAATGAAGGTGATGAAGATGTGGCTGAGGACAAAAGAGAAGATGCAGATATGCCAGAATGTGAAAAATTAAACTCTGCAACTGACAATGCAGAGTGTCTGGCTGTGGAAGAAGATACAGTAATGCAGGATACTGGTATTCCAACACCAGGAGAGGATCTGACAGAGGAGCAGAAAATTTCTGAGATGTTTGGGAGTGATGTTGAAACACCACTGAGGACAAGTCCAGCTCAGGGACTTAAGAGGAGAAGGCAGCAAGTTGGTGTTGAAACACCGCCTACATCTGGAGACAGATCTGTGCCTCAGATGTCTGAGATTGTTGAAGAGAGTTTGGCCTCGGCCTGTAAGAAAATTCGGAGATCAAAACGATGCAGAGACAGGGGTACAGCTGAAAGTGATGATAGTGATGAACCTATTGGACAGAAGTTGAAGAGATTGCGGGCAGAACGGCTGAAGAACTCTGCGGAGAAAATGAAGCCCAAAGTATTGCCTGCACCTGAGGTCAGTAAGGCCATCAGCAATGAATTGTACGATAATGAGAGCCAAGAAAAGCTGGACTTCATCAGTGGGAGAAGGATCCTAGCAGAGAGACCGGCTGATGCTGAGAAGTATGAAGAGTGTGGATTTACTGACTTTCTCAAATACCTCAAGGTGCTTAAAGCTGCCACATGCTTTGCTGAGTACAATAAACAAATGGTGTTGGAGTTTTATTCTAATCTGAAGGAAGACTGTGAAGATGAAGACTCTCAGTGGTTTCACAGAGTCTATGTGAGAGGGAAAGTAGTTGTATTCTCCCCTGAGGTAGTGAACAGATGTTTGCAGCATGGAAATCTCAAGAATACTCAGTCGGTGTTCCAACACCAAATGCCAGAAAATTTTGATGATGTGGCAGCTGAGTTAACAGGAGGAGTGGAAAGTATTTGGCCACTGGCTGGGAGACAACAAATACCAGCATCAAATCTGACTTCCAGGTATTACTGTCTGTATACGGTAGCTGTTCATAACTGAATCCCTTCGGTAAACAACACGATTGTTACCAAGGAAATGGCAACTCTGCTTTACAGTCTGGGTGCGAGGCATCGAGTCAATCTGGGTAGGCTGGTATTTAATGACATTATGGACTGTGCCCGTAAGACCAGGAAGGAAGCTTTATTCCATCCTTGTATCATATCGATGGTACTGCTGAAAGGGGGAGCAGTTGCAAGGGAGAACGACGAAGTTATACCTACCCAAGCTTTAAGGCCAACCCTCAGGACTTTGAGTGGCCGTATAGTGAAGGATCTTCCCTGGACGTCTCCGGCAATGGGTTGCTCGGATGAAGGTGGAGCTCGGCTGAAAGCCATTGAGGCGAGAGCTACAGTTTGTCAAGAAATCCTTGGGCGTCATCAGGCAGCGATAGTCAAGATTTAGGGGGAGCTTGCAGATTTGGAGGCTGAGAGAGAAGCACTGCTGGCAGAAATTCCCAATGAAAATGGATCAGACGATGAAGATTCGGACAGTGATGAATCTGGGAGCACTGATAGCTTGGCCTGATTGATTTTTTTTCTTGGTGTTCTTGTCATATTAATGAATTCAGGGGGAGAATATTTTGGATGGTTTATTTGGTTTTGTATGATTCGGTCTGGATTTTGGGTATTTATGCTGCTTGGTTTTCTGGTGTTCTATGGTGCTTGTGCTAATGTGTTATGAATTCACAAATATGCCAAGGGGGAGATTGTAAAGTCCTCCGGAGTTGGACTTATGTATGGCATATTGTGAATACTGGTAATCTGGTGTTTTAACACCACTGAGTGATTTCTGGTGATATGGTGTTTTAACACCACTGCTGTCCAGCAGTTTTCCAGCAGCTGTATGGTTGATGTCCACGATTTATGGAGTATATTATGGGATGTAATTGTGCGATCTGATCAGAATATTGTGAAGATAATTGATTGATTTCGTGGTCATCTAATTCTGGTAAACGAATATTCCTGTAATAGTTAGGAATTGGTTAAGTAGTTAATTATGGAACAAGTCCTATTGATAACAGGATTGTTCATTTAAATACCAGATTAGTATTAGATCTTTCCTCAGTCTAGAAGTCTATTTGTGGTAGAAGTTCGACAAGGAAAGAAGTTGATTCAAGGCAGGATTGCGATGGGATAAATAGAAGACAAATACAACGCAATCGATTGACGCGTCCAGAACTATTCTCTACGTTGAGAACTTTGGAGCGATCTGCCGTGTTTGTTTGGAGGTTCGTAAATCAACCGACCAAGTTCGTAAAGATCAGAAACAAGGAAGTCTTAATTCCTCGGGAGGAGGAGATCCAGGGAGACGTGTTAATCGTGAGGGTTCAACGACGTAGGATCGACAGTGAGGGGAGCTCACAACATTCACTCTGTAGGTTAGCAATGGATTAGTATTTAAGTTAAGCTTCTTGTACTAAAGACTGCTTTCTAGTGAATGGTTTCTGATCTGGGCAAGGCCCCGCAGACGTAGGTGTATTTGCACCGAACTGCGTAACCAAGTTGTGTGTCCACTGCGTATTTTGTTTTGTTTTCGACACCAAACTAATATTGGTGTTCCAACACCAAACTGTTAAACAACTTGGTATAAAGGTTTAGAAATCAGGTGAAACGGAATTTCAATATCGATGAACACATGGATCCAAATAGGCCTGATTCAATGAATGGTGACATTGTTGATCTCATGCTTCAGTTAAGCCGGGGAAACTCAGCAAATACTTCATTTGATATCACCATTGAACATGTGAAAGCGATGCTTATGGTAAATATCCTGTCTCCTATTGCATGTTTTTGACATCTCTCCATCTTCATTTTAAGTAAACAGTCAGATTGGTCTATAAATTTTCCCAGAATTTAATTGTTCATACTAGTAAAATAAATGGATGGTAATAGTCTAAATCTTCTTATATACTCTTAGTATAGTACAGTAGTGAATTCGGGACAAAATGAAAAGTGTAACACTTTTAATAAAATAGATATAGTATCATCAATCATGTCTGAATTTCTTCATCTATCCTTGATAAAATTACTATAAGGGGAGTGTTCACACAATGGGGTACCAAAAGTCTCTATCCTTTATATTAGGGTCACTGAATAATCTGTATGAGTGAAAAAGTTGTGTCACTGGTATAGATTGACATTCAAAAGTCATAAAAAATTCATAAAATTTTGAGAAACTTTGCGACAGAATTTTATGCAGCAACATGGATTAGTGACGTGTATAGGTACAACAAAATTTTAGTGACAGAAAAATTCTGACAATTTAGAAGGCGTCACAAAAAGTTTGTCACTGCTGAATTTTCTTTTGTAGCGTACGTGCGGACTCTCATCATATACTCCGTTTTATGAGAGCTTTCTGTTCTGAAAATTCATGAAATAATTTTCAACATGAGGATAAACATTTACAAAAAAAACAAAAAACATAGACCAGGGATCAAAATTGCTCAGACTGAAAACATTGAATGCCATTTGTCCATACCCTGTTTCATAAAATGTAATGTTAACTAATAATAATTAACATTTTCAGAATGTATTCTTTGCCGGGTCTGAAACTTCAGCTGCAGCAGTAATATGGGCGATGACTGCTTTACTGAAAAACCCTAAAATAATGGAAAAGGCACAGACTGAAATCAGACAGACAATCGAGAAGCAAAAGCGCGCGATTCATGAAGATGATCTGGGAAAGCTTCCTTATCTCAAGGCAATTGTCAAGGAAGCTTTAAGGTTGTACCCTCCTGGTCCTCTGCTAATACCAAGGTACACTGTGGAGAAATGCATCATAGACGGGTACGAAATTCGACCTAACACGACGGTTTATATGAATGCATGGGCAATCGGAAGAGATCCGGAGTATTGGGAAAATCCAGATGAGTTTATGCCTGAGAGATTTTTGGATGGAAAGAATATCATTGTTGAAGGAAAGGGACAAGATTTCCAATTCCTCGCATTTGGCGCTGGCCGGAGAGGCTGCCCCGGGTATTCCATGGCATTTTTTACTGTGGAGCTCGCGCTCGCTAATCTCCTGCACTCATTTGATTGGGAATTGCCTTCCGGGATGAAGAAAGAAGACATTGATGAAGAGATTTTACCTGGCCTTACAATGCTCAAGAAAAATGATCTACATCTTGTGGCAAAAATTCTGTCACATAAATACGGCAATTATGGTTTGAAAATTAATTAGGGCCAACTCTACTGTTAAAGTATGTTGAATTTCAATAAATTAGTGGATGTGGAGCAAAACAAGGTCGTTTATATGTTCTAAATCAAAACGACATCATTTTATCATGAACAATGTGGACAGCCCTAAACCATTAGTGTCTTCGGCTCTACCACTGCATAAATATTGTACTCATGTGTGTTGGTTTTCTTTTTATTTTCTCACACTTAGTATTAGAATTATGGACTTCTATGGTAAAATCAATTAGTACTATGTAGAGGTGACCTATGATCTTATCTAATGAGTTATATGACTGTCACCATCAATGTGGCACTCCAACTCTAACACTTAGCAATAAGCATGACAATTCGTGTATACCGTACCCCAGAGTACCATAGAGGTGCATAGTATATATAGAGGCTTCAATTGGGCGGGATTGGGAAGAAATGAGATGAGAAACTAATAAATGAGTAATTAATAGGATCGAATATTAAATGCACATTAGCTTTTGAGATTAATTGGGCGTGATGAGAATGATTATGTTAATGAAAAATTTTAATCTCAATGGATTATGTTAAGAGTGAATCTCCCGGCATTTTTATAAGCTTATGGACATGACCTATTTGCAAATCAGAAAAAGTTGAAGAATTCATGCGACAGGTTATAAGATGAAAAATGGGTCACTCAAAAATGGGTTCAAAACCCTGCTTTCTTCTTCTTCTTTGAGGACCTTTCATAAATTCAATCGTCTTCTCAGCACCAAAATCCCCAAACTCATATTTCACCAAGAACCCTAGCTCAATTTGAACCCTAGCTCAATCGTTTTCTCAGCCTTCCGAATTCATGGCGGAGCACTTAGCATCCATATTCGGGACGGAGAAGGACAAGGTAAACTTCCCCTTTTGGGGTGTGCCTGCAATCCTACCAACAAGAAGAAGAAGATGAGCTCCGCAAAGGGTGGCTCTCAATCTTCTTCCAAAAAGTCCCAGCAGCCCAAATGTAACGATCTCTCAACCTGGGATTTCTCGTTGTTGATCGATGTCAAATGTTTATGAATTGTGGTTTTGTTCATCCGGGCTTAGATTTTTGTTTTTAATCATTTTTATTAGACCTTTTTCATGATATCACTGCATTATGGTCTCGGGCTTTCTCGAGAATCTTCCATTTAAATTATCATGTGAATTCATTTCCTCTAGATTTTTGTGCCATGTTTGGGATTATGGGGTCTTGATATTGTAATGTGTTTCTTCACTCTCACAACGCAGTATATGGAGGAGGGTTCTTTTGAATTTATGGTTTAGTTATTCAACTTTATGTTTTTGCATAAATGAGCTGTTATGTAGTTGTTGTCATTTGTATGAGTGGAGACACTTTAGTTTGAGGTTGATTCATCAGGGAATCACATACTTTCTGCATCCTGGTTTGAACATTGCTTACCATTTGGTGAATGTTTGTTTCAGATTCTAAGTTTACACAACAAGAGCATCCTGCTTGCAAATTGATATTAACTCCTGGGCTGGTATTGGGAAATTGAATGTATTGAAGACTTAAAACACTAGTCCTGGTTCATTGTAGCTAGTTTATAGAAATAGTTTACTTTCCCTAATCAGTGGGATTTTTTACGTGTAAATCTTATCCTTAGAACTGGCACTTGTAGTATAAATAAATACGTACAAAGATGAATAAAATCAACTATTCACATCATATCTTTTACATGGTATCAGTATAGCCTCGTTTTCACATCTCCATAAACCCTCATCATGGCTGACAACAATCAATCCGGCCAAAATGCTTCCGCCTCCTCCATCCTCTTCACCGCCTCCGGCGGCGCCTCGGCAAACTTACAATTTCTGGCCCTGGCCGTTCGCTTGGATCGCACCAACCACCTCCTTTGGCACGACACAGTTCGTTCGGCTCTGGAAGCCTACGAACTGGAGGATTTTCTCATCCCCGGCAACGCTCCATCTCCGTTCATAACGCCGAAGGAATCCACCTCTACACCAGCTGCAAACCCAGACTTTACGTCATGGAAAAGAAAGGATCGGCTTGTTCTCTTGTGGCTCCGATCAACCCTCACAGCCCCTATGCTCGGTCACGTCGCTAGGGCAACATCAACCTCTGAATGTTGGATCATTCTCGAACAATGTTTCACTCATAAACTTAGGCTCGTCAAATGCATCTCAAACAGCAACTTCAGATGCTTCAAAAGGGCTCTCTGTCCATTCTTGACTATGTTGAGAAAAGCGTGCCATCTCGGATTCATTGGCTGAATGCCTCACGGTGGTCTCCGACAATGACTTTGTGTCCTTCATCATCTACGGGCTAGGCCCTGAATATGGCGCGTTTCAAACCGCCTTAGCCATGCGCACCACTCCAGTCACGTCGAATGAACTGCTCGACTTGCTGTTACAAGAAGAGCAGCGCCTTCTGGAGTCCTCTTCTGATACGGCTGTGCCGACAGCGTTCTACTCCAACCGCCGTGCACGAGGCCGAGCCCTGCCGCTGCCTCTCAGCCTACTTCAGGGATGGACGACTCCAACGCTGATCGCGGCTCCGGTTCCATCCCTCTCAAATGCGACATCTGTGAGAGGCCCAATCACAGCGGGCAGAACTGTCACAATAGGCTCAACATCGCGGCCTATCCTCCGACCAGCCGTCGTGCAGCTGAACGCCAGCGTCAGTTCCAGTCCTCGGCAAAGACAGCCTACACGACATACAACTCCAGCGGCAGCACATCTCCGTCGGCACTCCAGGACCCGTGGGTAGTCGACTCAAGTGCTTCACACCATGTCACTGCTGATCTAGGCAATCTGAACTTGCATTTGGACTACACTGGAGCTGACAATCTGTTCATTGGAAATGGTCAGTCCCTCCCTATTACTCATTTAGGTCACTCTACTTTAAATGCACGACATGCTTCTAATTCATTGTCATTAAATGAAATCCTAGTTGTCCCAAAAATATCCAAAATTTTTCTAAGTGTCTCTAACCTTTGCAAAGACAATAATGTGTTTCTTGAATTTCATCATGACCGTTGCTATGTTAAGAGTTGGCAGGGAGAGACGTTGCTAAAAGGAATAGTTGATGATGGACTATATCGAATCCTAGCCAGTTTGTCCTCTTCCAGCCCTCCTTGCGTTTTCGTTGGAGAACAAGCCTCGGTGGCATGTTGGCATCATCGCTTCGCTCACCCACACGAAAATGTTTTACGTAGCCAGTTATCACATTTCAACCTACCTGTTTCTTCAAACAATAAACTTGTTTCTGTTTGTGATGCTTGTCAGTTAGGCAAAAGCCACAAGATATTTCTTCCCTCCAGTCATGTTCCCTCAAAACTTCCTTTTGATTTGATTTATTCTGATGTGTGGGGCCCTGCCTCGGTACCTTCTCTCAATGGCAATAGATACTTTGTTCTTTTCATTGATGAATGCACAAAATTTGTTTGGGTTTACTTTCTCACTGCCAAATCTCAAGTCTTTTAGGCCTTTTCTCTATTCAAATCCATGGTTGAAACACAATTTTCTACAAAACATTAAAGCTTTTCAATCTGATTGGGGAGGGGAATATCGAAATGTCTCTACCTTTCTCCAAAATCATGGTATTTTGCATAGAGTTTCTTGTCCCCACACCCCTGAACAAAATGGTGCTGCTGAAAGACGTAATCGCATTGTCGTTGAAAACAGCCTTGCTCTACTCTCCCACTCTCATCTCTCAATCTCATTCTGGGAACATGCCTTCCAAACTGCCATTTTCCTTCACAATCGTACCATAACTCCTACCCTCGCCAATGAATCTCCCTACACTCGGCTTTATCATCGCCAACCAGACTATCTGTTTCTCAAATCCTTCGGTTGTCTCTGTTATCCTTACCTTCGTCCATATAACAGCAACAAGTTGGAGTTTCGCTCTGTTGCTTGCATCTTCATAGGATACAGCACCAAACACAAAGGATACCTTTGCTTTCACACCTATATATCCCGTCATGTTGTGTTCGATGAGTCTTCCTTTCCCTTTCCTGACCACAACTCCAAGCCCTCCCCATCACCCTTCTCCGATATATCCCTTCAAAGTCTGCACCTTGCCTCAGACATTTCTTCCTCACCTATCACTCCACCCGTCACAATCATAGTTCCCCTTCATCTCCACGTAGTCATTCTCCTAACCTCAGTCCTGGACCATCACTCAGCCCGTCACCATCACTCAGTCCGCCTTCTCCACCCAGTCCCACTCAGCCAATTTCACCATCTCCGGCCCCTTCTCATCCTTCTACTCAGCCTTCTACTATCTGCTCTCATATAGCTCCCTCATGTTTCCGCCCGGCGGCCAACTCTACTCATGGTATGACAACTCATGCGGAAACTGACTCTCTCAAACCAAAGCTCTACACTGCTACAAAACACCCATTACCTTCTGATGGTTTCGATCTTGAACCGAAATCCTTTCTTCAGGCCAAAAAGAATCCTAATTGGCAGCATGCTATGCAGTTAGAGTATGATGCCTTAATGACAAATAAGACTTGGGACTTGGTGCCCAGGTCATGTGCCTCTAATCTTGTTGGTTGTAAGTGGATTTTCAGGATCAAGAAGAAACCCGATGGTTCAGTTGAGCGCTACAAAGCTCGCCTTGTTGCAAAAGGCTTTAATCAGGAAGAGGCTTTAATCATTTTGACATCTTTGAGTTCCAACATGCCGTGTGTGGAATTATCAACTACAATTATTTTATTAACAGATTCAATATATAAGTAAATAAATGCAGTTCCTAATTCAAAATGAACAATCAATAACATTTTTAAAAAAAATCATATAGAAAACAACTAACAAGTATACACAAAATACTAACAAATGCAACATATAAGTAAATAGATGCAACTCATTATTTAAAACGTACAACTAACAACAAATAAAAACAAAAGGTCATAGACAGTACAAGTAACAAGTACACATTAAATACTAACATATGCAACATATAAGTAAGCAGATGCAGCTCGTAATTCAAAATGAACTATCAGCAAAAAAAGAAGAAAAAAAGGTCATTCATAGTGCAACTAACAAGTACACATTGAACTGCCAAGAAACAACCCACTGTTTCTCGCTTCAACACTGAGTCTAATATCGTGCTCTTGCCAACACTGCTTCAGAGGTGGTTTGGCTCGCTCATTTACTTCGTGGTCTTCGGGTTCCACTTTCTGGTTCACCATTGCTATTATGCGACAACAACAATGCTATATTTTTGGCCCAAAATCCGGTGGCACACAAGCGAACGAAGAACATCGGCATTGACATCTGGAAAGCAGTGCGTTACTCATGTTTCGACTTCTCTTCAGATTGCGGACATCTTCACTAAGGGGATCTCTTGTCCGCTGTTCGAGTTTTCAAGGTCCAAGCTATGCGTTGGTGAGCATCCGACGCTTCGCTTGAGGGGGTGTTACAATAAAGCAAGTAGAAGATTAGATAATATTTTATTCCATGTTGACTAGGCTAGAGTTTTATTTAGACTAGTGTACTTTATACTCTACTTATACTCTTCATCATTAATCAGAATCATTACGAAAAATCATTCTATCAGTTTAGAATTATGATAATTTTGAATTCATCGGCTATTGGGATTTTACATTCCAGTAAGGTTTAACGTTCTGCTTATTAACATAAGTAACTGACTAGTAAAAATTCAATCATTTATTGAAAGGTTCTACACATAAATGATGTCAGAGAGCTTTCTTTCTTTATTTTTCTTAATTTAAACCGTCAATGATGGAGATGTTACGGAATCCAACCCTTCATATTGATTATCAAATGAAATTTGATTTTACCAAATTTTTATAATTCTTATTAGTATGCTCCAACATGACCTATCTAACCAAGTATGCAATAAATTAAAGCATTAACGACACAAGACTTGGTTACGCAGTTCGGTGAAATCCACCTACATCTGCTGGGCCTGGCCCAGTTCAGAATGAATCCACTAATTAGAAAGATACAGTACAAAATACATCATATAGAATACTTATTTTTACTAACTATAACATGTGAATTCTACTAGTTCACCTAGCTACCAATCTGCCTTGATTAGACTCCCTCTGACCCCGAAACTCATCGACGCTGGATCTCCTCCTCCCGATGAATTAAGGAATATGATTCTAAACTTTGAATAGCAGGTCAAGTATGTTGGAACATAGAATTCTGGCTCTTTGCAATTCTCTCGAAAGATTGAAAATCTGTGTGCAGATTTTCTCTGTTAAAATCCGTAATCAATGCAGCCGTAGTTGTCCCCTTTTATATCCATGAGCATATCAGAATTCTCCATGTTTATCTCCATAATATTCCTATTCCGTATCTGTTTTTTGAAGCATATCCAAATCCCATAAATAAAGGGATTTTTCTTATCACGATGTCTCCCATATATTCGATAATATCAACTCCATATTTGTAGGGATTTTCCATAAATCAACTATGCTTCTATACGCCTAATATATAGTAGAATATTCAGATTTCCATAACTCACAAATACCATAATGTTCTGTCATCTTTTTCCGTAACCTTCTTGGCGTAAATATGATGTATTCGCATTACATGGAAAGTTTTTTGTTTTCAAATATGTTCACAAAAACTGCCAATTAAATATTCAATACATATCTCTTGACTTTACAATCTCCCCCTTTGGCATTTTGTGGACCCAAAACTTTTTGGCAATTAATATCACAATGAAAAACTTGTCATCACACACATAGATCTTCCCAACACCACCTATGTTAGAACATAAGCCCAATACTGATTCTGATAAAAAATTGAATACCGAAATTCCATCAAAATATGAATACCAAAAACCGAATACCAGAAATCCAGGAATACCATCAACAATAAACTTCATATTACAGCCAAATTCAATCCAAAATTCAAAATTCTCCCCCTGGGGCCAGAAATATGCCAAAGGTAATTAAAAACAAAAAAAACATAAGCAGCAAGTAGGCTCCCCCTGACTGTGACATCTATGTTGAAACATAGAGAAGAAATTCCATTCAGGAGCAGGCCTCAAACCGCACTTTCTCTTTCTCCAGTTTTGCCTTTTCTTCCTCCAGTTTTGCCTTTTCTTCCTATAGCGTTGCCATTTGAATGGCTATTGTACCAAGTCTCGCATTCAGAACCACCAGTTTAGCCTTCTTTTCAGCCGATAAAGAAGTAGACCCAAAAGGACACCATGGTAGATCATGCACATGCCTTAACCCGAATGTCTTCTTGTCCGGCCTCAGGAATTCCGTGTTAATGGCTATGTCTTTAGCCTTCCCTTTTACCTTGGCGCTCTTAGCCAGTGCTGAAATCAAACCGGGATAGACAATGTCATGTTTTTCTTTGGGAGTTGTGGCTTGCCTTACCAGGTTCTGCTGAATAAACAGTCAAAGATTGACTGGCTTCTGTGTTCCAACACAGAATAGTAGCTTGGCCATTTCTCTCGTCAGAGCAGTCGTGTTCAAGGATGGCATCCAGCGGTTAACTGCTATCTGATACCGGCCAAAGAACCTCGATGACAAGCATGAAGCTTGTGAATACCCTGCTTCAGGCCACTTAACCTTGTACCCTCCTGAGATTGTCTCCAGTATTTGATCATCTGATACCCCTAAATCCGCAGGAAACACCCCTTCAAACTCTGGTGTTTGCAACCCCAATACCTTATTTATTCTGGTAGCTGAGAGATCCATAATCTTCCCTCGCACATACACCCTTCCAAACCAGGGAGAGTCAACTTCCAGATTTTCAGCCATCAAGTTGGCATACACCTCAATAACCACTTGCCAATTATACTGCAGCTAGACAGTGGTCACCCTCTTCATCCCTATCAAATTCAGAAAATCCAAAAAACCACTCTTCCTGTATGCCTCAAGATCTATAGGTCTCTCACGAATAAACTTCCTCTCAGCAAAAACTTCTCTCATTTCTTCACATTTTAAATCAAAATATGAGAAAGAAAGTGCATTGCTTACAGGGGGGAGGCAGCACTTTCCTCTTGGTAGATTCTTGAATCTTCTTGGCCATTTTTGTTGGTGGAGAATCTTCTGGTGAAGTTATCTTTCTCTCTCCCTTGACTGACTGTAAGAATTCATCCAGCACTTCATCACTTGAATAATTCCTCTCAGAGTGTTCCTGTGTTGGAACATACTGAGTATTCTCTGCCTCTTCAGTTTCAACAATCTCTGTTGGAACATACTACACTTCTTCTGATTCACTTGATTCGGCAACTGGTTCTTCACTGTGAGCTCCTTCCTTATCATCATGTACATCTCCAGTTAGATTAACATGGTCTTCTCCTCCCATATCATCATCAACATCCATCTCTTCACTGTTTTCATCCTCAACCTGCTGTGCTGGAACACGGGCACCACGTTCCTCTTCCTCACTGTTAGAGAGGTAAATAATTATTGGTTTCCTCAGCTCTTCCATTCTCTGAGCTGCTCTCAACTCATAAAATCCTATAGGAAAATTCGTCAGTAGACCGAATCACTTCTAATCCTGTAGCATCCTCATCACTGATTTCTCTAAAAATATCACAGCTCGGACGAGAAATCAAAGAACAAATATGAAATTTGTCCTTCCCTCTGTACTCATCATATCTCCCCCTCAGGAACTTCACTTTATAGTTTTTAACATTCCACAGCTCTCCAATATTCCTGGTCACAAATTCCTTGACCTTGACACTCAGAAATTCACTCTTTACACTCTTAATCTTTATCAAGTCTATTGTCAATCTATTAGCTTCTAACCATCCAAATATATCATTCACAGTCTTGAATTCCATCCTATGGATTTTAATAGTTGGAGGATCAGGTTTAATTACCTTTTGAAATGGACTCTTTCCTTTGGTACTGGGGCATCCATCCTGATCTCCATCACCCAAAACAGAGTCACGACCTTCTTCATTCTGCTCAACACCAATATCAGCCTCAACATTCTCTTCACATTGACTGTTATCTTTGGGCAAGACTTCCTCATCATTATCCTCCATTTGTTCTTTGGTTGCATATGCCCGATGTTGCAGAGTTTCTTGATTTTCTTCTTCAAAAGTGGGAGAATTTGGGTTTGACATCTTCTGGCATGAAGTTGTTGCTGGAGAAGGATCGTGGGGAGAGTTTGCAGCTAGACTTCGAAGAATGCCAAGAAGAAAGGGAGAGTGGCCGAAAAGAGGGATTTGAAAGGATTTGGAAAATTTTGAAACCAACACAAACTCTTCAACTCTTCTCCTCTTTTGCCGCGAAATCCATTTTTGGTTTTCCAAGATGGGTAATGATGACTCTTTTCCCTCTTGTAAACTCAAGGTATCACATTAACAATAACTTCCAACATATCATAACTTCCAACTATTCTTCTTCTATTTTTTTCACACCTTTTCTTCTTTTTATATTTTTTTTCTGAATTTTTGACATAAAATAATAAAATAAAATACAATATTTACATTTAACTAAATGCAAGAATTACTTCAAATTTAACAATCACCTAAGTGTGGTCTGAGACTTTCAAAAGTGGCAGTGTCCAACGGCTTGGTAAAGATATCAGTAAATTGCTCGTGTGTTGGAACATAGACTACCTCCACTTCCTTCCTTTCAACAAGATATCTAATAAAGTGATGCCTTATGTCAATATATTTGATTCTCGAGTGTTGGACTGGATTTTTTGAGATATCAATAGCACTTGTGTTGTCATATAAAATCTTCAAGGGGCCTTGATGAATTCTATAATAATTCATCATTAACTTCATCCATAACAATTGCGCACAACAACTTCCAGCAGCAAGATATTCAGCTTCTGTGGTGGATAAGATGATTGAATTTTGTTTCTTACTATACTAAGAAACCAAATTTGGGCCAATAAAGAAACATCCACATGTAGTGCTTTTTCAATCATCAGCATTACCAGCCCAATCAGAATCACTTTACCCAATTAACTCAGAATCTTGATTCTTAGAATACCAGACACCATACTCAGAAGTCCCACCTACATATCGAATAACTCTTTTGACTGCCGTGAGATGATACTCTTTTGGATCATCATGAAATCTTGCACATATCCCAACGCCGAGACATATATCTGGTCTACTTGCTGTTAAATACAATAGACTCCCAATCATTCCCCTGTACAACTTTAGATCATCTGCGACTCATTTCTCATCCTTGACATGTTTGTCAGAAACTTCCATAGGTGTTTGAACTGCTCGGGCACTGCTTAACCCAAATCTCTTCACGAAATTCAATGCATACTTGCTTTCATTTATGAACAAGCCATATTTTTCTTGCTTAACTTGCAGTCCTAGAAAGTATGTGAGCTATCCAACCATGCTCATTTCAAACTCAGCCTGCATAACCGTGATAAAATCCTGTACCATAGATGGTGAAGTAGAACCGAATACTATATCATCCACATAAATTTGAGCAATTATAATTTTTGATGACTTATCAAGCACAAATAAAGTACGATCTACTCCCCCTCGATGATAACCTTTCTTAAGAAAAAAGTTAGTAAGTTGTTCATACCATGCCCTAGGTGCTTGCTTTAAACCATATAAGGCCTTCTTGAGGCGATATACATGATGTGGGTAATGATGATCCTCAAATCCTTTAGGTTGTTCAACATAAACTTCTTCATTTACCACACCATTTAGAAACGCACTCTTGACATCCATTTGATACAGTGTAAAATTCATAGAGCAGGCAATAGCAAGAAAATTTTGAATTGACTCTAACCTGGCAACTGATGCGAACGTCTAACCAAAGTCAACACCTTCAACTTGTGTGTATCCTTGAGCAACCAGTATAGCTTTGTTTCGAGTAACATGGCCATCAGCATCAGATTTATTCTCGAAAATCCATTTTGTACCGATGACATTAACACCTTTAGGACGAGGAGTGAGATACCATACATCGTTTCTCGCAAACTGACCTAGTTCTTCTTGCATCGCATCAATCCAGTATTCATTAAATAATGCCTCCTTGTGATTCGTAGGTTCAATGAGGGAGATGAAGCATTGTAATCCAGCTAACTTCCTGTAATCCACCCGAGGAACTGGTCGAGTACTTTGTGCCATTGATTCAGGTTGATCCTATCTTGGAACATAGGATACAGCTGTGGGGGACAATGTTCCAACATGCTCAGTATCATTTGGTTCAATATCAGTCTGCTCAGATGTTCCAACATGTAATGAATCTTCCTTGTCAGGTTGACGAGGCTGTGTTGGAACATAAGTGTTACTAGGTTCTTCTTCTCCAACATCTGAGTTTTGTCCTTCTTCAGAATCGTCCACAATAACATTGATAGACTCCATAAGTGTGTTGGTCCGATTTTTATAAACACGATAAGCACGACTGTTGACAGAATACCCAAGAAAAATTTGAGTATCACTACCATTATCAAATTTTGCCAATTGCTCTCTGTTTATGAGAATATAACACTTGCTTCCGAACACATGAAAGTATGAAACATTCGGTTTCCTAACCTTCCAAATCTCGTAAGAAGTTTTACTGGTGAATGAACGTAGGTATACTTGATTAATCGTGTAGGAAGCTGTGTTAATGGCTTTTACCCACCATTTTTTGTGAATTTCTTTCTCGGGTAACATAACTCGAGCCATCTCCTGCAAGGTTCTATTTTTCCATTCTACAACACCATTTTGCTGAGGAGTTATTGGTGCAGAAAATTCATGTTGAATACCAAGCTCATCACCTAAATCACTAAATTGAGAATTATCAAATTCTCTACCATGATCACTACAAATTCGAACAATCTTTCCAACTGGACTTCCTTTTTCAGTCTGTAACTTTTTCACCTAATTTCTGAATACTTCCAACGTATCAGATTTTTCTTTAAGAAAAGCTACCCATGTATATCTTGAGAAATCATCAACACATACAAAGATATATTTCTTTCCACCTATACTCGGTGTATTGACTGGACCCATCAAATCCATATGCAATAATTCCAGATTTCTTGAGGTGGTTACATATTGAACTAATGAGTGGGGAGATCAAATTTGTTTACCTTGTTGACATGGTCCGCAGACAATTTTGTCCTTGCTTGTTAGGGTAGGCATTCCTCGCACAACTTTTTCATTTGCAATTTTCACCAAGGTTTTGTAATTGATGTGACCGAGCTTCCTGTGCCACAGAATTCCTTCATCTTGCTTCGAGATCATACATCATACTTCTTATTCCAGCAGATAGCAATTATCTGATGATCGTATGCCTGAAAGAACCTTGGTTTCTCCGTGTTTCACTATGCATTTGTCTTTATGAAATTCCACAACCATATTATCATCACATAATTGAGTTATGCTCAGTAGGTTGGCCTTTAGGTCTTCCACGAACAGTACACTAGTGATTACTGGAAATCCTTCAATTTGTAGTTCACCTTTTCCAACCACTCGACTCTTCTTTCCATCACTAAACGTAACATAACCACCATCGAAAGGTGTGATATTTGTAAGGAATTCTTGAGTTCCAGTCATATGGAGAGAGCATCCACTATCAAAGTACCACGAATCTCTGGAATATGATATAAGCGAAGTATGTGCAACAAGACATGTACCAGATCTTTTGACAACCCATACCTTTCTGACCGTTCTGGTTTTCTGGACTTCGCCTATGTTGGAACATACAGCAAGTTGACGTCCTTCCATTTGATCTCTGAATAGTTTCTGACATCTATCCTCAGAGTGACCTTGGTATGAACAGTAGCTGTAAATGAGAGGTTTCCTCTGATAGAGCTTGCTGAACTTTCTCCTTACCTCTCGAAGCTTTGTCTTGAGATTCGCTGGATTCTGGATTAACTCGTGTGCCTTAGACTTGAATGTGCTTGTGTTATACCCAATTTCGTGTCAATCTCCAAAATTATTTCCCATATCCAGAATATCATCAAGCTTAGCTTTTCTAGAATTCAGTTTAGAAATTACTGCTTCAGAAGTCTCAGCTCTCTTGGTTCCTAATATCATCTTTTCATTTAATTCTTCAATTTCCTTCCTGAGTTCAGCAACTTTTACATGCAGCTCTTTTTTTTGTTTCCATCAACTGCACTTTTTCTTCCTTCAGTTCTTTGTTTGTATCAACCACTTGAAGCTACATAGCATACATCCTTTCATAAGTGACGTAGATTTCTTCATCACTAATAGCAAGTCCATCATCTTCATCACTGGATGCTTCATATGGATCGATGTTCGAACATACAGCTTCAACTTTATCCAGTGTGTTGGAACATCCATTCTCCGATGCATCATAAGTTTTTGCTCCAAATGCTACATAGTTGCTTACGAGTTCCTCTTCGTCTTTCTCTTCATCTTCATCTTCACTCCATGAGGTGACATAAGATTTTCCCTGTTTCTTCCAAGTGTTTGCACATCAGCCTGAATATGACCATATCCTTCACATTTCCTGCATTGAATTCGTCCAGGCTGTTTTGGTTCACTACTTTGATTTATGAAGAACTGCTGGTTTCCTTGCTCAAATCTTGTTCCACGATTATTTCCAATATCCTGTAGCCTTGGTCTATTTCCTCCAAACCTCTCCTGAGATTTCTTATTCACTACTTTCTTCAGCATTCTTGAGAAATTCTTCGTGATAAGTGCAAGCTTTTCATATTCATCATCACTATCAGAATCGTGACTGTTCTTTGATGAAGATGTTCTGAATGCCAACTCCTTTTGGATCCTTTTTGTAGCTGGTTGAAACTCATCTAATATGTGTGTAATGATCCCATTAGTTCCTCTAAGCTCATGGTGGCTACATCTCTTGCTTATTCTATTGTCGAAAACTTCATAACGAACCTTTTAGGAAGTGATCTCAAGGTCTTTTCACCAGCTTCGCCTCTTTGTAGACTTTTCCAAGTTGGTATGCCATATTTGAGATGTCCTTGAGTTTTCCATTGAATATATCAATGGTGTCATCCTTCTCAAGGCCATCCTTTCAATCTCTGAGCTTCCCTCAAATCAACAAATCCTACAGGCAACCTATCTGTAGACCAAATCACTTCTTGTCCTACAGCATCCTCATCACTGATTTCTCTCATAACAACACAGCTCGGACGAGAAACAGATGAATAAATATAAAACTTTTCCTTCCCTCTATACTCATCATAGTTCCCCCTCAGGAACTTCACTTTATAGTTTTCTACATTCCACAACTCTCCAATATTCTGGGTCATAAATTCCTTGACCTTAACACTCAGAAGTTCACCCTTTATGCTCTTAATCTTTGTCAAGTCTATTGTCAATCTATTAGCTTCTAACCATTCAAATATATTATCTATAGTCTTGAATTCCATCTTATGGATTTTAATAGTTAGAGGATCAGGGTTAGTTACCTTTTGAAACGGACCCTTTCCTTTGGTACTGGGGGGTCCATCCTGATCTCCATCACCCAAACCAGAGCCACGGCCTTCTACATTCTCTCAACACCAATATCAGCCTCAACATTCTCTTCACATGACTGTTATCTTCGAGCAAGACTTCCTCAGCATTTATTTTCTATTTGTTCCTTGGTTGCATCTGCCCAATGTTGCCGAGATTCTGATTTTCTTCTTCAAAAGTGAGAGAATTGGGGTTTGACATTCTCTGGCACAAAGTTGTTGCGGGAGAAAGATCGTGGGAAGAGTTTGCAGAAAGACTTCAAAGAATACCAAGAAGAATGGGAGAATGGCCGAAAAGAGAGGGATTCGAAAGGATTTGGACAATTTTGAATCCAACACAAACTCTTCAACTCTCCTCCTCTTTTACCGCAAAGCCCCTTTTTGGTTTTCCAAGATGGGTAATGATGACTCATTTCCCTCTTGTCAACTCGAGACATCACATCAAAAACAACTTCCAACATATCATTACTTCTAACTATCCAACTATTCTTCTTCTATTTTTGCACACCTTTTCTTCCTTTCATATATATGTATATATATTTTTTATTTTTTTTGAATTTTTCGACAGAAAATTATAAACAAAATAAAATATTTACATTGAACTAAAGGCAAGGAATACCTCAAATTTGACAAACACCTAAGTGTTGTCTGAGACTTTCAAAAGTTGCAGTGTCCAACGACTTTGTAAAGATATCAGCAAATTACTCCTGTGTTGAAACATACCTAAACTTCCTTCCTTTCAACAAGATCTCTAATAAAATTGATGCCTTATGTCAATATGCTTGGTTCTCGAGTGCTGGACTGGATTTTTTAAAATGGTAAGTCTCAGGACAGGCGGCTTGTCCAAAAGCTTATAGACAGGCCAGGGACCTGTTTGAAATTAATAAAATTTGGTTAGTTTTTGTGGGCCAAGCCCATTTAATTATATAGCCCTGAGCTTAAACAAAAGTTGAAATGGGTCCAGAGACATTCTTCTTATCCGTCGACCCAACATCTCTTTGTAATTTTTGCCACGATAGATTTTTTAGCTTCTTCTCGACGATGAAGACGGAAGCGGCGATGGAGGTGGTGGTGATGAAACCTAACCAGAAATCCGACAGGAAATGTGATAAATGTGAGGCCATTCTTGCCGGGATCTAGAGCTACGAAACTATGGAAATTGATAAAACTTTCGGCGATGAGAAGAACTTGGCAGCCTTATTTCAGAAGAATTAGAGGTCTCATCATTTCCATCTTCTTCTCCATCGGCTTCCCGATAGGTTGTTCGATACGGTACGCTCAATGATTTCCTGGCGGATGGTTTAATTTCCCAGTGGGTGGTACGCTAGTGATTAAAATTTATTTGTGTTGACAATGCCTCTTATTTATATGTGTTGGAAAGCTTCTCTGGTGCAATATTTCTCTCTGGGGCCATCATGGAAAAGAAACTAAGAAAGCTTCCACATATCCGAAGGCTGAAAGCAAAAGCTTCATAAATGGAGCTGATGTAGAAAACATGAACAAGATTGTGGTTCCTGAGTTCCTATATTGACTGGAGTCCCTTAATCTGTCACCAATGAGAACATTTCCAAATCACATAGAGCCCAAAATTGGTTTTCCTGAGAACTCAAAGAGCTGACTCTCTCTCGCCTTCATTTGCCTTGGAGTAAGATTTCAACAATCGGAAAGCTTTAGCATCTCGAGGTTCTGAAATTGTGGGGTTTTCACTAGCCAAATTTGAGCTTGGTAGGTTGGAGCAACTGAGATGCCGGCGTGCTATGGTTGAGGCGTTATAGTATGCATGTGTTTAATTATATGTTGCAATTGTTAATATTTAGTGTGTAATATTTAGTTTATCGTGTATGCCATCTTCTTTTCATTTATTTTTTATTTTTCATTTTGAATTAGGAACTGCAATTGTTTAGTTATATGTTGCATTATTTAGTATTCAATGTGTACAAATTAGTTGTAATGAGTATGACCTTTTCTTTTCCATTTGTAGTTGATTGTTCGTTTTAAATTAAAAATTGTATTTGTTCACTTATATATTGCATTTGTTAAGATTCAGTGTGTACTAGTTTGTTGTATTGTGTATGAATATTTGTTTTCATATGTTTTTTATTGTTCATTTTGAATAAGAAACAACATTTGTTCACTTATATGTTGCATTTGTTAGTTTTTAGTGTGCACTTGTAGTTGTACTGTGAATGACTTTTTGTTTCATATGTTGTTAGTTGTACGTTTTGAATAATGAGTTACATCTGTTTACTTATATGTTGCATTTGTTAGTATTTGTTGTGTACTTGTTAGTTGTGTTCTATATAACCTTTTTTTTTAAAATTTTGTTGGTTGTTCATTTTGAATTAGGAACTGCATCTGTTTACTTATATATTGCATCTCTTAGAATCTAGTATGTACTTGTTAGTTTTATTACGAGGTGCAATAGTTTGCTTATATGTTGCAGCTGTTATTATTCAACGTGCACCTGTTAGTTGTACTATGAATGACCTTTTCTTTTCTTTTCTTTTACTGATCGTTCGTTTTGAATTACGAGCTGCATCTGTTTACTTATATGTTGCACCTGTTAGCATTTAATGTGTACTTCTTTGTTGTACTGCCTATGGCCTTTTGTTTTCATTTGTAGACAGTTGTACGTTTTGAATAATGAGTTGCATCTGTTTACTATATATGTTGCATCTGTTAGTATCTCGTGAGTACTTGTTAGTTGTGTTCTGTATGACTTTTTTTGTAAAAAAATGTAATTGGCTGTTCATTTTGAATTAGGAATTGTATCAGTTTGCTTTTATATTGCATATGTTAGAATCCAGTATGTATTTATTAGTTTTATTACGAGGTGCATTAGTTTTCTTATATGTTGCAACTGTTATTATTTAGTATGTACTTGTTAGAATCCAGTATTTACTTGTTAGTTTAATTATGAGGTGCATTAGTTTTCTTATATGGTGCAACTGTTATTATTCAGTATGTACTTGTTAGAATACAGTATGTACTTGTTAGTTTCCTGCCATGTCCTTTTTGAAGTTATTAGTGTCAAAACTCAGAAGTCATCTACTTTCGGGTACAAATTTGATTATGTATCATTCAGAAACATTCAAGTCTAAGATTGCTCAGTTCATTATCTTTTGTATTGTAACTGTTACAATACTTACTAAGGACTACTTTATGGTGCATCACAATCTAGTGTGATTATACCATATGGAAAACAACTTCTGAACAATTCGTTATTTACACACTGATAATAACTATTTTTCTATATGTATATTAGGATCAGGGAGAGAATTTGTATTTGTGTATCGAATCTCATCATCCCACAGACCACCATGGAGCTTCACCAGTTCTGAAATTGGTTTCTACCCATGGAACAAACACTACCTTCCCATCATCAATATCAGCATTAGCTAGGGCAAGAGACTGCAACAAATAAACACACAAAGTAGTGTAAATTACGCAACCCCCAATAGAATTCATAAACCACACATTGGTAGGACAAAAGATATAGCATTCCTCATAATATAAGCTTATTAGCAGAGAATTTTGATGAGTATAAGTTGTTGAGATAGTTTTGTTTCAACTTACAAGAGGAGCAGGCTCTCTAACCACTCTTCCTTGATTGTTTTATTGAGATTCATGGCACGGACAGATGAACTTGTTCTCGGCTGAGTTAAATGGTACCACACAACCAAGGTAAGCACACGCATCATTGATCCCATATGCTGCCAATGTCATGTCATTCTCCACAACAAGGTAAGTCGGGTCTCCCTGCATCCACACCAACAAAAAACGATTGAGCCAACACTCCTTGGTGCTCAAATCAAACATAAAATACTTCTTCATTTATCTCTCTTATCAGATTGTGATGACTTATTAGTACTGTATTACTTTTCAAAGAGCCTATGTATGTGATCATTTTGACAGCGCTAACGGTAAGTAATGAGGAAAATTACCTTCAATCCTTGAGTAAGGGTTCAGTCGCCAGGGCCATGGTTCTTGAGACATACATCTGCCAACACATCATTTCCTAAAGCATCTTTTGCACAAAACCAGCAAAACCACTGACTGACATGTTCTCAGTTTAGGTGTAACATAGACATTATGAACTGTATTGACCTGTTCTCAATTTCAGGACATATATTTAATGTTTCAGCTGCAATCAAAACATGATTATGGAATCCCCAACATTATCAGCAAAGGGAATAATGTAATCTATTAAATTTTAATGTGATATTAACATAAGAGTGTTAGCAAGAAATCTTTAGTCTTAAATACAGAGAAAAAATTCCAGCACAGTTAATCATGGAGCAGCTTCAAAATTAGTAAGCTGATTATGCAGTACCATTTACCATATAGTGAAATTAAAAGGCAATAACCCCTATAGGACACACAAAGGTAAAAAAAATGCAAAGCAAATTATCAGAGAGTGCATGAAGGGAAAAAACATTAAAAATACATATTCCAGAGACATTATTTGGCCTATTAGTTGTGTTCATGATTTGGTCAATTACAGAGACATTATCTGCACTATAAGTTTTCTCACCAGATTTGTTAAAAGAACCAGAAAAATGTTACATAAAAGTAAAGGTCGTTATTATAATAAAGTCCGTTCGTGTAAAATCTGAACTGCCCTCCTTGTCTTTCAAGAGGAAACTCCTACCTTTTTACAACTAAACATGTTAAAAGAGATGTACAACCCCTGCAAGGTCAAAAAATCATCAGAAAGGGACCAAAATTGCAACATCTGCTTAGCTATCTGATTATGAGAAACTCAAAATTATGAGCCCTAACCTTCAAACTTAACCCCTTTTTCGAGAGTGAAAACGTTAGGCGGCTACAATGGAGACCCGATCTTCAAAACAGCTCATCATTCGATTCATTTCTCTCAACGGGAGAAAACTTTAAGCAAGCAGAGCAGAAATGACATCTTAAAACAGAACCAGTGTTGTTAAAAATAAATGTTGAGCAATAGAATCAATGAAAAATGAAGCATTTAGTTAGTTCTAGGCTTCATGTTTCTATGCACCACATCTTCCATCAGTCATTTTGCTATTTCAGCGGCATTATCTATTCCATCAACTTGTGTGGCAAAGTCATGCACTATTTTCTCAAATACAGTAGATGACATTCTCTTTTTTGGTGATTCTCTTCTAAGCAAGTCGAGACATAATTTAGCTTTGTCCTGAGGCCACAACTTCAACAATCAAAATAGGTAAACATAATTCAACAATTTCACAATTTCTAATCGAGGCCATAGCTTCACGATCACACAAATCAGGAACAAAAATAGACAGTTAACAAGTCACTGGTAGGAACTATAATAAGGCAACACCGCAAAGCTAACAATAAGGCAAACAATAAATGCATCTATGCCAGAGCATCTAACACATAATCTACCATGAAATGTAAGACTAATACTACAGTAACCGCACAGCATGAATTGCACAAATTCTTGCATCTTCCACTGATGCTCAATCGTTCAAAAATCCAAAAGCATATGTCGCTCAAAGAGATAAAAAAAGTGTGAAATGAAAGAGTTAACTCACCACTCTAGTCCTTTACTCATCTTCTCCGGCGGTTGTGCAGAGAGAAACAGAAACTTAGTGTGTGTCTGTGTGAGAAACCAAAACATAATCGCGTCCATCTCACTAACCACTGTCAGCCGCTGCTCCTTCAGATCGGCGGCGATGGAATCAACACTTATTTAGCTTATCATCCAACAATTCAACACTCAAATTTCAATTGAGTAGATAACAAGTTCATCTAAACGGTTAGAGTTTCTATATTTGTGGGGTACCGTGGATGTCGGCGACGACTTCTATGGCTTTTTGCTTCATTTTTTCATTGGTTATGGTGAGGACCTTCATTACCACCTTCTGAAAAAAGTTGATCCGAATAAGAAAGAGGTAGAGTTGTTGGTGTGTGAGAGAGAATTCAAGAATAGAAGGTAATATTGGGGATCCATTTTTCGATCTTATGACCCGACCTGTGAAGATCTTTAATTTTCCCTGATTTGCAAATTGGCCATTGGCCTGTCCATAAGCTTATGGACAGGCCGCCTGTCAAGAGACCCACTCTTTTAAAAATATCAATAGCACTTGTGTTGTCACATAGAATCTTCAAGAGGCCTTGATGAATTCCATAATCGTTCATCATTTGCTTCATCCATAACAATTGCGCACAACCATTTCCAGCATCAAGATATTCAGCTTCTGCGGTAGATAGGGAGATTGAATTCTATTTCTTACTATACCAAGAAACCAGATTCGTGCCAATAAAGAAACATCCACATGTAATGCTTTTTTCGATCATCGGCATTACCAGCCCAATCAGAATCACTATACCCAATCAACTCAAAATATTGATTCTTAGAATACCAGACACCATACTCAGAAGTCCCACTTATATATCGAATAACTCTTTTGACTGCCATGAGATTAGACTCCTTTGGATCGGCCTGAAATCTTGCACATATCACAATGCTAAGACATATATCTTGTCTACTTGTTGTTAAATACAGTAGACTCCCAATTATTCCCTTGTATAACTTTTGATCAATTGCAACTCCTTTCTCATCCATGAAAAGTTTTTCATAAACTCTCATAGGTGTCCAAACTGCTCGGGCATTGCTTAACCCAAATCTCTTCACGAGATTCAATGCATACTTGCTTTGATTTATGAACAAGCCATGTTTTCCTTGCTTAACTTGCAGTCATAGAAAGCATGTGAGCTGTCCAACTATGCTCATTTCAAACTCAACCTGCATAACCGTGACGAAATCATGTACCATAGATGGTGAAGTAGAACTGAATACTATATCATCCACATAAATTTGAGCAATCAAAATTTTTGATGACTTATCAAGCACAAATAAAGTGCAATCTACTCCCACTCGACGATAACCTTTCTTAAGAAGAAAGTTAGTAAGTCGTTCATACCATGCCCTGGGTGCTTTCTTTAAACTATATAAGGCCTTCTTGAGGCGATATGCATGATGAGGGTAATGAGGATCCTCAAATCCTTTAGGTTTTTCCACATAAACTTCTTCATTTACCACACCATTTAGAAACGCACTCTTGACATCCATTTGATACAAAGTAAAGTTCCTAAAGCAGGCAACAGCAAGTAAAATTCAAATTTACTTTAACCTGGCTACCGGTGCAAACGTCTCACTCCTTGAGCAACTAGTCTAGCTTTTTTTCGAGTAACATGACCATCAGCATCCGATTTATTCTTGAAAATCCATTTTGTGCCAATGACATTAACACCTTTAGGGCGAGGAGTGAGATACCATACATTGTTTCTCGCAAAATGACCTAGTTCTTCTTGCATTACAGCGATCCAGTATTCATCCAGTAATGTCTCCTTGTAATTCTTAGGTTCAATGAGGGAGATGGATCATTGTAATCCAGCCAACTTCATGTAATCCACCCAAGGAACTGGCCGAGTACTCCGTGCTATTGAATCAGGTTGATCCTGTGTTAGAACATATGATCCAGCAGTGGGGGATGATGTTCCAACATGCACTGTGTCAATTGGTTTAGCATCAGTATGCTCAGATGAATCTTCCTTGTCAGGTTGATGAGGCTGTGTTGGAACATGAGTGTTATCGAGTTCTTCTTCTCCGACATCTGAGTTTTGTCCTTCTTCAGGATCATCCACAATAACATTGATAGACTCCATAAGTGTGTTGGTCCGATTGTTATAAACACGATAAGCACGATTGTTGACAGAATACTCAAGAAAAATTCCAGTATCACTACGATTATCAAATTTTTCCGATTGCTCTCTGTCTTTGAGGATATAGCACTTGCTTCCAAACACATGAAAGTATGAGACATTCGGTTTCCTAACCTTCCAAATCTTGTAACAAGTTTTACTGGTAAACGAACGCAGATATACTCAATTAATCGTGTAGCAAGTTGTGTTAATGGTTTCTGCACACCATTTTTTGTGAATTTCTTTCTCGGCTAACATAACTCAAGCCATCTCCTGCAAGGTTCTATTTTTCCGTTCTACAACACCATTCTGCTGAGGAGTTATAGGTGCAAAAACCTCATGTTGAATACCAAGCTCATCACAGAAATCACTAAATAGAAAATTTTCAAATTCTCTACCATGATCACTATGAATTCGAACAATCTTTCCGCCTGGACTTCCTTTTTCAGTCTGTAACTTTATCACCAGACTTCTGAATACTTCCACCGTATTAGATTTTTCTTTAAGAAAAGCTACCCATGTATATCTGGAGAAATCATCAACACATACAAAGATATATTTCTTTCTACCTATACTCGGTGTATTGACTGGACCCATCAAATCCATATGCAATAATTCCAGATTTCTTGAGGTGGTTATTTATTGAACTGACGAGTGGGGAGATCGAATTTGTTTACCTTGTTGACATGGTCCGCACACAATTCTATCCTTGCTTGTTAAGGTAGGCATACCTCGTACAGCTTTTGCATTTGCAATTTTCACAAAGGTTTTGTAATTGATGTGCCCGAGCTTCCTGTGCCACAAAATTCTTTCATCTTGCTTTGAGATCATACATCGTACTTCTTGTTCCAGCAGATAGCAATTATCTGATGATCATATGCCTGAAAGAACCTTGAATTCTCCGTGTTTCACTAGGCATTTATCTTTCTGGAATGTTACAATCATATTATCATCACAAAATTGACTTATGCTTAGTATATTAGCCTTCCGATCTTCCACGAACAGTACACTAGTGAATACTGGAAATCATTCAATCTGTAGTTCACCTTTTCCAACCACTCGACTCTTCTTTTCATCACCAAACGTAACATAACCACCATCGAAAGGTGTGATCTTTGTAAGGAATTCTTGAGTTCCAGTCATATGGCAAGAGCATCCACTATGAAAGTACCACGAATCTCTGGAGTATGATATAAGTGACGTATGTGCAACAAGACATGTACCAGATCTTTTGACAACCCATATCTTCTTGACCATTCTGGTTTTCTGAACTTCGCCTATGTTGGAACATACAGCGAATTGACGTCCTGCCATTTGATCTCTGAATAGTTTCTGACATCTATCCTCAGAGTGACCTTGGTATAAACAGTAGCTGCAGATGAGAGGTTTCCTTTTATAGGACTTTCCAAACTTTCTCCTTACCCCTCAAAGCTTTGTTTTGAGATTCGCTAGATTCTGGAGTAACTCGTGTGCCTCACACTTGAGTGTGCCTGTGTTATACCCAATTCCGTGTCGATCTCCAAAATTCTTTCCCATATCCAAAATATCATCAAGCTTAGCTTTTCCAGAATTCAATTTAGAATTACTGCTTCAGAAGTCTCAGCTCTCCTTGTTGTTAAGATCAGCTTTTCATTTAATTCTTCAATTTCCTTTATGAGTTCCACAACTTTTACATTCAATTCCTTTTCTGTTTCCATCAACTGCACTTTTTCTTCCTTCAGTTCTTTGTTTGTATCAACCACTTGAAGCCACATAGCGTACATCTTTTCATAAGTGTTGTAGATTTCTTCATCACTTACAGCAAGTCCATCATCTTCATCACTGGATGTTTCATGTGGATCGATGTTGGAACATACAGCTTCAACTTTATCCAATGCGTTGGAACATCCATTCTCCGATGCATCATAGGTTTTTGCTCTGAATTCCACATAGTTTCTTACAAGTTCCTCTTCGTCTTTTTCTTCTTCTTCATCTTCACTCCATGAGGTGACATAAGATTTTCCCTATTTCTTTCGAGTGTTCGCACATTCAGCCTGAATATGACCATATCCTTCACATTTCCTGCATTGAATTTGTCCAGGCTGTTTTGGTTCACTACTTTAATTCATGAAGAACTGCTGATTTCCTTGTTCAAATCTTGTTCCACGATTATTAACAGTATCCTGTGGCCTTGGTTTATTTTACCAAACCTCTCCTGAGATTTTCTGTTTACTACTTTCTTCAAAATTCTTGAGAAATTCTTCGTTATAAGTGCAATCTTTTCAAATTCATCATCACTATTAGAATCATGATTGTCCTTTGATGAAGATGTTCTGAATTCCAACTCCTTTTGGACCCTTTTTGTAGCTTGTTGAAATGCCATCTCATATGTCTGCAATGATCCCATTAGTTCATCTAAGATCATGGTGGCTACATCTCTTGCTTCTTCTGTTGCCGCAACCTTCATCGCAAATCTTTTAGGAAGTGATCTCAAGGTCTTTTTCACCAGTTTCGCCTCTTTGTAGACCTTTCCAAGTTAGTGTGCCATATTGGAGATGTCCATGAGTTTTCCATTGAATATAGCAATGGTGGCATCCTCCTCCATCTTGAGTTCCTCAAACTTATTAGCCAGCATTTGTAGTTTAGATTCTCGAACTCGACTGGTTCCTTCATGAACTATTTGAAGAATATCACATGCTTTCTTGGCTTGATGGCATGTAGAGATGAGTTTGAACTAATTCTCATCAACCACAGTGAAGATTGCATTCAGTTCCTTTGAATTCGCCAGAGATGCCTTGAGGTCATCAGGAGTCCAACTAGCTTTGTCTTCGAGTTTCTGCTCCCTTTGACTTGAATCTCCTTCATTTGCTTTAGAGCTTGTATCAGCATCTTCAGTAGGGTGATTCCACTCATTCTTAACATAGAACCATGCAAGTTCATCCAGTGAGTTGATGAAAACTCTCATGCGTGCCTTCCAATAATTGTAGTTGTTGCCTTCTAGCAGAGGTGGTCGAGACACCGAAGCTCCTTCTTTAGTTGCCTTGGTAAAACTGGATCACATTTTCCTTGACAAAACTAAGGATAAAATAAGTGACCAAGCTCAGATACCAAATGAAATTTGGTTTAACCGAATTTTTCTAATTCTTATTAGTATGTTTCAACTAGACCTATCTAACCAAGTATACAATAAATTAAAGTATTAATGACACAAGACTTGGTTACGAAGTTCGGTGAAATCCACCTACATCTGAGGGGGCCTGGCCCAGTTAAGAATAAATCCACTAATTAGAAAGATACAGTACAAAGTACATCATACAGTATAGTTATCTTTACTAACTATAACGTGTGAATTCTGCTAGTTCCCCTAGCTACCTATCCACTTTGATCAGACTCCCTCTGACCTCAGAACTCATCGACGCTGGATCTCCTCCTCCCGAGGAATTGAGGAATATGATTCTGAACTTTGAACAGCAGGTTAAGTATGTTGGAACATAGAATTCTGGCTCTTTGCAATTCTCTAGAAAGATTGAAAATCTGTGTGCAGATTTTCTCTGTTAAAATCCGTAATCAATGCAGTCGTGGTTGCCCCCTTTTATACCCATGAGCAGATCGGAATTCTCCATGATTATCTCCATAATATTCTTATTCCATATCTGTTTTTTGAAGCATATCCAAATCCCATAAATAAAGGAATTTTCCTTATCACAATATCTCTCATATATTCGATAATATCAACTTCATATTTGTAGGGATTTCCATAAATCAACTATGCTTCTATACGCCTAATATATAGCAGAATATTCAGATTTCCATAACTCACAAATACCATAATATTCTGTCTTCTTTTTTCGTAAACCTTCTTGGTGTAAATATGTTGTTTTCGCATGTTCCAACATGGAAATTTTCCGTTTCCAAATATTTTCACAAACAATGCCAATTAAATATTCAATGCATATCTCTTAACTTTACAATCATGTTGACCAATGGTTTACATTTGGTTGATCTACTGCAGCAAGAGATGAGCTAAGCTCATTTACACATAGACACTAAGCATTACAATTAAGAATAGAAGTATATGTGGCGATATGAAATGAAGACAAATGAAGGATATAATCTGATTTGATCATCTACTGTACACTATCTGATTAGCTTGACCGAAACCCATCAGCTTGATTTGTTCTCACCCTTGAGATGGCATCCCACTCGAACCGGATATAGTAGATAAAATTAGGTTTGTAAGAAATTCCGGAACCCGCACTATATTGAACTACCAAGTCCTATTTAATCGGAATCCACCAATCTATTTTGAATCTTCACATAGATGTCGCCAAAAGTTAGTATTTAAACAACTTTTAACTCGAATTTTCCTAACCTAAGTGTGGAAATAGATTGGAAACCAAACACATTTTTCTAGAGAAGGTCGCTGGAAAATCATGTTTGGTACTGAAAATCAAAATCTAATGTTGAAATAAAAAGGGGACCTAATTTTCGTGCCAATAACCATTTAAAATCTAGTTTTAAATGTCACCCTTCTTTTTCGTTTTGAAAATTAAAAAGATAATAAAAACAAATAAAGAGAAAAAAATAAACTGACCAAATAAAGGTGAGTAGTCCTTTTGTTCCACGTCGATTGTGATTGACACAAACATGCGATATCAGCTTCATGTCAGCTTGATCGAAACATAGTTCCACGGAAAGTTAGATGTCGGTTGTGGTTTATGCTTACAACGACGTCAATAATATGCTGATTTGGTATCACTTCAGTCGAAGGGGGAACGAGATGTGTCTGGCGTCGGTTAGTGACATGTCAAAATTTCTAAAAAAATACTATCTCTATGCAAAAAATTAGTTTGATTTTTTCACACATTCAATCGGTTCATACAATCGTATGAATGATGAACATTATTACTATTATTGTAGCAATAAAAATCATGAAGCAACCTTCAAATGTAGAAAATTTAATAGTCCTCATCCCCTCAAATTGTCAATAAGCAAGGTTTAATTTTCATTCAAATTTTGAAATGTTTAACTACATAATACATCTTTGTTGACTTGAACCTAGAAAACCCTAAATCGAGCACATGGGAAAGGGGAGCGGAAGACAAGCTGGATCTGACTAGGGAGGCTTTGAAAATCATCTTTGATATATAGAAAGTAAAACCCACAAATGATTGTGGCTATGTGTGTTCATATATAGAGTGAGTACAAAGGGTATACACAATAGAAACAAATATGGAACAAGATATATACAAAACCAATCAGAAAGGGCATTCCTTTCTTATTCTAATTCTAAATCAACTATATCTCTATTACCCCCCCCTCCTCAAGCGAAACGTAGGACTGGCCGCAACGCAAAGCTTGAACGTAAGAACTCAAATTGAGGATGAGGTAACCTCATTGTAAAGATATCAGCAAGATGCAAATTCGTAGAAACATGAGCAACCTTGAGCTTGCTAGAAGATACCATCTCACGCACAAAATGATAATCAATATGTTTGGCTCTCTTATGCGAAACTAGATTCTGAGCAAGAAAGAGAGCATTATTATTATCACACACAAAAATATGAGGCACATGAGTCGATACACATAAATCCCGAAGAAGATTCATCAACCAAGCTAGTTCCAAAGTAGTGTTTGCAATAGCACGGTATTCTGATTTTGAACAAGAACGAGAAATTGTAGCTTGCTTCTTTGCACTCCAAGAAACCAGGTTGCCACCATGGAAAATGGCATAATCATATGTAGACCTATGAGTTTCAATGCAACAAGCCCAATTAGCCTCGGAATAACCTAAAACTGGTAAATCGGATGAATTTGCGTGAAACTGAAAACCATAGTGGAGAGTACCACTCACATAGTGCAAAATTTGAGTAACAGCTTGAAAATGGTCATTAGCAGGAACCTGCATGTGCTGACTGACAGTGTTCACATCATATGACAAATCGAGACGTGTAATCGACAGATTCTGAAGTGCACCAACCAAAGACCGATAAAGTGTGAGATTTTCGAACAGCTTACCAGAAGAACTAACAAGGTGCGAAAAAGCCACAAAAGGAATGGCAACATGTAATGAATCATGTATTCCAACGCGTAATAAAATGTCATTGGCATATCTCGCTTGACCAAGGAATAAGCCATCAGAAGTACGAACAACCTCCAAACCCAAAAAATATTGGAGAGTGCCAAGATCGGTAATCTTGAATTCCTTATTAACCTAGTCAATAAACTTTCGAATGAGACAACATCATTACTAGTAAGAATAATGTCATCAACATAAACCAACAAGTAAAGCAAAGAGGCACCCTGTGAAAATACAAAGAAAGATGTACCAGAGGAACTGCATACAAAACCTAGACCAATAAAAAGGAGCTAAAATGTCAAAACCAAGCACGGGGAGCTTGATTCAAACCATAAATGGCCTTGCGTAGATGGCAAACAAAATTTGGGCGCATGGGTTCTTTGTATCCATCAAGCTGCTCCATATTAACCAGAGAGTCAAGAACACCATTTAAAAATGCGTTCTTAACACCGAGCAATCGTTAGGGCCAATTACAAGTGGTAGGCAAAGATAAAATAGTACGAACAGTAGAAGCTTTCACCACATGACTAAAAGTATGATCATAATCAAAACTAGGCAATTGTGAAAAACCCTTGGCAACTAACCTCGCTGCATGCCTGTCTGGCAAGCCATCAGCCTTATACTTCAAATGATAAACCCATTTTGAACCAACAACATTTGCATTAGATGGACAAGCAGATGCAGCTCGTAATTCAAAATGAACTGTTCGCAAAAAAAAGAAAAAAAAGGTCATTCATAGTGCAACTAACAGGTACACATTGAATAATAACAGATGCAACATATAAGCAAACTAATGCACCTCGTAATTAAATTAACAAGTACATACTGGATTCTAACGGATGCAATATATAAGTAAACAAATGCAGTTCCTAATTCAAAATGAACAACGAACAACATTTTTAAAAAAAACATACAGAACACAACTAACAAGTACACACGAAATACTAACAGATGCAACTTATGGTAAACATATGCAACTCAATATTCAAAACGTACAACTAACAACATATGAAAACAAAAAGTCATTCACAGTACAACTACAAGTACACACTAAATACTAACAAATGCATTATATAAGTGAACAAATGTTGTTTCTCATTCAAAATGAACAATCAACAACATATGAAAATAAAAGGCCATGCACAGTACAAAAAACTAGTACACACTAAATCTTAACAAATACAATAAATAAGTAAACAAATGTAATTTTTAATTTAAAATGAACTACAAATGAAAATGAAAAAGACATACTCATTACAACTAAGTTGTACACATTGAATACTAAATAATGCAACATATAACTAAACAATTGCAGTTCCTCATTCAAAATGAACAATCAGCAAAAAAGAGAAGTAAAAAAGGGTCATTCACAGTACAGCTAACAGGTACACGTTGGATAATAACAAATGCAATATATAAGTAAATAGATGCAGTTCCTAATTCAAAATGAACAGCCAACAACAAAAATATTTTTTTAAATAGTCATACACAACACAACTAACAAGTACACATGAGATACTAACAGATGTAACATATAAGTAAACAGATGAAACTTATTATTCAAAGCGTACAATTATCAACAAATGAAAACAAAAGGTCATAGACAGTACACTAACAAATACGCATTGAATACTAATGGATGCAACATAAAAGTAAACAGATGTAGCTCGTAATTTAAAATGAACGATCAGCAAGAAAAGAAGAAAAAAAAGGTCATTCACAGTACAACTAACAGGTACACGCTGGATAATAACAACTGCAACGTATAACCAAACTAATGCACCTTATAATTCATGACCTAAAGAAAAGTGGCTACTATTTCATAACAAGCAGGCGGAGACTTGATAGTAATGAAAAATCAAGAAAAATTCTGTTGTACAGATGTGCATTAGTTTGATGGGACGGAGGTACATTGATCAAACCATTCCACATTTTGCATGCTAGAAAGTGTAAAAACACAAATATCATAAAAAACTCATGTTTTCTCAAATATGAATAAGCCTATAGTGTCTCCACAGTCGAAAAGCGGGATGGCCACTTTGTCACAGCAAGGAGGCCTCACCATGTTTTGTGGCAAGATAAGCATGAACCCAGCTTTCAGGTACAGTTTAAATACAGTGGAGACTTTAAGAGAAGGAAAAAGTGGCTTTTCATCAATAAATTCACCCTCCCTACAAAGTCAATGTGCAAATCACTCATATACAAAGGTTTCCGTTCATACATGCATATAGACATTAGTACGTAATTAAACGAAGCTGCTAAGAGCCTAAGACTAATTAAAATTGGCTGTGAAAGAGATGCATCTTCGAAAGGCGAGGATACAGCACCAAACTGCTCAAACCAAATGCATACAGATCATGCTTGGACCATTCCCTGCAATCTCTCCTTCAACTTTGATTTTGATCTCCTCCAAGTTAGGACATTCCAGGAGACCTACACCTGCCAATGGACTCGGATCCTCTCCCACCGCGATTCAAAGTGAAAGGCACTGTAGCTTCTCCCACGAAATGCTGGAGAAAATTCTGGAACTATGGCTACAGTAGCACACAGTAGATGCTTTTGTGGAGAATGCATTTGGCAAATACATTCTCCCAGTTTTTTTTTATTCTGAATTTTGAGGACGCATTTTCCAAATGCGTCCTCTTTATTTCTTTTTTTATTGTCTTTGATTGAAGAGGACGCATTCCCCAAATGCGTCCTCGGTATTCCCATTTTTTTAAAAAAATTCTATGTTAATGAGCAATCCGCCGCTGATTTCCGTGCTGCCACATCAACGAGAACGCATTCGTTCAATACGGATTCGAAAGGTGATGGTTCAGGTGAAGAGGGTTCAAGTAGAGGGGTTCCAGTGGAGGGGTTTGAGAGGTGAAGGTTCAGATGGAGAGGGTTCAAGTAGAGGAGTTCCGGTGGAGAGGTTCCAGTGGAGGGGCTCGAGAGGTACTGGTTAAAGGTGAGTACCAGTAGTTCTTCACCTCTCGAACCAGTACCACTCTCACCTCTCGAACCTCCACTTGAACCAGTACCTCTCGAACCAATACCTCTCGAACCATGCAATGAGGACGCATGACGCATTCGCCGAATGCGTCTTCTAAATGCTGCTAAAAATAAATTTTCAAATGCGTCCTCCACAAAGGTCACCATTTTTCAAAACAACCGCATTTGCATCCAAATTATTGAGTTCATGCACAGTAAAATAAAGCACTCTGAAATGCTGCTATACACATTATTATCAATACCAGTACCACAATAATTCAGATCATAAGACACTCTGCATCTCTTCTTCCTACCATTGCTCTCTGAGTCATCCGAATATGCATCTGATCGCACTGACGTCTCACCCTCATCCAATCTGTTCACATCAAATTCATCATCCTCCACATTGTTCCAAATGCAGTCGATGTGTAGCCTCTCGATTCTATCCTGTATCGGCTCCATCGATTTCAGTGACAAAGTCACAATCAGATTCTTGCAGCAAGAGATCTTCACATCCACTAGAGTCATCTTCAGTAAACTCGCTAAAGTCTGCATCTCCCTCATTGTAACCTTCTTACAATCCTGTATCTCCTCTTCAATCTTCCTCTTCATTATCATCGGTTATCGCTGGTGACGCTACAGGCGGTCAAATAATCCCCCAGTTTCAACATCATCAAAACCCTAGTTAAATCAAAAGCCCCATTCCTCACCCCAATTTTGTTTTGGATCTTATTTTCGAGTAAACAAGAACAACAAAGATGGTGTTGGTGGAGTTAGGGTCAAGCATCTTGTACGCTCTTCAGCAGATGATGAGAAGACATATGTTGCAGACTCGGCAGACCATGTTCGATGCCTTGAATTCGTATCGAATGAGCTATCATTAGTGATCGTTGATTTCGTCGTAGCCCCTCCTCGCTGAACTAAAGAATAAATCGCAGAGACCCATTGCACACTTTTAATTACAATTAAAAGATTAATTTTCATTAATTACAAAAAAAACTCCATTTTGTAAAATAGGCCCTGGCATGTCCATAAGTTTATGGACATGCCGCCTTTCATGAGACTTACCCTTATGTTAACTCAATGGGAACCCAAAAAATACCCAAAATTACCCTATTAAATGTATATGTAATATTTAATATAAAAATTCACTATGATTCACAAATTATACATTTTTAACGCATGTATAAATTAGTAGCCTTGTAGTTCGTGGTTATTAGACAGATCGTCATTCATTCACATGTTTAAATTATATTCTAATCTGCTGTCGGACAGGGTACAATTCGTGTCATTTCATTTTATTTCTACATCACTTAGAACTATAACTCAGTCGAGCTTAACTCGAACAACCACTAATTTGAATTCAGCTTGTATTAAATATCTCAAGTTCCAACTCGACTTAAACTCGTGCGAACCTGTAATATATTGGCTCAAGCTCGAGTTCGAATGAAATCAGTTTGACTTGAGTTTGATTTTGATTGGAATTAATTTGATTCGGGCTCCATTTTTATTTTGCACTAGAGGCCATGATTAAATAAAAAATTTCTTTTAATATACATTTTAATATTTCTTTTTTTAGTAAATATATATTAAATATAGAGTAGGTCTCCTGTAGGTGGCTTGTCCATAAGCTTATAGACATATCACTTATGTTTTACCTTATATACTGCATTTGTGTTTTTTTAATGAGAACACCCTAGGGTGGGGAAGAATATATTAGAGGTTCCCCAAGCCTCCATCAAAATGAGTTAGATTTACAGACAGAGCAGATTAGCCATAGTTCGTGATGAGGCAACATGGTAGCCCCCCAAAAGTCCTACCAATTCTAGATCAAATACTTGTGTAACAACTATCCTATGAAAAAAAGGATAAATGATGAAGTTGCAATCTGAAGGAGAGAATCTCCACCCCTTGTGTTAATTCTCACCTCCGGCCAGGCAAATTCAATTACAAGAAGTGATGGCATAAGTTAAAAATTTCTGAAACTGAAGTCCCCAACAACTGTATCAGTTACAGAGTAAATATGTGCAAAGCTTGAGTTGAGAGAGGCTAGAAGAATGTAACTGAATGGAGTGAAAGATCAAAGACCTCATCAACGCCGATGTAGAAATTTGCTGCCGAAGGTCGCTACCGGGTATACCACCATGAATACCAGCAGTAGATTTCCAATTGATATGGGATCTGCATGATCGGAAGAGAATGGAGTCCCCGAGGTTCGTAGAAACTCGCAGAAGATGATTGATAGCAAGCATCAAGCAGATCCTGAACCTGCATGAAAAAATCTTGATCAGCAGTATCAATCCTTAGGCAAAGCATGTTAATGCGTTCTAACCTGCGGTGTATGTAACCCATCTAATGTAATCAGACCCTTGATATGCTGGGGGTGTTATTAAGATTAAGACATTGAAAACGGCTAGTGTGATGCTTTGCAATTGCATTTGCTACAGAATTACCCTCTCTATAAACATTAAGATGAGCAGAACCTAAGAGAGCTTTAACTCTGTAAGCCAAATAAAAAAGATTCCAGTTTGTAGAGTAAGGGTCATTTATCATGTTAATAGCCAACCTGCAGTCAGTTTCAAAAATGCAATTTTGCCCTATATCGTGCAAATTTTTGCATGCGAATAGCAGTGCCTTAATTTCAGCTTACAAAGGAGAAGCAGTAGAGATAGAGGCAGAAGCTATATTAATCAAAGCACCCGAGTTGTCTCGAACAATCAAACCAGCAGCTGCCTTATTAGGAAACCATGAGGCATCTATGTTAATTTTTATTGACCCCCATGGAGGTCTCTCCCAATAAACCGTGGATATGTTAGGCTTCGGAGGAGGTCTAATGAAAGGAATCCAATGACTGAGAGGTGATGCAATAGCAGAATGTGAGAAATAAGTCTTTGGAGTGGTTAGAAAAGCCAGCTTAATTAGGTCATAGACTTCTTTGGAAATTTTCTCTGAAGAGAATGGCTTATTATCAAATATGAACCTATTCCTAGCTTTCTAAAGTGACCAGGAAGTAAGAGATGGCAGGATTTTACAGGCAAAGTGCTTCCAGCTAGGTAAATCATGGGTATTCCAGAAGATAAAAATTCTTTCAGTAAGGGAATGATTAGAGTTTAGATGAAAGTGAACTATAGATGCTATGTTACTCCAGACAGCCTGAGCAATAGGACATGAAATAAAGAAATGTTGAATTGAGTCTGAACTAGAACAAGCCAGGCACTTAGAAGCTAGACTGAAACCACAGGTAATAAGCACATTATCAAACGGAAGAAAGGATTGCAGCATTTTCCAGGTGAAAATTGAAATCTTTTTTTGTAGAGCATTATTCCAAATGGATTTGCAAGCAGGAAAGTTACCTGGTCCGTAAGTAAGAGCCCTATATGTTGACTTAGATGTGAAATTACCAGAGGCATCAGCCTTCCATATCAATCTATCTTCCCTCTCTATTGTCAGTTCTGAATCCTGAAGAAAAAACAAAGTATCATTTTCCAGAAAAGAACCAATCTGGGTTAAAATAATGGCCTTGTTACTAATGAAATCTGCCACAGACAAAAATGGCATTGCAGCTACTATATGCTCAGGGATAAGGTTACACAGAGGACCCTGAGGACACCAATTAGCAGACCAGAAACTGTAAGTACCTTTGCCATGAATGATTACTGAGTTATGTTCTGCAAAAGAATTAATGGAAAGGATTCTTTTCCAAGTTACTGATTTCCTATAGGAAAAAGAAAGAGCCCAGAGAAACTTGGACCAAAGAGTGTTCCCTAATTGGCTCTTCCACCAAAGTTTAGCTGAACAGGTATCAATTATAGCCTTAATCGATCTAAAACCAAGCCCATTTAAATCAGTTGATACCGCAATGGCAGACCTTCTTTTCCACATTTTATTATTTTTTCCCTCTGATTCCCCCCAAAAGAATCTTGCTAATCTTTTTTCAAATGTTCGAATTATTATTTTAGGGGGATTAGTAACTGCCCATAGGTGCTGTGGCAAAGAATATAGACAATGTTTAATTAAAACCAACTTGCCCCCCGCACTTAGCCACCTATTCTTCCAACTTTGAAGCTTAGTGTCAAGGTTTGCCATTAATGGTTGGAAATATCTTTTAAGAGTTCTTCCCTGGAAAATGGGACAGCCAAGGTACTTAAATGGGAATGAGCCTTTTTTCATTTTTAGGATTGACCTAACCTGATTATTCTTTAAAATGGAGGCCCTTTTGCTAAGATAAAAATCAGATTTTTCAAAATTGAACTTCTGTCCCGAAGTAACCTCAAAGATATCTAGGAAGGCTTTTATTTTTATGAGATTAGACTTAGATGCTTGCATAAAGATAATGGTGTCATCTGCATACATTAAGTGTGAAACAGCAGGGATTGAGGCAGGTAGTTGGAAACGAGTAAGACTATTATTAGAGAATATAAAGGATAGACTTCTAGAGAAAGCTTCAGTAAAAATATTAAAAAGAAAGGGAGAGAGTGGATCACCTTGTTTAATTCCTCTAGTAGCTTTGAAAAAGCCTACTGGGTTCCCATTTACAAGAACAGAGAAATAAGCCTGAGATAAATTACTCATAACAGCAGATAAAAAGGACCCATTAAAACCAAATTTAGATAGAATCTTCCTAAGAAACTACCAGT
Organism: Rubia yunnanensis; assembly: GCA_037428765.1. NCBI lineage: Eukaryota > Viridiplantae > Streptophyta > Magnoliopsida > Gentianales > Rubiaceae > Rubia > Rubia yunnanensis. Next base: position 95,347,868 of record CM075065.1, read on the forward strand.
TGACTCTATCAAAAGCTTTCATTAAATCTAGTTTCAGCATACAATTAGGGGTCCTGTTCTTTTTATCTAGAAACCTGACCATTTCATGTAAATACAGGATGTTATCAGAAATATCTCTCTTCTTTAAGAAGGAAGATTGGTTAGGAGAGATCAAGGTGTCCATGTAAGGCCTTAGTCTTTCCATTAAAACCTTAGAACAGATTTTATTTAGGACATTGGATAAGCTGATAGGTCTAAAGTCTCCAAAAGAGCAAGGTGTTTCTTTCTTGGGAATTAGTGTAATCCATGTACTAGATATTCCTTTCGGGATGTTAGAACCTAAGATGAAATCATTGACAGCCTCCATTAGATCTTGTTTAATGAAAGACCAGCATTTGCTATAGAATTTAGGTGTGAAACCGTTCGGCCCTGGACTGCTGTTACTATTTAAACTTTTAATGACAACTTCTAACTCAGATTCTAGCACAGGTGCAGCTAAAGTTAGATTATCCATGCCATTTATTATTTTGGGGATTTGACTAAGAAAGTGAGAGCAGTATGTATCAGCAGTATTTTGGTTAGGCTCAGTTAATAAATCAGAGAAAAAAGCAATTGCTTCATTCTGAATATCAGTTTGTGTGTTTAACCATTGGCCTGCTTGATTTTTAATTTTATTGATCTGCATCTTACAATTCTTTTCCTGCACAACTTTATGAAAAAATTGCGTATTATTATCCCCCAATTTATGCCATTTAAGTCTCGCTTTATGCTTCCAAAACTTTTCTTTCTCCTTTAGAGCCCTAAGCAGAAATGCTTTTTTCTGGTTTAGCTTTACAAGTTCAGGCAAAGTTGGACTTAAATCAAAAGCGAGTTCCTGAATTCTTATGGCTTCCTCAGCTAGTGTTACATTAGAATCAATATTGCCAAACGACTCTCTATTCCATGTTTTAATCACTTTTTTAAGCCTAATCAATTTTAAATAGAACCTGATCATGCCTTTATCATGAATTGGCGTTTCCCAATTTTCCTGAATTAAACCAAGAAATTCTGTCCTCTGGAACCAGGCATTAATAAACCTGAAAGGCTTTGGATATGAGGGAACTAAGTTGGACAATTGGAGGAGGAGAGGTGAGTGGTCCGACGTATGCCTATTAAGAATCTGGATGGAGGAAGAAGGAAATTTAGAGCTCCATGATAGAGTACAAAGGCCTCTATCTAATCTTTTTGAGGTAGGGTTTCTCAGCCTAGAGTTGCACCAAGTAAAAAGATTACCCACAGTATTAATTTCCTGAATACCATTGGAATTAATCCAGGTATTAAAATCTCTAATACTTCCTAGGATCGGGTTAGAAGGACCTCTATATTCAGACATAGAAGTAATTGTATTGAAATCCCCTATGAAAATAGTGTCACCCTTAGAAATCAGCTGTAAATCTTTCCATAGTGCTTTTCTACCTTCTCTATTTCTTAATGCATAAATGAAAACAGCCTCCATGCAGAGATTTAAAGATTGGTGAGATATGTCAACGTGCATAAATTGTTCATGAGAAGTCAGTAGTGAAACAGATAGGAGGTGGACCACATAAGCCAGATTTTCCCATTTGGAAGGAACATAGAGTTGGAAAAATTAAGTGCAGTCATATAGGATTGAATTTTTGAATTGTCATGCATGGGTTCAATTATACATAACAACAGAATTTTCTTAAGTTTAAGTAGATTAGACAGTCTAAGCATTGAAGTTTCCATACCACGTAGATTCCAAACCAGGAAATTAACATTAACAGTAGATGTCATATTTCACCTGATTTATTACCTTTTGTAGCCGATCTTAAAAGCATCTTATTCAGTTAGCTAAGATAGGTGATTTTTTTATTTTAGCCTTACCATGGTGATCAAACTTACTCGGGGGCTCTAAAGCAGGAGAGGCATTTTGTTGATCAGTGGAGGCCAGTTCCAGGGAACTATCCAAATTCTCATATATTGTCTCACTGATTCCATCCTGATCCTATGAACCGAAGCCTTCTTCCTGCAAAACAGAAAATCTATTTGACATCTTTCCATCTAGGGAAAGTGTAGGGTTAACAATAGAGTCCTTCAAAGGAAACCGAAGTAAACCAATTTGCATATCGTCTTTAGCATAAGATATCAGTGCTGGTTTGGGGTTTTCAGTTGCCTTTAGTAACCTAGTAATAGAATTATTAGGGCTCTCAGTGGTACAGTTTTCAGATGCCAGAAATCTAGGAACCACAATTGGAGAATTATGTTGAGAATGAAAGTCAGGATTCCTACCAGCCTTATCAGAGGTAGAAGGATCATCAGAGATCAAAGGTGGTAGATCAAATTTTTTACCCGTTTCCTGCCACTGTGGATTAGGTTGTCTTTGAACTATGATGGTATCCTCAATTCTATCCTTAGTAGGTTGGGAGATAGCTCTACATTGGGCTAACGAATGACCTAGTTTAGCACAGTGGTCGCAATAGAGAGGAATATCTTCAAACTCAATTCGATACTTCCTATTATTCGAAATTGAACCAAGCCTAATAAAATGACACAGAGGCTTCAGTAAATCAATTTCGACACAGAATTTTATTGCAGAGGGCCTAGTCAGCATCTCAGTAGCAAAATCATTTTTAATAAAGTTGCCTATACTATTGCCAATTGCCTCAATGGAAGCAGAATTATAATAATACAAAGGCACTTCCCTGATAGTGCACCAAATGGGAACAATAGGAGATTCTTTCTGTGTGGAAAACTCAGGAGTCCACGTTAGCATCTTAAGCAGTATGCCATTAAAGTTCCATATGCCCTTCATCCAACATCGTTGATAGTCGCTGACCTGCTCAAATCGGATTAGCACATGTTTATAATCCAGAGATCCTAATTGATACTTACCTTCGAACCCAATTGTTTTAAGGGCCACCTCCATCTGTTCCATAGAAAACCTACCCTTAGTAAACTTACCGACCAAAGCATTGGAATAATGTGCCGATAGCGTTGCAATTTGCTCATCAGAATACAAGCAGACAGGGTCTCCAAGATGAGTAGATTTTGGGATAAGCTCGGGGTTACTTGGGAGATGTGTTGAAAGAGGGGGAGATTTGGATTGAAGAGCTGCGGCAAAGGTTTTTGGAGGAGGAGGATGATTGGCAGTAGTGGCCGCCATATCAGCCGGCGAGAAGAAGCTCCGCCGGTCGGCGAAGCAGCCAGAAGAGCCGGCCTACAGCCGTTGCCGGCAAATAACGGTAAGAAAAAAGAGGTCAAGAGAGAGAAGGAGAAATGCACACACTTTCGCACCAAGAATCGCACCTATGAACAGTCCTTGATCAAGAATAGTTAACAGTTAATCAGTCTGGTGAAAACACTTGATATACTGCATTTGTCAAATTACATGCAAAATTTAGAATTTTTGAAAATATTTTTTTATATAATTTATTTTCATATTTTCATATTTTATCTTCAAATACATATTATTAATTGATTTAATTCATGGAATATAGTATTTAAATTTTATAAAAAAATACAATATTTAAGTTAAAAGCCCATGTGGACTGTCTATAAGCTTATGGAAAAACCATCTTTCCTGAGACTTTCTCTTAAATATATATTATGTTGACTTGATAAGTTGGACAAGTTTAACGGCATGTGTTAATTGAATTCAAGCTTGAGCTCGAACTCGAATACTATATGAGTTGGTTCAAGTGCGTTCGAATTTGGTCAAACTTGAATTTGAGTCCAGTTTTGGTAGAGATGCTTATAAACAGTTCAGTTTGTTTACATCCATAGTGTGACGAGGCTCGAGCTTGTGAATAGTTCTGGTGTAAACGAAGCAAACTGTTTGCGAACAACTCGGTCAAATCTCAACTTGAATTCCAATTTGATCGAGCTCGTGCAATATTCGAGCTCGAGCTCGAACCCAGCTAATAATGTTCGTTAATCTCTTCGAGTTTATAGAGCCAACATATTATATATTTTTTTATTAAATATAATATAATTCATTTAAATAATATAATATATTTATTCATGGCTCGAGTTCTAGCTCGAACTAAATTAATTTCACTCGAGCTCGAGGTTAATCATGATTTTACGGGTTCAATCGAATCAAACCGAGTTCAAAATATTTTTAACATGTTGAACTCGAACAAACTCATTTACAGTCATAGTTAGGATCCGATGAAGTTTGGAAAATGTAACCATAAAATTAGTCAGAAAAGAGTAAAAAATTTTCACGCTTGAGTGGAGTCTAATTACACTAAATAATATCTTTATCAAAAGAAGGGAATTGATGGACTATTAATTGCGTACCCATAGTTACCCAATTTTAAATGGGTATATGGGAAGATTGGGATCTCAATCTCATTTCCCCTTGTAACCCAATACTATAATACTCATTTGATCATAATCTCCAAACTAGAATATAAGGGAAATTTCCCATCCCATTATATTGTATTTAATGGGTTCCAATGGTTATTGAGATTAGCCCCCTCTAAGTATATACTATGTAAAATGTGCATTCCAATAATAATATTTGTGCATACAATATTTACATAATAATTATATAGTAAATATAATAATGCACAATCTCACATAAGAGAATATTGCACATCCTTATAATTTAAAATGCACAAAATATTCCGATGATAGGTGCTCATGGTACCCAAAAATACCATATAATTTATCCAAGCATGATATACACAACACATTTGTATTACTTTTTTTAAATTCCAGACAAATATAGAATAAACGATTTTATCTTATTGTTACTATGTTTATAAAAAATAGAAATCTAAAGTACAATGTCCATTAGCAAAACCTTTCGAGTGTAACAAAGAGAGTGGATTTATTTTGAAGTTTAAACATTCCTTTACATTGAGTTTAAAATAAAACAATAGGAAAAATGCTAAAATAACCCCTAGTTCATTGATGATTGATGAAGATAAATATAACTCCCATTTATTTTAGTTCAGATACGATCCTAGTTTCGCCTACGATTTAGGTCAATGCAGGTAAAAGCCGGTGGAGCCTAAAGACCAAAAAATCCTTAAAATTTAAAAATTTAAAAATAAAAAAAATTGGGCAGACATCACCATCTTGTACCTCTTATTACCAACCCTCTCTCCACCACCTCTGAGTCGACTCACTTGTTTCAGCTCACCAGACCCTCCATTGTCTTCACCACCAACGACTTGTTCCTAATTTCCATATGCGTAAACTTCACACTCTACAACACCTAATTGTCACAAAGTTCAAAGCCTTCTGCATCCCGCTCCGGCGAGACCCAAGACTAATCGGATTGGGGAAATAAGTGAATGAATTTTAAATTCCCGTGGATATTGGGGTTTTGGAGAATGAATTGAATTAATGATTGGATTTCTTTATCCTCACTATTCTCTTCTGAGATGAAGGCTGTGAGATTTAAATCGAAGATCAAAAAGATTTTCTCCAGTTAGGTGGTGCTAAGTAGTGCAATTGGCGGTGGTGTGGTGTGGTGTAGTGTAGTGTGTTGTTGGGTGGTGGTTAGGTGGCGGTATTGGGTGGTCCAAGGGCAATGGTGGTGGCTAAAAATAACCAAAGTACGGAGTGTGTTTATGTTTTTACTTAAAATGTCCATTAAGAATTTGGTAGTCAACGTCGGTCTCCGGTGACATAGTTAACAAACACATGACAAACTTAATTATAGAGGATCATTGGTCGGAGGGATCATGACAAGGATCAGAAAACTCAAAGGAGCATAGAGATGTCCTTTTTGGAGATGAGCTAAACTAGCTGATGTACCTGCCAGTAAGAAGAGGACCCATTTTCATGGGAGAGGATAAAAAATGGTTCAAGTTCAGATTAAAAAAGAAAGCAAAAAATGGTTTTCATTCATCAGATTCATCTGTTATCACATGCTAATGGAAAAGGTGCAGTACTATAAAGCTAATGATGCAAAAGGAGAAATAGGAAAGCCAATTAGAGCACAACACGTGTCCAGGCTATTACTAATAAAACAAAAGAACAAAACTCAGGTTCATGGTGTCGTTTCATCCATTTGTTCACTTCTTCAAATCTAAAGTTGGCACCATTTTCATATCTGCTTCAAACTTGAGCTTGGTGCTAGTTTCAAGTTCCATCTGCAGAGAAGCATAATCCCATCACCCCCTCCTCAAGCTCAGATTTGAGAGAACAAAAATTGAGTTTGGACAAGTTGGCATGAAAAGGAGCAGCTGACAGAGACTTGGTGAGCACACAGCTAGTTACATGTGAGAAGAAACAAAAGAGGGAAGGAGAAAACCCTCAAGATAGAAGTCCCTGACTAGATGGCAATCGATATCCAAATGCTTATTTCTTTCATGAAACATTGGATTAGCAGTGAGGTGCAAGGCAGCTTGATTGTCACAGAAAAGAGGGATGGGAAATTGCACCTGTAAATGAAGATCTCAAGCAATGTAGATCTATTTAAGCTCACCAGAAGTCATGTAGAGACTCATGTACTCAACTTCAGCAGAAGATTTGTACACAGTTGATTGCGTTTTAGACTTCCAGGAGATCAAAGTTGATCCTAAGAACACTGCATATCCTTTGACCGATCTCCTGGAAACTTTACATGTTGCCTAATCAATATCACAATAGGCATGAAGCCTAAGATCATTACCTAAAGAGTAGAATAAACCATGATGTGGATGATGATTAAGGTATCTGACAATATGTAAAGCTCCACTGAGATAATGATGTGTTGGAGATTGCACAAATTGACTCAGCTGATGAACAACAAATGTGACATCTGGCCTAGTGTAATTAAGATACAGGAGTATACCAATTAGCCTTCTATAGGCACTAGGATCAGAAAGAAGAGCGGAATTTTCATCATAAAGAATCCAAGAGCTAGGAAGGGGAGTAGCAATAGGCTTTCTATGAAGAAGGCCTCAGTCTGACACTATGTCCCTAATGTATTTTTTCTAATGAAATTGAATTCCATTAGAGGTTATGTGCAGCTCCAAACCTAGAAAGTAATGAGCATGCCCCAAATCTTTGATAGTAAACTTATGATGTAAAAATGCCTTAACTGCAATAATGGCATCAATGGAATCTCCCATGATCAGAACATCATTAACATAGACAACTAAAGCCAGAAAATAAGAAGAAGTGAACTTCAAGAAAAGACAGTGATCATGGTATGATTCATTAAAGTTCAGGCTTAGAAGATGTTGTACAAATTCTTTGTGGCATGATATCCATTAGGAAGTTTCATGTATACCTCCTCATCTAAATGCCCATGTAAGAAAGCATTATTGATATCAAGTTGATGGATATGCCAATTGGAAGCTGAGGCCAAAGCAAGAAGGATTCTGATGGTGACTGCCTTAGCCACTGGTGAAAAGACTTCAAAGAAGTTTATGCCTTCTAGTTGGTTGAAACCCTTGGAAACTATTCTAGCTTTGTGTTGGGCTAAACTTCCATCTACATTAAATTTCAATTTGTAGACCATTTGGATCCAATTGCCTTCTTTCTTGGTGGCAGCATCACCAAATCCCAAGTGAGGTTTTGCTCAGGAGCATTTAGCTCCTTAGTCATGTCTTGAACCCATTCATGTGAATTCTCTGCCTACTGATAAGTAAATGGTTCCTGAACCTATAAAGCATCAAGAATATGTGCAGAAATAGTTGACAGAGGTTGAAGAGAGGATGAGACAAAACCCTTGGCCCAGACAGGTGGCCCGATGACTCTAGTTTTGTGCCTTGCACTGGTGTTAGATGGTGGAGAAGGGATATGGAAAGAGAGTAAAGGATTAGAAGACTCTGGTATATCAGAAGGAATTGTGTCTGTGAAGGGAAGAGGAAAAGAAAAATGAAGTGCTGATGAATAAGGAAAGATGGCTTCATGGAAAACAAGATCCTAGAAATGATCAACCTATGATTTTCCAAGTCAAAAGGTTTGTAGGCCTTTTGACCTGAAGGATAGCCAATGAACACACGAGGATGTGCTCTCTCTGAGAGCTTATTCTTGTGTGGATAAGTATTAGTTGCAAATACCAGACAACCAAAGGTTCTAAGAATCTGCAGATCTGGTTTCTCATTGAAAAATAACTCAAATGATGTTTTCAATGAAAGAGTGGGAGTTGGGAGTCTGTTTATTAAATATGTGGCAGTCAAAATTGCATCTCCCCAGAAAATTTTTGGTAGATTTGATTGAAAAAGAATGGCTCTAGCTATTGTAAAAGATATTGATGTTTCCTCTCCCCTACACCATTTTTTTGTGGAGTGTAAGGACATGATTTTTGGTGCAATATTCCTGAATTTGTGAACAATTTATCACACTCAAAATTGACAAATTCACTGCCATTGTCTGTTCTGACTAATTTGACTGAAGCATTAAATTAATTTTGTATCATAGCAAGAAACAGTTTGAGAATTAAGGGTACTTGATCTTTGGACTTAATCAAATGAGTTCAGGTAGATCTAGTAAAATCATTCACCACAGTTAAAAAGTATTTGCAACCATTAATGATGCTGACTTTATAAGGTCCCCATAGATCCAAATAAATCATTATGAAAGGTGACTGAGTAAAGCTATTATTGAGTTAAAAAGGCAGCCTAGGCTGCTTAGCCATAGAATAGATTGAACAAATACCATCATCACTAGACAAAGTAGCAGTTTCTAAAATGTGTTTCATTACATCATGAGAAGGATGCCCTAATCTAAGGTGCCAAGACTGAAAAGGAAATGAAGTCTAACTAACAACAACACCTATTACAATGTTTCTAGAAAATGTACGTGAAAATTTTGACTAAAGTCTCTGCTTGATAATCTCTGGTTGAAATGATTAACTGACTAAAATGTATAGGCCATTTACTTCTTTGGTTGTTGCAAGAACTCTGTTAGTTCTGAGGTCCTGCAGCACACAAAGACCAGAAGAAAATTTGAAATTGATAGGCATGGATTTAGTAAGCTTTCTTATAGACAGAAGATTATATTTGAAATCGAGAACATGTAGACAATCAGCCAGGGTAACTAAGGGATTTAAAATGACTGATCCTATAGTTTTGACTAGTTTAATTGTGTGATCTGGTAGATAAACAGGTGTGAGATTCTACATAGCAGTAGTGGAATGAAATACTGACATATTTGCACGCATATGACTTGATGCCCCACTGTCAACAATCCATTTATCATCAGTCAAAGTAAAAACATTAAGGGAAAAGTTTGTGATCGGGCTACCTGCAAAGTCATGATAATGAGCATAATTCACTGCTCCATATTGATCTGGAATATGTTCCTTCCCTTTTGCTTCTTATCCAGCCGAGCTTCCACTAATTTTGCAACCAAGGCATGTAGCTTTGTATCTGGATCATTCAGTAGTGTATCATCTTCTTCTACAGCCACATGTGTTGCATATTTCTAATAACCTTGACTTGATTGAATAGGTTTCTGATATGTTTATGGAACGAATCGAGGCTTGACAATAACATCTCTATTTCTTTCCCACCATTCAGGATATCCCTTGATTTTGAAATAATTTTCCTTCACATGTCCTAGTTTTCCACAATGATCACACTTCAAGTGTGATCTTCTAACATTTCTCCTCCTGAACGCATCTGATTCTTCAAACTGATCAGAACCTGATTCCTTGATCTGATAAGGAATTTTCCTATCCCTATAGATTCTCACAGCCATGGATGAATTGTTTTGAACCTCCTGATACCCACAGTGAATGGCCTTCTGCTTCTCTATCCTAGTAATCATGGAATATGCCTTCCCAACACTAGGAAAAGGATCCATCATCAAAGATCTGGTGACTGATGGAGCTGTATTCCTCATTCAGGCCCATTAGGAACTGATGTAATTTATCATCTTCTTGCTTAGCAGGTAAGCAAGTGTAATTAATACAGTCTAGATTGCATCTCTTTCTTGGCCTTAAGCAGGCATGTTCATCCCAAAGACTCTTCAATTCAGTAAAATAAACATCAACAGAATCATTCCCTTGTTTCAATTCACATATATCCATTTTCAGTTTGTGAATCAGAGGGTCATTACTCTTTCCAAATCTTTCCTTCAGCTCATTCCACAAAGCATAAGCATCATCACTAAACATTAAACCTCTTGCAATCTTTTTGGAAATGGAATTCAGCATCCATGAAATTAAGGTTAAGTTTACCTTATCCCATCTGTCATAAAGCGGATCATTTGGATCTGGTGTTTGAATCTCACCAGTTAAGAACTTCAGCTTTCCTTTGGATTAGAAGGCTATCACCATCGACCTGCTCCATGTTATGTAATTGAACTCATTTAAGAGTTCAGCTACCAGCACTAAGGTTGAGTTATTTGCACTTTGCAGATCAAATGGATCATTAATTCATGGCCTTCCTCTGTGTGAAGTAGATCTCACAGACTGTTGAACAGAGTCTACTGATTCTGTATCAGAAGACATGTTTTGGAGCTCAAAAATTTTTGGATTTAGTTAAGATTAAAACAAAAACATCACCGGATCTTTCCCGGTCGCTCTGATTCCATGAAAATTGGTTAAAGTTCATATTCAAAAAGAAAGCAAAAAATGGTTTTCATTCATCGGATTCATCTGTTATCACATGCTAATGGAAAATGTACAGTCCTATAAAGCTAATGCTGCTAAAGGAGAAATAGAAAAAGCCAATTGGAGCACAACACGTGTCCAGGTTGTTACTAATAAAACAAAAGAACAAATCTCAGGTTCATGGTGTCATTTCATCCATTTGTTCGCTTCTTCAAATCTGAAGTTGGCGCCATTTTCATATCTGCTTCAACCTGACATTGGCGTCATTTTCAAGTTCCATCCGTAGAGAAGCATAATCCCATAAGAGGATGAAGAGTGTGAGGGAGGCCAGATGATTCTTGAAGACTCCCTTAAAGGGTACTTCATCGATTATCGACATTACGTTCCCCAGAAAGAATGCAGATGCATATTTTAACTTATTAAGGAGAAGGGTCCAGGCCATAGCAAAAAAGAGGCAAGTTTTATGTGTTTCGTTTTGCACAAAGATCAAAACTTCTGGTTGTGCTGCACAACAGACCGGTGGCTATAGCGGGAGGCCTAGTGACATCGTACCGACTCATCCCAAAGATGGTCTTGTTCACATGACGGTGACAAAAGTTTTATTATAGATTCAAATTTACGGCCTCACCTTGGATCATTTCGGTGAAGATATCATAGCCAAGTTTGCAACTGTGGTAGGTGACAAACACAAAGTCAACTTTGGTAGAAGACCTGTGGAAAATGCTGACTTCGTCAGCGTACGTGTATGGACACCTCTTAACAAAACTTGGTCTATGGCTTTCGGTTGAAGTTGAGGAGTGGAGGTATGGTTTGGATCATAATTGGTTATGAAAGGGTACACAAACCCACAGTGCAGTTTCCAGGATGAAGGAGCATTGGAATGACATGTTGACAGAGATTCACCGTGCTAGGAGCAGAACTCGATCAGGAAATTTACAGAGACAGATCGAAGGAGTTGTACGGCAAAATTCTATATCCATGGCTACAGTGCATGGCCATGGATACAATTGTACAGGACGTATTTTCAAAATGCGTCCTCTATATTTTCCATTTTTTTCCTGAGGACGCATTTGGCAAATGCGTCCTCAATGCATTTAAATTTTTTTCCACTCTGGCAAGAAGATGACGCATTACCGGAATGCGTCCTCAATTTAATTTTGTTTTTCGAAATCCACGTTGGATGAGGACGCATTTTGCTAGTGCGTCCTCCCTGAAAAGTTTGGTCCAGCCTGAAGTATTTGACTTGGCATGAGGACGCATTGTCCTCATGCGTCCTCTTTGGCCAAAATTTTGCATGCGCATGGTTTATTTGATTTGACTATTGCATATGCATGCATTATTTGATTTGACTATTGCATATGCATGCATTATTTGATTTGACTATTGCATATGCATGCAATTTCTGCATATGGGCAATACGCATGATTTACCTGATTTGACAATTGCATATGCATGCAATCTCATGGGCCATTGCATGTGAATCACTGCATGCAATCTCTTTCTTGGTCAAATATTGGATACGAATTAATTGAAGGCATGCCAATGATTTGACAATTGCATGCATTATCACCATTGTATGCGAAATTTGGCTGATGCATGCGTTTATCAACTGTAGAACCCGTGTCTTTTCTATATAATGCTCTCCATCCGTTTCTCCTTCAGCTATTTACTCCTCTATTTCGTCCCTCTTCATATGCAATTCAAACCCTTTTCTTCATTTGCAATTCAAACCATTTTCGTCGTCTGCAATCCAAACCTGTTTCGGCATCTTGCTCCGTCATTGGTCGAGTTTTGTCACCGTCCTTCATTTCCAAAGTTGCTGGGTAATTGTTCTAGCTTCCCTATTGTTGTTTGGTTGTATGTTTTTTTATTTATCGTGATTTGTTTTCGAACTTCGCAGCTCGAGCATTCTCGATCCACCGTTGACCGCCGTTGATCGCCGTTGATCGCCGTTGATCGCCGATGACCACCATTAACCGCTGTTGTCCCCTTTGCGAATTTTTGTTATCTTGTAAAGGTATTTAAAAAATTCGTTATCGTACGAATGTGTTTATTGATTATGTGCGATTTGGTGTCCCATTTCTTTCAATCAAATTAGGTGTGAAATTATTATTTATGATGTACTTGTAAAGTTCTTGTTGATGATAATGTTTTTAAAGATTGTACGTTGTTTGACTGATTATGTATCTTGATTGTACTAAATTGTTGAAATAGAGTGAGTATGCGTTTATTGATTATGTGTGATTTGTTTACTACTGTTTGCATTAAAGTTGTAGTAATAATTTAATTAGTGTGGTACTACTGTTTGGAAAATGGAAAAAGCTGAATAGTGTACTGTCGTTATGAATATCGAGTTACATGTTATTTATTTGTATAATGCAGTAGCTCGATGGTTTTGCTTGTGTACCTGTATAGAGGGGGTCAAATTAAGTTTGACCCCACTGTGGGTGTGTATTATGACCCGCCTATACCGGAGTGGAACGTGACTCTGGAAAGGAGGTTAAGCCACTCAGAGCTAGTTAATTTAATTTTTACAAGGCTAGGTATTACGAGTGGGGGGTTTCAGTTGAAATTATATTACCGTTGCCCGGAGCTGATTTGTTCGGGCATATACTATCGGTGTTACAATGTGGTGGATGACGAGTCAACCGTGACATTGTTCAACATTGTTGAGTGAATGTCCTTGTCCTCAGTAGAGTTATACATGGTTCTGGATAATGTGAGAAGCACTACTGACCGTGCGGGTGATATTAGTTCGGGCACTTTCGTGTCATTGTTGAGGAACATGCAGAACTGTACACCTTTGCCAACCTTACCATCCCCTGTTGATTGCCAAGGTTTTGTCGATGGTGAGTCCAGCCAACCCAATGCGTATGTTCACGTCGATTGTGCCCATCCGTCCACAAGTGTGGTATATATCGTGGCCATCAAGTATACCTGAATGAGTTCGATGATGATTACGTGGGCGAAATTGGCGAGTATGCTGTCGGTCATGTTGGGAGCGATGAGGATGGTGATGAAGGGGAACTCGGACAAGGCAGTGAAGATGATCGTTCCTTGTCAACTGATTCGAATCCAGGGGACGAAGATGAAGAAGTGGTGTGCATGGACATTGTACCTCCGTCGTTTCGTAATTTGGCAAATCCTGAAACGGCGGGCTACTTTAGTGATTATGGGGGCCCTGATGAGGATGGCTATGACCCAACAAATTGTGGAGATGAATTTACTCATTATGTTCAAGCGACTGGCAAATTGGATGTCGGTATGCGATTCCGGACGAAGCCAGAATTGGTAGAAGTTATTTCGAGGTGGAGTTCCATGATGAATAGGGAACACCGAGTCGTGGAGAGTCGGTCACGCACATGGTATGCAAAATGTAAGAATGTGGTTGAAGGAACCGGAAATTGTCAATGGGTTGCTAGTCAATGAATTGTCAATGGTGTTCGGAACTTGGGAGGAATCCTTCGAACAGTTGCCCACATATATGGATGAGCTAGTCAAGGCAAATCCGAGCACCATTGTTGAGTGGGAAGATGTACCCGATAGAATACATGGGCGTGGTTGCCAGAAATTCAAGTTCGTCTTCTGGGCATTTGGTCAGGCTATCGATGCATTTCGCCATTGCAGGCCGGTGATTAGCGTGGATGGTACTCATTTGAGAGGTGCATACAAGGCCACAATGCTAGTTGCCGTGACACATGACTCGAACGACTACATACTCCCCATTGCTTATGCCATTGTTGACGGTGAAACCAATGAGAGTTGGGACTGGTTCATGCGGAGACTACGTATCCACATGGTAGGTGGTGATAATAGGCCAATCTGTATTATATCTGATCGCCATGATGGAATTTTAAATGCAATGTGATAGACAGACGAATGGAGGGAGCCAGCTGGATACCACCGGTTTTGTTTGCGTCATTTTCAATCAAGCTTCCTTAGTGCTGACAGTGGGAAGTTCAAGAATGCGCCTCTGAAGACTCTAGTTTGGAAGCTTGGTGGTGCCAAACGAGAGAGCATGTGGAGGGGGTACAAGGAGGAGTTGGAGAGCATCGAACCGACTGCCTGGGAATGGTTGGTAAAACATGATACCAGTAAGTGGTTCCTTGCATTTGATGAGGGTGATCGACGTTGGGGAATTCTAACAACCAATTTGTCAGAGAACTTCAACAACTGTTTAAGGCACGCACGACATCTCCCGATAACTGTGTGTGTCAAAGCGACCTTCGAGCGAACAGTTGAAATGTTTGCTCAAAGGGTAATGGATGCCACGAATTGGAGGTACTTTCTAGATTCATTACAGTTCTTTATGGATTGTTGTCCTAGTTTCTTAGCTCTGAAGTGATGTTCAAATGTTTAGGTCTGTGTTCCCTTCAAGGATTTGGAAAAAATTTCAGAAGCAAGACACGTTGGCACAGGGACATATTGTCACTGTTTTTGGGATTGCGTCACAGACTTATAGGGTTGTGACAAGGACCATTGATGGCAGCATCGGTGAGAGCCAGTACACGGTCAAATACCGGATAAAGTTGTGTACTTGTCGTGAATGGAAAATTTTTCGCTTCCCATGTTCACATGCGTTAGCTGTCTGTAGGCATAGGCGTGACGACCCAGCTACTCTATGTGATAAGGTATATCACACGACTACCTACTTGCAGCAATATAGTCAGGGTTTCATGCCCTTACGAGATCCATCACTATGGCAATGTGCTGGTTGGAGACTGATTCCCGATATTGAAAAGTTTCACAACAGGCGGCGTGGGCAGTATGCAGAGAGAATGAGAAAGAATCAAATGGATGAGAGGGTGCCGGGTGATTCCAGAGGCCGGCGTAGGAGAGGGCGTGACTAGTGTCAGTTGTTTGCTACAGTATTTGTTACTTTGTGTTTGGGTATTTGTGTTTTTAGGCGCATTTGAATATTTACGATTATGTGTACTTGTCTAAATTGAATCTACTGCAAACTTTGGTTTGAATGTCAATGGACCTGTAATTTTGTTACTTATTTGGAGAACTTGATTCTGCTTATTTGCTAGGTGATTGTGATTATCAGCAGGTATACACCATGTATCATCCGGGTCCCATTGACGACACATTACTGTACCTGCACCAGGAGCACCGTGCACGTGCTCTGTACAATGGTCAATTAGAGGATCAAGCACTGCAAGTGAGGCGGTGCGATGGGGCTTGTTGGACAGCTCAAATCCCTGATCCAGTCATGCGCTACGTGCGTGAAGCTGGATTCCAAGGACTTTTGGATTCTGCTCCAATTCTCATTGATCATTCTCTGGTCACAGCCTTAGTGGAGCGCTGGAGACCTGAGACTCACACGTTTCACCTACCAATTGGGCAGGCTACGATAACTTTGCAGGATGTGGGCATGTTATGGGGTCTACTGATTGATGGCATGCCGTTTACTGGAGTGGACACTAGCCGACGCATGGAGGACTGGCAGACAATATGCGGAGACTACCTAGGGGCTACACCAAACTTGAGTGTTATCAGAGGAGGTCGCATAAAGGCCAGCTGGTTGGGAGAATTGTTACATAGTCCATTCCCTGTTGATGCTACTGAGGTATATTATCAACAACGGGCGAGGGTTTTCATTCTACTGCTGGTTGGTGGAATGCTATTGTCAGACACATCCGGACACCTTATCCCTTTGCTGTATTTGTCTTCACTGATGGACCTCGGTGCAGCACGTCAATACAGTTGGGGTAGTGCCATTTTGGCACACTTATACAGGTGTTTATGTGACGCTGCCATCCCACAAGTGAAATCCATATCTGGACTGCTAGTCTTGCTACAGGTAACATTGTTGGTTAATTTTGTCAGTTGTATATACTATCGATTGTGACCTCATTTATTATATTAAATTTTATTTCATTTTTTGTCAGCTGTGGGCATGGGAGCGAATCCCATGCATCCGTCCGGCCGGACGACTACCGGTGATCACCACAATGAGTGCTGTTGGTTCCAGGTACGTATTGAATTCGTCGGGAGTTACTCTTTTAACTGCAAGGTAATTACTAGGAATGACTTATAGTATTCACTATGTTCCTAACAGGTGGAGAGTGTGACACAATTTATCCCAATCACCTATGCATGTACTTAAAGTGTACCGCGATCAGCTAACATCTCTTCATGATAGACAGGTATATTGACATTCGAATTTCCTGAACTTGGACTAATGGTTATAAGGGATTCTCAGAGCTAACCACAAGACCTACCTGTCATTGCAGTTTATTTGGCAGCCGTACACAGAGGATGTCGTGCAACAACTCCCACAGTATTGTACAGCTGGTAGCCACAACTGGCTATTGTCTGTTGACCTCATTAGCTGGCATGTCGTAGAGTACCATCACGTACATCGTGTTCTCAGGCAGTTTGGCCTCATTCAGCCAATACCCATCCAGTTGGTCAGTAAGGATGAACAAAAACTACTTCATACTAGAGACCATCGCGGGAGGTCAGGATTGAACTGGCGGGTGGAACTGAGAAGATATATCGATGTTTGGGAACATCGAGGACAACGACAAGTTTATGTACAAGGGCTAGCGGATCCGTACACACCCACTCGAGAATAAATGGAATGGTATTTTCGGAGAACAGTGACCCTGGTTCATGGAGATGGGGCTACTCTGAAGTATACGGTATTTCCTTCATGTCCTCTAGTTTTCACAATTAATACTATATGTTTCCTCAACATTATTTAACTACCATATTCACCTCATTGTTGTAGTTGCAAGCAATGTCTCAGATGAGAATCATGTTGGATACAAATTTGGACGACTGTCCCCCACGTATCACGAACATGATCAGGGAGGTACGCGATGTTGCCACCCGTACTCTACAGTATGCACATGAACCCTCCAGACTGCAGTTCCACCAGCCATTTGTGCACTGTGACGAACCTCCACCGGGTGTGAGTTACACTAGCATTAGAAGCCACCGTCCAGCTCCACCTGGTTGACAGGGTGGTCGGCGATCGCGTGCTCGTGCCCATACAGACCGCATTGGTTCATCACAAGCTGGAACTTCAAATGCGTGTCCGACAGACGCTGGAGCATCACACGGTGGACCGTCACAGTATGACACTACTACGGCTGATTTCAATGCATATCTTACACCCCTTCCTAGTCATGCCGGACCGTCACATGGTGGATCCTCACAGTTCGATATGGCTGCAACAGATTTCACGTCATATGCTACTCCCAGTACGAGTCATCAATACATGTCGCATACTGCTCCATTAGACACTGGTGGTGTTGCACATGTCCAGCAGGGTTCATGGCAGAACACGGAAGATGATATGCAAGAGGATTGTACAGAGGGAGTCCCAGATGACGCCATCCATTTTTCTCCTGAGATGCTCGTCCCAAGACGCACATCCCGCACCATATGTCCTCCACCATGTGGAATAGGTGGAAAGCTTTGCAGAGGCCGTCGTTAGTAGATAACATGATGACATTTAGCACTAATTTATTTACATTTGACAGGTTTCCTCCACATATTGTACATTTATGTTTAATTATATTCATTCCTACTATATATTACTGTAATTTTTAGAATAACATAAAAATATAAAGAATAATTTACAAATTAGATATTTTACTGCTTATAATTACAATTTATATATTTTTCTAATAAAATGTGGGACTGAAAATAAATTGTGTACGGTAATAAAATACATGTCAAATTCAATACCCGTTTTTAATAACTCTGATTTAAAACAGGCATAATTCAAACAGTATTTCAAAAAAATTAAAAATGAAAATTAAATACATTCGTTTATTTCAAAAAATTTCCACAAAATTGAGGACGGATTCTACCAATGCACTATATTCACCTTTTTTTTAATAACCATCCGGAGATGGGGGAAATTATATTAGGCCTTCCCAAGCCGTGTAAAGGATAAGAAACATAATTAGAAATAAAAGTTGAAGCCATTGGCTTAGTTGATCTATACATGAGGGAGCTATAAGCTCTTGAAGCAACATTTGTTGCTTCCAAAATGGAGTAATATATCTATCTAGTAGGTGGAGGATTGCAAACACTTAGTAAAATTGGGAAGAATGACGAACTTATTAGTGAATCGAATCATCGAAACACAAGTCAGTCAGTCACATCCCATAATTCACTAAGGAGCCTATCCTCTACATAATGCTAGTGCCAAAAGAAATGGTGCTTGAGCATAAAGGAGACATATGTAGCTGCATATCAATGCCATTGAAGCCTGCAAATTTCAGTCCACGGATAATGAGCCATTGCAATGAGAAACACCTACAAGTAATAAACCTCAATCAGTAGCATCCGATCAATTAACCAGTCTTAACGAAGGTGTACCTATTTGATCTAACCTGATTAGACCCTGAATGTTATTGGACAGCACATTAAAACTATACATAGATGAACCATACTTAACATGTAAACATTCTTTAGCGAGGACATCAGCCACTAAATTAGCCTGTCTCTAAGTATGCAGTAGCGTAATATCACCCAACAATTGTTTTGTATCATCAGCAAGTTGAAACAGAGTCCAGAGAGCATTGAGGGGATCATGAACATTTGAAACTGCATTTATACAATCAGATTCTAGGTATACAGGAGTATAATGATCCTCAACTTTCCCAATGGCAAACTTGATTGCTTTCATTTCAGCCTCTAGGGGGGAGTTAGCAGATGTAAAGTTAGTATGAGCAGCAATAAAGGCACCCCTACTATCTCTTATGATCACACCAATTCCACTCCTGTTAGTTTGCCTGCACCATGCAGCATCGACATTTACTTTATCTCCCCTGCATGGTTTAGCCCAAGCTATTTTGAGTATTTTTGGCTTTGGAGGCTGTTTGATTAGAGGGAGGAAAGAATGATCTGCAATTTCTTGATCTATTTTGGAAACTATGAAAACTGGTTTAGCAGTAAACATATAAAAATACTCACCCTACATTATATATTCACCCAAAAACAAATATAAATAATAATTTACAAATTATATATTTCACTATTAAAATTATTGTAATCCTCTAACTATTAACTACTTACCCTACATTATTTTGGAAGCAACAATTGTTGCTTCAAGAGCTTATGGCTCACTCTTGTATATCTCAACTAAGCCATGGCTTCATCTTTTTCTTCCTGTTTTAAGTTTCTGCTTATTTACACGGCTTGGGAAGGCCTAATATAATTTCCCCCATCTTTGGATGGTTTTAAAAAAAACCCTGATTAAAATTATAATTTATATATTTCACTAATAACATGTGGGCCTAAAAACAATTTATGTACAGTACAAATATACATGTAAAATACAATGGCCGTTTTTAATAACACTGATTTAAAAAAAGTATACTATTTTGGATTGCGAAACAGGTATATTAACCGGAATGCGAAATGTATTATTTTGTCAAATTCAATACCGGTTTGAAATGTAAAATGGAGATGAATATGTTATTTTCTAACAAATTTAACAATTCGACACAAAAATTCTAAAATAAATTGTTACATAAATTGTTAAATAAATTGTTAAAATTGTAAAAATGTTTTTAAACCAAAATACTAAAAAAATTAAATAAAATATGAGGATGCATTCATGGAATGCATCCTCTAATTATATTTATTTAAAAAAATATTTAAAAAAATGAGGATGCATTCATGGAATGCATCCTCTAATTATTAAATATATAAAAAAAATGAGGACGCATTCATGGAATGCGTCCTCTAATTAAATTCGTTTAAAAAATAATATAAAAAAATGAGGACGCATTCATGGAATGCGTCCTCTAATTACCATGCCGGAAAAAAATAAAAAACAGTGAGGACGCATTCTGTAAATGCGACCTCCATATTTGCATCCATATATATCAACATGCACAAATGCATCCTCTTTCCGTTGACCATCCTTATATGGATCAAGTTCTCGGAGTTGTACCCGCATTTAATCGGAGTTCATAGAAATATGGCCATTTTAGAGGTTCACGAGATTCCATACCAAGGCACACATAATTCTAAGCATGCATGAGAATGTGTTCGTTGATGGTTTTAAATACACGGAAGAGATTTACCGCACACCAGATGAGCTTCGAGGGGAAGATGAAGAATACAATCCGGAAAGCCCACATTTGCTATGACACCATGGAGATGAGAACCTGAGTCATAGTGTCGCAGAAACGCAAAACCAGTTGACAATCGAACGTTCCATTTTTCTGGGTGTAGCTTGCGGGGAATGGTATGAATTCCCCAGAGTTCCTATCAGGCACTAAAATGCAGGAAATCAATTCCGTTTCTACCATCTTTGGAGGAAGAGGGGGGAGTTATACGTACCAGACATGTAGAAGATGAAAAGAGAGGAGTAACTATTGAAGAATATATAGTCAATGGTGCAGACAGGATGCTGCTGGCGCAAGCAAAAGCAGCGATGGATCCACTACCAACAAACAGGGTTGAAAGTAGATAGTTCACACTCGCTGACGGCATGGTAACGAAACTGATAAAATATATATAAGACTTTATTATGGTGCATTGATACCGTATCAAAGACACATCTTATCAATTATGAAAATTATAATATATATGGTTACAATAAATCAAAATCTATGAGTAATGTGATTCTAAGTCTATTAGTAAATTACCATCTATAATTAATTCTAGGGATAAGTGTCAATATAATCCTATCTACTTGAGTAAGTGCCAATATAACCCTATGATATTTTTAGTGCAAATATAACCCTAACTAGTTAATGAAAGTGTCAATACAAACCTCAGGCCCCATTTCCGGCATTGACCTCAAATTTTTGGCGTTGACTCTAAGTAAATTGACCAAAATACCCTTTGGGCTAACTCTGAAAATAGGCTGACAATTTTACCCTCATAGTTCGCCGGACCGCCGCCTGAACATGTAGGATTATATCAGCACATAATACAATCTTATTGGGTTATATCAGCACATTCCTAATGTTTGTAGAGTTGTATCAGCACATTTCTAATGTTTGTATGGTTATATCAGCACATCTTTAAAACGTATTGGGTTATATTGGCACTTCACTAAATATATAGGATTATATTGACACTTTCAAATATTGAAAGGTTATATTGGCACTTATATCAACTAGGAAGGATTATAAAAATATTTTTTTTCGATAAAGTAACTACCATCTACAACCTTTCATACAAGGAAATGATTTCTATTTTCTTAACAGAAACCCTTCCTCGCAAACAAGCCCTTATTGGAGGACTCGAATTTCTTTCTTGTCTCAAACGTGGATACTACAGAAGATGGGCTAGACTTTGGAGTGGGCAGAACAATTAACCTAGGAGAACTAGTGTATATGGGAGATGTTACAGTCACCATACATAGCGCCATTAAAGAAGATGGTACAGCTTCAACCGTCAATATTGAGGCAAAAAAGTAAAAGGTCGACGGAGAAATTGGAGGGGAAAAAAGAGACACCGATTAAATCCAAATTACAAAGAAGGGCTGAAAAACATCAATGGCTCCACCAGCACTACCGAGTTGGGATCAAAATTAATAAGCAGACGTGCGCATCAATCCTACATCCGTCAAGCTCAGACCCTGAGCCAGAGGAAGCAGGTCAATTAAAGCTCTCAACGAAAAAAATAGGAGAATCAAGTGAGATCCTAGAGGTAGTGGTGTCAGAAAACATTGAAGGAAGGGAGTTGAAAGCAGAAGGGGAAAGACCGGTGGCAGATGAAAGCAATCATTTTGGGAAGAAAAAGAAAGCGGAGCAGGAGAGAGAAAATTCTTATGATGTGGCTACAATAGATAAGATTGGAGGCAAGGGTGGAGAATGCATTTGCTAAATGCGTTCTTAACAATTTTCACTTTTTTGTTGCATGAATATACAAGGACGCATTTGGTGGATTTACCCTTTTTTTTGCAGAAACGGCGAGGATGCATTTAGCAAATGCGTCCTCTAAATTTGCCATTTTTTAAATCTGTTACTGGATTACGCATTCAGCAAAATGCGCCCTCTGAATTTGCCATTTTTTTAATCTGTTATTTGGATGACGCATTCATCGAATGCGTCCTCATCATGTCATAATTTAAACCCAGATGCTGAGACCGTTCGCCATTAAAAGAACAAACACGCACGGTTGCCTTATTTTCTCCGCCGTCGAAATCTTCTCTCCAACCCTTGTTCAGGCCATCGTTTTCTCCATCTCCGGGACCAAGATTTCATTTCTACCCATCTTCATTGCCAGGTTAGTACCTCCGCAAGCTTTAGTTCATTTTTTCCGTTTTCTTCAGATCTGCTCCATTTCTTTGTGTTTCAGTGTAAATTGTTGATGGATTTATAGTTGGCGCTTCCGGTTAGCTGGTGCTGACTCTTCTGCACCCGCTTGAATGCCGTACGCGCCACATGCTCCACAGGTACAACCGCGAGTGGAACCACGCGCCGCCATGCCGCCAAAATTTCCGAGTCTCCGAGAGGTAGCTAAAAAGGTCATGATTATATGCATCATTATGTGTGGTTTGTTCACTATTTTTTTATTGAACTTGTAGTAATAGTGTAAAATTTGTTAGGTACTTGAAAAAATCTTGTTGATATGAATGTGTTGAATGATTATGTGTGGTTTGAATGATTATGTGTGGTTTGAATAATTGTGTTTGGTTTGATTATATGAAAGTGTTGAATGAGGATGCATGATTATGTGTAAATTGACTATGTGTGATTTGTTCACTAATTTTGTATTGAAGTTGTAGCAATGATTTATTTTGTGTGGGGGGTAATTGAGTACAAATTTTATAATATTGTAATTGTTAGAAAATCGATAATAGTGTATGATTTTGTTGCTCGATGATAATGGAACAATGTATGATTTAGGGTTTGAGGAGTTGAATATAAGGTGTTGAATAATACCGTCTTTCTGAATATTGAATTATATATTCTATATTTGTATAATGCAGTTGTACGATGTTTTTCACTGTGTACTTGTACAAAGGGGGTCAGATTAAGTTTAATTTGACTGTGGGTGTGTATTATGATCCTCTCATACCGGAGAAAAATGTGATCCTCTCGAATGGAGGTTAACCCTGAGTTAGTTTATTTAATTTTAAAAGGCTTGGCATTGCAAGTGAGGGGGTTTCTGTTAAAAATTTATTATCGTTGTCCCGAGTTGATTGGTTCATCTATGTACTATCAATGTTATAATGTGGAAGATGATGAGTCTATCGCGACCTTCTTCAACATTGTTGATTGAATGTCCTTGTTCTCAGCTAATATGTACATTAATATCGAGAAGATGTCTAACACCATTAACCGTGCGGGTGATGTTAGTTTGGGAACGTTCATGTCGTTGTTTAGCAATATTCAGAACTATACACCTTTTCCAAGCTTACCACCCCATGTACATTGCCAAGGTTTTGGAGAACCTTTTATCATTGGAGAGTCGAGCCAACCCAGTGCGTATGTTCACATCGATTGCACACAGTTGTCCACAAGTGCTGGTATATATAGTGTGCCTCATGAGGAGCTGAATGTCTTCGATGATGATTATGTGGGTAAAATTGGCGAGCATGTTATTGGACATGGTGAACATGTTGGTAGCGATGATGAAGGTGAGGAAAGGGAACTTGGAGAAGAAAGTGAAGATGATCGTTCCTTATCAACTGATTCGAATCTAGGGGACGATGATGAACAAGTGGTGTGCACGAACAATGTAGCTATGACGTTCCATCTTATGGAAAATCCTAATATGGAGGCCTTGTTTAGGGATTATGGAGGGTGATGAGAATGGCTATGACCCAACTAATTGTGGCAAAAGACTTCCTAGTTATGTTCAAGCACTACCACAGAGACCCCCCTCTGGCACCAGTTTTTTAACACCGATTTTTAAAACTGGTGAAAATAATGTATTAGCACCGGTTTATTTTTTTTAACACCGGTTGTAACACCGGTGTTGGTTTAGCACCGGTTAAAAATATTGTAGCACCGGTTATTTAAATAGAAACCGATGTTATTTTTACTACGGTCGGAAAACCGGTGCTAGAATTGATGAAAACCGGTGACGGATTTAAACCGGTCAAGAAACCGGTGCTAAGAATAACTATAACCGGTGTTATATCTGCATAGGTTTGAATACCGGTGCAAGGGATCCTAGAAAACCGGTGTGAGGTTTGTATTTGGCACCGGTTATGGAAACCGGTGTTATGGAAATGTAGAAACCGGTGCTAAATGAATTCGTGGAAAAAGCGGGAAAAGCGATACCGTTTGATTTAGCACCGGATAAAAACCGGTGCTAATAGGGAAAATGGCACCGATTTTGCGTACTATTTACAAAAATTGGTGCTAAATCGTGCATTTAATGCTCCGAACTTACCCTCTTAAATTAGATTTGAACTTGAAGTTTCCTTATCCATTAATTGATGGTAGATATTTTGGGAAGGTGTGCAATAACTCAAACAAATGAAGACCCATGGAAGTAAGTATATATTATTTTTTTGAAATTTCAATCAAATAGAACCATAAATGCATGATTGGAGATAGTTTTTTCGTATTTATTAATGGTTTTTATATGCCTAGCTTATGTTGGTTGAGTATCATGCTGTGAGAGTGTAAATTAATGAGTGTTGATGTGAACATGTTTGTGTTTGTTTTGGTAGATGGTATATATATTTATATGTATGCCGAGAACATGAAGTTGATCGATTCACATACATATACACGGACATGACACGTTTAGTATTGAGTAGCAAAAAGATCGTGTTCATTTTTCGTATGTTTGACCAATGAAAATTTGTGTAATTGTTTGTTATGTGTTGTTTAGATACAACGGACCGAGAATCAATGTTTGCGTGGAGGGAAAAAATGGTTAGTTGTCCAAGTGTAGCTAGAGGGAGTGGTGAACATATTGCATTTATTGATTTGTTTCTTGATTATGCCTTTGGTCGGGTGGAGAGGATACTGTGTCCATGCAAAATATGCTTGTGTCGTGAACGGTTTGATGACTGTGTTAGATTTCACTTGTTGAAGAACGGATTTGACGGAGGTTACATTGTATGGATATTTCATGGAGAGGTTGAGCAAGGACATAACGGTGGTTTTGACAAGGTAGATGGAAACAAATGTACAGTTGATGGTATGTTCGATGACATTGTAAGAGATTTTGAGGGGTAGTCTACAATGTTGAGTGTTTTGCTCGACAAGAAAGAGAAGCCATTGTATCCGGGATGTAAAAGTAAGGATACCATAATCTCTTTTTTTATGGAGGTTTTCAATTTGAAAGCTACAAGTTCTTGGAGTGATACAAGTGTGAATTCACTCCTAAAGCTTCTGAAGGGTAAGTTTCCGGAAGGGAATGGTATTCTGAAAAACTTTTACGAGGCCAAGAAAATATTGTGTCCACTTGGTTTGGAATACAAGAAAATACACTCATGTCCACATGATTGTGTGTTGTATAACGGTGATTTGAAAGATGCAGTTGAATGTCCCGTGTGCAAACATGAAAGATATAAGGGTGTGATGAATGATGATGATGGGTGTTTGCCTAAGAAGAAGAAGGTCCCATTGAAGTGTATGTGGTGTCTTCCTATAATTCCTAGGTTGAAGAGGTTATTCACGAATTCAGAAGATGCAAAGAACTTGCGATGGCATGGAGAGCGTGAAAGACCAAGTGACGACAAGATTATCATTTCAGCCTTTACATTATCATGCACTACTGAATCACATACAAATATTGTTCTAACATTATTAGATTCTCAATGTAATGATTAGGGAGCCACGGAAGACCAAGAATGCATCGCTGTTGTTCAACAGATTAATGATGCCTATGGCTATCTTCACAAATATGTGGACCAAACAAAGTCTTCCGCATCAATTTCAATGCAAAGGTGTTTGGATCAGAAGAAGTCTACACAGCCATATTTATTGACAAGATAAGACTGTTCATGAACAGCTTGGACGCAGAGGATGAAATGGAGTGGATCAGTGGGTGCCAACTTGATATATGGGCATCGTAAGAAGTGCATGCTTTCATTATCCATAGATACAAGTATCATTATATTTGCTTCACTTACAATATCATTTTGCAAGATACCTTTGCGATGGGGTGGTTCGTGGAGGCCACGTCCAGTTTATTCCTGCCTCTTCAAACTCAATGGCTCAGAAGGCAAATCAAAGGGTGGAATTGAATGCGAACGAGGTTTCGGCTGTCATGTGCCGCACTTAAGCGAGGATGTACATCTTCCCATACAATTGAGAGTAAGTTCCATTTGTTTTCCGAATAGCTAGACCCGCCCACATGGAAGCGAAAGCAACCATATACTGTGATTTTATTTTCAGAATACATCTTAAGTACTTTTGGTTTCCCTTCTTTCCATAGGGACCATTGGTTTTTGCTTGTCTTCATACCATAAATCGATCGAGTATATTGCATCGACTCAATGACTAGGGGAATTTCCAAACGAAATAGAACATGCCTCAAAATGATTCATTTGTAAGTGGAACACATTCATGTCATTCCTTTAACTTCGATGTTTTACAAAAATGGTTGTTCCCGTAAATGTGTTCTTGTACGTTTCGTACTCTCTTGGCTCAATTATTTACAATTACTGTTACTTAGTATATTATCATATATTGTGTGAACCCCAATTTTTGAAAATATTATTCCACATGTTGACAAAAATATGTTTCCACCTATTGTAGGATTGCAACAAAATATCAACGGGCCAATTCCAAACAAAATAGGTCCTACCCTTCCAACTACACTTGGGATGTCATAACTATCAATGTACGTATTATCCCATACCTTCATATTTCACGTGTCATTTTCATCTTCGTAATCGGTTCAACAAATTCTCTTTTCCATCATCAGAACAAGATACAAAGTAGTACTTGGGAGTGCAGATACCATTGCATGTATTACATGGAAAAAATTATTAGACACGTACAGGACATTGACATTATTCCGGTACGTTTTCCTACAATTCTTCTATGTATTTGTTATTCTCACATATACATCCTTCTCTTAACATGTCATATAATGCATTGTTTCAGCAATTTCCGGAAGATTACACTCCACTGGGGAGTGATGAACTGCGGAGAATTTCTTTGAGATGGGTTTGTATTTTTTCAAAAAGTACTCTGCCAAAATGCATAGCTCAATTGAATGTCATACAGGGACTTGCACAAATCGTCGGATAGTGGTTAGTATTATCTCTTACGAGAAAGGTAACTGACCTTCACTTCTGATACTCGTCAAATTCGACGATGAGGGGGGTTCCAGTATCTTAGGCCACTACGAAACACATCATGCTCTTCTTTTGCTAGTCATAAATTATACTCCTTCGGATTCAATGCTTTCTTCAACCTACTTTCTTATCTATGCATCATGGTGGCTCGGAATTTGTTCAATTTGTCTTCGTGCACCGTTTTGTTACTACGCGCAACAATAATGGGTACCATGCCTGGAAAACAAAAGGAAGAAACTGGCTGTGTGAAGATGAACTGAAAGAGCGGCAACGCGCCGCAGCTTACAGTGACCACAATAGTTACTCACGCTTTTAACACCGGTTTCTTCCTATTACAAAAGCAGTGCTAATATTAAACGGAGCAAAATTAACACTTTTAGCACCGCTTTCAAAACCGCTCATAAAAAAAGGTCCAATAATAACCGGTGATATATATACATCATAGCACCGGTTTTTAAACGGGTGCAAAATATAATCGGTGCAACAAATAAACAAATCTAGCACCGGTTTTTTTACCGGTGCTAACAAATAACCGGTGCAATAAACACGTTTCTATTACCGGTTCCCAAACCGTTGCTAAACTATAACCGGTGCAATTTATTTTTCTGGTCACCGTTTTAAAAACCGGTGCTACCTACAAACCGGTGATAAAAATACATATTTAACACCGGTTCCATAACCGGTGCGACAAAATTATATTTATCACCGGTGTTATAACCGGTGTAAGAATGACAAATTTTACACTGGTTTTTCTTTGCACCGGTTACAAAAAAACCGGTGCTAATATAGTACATTATAGCACCGGTCACTAAAACCGGTTCAAAATATAACCGGTGCTAATATAAGAAATTTAGCACCGGTTTTACTTGAATCGGTGATAATGTAACATCGCTTACTTAGGCACCGGTTTTTTAAGCAGCCAAAAACCGGTGCTAGGAACCCAAAAAACTGGTGCTATAGGTGTCTTCGCATGGTAGTGAAGTGACTGGTGAAGTTGCATTGGGTATGTGATTCCGGAGTAAGCCAGAGTTGGTAGAAGCTATTTCCAGGTGGAGTTCGATGATGAACAGAGAACACCAGGTCGTGGAGAGCAGGTCACGTACATGGTATGCAAAATGTAAGGACGTTGTTGAAGGTAGTGGCAATTGTCATTGGATTGTTAGAGCGAACAAGAAGGCTTCCCATGGGATGTAGGAGATCACCAAATGGGCAAGTAGTTATGGTTCTATTGGTGTTAGTCGATCAAATGGTAACACTAACCTGACATCGTTGATGATCACTCATTCCATTCGCCATCAGATTGACACGAACCCTTCTGACACAGTGAATGATGTCCAAGTGCATGTGAAAAAGGAGTTAAATGTGACCCATTCCTACAAGAAGGAGTGGTATGCTCGCTAGAAGGCTATTGATTTGGTATTCGGGACTTGGAGAAATCCTTTGAAATGTTACCAACATTTATTGATGAGCTAATCAGGGCCAATCCAAGCACCATTGATATGAATCTCCTTGCGAAGACTCACGATTGCAGAATTAATATCTTTGATCTAGTGAAGGGATCTGCAAACCTGCACTATCTCGCACGAAATTCAGGTGTCTAGCCCTCAGGGTATGCCTAATCTTGAATTGCTCTCTAACTAGCCCTCAGAATCAGATTGCAAGGTTTATTGATACTTAACTAGGCTTAGGGGTTAAGCAACAATGGAATAGCTCGTAAGAAAAGAGTGTGAACTCAAAAGGTTGTATATTTATTGATAAAAGTGGTTTGGTAAAATAATGTTGAAAACCACCCCTATTTATAGTACGTACGAATGGGCTTAAAAAATACTAAAAAGAAACTGAAAAGGATTATGGCAGCTTTAAGAAGCTAAAACCATATTTAACTAGACTACCTAAAATAAATCTGAATAAAAATGAATATACTAAACCCTAATGGACTGTATTTTTGAAATTCAGTTCTTCAAAGCCCACATGACAGAGCTATCAGTCCAATAAACCCAAAATGAAATAATCTTTCAATATTTTACAGTGATCACTACCTCATTAAAAACCCAGTGGGAAAAAAAGTATAGTGTTCTTCATGATGTCTTCAGTTGTCGACAATCATGAATGATGAATCCAAGATGTCAGTGATGACTCCTTCAATTCTTCATCATAAAGTTGATCAATCAAAGCATTTAAAGCACGTTAAAGAATTTGATATTTGTATCATTCCCTCCCGGATTGAAAATTTTTGCCTTGAAATGAGAAGCATATAACATATAAAGACATCCTTGAATTCCTGTAACAACTTAACAAACAGTGAAAGCATATCTACAGGAATATCAAGTGGCGTAGTAACTTTCTTTAAAGGACATTATAAGAACAAAATAATGATTAGTCAAAGATCGATTCACATCTCTAATTGAAGCATAAAATGATTTACCTGAGTCGGTAGATAGTTCATGCCTCATCATATAAATAGAAAGTAAAGAACTAAAATGTGAAGACAAGACTTTATGTGACTTTTCAAAATCATTCTACAACTTCCCTATTTTACCTACCTTAGGATCACTCTGGAACTTGTGTATGGCGACATTTACTGTCTTTTTAGCGGAAATGACACTATTTTGGTCGAAATTACTTGCTCCTTGTGGGGGAGTAATTTTGGCAACATCTATGGAATACGCCTCAAAAACATCTTGTGTTTCAGGACCTTTCTCACCTTTGTCAACAATGATGATTTCATCATCTATTTTTTCTTCTTCGCTGTCATACTGTGCAGGCATATCATCATATTCTTCCTCCTCCATTGTTTTTATATTTCGTTCATGGGGACAGTTATTGTGAACATGTCCTCGTTCATTACAATGAAAACATGTAGAAGTGTTAGAAGAAACTGTATTTGACAAAGTTGAAATTGATTTACCTGTACCTTGGCTAAGAGACTGATTGGTTACGAAAATTATTTGATCAGTGGGTTCCAATGGTTAATTTGATTAGGTTTTGGTCAATTAGGGTTCCTTTGGCCACCCGTGTTTGAATTGCTACAACCCCTGGTCGAATTTGGGCTTCTGAAATAAGAGAATTGTGTTTGACTGTCATAGCCGGAATTAGAGCTTCCCTTGGGCCTTAATGTCTACTCAACCAACTTGGACTTGAACAATAAATCTTGCATGGAAACATAATACTGGAGCTTAACCGAAACTTGCAGATTTTCTCTTAAACCTTCGATAAATCGATTCTTTATAAAGGCATCATTTTCTCTCATGCAAACTCTTCTTATAGCTAATTCAAGATCTTGCCAGTATTCATCTACACTGTGGTTTCCTTGCTTCATATTTATAAGATACGAACGTTTCTCCATCAAATATGTTCATGGAACATGATGTAATCGAAGTTTGGTTCTCAATCTCTCTCAGGTGGAAATAGGTTTCTTTCCAGCAAGATATCTTGATTCTTTCAAATTCTCCCACCACTCTGTGGTATAATGGGTGAAAGAATACTCTGCAATCTTGATCTTCTCTTTCTCACGGTATTTTTAATGATCAAATAGGTTCTCAATCTGACTCTCCCAATCCAAGTATTTCACAGGATTGTGTCGACCATCAAATCTAGGAATATCATACTTCAAACCTTTGATGTCATGAGCAGATCCAACTTATCTGGCAGAACGATGTGTCGTTGGATTTGATAACTCATATACTTACCTATTCAATCTCTGAACCTCGCTCATTATGGCATTTATGACATTCATGGAATTTATTTTAGGTTTATTGTTGGTATTGCCAACAAATGACAGGACGAATAGATTGTCCGTCATCCCTACTAGGAAGAAACAAACCGTCAGTAATAAATTCCCCCCTCCTCCCCTTTGTTTAATAAGGGCACTCACCAAGTGTATAACACTCACAACTCACAAGGAAAAATCTAATGCAAGGGTAATTGATCAATTTACCGCAATTCAAAGAAATCTACGGAGATGAGTACTGCAGAACTTATTTCGAAATTTAAAAATATAAAAACTCAAAATTGGGCTTTAAGATCTGGAATTAAAAATTATAAAAAAAAATAAGAAACAAAATTCAATTTGAATGGCACGAATTGGAGGTGTATTGAATAGATTATGATCAAAACAAGAAGGCTTTATATAGGCGACAAATAGGTTCCAAAAATTGAAGAAACTTTTACGAAAATAAATTGGAATAGGAACTCAAATCCAAATCTATTGTGGTAAAGGATTTTAATGACTCACTTGTCCCCCAATTCGAAAATTCATATCAAAACCCCTACCTCAATTGGCTTTCATTTCCTTTTCCTCTCCCGATTAGGATTTTGACTTTTCTTTTCCTTTTTCAAATCGAATTTCCTTTTTCTATCCTTCTTTTTTTCAGCCACACTTCATTATTTTTCCTTTTTTTTGTACTATGAAACTCACAACCAAATACTTATTCCCCAAGAAAAAGTTTTGGTCACAACTACCCAAATTTTGGGAAATTGCAAATCTTGCCCCAAACTTTGAAACTTGCAAATCTGCCCCAAATTTTAGATTTCAAATCCTAAATTCAGATTTTGAAACCCAAAAATATGCTACCTTTTGTTTTTTATTTTTGAAAAGTTTTGGAACAAAAATCACCTATACAAAACTTGGAATAAGAAAACTGCGACAACTTCCTCTTGATTCAAATGAACTTCAAGGTATTCAATATCGTAAGGATCAAGAATATGACACTATATATATGAAAAACGACACAAGAATCTTTTTTGTGTGTTTTTTTTAATAAGGTGCAATCAAGAATCAAAGAACAATAAAGAAAACAAATAAGATCATGAGCATGCAATAATTTTCATAAGAGTTGATGAAAATATCACAAGCACATAAACTTTTTAAGCTACATAAAAACTGTGAAACTGACCGGGAGATGAAGGCGGATAATAATTGTTAATGCTTAGACCTTTCGGCGTCATCCTGACTCGATTGATGAAGAAGAAGACGGATAGTAATACCGAAGTATTCTAACTACTTTGACTCTAGATTCAATCCTCCTGGTAAGAAAGATCAAATAAACACAGTTAAAACACGACACAAAAGAGTTTATAAATTTTAAAATAATTAAAATAAATTAAACAAAAACTCAAAACCCCTTTTTTTGTTTTTTTTCAACCTCGGTAGATCTTTCGCTTTGCTCCGATACCAACTGATATGAATCTCCTTGCGAAGACTCACGATTTTCAGAATTAATATCTTTGATCTAGAGAAGGGATCTGCAGACGCTCGCTGGAGTTAAGCGACGATAAGAACTTGCAGGCTCATGCTGAACTGGGAATGGAAAATCACTTCACACTGGAGGAAATGCCTAAAAAAGGTCACTGGAGGAGGTGGATTCGTCGGCAGTGGAGAACATTGCGGAGCAGACGGAGAAGAAAAAAACTTGGAACTAGGAGGAGCTTGTCGGAGTCGATCGGAGATGCTGAGCAGTGACAAGCATAATGGAAAACTTAGGATGGTCAGTCGGAGATGGAGAAGAGACTGGCGGTGCAGCGGCGGGATCATCGGAGATAAAGACCGAGAAGAACATGGTGGAGCTCGCCGGAGATGAGCACTACAACGATGGTTGACAGTGTGGCAGCGGGGTTGGTGAAGATGACCTAAGTGGCTGCGGCAAAGATTCCGGTGGCGGTGGATGTCTGGCGGCGGAAGTTGCTTGATGAAAAAAAAAATCGAAAATAAATTCAAATAAAACTTGAAATCCCTGTTGAATTTTTAGCCATCGGGAATTCTTTTGCTTTGCTCTGATACCAACTGATATAAATCTCCTTGCGAAGACTCACGATTGCGGAATTAATATCTTTGATCTAGTGAAGGGATCTGCAAACCCGCACTATCTCGCACGAAATTCAAGTGTCTAGCCCTCGGGGTACACCTAATCTCTACTTGCTCTCTAAAGACCTCAGGATCAGATTACAAGGTTTATTGATACTTAACTAACCCTCAGGGTTAAGCAATAATGGAATAGCTCGCAAGCAAAGAGTATGAACTCAAAAGGTTGTATATTTTATCGATAAAAGTGGTTTGGTAAAATAATATTGAAAACCACCCCTATTTATAGTACATAGGTATAGTCTTCAAAAATAAAAACAAGAAACTGAAAAGAATTATGGTTGCTTTAAGAAGCTAAAACCCTATTTAACTAGACTACCTAAAATAAATTAAAATAAAACTAAATTTATTAAACCCTAATGGACTGTATTTTTGAAATTCAACTCTTCAACACCCACATGGCCGAACTATCAGTCCAATAAACCCAAAATGAAATAATTTTACAATATTTTACAGTGATCACAGTACCTAATTAAAAACCCAGTGGGAAAAAAGAGTATAGTATTCTTCTCGACGTCTTCAATTCGTCGAAAATCTTGAATAATGAATCCAAGATGTCGATGATAACTCCTTCAATCCTTCATCATAAAGTTGATCCATCAAAGAATTTAAAGCACGTTAAAGCATTTGATATTTGTATCAACCATTGTTGCTTAGGAAGACATACCTGATTGAATACACGGTCATAGGTGTAGGAATTTTAAGTTTGTGTTTTGGGCATTTGGTCAGGCTATCGATGCATTTTTTTCACTGCAGGCCGGCGATTAGTGTGGATGAGAATCATTTGAGAAGCGCATACAAGGCCACAATGCTAGTTATGGTGACACACGACGCGAACTATTGCATACTGCCTATTACTTATGCAATAGTTGATGCTGAGACTAATGAGAGTTGGTATTGATTCATGCTAAAACTGCGACTCCATGTGGTAGGTGGTGATAGTAGGCCAATCTGTATTATATCGGATTTTCATGATGGGATTTTAAATGCAATGAGACATATGGATGAATGGATGGAGCCAGCAGGATACCACTGGTTTTGCTTGAGGCATTTTCAGTCCAACTTACTTAGTGTTGAGCGTGGGAAGTTCAAGAATGTGCATCTAAAGACTCTGGTTTGGCAACTTGGTCGTGCCAGATAAGAGAGTAGGTGGAGGGAGTACAAGGAGGGGTTGGAGAGTCTCAAACCTTCTGCTTGGGATTGGCTGAGACAACATGATAGTAATAAGTGGTGCCTTACCTTTGATGAGGGTGATCCTTGTTGGGGAATTCTTACAACTAATTTGTCTGAGAGTTACAAAAAATGTTTAAGGCGCACACAACATCTCCCGATAATAGCATGTGTCAAAGCCACTTTTGAACGAACAATTGAAATGTTTGCACGAAGGCTAATGGACGCCACAAATTGGAGGTAATTTCATGATTCATTATATTTCATTATGTGTTTGTGGACTATTTTATGTATTCTAAATTGATGTAGAATTGTGTAGGTCCAAGTTCCTTAGAAGCAAGACACTTTGGGACATGGACATACTGTCACCGTGTATGGTGAGGCATCGCAGAATTATAAGGTTGTGATATGGAGTTTCTAGAGATCCTTATGTTTTGTTTAGACCAATATGTATTAGTGTAATTGATTGTTTTAGTGTAATTGATTGTGTAGATTTTTATTATGTGTATTTTTTTAAAATTGAAGCTAATGTACAATTTAGTTTGAATATATATTACATGTAATAGTATTCATTTTTGTGGAAATATGGACTGATCATTTCTCCCTGTGATTATGATTTTCACTAGGGATACACCATGTATTATCCAGGACCCATTGATGAGGATTTGCTTTACCTTCACCAGGAGCATCGTGCACGTTTTGTGTACAACGGTAATTTGGAGGATGAGGCACTGCATGTGAGGCAGTGCGACGGGGCTTGTTGGGTTGGTGGGATCCCTGATCGAGTGATGCACTATGTGCGTGAAGCTGGATTCCAGGGATTGTCGAATTCCACACCATTCACATCGACCATTCCCTCATCACTGCATTAGTTGAGCGTTGGAGATAAGAGATGCACACAATTCACCTGCCGATAGGGAAGGCTACCGTCACTTTACAGGATGTGGCCATCCTATGAGACCTAATGATCGATGGCATGGCAATCACTAGTGTAGACACTAGCAGGCACACAGATGACTGGCAGAGATTATGCACTAACTACCTAGGGGCTACACCAGACACAAGTGCTATCAGAGGGGTCGTATAAGGGCCAGCTGATTGGGAAACTTGTTGTACAGTTCGTTGCCTCTTAATGCCACCGAGGTAGATTGTCAACAGCGGGCTAGGGTTTTCATTCTACTACTGGTCGGTGGAATTATGCTCATGTCAGATACATCTAGGCACCTGATCCCTCTACTCTATTTGTTGGTACTGATGGACTTAGATGCAGCACATCAGTACAGTTGGGGGAGTGCGATTTTGGCACACTTGTACAAGTGCTTATGTGACGCTGGAATCCCACAAGTCAAATCCATATCTGGGCCACTGGTCTTACTACAGGTAACATTGTTGGTTAAACTTATCAGTTGTACATATTGTCCATAATGACCTTCTTACATTATATTATATTTTTATTTATTTATTGTCAGTTGTAGGCATGGGAGCAAATACCAACCATCTATCATGCCGAACGACTTCCAGTGACCGTTACCGTGAGGGCTCTTGGGTCCAGGTTCGTATTCAATTAGTAAAGACACAATTTTAAAACCTTTAAAATTACTAGGAATAGCTAATATTATTCATTTTGTTCCTCCAGGTGGAGAGCTAGGTACGATTTATCACAATCACCCATGCATGTACTGAAAGTGTACTGCGATCAGCTGGCATCTCTCCATGACAGTCAGGTATAATGTAATTCAGATAACCTTTTTTTGAACTAATGGAAAAAGGGTGTTTCTTTCCTAACCACAACACTTGTATGTTATGTCAGTTTATTTGGCAGTCATACACTGAAGATGTGATGCAACAACTCCCACAATATTGTACAGTTGGTAGCAACAATGGGCTATTGTGTGTTGACCTCATTTGCTGGCACTTTGTGGAGTATCATCATGTTCATCGTGTTCTCACGAAGTTTGGCCTTATCAAGCCAATACCCACACAGTTGGTCACTAAGGATGAACACAAACTGTTTCATACTAGAGACCGTCGGGGGAGGTCGGGCATGGATTAACTTGTTAAACTGAGAAGATATCTCGATGCATGGGAATATCGAGCAGAGCAACAAATTACACTTGGGTCAGGGGACCCATATACACCCGATCAAGAATACATGGAGTTATATTTTTGCAAGACATCTACCTTAATTGATCAGCCAGGAAGTCGCCAAACGGTTACAAAGGGTTTTCATGGAGACGGAGCTATTATGGAGTATATGGTATTTCCTAAATTTCTAATAGTATCAACAAATAATACTTTAGATTCCCTGAATTTTTAATATCTAACATATTTATCTCATTTATGTAATTGGAGGCAATGTCCGAGATGCATCTTATGTCAGATATTGATTTGGATGAATGTCCCCCACGTTTCGCAGACGTTATTAGGGGGGTACATGGCGTTGCCACATGTACTCTACAATATGCGCATGAGCCCTCCAGACTGTAATTTTATCAGTCATATGTGCACACTGAGGAACCTCCCGCGGGTGTGAGATACAATGAAATCATAAGCCATCATCAAGCTCCACCTGGTCAACAGGGTGGTCAGCGACCGCATGCTTAGGGCCCTACAGAATACATTGGTTCATTTGAAGCGGGACCCTCACGTGCAAGTCCAATGAACGTCGGACCATCACATTGTGGAACCTCACACTATGATACTACTCCAGATGATTTCACTGCATATCTTACTCCCACTGCTAGTCATGCGTATATGCCGTCTACTACTCCATTAGATACATGTAGTGTTCCCTATGTCCAGTATGATTTGAATGAGGATGCAGGAGATGATATGAATGAGGATTTTACAGAGGGAGCTCCGCATGATGACGTACATGTTTCTACTCAGATGGTTGTTCCACGACACACATCCCGCACCATACGTCCTCTCCAGTGTGGAATGGGTGGAAAGCTTTGCAGAGGGCGTCATTAGCACATTACATGTCGTTGGGCATTCATTTCATTACGTTTGTACCTATTTGTTTGACACATGTTCTTCGAATATTGTATCTCTAAATCAATTCATGTTTATTTGGTTTTCATTTTCATATCTAATTTCATAAACATTTAATGCATCTACTCTTATTTTTCTTTTATTTATATTAGTTAATAGTGGAAAAGGGGTAAAATTTAAACAAGAAAACGAATTTTCCATATTACGATTCAAATACTCTAGTAACTTCCGATTTTTTTAATAATTCATTCCTATTCTATATTCATCATTATTTTAAAAATTGCAATACCCACGATCAAATTTTCCATTATCTTTAATCAGGTAAGTGAGATGTTCATGTTTTATTATCCTAAATTTCAAATCAGACTTCCAAATTCTTCCGATGCATTTAACATTACCAAAATTTTAAAAAAAACCATAAAACAATTACATGTCTACTGATGCGCTATTGGGGACAACGAAAATATAAAAAAAAAATTGGACAATCAGTTAGAAGACTGATTCAAAAATTGTTTTTAAATTGAGGTTTCTTTTTAAAAATTCAAATGACATAGAGGAAGGATGCATCCTCTTTATGTGTCCGACAAGAAAACTAATTTAAATGGAGAATGCGTCCTCTACTGAAAATTAAAAGAAAATTTTACTATAAATTGATGAATGCGTCCTCCACAAAAATGACAATCTTTTAAAACTAGCATAATTGCACTCGAAATTTGGTAATCTAGCAGAGTCAAAGAAAGAAGTTAGCAGCAGGGGTGGGCGTCGAGTCGAGTTATTCGGTTTTTGGGTTATTCGGTTCGGGTTATTCGGTTTTGCCTCTAAAAAGTCCAAACCTGAATCCACCCCGAATAACTCGAATAAACCAAACCAAATTTGGAATTCGGTTTCGGTTTGAATTTGGATCTAATCCGAATAAACTGAATTGGACCTGACCATTTTTAAAAAATATTTAAAATACATTAATTAATTCAAAATTTAAGAAAAATACTGAATATGTAATTTAAATTCTACATCACCAAAATTAGTTCTTCAAAATTAAAATCCCTCAAATATAATACAAATTCAACCATAACAATTTTAGGATTACACTTAATATTAAGGATCAATAGTTTGTTTTAATATTTATCTTCAAAAGCTTCACATTTCTTCAAGACTTGAAGCACTTTAAGTTTACCCTGAAAATACAAAGAATTGAGAAGATTAAAACATCAACTAACATGAAAACAATGTACAGTTCAGTAGCCTTTAAGATTACATCAACCATTTTGTCAAGGTAACAGGAAAGTAAAATCAATCAGAATTTGTTACAAGGAGGTTTCAGTGGAAGTATAAATTTAGTTAATCAAACTCAGATAAGAACTTGTAAATATTGTTTCAAATTCAGTTAAATTGTGACTTTATTTGGAACATACGGATCGAGTAAAACTATAGGAAAAGCATCCGCTCCAAAATCAAAACTAAAAAATTTTCCATAACATCCACTCCAAAATCCAAGCGCAATGAATCATTTCAATGTTATTTTCCAGGCTTATTACCGTCCGTATATCATACTCTGTATTTCATCAAATAATGTATACCAAATCAAGTTACAACCTAACAACAACTAGAAGTCAAGTCCTCCAACCATAGTCAAACCAAACCTACATAGAACAGCTTGTACAAACACCAACGTTACTCTGAATTCATATGTGAGAACATGTATGAAGAATCAACGCAGAAAATAAAAGGCTCTATTCTTATTGATTAATTCCTCAATCCTTCCACTGAAACCTCCTTGTAACAAAGTAAAAGGAAAGCAACAATAAGTAAGATCATAAAACTGCAAAGATTCTAGCACCATTAGCATAACAGACTCATGATGGAATTACACACATACATACATTCAACCCAAGAGAAAGCTTCAAAAAATGTATTTAAGAACTCATCATAATTTTCTCATGCCACATTAACAGATATCATCACCTAATAACTTGGACAGTTCCGGTTCATTCAAATACTTATCAACATGAGTACAAAAACACAAAATCAGCAAAATGGACAGAAAAGGCTTAGATTCCTTCAAACAATCTCACCTATAATCACAAATTCAAACCTCTCCGTCCTCTTTGCACACCAAACACCAATCCTCCAAATTTGTCTGCTTACAAGAACAAGGTTAGGATCAAAACTCCTAATAAATCCATCCTTTAGATTAGGTCTATACAACATCTAAAGCAAAAGATGAAGAAACTAACTTCAAAATTCAAAAGCAAAGCAGGGGCTAAACATCTACAGTGGTTGACTTGTTAGATTTCAGCAATAAAAACACACATTCAGACTAACGTTTAAAACCTATACTCAAACCTACAGATTAATCAACAATGGAGAAGTAATTAATTTGCAAGAATAGATTCTCTTCCTCTGGAAATTAAAAATGAACATATAAATGAAAAATACAATCATAACTACCTTTAAATAACCTTCAGGATCGTGGGTATCAATTCCTAAGAGGTAGCCAAGCCCATGAGGCATAAAAACACCACCTAATCTCTTTGAAACCATGGCATCAATATCGCTGGGATAATATTTACAAAGTTATATACAAAATTAAACCACTAAATCACATAGTACTCGAGGTGTATCAAAATAAATCACGATATCAAAGTAGGGTAATTACCCCTGAAGAAGGCCCCCTTTCTTCAACGACTCTAAAGTAATCCTCTCAGCTAATCTGGTTTGGAAGGAAAAATATCACAATCATGCCAAATAATTGTTTGTTGAAGAATACTGAAGGTTAAAGGGAATAGAGCTGGTGCCTATTTATCTGACATATTTTATATGCAAATTATCAAATGTTATAAAATGAAAAAATCTACACAAGTCAGGAAAAATATAGTAATTCACTGCTCCTGCATTTTACTTTCATTCCATATCAAGAAATTGTATCTTACATGTGCACATCAACCCAGTACACTCCAGGTTTCATTGTAGAAATAACAGCATTGTGAGCATCAAGGACAACTTGCAATATAGCAAAAGAAGGGATAACTGGACAACTTTTGATGAATGAGTTCCATGGTAGTAAAATTCTACAAAAGAATATTTGACAACTACAAATTAATCGGCCAACAACGGGTAAATAATATTTGTGAACTTCAGTCCATTCTCAGTACAAACAAATAGTTGAACATATACAAATCACTTCTAAACAAACTAAGCACAATGAACTGTAGGTAAACTAGGTTCTAATCCTCGGAGAAGACTCAAAATCATAAATAGCCAGAGCTAAATAAACCCTAAACTAGGTTCTAATCCATGGAAAACACACAAATATCAATAAACAAACAGCATGATCTACCAAAACACGAACACACATATAGCAAAATCAATACCTTCAATAATGGCACAAGAAGTCTTGAATCCCAACCCAATGTTCTTGAAGAAACGGTTTCATCCCTTGCCAGGTATGTTCCCCTTGGCTAGCTTCTTGGTGCTCAGAACACCTTAGGCTGCTTGAAGAAGGTCTTGACATTCTGCAAACAGTACAAACCACATTATTATCCATCGTCAGTACAATAGGATGAATCATGCTGAATCGAGATTAAAGCTTGAATCGACTGCAATGGCGGCGGGATACTCACCTTTTCGGCCATGATGGGAGATCGGGCGGCGTTGGTTGGAGGTGCGGCTGCGTGAAAGAGAGTGCGCCTAAAACCCTAGCTTCAGAGACAAAGGTATCAACTGCTGAAGAAATGTGAGCTGACAAAGTGTGTTATGTTTATATAGTGGTAGGAGATTGCGAACCCTAGTGGACCAATGGTAGGAGATTGTGAAATTTATGGGCATGTCCGATTTGGGCTTAGGCAAAATACATTTATTCAAATGGCCCCAGTCTATTTAATTAAAATTCTCTATTCAGAATTTATAGAATTTTATTAATATACATATAATATTTATTTATTTACAATTCGGTATTTGGGTCGATTTTCAGTTTGAGTTTCAATATCCAAAACCAAACCAAAAACCATATTTAAAACTCGCTCTATTCAATTCGGTTATCCAAAAACTGTATTTTAAATTCAGTTCGAATTATTCGAATTTGAATAATTCAATTTTCGGTTCGATTTTCAATTTTTTTGCCCACCCATAGTTAGAGCAAGTCCAACAGCTTCCCTAAAATTTTGTACAAAATAGGGATTCAAAACTCATATTCCATATATTTTTTATGTTCATCTCCAACAGATTCCCTATTTTGGAGAACCTCACATTTATTAACATAATAATTTTCATCTTTTATTAACATAATTTTCAATATATGCATTCAATAGGAGTTACTGCTTTCTTGTTTTTAACTTTCAAACTAACGGCTACTTCTATGTTGTTTCATAATAATTATTTTTTCTTTTTAAGTAACGGCTAGTTTTTAACGGTAGGTTTTAACGGCTAGTTGGTTCTACTAAATCTATAAATAGAGTCACCTGTACTCATATTTATTCACATCCCTTCAAATTTACAACATTCTAAATTTTATATTATGGCTCGTTATTTTGTACGCAATATGCACTTATATGATGCAAATGATATTGAGGAAGAATATGAAGAAGTTTTGAGTCTTCACATAAAAGAAGAAGAATCACTTGAAAAGAGTACAAGGAAACGCCGTCGAGGTTTGGTTTGGCCATGATATTATTGAAAGGGAGTTGAAGGAAGGCCATGAGCGGCTTTATCGTGACTATTTTGTTGACTGCCCAAAGTATGGACCTCGTTACTTTCGTACGAGGTTTAGAATGAAGCGGGATCTTTTTCTTCGAATTCATGATGCCGTGGTGGAGCATGATAGTTATTTTGTTCAAAAAAGGAATGCCGCTAACCGTCTTGGTTTATCATCCCTTCAGAAGGCTACAGCCGTTTTCGAATGCTTGTATATGGTGTTGCTGCTAATTACACGGATGAGTATGTTCAAATTGGCAAAAGCACAGCCATAGAAAGTTTCGGACACTTCATCAAAGCTGTTGTTGAAGTATTTGGCGATGAATACTTAAGATCATCAAATCATGATGACCTCATTAGGTTGCTTGCTAAGGGAAAAGAGCGTGGTTTTCCAGGGATGCTTGGTAGCATTGATTGCATGCATTGGACGTGGAAAAATTGCCCAACTGCTTGGCATGGTATGTATACTGGCCACACCCATGAACCAACTATAATATTAGAAGCGGTAGCCTCATATGATTTGTGGATATAGCATGTTTTTTTAGGTTGCCTGGGTCTCTTAATGACATCAATGTGCTAGAGCGCTCATTCGTTTTCAGTGATTTAGCTGAAGGACGAACAACTGATATTAGTTATATGATCAATGGAAGAACGTATAATATGGGATATTATCTTGCCGATAGTATATATCCGTCATGAGCTACTTTAGTAAAAACTATTCCAGCTCCACAGGGGAACAAGAGCAGACATTTTGCTAAGGAACAGGAAGGGGCAAGGAAAGACGTGGAGCGTGCATTTGGAGTGTTGCAACAACATTTTGCAATTATCCGAGGCCCGGCAAGATTTTGGGATAAGGATACCCTACATTATATTATGACAGCATGCATAATTATGCATAATATGATTGTTAAAGATGAACGAGATGAGCCACATAGAAGAAAAAATCAAACAAGTGACTTTGAGAAAGAATATGAGCAGGCTGATAATGTTCCAAACATATCACTTTCACGTGAGCGCACCCCAACTTTGATGGAGTTCATTGAAAATTATTGCCAGATCAAAGATAAAAAAAGTGTATACTCAACTCCAAGAAGACCTTATCGAGCACTTATGGATATTACATGGAGAATAATGATAGGTTGTATTGTGTTCATCATCCTAGTTTGTGTGTTTCCAAGAAAGAGTGTGCAACTCTTGTTATTAGTCCATCAAAAGTAATTTTGTCATTTTTTATTACTCTTTCCTCTTGTTTAGTATCTAATTTAACTGACTAGATGAGAACAGTACTGTATAGAGATGCAACACGCATGGAGATGAAAAAGAAATAACATTACTATATGTCTATGTGCACAGTATTTTTTATTACTCTTTCCAACACGCATAGAGATGCACAGTACTGTATGTCTATGTGACCATGCCCTAATAAGAATTAGTAAAGCATCAGCATGGAAATAACATTCATATCAAGAAAGCAACCAGCTTTAAATTATCAACAGAGAAATAACATTAATATCACACACTGTCTTGGAGCTAAGAACAATATAGTTTGGGAATAAGGTTCAATCTATAACCATGCTAATCCACAGCTCCATGCTAATCCATCTAAAAAAACAATAAAAATAGAACAAAATAAACTCAAAGCATCGCCTACAACTTGTACTACATGTCACAAGTGCGGGCTCTTTTTGCCAAGATTTCATTTTGAAGAATAGTGAAATACTCTGCTTGAATCGAAGACATCCTACTAGTATCTAAAGCCATTATTTTAGCATCCTCACTTCGAACTTGAATAGCAATTTCTTTTTCCTTCAAAGCAAGTTGCTTTTGTTCGGTAGCAAGTAGCAACTCAAATTGTTCATTCCTCTTATGTTCATTTTCTAGTCGCTTGGCTTTCAACTCTTCCAACAATTGAAAAGTTTTAGACGTTGCCTCTTTCTCACTATTTTGCTCTTTATTTTTTGCTTTCTTTATCACTTCCTTTGCAACTTTTCTTCCTATGGGCCTCTCTACACTTATAGGTTCTTCAACTTCTATAATTTCATCTTCCAAATTATATGAATTTGTAATCTTACTTAATGGCTTGAACTTCCTCTTGGTATCCATTTTTTTGCTTTCATCCATCCATTTTTGTTGGAATTTTAATATAACCCAACAATGATCAAGCACAAATGCATGATTCATCTCTGCCTTGAACTTCTCTTTTGCATGTGCAACCTGAAATACAAATGAATATACAAACAATTAAAAAATTAATAATGCCAAATCATAACAACATTTCATCTTGAGTATACCTTATCATGTTCTGTGCATCCACTCCTCTGTAAACGAT
Organism: Rubia yunnanensis; assembly: GCA_037428765.1. Classification (NCBI taxonomy): domain Eukaryota; kingdom Viridiplantae; phylum Streptophyta; class Magnoliopsida; order Gentianales; family Rubiaceae; genus Rubia; species Rubia yunnanensis. The sequence goes on from CM075065.1 coordinate 95,392,599, forward strand.
CAATATCAGCATAATGTCCACAAAACTTACTTAGTTCTTCACTTATTTTATTCCAATGATTTGTTAATGATTTTTCACTCCGTTCATTGGACCCTTTCTTGTTTTCTTCAAAGTACTTGGCAATTCTTTCCAAAATTGTGTAACTTTTTGATCCCATCCTTTCACCGGATCTAAGCTAATATTAAGCCAAGCTGATACAAGAAGAATATCTTCTTCGATAGAGAAATTTTCTTGCCTTTGTGGTGTGTTCTTGCTGCTAGGTGTACAATTCACCATAACATTGGTTGCCTCCTCATCAATACAATGGTATGTATTTGGCTGGAAGTCAAAATTTGGTGGCTCTTCATTAAGGTCGGTAAGAACCGATTCTCGATTAAAGTAACTCATTTGAGACTCACTCATCTGAAATATTAGAAAGAACCACGAATTTATTAGACTATTACAAATATAACAAGAAAGAATACAAAGCAGCGATAATAGAAAATGAAACTAAAACAATCATGTGCATGCCTTCTCACTGAACTACTCTATTGCTAAATTAAACTCAAACTAAAATGTAGTGAGAAATAAGAAGTAAACCTCAACTAGTATACTAAATGGTTTTAAAGAAATTGAATAGATAAGCTGGACAATTGATATCTAGGAAAACTTCCAGTGTAGAAAGCAGGAATTTGGTATCAAAATATGATGCAAAGTTCATTACAAATCAGGCTTCCATCTTTGTCAATTCTTAATGGATTTGAAACTCACATCATATTGCTAAACTTGCCATTAATAATTACTTTCAGTGAACAAACAGCAAGGGGATGAAACTATAAAGCTTTATACTGTTAAAAGTTCACCAAAGAAACATAAACTACAGGAGTAGAGAAGGAGGACGTATCTATCAGTGCCGAACCCCTATTTCTATAAAACTGAAATAAAAATAACAAGAAGTAAACTTAACACATTCATGTTCAGTTCTTAGGAAAACCAATAAACCAATCAAACAGGTGATTGAGGCATTGTGACTTTGTTTAAGGAAACAAAAGAAGGGTGGCAACAAGTGATTGAGGCATTTAGTCGAGCACTTGATGTTCATTCAACATTACTATATAAAATTACCCAAAAATGTGCCTTCTTCTAAAGTTACGGTAATCACACCCACAAGGAATGAACACAAGAAAGAAGAAAAAAAGCATCTCACCTGAGCTAGAGACTGTAATCACTTTCTCTGTAATTTTGTTTGTCAGAAGCAAAAAAGTGATTTGGCCGCGAACAGAAGAAGAAGAAGAAGAAGAAGAAGAAGAAGAAGAAGAAGAAGAAGAAGAAGAAGAAGAAGAAGAAGAAGAAGAAGAAGAAGAAGAAGAAGAAGAAGAAGAAGAATATGGAGAGTTTTGATAGAATACAGAGTCTGAAACTTAAAGTTTTGACAAAAAAGAGAGAATATTGTACTTGTATTCAATGCATTCCATTAATATTGCATTAAATCTTGTTTCCCCATAATTTTATTCTCTTTCTACAAATATGAGGAATGAAATATCCTCTCTCATCATAATCCCTATTTTGGAGAAGCATATAGGGAAACTGTTGGACTTAAAAAATCAAGTAAAATCTCTAAAAGCAACAAGAATTCTTATAATGGAAAAGTTGTTGGACTTGCTCTTAGCAGGAACAGAAAGGACAACGGGAACTAAGATGGAACATGATGCCTCAGTAAGTTATAAATTATAATTCAATGCCAGCGAGTGGACGGTTGTCAAAGCTTAGTTAATCCTGTTGCATAGGCTGAGTCAGGTATGTCCCACAAAAGTTATCCAATTTGTGCTTTGACTCAAATACGTGCCTACAATGGGTCAGGAGTTTTAGGAGAGGAAATCCTGAGCCCAAATATAAAAGACTTCACCGTTACACAAACAGACCAACAAGCTCAAGCAAGAAATAGACACAACCACAACCATACCAACCAAGTCATCAAACAATCAGCTCAAATCAAACAACCCATGACCATTACACAGCCCGATCGCACAAACAGCCACCACATCAACACAACCGAAAACCATACCTCCAGAGACAAACTTAACTAAGCTAATTTTGCCCCCATTGCTACCTCCACTACACATAACAAATAAAGACATGAGCCAATAGCCCAACTTTACCACAGGACAAAACCAACGAACTTCACAATTCACCCCACAGCCACATACCATAAATCATGTTCCCTCCCAGATGGAACCAAACTCGAGTCCCAAACCTGCAACAACATCAATTGAGCATGGGAAGCCTGAGCACATGGGCTCTAGGTAGCCTAAACACTCTGACGGGGAGATTTGAACAACCGAGAATTTGCAGCCCGACAACCATCGATCGGAGAAGATGCTGGGGAGTAGGTCACCGGAGTTTTGGGAGCAACTGGAAAGTAAGTGAATTTCAGTTTCACCTATTGAGTGGATGTTGTGAGATCCCCTCTCTGTCCATCCTACGCCGTTGAACCCCCACTATCAACACGTCTCTCTGGATCTCCTCCTCCCGAGGAATTAAGACTTCCTTGTTTCTGATCTTTACGAACTTGGTCGGTTGATTTGACGAACCTCAAAAACCAGAGACGAATAGCTCCAACAACGTATCTCACATAGAGATGAAGACTTGGTTGCTTTGTCACCGTTTTGCGTTGTATCTCTTCGCTTTATATCACCTACGCACTCCTTCCTTGTGCGTAACTCTTTCCTTGTCTAACTCTACCAAGAATAGACTTCTAGACTTAGGAAAGATCTAATCCTAATCTGGTTTTTAAATGGACAATCCTTTATTAACAGGACTTGTACCATAAATAAACTACTTAATTAATTCCTAACTATTACAAGGAATATTTGTTTACCAGAAATAGGTTGCCACGAAATCACACATTGATCTCCACAATATTCTGTTCTGATCGCATGATTTTCCTCCATAATTAGCTCCATAAACCGTGACTAAATACTTGCTGTCCAGACACCTGTATTTGAATGGTGTTAGAACACCACTTCACTAGTTCACACAATATGCCACAACTGAGTCCAACGCTCCTGGACTTTACAATCTCCCCCTTGGCATATTTGTGAATTCAACAACACTGGATTTTGACCTAACAACTCCCCCTGAATTCAACTCCACTTAAACAACCAAGAATTCAGCAATAACACAGGTTATACAGGTTTACTAATAACATTCAACAAGCAAAACAATAAATCCAGTTTCCAGTTTTCTCCCCCTGGATTCATTAATGTGCCAAAAAAATAAATGTTGTCTACTCCTCAGCAGTTGCATCACTATCACCATCATCAGCATCATCGTCATCAGCATCATCTGAAGTATCATTATCAGCATCATGTGCCTCTGAACCATCCTGAGTTGCTTCAGCCAAAAAGACTCCACGCTCAGCATCCAAAGCATCCAACTCCCCCTGAAGCTTTGCCAAAATAGCCTGATGTCGTTCAATCAGTTCCTGGAACACTCCAACTCGAGCTTTCAACCGCGCCGTACCAGCATCCGAGCAACTCTCTTCCGGAGGAGTCCAAGGCAAGTCCTTGATAATCCGACCACTCAGAGTCCTAAGTGTCGGTTTTAAGGCTTGTGTAGGGATCCACTCATCAGAGTCCCTTATAGCTACTCCCCTTTTTTGCAGCACCGTAGTGATTACACACGGATGTAACAGAGCTTCCTTCCTGGTCTTGTGAGCACAGTCAATGATATCATTAAAAATCAATCTGCCCATATTTACCTTTTGACGTGCTCCCAAACTGTGTAGTAATGTAGCCAACTCTTTGGTGACACTCGTGTTGTTGACAGAGGGAATCCAATTATGCACGGCGACCACATACAAACAGTAATACCTGGACGTGAGGTTAGACGCAGTTATCTGCTGTCGACCAGTCACAGGCCATGAGCTCTTCACTCCACCAGTAAGCTCTACAACCACATCATCATAATTTTCTGGCATCTGGTGTTGGAACACCGATTGGCCATACCTTGAAGTGCTTCGCTTCAGACACTTGTTCACCACCTCTGGTGAAACAACAACAATCTCCCCGCGTACATAAACCCTATGAAACCAGGGTGATTCTTCATCTTCACACTCAGCTTTCAGATTTGAATAGAACTCTAGCACAAGTTGCTTGTTATAGTTACAGAAACAGGTAGCCGTCTTAAACACCTTGAGATGGTGCAAATAGTTCGTGAACCCACATTCCTTATATTTGACAGCATCAACTGGCCTTTCCTCCAATATCTTCTTGTCACAGACAAACTCCCACTTTTCTTGACTAGCATCATCAAAGAATTCAGGGCTAATGGCTTCACTCACTTCAGGTGCAAGTTGTGCACTAGACTCAATTGTCTCAGCTTGCCTTTGCTGTCTGTCAGCACGTAGTCTCTTCAGCTTCTTCCCGATCAGTTCATCGCTGTCCTCTCCTGCTTCCATAGTCTTATCCCTGCATCGCTTAGAGTTTCGCACACCCTTGGAAGAGGAGACCACATTGCCCCTGGCCTTCTTTGAACTCTGAGTAACAGGAGTTCCCACAGACTCTGGTGGTATTTCAACACCCACCTTCCTGCACTTTCTCTTTGACCCACGTGTCTTTCTGGTCTTGAGTGGTATTTCAGCACCAACACCAGCACCCTCTAAGTTGCCTTCATCACTGGCTATCTCAGTCAACTCTGCCAAGTTTTCAAGGTCATACCCCTCAGGATTTAATTCCCTATTAGCAAGGTTCACATCCTGTGCTTGATTCACAGGTACCTGGTCATCAACATTGGAGATCACATCTGGTGTTTGAATACCAGTAACAGCCACATCATCACACTCTGAGTTTTCCAAAGCTCTATCCGCATCTTCTCCAGTTTCATCTACTCGCTCCATCAACTCTGACACAGTCTCAGCTTCAACAGCTCCCCCTGCATATACTGTCTCCTCATCACTGTCACTGATTTCCACCACCGAAATGGGCAATTGTCTGAGATATTCTTGAAGCACAAACAGACGACCATTAAAACGCTCCAACTCCATGCCTTTTGCTTTGGTAAAATCAGTGGACTTAACCACTTTGACCCAGGGATGCACCACATCATCATACCTAATACTCCTAATGACTGGCCTGTGCAATGAGGCTATCCTCGTATAGATTGTAAAATAACTATCTTCTTCTTCCCCCACTCTGTATCGTTCACCAAAATCAACCCCAACTAAGGTGGCATGAAAATCACTAATCTCATCAATTTGCCCAATACTACCAGTCAATATTTCCTTCAAATTAAACCCATTAACTTTTCCATGCAAGCTCTTAAACTTCCTAAGATCAACATAATCTTGGTTCTGATCTTCGGTCGGCGACGATTAACTCCGTCCCACTTTGCCAACCTCTGTTCATGACCTCCACAGCACTCATTCAAGTCCACATCCGAGTCAAGTTCTTCAACTCGCGAATTTTCTGGAACTCGCACACTAGAGAAACCTCCAAACCATTTCTTGAAGGTAAAGTTCACCATTGTCGATGGGTTTTGTGTGTGCTATGTAAATTTGTGGGATTTTGAAGATTTCAGGTCGCCTGAGACACTGTTGCGCGAGCTCTGTTCTAGGAAGATGAACAGTTGGGAAGAAATTGAATTTGTGTGGGAATTACACACTTGTCGCTTTCAATTCTTTTTAGCAAACCAAACCCCACACCTCTTTCCTACTGGGCTCTGTCCGATTACATGCACAACCAAGCCCATCATCACAGATTTCTGGCCCATGTTCTGCCCTTTCTACTTTCGTATTAAATCAACTGTCCATCACTCTATCCTGTGGTGTTTAAATACCACCTTCCCAAATTTTTGGTATTTTCTGATTTTTCTATTTTTTTATTTTTTTATATATTTGACTGTATTTAAAGGAAAGTAGTAAATAATACAATAGAATAGACATATCTGGGTACCTTACATTCGACACACTCCCAAGTGTTGTCTGAGTCCTTCAAAAGTCACACCATCCAGAGGCTTCGTAAAGATATCAGCAAGTTGTTCTGATGTTGGAACATGATGAATTGTGACTTCTCCTTTTTCGACCAAATCTCTAATAAAATGATGTCGGATATCGATGTGCTTTGTCCTAGAGTGTTGCACAGGATTCTTGGAGATATCAATGGCGCTTTTATTATCACATAAGACTGTCAAACTCACATCATTGAATCCATAGTCTCTCATCATCTGCTTCATCCATAGTAACTGCGCACAACAACTCCCTGCAACTAAATATTCTGCCTCAACCATAGATAATGATATAGAGTTCTGTTTTTTACTATACCAGCTGACCAGATTTGAACCAGCAAAGAAGCATCCACCAGTGGCACTCTTACGATCATCAGCATTCCCGGCCCAGTCAGAGTCACTGAAACCTACCAATTGCGAATCCTTTTTCCTAGAAAACCACACTTCATACTCCACAGTTCCACTTATATATCGAATAATTCTCTTCACAGCTGACATATGTGACTCCTTTGGATTAGCCTGATAGTGGGCACAAATACCAACACTCAAACAGATGTCTGGTCTACTTGCAGTTATATATAACAGGATGCCAATCATGCTCCTGTATAATGTTTGGTCAACACTTTGACCCTGATCATCTTTTGTGAGTTTATCAGTGGTAGCCATTGGAGTGCGCACTGCCTTTGCACTTGCAAGTCCAAATCTCTTGATCAAGTTCTCAGCATATTTCTGTTGGCTAATGAAAAGACCATTATTTTCCTGAGTAACCTGCAACCCTAGGAAATATGACAATTTTCCTACCATACTCATTTTGAACTCCTTAGTCATTAAGTCAACAAACTCCTTCACAAATGCTGAAGAGATGGATCCAAAGACAATATTATCAATGTAAATATGTGCGATTAGAATATGTGTCCCCTTATGCAGCACAAACAGTGTATGATCCACTCCCCCTCGACGATATCCCTTCTGAATCAGAAAGGTTATCAGTCGCTCATACCATGCACGGGGTGCCTGCTTGAGTCCATACAATGCTTTATTCAACCGATAGACATGGTCAGGAAAATGTGGGTCTTCAAACCCCTTAGGCTGCTCCACGTAAACTTCCTCCTTTACTAGACCATTCAGAAATGCACTCTTGACATCCATCTGATGAAGAGTAAAGTTCAGAATGCATGATACTGCCAACATGAGCCTAATCGACTCTAATCTGGCTACGGGTGTAAACGTTTCATCGAAGTCAACTCCTTCTACTTGGGTGTACCCTTGAGCAACGAGTCGCGCCTTATTTCTTGTGATGTTACCATCTGCATCAGATTTGTTCTTAAAGATCCACTTCGTTCCAATCACGTTAACATTAGCAGGCCGCAGGGTGAGATACCAAACATTGTTTCTTTCAAATTGCTGCAACTTTTCTTGCATCGCCAAAATCCAATACTCATCAAGCAGGGCTTCTTTGTAGTTTTTGGGCTCAGTGAGGGAGATAAAACATGATAATCCTGCCAATTCTCTGTAATTTACCCGTGGCTTATCCCGTAACTGCATGTATTTAGCTGGACTTTGTTCAGATTCATGTGTTACTGTTTCCGATGTTCCAACACTGGTTGACTGTGCTGGTGTTTCAACACCAGTAGGATTCACTGTGTCGAGGATATCACTTTCACCCATACTATATTCCTCTGAATCATCGACAATCACATTAATAGACTCCTGACTGCTCCAGAGCGTTGGTTTAGAACTCGGAACGCTCGAATGGTAGGAGAATAACCCAAGGATATACCGAGATCACTTCTAGATTCGAATTTAGCCAAAGGTTCTCGGTCCTTCAGAATATAGCACTTACTCCCAAAGACATGAAAATACGATACATCTGGTTTCTTCCCTTTCCAGATTTCATATGGTGTCTTCTGAGTAAACGGACGCAAGTATACTCTGTTGATAGTATAGCATGCTGTGTGTACCGCCTCAGCCCAATATCTAGCATGAATTTTTCTCTCTGCTAGCATTGCTCGTGCCATTTCTTGCAGAGTCCTGTTCTTTCTCTCTACTATACCATTTTGTTGAGGTGTTATGGGGGGCAGAGAACTCGTGGTGTATTCCAAGCGTCTCACAAATATCATGAAACTTAGAATTTTTTAATTCTTTTCCATGATCACTCCTGATCCGTACAATTCTTTCTTGGGTGGTTCCCTTTTCTACATGTAGCCTGTGCGCCAAGGTCTTGAAAACATCAGCGGCCTCTGACTTCTCTTTGAGAAATGATACCCACGTATACCTCAAGAAGTCGTCAACACATACGAAAATATATTTCTTCCCTGCCACACTAGGGGTGTTGACCGGCCCCATTAAGTCCATATGCAGGAGTTCTAAAAGTCTTGACGTTGAAACATCGTGTACCGCATGGTGTGGTATCCGGATTTGCTTTCCTTCTTTACACGACTCGCAAACAGTCTCCTTGTTGTCACTGATATCAGGAATTCCTCTAACTGCATTCAGTCTGGAAATACGTGCTAAGGATTTATAATTTATGTGCCCCAATTTTCTGTGCCACAGAGTACTGACTTCCCTTTTCGAGCTAAAGCAGGTGACATCTTGATCGAGCAAATAACAGTTATCCATTGATCGAGATCCAGTGAATACTCTAGTTCCATGGTTTACTACACATTTCTCCTTGTCGAAAAACACCGTCATTTCATTGTCACATATATGGCTAATGCTTAACAAGTTTGCTTTCAAACCTTCCACCGGTAACACATCTTGGAATACTGGAAGCCCTTTGATGGCTAACTCACCCTTGCCGATTATTCTACTGCGTTTTCCATCACCAAATCTAACATATCCACCAAATCCAGGTTTGAATTTTCGCAGAAATTCAGGGACTCCAGTCATATGCCTTGAGCAAGCACTATCAAAATACCAGGAATTTCCTGTATGTGCACCAAAACATACGAAACTTGAAAAACAAACATCTTGAGATTTTCGAATCCATACCTTACTTTGAGGTCGAGTGATGTTATGCGACCTTGGATTGACATGTGTGTTCAGAATTCTGGTTTTGTAGCCTCCAGTGTTGAAACAACGTCCTGTATCATACCCTGGAACGGTGTTGAAACATCAATCTGCTGAGTTAAATGACAGTGTCCTAAGCAGCTTAAAGCACCTATTTCTCACATGCCCTTGAGCTCCACAGTTTCCGCATCGTCTGATCCTTTTGGTGGGGTAATTTCTCTCGATTATTTCTGGAGCTGGTGCACATTGATCTACCTTGTTGCTCAATGAATTCACTGGTGAAGATTCTTCATAGCCAATTCCGCACTTGGTCGTCTGTCCCACTCTTAGACAATCTTTGAGCTTAGCTTTCCCTGTATTGAGACGTCTAATGGCTTGTTCTGCTGCCTCTGCTCGTTGCACCATTCCAGAAAATTCCTTCTTGATTCTTTCAAGTTCGTTGATTGCTTTTTTTCAAGTTCCTTTATTTTAGCATTTTCACTCAATTTCTTGTTCTCGAACTTGAGCTCTTTGTTTTCATCCGCCACTTTTAACCACATTTTGTACATTTCCATGCTTTCCTTGCGAATGTCATCATCACTAATGCTCCTGGTCTCTTCATCTGAGCTACCACTCTCACTTTCATACAGCACACTGACTCCTTCCTCGAAAGAATCTTCTAACTCCACCACTGTCTTACCAAAAGCAACATGATTGGTATACTCCTCTCCATCCTTGTCATCATCTCCTCCGTCATCATCACTCCAGGTTGCGGTATACGATTTTCCTTGTTTTTTAAGCGTATTGGCACACTCAGCTTGTATGTGCCCGAAACCTTCACATTCTCTACACTGGATTTTCCTGTTCAGGTTCGGATTTGTTGATTTGAACTTGGTGTTTCAACACCAATTGCTTGGCCAAATCTTGGAGTGGAGTTTACGTTTGGATTCTTGCTTCCACTTGACTTCTCTTGTGGCTTCCTATCTTCTTCATAAATCTGGAGAAGTTCCTAGTTATGTTTGCAATTTCATCGGACTCTTCGTTATATGTATGATCTTCTGAATTACCAGCGGTTATGCTTGAGAAAGCCATCTCTTTCTTATCTGTTTTTGTTTGCAGCATTTCTATCTCATAAGATTCCAGTGAACCCATAAGTTCATCAAGCGTCATTGTTCCTATCCTTCCATTTTCATTAATCGCTGTGACCTTCATGTTGAAACGTGGTGGAAGTGCTCTCAAAACCTTTCTTACAAGCTTTTGATCTTTGTACTTTTTGCCAAACTGAAAAGCTTTGTTGGCAATATCTCGGACTCGTCCATTGAACTCAGAAATAGTCTCATCTTCGCACATCTTTAGATCTTCGAATTTTGCCGTGTAATACTGCAACTTTGATTCTCTGACGGAGCTTGTCCCCTCATGATAAGTTTGTAACACATCCCACGCCTCTTTAGCAGTCTCACAATTTGAAATCATCTTAAACTGATCTTCATCCACTGCCGTAAAAATGGCATTTAATGCCTTTGAGTTGGACACGTGTGCTTTGTGCTCCTCGGTAGAATATTCAGAGAATGGTTTAGCCGTCAATGAGCTTGATCCCGCAGATTCGGCTACTGTAGGTGGAGTGTACTGATTTATGACATTGTTCCAAGCTTGATCATCTAATGCTCCAATGAACACCTTCATGCGTGCCTTCCAATAGGCATAATTTCCTTGTTCCAGCAATGGTGGTCGCGTGACCGAAGCCCCTTCCTTTGGTGCCATGGTGAAACCTGATCTCACTCTCCCTGTTTAGGGGTCAGCAAGTGCCGTGCTCTGATACCAATTGAATTTCAGTTTCACCTATTGAGTGGATGTTGTGAGATCCCCTCACTGCCGATCCTACGCCGTTCACTATCAACACGTCTCTCTGGATCTCCTCCTCCTGAGGAATTAAGACTTTCTTGTTTCTGATCTTTACGAACTTGGTCGGTTGATTTGACGAACCTCAAAAACCAGAGACGAACAGCTCCAACAACGTATCTCACGTAGAGATGAAGACTTGGTTGCTTCGTCACCGTTTACGTTGTATCTCTTCGCTTTTTATCACCTACGCACTCCTTCCTTGTGCGTAACTCTTTCCTTGTCTAACTCTACCAAGAATAGACTTCTAGACTTAGGAAAGATCTAATCCTAATTTGGTTTTTAAATGGACAATCCTTTATTAACAGGACTTGTACCATAAATAAACTACTTAATTAATTCCTAACTATTACAAGGAATATTTGTTTACCAGAAATAGGTTGCCACGAAATCACACATTGATCTCCACAATATTCTGTTCTGATCACATGATTTTCCTCCATAATTAGCTCCATAAACCGTGGCTAAATACTTGCTGTCCAGACACCTGTATTTGAATGGTGTTAGAACACCACTTCACTAGTTCACACAATATGCCACAACAGAGTCCAACGCTCCTGGACTTTACAGTAAGGCGTGAAGTCAACGACTGGAATAGAGAACCAGAATGTCGTGGGTAAGCGCTAGTCCACCTGCAAACAAACGTCAACCACCTAGGAAATGGAGAGCACCGGCCTGAACACCTACAATCATGACGCAGCGATGGAAGTACGTCATGTCACCGATGTCCTCGGGTATAATGTTGGAATGGGCTTCTCAATCGATGAAGAGGAGGTTTTGGGGGCTGAGGAGCAAAGGAAAGAGAAAGGTAGAGGCAAGATGGATTCGGGGAGTATAGGGAGCAAAGACACTTGGCTGGTGTCAATCGACGTTGCCGACGGATAAGATGACCAAATCCACAAAAGGATAGAGATAAATTGGGCTTCTCTGACCAATGAAAATGGGAGTGTTTGGGGAAATTTCAAAAATGATGAGGGACCAAAAGAGAAGGGCGATGTTCACGAAGATGAGGAAATAAATGAGATGGGTTCCCAGGGAAGCAGCAGTGCGATTTTGTACTCGGAAATATTATGCCAAGTAAATATCAAAAGAATCACTCGAAATTTGACAAGACACACAGCTATGAGGCATACCTCCTACAAAATCAACAATTGCAACCAGGCTCCTGGTTGAGAAAATATGGAAAGAGTCTGATTTTTGTAGGGATGGCAGTGGGGAGGTTTTGATGGAGGTCTATCTTACATTTGTACTAATAGAACAGGTATGGAGGTAATTTTGGTGAGGGGGTGGGGGTGCGGGGTATGGGAATGGGAATGGGAATGAAAATCATACTCACCGAGGTGGTGGATCAGACATGGATATTAGTTCACACCTGCCCCGAGGTGGTGGATCAGGCATTGGTATTTCCTTGAGCAAACAATGAAGCGGAAGGGCTTCCCAAATGTCTGGATATGGTGGTTTATGGAGTGTGTCACCTCAGTATCGTACTCCATAAAGTTTAATGGAACACATTCCATGACTTTCAGACCAAAGCAGAGGCAAATTGAGGGATTCCCTTTATCTCATTTCCTTTTCATGCTATGCCAGGAGGCCTTTTCATCAAAGATACCATTTGAAAAGTTACAAAGACCATGTCCATGAGTTAAAATCTGTAGAACATTACAACCAGTATCACACCTAATGTGTGCAAAGGATTGCATCTTGTTCTTCAACATATCAAAAATAGTTTCACGAAAGTTAGCGCAAGCAATCAATCTTTCTCTCATTTACTCGGGCCAACATATAAACTTTCAGAAGTCAGCACTCCTAGTTATCTTGAATACAGACCCAGGAATAAAGAAAAGATTATGTCTTACATTCTAAGTATTTGAAGAACTATTGGATGAGAATTTTCTAGAACACAACATGAATTTCGCAGGACCAAAGGCCAACATGTTTGGGAAATTAGTACAGAGACTCAAGGTAAACATGACAACATGGAAATTGAGTGACCTCTCAGTGATGGGAAGGGTTACCTTTAGTAAGCACATCTTGGCATCTCAATCGCAATATACTTTGTGCATCTTACAGATACCAATTATAGTTTCAAATATCATAGACAGCCACCTGGCGAGATTCACATGGGTCAAAGATATGGAATGGAGAGGTATCTAATGAAAGTCTTGGGAAGCCACGTGCTACTCCAAATGACACGGGGGATTGGGAATGCGACCAACAAAGCAAATGAACCAACCATGCTAGGAAAACTAGCTTGGAAAATCATCATTGACAAAGAATCTTTCTTCTTCAAACACTTCATCAACAAGTATTGCACAACCAAGGGTTCCTGGAGATCAACCCAACATAAGGAGCAGTTTGAGGTTGGGAGGGCATACTATGGGGCCGTGACTTGATCAAACTAGATCTCAAGTGGCAAGTGGTGGATGGGTAGAGTATAGATATCCAAAAAGAATGGATCCCAAACTAATGAAATCCCATAAGGTATGGAAAATGACTTCCGTGACCCTTAAACTATTGTAATCATTCAAATTTGACCCTCCATTTTATTTTTGAACACTTATGACCCCTGAATTAACAAAACTATTAACTCGCGCCTCTAGTCAAACCGTTAAATTTTAACTTTTGTTGACATTTTGAGGGGTAAAAATGGTTTTTCCTATTTTACACCTGGATTATTTGCAATTCAGAATAATGTCTTCACGAGCAGTGTGTGCGATGCGTGATAAATCTCAATTCAAATCTCGTTGTCTTCGACGACATCTGAACGGGTCGGAATGACATTTCAAATCGAATGTCAACAAAAGTTAAAATTTAACGATTTGACTAGACGGAAATGACACGACTTAACACTTTCGTTAGTTTATGGGTCAAGAGTGTTCAAAAATAAAATGAAGGGTGAAAGATGAACAATGTCAATAATTTAGGGACCACTGAAATCCTTTGCTCTATATAATATGATCAATAGAATTGCAGTTAGTTAGGGTTAATTTTCTCATCTTAATTTCAAGCTTCTTATGTGTAGTTCTAAATTGCCAAATTCCTAAAAAATTACTATTCAATTCTTCTCTATTTCCTGGATAGTGACATATATTTAATGTGCCTATGTTTTTTATGAGCATAAGACATCATTATAGCTTGAGGTAGGGTTTGACTCAAAATGCATATTTTTCTTATTGTTTGTTCCACCTCAAGGTCCATAGTTTCCTATTATGGTAAGAAATTCATTTTCTTATTCATTCTCTTCAACTCTTTTCAATAATTTATCTATCTCGTTCTTATACTTATTACTCCCCCGGTCCCTCATTTGTGTCCTTTTTTCTGAAAGTTTCTCAAGGCATGTTTGACCTTAATAATTTAGTTACGTAAAATAATGGACCAGAAAATTTTACTCTTTAGAAATTACACGTTACAAAGAATTCAAAAATATCTCACATAATGTACGTTATTTTATACAATAAAAGTTATCGATATCAAACATGCCATAAAAAATGCAGTCGAAGAGGGACATAAATAAGGGATAAAAGGGAGTAACTTTTACTCTTTTTTTTTGGGACACATGTGCAATCACTATTTTGAAAATTGGTGTCCCTATCTACAACTTGAAATTTAAGGTTTAATGCACGGTTGAAATTTGAGTATATAAAAATGCATAGTATGTATATAATAACTAAAACACAAAAATAAATTATAGAAAATGTCCATATAGATTCTTCCATGATGACATTTGCTTTTAGACATTAATAAATCACATGCTCTATTTTACTAGTTTGCATCCTAATGCGTATACATATGTAAAATATTAAATTTTAACATAAAACAATATTGGGAAAAATCACCATTGTCCTCCTTCCCCAGCCACCACCTGCACCACCACCCTGTCATCCACTACCCTTCCCATTACCCACACCTCACCGAAACTTCTCCCCCAACCATCACCTTCCCCACCACCACCCCAACACTCTTTCCCGACCACCCACCTTCCTCACCACCACCTTGAAGCCACCCCTAGCACTCTTTTTCACAATCTTCAACCACTCTTCCCCGCTATTAGCCATAAAAGCCTTGCCCATGACCACCACCACCCCCTATTGTGAGCATAGCTACCCCAGTCACGTTGCGAGAAAACCAACCCACCGTGCTTGACAACTAGCCACATTGCGAGCGAGGTCACGAGAGATCCATAGTGAGCCACGCCACGAGCGAACCACAAAGAGTCACATCGCGAGAGATCCATGACTATAAAACCACAACTACTGAGATAAGGCTAGGGCAATTCATCACCAGGAAGCTTCGTCAGGAGGGGGGTTTGTCTTCAGGGTGGGACTTTGTTAGCCAAGGGTTCACTATCAAGGTGTTTGTGTGTGGGGGTTGTTCGGTGAGTGGATTCAGTTGGGTGGTGTTCACCCGGGGTGGGGCGGTATCAGAGGGAGATGGTGTTCAACAGGGGTGGGTGGGTGGGTGGGGTGGTATTAGAGGGAGATGGTGTTCAAGAAGGGTGGGTGGGTGGGGCAGGGGGTTAGATGCAATTTAAATTTAATTGAAATTGATTTAAAAATTAAGTACACAAATTATAGGCAAGTTATACCATACCTCAGAGACATAATGCATACGATGACCCCCATACAATTTATCTTCTAGGTAAAATATTGAGTAAAGTGTCAAAATAATTCTGACTTTATGAATTATGTGCCAGGGATGCATTGACTTCGATTGTCAATGTCGGAATTGGCTGCATTTTAATAAAATGACAATTTCCCCCTACTTTAAAAAAAGAAAAGTGAATGAATTTATCCATTTTCTTCATCCATTCTTCTTCTTCAGCATTGCTTCTCAGTTGAATTATGCTCATCCCATTAGAACATTTAACCCCTGAATACCCTTTTTAATAATCCGGCCCATTTTTGGTGTTATATTCGTGTATACTAATCCCTAAATGTTATCATTTTAAAGTGGGAAATGTCTTCTCTTTTTATAGTTATAATCGTCACTAGGACGAGGGTTTATAGGGTTCCCCTCCCTTTTATATTAAGCTCAATTTTTCACAAAGTGCCATTACAACATATGATATGGGATTAACCCATTTACACTGAGACGCTAGCTAAATATGACATTTGTAATCTAAGGTCTCAGTGGCATAAAGAGAGATATACACATAAGCTCTAATGAATGTTACAATACTGAGCAAAAGCATATGTGACAATGAGAAGGACAATTATCTAAGCTAAGACCAAAAGGGGGGATATAAGAGCATAATGGCAGAACCAACGGCATTTCCAACTAATTCGGCTCGAACTAGTTGGCTGCAAGCTGGTGTGCAACATTGAACCAACACTGTAATTCAACGATCGCTTTCCGGTCGACCTCATTCAACATTATGTAGTCTCCACTCTGAGCAAGTAAGAGGTTTTCCGGATTGTTTTCACTACATCATAGGCATTTGACAGTTTATCCAACATGAACCAAGCTGAAGAATCAAAGATTTCCAACTCGTACGGTCTACAAATCTATTTCATTATCTATGTACATACTCGCCAAAAGTAAGTACTTAAACTACTCTGACTTGGATTTCTCCTTCCCGATATATGAAATAGATCAGAAGCCAACAAAGTTTAGCCGAGCGATATGAGCCATCGGAGAAACTATGAATTGGCAGATAAACAGTCACGACCAATAGCAAAAACAAAATGACCCAGTTTAAGTTCATACCCCATAGTTATCAAATTGAAACAAAATTTAAAATAAGCTTCCCACCTGAAAATAAAAATAAAAGTAGAGAAATCAAATTAAAAAAATGGAGAAGTACCCCTCTGTAGCTATGATTTCGCTAGAGATATACTCGTAAATGGTTCATCCAAGTTGGCTCATTCCCGCTGAGTCAAACTCGAAAACCCTCTGGCCTCGTCATTTTCCTATAGTATGTGGATAGAAAAAAAAATGGGAAACGGGAAACTCTCCACCTAAAAGCGCAGGTCACCGTTGCCTTCTCTCAACCGTCGCCGAAGAAAGATGTTGTCGGAGGACGCTGTTGCTGGAAAACGACATTTTTTATCTTAGAAACCCCAAATCTGGAGAAAGGTCGTCGTGCGTTGGTCCACCGGAGTACACCTTCTCCGTCTTCGAGCTGTCACTACCACTGTGAACCCATCTTCCGCTGGTCGTTGTGCCTGGGATTCGTCCCATCATCACTGTCGCCTTGTGAGTTTTTAGGTGCCGATGAATACTCCACATTGGCTCCGATGAAATTCGGCTCTCCGAGTTGACTCCGGTGGAAGACTTTGGGATGAGGGTGGTGTAACATGGGTTTTCTTCTTCGTTGGTCTCCAGCGGGAGGTTTGGTACTGGGGGTAGGGGTGTTAGGAGGTGGGATTGGGGTGGGAGGACCATTGGGATTTGGTTGTTTCCGGCGCCGGCGGCCCCCCAGGGAGTTGAAATTAGGGTTTGGTTAGAAGAGAGAAGGGAGAGGGAAAATTTAAAGAGAGGGAAGGGTTTGGTTGGTTTTGATTTTTCCGGAAGTGAGAAATGTCAATAATCCAATTTTGAAAAAATTGTCAAAATTGTTCATCTGCTCTAATGGGATGAGCATAATTCAATCGATGACCAGGTTAGTGGTTACATGACTTTATATAATTTCACAGAATTTGGGAAATATAATTTATTGAATTTGGGATACGTGATTTCCTTCGTTGTTTCATCTCTATTCCGCGGTGGAGGAATGTGAAACGGAAGGGTGCAATGGGGGAGAAGAGGGCATGGGATTTTCACATCTATTCATTTTGCAGGTTCTGACGGTGTAAGCTAGGGCTTTGGATGTGGTGGATGGCGGGTGGTGACAGGGGTGGTGGTGGAGATTGATGGGTGGTGAAGATTGGGGTGGTGACGGGGGTGGTGGAGATTAGCAGCGGGTAGTGGTGGAGATTGGTGGGGGGTGGTGGAGCTCGGGTGGTGATTAAGGGTTGGGGGATTGAAGAAAATGAAAAGGGTAAAATGGGTGTAGCAGGTGGTGGTGGCTGGCTGTGAGAGAGGGTGGAATTTGGTGGTTATTGGCAGCAATAGGATACTGAGATATACCATAAGACCAATAAGTTGATTTGAGATCTTGTTATCAACCGAGGGTAAAATTGAAAAAAATCTAAAATGGAAAAAAATCTGAAATGGTCGAGGTCATATTCATCATTTTGGATCCGGTTAAAGGTCTAATTGGTGAGTCAATGCCAAAATGTGGCCTGAAAATTATATTGGCACAATTCATCATAAACTTAGAGTTATTTTGACACTTTCTCATTTTTCAGGGTTATATTGACACTTTTAGTCTAAAGGCAGGATTAGAAATGCATTTTACCCTAAAATATAAAAGTATTTGTATGGAAACAAGCCCTTAAAATGTGGAGTGATTCCTTTATTTTAGAATATCTAAAATTCAAATAATATGCGTCGTACCCTGTGATACTGTACGAAGAATTGTAAGAAAAATACAAATATATGACTTAAGATAGTAAAATACAAACTTCACTTTTGCTTTTCCAGTGATGGACTATCTATTTACTATCGTGAACAAAGAATTGGTTAACAAAGTTACGAAAGCATCCTGAATTTGAGAATAGAAAACAAAGACACTCTAGGCTTTCACGCCAAATTACATGACCAAAAGCTATTTGATAAGCTATAATGGGTGCTATTCCCTAGTATTTATGCTAGTGATTTCCCATACAAACTGATCTAACAACCTCCATTAACCACTTCAGCTTTCCTCTTTCCTTTACTGATCAATTTCCAAATTGGTTATGCGTAAAAAGATCATTAAACCCTTGCCTATCATGACAAACCACACCACCACTACCACCCCTTACCTCAAGCTTAGAATTGAGGAATTCATTTTGAATTTATATAGATCAAATTCAAAAAAATGGCATATGCTCCAGACTTGTATTCATATTGGCTTGCAATTTCATGCACCAAACCAGGAAATGCACCAGACTAAGAAATTCAAGGCTCCAGTAAATTGAAATTTTGCATGCACTGGAGACCATTGCATGCACAAGACCTGATTACCTGATTTCATCACCATATGCGTTTTAGCACCAAATATACCAAACTTCTCTTTACTGAATAATTGAGCAGTCACAACCTCATTAAACAACTTGAGCTCATTGTTAATTGAATATTTTAGCAATCTCAACCTCATCAAACAACCAGATTTTAGCTCGTCTTGGATTTTAGCATTAAGTAGTGAGAATCCGGGTTTATAATATATAATGTATATGGGACATGCACTCAAGAAACAACACCTATTATTTCGCCCCTTTTACCTCAATGTTTTTGTTAACACCAATTAACTGAGGTAAAAAGTTCTTTTACCTCGATTATCTTTTTTTCCGAAGAAAAAGATATTATTTACCCCGAAAAAAAATATTATTTACTCGAAGTAAATAATTAGTTTTTTACCTCGGTTATCTTTGAATCGAAGTAAAAGGTTTTAAAATGAAGTAAATAATCTTACCGATTAACGTGCGAGGTCGCATGTGTTCTTTGAAAAGGTTGCCCGACTTCGCTAGATACGTCGTTGATGCTGGGAGGTATTGCAAGCTGTTAGCAAAGTCGCATTATTCAGTGGAATTTAAAATTAAGGTTATAAGTTAGGCACAACATTGTGCTACAAAACACCGTACAAATATTGCCCTGATTTAAATACAATCAGTACCCCATTTGTTCAATGTTCAAATAAGATAGACAAATGATTAGAACAACAATAGTCATTAAAATATCCTTAAAATTTTATAGTACATAATTTAATTCGAATAAGAACTGCCTTAGTTTCAACTTAATAGAAATTACCATACACTCAATCAGCTCAGACAATGATGACCTTGAAGATGATTGGCCCCCTAGCTTGTATCACCTCGAAGAACAAGGTGCCCCCGATGCGTAGGTTGTTACCCTAAAGGAACTCACCAAAACCCTTTAGAGATGGGCCTTGAACCTCCCACCACCCGAGTAATTCATATGCTACTCTATCCCGTAGCACCTCATCACTACGGGGATCTTCTCAGTCAGTAGGACTGGTAAAATCTCCCATGGGATGTACTAAGTCACCGTAACAAATATTGATTAGAAGTATTTATATATTTAAGTATATATATATGTATATACATATGCAATTGTCAACAAACAAACTTTATTTCAAAAAGCTTTACCAAAGTTGGTATTTTTCCAAAGTTCAACTGTTTCAAAGTGCAGTCGAAACGTGGGTTATCAATAGCTATCGAATGATGTTCAATGTTGAAGGAAAAAGACTCTAGGTGCCTCCGTTGTGCGGTGAACTATACGAAAACCAGAATGTATTAGTTACAAATTAAAGTGTGGTGTTTGGAAATATAAATCAATAAAAATATATATATATATATATATATATATGTAAATAGGTGAAATACCGGAAAAAAGGGCGGATTAGACGATCCTTCGCCAGCCATTAGTCCTGCATCAGAAGTGAAAATGCGAAGTGATGAACCACACCATGGAATGCCATGTGCGATGTCGCAACAAGCATTGCGGGGGCTTATCGGTATGAAGCAGTGATTTGGTCGACCTTACAATGCGATCTTGGTTGTGTGTCGGTTTAACCGAATAGAAAACCGATATAATACCGATTTCTCATGGGGAAATTCAAAGTAAACTTAAGGGCCATAATGCAAAGTTGATAACATTTTGGGTAAACGGAATGTCATACCGAGGCACATCTGATGTCATAAAATGAAGAATTATCAACTTGAAAAAAAACTCAGCGAGGTCGCACATTTATCGGATAAACCAAACTATGTCTGATATACTACCGACATCACAGATATCACAGTTTGCTAGGGGAAGAAACACATCAAACTGGAAAAAATGAAGCTTCATCAACATGAAATAGAACAAATACCCCTTGGGAGACATACCATAACATAGTACCAACGCTCAAAGTCAAGGAAAGTTCACACTCTCATAATTTTAAAACAAATGCTAGAAAGCAGGGTACACAAAATAAATTCATAGACCACAGATCTGACATTGTGAAGTAAGAAGTACAAAAATTATGTGTTAGGAGATTAGAAAAACCATACCTTTTTTCCAGTATACAAGAGTAGGGTGGAAGGTGGAGGTCGTTGGAATTTGAGGGAAATTTGTGGGAAAAAATCTTGAACTGTCTGTTAGGGCTACCATATTTATAATTTTTTTTGGAATGTCATCGTTTTAACTATGTTTTGAAGTCCACTTCTTAAGTGCGATGTCGCAGGTCTGTCAGTTCATGCGAACACATACCGACGTTGCATCTTTATGGGCCTAACACCCAACCAGTCAACAATTCCAATTTATAAATACAATTCTAAATAACATTGATTAACATGTTATGTTAAATATCAAACATTGAATAACACTAAAATAACATTAAAAAATAAATTTGAAATTTTAAGATATTTGATACAAAATACGTCCCAATTCAAATTCAACACAATTCAAGAAAATAAGTTTTGAATTAATAGTTATATGAAGTCTTAAACAACCCTCTAATGTTTACGGGGGAAAATGACTACACGAAAGACCACAGGCCAAGCACCATTAATGAGCTCGAAGTGCAGTGTATCCCCAATCTCAAGTTCCTCTTCATCAAGAAACTGGCCAAACTCCTTCATTGTCACGTTCTTAAGCATCATGTTCCTTGAGCAGTGCATTTTTTACTTCCTTTATTTGCACCTAATCACAACATCCAATTTGTACGACGGGATGTACTCAGCAATTTTGTCTGGGATGTACTGAATTATATATACAAAAAACATTTGTTAGTACTTATTATGAAAGTAATCTATAGAAAAAGTTAATTGAAAAATCATTTTTTTGAAATAGAGAGGAATTACCATAATTGGAATTGATCCGAAGTTTGTCTGGGCCAGAGTATGTACAAAATGGGGATATCTGCCTGAGAATGTGCGACGGGGACTATCATCATCCGAATCGCTCACCTGAATTGGTTGACGGATGGAACCAGCATTGTTAGCCATGATTGATGTAATTCACATTGTCATAAAGGTGAAATGTTATGATAGTCAGACAATGGGAAATAAAGACATGAAATCTAGTTTTCTAACCTACTCAAGGCGACGTTGCAAAAGCATCGGTAAACCCAATTGGTCAACCAATGCATGTGTGAGTTCACATTGATCTGACCATCTATAGAAAGCATGACTGTGACATCGCATACAGATCGATACAACAAAAGCCAGACCGACTTGTTAGTGTCGTTGCATTACAGTAGATAACGACAACAACAGATATCGACGGTACCCTTGCAATATATTGTACCACCCCAATTCATATTCCAGCACCCTAAAACCATATTCCAACACTTAAAAACCATATTCTAGTGCACCAAACCATAGAAACCTCAAAAATGAAAACAATTAACACATTCACACCTGATGTGTCTCAAAATTGATTGGGCTGTGCCGCTAACTCCCCTGCCGTGACCTGTAAAACAAAGTCCCCGAAATCATCCAGGGGAAGTCCTTTCGATGGTAAACTCAGTGACAGATATCAGAAAGAGGGAATAATGGTGAATGACCCAAAATGAATGACATACCTTCATATTTATACTAATTAAACCCTAACAGTTATTGTTTGTAACCGTAATTCTTATTTAATACATATTAAATGGAAATCTTGGCCCATTCATGACTAAACCCTATTGGGCTAAGCCAATCCAAAGATATTATTTAATGAATTGGGATGCGGCCCACCTCTAACTTCATAACAGTATCATCAAAAGGCCCCGGAGAGCTCGAGGCATGATAACTATGTTTTGAGTATTCGAATCAACTTAACTTCAAATACATTAACATTGTAGGAATTTCTTAGTTCTCTCAATATCCTATCCTCAAATAATTCGAGTTTTCCTCCCTCGCTCAAAGGGTCTCTCAAAATATTGTGCTTCCGAGCTACGTATTTTCTTTAAAAAAAGGGGGGTCTAATATCGAGCCCCCCACATCGATGATCGGCTGGGTAAAAAAGTTCTACATTCTTAAGCAAGGCTTAGAGCAAGCATATAACACCAGTTCCATCATTCTTTACTCAAAGTCTGCACCAACAAGATGACACACACTAAGGAGTTACATTACTTGATTCTCTTTGGCAAAGATTAAGGAATTTCTTTCTGTTCCCTTTATAGTGTATGGATATGAAGGAACCATTAGAGAAGTCTTTTTATCATTCGACTATGACTAGTCCTCTAGTTGATGAGGGTTAAACGGGACTTAATCAACGCTAACGAGGATTTAGAATCCTGGTGCAATAATAGTCACCAAACCATCCGAGGAAAGGAGGCTTCAAGCTCGCGTTAATGAGGTGTTGGAGTGAAACAAGTAGTTCAAGGAAGAAATCAATGCCTTTGAGGGACTATCAAAGTCTGTGATATAATATTTGAAGGTCTTGCACAACGATTCTTACCTCAGGGGTGTAATTCTCGATGAAGCTCCATCATCGAGGCTCCTCTAGGGTCTTCGAGAAAGTATATCCTTGTAGCATATATATTATTTGATATGTTGTAGTATTTATACATTTATTGAGGTACACCTAAAGTAGCTTTGCTCGATCAAGTCTACGGAGTTTTAAATTTGACGTAGATTGAGAAAATATTGAGTGGGTCATTGTATAAAGTGTAGCACCGAGAATTTAGGTCATTATAAATCCCATAGTTGGATGTAGCATTGGTGTATAATTCCTTAGTAATGACTTTGGAATTGAGGATGGTGTCCTTTGACTTTTGGCGGTTGTCTCCTTAGGTTCACTATCCCCCCTTAGTCGAAGGACATCTGTTATTACTGACAACGCCTCATCCCTAGAAGACTTTGTCATCACTTCCTTTTTTACCATTTGTACCTTGAAATGTTGCAACTACAGTTATCGTGGCCATATAGAGATAAGATATTTTATATTTCCCCCTAGGGGTTGTAACATAATTTTGCACATTGAATTCTCTTGACTGTAACCATGAAGCTGGCTTCCTATTTTTTCAACGTTTTAGAGATCGACGTAGGTATGAGAAATCAAGTAGCCTTAATCACTGGAGGATCAAATCTGTGTATTGCACATAAATTTAGGCTTTTTCCTTTTATATTTAGAAACCCTCGAGAGAGGGATGAAGAAAATATTTGAAAGCCTCCTGTGGAGGAAGAGATTCAAAATACTCGAGAGCCCCCTACCCCTGATAGGTCTTGGTTAGTACCAGGGATTCTACATTCACTGCATTTGGGTCAGAGGGTCCCTCGAGCATAAGATCCTCTTTGACTCTCAATCTTTATAGTTTCCATGTACTAATGTACAAAGTTTTCATGTACTAATGTACAAAGTTTTATATTATGTTTGCGATTTATATTCATCCTCGAATATTGCATTTTATGTACTTAACCCTCGAGCATATTTATGTGCAATGTTGAAAGTAAAGGTAACTCGAATGTAGCGCATAGATTTCACTTTATTTTTATTGTTTGAAGTGATGGCATAAGAACACGATTATCAATATAAATGTGCAGCGCGTAGCCTGCCACTTGTCATCAATTGCAGTGCATAACCTATGAAATCGAAATTAATATTAGGAGTACAGCTTATTGCCATAAAGCTCGAATCATCATCGCAACGCATAGCATACGAGACTGGATTCATTACAACAAGTGTTATTAATTAGTATTTCACTTAAACCATTAGTTGTAGCATGTGGCATACAAGGTTGGAAATTGTACAAAGAGTGCTTCTTATCAGCAATATATCAAATCTTCGAGTGTGCCACATATCATCTTTTCACTCATATTTATGAGAGTGCAACTTATCATCTTTTCACTCGTCTCCTCAGCCTTAACTAGAAAAATACACAAGAACTTTTCGCTCGAGTCCTCAGCCTTTGCTGGAAAATATACAAGAGCTTTTAGCTAGAATCTACAGCCTTAGCTGGAATAATTTTCAGGAGTTTGTAGCTCGAATCTACAGCCTTAGTTGGAATAATGTATAAGAGCTCGTAGCTCGGTCTAGAGCCTAAGCTGGAATAATCTTCAGGAGCTTGTAGCTCGAATCTACAGCTTTAGCTAGAATAACATACAAGAGCCTTATCTTGAGTTCTCAGCTTTAGATGGAAAAATATACAAGAGCTTTTAGCTCGAATCTATATCCTCAGTTGGAATAATATATAAGAACTCATAACTAGAGTCTATAGCCTTAGCCAGAAAAATATATAAGAGTGCCACTCATATCTTCAAGAGTGGGAGAGAAATTTTTGAACTCGGCCTTTGTAGGTGTAAGTGAAATAATCGTCGAACTTAGCCTTTGTAGGCGTAAGTGAAATAATCTTCGAACTTAGCCTTTGTAGGCATAAGTGAAATAATTGTCGAACTTGGTCTCATCGACGCAAGGGAAATTCAATAGTTCTTTGTCTGAAATTGTTTGACTAACAACCCTCTGAAAACAATCAGAGCAACATCAATATTAACAACATCAATATCTTAATCACATTTTCTCATCCAGGCCTTTAGGCCATATTCAATGCCATAGTGAGTAACATGGGGTTTCATAAGTGATTTCATGTCAAGCACATATCTCAGTGACATGAGAGTATACATAATAAATAAAACTTGTCCAAGTATCCATCATATGAAGAGAGAGAGAGAGAGTGACCACACGCAAAATGAATCTTTTTCATACGAGGTAGCTTATCACTTAGCTAGTAGAAGAGCAAAATTTGCATTAAGCTAGAACTTCTAGCAACATATACTCATATATGAAAGAGCAAGTTAAATCACTTACTAAACACTTAAGACATGTATTTATAGCCATCTAATAGATACTATTGGGAGTTGTTTTCATATGATGATATTTTTATACTATTATTTTTACTGGTAATTCATGTTTTGATTCTACTTACTTTTCTCACCTGCCCTTGCTTCCAATATACAATAAGAAAAGGATAAGCATAGACATCTGGCTCATATCCCACAACATTTGTATGTTTAAAAGTAAAATCTTTTTAACATTCCTTCAATAGGAATCGAGCAAACACATTTTAAGTGCGAAACTCCATTAAACGATTTCTTGCTTGGCCTTATTCAAATATATCTTAAAAGCCACGCCAATCCTCTTTTGTTTGCGATATCCATCAATCAAAGCAATATAACTCATTGTATATAGCTTTATACCTTTCTTTTTAAGGGAGCTAAGTAAGGTGTAAACTCCTTCAACCTAGCCTTTATTGCCCCCAAGACCTAAAAATTATTTTGCAATGCCACCAGGTTAATGCCAAAGTTATTTCATAGACACCACCTTTAAACTTCAGCAAAATTAATTTTAGCATTTTATCCAAGTGATGTATTCATTTCTCCTAAGTTTTATTATTCACATGCCTAAACTCATCACTACGATCAATAATTTCATGATCATATTCCAAAAATATAAAGAACAACAAATAGAATTAGAAAAGAGAGTTTATAAAAATGGAGGACCTTTTCATTCAAAAAATTGCATCAGCGTTGAAATTGTCGGACTTGAAGTCGCATCAAATGTGGAACTAGCACCACATTCTTAGAATTTGCACTCTTTTGCTACTGCTAACCATAGCACACTCACATATATACAGGTCGTATAATTTCACACCACACACAAAATTGTCAAAGGTGGGCAGACAAGGAAAAATACAATATCTTTCTACTGCAAAAGGAGGCAAAAAAGAATAATGAACTGAACTCTCAAACATCATAAACATCAAATAGAAACAAGCACAGAGCCAAAGATGCCTACAGCTGGCAAGGTTTTGGTGTTATTCAGCCATGGACTTTCATGCACAAATCATTAGAGTTTCATGCACAAATCATTTCTTTAAATGGTGATCCATTAAACTAGTGATTTAATACTTCTTAGATTAACACTGTTAGATAAAATGAATAGTATAAACAGTATTTGGTAAGCACCTAATTTTTGAGAACTAGCTTTCTTAGTGTACAGATTCTTCTCAGGGAATATTTGTAATCTCAAACTTTGATGTGATGCAGCCTATATGATGCATGTATAGCTTCACGCAGATTCTTTCTTAATGTAAAGATTCAAGCAGAATATGTACAGATTCAAGAAGAATATGTACAGATTCTTTCTTAATGTATAGATTTACCAATGACTAGTTCAACTTTTGTAATATCCGATTGCATGTACTATCAGAAAATTCCATTATTTCCTTTTGCTTGCTTTCATGCAAATATGAGTTTTACTTGCATCAGATGCTATGATGAAACTCATGCAGAAAGGCAATGCTCAGAAATATACTTTCGGGGGTTGGTGGTCTGTTTGTGGATGGTAACTTACAGCATGATTCTCGCTAAAGTAGTCCTTTTCCACCAAAAGTATCTTAGTTTACATACCCACCAAATGCCTCTCCTCTAGTAGTTTTTGAGCTCGCCACTACCACACCCACTTCGACAGATGAGACCCTCGAGAGCTACCATATGTCATTATAAAACACATCTGAGTTGAAAAAGGATATAGAAACAGTCATTGATCAAAGCATAAGTACTATCCAAGAAGCTACATGTAAAACTCTAAGTATCGAACGAACATATAATGTTCATTAATATTGAAATGAAATTATAGAAAGTGAGGTGATGCTTCTCTGGTTTAGTAGGAGAGAATGTTGGAAGCTCGAGGCAGAGGCTTCTTGATGCAGAAGTTCGATGCAGAAGCTAGACAGTGGTTTCCAGTGGCTTCAAAGGTGGACGAAGGCTTTGTCGACACTCGACATAGACGAGAGTTGGAAGACGCTTCCTCGTGAGATGAGATGAGACCCTTCTCGAGGGCAAGACCCTCTGCAGTTTTGTCGACGCTTGTTAACTCTGTTCTTAAGAGTTTTACTACTAACATCGAAGCTGATATGCCTGGGACAAGAATCAAACTTTGCAATAGGGAACACTTTTAGTAGCCAAAGAATAACAGGGTCATTCATTGTTCAAAATCATTAAATCAAGCGAAAGTAGTTATTTTCTCTACGAGAACAAATATTGTATTTATTGATACAAATCTCTATGAAAATTCACAAACATGACGACAATGCATACAGCAAATAGAATATATATTCCTAGCTCTTCCTTGTTGCTTTTTTTTTCTTCTGTAAAGTGTACTTACAACATGGATTCTCTAGTAATAAGCCTTTCACAATGGTGTTTAATTATGACATCAGTTGCTATTCTTCCTTTCTTGCCAGAGTGGGAGCCCAATTTTTATTTAAGAGCATCTCCAATGCGGGTTTCGTTAGAGTAAACTTTAATTGTCACGTAAAATTTACTAACGCCTATTATTAAATTTAATCTCCAATCCAGGAGTCGAAGGTGAACGTCGATATTGCGTGGCTAAAAAATAGAAGCGACCCCGTCGAAATGGACTTCTATTCTCCGAGGATGATATCGAAAGCCGCGCTTTGCCAAATCAGCCAAAAAAAATAAAAGCGTCTTATTTAATTTTTTTTATTGGGGTAGATACTTTGGTGTTTTGATGTAGTTTTGTTTGGAAAAATTCTCAAATTCACGTTTACCATAATTTTGTACACCACTAAAAATAAACCAAACTACATTGGAAAATGAAATGGCAAAATTAATTTTAAACGTTGATTTATTTTTATATATAAAATAAAATAATAATTTAAAGAGATTTAAAAATTATTTCAATGTATGTGATAATATATATATATATATAAATTTATACTCAAAAAATTATAAGTATTAGTCTATTAACATTAGAATTTAATTTTTTTTCCAAATTCTAAAAAGTAATTATGAATTTATAGGTTATAAAATAATTGAATAATGTATTTTAATAATAATGAAAAATCCACATGTTAAGTGCTAAATATATTCATTTATATTTAATAATATATAAATAATAATGATGCATATATTATAGATTGGCAAAAGTAAAAATTCATTTCAATTAATTTTTGTTTTTTACTCTTTCTCCATAAAAGTAAAATTGAGACATAAATTAGAAAATTTCTTAACTCATTGTCTATTTAATAATTAGTTAATTTAATTAGAATAACAAATTAATTTCTAGAATAGAATCAATTTTATTTTAAACATGAACTAAAAATAAGTTAGTGCCGATTAATATTATACTCGAGTTCATAAAAACTATTTTATTGAACCAATATAATTATTTATTCTCCATCATTACTCTTGTCAAATAATTAGATGCATCCAAAATATAATTAATTGTATGAATATAATATTTGTTGAGATCAAATATAATATTAAAATACAATTTCAATATTATATATATACACGGCACATAATAAGTGGGAGTGGGAGTTTGTAGCATATCCACGTTACATAATAATTATTCATTTGAAGTTTGGATTGGAGAATGATTTCAAACGAGACCCACAGTCGAAACATTTTAATATTACAGTCGAAACATTTAATATTACGTCGGACTGAGGGTGAATCAATGTTACAATCAGATTCTACCATTTCTACCCGTTAAATAAGGAAAATCCTCCATATTACGTCAGACTGTTCCAATCAGATTCTACCATTTGTACCCGTTAAATAAGGAAAACCCTCCCTCTAAAACCAAAGGCAACACGAAAGAGCAGAACTAAATACTTCAAAACCAGAAACAAACGAGGAAGCCAGAATCAGATCACCTAACGAGGAAGCCAGAATCAGATCACCTAACGAGGAAGCCAGAATCAGATCACCTTCGAAGCGCGTAACTAAAAAAATGCAAATTGATGGATCTTAAAAAGCTTTTTAACCAACTAGAATGCTTATCAACCATCAACCAAACCCTAGACGACATATTATCACGACGATAAATTAATCAGATAGAAAAGATAAAACGTGGTATGAAATCATAAGGAAACATAAATCAAATCCCAAAACCCTTGATTTCTATGCTCGTAGCCATGGAGAAGTATTTTACAGCGACAAAAATCATCTTTTGATCCCCACGGTGGGTGCCAATTGCTGTGTCTCAAAATTGATACGCCGCTAACTCCCATGCCGTGACCTGCAAAACAAAGTCCCTGGAATTATCCGGGAAAAGGCCCTCCGATGGTAAAGTCAGTGATGAATATCAGAAAGACGGAATAATAGTGAATGACCCAAAATGAATGATATACCTTAATATTTATACTAATTAAACTCTAACGGTCATTTCATGTAACCGTAATTCTTATTAAATACATATTAAATGGCAATCTTGTAACCCTATTGGGCTAAGCCAACCCAAAGATATTATTTAATGAATTGGGCTGCGGCCCAACTCTAACTTTATAAGAGTATCATCAACACCCTAATACAAACAAAAATTTCAAGGACAAAAACCAAAACAAAAGCAATGTAAACACATGTGAAAACCATACCTTTTAGAAGATTGGCCGGTGAGGAGTGTTGAAATTTGAGAGAATGCAGAAAGTTTGAAATGTTGCATCAGATGTGGCCTCCATTTATACACTCTTTATGAAGCGTTGTGACTTCCGCCTAGGGCAATCCAATTTTGCATGTCTATCGCAGGGAACGAACTCGTACCGACTCTAGTGCGACATCAGCTATTCCAAATATGGGCCTAACCATTACAACCCACTAGCATAGAAATGGGCCTGTGTTTGACCAATCTCCGTGGGAGGTTGCACCTATTTTTTGCTTTAGCAACATAAGTCCGACATTGTACCGATGTCAGCTCCTATTAAATTGGGCCTCACCGTTTCAGCCCACTAAAATGGCAACTGGGCCCCCGTTTGACCTAGACAAACGTAATTGACCTTCAAATCGGGTATTTGTACATTGGATAATTTAAGTTTATAATTGTTCATGACCTATAATAAGGTCTGGTTCGATCGGAATCAACTTTCACATTGCCGGTGAACTTTTTACTTTTTACACTTAGTTCTCTCCAAGATGGTGGGGAGGATGAAATGCCGAATGTAAGCTACCCAGTAATATAAATTGCATTCTCATGAGTTTTACTGGGGGATGACAATGGTCCTGCCCCTGAACTGGGGTAATCGTCCGTCACTTTGGAGTATTCCATTAATACCCTTACTATAAGCGGTATGAGAAAGATCATTTTCACCGCACAGAATCACATGAAATTTAAAATTCTAGGTTTTTGTATGAAATAAAAAGCTAATACAATTGTGCCCATCAAATTTTTGAAAAGCAGCAGTACATCGTATAGAGTAAATTTTATATGGTTACTTATAAGTATCCAGAGGTTCATTCAGGATGATCCTGTGAAATTCTTTGTGGGATCATGCCAGTTTCTTTGTCATCAATAATATTTCTCATGAGTTTTACTAGGGGATGCAATGGTCCCGTCCATGAACCGGCGTAATTGTCCATCACTTTGGAGTAATCCATTAATACCCTTACTGTAAGCGGTATGAGAAAGATCATTTCCACCAAATAGAATCACATCAAATTTAATATTCTAGGTTTTGCATGAAATGAAAAGCTAATAAAATTACGCCCGTAAATTTTTGAAAAGCGCTAGTACATCATATAGAGTAAATTGTATATGGTTACTTATAAGTATCCATGGGTTCATTCAGGATGAACCTGTGGAATACTTTGTGTGATCATGTCAGTTTCTTTGTCATCAATAATGGTTCTCATGAGTTTTACTGGGGGATGACAATGGTCCCTTCCTTAAATCGGAGTAATCGCCTGTCACTTGGAAGTGTTCCATTAATACCCATACTATAAGCGGTATGAGAAAGACCATTTCCACCACATAGAGTCACATAAAATTTAATATTATTGGTTTTGCATAAAATGAAAAGCTACTAAAATTGCGCCCGTCAAATTTTGAAAAGCGCTAGTACATCGTGTAGAAGGTATATTGTAGATGATTACTTCAATGACAATTACCAAAAATTATACTTTGACCCCACATGTTCGATTTCACAAATTCTGTTCGCATGACACAAATCTGGGGCCGATCTCTATCCGATGTCGCTACCAATGAAAATTTCCAGTGGGAATTGAAATTTTGAGCGAAATTTTGAACCAAAATTCCCCCCCCCCCCCAAACCCCCCAAACACACTCATTTCCCATCGCCAAGACATTTGCTCTCAACACAACTCCACCCCATCCTTTCAACTCCAACCCATTACAAACACTAAAGAGTCCAATCTAATTTCTTCTATCAAATATCAACAATTATTTTAGGATGGAGCATCTCTAGGTTCAAATTAATTGAGGTAGTTCATTTTGGCTTCTCCTAAATTGTATATGTGTTTTTCCACATTGACAAAACATTGAATATATTCATTGAGTATGATGATTTTGTTACATGTTATATAAGTTACAATGTATGTCTTTCCAAAGTAATGTCTTGTTTGTAAGGATTGTGAAAAAAAATCATAGATTATTGCTGATTGTGGAAAATAATCAAATGTTTGTATGAACACAGTTTGAATGTGCGATGCCGCCCTATGTTCAGCGCCCTACACGATATAGAACTCGATGTTGTGCGGCGTCGCATTGTCCAGAAACGGCGTCGCATTGTCCAGAAATGACATCCCCATCTTGAATATCTGACTTCGCGCATTCATCGATTTAATCAGCATTTCATTATCAGCCAAGCGACATCGAAGTAAAGGTACTTTTCCCATGTTTAGATTATTGTCACCTGCCCTTGACAATATTATGTGTACATCATTCTGGGACTACCGAATTCTGACATAAATTTTGTTTCCTTTGTATTTGTTTTAATAGGACAAACAGAGTTACAATGGACTCTTAGCTTAGGTATCGTACGACGTGGCCACTGGATGTTAAATACAATTAATCGTTCATTTTCACATCAACTACGACGTGGCCACTGGATGTTTATTGGTAATTTATGTTCAATGTTTTTTTTTGTTTCATCAGAAAGTAAATACTGTGTTATTGTACGATTCTCCACAATTCATACCGCGACATCGCACAAACCAGTACGATACGCACCTATGGAACGTCGCCCGACATGAACAAAAACATACCGCTATAAAACCGACGTCGTTGGTGTCACCGGAAAATTTTTTTTCGCAAGGTCACATATTCAAAACGACGTCATATTGGTTAGCCGCGACAGCATGCTGACGATGAGGGTGCAATGGATCATAGGTAGTGTTTGTTGTAGTGATGTTTGTTAGCAAATTTAGTATACAATTCTTCATCACCTGTTCTAGCTTGCAATACATTGCTAACACCAATCTCTTTGATAATCGAAATGTGTCGCTCACAGAGCTGTAGGTTACCTATAACCAGGTAGCTTCTGTCGTGTGTAATAGACAATAAAGATGAGTGGTAACATGAGGCTCGGTACAGAGGTGGAGATTTTGGTGACACTTGTTCTTGTGCAGAGGAAACGCCTTTGTGTATACCACTTGACTGACCGTGTGATCGTTGAGAAGGTTCAAACATCTCATTTCATACGGACGCCTCAGTAGATACCACTTATCTGCCATTTTAAATAGAATATGCCTCGTGTCTTCATACCGGTTCAGTTTACACACCCTGATAGCCATGGTGTTCCAGAACCTGCTCGCGCTGTCTAGATCCCACTGGCTTGCAGTATTCATCCATCATTGTATTGAACATCACCTGGTAGGGGTCAATTCCATTGCACTGCATCTCTCCATGTAACATTTTTGCTTCCTTCATCTGACTACCTTTTGCTGCCTTCATCTCCCCCAATGCATCAAATTGAGCAAACACCTTCTTCATGTCTTTCAGGCAGATACACCACTTACTTAATCTACAGATTCGGTGAAAACTGAAGCGGTCTTCTCTTACTATTTGTTGAATTGTGTTTCGAGCTGCAACAGAACAGAAAATGGAATGGTTCCAGCTTTCATTCAAGGAATTGTCTTGCACTGATTTAAGAACTACCATCACACCCTTTTTTTCAGGAAAATCAACCAAAACCTGATCAGTAATAAACCCACTTTGCTTATCACAATCGTCATCATATGATTGTTGTACCTGTGCGTCATCTCCATTAGTAAGGGGTTCCCAAAAGTCGATTATGCTAGGGTATTCCAACTTCTTATCTCGTTTCTTCAAGTTAACAACCAATTCAGTTTCTCTACCATCTACATCATCAATATCCCACTCAGAATTCTTTCTTAGCTTGTCCTCTCCAACTTGTGGTTTTTTAACCATGCTTATGATCTGATATGCCTCATTTATTCTAATTTCCTTTTCCATTTCTGTGATCACACACATGCTCGCAGAGATAAGAACATGAGATAGAAACAGGAAAATCAAGGATGAAGGCTGATTCAACTGAAGCTTAAAAATTTTCTTCATTTTTTGTTCAGAACCTTTACCTCTCATGAACTTCTTTGGGTGTTCATAACCCTTGCATAAGGCATAAAATATGCAAGGTGAAGAAGAGTCCAAGATGATGTAAAAATAGACCATTGATTGAACCAGCACACTATGTTTCTTACAGTTTAACTTAACACGATTCTCATCCACCAGAACTAGGTTGTGCACTATTGAAGCTTTATTCCACTTCTCAGATATCAATATAAGCATATGAGATTGTTTCTTCACCAATCTAGCTATATATCTACTTGCCTCCCCTCAACCTCAAATATCCCATCTCTAATTTCCAATATGTTGGTGTACATACCCAACATGCACTTTGTAAAGTCTAGATTTATCTAATTGGCAATTTGTAGAAATTATGCAAATATGGAATTGTTGTGTTGAAACATCAAAGAAGGAATGATTGAGATTTATGGAAGTTTGCGAAGAAATTTGAGAAGGAAATATTTCGTCCATGTAGTTTAAATTCAGAATATATCAATTCATATGAGATTAGATTGGATTTATGAAAATTGGAATTGATTTGATAATTATCCTTTGTGGAAGGATTTGGATGGAATATATTAATTCATTTATTTAAGGCATTAGATTTGGTAATTTCTATAGGAATTATATTTGCACATGACTTTATGCGTATCAGAATTGGAGATGGAATAAACTTCATCTGTGCAATTACTTTCCATGTTGGAACATATGGAAAGCTGAAACCTAAAAGGTTTTAACTGATGACTGAATATTACGTGGATATTTAATTATGGAAGAAAAGAGATTTTGCAATATGGTATTTTAGGCGTGTGGTAGAAGCATATTGAATTTATGGAAAATCCCTATAATTATGGAAAATGATTTATGGGATATTTGAGATAAGGAAAATCCTTTTATTTATGAGATTTGGATATGATTCAAAAGCAGATAATGAATAAGAATATTATGGAGATAATTATCTGCTCATGGACTATATATAAAGGACATCACGGCTACATAAATCTCACAGACTTAATAGAAAAAATCTGCATACAAATTTTATATCTTTCGAGAGTTTTGCAAGAGCCAGAATTCTATGTTCCAACATACGTGACCTGCCGTTCAAAGTTCAGAATCATATGCCTTAATTCCTCAGGAGGAGGAGATCCAGCGTCGATGATTTTCGAGGTCAGTGTGAGTCTGATTAAGGCGGATCGGTAGCAAGGGGAGCTTGCATGATTCACGTTATAGTTAGATAAGATAAGTATAATTGTATGGTGTACTTTGTACTGTATCTTTCTGATTAGTGGATTCATTCTGAACTGGGACAGGCCCCGCAAATGTAGGTGGGTTTCACCGAACTGCGTAACCAAGTCTTGTGTCTTTATGCTTTACTTTATTGCATACTTGGTTAGATAGGGTATATTGCAACACAGTAGTGGTAATTGAATTAATTAGGTAAAACCAAATTTCATGTTTGAATATAAAAATCCTACCAATTAACATTCCCATTTCAAAATTTAAAGAGCTGCATGAATCTTCATATACAGAGCAAGAAAAGTTATGTGAATCTCTCCACTACCTTTAATGCAGTCACATATTTCTCCCATGAACTAGGAATCTTGATCTTTTCATCAGTAGTGATTCTCAGTAACACCAAACATGAATACAGTCCATCATAACAAGAACCATCTTCTGACATTCCATAATAAAATTAAAAAATGCCCGGATCAGAGAACTTAAAAGTTTTGACATAGTTATCTTTCTCACTGATACTTGTCACATAAGCAATCATACACAGTTCACCAACACCACAAAGTTTCAGGTGATCCTTCACGCCACATATTGTTTGCTGACAGAACTACCGATACACAATCCCAACACATAACAAGATTTCATCTCTGATTTTAAATCTTCAATTTCATTAATAAATTTCAATGTGCCAACACTTTTCTCATGATGACTGACAAGACTCATATACTCTAAAGTGCCATCTCCCAATTCATAATACCAATTCACACAATCATCTTCATCATTCAAATCACTCAGCTCTATCAATTTTGTCACCTCTACTTCATCATGGATATAAACACCAAGACGCCAACAAAATCTTCAACAACATTCAAGCTATCAACTTCTCCATTATTTCATTTCACTGACTTATCTTTCTCACTAAATTCAACAAATTCAGAAAAATCCCCTTCTTTTTTATGCTCAACCATATCACTAATATTAAGTACTATAGGAACAACTTTATTGAGCTCAAAACTGATATCAACATGAATTTTACCTGTGTAAATTGAAGAACTTTCCAGCTGAAATTGTGGCATTTCCTCCCTGACACTTATCGATAGAAAATCCCCAATGAGATATGGATTTTCCTCACGTTCTTCTTTGAATATCTCTGAGTATACTCGATTTCAAGCTCCCATAATCCTCCCTCAATCCCTTCAAAGTTGTTATCATTATGTCGAATTTCATATTCAAATATGATTTCAACTCTTTGGCAGCCTCCACCAGATCTTCACGCCACTTCTCCGATGCCTCAAACATTGTGTTTAATTCCATTATTGCCAAGGAATCACTCGCTCTGGTACCAATTGTCATGAACAGAGAATTGATTAACAAAATTACAAAAGTAACCTGAATTTGAGAAGAAAAAAGAAAGATACACTCTCGGCTTTCACGCCAAATTACATGATCAAAAGCTATTTGATAATGAAATAGTAGGAATCTCGATGATATATTTCATGCAGTGAAAGGAAATATATAGAGTTCTGATGCGTTTCGAACAACCGACCGATTCGTGGGCTTGAGTTCTTCTCAAACTAACCTGCAATAAAACTATCCTTGGAGATTTTAGGGGTCAGCACTATGATGCCTAAGTTAGTTCAAGAGTCCAATATGATTAAGATAAAATGAATGATAAGTAAATGTGTACCTCATATTTATACTTCATGTCCAAAATAACGGTCTCCTTAATTATCGCCCTTAATTACTCACGAATGCGGTAATTATGTAAGGGTATTAAATAT
This sequence comes from Rubia yunnanensis, assembly GCA_037428765.1. NCBI lineage: Eukaryota > Viridiplantae > Streptophyta > Magnoliopsida > Gentianales > Rubiaceae > Rubia > Rubia yunnanensis. Next base: position 95,429,840 of record CM075065.1, read on the forward strand.
GCTCCTAAATGGGCTGTCACATCTTCAGTCCAATGGCCTTCTTGGGCTTAACCTCTATCAAGAGCCCCCAGAAAAAATAGGTTCTCGACCTCAGAAGGCTAGAACGGTACAAAGGTTCTTCGAGGCCTTGAATGTATGGGACAATTCGAGGACTCTGAAGACTCGAAATAAACTTTGCACTTTGTTGCTCTTGCCTTCGAGGGAGGGAGCCTGGTTTTCTAATCAACTCTCAGCGTTAGGATTCCAGAAGGCGCGTGTGTGTCGTACAATCACGCATGTCACTGCTCTCATCATTAGGATTCCAAAAGGCACGTGCGTGCCGTACAACTGCGCGTGTCACTGCTCCCCAAATAGCGTGTTGTCAGAAGATAGAAAAGCACTTGCGTCTTTCTATAACTTTTTATATTTCCAAGGCAGTTATTAATTATCCACTGTCTCAGCCCCCATTATTACCCCTTAACCGCTCTTCCTTCTTTCACTTTTCTCATTTGCTGGAATTTCTTACGAGCACTCTTTCCCTACTCTCTCTCGAGCGATCTAATTTTCATCACCTTTCCCAGAATATCAGTACGTACCTTCATCCCTATTCTTATTCTAATCTTTTCGTTTCCTCACCTTATAATCATGCCTCGCTCTGATGAGGGTTCCACCTCCGAGATATTTCTCGGTGACATTAGGGTCGGAGGGGCGGGGATTAGTACACCAGGAAGAGTTATTAGTGACTTGAAATGCACTCATTCCGAAGAATTTCGATATGATTATGATGTCAAAGAAGGTATGTCTGATCACATTACTAACAGTCCTAGGGAAAAGAGGGTTTTCCCAGTAACTGATATGCCTCCTCGAGAGCCCATTGAGAACTGGTCACCAGGCCTGGGCAAGCCCTATATAAGGAAATCTCTTACAAGTGGAAAAATTGGCTTCTACCCTCCTTCAAATCTAGAGCTTGAATTGGAAGGGGGGTCAAATACATCTTTGGCCTACAAGGAAGTGTCCCTCAAGGCCATAGAGGAGGAGAATGTCTTTCTTTTGAGAGAGATGACGTCCCACGAGGAGGAGGAAGCACCCTCGAAAGCACCTCAGGTATCTTATTTGGCTAAGCCCTCTCAAAAGAAGAATAAAGGAACCTTTTCGAAGGATAAGGGAAGAGGATTCGGGGAAAAAGCCCCCGGCCCTAGTAGTGGGGAAAGCTATCTCATCAATTTTTGACTTGATCCCTCTTGGCCAACGAATAGCCCCAAATGTCGATTTTCAACCATTTCAAGAGGAAGATACCCCCTATAACCTCCAGAGGGAAGATCAGCCATTTCCCTCAGACATCTTCGTTGTGGGCTCACCTTTCCCTTTCCGCCCTTTTTTTCCCAACGTCTTAAACAATTCTAGGTGAGCCCTGCACAAGTTCATCCCATTTTTTTGGTGATCATCATGATGTTCTTGACATGATGTGATGAGTTAGGTATCAAGCCAAGGTATAAGTTGCTTCGCTCCCTGTACTACGTGTCTTATAGTGGGCGGTCCACCAACATGATTGTCACTTTTACCATCCGGGAGGTACATCACAAGGTTTTTGTTATTCCTAGTAATTGGGTGACTAGAGAAGCTGGAAGAAGAGGATTTCATTTGACAGCAGGAGGTATTGAGTTCCCTCGTGGAATTGGGACGTGCGAGTCAATTCTCCCAAACCTAGGAAGTAATTTGTCTAGATGCCCTCGAGAGGGATAGGCAAAAGTTATTGTCCAGCTCCCTTGAGTACAACCACTTCAACAATCCTAATTCTTGGATTGGCGTCTTTGTATACCCTCCAAAAATCTTCGAGGAGTGTGTGTATAAAATACTCCGGAAGAATATCAGGAAGATGAGAAGAGAACTTGAGGACCCTAAAGAAGGCTCTCCCCTAGAGACCACCGTTAGTGATTTTAGGCACTCAGAAACCTCCGAATATGCCTTAAAGAATTCTACTTCTCATGTATGTAGTATCATTGAGTTTACTTTTACTGATGGTCTCTCTTTTTGTTTTTTCAGTTGGTCTCTCTAGATGCTTAAGGAAATAGAAGCTCACAAAGCAGGGTCATGGTCCTCCTAAAGGGACCGTTACTCCCTAAAATCAGGCCTCCATTCCTCGAACTAGGCCTCTCCTTCCACGGTAGGTGGTGCAAGGCCTACTTTGACCATTGCTGATGGCCAACCTCCTCATACTAGGAATGTTCGCCAGAAGACAATGGCAGATGGAAGCAATGTTGATAATGCCTCCCCAACACCATTAATAGGAGCACACAACGGTGAGAACGCCCATCAATATTCGGCACCCCCTTAGAGTGATGCGGTGTCTATATCTTGCATTGAGTATTATCTCTCGAGGATAGTCTCTAACCCTGAGGTTTTCATATGTTCCTTTGAAAACTTTATTTTTGTGTCATTTTTCCTAGCATTGATCTAAGTTTAACCATTTTGCTGGGTCTCCCAACTTTTCCAGGAGGTCACTGAGAATATGGCAGATTTCTCCTTCGCTTGTACTTCTGGCCATGGTTCTCTCGAAGAAAAGCTCAACAAAAAAGATGCTGGAATTTTAGAGTTGAAGAGAGTGCTCGAGGAAAAAAATTTTGGAAGAGGAGAAGAGGAATGTTGATGCCAAGAGGTGTCAATAGACACTGGAGAAGGATACCCTCGAGAAGAGGGTTCAGGCTGCTGAGGATCCAGCCTCGTAGGTTTAACTGCTCTAGGTATTTAAAAGCAAACTTTTGAACAACTCTGAGCTGCTTCAACTATTTGTGGATCTCTTGGGGTGGCCAAGCATCTCGGCTGTAGCGAATTAGCCGAGAAATTCCTGAAGCCTCAAGTGCCCACCTCCCTGTATGAAGAACTCGCTAAACAGGTGGACGATCTAGTCAACCCAGAGCTCAAAGCCACTTTAGATGCGAAATGGGATGAGGCAATCAAGAACGACGGTTGCTTTGCCCTGATGGATTTCATTAAGTCCAAAGGGCGGTTCTTCACTGCTAAGGGGATTCCAACGATTCCCCTTCCAGAGGCCACAGAAGCCTCTCCCAAGCAGAATTCAGCAGTTGGCCGAGTGGAAAAAATAATTCCATCCACCTCAAAACAGGAGGATTCTAGGGTTTGTCCTTGATTGTAACTTTGCCAATTAGGGCCCCCAGTTGTTACTTTTTTTTAAAAAAAACTTCAATATAATAATATCTATTGCCATTTTTATGACTTGTTTATTGATTTTTCCTTTGTTCTCTTTTCGTAGTTTAAATCGTTGAAGAGAGTTTTGGAAGGCGCTTATGAGGAGCTTTCGAGTGCTCAAAAAGATTTGATTGAGACATACAAATAGCTATTAAAAGCCACACAAGATTTATCTAATTGTAATCAAGAGAAGGAATCTTTGAAGGACAAGCTCCACCAGCTCGAAGCTGGGATGAAGTTGTGGCGGTCTAAAGACCATCCAACCTTTAAGGGATTTGTTAGGGATTTCCTGAGCAAAGAATTTAATGGTACATATCCTTTAGAGGTGGTCGAAGGTCGTGATCCCAAAGATAAAGACTTTGAAGAGCTGACACGACAAATATATTTAAAGTTTGGTTCTTTGAAGTCATGCATTGCTACTGCGACTAGGCTTCCAGTAGTGGAAAGATGCCTAATTGGTTACACAGGAAAAATGGCAGGCTAGTTTCCCAAAGGGAGTTACTTGCTGAGCAACATCTAGTGGCTCAGCGTAAAATAACTAACCTTGAAGAAGAATTGCTCGCTTGGAAAATAGCTAGCGAGGACCCCATTTCTTCAAGCGAACCCCATACATCCCCTCGAAGGAGCTCCTCGATTGAGGATAGTTCATTGGTAGAATCCCTCTTGTCTGAGAACTTATGACTCATAGGAGATATTGAGGCTTGGAAGGTACAGGCCAAAAAACTCGAGGAGCGTATCGCTGATTTTAAAGAAAAAATTGCTGCACACGAAGTAAGGCTCCATGCCCATATGCTTTCTCACAGCATTCCTTCCTCATATTTAATTGGAAATGACCAGCTTCTAAAATTTCTACTCAAAGCTGCTCAATATTGGATGGAGGAAGTTAACGTTCATGAGAATGGAACTCCTCGGTAGAAAAAGGCCTTTGACCTTATTCTTGATTAGTTGGCGGAACTGAAGGTAAAGGGATTCACCCCCTCGAGTTAAAGTTCTATTCCTCGGTCACAAAGATCTGCCATTATAGAAGCTAATAAGCATCTTGCCCCCTCGAGCAAAGATACCAAGGGATCCTCTACAAAACGTCGTAAGAGAGTTGGGTCCTCCTCGAAGGGCCCATTCAAAGCTTTCACAAAGAAGCGGTGTAAGACCATTGCTTCTCTGGATCCTTCTGAATATCATGTGGAAGAACAGATGAAGGATATTAGAAGAGCCACTGGTATAAATCTTGAAGAGCTCGAATAGGCAGAAGCAAAGGTGAAGGGGCTAGCTCATTCCACCAAAGATTTGTTTTGGGCGGGGTTTCCTCCATTTAGATGAATACATTTAGATGAATAAGTTCATGTACTTTTTAGTATCAAAATTGTACTTCTATTTATTGACAAAGTTTGAATAAATTGCATGTTTTACCATCACTCTTAGAAAACACAAATCGGGTCTCTCAATGTTATTAGCGCCATTGGGGTTAAGAGATTGTAACAGGATTCACGTTGCTCATGCCTATACTTCCTTAAGCATTTTACCCCTCGAATATGAGTGTCACATATATAGTATGAATATATTCAATAAGTAGGAATTAAAAAGTTCAGAGACACAAGCATTTTACCCAGGTTCGGTGTTCCCACCTACATCCTACCAATTTTGTCCACTAATTCCTCATTCCAAGATTACAAAATTAGCCCACGAGTGTCGCCTAAAAGCAAACCACCCGAACCTCAGCCGTAGCTGGAAACATCATCTAGAGCACTGCTTAAGAGCAACCCACTCGAACATCATCTAGAGTGTTGCTTAAGAGCAAACCACTCGAACATGAACTAGAGTGCCGCTTAAGAGCAAACCACTCGAACATCAACTAGAGTGTCGTTTAAGAGAAAACCACTCGAACATCATCTAGAGTGTTGCTTAAGAGAAAACCACTATTACATCATCTAGAGTGCCGCTTAAGAGCAAACAACTTGAACATCATCTGTAGCTGGAAATACCATCTAGAGCGCCGCTTAAGAGCAACCCACTCAAACATCATATAGAGTGCCGCTTAAAAGTAACCCACTCATCATAGCAGGCAATACTTTCTCAGGTTGATGATGTTCTACCTCTTTAGCACTTGAACCCTATTCATCTGTTTGAGAACATAGCTTCGTGCAATTCGATCACATTATAGGGTTCTTCCCAATTTGCAGCTAACTTTCCTTCAGGTTCCTTTCTGCTTTTCTAGTTTTTCCTCATTACCAAGTCCCTCGGATTAAACAACACCTTCTTGACCCTTCTGTCATGGTATCTTGTAACCCTTTTTTTGACTTTAGCCTCATGTAAAGAAGCTAACTCTCTCTTTTCCTCCACCATATCCAAATCTAGACATCGGTTCTGCTGATTGCTTGTCTCATCTGTAGCAGCCATCATCCTTGGGCTAGGAACACCTATTTCCATAGGGATTACTGCCTCCGAGCCATGTACTAAGCTATAAAGCATTTCACTAGTAGTGGAAGACTCAATTGTCCGATACGCCCACAACACATTGGGTAACTCCCATATCCAATTACCTTACGCCCCTTCGAGGTGTGCTCGTATTCCATTTACTATTGTTTTGTTGGTCACTTCCCCTTGCCCATTAGCGTGGGGGTGGTAAACTAATGTCACCTTCTACTTAATCTGATATTCCTTGCACTACTTCTTGAAGGGATCCTAAGCAAATTGTGTCCCATTATCCGTAATGATCGCCATTGGGATTTCAAAATGGCACACAATATTCTTCTAGCAGAAGAAAATGATTTTTTTTACTCTTATGTTTGTCAAGGGCTCAGCTTCTACCCACTTCATGAAATAATCAATGGCCACTATTAGGTATATAAATTTTCCTAGTGCTTCTAGAAACGGGCCACCAGATCGATCCCCACTTATCAAATAGCCATGAACTATACATGCTTCTCATCTCTTCCTGGGGAAAATGTGTTATAGGGGCATGTCTTTGACACTAGTGGCAAGCCTGGATGTATATATTCGCATCCTCAAACATTGTCAGCCAGTAAAATCCCGCTCGAATAAGCCTCTTCGCCACAGATCTGGCTCCCTGGTGGCTGCCGCATACCCCCTCATGGACTTCCCTTATGAGATAACCAGCCTCATGGTTGTTAACGCATCAAAGTAATGGCTGGAAATGACCCCTTCTGTATAATACGCCTTCCTGCAACACATACATTGGAGCTTTCAACCTTATCTTTCTGGCATTCACTTCATTTTCACGCAAGACACCCTCTCGAAGGTATGACAGGAACAGTTTCATCCAGAATTCTTCCGTTTCCACCGCCATAACCACGGGTTCTTCGAAACTTCATTTGCTCAAAGTTTCCATGAGTAGTTGCTTATGGGATTGGGTTCCAAAATCCGAAGAAGTGAGCTTGCTTAGAGCATCTGCTTTATGATTTTTTTCTCTCAGAACTTACGTTAAAGAGTATAATTTAAAAGTTTTTAACAGGTTCTTCATTACCTCGAGGTATCTTTGCAGGTTACGCTCTCTGGCCTCGTGTTCCCTATTCACCTGTTGAACCACAATTTGAGTCACTGAAAACCTCCATCCAGTGATTAATTCTTTATACTTAGCCTCATTGTTAGTTTCTTTGAATGCGAAGTTCAATGCATAAGGGTAAACTCTATCTTTAGGGCTGGTTAACTGAGCGGCTCCACTTCTTCCTGAATGTGATGAACCATCCATATAAAACTTCCATAAATTCTTTTGGCTTGCTCCCGCCTTTTGAATGTGATCCAAACACACCTCGAGGAGCTTTGTAGTTTCCACTATGAATTCTACCGGCACGTGACCCTTAATCGCAACTCGAGATTGATATTGGATATCATGTTCTCCCAATTCCACTGTCCACTTCATCATTCTTCCTGAAATCTCTGGCTTTAGCAGAATCTGTCAAATGGGGTGGTTTGTGAGCACCACTATTTTGTGTCCTTGGAAGTAGGGTCTCAATCTTCTAGTTGAATGTATGAGGGCTAGAATCAACCTCTCGAGGACAGTATACCCCGTCTCCTACCCTTGCAAGGCGCGTCTGACAAAGTAAATCAGATGCTAAACTTTTTCTTTCTCTTTTACCAGGGCCGCACGAATTTCCAGTGGCGAGGCAGAAATGTATAAGTATAATGTCTCATCCTTATCTGGTTTCATCAAGGTAGGTAATGTCCTCAAGGGTTCCTTCAACTGCTTGAAAGCCTCTTTGCATTTGCCATTCCAGTAAAATTTCTTTGCTCTTCGAAGGACATCGAAGAAGGGTTAGTGCTTCTCCGCCCCCTTCGATAAGAACCTGCTCAATGGTGCTAGAGACCATGTAAGCTTTTGTATATCCTTTATTGATGATGGGGTTTTCATTGTCTTCAAAGCTTCAATCTTTTCTGGGTTTACATCAATACCCCTCTCTTAGACCATGAATCCAAGGAATTTCCCCGCCCCTACACCAGTATTACACTTAGAAGGGTTCAACTTCAAATTAGCCCCTCGAAGCCTACTAAATGTTTCCTCCATGTCCTTTAAGAATTCTTCATGACTTTTTCTTTTGACAACCATTCCATCCACATATATTTCAATGTTTTTCATTGTCTGCCCCCTGAACAGTTTATCAACTAGCCTCTGGTAAGTGGCCCTAGCATGTTTTAAGCCAAATGGCATCTTCTTATAGCAGTACGTGCCTACATCCGTAATAAAAGATGTTTTTTATTGTCTTCCTCCGCCATGAGTATTTGGTGATACCCCTTATGCGTGTCAAAGAATGCCAAAATCAGATATCCAATGATGGTTTCCACTAATTTAGTGATTGGTGGCAACGAGTAACTATCTTTAGGGAAACATTTATTTAAATCGGTAATGTCTATACACATTCTCCATGCCTCATCATGCTTTAGAACCATGACTGGTTTAGCAATCCACTCGGGGTAGAACATCTCCTCGATTACATAACCCATCAACAACTTCTCCACCTCTTCATTAATTACTTCGGCTCTTTTGGGGGCAGGAACCCTTCTCTTCTGCTTGACTGGCTTAATCGAGGGGTCAATGTTTAGTCTATGCAGTGCAAGACTCAAAAGGACTTCCCCGTTAGGTCAGAAGTATCCCACGAGAACACATCTCCATACTCTTCCAATAAGTCTCTCAGTCTCTCCTTGACATCTTTGGGAATTAGCTTCCCCACAGCTACTGATCCCATATCTTGAATAGGCATCTATATTATATCAGCCAATCCCACATCTGCATGTACCATTGCTATATTTCTTTGCCTTCTCGCTTCTCGTACCGTCGTAAGGTTACATTTTTGAGCCACAGTTTGATCTCCTCGAATGGATGCCACTCTCTTTTCAGTTAGGAACTTCATCATCAGGTGATAGGGTGACCGGACCGCTCGAGCCTGGCACATCCATAGCCTTCCTAAAATTACATTATAATGGGGAATGGGCATCCACGAAAGCGAAATTATACTTGATAGTAACCCATTTGTCACCATCTGCTGCGTGAACGGGCATGGTTATCTCTCCTATGGCGAATATTGGGTTTCCCGTGAATCCGAATAAAGGGGAAGCTGTCTTTTTCAAGTTGTCACGCCTTATATCCAACTGGTCAAAACACTCAGCAAACATCACTTCTACCCTAATTTCGTCATCCACGAATACTCTTCTTATTGAAGACGTTCCAATAATGGATGAAATTACCATAGGATCCGCATGAGGCGTTTGGTCAGGTACAACATCCGCTTCTGAGAAAGTGATCGTCTCGTTCGGTCGAAACCTCTTGTAACTGGGCTCTTCCGCAGGGACCCTTCGAGCCGCTGCTCTTATCACAACATTCAAAGATATCTCTCCCACCATGCCATTGATGGCATTAATTACCCTTTGCACAGGTGGGTTTTCCCTATTTTGGTTATCTAGGTTTCCCCCCTGTTGTTCCTAGGGTCTGTCCTGCCTTTCTTTCTGTCCCTTGTCTCGAACCAGCTGTTCTCGAGGTCTTCTATCTCATCTTCCCATGTTGTTTTGATTGTTCCTTCTATAAGGGTGCCATTGGTTCACTCGAGGCCTCGAGGGGGGCAGCATGGTTTCTATGTCATTGCCCTTGAAATCGCCCTCCTGCTCACACCTATCGATCTTCATCCTCAACTGCATGCAATCGTTTGTGCCATGGCCATAATCTCTGTGATGATCACAATACCGATTTCTTGCCCCCCGGGCCACTACCGAGTTGTGCAAACTCTTCAAGGGTGGGGGTGCTCGAAAAAACCCTCTATGTTTACTTAAGATATGTGTATGAGATCTCCCTCCGAGCGTTGGTGGCAATGGAGTGTATCTCTCGAATGGTGTTCTTATGGGTTCAACCGACCTTTTTCCTCTATGCTCTACATTTCTTCTCGTTTTCTCTATAAGAATGTCTCTTTTCCTTCTAGTTGCCTCCTCTACCCTCGAGTCTTGCTCCACAACTTCCTGAAGTTTTTACTAGGTCTTGGAGGTGTTAGTACTTAACTTCTTGTATAATTCTAAGTCCTACATCCTCAGCAGGTACCCCTGGATTACCTTATTCTCCGTTGTTTCTATCACTCCCAAGCTCTCATCCACATACCGATAATAGAAGGCTTCTTTGCTTTCCCCTGTCTTTTGCTTTGTGTTGTAGAGTTATAACATAGTTTTGGTAACTTCTTCTTCTGTGCGTACTGGCTCAACAATGCTCCGCTAAAGTCTCGGTACGATCGGAGTAAGCCTCTTGAATACTTATTGAACCACTCATGTACTTTCTCCCGCGGGTAGATTTCTACCAGCTTGCATGTCAATTTCTTATCGAAATCCCTCAAACTCATCAAGCCCAGGAACGTCTGGATGAAATCTCGAGGGTCAGTCTCACCACTGTATGTGGGAATTTTTTCTGAAGGCTTCACTTCTATTGCCCATCGAACCCCGGTGATCATCGAGCTGAAAGGAGACCACGTAGCCTGGTCCAATCCAATCAACCTGTCTAATTCTCTTCTTAATGATTCACTTGCAACCGAGGGGGTTCCTGTTGCCCCCTGGTAGGTTCAGCCCCCTTTCGTGACCGCCTAGCTGTGGCAGATAAGGAGGTTAAGTAGCTCCTTATCTGGGGTTCATATAAGGCTGTCTGAAACTCGGGTATGCTGGTGGTGGTCGGACATAGGGATTGTAAAGCCCATAACTAATCATCATTCCTTGAGTTCCCATACTTTCTTATCCTTATGGCAGAAGAGGCCATCATCCCATATTTCGCTCCTGGACTGGCCAGGTCAAGGGTACGAGTAGATGAGGCTAGCGGAAGAGATGAATATACCGATCCTTGTGAGTAATTAGAAATAGAAGGTTGAGGCCTAACTTGCAATGGCTCTCCATCATATGCGTGATAAGGATAGGCTATTGCAGGTTGAGAGGCCCACCTCATAGTTATTCATGCAAGCAAGGGTGGCAACACTCTGTGCGTGACCCTACCATCCCTCAGAGGAGGGATAACTCGATAACCGGCCGCAGCCATGACCTGAGCTGCTTATTCTACATCTTGATTCGAGGTCGCCCTCCCCACATTCTGATTTCCTTATGAATCTCCCAAAACATCCTTAAACCTTCCATCCCTCGAATCTGCTACCCCTTCGAGCAAGGGGTTGGGGTTTCTCTATTCTTTCTCTCCCGTCATTACCGATATCCTTGAGGGCCTTGGCGCATAATTCTGAATTGGTGGCAGGGTATCTGCAACAAAGGCCACTGAGGTTTGCCCCCCTTTGTTGTTTGCAATCGTAACAGGCTCTGCACGCAATTTCGTTCATGATGTTTGGAAGTTAGCCATACCGATGTCCTCGACATGGGAATCGTTTCCTACTCTTTAATTCTCCATTCTTAACCTTTGCGGAGACCCAGCCCCCGTATCTATCAACCTCAACCTTTCACTCCTTCGAACAACCGTGGACATAAACTCCCAAAACCCTTGATCTGGTTTAGTCGTCCCCACAGATAGTGCCACTTGATGCATCTCAAACAACCGACCGGTTCGTGGGCTTGAGTTTTTCTCAAACTAACCTGCAATAAAACTGTCCCTGGGGGTTCTAGGGGTCAGCACTCTGATGCCTAAGTTAGTCCAAGAGTCCAATATGATTAAGACAGAATGAATGATAAGTAAATGTGTACCTCATATTTATACTCTGTTTCCTAACTAACGTTCTCCTTAATTACCCATGCATGCGATAATTATGTTGGGGTATTAAGTATGCTCCTAACTGGGCCGCCACATTTTCAGCCCAATGGCCTTCTTGGTCTTAACCTCTATCAAGTACAATACAAGAAGTGGGTGACTTATATCAGAACTCTATCCCTCGAATATCTCCTAAATATCTGCTATGATCGTTGATGAATATACTATTCTAACACCCCCCTAAAGTGAAGCATCAGATGTTCCAAGACGTATAGCTTGGACTTGAAAAACACAAATAATGGATGAGGAAGGCCTTTGGTGAAGATGCTAGCTATCTGGAGTGAGGTAGACACATGACGAGAATGAATCTTTCCAGAATCAACCAACTCACGAACAAAATGGTAACCGATGTCAATATGCTTGGTCCGCTTGTGAGCAACAGGATTTTGAGCCAAGAAAATGACATTGGTGTTGTCAAAGCAAGGTAAGGGCTCCAGAAATAGGGAAAAAGATCATGAAGAAGATGGGATAACTAGATAACCTTTGCTGCAGTGTTAGCCAAAAATCGATACTCGAACTCCAAACTAGAGCGAGAGATAGTGGGCTACTTCTTAGCACTCCAAGAGACAAGATTACCACCGAAAAACACAGCATAATTGTACATCTAGCGATGAGTTTCAAGATAAAAAGCCCAGTCAGCATCTGAGTAGCCAAGAACCTCAGAGGAGCAAACCGAAATGAAAGTTAAACTAAAATAGATGGTGCAATGAACATAGAGAAGTATGCAGGTGACTGCTGCAAAATGATCATCACGAGGATCCTGAAGAGACAAGATTACCACCGAAAAACACAGCATAATTGTACATCTAGCGATGAGTTTCAAGATAAAAAGCCCAGTCAGCATCTGAGTAGCCAAGAACCTCAGAGGAGCAAACCGAAATGAAAGTTAAACTAAAATAGATGGTGCAATGAACATAGAGAAGTATGCAGGTGACTGCTGCAAAATGATCATCACGAGGATCCTGAAGATACTGGCTGACAGAGTTAACTACAAAGGCAAGATCTGGATGAGTGATGGTGAGGTACTAGAGAACGCCAACCAGAGAACGATATAGCGTGAGATTGGAAAACTTCCCACCAGTGGCACTATAAAGCTAAGACTCTGGGAGAAATGGTGTGGAAACTAGGGTAGCATCAGTCATTCCAACATGATTTAGAATGTCACGATCATACTTTGCTTAGCCTAAGAATAACCTTGAGAGAGTAGACTCGACCTCTAAGCCAAGAAAATAATGCAGAGAACCCATATCTTTAATAGAGACTCTGAATTAGTGCGAGAAATAAACTGACGAATGGTAGTAGGATCATTCCTGGATGATATCGTCAACATAGACCAGGCGATACATCAAGGTGTCGCCGCGGGAGAAGACAAACAAAGATGTATGTGTTGCACTGCAAAAAAAATCCCAACCGTAAGAGCTAAGTGCTAAAGCTGGAATCAAGCACGGGGGGGGGGGGGGGGCTTGCTTGAGCCCATAAATAGCCTTCTATAAGGAGAAAACATAATCAGAGTGAGTCGAGTCCTGGTAGCTGACTGGTGGAGCCATATAGATTGGAGCATCAAGAACACCATTGAGGAAAACATTCTTAACATCCTGTTGATGAAGAGGCCAACGACGTATGGTGGAAATAGCAAGAACCATGTGCACAATGGAGGATTTGACCACCAGGCTAAAAGTGTGATCAAAGTAGAATCTAGGAATCTGAGAAAAACCCTGAGCGACAAGACGAACCTTGTAGAGATTAATGCTACCGTTGGGGCGATACTTGAGACAGAAGATTTGGAGCCAACAACATTCATATTCGGAGGACATGGAACGAAATCCCAAGTGTGCTGATGAGGAAGGGTGGCCATTTCTCCATCCATACCAGCAGTCCAGTGAGGATCCCGAAGAGCTTCCCGATAGTTCCGGAGTTCTTTCTGAGCAACAAGGTTAGCAAGAAAGTCACTGACTTCATAGTCAGAGAAGTCTTGAGGATGGAGGGAACCATCCATGGTCCGAGTACGCATCCTATGAGTGCGGGGAGGAGTTGGTGCAGGAGAATCAACAGAACTCGGTGAATCCGAACATGGAGTCGGAGTTGTAGAATGAGACATAGAGACTGGAGAGGGGGCCTCGGGGACCGGAGGTACCGGTGGTGACCAGGTGGCATCTGAATCGAACAGACCGAGCAAGGCATCACTTGGGCAGAGGGCGGTGACTCGGGGCGTGTAAGAATGGAAGATTCCGGTTCTAAGAATTTAGAAATATCTAAGGAACATAAAGCAACGCCAGATTTTCCAGAGGAAGAAAATGGATAACAAAACTCGTCAAAACGAGTATGGCGAGTGATGTAGACATGACCTGATGAAGGATCGAGGTATCGAGGTAACGAAAACCTTTATACAGAGAGCTATAGGGAAGGAAAACACATGGAAGACTCTGCAGTGGTAGCTTGTGAGTAGTATATGTAGGAGTGAAAGGATAAACTCAACCACCAAAAGGATGAAAGTTAAGTAAACTAGGGACCGTCCAAAAGAGCACTGTAAGGAATTTTGCCCTGCAGAACGGGGGTGGGAAGCCAATTAATAGTGTAAATAGCAGTAGCAAAAGCATAATCCCAATAAGACAGAGGTAAGCGAGATTGAAAAATCATAGTTAACCACATTTCAACACTATGGCGGTGCTTAAGCTCAGCCCGTCAATTTTGCTTCGAGTGTAAGGGCAAGACTCCTGGTGATAGATGCCCTTGGAGACAAAATAAGACTGAAGGCGAGTATTTAGGAACTCGGTACCACCATAACTCTGAAAGACCTTGATGTGGGCAAAAAATTGGTTCTCGACTAAAGCTTCAAACTGCATATAAACATCAAAAAAATTAGACTTGCGATGAATGGGATAAAGCCAAGAAAACCGTGAACAATCATCCACAAAAACAACATAATAACTGAAATCATTCCAAGATAAAAATCAACGCATGACCCGTAAATCACAATGAATCAAATCAAGTACATGCAAAGCACGTTTAGTGTTCTCAACAAATGATTGCCTCTGTCCCTTTGCCATAACACAGGGGGCACAGAGATGTGGTTTAGGTAGTAAAGCAGAAACAAATAAAAGACCACATTTATTTAAACTAGAAATAACACTATGAGGTGCAACTAGAAATAACACCATGGGGTGCAAGACCCAGTCGAGCATGTCAAAGCTCAAACGATGCCTGGCCCGTCTTATTTTGAATGAAAGAAAACAATGCGGCTTCGCCCTGATCCAGCACGTAAAGCCCATCATTATTGTGATCTCTGCCACGATCTCCTAGGTGACTTTGTTCTGAATAACAAAGTTTCGGTCATCAAAAGTAATCAGAACAATCTCAAATTAACTTTATAATGGAAAGCAATTTTTTAATAATGTTCGGAACAACTAAAACATCATAAAGACGTAGCATAGGAGTAATCTGGGAATCACCAACATGCAAAATAGGAATAGTAGCACCATTACCAACTGAAACACAAGAGTAACCAGAATAATGAGCGACACTCTCTAGAACCGAGGTAGATGAACTCATGTGAATAGTGGCACCCGAATTAATGAACCAATGCGAAGTGCGTGAAGAATGCTCCAACTGTAGGGATTAGAGTGACTTGCCATATGAGTAGAATTAGATCCGCGAGAAGGCGAAAACAGGAGAAAGCAACATGTCCGTTTCAACCAAATCGTTGACACTGAATCAGGTCACCACAGCCACAGGGAGCTCCAGAATCACGACTAGAATGTCTTCTAGTCCAACGGCCATCGGAATGACCGCCGCGGATGGCAGACAAGAAGAGGCTGAGTTATATCAGAACTCTATCCCATGAATATCTCCTAAATATCTACTATGATCTTTGATGAATCTACTATTCTAATAGATAAGCTATAATGGCTGCTATTCCCCACTATTTATGCTATTGACTTCCTATACAAACTAATCTAACAACCTCCATCAACCACTTCAGCATTCCTCTTTTCTTTAGTGATCATTTTATTGTGCATAAAAAGACCTTTAAACCCTTGCATATCATGGCATTTACCATAACTAAACGATTTGTTGATTCTTGTAAAACTCAAGTCCAACTAAAAGGCGATACTCACGCCCTCGTGCCCATCATCCCGGCAGCGCAACTCAAGCCCAACTAATATAAGACAATATACGGCCTAAAAAGCTGTTTTCCTCCTCGCGCGCGGAACGTTTCTGTGAGGGTTTTAGGGGTTCTAAGAAAACTCTCTTTTCCCTCATTCTTCTTTTCTTTCTCTAAGCCCCAACAATGGAGGGATCAGTTAGAGAAAATATACTCACTCTCGTGATCCGAAAGCCCTGTTTTGGACTACCCACTTCTTGCCCCGATTGCTTGCCCGTTTACATCTACCTCAGACTCGCCGGAATCAGGTTCGGTGTAGAGCACAATCTCATCTACCCCGATTCAGGTAACTGAATATCCTCGTTTTGAGCTGCAATTGTGGATTGAGCTGTACATTTTGTTTGTTTGCTCATATTTTGATGGGTCGATCTGGGACCTTTTTAATATAGGCAGTGGAATATGTTTCTGTTTTGGTGTTTGTTTATGTGTTGTTGGAAATTGAGGTGAGGAATTGTTCTTTGTTCGATTTCTTGAAATGGGCCCGTTGCTTTTGTGGCTCATTAGCAGGCACTGATGATTTTCTATTTTCACCGCCTTTGAGTTTGTGTGTATGTGTATTTGCGTGTGACTGTGTGTTTTGTGTGTTTTATGTGTATATGTGTGTGACTCTGTGGGTTTTATGTATTGTTGTGGGTGACTCTGTGTCTATGTGTGTGTGCTACTGTGTCTGTTTAATCTAGGAAGCTAATAGTTATATATTGTGGCGTGTGTGTTTATGTATAGTTGAAAATTGATGTTGGGAATTGTTTGCTCCATGATTTTGTAGGCGGGTGATGGGTGTAATAGATGGTGATTGGTGTTTGTTTATTCATTGTCTTGAACTGGTATCATTAGGGACTGATATTTTGTCCACTCTTCCCAGATCAACTACCTTTTGTTGAATATGGTGATAGTGTGGCTTATAATAATGAGAAGGGTGGAGTTATTCAGAGTTTGATGAACGATCACATTGTGGAATTGGACTCTGATGTCTTGCTTAATCCTGATTGGGTATCTGCAAAGTCGATGGTGGAAACATGGCTTGCAGAGGCTGCCATGTATGAACTTTGGGTGGTTCCTGAAGGAAGTACTTCAGCACACAAGGTTTATTACTCGGATCTCCCATGGCCGATAGGGAAGTGTTTGTACTTGAGGAAGGTTTATCAGGTGAAGCAGCTACTTGGGATTGGCAAAGAGAATGCTAACAGAAGAGAAGAGGAGGTGAAATGGCTTTGGTTTTTTTGTTCATTTATGACCTTTCACTGATCCGTACTTGTGATGAAATATGTATACTTCCTTTTTCTTGCCTGTATAGATATATAGCAGGGCTGCGGCTGCTTATAAGGCTTTGTCAGCTAAGTTGGGTGAGCAATCTTTCTTCTTTGAGGATAGGTAATTTCCTGAAACCACTCATCATCTACTACTAGTTCCTCACTATGAGCCACCGTGCATTGTCATTGATGTTGTATACATGTTCTGTCATGCAGGCCTACGCGTCTGGATGCTGAATTTCTTGGTCATGCACTTTTTACTCTTCATGCATTGCCTGTAAGTAATGTTGCTGGTTAGTTCATTTTTCTAGCAATAACTAGAAGTCAAAACTTTAGTTTAAATCTAAAGCACGAGACTTTAGAAGTCCATAACTTTACTGGATTAATTTGTTCATGAAAAATGTGAATTCATTTATGTGATTTTAAAAGCAGGACCCTAGTCTGCCTTATTTTTTAATTCATTTTTGACATCAACCATACGTCCGCTATCAGACGCCCTTTGCTATAATGCTATGTTCATTCTGATCCATTCTTTACATACACAAAACACTTGTATACAAACACAATCTGCAAAAATGTGATGTGTACATCGAGAATTGGAATAGTTGCAATATATGGCTTACAAGAGCAGGGAAATTATGTAAGTAACAAGAGTTGTGATTGTATATATAATGTCATCAGTGGACTCTTCGCTACGTTTTCTCTTTGATTTTAGCATTTCTAAGTGCAATCTTCAACTTTTGTTGCCCAATAGCAACTGACTACTTTTTAAAGCATTGTATTAACCTGACTTTATTTGCCTCCAAATAGGAGACGTCTGTCCTGCGAAGTAAGCTGCTGGAGCATACCAATCTTGTAAATTATGCCGAAACTCACAAAATTGGGTACGTAGATTCTGCCCCACAGTCTCAATCTGATCCCTCCTCATCAGCTCCTAAAAGGGGTCCTTCCAATTGGAGTAAGTTGCACTTTCTTTGCTTGTTTCATTTTATTTCATCCATTGTCTGTGTCAGTAGTGTTAGTGTCTTTTTAAGAGGGTGCTTTAAAAGTGTACCAGATGAATTAGTTAGTGGACGTGGATTATCGTATGTTTGAGTTCATATAGACATGATTTTGTTCTTGTTCTAGTTCTTGCATTTTTCTGAAGGAGTGATCATAGGGAGAGTGAAAATTCTTAGTGAAATAGTATAGTGAATGATGTGGAAGTCTGAAAAAGACCAAATCACTAATCACCTCTCTTAAAAGAGGTGCAACTTACCATGGATACACTTAATGTCTCACCGGTCACTATATGATTTCACTATAAATTGTCTGAAATTATCCGATATCATTCTTGCATAAACTCTGTTCTAATAGGTGGAGGCTAGTGTATGATACTGCACATAACCGCTGAGTGACACTTCCAGTTATCCAATCAGTGGAAAATCTTTTTGCCTAGATTATTTGAACAATTGTATAGAACTTGAATTTGCTGTGATATACTGTCATTTAGTGTGGATGGAAATAATTGTCCCATGTTGCATTTCAAGAAAGTGATATCTGCAGTGCAAGATGTCATAGCTCGTGGTCTGAAAGTGTGCGAATATGCTCACCTGAATCCATACATTTTACCTATTTGCAATCACTAAAGCTCTTTTTGTCGATTCATGCAGAATCAAACCCGAAGCCTAAACCTAAGAGAGAGAAGACAGAAGAAGAGAAAAAGTTCAGGAGAAGAGCAAAGTATTTTCTGGTAACACAAATGGTCACCATTTTGGTGTTTCTGTCACTTCTTGGTAGGTCGGACGATACTGAGGTAGAGTTTGAGGACGGCGATCATGAGTAACCAATATTTTTGTCCATTAACCTCTGTTACCAAGTCAATTGAACATAGTTTTGGAGAGAGAGCTTGTAAAACAGTTGCTTAGCTCAATAAATTCTTTGCTTCATCTACTATTTTAACAAAGCTTATTGCCATCTATTATTAAGTTGGGGAAAATTATAACAAGCCCCATTTGATTATTGCCCTTGTTTTTATTTTTCTTTGTTGTGGTTTGAATTGCATGTATGCATATGGTGATTATGATCGATTTCTTGTAAATTTATGTGCATGATGTTTGTACAGAAAGGTGCAAAATACTCTGAAAAGTGTATGCAAGATTGCTGTGCCACCCTCTACATGTTTCAAACCGTAGATCTAATCCAGTTTAAATTTTGTTATATTCGGCTTCATTAGTTATTTTGTATGAATACTCCCCTTTGGAATGGTGAACTTGAGGCGGACGACAAAGGCCCATGGAGCATAAGTCAGCTGGCCGCGCATGGCAAAGGTCTAGAAGGAGCAGAGCCGAACGGTGACATGCGGGTCGGTTGCAGGTGGTTCGGCTAGAGCAA
The DNA here is from genome assembly GCA_037428765.1 of Rubia yunnanensis. Taxonomy (NCBI): domain Eukaryota; kingdom Viridiplantae; phylum Streptophyta; class Magnoliopsida; order Gentianales; family Rubiaceae; genus Rubia; species Rubia yunnanensis. Next base: position 95,449,032 of record CM075065.1, read on the forward strand.
GGGGCACACAACGGCTCAGAACTTGACGGAAGAAGAGGGTAAAGCGGAGCCATTAACAAGCAACTCACATATCTTTTTCGAGGCAACAGGTGCAAAACTCCAAGAGTTTTTTTATTGGTGATCGGTGGAAATATTGTAGCCAATGGTAATTATTGTGAGTCAGATCCGCCTTTTTGTGGGTTCGGTCGGATTGAAAAATGACTGACCTTAGCCACTAAAATTAGGCTAACATGAAGACACGAGCCGGGTTTCTCTTTACCTGGGGCTAGTTTCTTATATTCCGTTTCCTTTTTTCCCTTCGTTCTGGCTTCAGTTTCATTACACTTTTGTTTTCTTTTAGTTTCGTTCTTTAGTTTTTTTTTTTTTTTGGTTTTGTTTAAAACACAGAAGGTGCTCCTAAATTGGGCCTTTTTGGTTTGAAACATTATATTAGAAAGTTTTTGTCAAGGTTTGCTGACAACCTTTAAGCGGGTAAATCTCATTGGCTTTCGATCTGCTCTCCAACGAGTTTGATTTAGGAGAAGTCTTAGTTAAAAGTAATTCAAATAAAGTACTTTTAGAGATTTCTTTTGAGCTTAATGAGCATATTAGTGGAGTATGGCTAGTTTGGATAGTCTCTGGCTACTTAGACTGGTTAAAACAGTTAGACAGCCTTTAGACCGATTGATTTCGGGTGTTCAAAGTGGTTTGGGCCAGAGATTTCTGTACATATAAAAGAGAAATGCCAAGTCTAATGCTTGTCATTGTGATTGTTTTGAGTGGGGACATTGGGTCGAGCTGATAGATTTGTTTGGTGGTTAAGGTCGAGTTTGCTGGACGGTGCAGGTAGACCACTTCATCATATGTTACACCTTTCATGAAGTCACTTAGGGAACTAGAAAATTGTGCTCGATTGACCAGGCACAATTCGGGTTATCCCCCCTGGATGAGTTATGGTCTTTAATTATCCATACACCAGTTCGTGTGAAGCAAACTCTTATACACCATGTTTGTGCGGAGTTCAAGCGAGAGGCTCACCCCACTATGTGTGAACCATGTGGGAGTCTCACTACACTTTGTGTGAGATAGGATTACTATTAATGAGAATGAGGATACTTGTTTGGGGGGGGGGGGGGGACAAAATGTCCATGCCACCTAGTATGTGCGATTTCACGAACACTATGTGTACTGCTTTGTCAATTTCTTAGGCCTGATCGGCGAGATTGTAGAGAACATCTCCGGCGAGATTATAGAGAACATCTACGACTATATAATGCCATCAGAACCTGAATCTCTCGAGCTAAACTCTCCACCTCTCGAACCCCTGCTGCAACTCCACCTCTCGAACCCCTGCTGAAACTTTACCTCTCGAACCCCTATTGAAGCTCTATCTCTCGAACCCCTGCCAAAATACTGCCTCTCGAACCCCTGCCAAAATACTACCCCTCGAACCCCCACCAAAACTCTACCTCTCGAAAACCTGCCACAACTCTACCTCTCGAACCCCTGTCGAAACTCTACCTCTCGAACCCCTACTGAAAATTACACCTCTCGAACCCTGCCAAAACACTACCTCTCGAACCCCTGCCAAAACACTACCTCTCGAACCCCTGTTGAAAATCTACCTCTCGAACCCCTGCCGAAACTCTACCTCTCGAACCGCCACTAGAAATCGGTATCTCTCGGACTAGTACCACTGATATCTTTACCTCTAGAACAATAGATCTCGAACCTTACCCCTCGAACTAGTACCACTGAAACCTTTACCTCTCAAACTAGTACTACCGAAACCTTTACCTCTCGAACTGTACCCCTCGAACTAGTACCACTAAAACCTTTACCTCTCGAACTTACATCTCGAACCTTACCTCTCGAACTTACATCTCGAACCTTACCTCTCGAACTAGTACTATCGAAACCTTAGCCTCTCGAATTGTACCCCTTGAACCTTACCCCTCGAACTAGTATTACTGAAACCTTTACGAGCTTACCTTTCGAACCTTACCTCTCGAACCTTACCTCTCAAACTAGTGCCACTAGAACCTTACCTCTCGAACCTCACCAACTGAACCCGTACCCTTAGAATCTCTCCAGCTGAACCTCACCCCTCGAACTGGTACCACTTACCACTCGAATCAGTACAAACAGATACCCGTACCACTTGAATCTTCTCCACTCAAATTCTTTTCTTGAACCTTCTATCCAACTACTCAAACTGTAAGTACTCGAACCCCTGTACTCAAACTCATCTGCTCGAACCCCGGTACTTGAAACCTGATACTCGAACCTTTTTACTCGATACTTGATCCATGAGAGAGATATGACAGTTACACTCAAATGATGGTATTTACTGACTGTTGAATTAAGTGTGTATTTTATCATACTGTACTAGATTATCGTGAAACTGAACTCCTGAACTGTTATGATAATTTCTGTGAAAGACCGGCTTGTACTTTATCTTGCCGTGTCGAACTTGAATCATATACTGCTCTGATGACCGGATTGTACTTTATCTTTCCATGCCAAACTTGAATGTCCTGCTACCTGATTACCTGTCTGTGAATTTTGGGGGCCTCGACGCGATTGTAGTTTGGTCAAACTCGGCGGGGAACGATACTGACCGGACCGTTAGATTAGACCGGCTACACATAGAGTTTGGTATGCTAGCATAACCACCTGACTGATACGAGCTCCTAACTGAACACCGGCGTGAATGGGAAAGTGAATTCTGAACTGATAGCCTTCGGGCATCACTGACTGGGTTATGTCATGTATGTTAGTCATAGTGGCCATATAGGCACTTGGCAGCAACCCGGCATTAACCACCCGTATCCGTTTACCGTGTGCTAGGACATATGTGGCTAGTTGTTAATTGTTAATTGTTATTTCTGTGATCACTAAAACTCAACTGGGTAAATACTGGCGATGGAACCCCACTAAGCAAGGAGCTTACCCTAGTTAAACAACCCCTTTTCAGGTGAAGAAGAACCGTAAGAGAAAAGTGCTTGATGTCTTTACTTCTTTTGGGAAAGATCCTGGGTGAGCTATTAGGATTGTAAATTGAACTATGAATCTGTAACAATTAGTTGAAACTTATGTCTAAAATTTTTTGTTTGACATTTGCAACAAATCATTTTCATTTTAATATTAAATTAGGTTTTTTTTTCATTACTTAAAACACTTCCGCATAAAATTTAATTGCTCGTTAATACTGGCCCTTTCGGTAGCACGCTCAAACCCGACCCGATACTTGCATTTTGGGTTTGGGGGTGTTACAGATAAGGCATTAGAGTCTAGCTTGGGGAAAAAGTCTGAACAAGAATAGGTGAATGAAGAAGAATGGGAGAGCTCAGCTCAAAGAGAAAACAAGATATGTACCCCATTCAAAAGTGAAACTACAATTGTAGGAGAGGAAAAAATAGCAACTCAAAGCTAAAAGAAAAGAGGATGTTATGGGGAGAAAGTACTCTCTCTGTCCTATTTCAACTTGTGTATACCTTGCCCAAATACTAAGCAGGAAGCCAAAAACCTTAAACGGGCCTGACGCAAACTGGGCCAAACAGACGCAGGACAGTTGAGTCAACCGACGAACCGAGAATAGCAAGGACCCTAATCAGCAGTCAGCCATAAACCATGTTTCTTGATCCCATGATCAGACACACGATGGCGAGCCTGAATAAGACAGAGCCACGTTTGTGATACACTATAAAAGAAAGAAAAAGGGTATGAATCCAGGTAAACGTAACTATCTTGAGAAATTCAAATTCTTAGAAGAGAAGACTAACTTGATTGGCAAAGTTTTTCTCCCGGAATCACTTCCAGGATTAGTTTTGCAGGTGAAGAAGTTCAAGGAGTGAACAACAAGTGGTTTGCCTGAACGGATTACCACATCTTTTGGCACCATTTGTGGGGACCAATTTTTTTTGTTTCAAAGTCATTCAGGTAAACAATGGTGTTCACCGGAAGTGAGAAGATTCATAACCACCAAACATAGGAGCAAACACCTGGACGTAAAAGAAGCATGCATCCTCTCCAGGATCAAGACTACATCCCCAGTAGAGAAAGATAGCGTAGTAAAGAGGAAACAGAGAAGGAGGAAGAAGCATAATCCCCCAACACAAACCCAAAAAAAAGAAAGAAGGGCGTTCGCATCATTTTTACAAGCGAACAGGGAAAATTTATACAACCAGTTCATGTCAACGCTCAAACCAAACAATCCAAGAATAGAAAAAAGGGTAAGTTAGGAACGTGAAAATCTGAAGTACGAAGAGGAGCTACGGGACATTGTTGCAGACGATGATGTAGATAAATCACCCTTGACGCCACATCTTAGAGATTTTATGATACCAATGGACTTCAAACTTCCTTTACATGTTTAAATCTATGATGGGACCACTGATCCCAAAGAGTTCCTACATTCATACAGAAAAAACATGAGGTTTTGCGATGCAAATATCGAATTAGTGTGCAAGGCGTTCCCCATCTTCTTGTCAGGTACAACAATCACCTAGTACGAGGATCTCCCGAGTGGAAGCATCAAATCGTGGGCACAATTATTGAATTTATTTCTGGGTCACTTCTATCAGAAGCAAAGATTCACAAAAACAATTGAGAACCATAATAACATAGCCCAACTGAGTGAAGAAAGTGTGACGGAGTATCGTAGTAGGTTCGTGACAGAAAGTTTGCAGGTTCGCAACTTGTCATTCCAATCATCATTGGGAGCATTTACAAGAGTCATGCAATCTGGAGAGTTCTATAAGGAACTAACAAAGAACATGCCTGAAAACCCGAGAGAGCTAAAAATGATTGAACAGTATGTGCGAACATACGAGGTAAACAACCGTAAGATAGAAAGGGAACGAGGCAAGAAGCGAATGATGAAGGATTTGCAGAAGGTTTTTACAGAGAAAGGCAAAGGAAATGTTACTTTCAAACAAGGAGAATCAGGATTGCAAGGCATGTCATTCCAAGATACGCCTCCGATAAGATAAATGAAGGAGATATGGCAAGCGAACAAGGATATATTTTGAGAACCAGCACCTGTGCTAGCACCACCAGAAAAGAGATCCAGGGAGTATTATTGTGCCTTCAACAAAGACTATGCTCATGACATTGAGTATTGCAGAGACCTGAGGAGACAAATTGAAGAAAGTTTGAGGAATGGCTACTTAAGCCAATATAGGAAGGAAGGAGCAAGCCAGTATGGGGACATTAGCAGAACAATAAACCTATCTCCAAGAAACCAAGGTACATCGATCACAATGGCAAAGACTAAAAAAATGACCGCGGCGGTGGATTGCAATGATGATGCAGGCAATGAAGTACGAAGACGGTCATCTTATCCATACACGAATCTGCGGAGTCATTGTCCAACAATGCTTGGAAGGCCAAAGAAAGATACTCTCCCCCGCAAGAGCGGCCGATAAAATGCTTCGTTTGAATGAGACGATCACCTTTAGCGAGGAAGATGTGGTACCTAATGCTTCGCTTCCCAACGATCCCATGGTAATCATAGCAAAAATCAGGAATGCAACCGTTCACAAAGTGTTCGTAGATGACGGAAGTGCAGTCAAGATACTATTTGTAGACTGCTTCGACAGGCTAGGTTTCAGGAGAGCTGACCTAAAAAAGTCCACGTCCTCGCTAGTAGGATTCACTGGACAAGAGGAAATGCCTCTGGGGAATATGCAACTGCCTGTCACTATTGGAAAAAGTGGGAGAAATTGCACCATCATGTGCAACTTCGTGGTTATGGATGCCCCAAGTACATTTAATGTCATCATCAAAAGGCCATGGATGAATAGAGCTAAAGTAATATGGTCCCCTTACCACCTGGTAATAAAATTCCCAACTCCAGCTGGTATCGCGACCATAAAAGGAAACTAGCAAATAGCCAGGCAATGCATGGTCATGGCAATGAAGGCAGGAAAGGTTGGAGAAAAGGCAAAAATGGTTAGTACAATCTTAGGTGGTGGTTTACTAGAGCAGCCAGAATCAGCAGCAGACTTGAGAGATGAAACAGAGCCAGTTAGCCTAGATAGCAAAAGATAATTTGAAGTGCATGAAGATAGGAAAACACCTTCCAGACAAGGAGAAGACGAAGGTTGTAGAAATCCTATGAAGCCACAAAGACACGTTCGCATGGAGTGTCCAGAACATGGGAGGGGTGGACCTAGGCATCGCTACTCATTCCCTGAATATCAGCTACTCAATCAAACCGGTTAAACAAAAGCAACGTTGCTTCCCTAGAAATAAACAAAAAGCCATCGAAGAGGAAGTTACGACACTACTTTAGACCGGTATACTAAAAGAGATCATATACCCAAAGTGGCTATCGAACCCAGATACGGTGAAGAAATCAGATACGTGTTGGAGAATGTGCATTGACTTCACACATTTGAATAAAGCATGCCTAAAGGACTGCTATCCCCTACAAAAAATTGACCAACTAGTTGAAGAAATTGCAGGATATGAACCCTTGGCATTTTTAGACGCGTACAAGGGATACCACCAAATATTGATGAATCCAGAAGATATAGAGAAAACGGCCTTTATAACAAGCTTTGGGACGTTTTGTTATGTAAAGATGACGTTTGGGTTAAAAAATATGCTAGGGCAACGTACCAGAGGGTAGTCGATCACGCATTTCACGACCATATAGGACAAAATGTCAAAGCATATGTTGATGACATGGTTTTCAAGAGCAGGAAAGTGGGTAGCTTTGCTGTAGATCTAAGAGAAACTTTACACATTACGGGCAATAGGGATGAAGCTCAACCCTAAGAAATGTGTAATTGGAGTAGGTGCAGGAAAGTTCTTAGGGTACAAGGTATCCTCAAAAGGTATCGAAGCCAACCCAGAGAAAATCCAAGCTATATTAAATCTTTCCCAGCCGAGAATAGTCAAAGAGGTGCAAATCCTAATGGGATCGCTAGCACCGCTTAGCCATTTTGTCTCAAAAGCGGTGGAAAAACACTTCCCACTCTTTGAAGTTTTAAGAAAATCCAAAAACTTCAGCTGGAGCGAAGATTGTCAGAGAGCATATAATAGTTTGAAGGAGTAGCTTCAAGCGTTGCCGACGTTAAAATCTCCTGGCCCTGGAGAAACATTATACTTATACTTGGCAATCTTACAGAATGTTGTCAGCTCCGTTTTGGTTCGCCTAGAAGGACAGAAACAGGTTCCAGTCTATTATATCAGCATAATATTGCAAAACGCAGAGAAGGTGTACATGCCAGTTGAGAACTTAACCCTGGCTTTAATATACTCGACATGAAGGTTGCAAATGTATTTCCACATTCACTGCATAGTGGTCTACACGGGTTTCCCAATCAAGAACATTCTTAACAAGCCTGAATCTTCAGGAAGACTAACGAAGTGGGCTCTGGAGCTAGGACAGTTTGAAATCCAATTTTAGCCAAGAACAATGATCAAAGCCCAGGCATTAGCAGATTTCATTGTAGAAATGACAAGCAAAGATGCACAGACAGTGAAGATGCACCAGAATCTGATAACTGACAAAAGAAATCAAAGTGGGAAGAAATTGCATGGACATTGTTGTTGGTGCATCCAGCAGGGAAGGTTGCGAAGCAGGATTACTGCTGGTAAATCTAGAAGGAGGTGAAAGCAGATACTCACTCCGCTTTGAATTTCCACTCACCAACAATGAATTATAATATGAAGCTTTGATATGTGGATTGAACCTTACTGTCAAAATGAAAGTGAAAAGCATTTGGGTATCCAGTGATTCGCTAACTGTAGTCCACCAGGTGCGAGGAGACTATGAAGTACGAGAAAAATAGCTGGTGAAGTATTTAAAGAAGATTCAGCAACTCATATCCTAGCTCGAGTATTTCAATATTCACACGTACCAATAACCAAAAATGCGAAGTGGATGAACTAAGTAAACTAGCAACAACTGGATTTGAATCCCTGAGCAAACATGAAGACGTGGTAGTAGAATTCGTTCCAATCAAAAGCACAGTATCAACTACTGTGTTAACAGTCCAAACAGAGGATGTAAATTTGCGAGGGGAACACTGTCAAATGATAAGGTACAAGCTAGAAAGTTAGAGCTATGCTCTGCGAACTACAATTATGAAGATGAGTCCTTGTACAAAAATTGCTTTCTGTCCCCATGGATAAAGTGCGTATGACTAGTACAAGAAAAAGATATCCTTAGAGAAGTCCACGAATGACTGTGTGGAATGCATCAGGGAGCTAGAACGGTAGCAAGAAAGATTATCCAAGCAAGATACTACTGGCCGACTATGTTTGACGATGCGCATAACTTCATGCTTTAATGTAGGAGTTCCTAGATCAACGCTTTGCTGTCGCATAAGCCACATGCCGCTTTGCAAGGGATATATGGAGCTTGACCATTTGATAAATGAGATATTAGCCTAGTAGGTCCATTCCCAAAAGGTGAAGGCAATGCCAAATTCCTAATTGTGGCAGTCGATTACTTCACAAAATGGGTGGAGGCAAAACCATTGGGACAACTAACAGCTGAAGTAACTAGAAAATTTGTCTGGCAGAACATAGTGTGTCGCTTCAGGGTGCCACATACCATCGTCACAGACAAAGGTATAGAGTTCACAAGTATTACGTTCACTGATTGTTGTTCAAAGCTTGGGATTCTCTGCAAACCATACGATCGCAAGCTATAGATCTTGCACAAATATCAATGCTTGCAAGCCTTACATTTTCCAACTTCGTAAATCATAAACTTGTAAGCTATAGATCTTGCACGACTATAGATACTTGCAAACTTTGGATCTTGCAACTTGGCGAACCATACAATCGCAAGCTATAAATCTTGCACAAGAGCAGATCTGCTCATAAAAAGTGACACAAGCAAGCAATAGATCTTGCACATCACAAAACCCAAAGCCTATAAAGATGCAAAAATGTATCTAGCAGCTTTTCTATAATAATTATACAAGCCATTGATCATGCAACTTCACTCGATCAAAAAGACTTAACCAATCAGCAAAAACATGAGGATGAAAACTTATTGAGTGATAGCGAATACGCAAGTTCAAAACATGACAACAAATATTATTCAAAATATTACAGGAAAATAGTTTAAAACAAGAGATATATCTATGCCTAGAAGCGCGCAACAATCTAGAAGAGAATGAACCACTGCAGCGACGACCATGCTCGACTTTGCGATGAGAATATTCTGCTCAACGCCGGTTCTCTTCAGCCGCACGCTCCTCGCTGACCATGTGGTCATATTTTACTTCATGTATAAATAAGCGGGATGTCGTATTACACCCCTTCGCTCAATAAAACCAAGATGTTTATTATAGTAAGCCTTGAAGTTGTCTAGGGCCAAACTCTCCGCGATCCAGCTGCATACTCATGACATTAACAGTCTCTTCATATTTTTTTTTCTTGGAAGCCAAATTTTGTACCTCCTCTTTTAGGCATCAAATATGTGATCAGACATCATCAAAAAAATAAATATTTACCCACCCAAGTCCATAGTAAGATCTCCATGACCAGTATCTCGGCAATACAACGAAGGGCGAGCCTGAAGTCTATCTTTATACTCAACACAAAAATGCTCAAGTTAATACACAGATGCATCAAGTTGCTCACACTCAGCGCGAAGCCGCTCATTTTAACTTTGCATCTTGGTGTTTTAGCAAATTGCTCGTCAAACTTACTTTGCCAACCAATTGCAGAAGAGGAAAAGTGATCACACTCATCCCATTTTTTCTTCACCTTATCAAAAAAAATCATCAATATGAGCACATTGTTTATCAATGATCAACGTCTTCTGATGGGCCTCGCAAGTCTTTCTCGCAGCGTAATTCCTTGCCTTCTCCTGTTGCTGAAGCTTCTACATCATAATCAATTGTTGATGTTGAATAAGACCGTTTTGCTCATTGCAAATCCTATGTAAATCATGCCCCTGATCCTGGGTGTCCTTTATAGTTATATCCCACTTCGCTTTAAGATTTTTAATACCCAGACTTATGTACTTCAAACGAACGCCTAAAGATGATGTCCACTCTTGAACACGCAAGAAGGTTAATCGACCGCATGTACGTACTAGTAGATTCAAGATTGACCAAACCACTAATAACATTCTTACTAAGTGATTCAATGTTATACCCATAAGGAACAAACTTAATACAAGGACATGTTGTAGACGAAGATGGACATGAAGCGGGAATAGGAAGTTGCCACCCAAGGAATATGGGAAGTCACTCCATACGAGAAAAGTGATTAGAAGAAACGAGCTCCTCACACTCTTTGGTGAAAGATTGGGTGGCATGAAGCAAACTAATAAGTTAGTGGAATCAGATGGTGAAAATCTATAGTGATCAGAAAAAGGATCAGTTCACCATAAAGCTAAGTCATTTCAAGTATTTATGATCAACCAAAATATTGAAACCTTGAACATAAATAAGGGCGATGAGAAAACTTAGAACAAGGAAGTTACATTAACATTCATAAATAAAGTCACATAAATAGTACATACATACATCAAAATATTGTCTTAAGATTACAATTAAAATCCAAAAATCCCAGTACACTAGGAATCAACTAACTTCAGAGGTGGAGGTAGGTGAATATTGAACAATGATAGTAGCGGCTTCCTGGCTTGATTGCTGAGAGGGGGTTTCCTTGCTTGGCTGCTGTGCAGGGGCTTCAATGCTGGCATTAACCCCAGTGTCCATATTGCCATCAGGATTAAGAGTTGGAGTAACAGTGCGAGATCTAAATGGAAGATCTTCTAGGTAATCCACCTCACATCACTTTAGCTCAGCCAAAAAAGGGAGACATGGAAGGCTGGCAAGATGCGATAGCAAAGTATAAGGATGTTCCTCATCAGCAATCTTTTCGAAAAAAGCTTCATTGAGTTTTTCCTTATGCTTCTCGTAGGTCTCAGTACACTTCTTCAGAGAAGGCAAACTCTTTAGCGAGCAAGTTGGATTCCACTCGCGCTGATCTTTTATAGCCTGGAAGTAACCAACATGGCGAGCATTGTTCGGAACATCCTTAAATAGTTTATAGAAAGAATTTGTCTTGCAGAGCTGATCTACTAGAATTAGAGGGTATTTAGGGGAAGCGGGTTCATTGGTGTATAACTCCTTTAACTCAGAACGAGGTTGAGTTGCTTCCTTCTCCGCGAGCCTGGCACGCTCCTGAGCAGTGTTCACCCTTTCCTCAGCACTGTTCACCCTCTCCTTATTGGCTTTAAGTGAAGATTCTAGAGTCGTACATTTTGTTTTTTGTTCCTTATATTTCTCCATGAGTGGCTCAGCAACATTGGAGAACTTAGAAAGCCGCTCACTCGCGAGTTGAAGGCTTTTGCCGACCTTACAAAACAAAAACACATAGGAAGAAGTAAGTCAACATTTTACATACAAAATATCAAGTGAAGGTCACTAAAATATAGCCACGAACTTACCACAGCCAGTGTATCGGGTAGGGAAAGGTTGGAGAGAATATCATATATCATCCCCTCCGCTAGACGATTCTCAGTCTGCACCAGGGTTTGCGAACAAGATTCACTACCACGCCTTTTTTTCAAGGGAGGAAGCGAATATCCTGAAGGTCCATCACTCCTATCCCTCTTGTCCTTCTTCTCCCCGCCCTCAGTAGGATTACCCTTAATACTAGGGCCCGTTTTGTTAACACCCTTTCAGAGGGTGTTACTCGCACCAGCATCATCAGGCTGAACTATAACTTCAGCCACCTCCTCATCGTCGCTATCAAACAATGATTTGTCAATATCACCTCCATCTAGATTCATATCTGAAATAAAATGAACATCATAGATCAAAGGAACACATGAAAAAGTAACAGTTTGTCAAAATGAGAAAAAAATATAGATCAAACACATCAAAACAATAACGAACAAAATACCTTCAGCATCAGAGTCAGCATGGCGAAGATGTTTTGTATGAGAACGAAGCGTGACCAAGATCTCCGTCTCAGTAGTAAAACGAACATTCAGTCCAGGAAGCTTAGACTTGGGAACCTTGAAGTTCTAAGAAGGCACAGCCACATTGGGATTTTGATTTTATTTTTTTAAAAAAATATTTTGTACGCCAGGAATCAACATTATTAGGGAAACCACTCACAAGCTCAATCCAAGCAATCACAGGATAAAAGGTAAATTCATCTACAATGTTTTTCACTTTTCGAAGATGATAGTAGTTTCGAAACAACTCAAGAGTGAAAGAAACATCCCCTTTCTCATGCACCTAAACAAACCTCATTATGATAGCGATGCCATTGGGGTGAAATTGGGACAACGTGACTTTGTACGAACAGAGAAGATCAACCACATGTTGGGGTACAGGAAAATGGAGGCCAAATTTCAAATAAGCCAAATAACATGATGTATACCCAGGCAGAGAAGTTCTAACACATTCAGTGTTTGCGGGTGCGCTAAGCTCAAAAGGAGTTTAACATAGGAAATAGTTCTTCAGGACATCTAAATACGAATCAGATAGCATACTGCATATGGTGGAGGATCTGGTGACCTGACTAGAATCCCCATCGGAGTGAGCATCTTTGACAGGAGACTTGGCGCAGTTAGAGGAATACATGGGGATAAACGAGGACCCTATATTTGGAAATAACAGCTTTAATTAGGGTAAATGACTGCAAATAAAATTCCGTTAGAACAAAGAATATGAGAAGGTATGCTGGAGAAGACAACCGGAGTATTATATGAAAAAATCACAACCAATAATTTCCAAAAAATCGAAGAAAAGATATATCTTATCAAATTCTGAGCATGCAGGAAACGTAACTTACTCTTTAAAAAATGAGGAAAGGTGATGCACAAAAAACCCTAGAGGTGACCGGAGAAGATGAAGATTTTGGAAAACGGAGATGATAAAACAGAAATAAAAAATTAAGCTACGATATTTAAATACAAAAGGAAGAAATAGCAAAATCGAGAAGGACAGGCAGTTCAAAAGAAGAATGATTATGGTCTGATACCAAAGCAAGTTTTCTTTTACAAAAATTGAGGAGGCGGCAGAATATGAATAGACAACGCACTGAAGGAAGGTAGAGCTAAGTCACTCGCTTGAAATTCCTCATTTAAGAGATGGAGTAATAACGAAAGTCAGGAAAATCCCAAAATGAGCTACGAAAAAGGGGGATCGAATCTCGGTCTACTTTGTACATAATCTTCGCAACCATCCTTATCAATAAAGATAAGAGATTCAAAATTCAAAAGTTGAAATCTGAAGAGTTGGTGGAGAAAGAAAGTATAAGCCACGAAGCTAGTATCACTTCGCAATAACCCCAAAGGTAGAATTAAACGCTGAGCAAGCTGTTGATTTACAACATCTATTCACATTTAATTATCTCAACGCCATTGCTCCATGTCCCATGAGCTTCATGGCTAGGGAGGCTTATGGTGTATACCTAGCCCAAATACTAAGCAGCCAGCCCAAAACCACAAAGGGCTTGACGCAAATTGGGCCAAACAGACATCGGACAAGTTGAGTCAACCCACAAATTGAGAATAGCGGGGACCTTGATCAACTGTCAACCACAAACCGCATTTATTGGTCCCACAATCAGACACACGAGGACATGGCCGGATAAGACGGAGCAACGTTTGTGATACACTATAAAAAAGAAGAAGAAAGGTACGAATCCAGGTAAACGTAACTATCTTGAGAAATTCCAATTCTTAGAAGAGAAGACTTACTTGATCGTCGGAGCTTTACTCGAAGAATCAATTTTGGGATTAGTTTTGCAGGTGAAGAAATTCAAGGAGTGAACAACAAGCGGTTTGCCTGAACGGACCACCACATCAACTTGCACTTTAACTATTCATTTTGTCAAAAATTTGAACTTTGACCATATATTTAAATTGGTGTATAACTATAAATACCATTAAATGATACATTGTTAGATTTGTTAGAACATATATTTTCAAAATATCAACTTTTTACAAGTTTAAAGTATCCTTAATGAAAGGTATTAAGTATCAAACATTTTTTGAGTCAACTATTAAAAGTCTGTGTGCAACTTAAAATGGGATAGAGGGAGTAATACATTTTCCGCTCTTATATTTTTTAGGGTAATATATAAATCTAACCCTATTATTTTTCAAAAGTGCCAATCTAACCCTGTATAATCCGCAAGTGCGATTTAACCTTAACTTTTACATCAAATGTGCTAGTATAACCTTTTGGCCATATTCTTGTATTAACTTGAAATTTTTCGAATGCTAATTAAAATGCGTCCCTCTCTTCTCTCTCCTATGTTCTTTCCCCTCTGAAATTTGCCTTTTACTGTAGTGGCCGGAAACGGTCATATTATTGCTGATAACGACTTCTCTCTCCCTGTTGAGAGAGTTGCTCCGTCTGTCGGAAACCATGGTCGATACAAACACAAACATCAATCCAAAATCCTTCATTGTAGCCCTCCAATCGAAAGCTCCACCACTCCTCTCAGCCCTACCAAACAACCCAGAGATTACCCCAAAATCTGAACACCTAGGGGAACCTGCCTGCCTCTACTCCGACGAGGATATTTCTACACTCTCGGCTCACTATACGAATGCCCTAGTAGGTAAATTCACCAAGGGTAGGCTATCCATGGACCAGTTGGAGGGAGCTTTCAAGACTGTGGGTTTCTCTGGGAAATATCAGCTGGGCTTGCTCGATTACAAGCACATACTGATCCGTTTTGAGCTCCCAAATGATTAGCAATGCTGCTGGATCAAAGGTATGTGGAGCTTCAACGGAGTTCACATGAAGATACTAAAATGGTCACCGGATTTCTCCACTTAGAAGGAATCACCGATCGTCCTAATTTGGTGCACAATCAGGGAAGTCCCCCTTTACTATTACAATAATTCGTCTATAGAGGCTATTGGCAATAGTATAGGTAATTTCATCAAGAATGACTTAGCCACTGAGATGCTAACTAGACCATCTGTCATTAAGCTTTGTGTTGAGATAGACCTCCAGAAACCTTTAAACCATTTCATTAGATTGGGTTCTGTCTCTAATAACAAAAAATATAACATTGAGTATGAAGATATACCCCTGTATTATGGAAACTGTGCTAAATTGGGACACTCACTTAACCAATGTAGAGCCCTTGCCCAGAATAATATAGTACCACAATGGCAAGCCACAGGAAACAAGTTTGATAAGATCCCTAAAATGGTTACTGACCCACATACTACTACCATCTCCCAGAACAAAGCCCAATTACTGCATCAACAAGCCACAACAAACCCTACCCTGCAACCCTCATCCTACATGCCCAAATCCTTGGAAGCAAGTCCTGTAAGAAATACAACACACTTACCTCAACCCTCCCCAATTCTTGACCTAATAGAATCACCCCATGTTGATCCTGAATCACCAACTACAAGACTGATTAATGCAATAGCATAACCTAGCCAAAATAAGACTCAAATGATCTATGCTAAAGATGATATACAGATAGGATCTCAAAAATTCAATTTCGATCAATTCTATGCCATTAACCCCCCACTTTCTCAGCATAGAAAGATGGCAAATAGATTTTCTGTTTTGCAGGACATAGATTCACCCCTAGAAACAGATGAAGAACTGGAACAACCACTCCATCAAATATTGCTAGAAGAGATGGAAGGAGAAGGATCTCTCCCATATGACTCAATCCCAAAACCAGGGCTGACACAACTCCAGTCTCAACCAACAGGTAATTTGAACTCCCAAGGTAAGTCCTAATCTAAAAAAACCACCTACCTAAGTCATTTAAACAAGATGATGCTGAGATCAAATACTAAAAGCCATAAATGAGGTGATCAATGGCATACACCACTACAATAAATTTTCTAGTTTGAAACCTCAGGGGTTTAGAGACTTCAATGTTTAGATTAGAACACCTCATCAAGTAGAAAAAAAATTGATCTTCTCTGTGTAATTGAACCAATGCATGATAATAGCAAATGCCACTCCTATATGGAGAAGCTCAAATATTCTCATTTCCTGCCTCTTCAGAATGGGAAAATATGGCTTTTATGGAATGATTCCTTAAATGTTGCCCTACTTTCACATCATGAGCAATTTCTACATGTTAAAATTACTCATGTAATAACAAAAGTTGAAATGGATACTGTTTTTGTCTATGGCCTTAGGAATAGGGAAGGAAGGAAGGTTTTATGGAATGACCTTAGTAACCTTCCTACCTCTGAAACTATGTACATAGGAGACTTTAACACAATATCCTCACTTACAGAATATAGAGGACCATCCACTCCCAATCTAGGTAGTATAAGGGATTTCAATAACTGGATCAACACTAAGGGAATCCAGGAAATTAATACGGTTGGGAATTACATGGACTAATTCTAGGCTAAGAAAACCCACATCCAAAAGACTTGATAGAGGACTGTGCACCATGCAATGGAGTGCTAAATTCCCAGCATCTTCCATTCAAATACTGAATAGACAATCATCAGACCACTACCCTCTATTTTTACAAGTCTCATCCACAGTTCCCTCCCATCCTAAGCCTTTCAGATTTATAAATACATGGTTCAATAGACCAGAATTTATGGATTTGATTAAAGAAAATTGGACCAAACCAATCCCCCGTCGAGGAATGCTAAGACTTTATCTCAAACTCATTAGGCTTAAGAAGGTAATTAAAATCTGGAACAAAGAATCCTTTGGAAACATTGACTCTAATGTCCTCATTACAGAAGAAAATCTGAGACTACGGGAAATAAATTAGCACTCCACTCATTCACAAACAGAACTAATCAAACTTAATGAGAAAAAGGCACTACTAATTAGAGCTTTAAGGAAAGAGAAAAATTTTGGATACAAAAATCAAGAACTAATTGGATCAAACTTGGAGATAATAACACTCAATTTTTCCATAGAACTGTACAGGAAAAAAACTGTAAGCTCCACATTTCAAAAATCAAAAATAGACAAGGTTTTTGGTTAGAAAATCACACTAAAATTCAGGAAGAGGCCATATCCTATTTCTCTGACATGCTTTCAGAGCCAAACCAGCCTAACCCTACCACCTATTTCCCCCATTTTCTCAGCCAAATTCCAACAGTAATATCCCCTCTAGACAACCAATATTTATCTAAACCAGTCTCAGAAGAGGAACTTAAACTAGTGGTAATGAGCCTGAACAAAAATAGTAGTCCAGGCCCTGATGGCTTCACTTCAAAATTCTATGCTAAATGTTGGGATTTTATTAAGCAGGACCTGAGAGATGCTGTAAATGATTTCCTTTCAGGCTCGGAAATGCCAAGAGGAATAAGTAGCACCTGGATAACCTTAATTCCAAAGAAACAGAAATCCTCCTCTTTTGATGATTATAGGCCTATCAGTCTCTCAAATGTAGCAAATAAAATCTGCTCTAAGGTGTTAATGGAAAGGATGAAACCTTATATGGAAAACTTAATCTCCCCAAATCAGACAGCCTTCATGAAAAATAGAGACATATCTGACAATGTGCTCTACGTACAGGAAATGATTAGGTTTTTAGAAAAAAAATAGGGTTCCAAATTGCATTTTAAAATTAGACCTTAGAAAGGCTTTTGATAGAGTTAATTGGCAATTTCTGTAAAAGATTCTCTGTAAATTTGGTTTCGCAGGGAATTTTCTAAAGGCTGTGATGAATAACCTTTCTCATGCTTATTTTTCTGTACTTATAAATGGTAACCCTGTTGGATTTTTCAGAGCCACAAGAGGCATCAAACAAGGTGATCCTCTATCTCTTTTTCTCTTCAATATTTTTTCTGAAGCTTTCTCCAGAAGCTTATCCTTTATTTTCATGAATAAAAGACTCAATTATTATCAGCTTCCCCCTAGCATTACGCCCGCTTCTCACTTGAGTTATGCTGATGACACTATCATTTTCACGCAAGCCTCAAAATCAAGCCTAATCAGAATCAAGGCATTCCTAGAAACATTTGAATTAACCTCAGGACAAAAAATAAACTTTGATAAATCTGATTTCTATGCTAGTACAAGAGCAACAACTGCAAAAATTAACCAGATTAGATCAATTCTAGGAATGAAGAAAGGAGCTTTTCCATTTAAGTACCTGGGACGTCCAATCTTCAAAGGTAGAACTTTAAATCTCCATTTTGAACCGTTGTTGGAAACTGTAGATAGAAAGCTCTTGAATTGGAAAAACAAATGGTTAAGCTTGGGTGGAAAATGGTGCTTATTCAATCTTGTCTATACTCCCTCCCATAGCATATATGGTCAGTCCTAAAGCCCCCTAAGCAGATAATAAAATCATTAGAAAGGAAAATGACAAGATTTTTCTGGGGGAAAAAGAGGGCAAACTGAATAAAGTATGGAGAAAATGGGCAGATCTAAGTGCACATAGATACCAGAATGGTTTGGGTTTCAGATCTGTAAAGGTAATAATTGACTCATATTCTCTCAAATTATGGTGGAAAAGCCAACAGGGCACCACCATGTGGTCTAAACTGATATGGTCATTACCACAATCCCATAGGAAATCCCATACTTGGAAAAGGATATGTAGTATTAACTCCTTTGCTAGAAAATAATTCTCTCATTATACATGGCAAAGGAAATAGTAACTGTTGGAATGCAAATTGGTGCCCAAATGGTCCTTTGTCTAACTGTGTTCCACCCTCAGTCCTATCACCATTTTACTAATGCACCATAGCTGACTTCATCAGAGAAAAAAGTCAGATACTCCCATATATATCACCTTATTTAGAACATGATACTTTGAATTTTTTGCAGGAAGCAGCGCTTAGCACTGACAGGGATGATAGATTGATATGGAAACTAGAAGATACATGAATCCTTTCCTTCAGATCAGCCTACAGAGCCCTTACACAACAACCAGGTAAATTCCCAGCCACTAGACTCATCTGGAACTCTAGATTGCCAAAAAAATCTCAATTTTCACATGGAAAATGTTAAATTCCCTCCTGCCTTTTGATGATGTCCTAGTCAAATGTGGTTTTAGCTTAGCTTAAAAATGTCCAGTATGCAATCATTCTGACTCTATAGATCACTTTTTCATCTCCTGTCATTTTGGCTCAAAAGGTTTGGGATGATACTTCAGGTATTCTGGGGATTAACCTTCATACCTTAGACAGTCTAACTCTAAGGTTTTTTTAATATTGGAACAATAATGATTTGTCTAAAGTGCATAGAGATATCTGTAAGTTATTGCCATCATTGATTTGTTGGGCATTATGGAAAGCCAGGAATGCATTCTATTTAGACAACAAAAAGTTCTCACAAGTTCAAATCTGTAAGGAAGTGAGGGATCTTATTTTTCCTATCCTTCTCAGCTAAGCCTGCTCACTCTAATGTGTTCTTGAATAGAAGCTATCCCATTTCCTCTCTAATCCCACCTCTGAGACCACCCCCTAAGCCTTCTATATCTACTGTCTTCTGGAATAAGCCGGTACACAACCATTTATAAATGTGGAAGCATCTTGGTCCTCAACCATTTCCACAATTGGCCTTATAACTAGAGATTGGAGTGGTAACCCATGCTTAATTCAATCTCTGACTACCACTTCTAGAACATCACTGGAAGCTGAAATGAAAGCTATCCAAGCTGCAGCAAAAATTTTCACTAGTCTGGACCTGGGTTGTTCTTACATAGTGGAATCAGATGCCATGCTTGCGGTGAACATGATTAACAATTCCAGAAGTGCCAAATGGTCTCTATATGCACTAGCCTTTCATATTCACTCTGAACTTAATCAGGCTACACTAAGGTATGTCTATAGGGAATGTAATGTTGTTGCTGATGCAATTGCTAAGTATAGATCTACTCACCCTTATGAACCAAACATTAACATATCTAACATTCCAGCATACATCAGAGGCCTCATTCATTTAGATAGAAGCCATGTTCCATACATTCAAACACATAAACATGCTACCAAGGAGAATAGATACTGCTGATGTTGGTTCACTTTTTTCAGGTACATATTTTGGAAAATTAGCTGAATTACGGACAAATGACAAGATGCGGGCATGCTTACAGTATTGGATTGAAGGATATATCCTGAGCTAAGGAACTCAGAAACACCCTTCAATTGGCCAGCTGAATTTCTGCACTTAACAATCCCTGCTCCAGCACTTACCACTTCCAGTCTCTCCGATTATACTTTGCAGCTGTAAACGAAGTTTCCTGGCCAAAGTAAGTGATTAACACAAGGGGTGGAGATCACTTACATTGGAAACACAACTTCAATCACCTCTAGTATTGTACATAGTCTACTAGTTCCTCCCAAACTGAACCTCTAGACCACTAGTATTAGATCATTGTTTTGGAGGCAACGTGGTTGCCTTATCGATGTATATTCCAATCTAACGTTGTAGCTCTTTTATTTCTTAATAGGTTTAGGGAACCTAATATATAACCCCCCACCTTAGGGTGATTTTTAGTAAAAAAAACTTGACATTTTTTGGCTTTGACCAACCAAAAAAAGATAAATACCCATAGTTTTAATACTACAAAATTAATGACAAAAATACCCCCTAGGGTTCTTCTTCTCCTCCAAAAGGAGAATTGTCGCTACTCCGCCACTCTACCACCACCAACCGCTGCCACACTGTCATCGCTACCGTGGCCGTCAGCTGCCAGAATCTAGAAAAAACACCATTAGAAAAACATTCTAATAACCCCAACAGAGAAAACACCAGTGGGATTCGTCCCCGTCACAGAAACAACAACCCACAAATAGATCAAACAACATCTAAAACAAGAAGGTAAAAAGGGACAGCTCCGCCACCAAAATTTGGAAAAAAACACCATTATCGCTGGAATCTAGAAAATGCCATTCTGCCACCACCACCCGCCTCTAAGACACCACCCTACTAGCCAAAAATGCCCCACCCTTGAAAGATGCCTAAAAATTAAGCCCACCAAGAAAGTTCAAGGTTGACAGGTGAGGAAGTCATGAATGCAATAGCAAACTTGAACAACTTGGCCAAGACTAGTGAAGAACTAGACACTCAGATCTCCTCTAGTGTTGAGGCCGTTGAGGGGCATGTGATGAATATATCAGAAGCGGTGTCCCGAACGGAAGCTCGTGATTCCAAAAATACACTTTTCCAAGTCAAACTCAAAGATTTAGTGAGTGAGGTCACCATGATGAATGAGTTCGAGTTCGAAGGGGATAAGGAGTTAGTTGTGGAAGACAATGAAGTGGAGGAAGAGGTGATTGTGCTACATTCATTATTCTTACCATCCTCACCTCTGCCCCACCAAATGAAAAACTCCACCATATTTGGAAGTTTTGAAAGAGATAAGAGAGGAGCGAAAAAACTATCCTAAGCCTCCTAACCACCCAACTTCTTTAAGACTAACTCCACTTCCACAAGACTTTCCTCTTGAAAATTTTGTACTCCCACCTCTCTACTTTTGGATGCTCATGGTAAAGGGGTTCAAGCCTTCACCATATGGATAACATTAGGGCCATACCGATAACATTAAACATTCGGAACTATGTTGTGCTACAACGTAAATAAATTTGGCTTTTATTTTGGTTTTTGTTGATTATTTTTCATTGTTTTATCTTGTTATTTTTACGATGTGTTTTTCTGTGATTTTGTAGCAAAGTGAAGTGCATTTCATTGGATGAGGTGAAGAAATGAAATCAATGAGAAAGGGAAGAAAGCTTGGAAATTTTGTAAGAAATATTTTTCTTAGTACTGGGAAACCTATCTGTCGCGAGTCGCGAAGGATATGTTGCAAGTTGCGACGAACATGGGAGAAAAAATGAACTCCTAGCACCAGCCTTTAGCGATCGCGAGTCGCGATGGAATTAGAAAATTTCTGAAAGAAGTGAGCCACGGGTCCAACTTATCGCGAGTCGCGAAGGCTCTGTCGTGAGTTGCGACAAGGCATCGCGATTCACAAAAGGGACTGTCGAGGGATCAGATTTTCAACTATGCTAAAACACTACATAATTCTTTCTTCTTCTCCCCAAAATACTCCGAAGAACGACCACACATTCCTCGACCATCTTACCTATATAGACATGAATATTCATCTTTATAATGCCTTTGTTAATCATAGTATGCCGACTGCGTCATTGTGCTTTTGATTGCTATATTCTATAGTGATGCTTGAATATTTGTCGATATATGTTAGATATTTTTATTGGATAATTTCATAGTGGTGATTGCATGATGGGGATTGGTTCTTATTTTAGAATACTATGGTTATTAACTTTTGATGATAAACCTAGTATTACAAATCCTTATGTATTTTTGAGTTTGATGTTGTTCTCTCTGGTGTTAGTCTTGATCAAACGGCGCCAATGAGACAATGTTTTGCTCTAGGGATGAGTTCTTCTTTGACACTTTTGCTCCCCCCTCCGGTTCCGAAACCAATTTCGGAACCGATTCTACACAACATGGGATTGCGCCGTATCACCGGCGACTATGCAGAGAAATGAGAGTCACTCTACCTCTTATCTTGAGTTTTATTGTTCTTGCCTTACATGTTTACATTGAGGGCAATGTATTGTTTTAAGTGCGGGGAAGGGTTAGAGGACTCCCATGCATGCAAGCTTGATTTGGAATGCTTTTTGCTACTTTTAATTGGAAAAACATGAGAAAAAGGAAGATTTTTTTAAAAAAAGAAATTTAAAAATGAAAATGAAAAAGAAAAAAAATTAAAGTTAAAAAAGAAAACCCGCTAAGTTGATAACCCGAGAGGGAAACCTAGGCAATATTGGGGGCCCAGGTAGGTCAAAAACCTGAAAAGGCAGTCTAGGAAAATTTAAGAGGCTAAATTTAGGCGAGATAGCCAAAAGAAATATTATGTGTGGCTAGGATGAAAGCCCGAAGGGGCTCCTAGGCAAAATGAGAGAAAGAGAGAAAATAGAAGAAAAAGAATTTTTTTTACTTTTCTAGTCATTTTCCGACGTTGGAGTCATAAGGTTGCGGTTGATGTATGGATGGATCAGGTAGCATAGCATCATATGATTTTTTTGGATTGGGTAACTTAGCGGGTAGAAAACGAAGTATGGTTATGAAATTTTTAATTCTTGGTATGCTTCATTTTTGGGTTGATATATTGATATAGATTGAGTATGTGTTTGAACCTCCTATATGGTTTTGACTTCATTTTGTGCCATTTAATTTTGGTTGATATATTGGTATGAAGTGAAGTATGTGCTTGAACCTCTCATATGGTTTTAACTTCATTTTTTGCCATTGGACTTTGGGATTATCAATTTGGGACGTTGAAACTTTTTTATGGGTAATGAACTGATAAGTGGTAGGTTTGGTTAGATTTAGGAATTGGGGTTGTGTGTGTGATAAATTCTCATTTGATCTTTGATTTTGGGATTTATGATATTGAGAGTTTTTGTGAGGCTTTGATTGGGGGAATATTAGTTTAGGATGTGGACATATGAATTCCTTTGTGTGTTTGAATCTTTTCTTACTCGAGGACGAGTAAGGTTTAAGTGCGGGAGGTTTGATGTGCCCATTTTATATGGTTATTTTGGGACTTTTAGGATTAACTTTTGTATACGTTTGTGCTCTAGATGTGGCATTTTGCCTTGAAATTCTCTAAGGAGAATTAAAAGTGACTTTTATGTTTTTATTATTTTTCTAGAGTATTTTGTGCGACAAGGCAATTTGTTTGAAGACTTTAACACTTTGAAGATTTGAAAACTTGCATTTGATCTTTTGAAAACTTGAAGAATTGAAGATAAGTGAAGTGAAGAGGAGGACTTGAAACAAAAAGATGAAAGAAATTAAGATGCTGAAACTTGGCTCGGTTGCGACTCGCAAAGGATTGGTCGCAAGTCACGATGGATGGGTGGTCATAACTTTTTTCTACTTTTTGTACTATAAATATCAAACATTATCCTCTCTCTCTTCCTCTCTTCTTCTTCCTGCAATTTTCTGGGTTTCAAAATCCTAGTTTTGTTCTTTCTTTTCTTAGTTTTTGTAGGTTAATCACGTGTTTTCATTATTTAGGTTAGTTTTGTACTTGGGAGAAATTGATTGAGGCTTCCAAACCCATGTCTTGAGAATCATTTCTATCTATTTGTTGATTTTGGTATTATGTATTTATTGATCTTTGAATGTGAATTGTTAGTGTCGTTAATGTTTGAAAGCTTGATTATATAAAGTACTTGTGTGATTGCTTGTTAGGAGTTGGGGAAAAGTAGCTAAGTTTCCCTCTTCTTGATATGAAATCCAAGAGTATGAATTAGAACTTTTGATTATGTTGATGGGTTGATAATTTCTAGATGAATGTGATGATGTTGAACTCGTTGTCATGTTTGTTTTAGGTAGCAAATGCGAGAAGTTTATGAATGTCAATCGTTCTTGACTAATCTTTTGTAAATGCATGAATTGGTTCAATGCTTAGACATGGTGTAGTGTTTATAAGTGTTACCAAGCTTTTTTATTCTTCATGCTCGAAGTCATTAATGGGATACTTTTAGCCATTTCTCGACTAAATGAGTCATTAGTGAGGTTTGACAAGAGATATCGAATTCACTCTTGCAAACTACTATCTAAGCAGGTTAGAAGATTTATCTTCACAACAAGTAGTTAAAGTAAAGAATAGGTTGCTTCACTCATTCTTGAAACTTTTGTTATTTAGCATTCATGTGTTCTTAATGCTCTGTTTTACTTCATTTATATCATGGGCTGTTTGAGAATAGGAAGTGTTTGTATGATTGAAGTGTTAGGGTGTTAGGAAAGTTGAAAATTTCTTAACTCATTTGGCATGGAAATCCAAGAACGTGGACTTAGAATTTCTATTGTATAATGTGTTGTAATTCTTGCTAGATAAGTATATTAATGTGGATTTTTCTCACATTTATCCCATAGAAGCAATGAAAGGTTAAATCTAGAATGTGGTTTGTTTTAGGTTTAGCCTAATGAGTGCTATGTATGGTTAAATGGATATGTCTTTGGTAGAAGGTTTGTTGCTGTCAAATCTATGGTCCTTCGTGTATAATGCCATTGATGAAATACCTTTATGGCATGGCTTGCATAAAGTGATCATCAATGAAGTTCGCAAAATGTCGTTGTTTGCGTTTGCAAATTACTATTAAGAAGGAGTGAATGTTGATCTTCAATTGGGAAGTGATAGCATTCCCCCATTGGTAACAAATTGATATAATGAGAGGATGGTTTAGTGATTTACATGAGGTTTGGAAGTGGATATTAATTGCCTCCAATGCCTTTTCTTTTGTAGTTTTTACCCTTTTTTCTTAGTTTATTGCATGATTAGCATAGTTACTTGACTTTGCTAGTCAGTTTGTCTTTTAATTCATAACTTTTGACCAAAACCAACCAAACCCCCTTTTGACTTGCTTATATATATATATATATATATATATATATATATAATTCTAGCCTAATATCAACCTTATATGTTTAAACCCTTAGAAAGATCCCTCTTCATCGTGGACAACCTCTGAATTACCATTATCTACTTAGTTGGAGATAGGAAGTATTTAGGGCTTATAAATTTAACTTTGAGAGGTACTGCGACAACCTCCTAATCACCTAAAAATTTGTTCAATTGTGGTCTTTGCTGGATTCAGTTGAAATGACTAACTTACCACTCTTTAAAAAAAGAATAATGTGCATTTATACCCCACAGTTCTTGTATTTGTGCAGATATGCCCCATCTTTTTTTTGAAAGTGCACATATGCCCATGGTTTCACCTGAAAATTTGGTCAACTGTGACCTTTGCTAGATTAAGTTGAAATGACTGATTTACCCCGCTTTAATTTTTTAAAAAAACATTAAATATATATGACCATTTTGTCCTCCCGAACCCAAAATCCCAAATCCTAATTCATTCACATTTCATCTGGAATTTGAGTTCTTAGGGATCGGGAACCTTGTGTGACGAAGAGGTCGATGAAGAAAATGAACCTCCACTCTACTTCAAATGGCGTTACTCTCTTGAAGAGTACTTCTTTTAGTGACGTTGAAGGTACTGTATTTTTTGGCATATTACCTACGTTTTCCTCCATCTAGTGTTTTCCCATTTCATCTTCATAAGCCTCTCTTTTACTCTATCTCTTAAGCCCTAGTATATTTCTTTTCCTCTCACCAAATCCTCCTTCCTTATCCAAACCCAATGTGGCTTCTGCAAATGCCATTTCTACTGCTTTAATCCTCGCTTCTACGTCTAAGCAAGTTTTCTATCACTTAATCACAACTGATACTGGAAAACTGATATATAACACCGCCTCACCAGTAGAACAGTACTGGTGTTGAGAAATCGGTGCTAGAAATCACATATATTCTGGTAATAACATAGACAATTTCAGATACCGGTGCCTATAAGTGAATCCAACACCGACAATCGACATACTGGTGTTAAAAACTAATCTCAAAATGTTTTTTTATATACTGGTGCTTATAATAAATTTTCACAGGAAAAGTCTATTTCCTTCACTGGTAGTATGTTACATACCGGTGCTATTGTAAAAAAATGCAGGAAATCAATATTTCCAGCACTGGTATGGTCTGAATATACTAGCACTGGTACTGTTACCAGTGCGCAAAGTTAAAAACATCTATAACACTGGTATACATGAGCATATACTGGTGCTAGCTAGGTGTGCATTTAATGCTCACCTATCCACTCTTTTTGGCGGGTAAATAGTGGATTGTTGGTGTTTTTGGATACATTAATGGAAATTTTTGAATGAAGAAGGCAATGAAAGCTCATTAATGAAGACCCTTAGAGGTACCATTTTATTTATTTATATTTCTCCTTTATGATGGAATCTGTTTGGAATGGTTTGTTGGCATATATGTTTTGTGTGTTTGATCATGGAAATGTTCCTTGAATTGAAGTCATGAAATGAGTTTGTTGGGTAGAATTGTTGAAGTATTTAGTGCATTGTTTATGCATGCGATATTGTAGGGTATGTTTCGAATGTAGTAATGTGATGTTGCATGTTGAAGATTGTAACTTAATGTTGCATGAGTAGAATTATATTTAGTGTAGAAGTGTATATTGGTGTGGAACTTTAATTCTTGCACATTCATAAATTTGTAGAGATGTATCATTCCATCGAGAGGCTTTAGCATGTGCATGCCAATGTTAGTTTGTTGAGAGATGAATTTATTAGTTTTTTGGGAGAGTTTATAGAGCGTGCTTTTGGTTGTGAGAAGCGAATCTTATGTCCTTGTTGTGATTGTAAGAATCACAACCGTACTAATGACCGGGACTTTTTAAAACTCTATTTGTACAAGAAGAAACTATGTTAGAATGTTGGGGACATAATTATGGCGCTTATGATTCAGGAATTAGAAAAGCTTGGTGCTATGGTTTTTTAGCCTTGTTCCGTCACTTTGTTCAAAAGCGGGTGTCCCTCATTATACCTGCAACATATATGGCCACCCAATGGGTCAAATTTCAGTTGAATCATTTTGCAAGTAGAGACCCATTCCCTCCATTGACTCAATGGAGTCTAGGGTCTTAACATTGGAGGTCGGACTACAAAATTTGCGTACGGATTGCCAGTTTTAAAGAGCATGGTGCGGTCACTTGGGAAAAGTGTTGAGTTACCAATTTCCTGATGCAATTAACGATATTGGACATTTCCCTTCACACAGTGAGAATGATAACGAAGAGCACATCTATGTGGGGGACAAGTTCACGAGAAACGAACAGCACCACTGATTTGTGAGAAACATAACCATTCGCACGTTATTATTCATGAAATTAGTTATTTTGTTGGATGCAGTCTTTTACGATGATTATTTTTCACCAAGAAACTTCAAATACTAGAGGAAAATGAGCTTGTAAGAGTATGTGATAAAATTTTATTTATAATAAAACATGTAATCGTAAATGCTCATTTACAAAGGGCATGTCTCATTGTAAATAATAAGTAGTTGTTGAACCTGTTGTAAAAGGTCAATCACAACGGAAAAAGTAAGTCGTTAAAATTGTATATAAGAGGCATTGATGATAGATTTTATAAATTTTATATGGTGGTTTTGAACAGCCATCTACGACATAGTTACTGTGATGAGACGTTGGTTGAACATCGTTTTTTAATCATTGTTGAAGTAGTTTTGATATCGGAACTGCTATCAAATTTAATGATAAAAAAACAACCAAAGATCTGCCAGAATCATAACCACCACCATACCCTTCATTCAACACAACTGGCACCTTAACATTCAAATCGCATGAGAACCACCACCATGCCCATCATTCAACAACATCATCTTCAAAACCACTACCACAATCATTATTCAACCACAGCATCTTCATTACCACTACCACAGCTAGAGGCAGATGCAGCCCTAGGCAACACAGGGAAGTTGCTCCACCATTTTCTATTTTTTTAAAATTTTCTTAGTGAGTTAAAAATAAGTTTTGATCATTGCCCTAGGTTTACTTTATAACCTACCATATTTTCATCTCATCTTTACTGTATTTCTCCAAAATTTTAAATTCTTTCAAATTTTGACACCATCTTTGTTTAACATTAAATGCGCCCCACCAAATATAAATTTCTGTATCCACCCTGACCGAACCCATCATTCAACAACACCACCACCACCACACCCATCAATCAACACTAGCATATAAATCAACACCAACACTAGAGTACCATGGTTCCCATATCCCCTAAAAGATTTTGAAATTTACCCGTGTCTCGCTATCGGCCATGTCTTTTGCGCAGGGAAGATATCGGTAAAAACCAGGGCTAAGCTGGTAGAGATTTAACAGAGGTTACTGTTGGAAGGATTTGGGGGATTTGGGTTTGTGAAATCTGGAAACAAATCTGGTGGAACTGGGTGAAATCGGGAGATTAAGAATTTGGGTGATTCACGGAACAAGGAAATTCAGAGGATTTAGAACTTGGGTGAGAGATTATTGGAAGATGGAAGGAATTTGCAGAGGAATAATTGGGATGAAAGATAAATGGGAAATGGCAGAGTTCAAGTTAAAGAAAACTACATTTAAGTTAAGGAAATTTGGGTGAAGTTTGTAGATAAATAAGAATATTTAGCCTACATTCAAGCGAAAGAGTTGGAAGAGTACGATACTAATTCACGACTATGGAAGGACGGCGGTTCAACCACCGATAATGTCGTACCATCGTCCAACATGCAATTGAACAATCTTAAAAGGTTTCGGATCCTAAAATAGAAGGATTCGATTTCAGA
Source organism: Rubia yunnanensis (assembly GCA_037428765.1). Lineage (NCBI taxonomy): Eukaryota > Viridiplantae > Streptophyta > Magnoliopsida > Gentianales > Rubiaceae > Rubia > Rubia yunnanensis. The sequence goes on from CM075065.1 coordinate 95,478,177, forward strand.
ACACAATAGACGACAATTTTCAAAAATAAATAAATAATAATCATCTTGTAGTGTGAAGCTTCTAATAATCCCATATAATTGTGCTTGCGGACCGTTGTATATAAGTATTTACAACTTATTTTCATGCTTTTACAATGGAAAATGTCTATTTGAAAAAGAAGGAATTTTATTGTAGTTTTAGGATGAAGATACACATAACACGTCCGGTGAAGTTCCAATGAGTCAATTTCATACTTTCAGTCATAGGTAACCATAATTAGAGTTCGGATATATACCAATATAATCATATATAATTGTAAAAGTATTAATATAATCTTTAATTGTTTGAAAGTAAAAAAAAAATAGCATTAACTATTTAATGAAACTGCCAATATAATCCTCATGTGGCACTTCCAGCATTTGACCTTGATATTCAGATCATTGACCACAAATGAAATGACAAAAAAAAACCCCTTGGGCCAAAAACTGAAGTTGTGTGGACAATTATACCCTTACCCTCCGTCGTTGCCGCTCTTGCCCACCATCGATTCACCACACCACCACCGCAGGAAACCTAGCCCATGTTGATTCACCACCACCACAGAACCGTAGCCCCACTGCAAACTATAGCCCCACCGACGCTACCCCCTCAAGCTTGATTCATCACACCACCGCCGAAATAATAGACAATAATCAGCGCCATCATTGGCCAAATTCACCCATCGCCACCTCGGCCTGATTCACCTAACCCTAGCGCCGCTAAATTGATACACCATCATCACCTTGGCCCAATTCCCCCAACCCCAGTGTCGTCCCAACCCAAAAACCGCCTTCCCGGCCTGATTTCCTACCCCGGCCTCAACGCAAGAACCACCACCGAACCGCCCTTACTCAATAACCTCGTCCAAGTCCCAACCACAACCCTACAGATTTCAAACCCTAACTCCGCAACGAGCTCCACCACCGCACCGTCCTAATTCCAACCTCGACGATAACCTCTCTATGAGCATTACCAACACGCTGTCCCATCCCAATTATGTGCTTCATTTTGCGTGCGTTGACCATTGCACCCGGCATAGTTTTTGGCATGTTTTGTATGGCAGATTGCTAGTATTAGTTGAGTTTACATGACAAGGGGTTTAGACATCCATGTTTGGTTTCACTATCTAAATCCTGCATTTTGTAGACTTAATTAGTACTAATGGACATCTTGTATCCACGAGCTCTTAGATCTTCCATTGGATCATCTTTAGTGGGTCGCCCATGGGTACTTCTTGGTTACATTCTATGTGAAGGCCGTTCGTAAGGGCGGTAGAAGATATTGAAGGTCATTCGCAAGGACGGTATAAGAGATTGAAGGCCATTCACCTCTAGTTTGGTAGTAGACGAAGGCCACGAACATCAATGTGTGGTAGAAGGAGATTGGAGTCAAATATAGGCGGCAACAGAGATCAAAGTGGCCAATGAAGAAATGGGGAATCGTGGTTCGATGAGTTGTGCCAAAATCTGATAGCGATCCGAGAAGATTTAGCCTTCAAGGCTGATTCCATTGGATTCATCTTCTCGGGCACTATAAAATCGACTACTAGAAGTAAAAAAATTGAACTAACGGTTCACGTGTAGGAAAGGAAACAAGTTCAGCAGGCCAAGGTATCACGGGTCAGTGCGGGACATTTATGGCCAAGAATTAACAGCTCGCGCCAGAAGAGATGCCCTGCGCGAACAGTTCCATCAAGAGGCAATGTCGCGACCCGCACCATAACCCACGGCCAATGCAGCACAAGTTCAAGGATTTGCTAAAAATGGCTAAATATGGGCGTGGACCGTCCCATTTACGATAGCCCGTGCCTTTCCAAGTTCAAGATGTCAAGAACAGCCAACGGCTCACGCCAAAGTTTGTGCTTCACGCCAAACTCTGTGCAAACTGTGCTTCCTGACCACAGCCCGCGCCATAGCCCACGGTTCGCACCAGAGCCTCGCACCACGGCCCCATGCCAGACAAGCACCCTGCGTCGATGAAGAACCATGACCCATGCACTGCGTCCTATGACAAGTACTTGGCGCGGACCGTGCCTTCCACGACGGCCCGCGCTAGGTGCAGCTGAGCTAGGGTTTTAGTATTTTTGGCCTATTTTGGGCCTATTTTTAGGCCCAATCCCCTTCTCCTATATATATGACCTTAGTCTACTAGGTTAAACATGTAAGTAGATTAGATCATTAGGAGAGCACTTTTAGAGAGAGAAACACTCTCTCCTTTTCCTTTCCTTTCTTTTAATTTTGTATTCATCTTAGATGTGGAATTCAAATCTATATTTGAATTCCACGTCTATAGAGTAGTTTCCATAGTTTGGGGATAATTGCAGTGCATGTTTAACTCTATGTTTTGTGAGATTCATTAGATTCATCCTATTATTGGTGTTCATGATATTATTATGATTGTTCTTGAATATTCTAAATGCATGAATATTACACCACATACTGGCACACACTTTGGGCTATATTCATGTATGGTGCATTTATTGATGCCCTTTTGGGAAGAGAAACCTGGATGTTAGAATGGGTAAGGGAGTACATTTTGTCTGTGTGAATGTGTGCATGGAAGACCCGAGTATTACTCTAACTTATTTGCCATCACACCAGTCTTAGTTGATTACGTAAATTTTTCCGATAGGTTGTGGGTAGAGATAGTGAAAGAGTAGCAAGCTAGGGTGTGAGAGGCCTAAGATCATTGATAAGGTGCCAATGACCTTTGGGCCTAGTTGATAGGACCCGGAGGAAGTCGTGCATTCGTGGTGGGAGCCTGAGACGTAATCGCAAGGGGGAGAAATGGACCTACAACAATGGTCAACCCTTGTTGTACTCTCGTAATTACGATGGTGGCATCGATGGAGGGTTACGAGCGCACCCGATGTGACAGGTACGTGGAAGTGTATTCCATCAGCCACACCACGTGTTGTGTACACAATATTGGGTTGCTTATTAAATCTTGCATGTGAATGAATCGAGGATCGAAACATTAGGTTAATCATGTTTCACAATGACTCCCAAGTGCTTAGCTCAATTAAATTACTTGTTTTACTTTATGTTTTGTAGATGATAATATGAAAATCCAAACCCCCATTGTTTGCATTTACTAGCTATTCTTTTCACTCGTACGGATTGACGTCCCATACGAGGTTTTGTTTTTAGTTGATACTTGAGCCCTAGCATATATGTGGACAAACCCAAAGCTTGCCGCTAACAACCCTCTAAATATCATAGCAGTGAGAATGGGTGCAGAATTACAAATTTTATCTTTGACCTTCTCAGCCTCCGCTCGGGTTAATTAGCTGCAATTAACGACCCCGGGTGGGGGTGGGTCACCCAACACCCATCGTCCCAACCTAGCGATGCACCTTGCCACCTCGAGTCATCCTCGAGGGCGGGCATTGGATTGGAGAATGAATCGGGTGCATTGGCAGGTTTAGAAGAAGAAGAGAAGAAAAAGAAGAAAAAGAAGAGAAGAAAAGAAGAGAAGAAGAAAAAGGGTGCGGCAGTTAGGAAGAAGAAGAGAAGATGATCAGATAGATTAGGGATTAGGGAGCATAATAGTCACTTTCCCTTTAAAAAAATATTTTATCACAGGGGTAAAAGAATCATTTCATATAACTCCGATGAAAAATTATCAGGATGATTAGTTTTGAAAAAAGAATGAAAAATTATATTAGCATTTATATCAACTATATAGGGTTATAAAAGAACCTTTCTCATTAGAGTTTCATGCATAGGTTACAATAATTAGTGTAGAAGCATCTTCAATGTGAAATTCACCGAAGATTCCTTGATATGTAATATATCAGGTAGCTAAATTAAAATAATATCTCGAATAAAGAAGCTATTAATGCAATATCAACTGACACGGTTGAATATACCTTTGGTTTTGCGACTCTCACTAGTGGAGAAATCCATATTAAATGCAGTGATAGAGATGGTTCAGTCAAATTTTTGAAGAACTCCCTTTAGTCGAAAGTTCCAAGTTTGGAACTTATGTCTTTTGGGTCCCTATAATTTTAAGGCGGTCAGAATTTTATTAAAGGCGGTTCATACCCAACTAAAGGCAGTTCAGCATTTATCGGACATCAATTATAGAACTGCCTTTGATGGGCTTCGGGTTATTTGGCCCAAGATTCCCAAACATTTAACAAGTAGGGTTTCACTCAAACATCGTTTCCTTAGTTTTTCTTTTTGGAGAAACCCACAACTTACCTTCTCCTACATCAACCTCAGTCTTCCTCCACCTCCTCTCAACCGTATGCCTTTCTCCACCACCTCTAAACCTTCCTCCACCACCTCCTAACCATCTTCTTCTCTATCATCTCTGGTGCATGCCACCACCCGTCACGCCAAAGATTTCATGATGGCGCAATTCACGCCGATGGTTTCATGCCTCATCGATTTACACCACTTCTCATCGATTCACGCCGCTTATGTACGATGGAGGGCTTAGCTTAGAGGAAGCGCATCTTTCTAATGTACGTCAAAGGCTCACACTAGTTAAGAAAAACCTAGTAAAGGTGGTTATACCGGACCAGAGAAGGCACTTGAAAGCTCTACCTTTGATTGATTTCGATCAGAGGCAGTTCAAAAATTGCCCTTGATTAGGGTCCAGATTCAATTCCTAGTTTGGAAACTATTTTGGGGGTTCTAAAAAAAGTTGCTGGAAACCTAAGGTTTCCGCAGCAAGCAAAATTACAGATCTGGAAAATAGATGGAAATACATTAAAACGGGGTTAAAAAACAGATATGGAAACAAAAAACATTAAGAAAAAAAGAATCAAACAACATAGATCGAAAATCAAAATCATCAAACCAAAAATAGAGGCTCCACGGTGGTGGAGGCGACACCACACTATGGGGTGAGACACAACAGCGGAGGAGAAATCGATGCAACGGAGGGGACTCGACTCGGTGAAGGGGGCTCAGCTCTGGTGAAGGGTATGACGCGACGCTGGAGGGAAGCATGAGGGAGGGAGGCGAGATTGAAAAGGTAGAGGGAGGCATGAGAGGGAGAGGGAGGTACTGGAAAGTAGATGGTAAGGAAAATAACTAAGTCATGGGATTTAGGGTTTTTATTTATATAATGGCCCATAAAGAGCACTAAAGGCAGTTCTACAGTAGAACCACCTTTAATCAGTTTTCATCAAAGGCAGAATCACCTATAATTGATTTAAAACTACCTTTAAAATGAAATGTGTGACTTGGGAGGAAGTTCCGAGTTCAGAACCTGATTCGGGTGCTAATTAAAGGCAGTTCCTCAAGAACCCCCTTTGATTCCATGCCTAGTGTCACGATGCAGAAAAGAAATGGTTCCCGACATGGCATTTCTGGGTATTTTTTAGGAGGTTCACAACAACGGAAAATAGGAGCTTCACAGTGTGTAGTCGATGTGTTGATTCTTTTTCATCTAAAGGCTGCGAGCAACCAAATTTGTTTCTGGAATTTTTTTTTAGATTCCCCGATTTAGGTTCTATTCGGAACTCAATTCGGATCTAATTAAAGGCGAAGCCAGAGAAGACGCCTGGAAATTAGTATGGTAGAACCCCCTTTAGTCACCCCTTTCCACACTAGTCTCTATGTCGAGACACTCACTTTTACATGAATACTTATTTTACAAAATTTATTCTTCATTATTTACATTAAAATTTAAAACTTAATTAAATCAGTAAAAATCATAACAAAATATTTAACACTTAATCAAATTTTTTAATTTCATAAGTTTATTAATAAATACTCCCTCTGCCCCACTTGGATTTGCAGCAAGAGAGAGAGAGTTTGTTTTTATGGGTGGCTTATTTTATTAGGTAGTGGACAGTTGCCAAGTGGGGATGCGTTTTGTTAAGTTTTTTTATTTTGTTTTTTGGCCTAATTAGTCATGTTAATTGCTCATGCCCATTTCTAAAAACCAAGTTCGGGACGACCACCAGTGACGATGGAGGAGGAGCCTTCTGAAGCCGGTGAATGATGCATCTTTGACCACCGACCAGTTCGTAGGCTTCGGTTCTTCTCGAACTAACCTTCAATCAAACTATCCATAGGTAGAGGTCAGCACTCTAATTCTTAAGTTAGTTCAAGCGTCCAATATGATTAAGACAGAATGAATGATAAGTAAATGTGTACCTTGTATTTATACTCCATGTCCTAGATAAAGTACTCCTTAATTATTGCCCTTAATTACCCACAAATGCAGTAGTTAAGTTAGAGTATCAAATACTCCCCTAACCGGGCTGCCATACCTGCAACCCAATGGCCTTCATGGGCCTAACATCTATCAAGAACCCCCAGAAAAGTAGGTTCTCGACCTTAGAAAGTTAGAACGTCATGAAGGTCTTCGAGGTCTCAAATGCATGGGACAATTCGAGAACTTCGAAGGGGTGAAATGAACCTTGCACTTTGTGTTCCTGCCTTCGAGAATGAGAACCTGGTTTTCTAATCAACTTCACCTTTTAAGATTCCGAAAGGGTGCGCGTGCTATATAATTGCGAGTGTTACTTCCCCCTAAACACTACGTCGTCAGAAGAGGAAGAGACGATCACTTCTTTCCATAACGTTTTATATTTCCAATGCTAAAATAATTAACCATCACTTCAACCCCCATAATTACCCCTTATCTACGCTTCCTTTTTACTTTTCTCATTTGCAGGCATCTTCTGACAAGATCTCTTTCTATATTTCTCTCGCAAGCGATCCAACTTCCATCACTTTTTCCATAAATTAGTAAGTTCTTTCATCTCTACTCTCTTTCCAATCTTCTCATTTCCCCCTTTTCTATCATGGCCCACTCTGATAAGGGTTCCACCTCCGAGAAACTTTTCGGTGAAATTAGGGTAGGCGAGTCAAGGGTTAGTACGCCAGAGAGAATTGTTAGTGACCCAGAATGTACCAACTCCGAAGAACCCTGGCACGACTTAGATACTGGAGAGGGCATATTTAATTGTCCTGGGGAAGGGAGGATCTTTCCAATAACTGATATGCCTTCTCAAGAAGCTGTTGAAAATTAGCCTCTGGGCATGGGAAAACCCTACATAAGGAGATCCCATACGAGCAGCAAGATTGGTTTTTTACCTCCCCCCCCCCTAAAACCTAGAGCTTGAAGCCATAGGACATGAGGAGGAAGTGCTTCTTTTGAGGGAGAAGGCAATCCTCGAGGTGGGGGGGGGGGAAGCACCCTCGAGTGGAACTCAGGAATCTTCTCTGGCTGAGCCCTTTCAAGAGAAGAAAAAAGGGACTCGTCGAAGATTAAGGCTAAAGGACTCACGGAAGGTGTAACACCCCAAACCCAACGTACACTGTTGGGTCAGGTTTGGTCGTGTTACCAAAAATGATAACAGTAACAAGCAGATAGATTATATGCGAAAACAATTTAGACCATTCAAATCCTAACTTACTATTACAGTGAAAGTGTTAATGTTAAATGAAAGTTTCACCTAACTATTACAGATTCAAAATTCATGTTAAAGTTCATTCAGGATCTCTCTTAAAATAAGTAAAGACATCAAAGGGCTTTTCTCGTACAGTTCCTCTTCACCTGAAAAAGGGATGTTTAACTAGGTAAGCCCCTTGCTTAGTGAGGTTCCATTGCCAGTATTTACCCAGTTGAATTTTTAGTGATCACAGAATATCAAATAACAAATAGCTACGTATGTCCTAGCACATAGTAAAAGGATACGGGTGGTTAGTGCCAAGTTGCTGCCAAGTGCCTATGTGGCAACTCTGACTAACATACAAGGCACAAACTCAGTAGTGCCCGAAGGCCATCAGTCAGTCCAGTATTCAGTCTCGTCAACCACGCCCAAATAAATGTTCAGTTACGAGCTCGTATCAGTACAGTACAGTGGGTAATGCTAGCGTACCAGAAACTCCACGAGGAGCCGGTCTAATCAGATGGTCCGGTCAATACCATTCCCCGCCGACTTCGTCCGAACTACAATCGCATCGGAGGCCCCGAAATCACAGACAGGTAATCAAGTAGTAGATATTTCAAGTTTGACACGGAAAGATAAAGTACAAGCTGATCATCCACATAACATATCAGAGCAGTATACGATTCAAGTTTGACACGGCAAGATAAAGTACAAGCCGGTCATTCACAGAAAAAATATTTGAGCAGTTCATAACTCAGTTTCCCGATAATTGAACAAAGTAATATACACACTCAGTTTAACAGTCATTACATATATTTTATCAATTTAAGTTTAACAGGTATGTCCCTTTATAATAGAGTTTAAGTATAGGTTCGAGTATGTATTTTGAGTACATGGGATTCAAGTAGTTGGGTTCGAGTACAAGGGGTTCGAGTAAAGAATTTGAGTGGAGAAGGTTCAAGTGGAACGAGTATCGGGCGGTACTGGTTTGAGGGGTAAGTGGTACCGGCTCGAGTGGTGAGGTTGAGTGGTAAGTATTACCAGTTCGAGTGGTGAGGTTCGAGTGGTAAGTGGTTCGAGAGGTAAGGTTCCAATGGTACTGGTTTGAGGGGTAAGGTTCGAGTGGTGAAGTCTTTCAGTGGGTTCGAGGGGTGAAGTCTTTCAGTAGGTTTGAGGGGTGAAGTGTTTCAGAAGTTCGAGGGATGAAGTTTTCAGTGGTTCGAGAGGTGAAGGTTTTCAGTGGGTTCGAGAGGTGAAGGTATAGTGATATGTATAGTGATAATATACCAGCTCTAAACGACTATATTCCCAATGGCAATATAATAGTTATAAACGGCTATATTTTTATAGTATATATATATATGAATTTATCCGAAATTTCAAAACCACATTTCCTCTTCTATCTTATATCCTTCTCAATTTTTTTGCTGATAACATGTCGAGACTAATGTCAGTCTTTGCTGCAGTAATTATCGTGGTACTGCATATTAGTATTCTCACTATAGATGTTACGCCGGAAGAATTTTGTTACTCTTCAGTAATGATTGGATTCATTTCACCTTTTATTTTTCACAATCATCATAGATTTTTGTATTTCTAATTACATTTAATAAATTATTTTATTTCTCTATTATACAGTAACATCAATAAATTGTTATTTTTGTAGAGAAGGTTCAACCATTACGGTTGGGGTTTTCACAATCTCCCCTCCTTAATGAATTTCGTCCCCGAAATTCCCATTTCCCGTGAACAACTCTGGATAAGTACTCCTCATATCTGCTTCCAACTCTCAAGTTGCTTCTTCAACCTTATGATTTCTCCACAATACCAAAACCATAGGGATCTCTCTGGTTCGCAATGTCTTTATTTTTCGATCCAATATTTTTATGGGATTTTCCTCATACATCAGTTTTTCATTCACTTGTAAATCTTCATGGTTTAGCACATGTTCGGGATCACGATGGTATTTCTTCAGAAGTGACACATGGAAAACATCATGTAATTTCCCCAACTGGCTAGGTAGGTTAAGTTGATATGCAACTGGCCTGACTCGTTGCACGACTTCAAAAGGGCCAATGTACCTAGGGCTAAGTTTTCCTTTCTTTCCATGTCGGACGAGACCCTTGTGAGGGGTTACCTTCAAGAACACCTGGTCACCTACTCCAAACGCCAAATCCCTCCTCTGATGATTCGCGTAACTCTTCTGTTGACTTTGAGCCGTCTGTAAGCGCTGCTTTATCTATTTGACCTTATCCATGGATTCCTCAACCCAAGGTATACTGGTAACTGGAAAAGTTTTTTTCTCTCCCACTTCATCCCAAAATAGGGGTGTTCAACACTTTCTACCATAGAGTACTTTATATGGAGCCATACCAATGGACGAATGGTATCTGTTGTTATAAGCGAATTCTACCAAAGGTAAATGAGCGTGCAACTTCCCCCAAAATCCATAACACAGCTTCAGAGCATGTCCTCCAAAGTTTGAATTGTTCTGTCTGACTGCCCATCTATTTGTGGGTGGGCACTCGTACTAAAGTTCAATTAGGTTCCCAATGTGGCTTGCAGTTGTCTCTAGAAACGGGAACTGAATCTTGGGTCCCTACCGGACAAGATAGTTTTTGGCACCCAATACAATCTTACTATTTCTCGCATTCCCAATTCTCTGCTTGCGATAACATGTCTATCTCCTTTATCTAGATATGCACAAAATTCACCTTTCGGCTTAGTGCGTTTGCCACCACATTTGCCTTACCAGGATGATAATTGATCACACTGTCATAATCCCCCAAAAATTCCATCCACCGACGTTAGCACATATTCAGGTCATTTTGAGAGAATAGGTACTTCAGGTTCTTATGATCTGACATTACTTCGAACGTGATGCCATATAAGTAATGTCTCCATTTCTTTAAAGAAAACACCACTGCAACTAGTCCTAGGTCATGGGTGGGGTAATTATTTTCATAAGGTTTCAACTTCCTGGATGCATAAGCAATCACGTGCCCTTTGCATCAATACACATCCTAAACCCTCTCCTAAAGCATCAATGTACAATATGAATCCATCATTTCTGTCAGGTAGGGCAAGAATTGGGGCAGAGGTTAGACGCTTCTTCAATTCCTGAAAACTGGATTCAGTCTTCTCATTCCATTCGTACTTAACTCCTTTCTGAGTTAAGTAGAATAAAGGGGATCCAAGTTTAGAGAAGTCTTTAATGAAATGCCTATAGTACCCTGCCAGTCCAAGGAAACTTCAAACTTCCGTACTATTGTTTGGCACTCTCTAGTTTAGAATTGTCTCGACTTTAGATGGATCCACAGATATTCCTTCCTTGCTAATCACTTGGTTTAGCCAGAATTCACATTTGCTAAACTTGGCGTACAACTTGTGCTTCTTAAGAAGTTGTAATACTTTCCTTAGATGCCCTTCATGCTCCTGCTGAGATTTGGAATAGACCAGGATCTCATTGATGAAGATGACAACAAACTCGTCTAAGTATAGCTAAAATACTCGATGCATGAGGTCCATAAAAGTAGTTGCTGCATTGGTCACTCCAAATAGAATTACTAGGAATTAATAATGACCATATCGAGTATTGAAACCAGTCTTGGGTATGTCCCCCCCCCCCTTCACTCGCAACTGGTAGTACCCTTGTCGTAAATCCAGTTTGGAAAATACAACTGCTCCTTGGAGTTGATTGAACAACTCCATAATAATGGGAAGGGGGTATTTATTCTTACTCGTCACATTGTTTAAGCCTCGATAATTGATACACATTCGAAGAGAGCCATCCTTCTTTTTAACAAACAATACCGGGGCTCCCCAGGGAGAGGTACTCGGTTGAATGAATCCTCAAGCTAACAAGTCTTCAAGTTGTAGCTTCAACTCCTTTATCTCTAACGATGCCATACAATAAGGGGTTTGAGAAATAGATGTGGCCCAGGTACCAGATCAATGGTGAACTCGGTCTCCCTTTCAGGAGGTAAACTTACGAGTTCCTCTGGAAATACCTCATGGAAGTCTTAGACCACATTTATATCTTTTCTTTTTAACTGGTCCACAGGCTTATTTAGGATATAAGCCAATATTCCAGTCGCTCCTTTGCAAATCATTCGTCGAGCCTTGACTCCAGCAACTAGTAATGAGGAGAATCTTTTCCTTCCCACATCCACTTCAATCGGAGGTTCCCTTGGTCGACACAGCTTAACTTCCTTTGTATGACAATTTAACTGGGCATGATTATTAGAAAGCCAATCCATTACAAGTATTACCCCTAGCCCTTTAAGGGTAGAGCAATTAGGTCTATGGGTAATTCCCTACGCCCCACGTTTACCCTACAATTTCTACATACTCGTCCAGTTAGGATTTTAGCATCGTTTGTGGGAGTGCTAACTTCCAACTGATAGGGTAAGTTCTCTATCTTATCTTCCACATTTTTAAGAAAGGAATAACTAGAAAAAGAATGAGAAGCACCAGGATCTATCAAAACTTTAGATAGTTTACCCAAAATAGAAAGGGTACCTTCAATGACCTCAGTCGAATCTTGGGATTCATTATCTTCCATTGCGTAAACACGAGCTTGCACCCTTGGTTGGCTTCCCCTACTTATTCCTCCTTTCTAAGCCGGTTTGCCGATCAACGGTTGAGACCTCATAGTTTGAGACGAGTGACTTGGCGGAGCTAGTGGGCATTCTGATATTCTATGTTCAGAACTTCCACACCTTAGACACTTGTTTGCCTTTCTCCAACAATCCTTCTCATCATGGTTTCCCTTTCCACTGTGCATGCAACGAACCTAAGTCATTCCTCTCGAAATGATGCTCGAGTTCTTTGACATAGCCGAGGGTCGGGATATATCTCTCCTAGGGACTTTGAATTTCTCAAAGTTTATTCCCTGTGGGCCTGGAGTGTATACCGACTGGAACTTCACACTTGTTCTTCTTGATTGATGCATGGCTCGCAAAGCGTTTTTAGTTTCCTCCACTCTGCAAGCGAATTTGATGGTTGCGGCATAACTGTTCTGATAGGTCGGGGCTAGGGCATCCTTCAATTCCAGCCTTAACCCTTGGATAAATCTCCTCTTGCATTCCTCGTTAGTCGAGACCATCTTCTCTAAAAATTTAGAGAGACGGGAAAACTTTCCCTCATACTCTGTTACACTCATCATTCCTTGTTTCAAGTTTATAAACTCCGCTTCTTTCCTCTCGATAACTAGAGGTGGAGTGAACTTCTTCTTAAACTCCCTTTCAAAATTCTCCCAGGTTCTGGGAGTTTCTTCCATGTTCCAATTCCTTTGTATTATGTTCCACTAATCTAGTACAGTGCCTTCTAATTGGAATATAGTGAAATTCACCTTCCGTCCATCCACATATCCCAAGGCTTGGAAGGTTCGAGCCATCGTTTCAATCTAATTTTCAGGGACTTCATCATCAGGGCCACCGTTGAACCCGAGTGGATGAAACTTCTGGAATCGTTCCAAGGCCGCGTCCTCCGTCTCTGGTCTATGACTTCGATCCCCGACCGAAGATTGAGCTCGATTGTCCCTCTCTATTATGCGGCTCAAAATTTCGGTAACTTGACTTGCAAAAAATTCCATCCCAGCGGTTGGGGAATTTTGTCCCGCGGGTGAGTTTAAACTTTCTCCTTGGTCCGTTTCCATTGTCCTATACGTCAAATAAATTAGTTCCATGGATTATACTAATCCTTATTTAGTCATTTAACCAAAAGAATATAATTCACAAAAATATTCATTTCATCTTCTTCTTAAAACAGCTTCATCCACACTTCACTACAGCATGATAGTTTTGACGTTCTCCAACATTAGAAGCTGGGATTTATTCTAGTTTAGTACTCATTTACTACACGTTAGGTTTGTACACACACACACATATGTATATATATTCTCTAACCGGCTCTTGAACCTTCGGTGGAGTCACCTCCATCTCCTCGCTCGACCCCAGGGCACACTCGATTCACCAAATCATCCCGCAATGTGACGAGAGCATGCTTCATTGTGCACCGAGTTTCTCCAATGTGCCTGCAATGTGATTCAGTGGGTTGTTGGCGATAGGCGGTCAGACCTTCTTGTAGTTCCTGGGCATTTACCAAGACCAAGCCTACTTCTCGAATGGTTTCCTGTGGTTCAGTATGCCATTGCCCAAGCTCCCTACTTCTTTAGTTCTTCAATCAATGGTTTTCAGCGACCACTGTGTTTTCCCTCGCTTCTTCTACATTTGCACGCAGGTAGTGTTCCCACATTGCATCATTCACAACTGTTCATGGGTCTCGAGGATAAAGACCCTGTTGATTATTTCCGCTCGTTCCATAATCAAAGCGTGTACTACCCAATTTGGATAGGCGAGAGTTTCCACCCACTGAGAATCGTTAACAATTTATGCCCAAGGAAAGAACGCCTCCAGGAAGGCTCCGGTATATCTTTTTACCTCAATAATCTCTTAAAAAGTATTACTTGCGATTTGTACATTATTGTCCATCTATCAAAATAGCAAACTTGTTAGTTTGATAATTTATATACAACTAACCCTCCTTACTTTATTCATAATTTATTTAACTTCCTCTAGAATCTTTTATTAAGGTAAGTATGAGTTTGCCTTTACTTAGTTTGAGAATGCTCTAACACCATGTCTGTAACACCCCAAACTCAACGTACAGCATCGGGTCGAGTTTGGTCGTGTTACCGAAAATGATAACAGTAACAAGCAGATAGATTATATGCGGAAGCAATTTAGACCATTCAAATCCTAACTTACTATTACAGTGAAAGTGTTAACGTCAAATGAAAGTTTCACCTAACTATTACAGATTCAAAATTCATGTTAAAGTTCATCCAGGATCTCTCTCAAAATAAGTAAAGACATCAAAGGGCTTTTCTCTTACAGTTCCTCTTCACCTGAAAAAGGGTTGTTTAACTAGGTAAGCTCCTTGCTAAGTGAGGTTCCATTGCCAGTATTTACCCAATTGAATTTTTAGTGATCACAGAATATCAAATAACAAATAGCCACATATGTCCTAGCACATAGTAAAAGGATACGGGTGGTTAGTGTCAAGTTGCTGCCAAGTGCCTGTGGTAACTCTGACTAACATACAAGGCATTACCTTTTAGTAGTGCCCAAAGGCCATCAGTCAGCCCAGTATTCAGTCTCGTCAACCACGCCCAAACAGATGTTCAGTTACGAGCTCATATCAGTACAGTACAGTGGGTAATGCTAGCATACCAGAAACTCCATGAGTAGCCAGTCTAATCAGACGGTCCGGTCAATACCATTCCCCACCAACTTCGACCGAACTACAATCGCATCGGGGGCCCCCGAAATCACAGATAGGTAACTAGGTTGCAGATATTTCAAGTTTGACATGGAAAGATAAATTACAAGCCGGTCATCCACATAACATATCAGAGAAGTATATGATTTAAGTTTGACATGGCAAGATAAAGCACAAGCCGATCATTCACAGAAAAATATTGGAGCAGTTCATAACTCAGTTTCACGATAATTGAACACAGTAATATACACACTATGTTTAACAGTCGGTATATATTATCAATTTAAGTTTAACAGGTATGTCCCTTTATAATGGAGTTCGAGTATAGGTTCGAGTATGTATTTTGAGTACAGGGGTTCGAGTAAAGAATTCGAGTGGAGAAGGTTCAAGTGGAACGGGTATCGAGTGGTACTGGTTTGAGGGGTAAGTGGTACCAGTTCGAGTGGTAAGTATTACCAGTTCGAGTGGTTAGTATTATCAGTTCAAGTGGTTAGGTTCGAGTGGTAAGTGGTTCGAGAGGTAAGGTTCCAATGGTACTGGTTCGAGGGGTAAGGTTTGCGTGGTGAAGTCTTTCAGTGGGTTCGAGGGGTGAAGTCTTTCAGTAGGTTTGAAGGGTGAAGTCTTTCTGTAGTTCGAGAGGTGAAGTTTTCAGTAGTTTGAGGGGTGAAGTTTTCAGTGGTTCGAGAGATGAAGGTTTTTAGTGGGTTCGAGAGGTGAAGGTTTTCAGTGGGTTCGAGAGGTACTATTTAGTAGGGGTTCGAGGACAGGGTTTAGAGAGGTTACTGTTTAACAGGGGTTCGAGATGTTGTTTCGGTAGGGGTTCAAGGACAAGGGTTTGAGAGGTAAAGCTTTAGCAGTGGTTTGAGAGGTACTGTTTAGTAGGGGTTCGAGAGGTAAAGGTATAGCAGGGGTTCAAGAGGTAGTTTCAGTAGCGGTTCGTGGACAGGGGCTCGAGAGGTTACTGTTTAACAGGGATTTGAGATTTAGTTTCAGTAGGGGTTCGAGGACAGAGGTTCGAGAGGTAAAGGTTTAGCAGGGGTTCGAGAGGTAAAGGTTTAGTAGGGGTTCGAGGGGTAAACGTTTAGCAGGGGTTCGAGAGGTACTGTTCAGTATGGGTTTGAGAGGTACTGTTCACTGGTGGCAGCCTGTACGCATACAAGACAATATATATAAATATATTATTTAAATTCATGCTAAGGCAATAAAAACACTCAATTTGGTTAGACTTAGGCTTCAGCAACTTCCGTCTCCTGCTTTATCACTGCTCACAACTATTCTTTTGGCAAGAAATTTTTCTTAAGGCTGTGTGAGAAGGTAAGAACTGGGGATCAAATATTTATACTGGATAAAAACATAGGTTCTGACACCTACCAACCTGAAATTTTATCCTGTATTCCTACGTACACTTGCCAAAAATTACTTTGGATAACTTTCTCACGTCCGCCGTCCGTTTCTTCTTTCCAGTAATTTCATTTACCCAAAATTACTTTGATAAAATCTTTACGTCCGTCATTTCGTTTTCCCATTCATTTCACTTGCCATTATCACTTTGGATCAAATTCTTACGTCCACCGTTCATTTTCTCTTCCCAGCAATTCCCTTTGCCAAAATCAATTTGGATAAATTTCTTTACATCGTCCGTTTCTTCTTCCCAGTGAATTCACTTGGAAAATTTTAATTTGGATAAAATTCTTTACGTACGCCATCCATTTCTCCTTAATTTTCCTTACTTGTTCATTCATTCACTTATTTATTTATTACTTGCTTATTTATTTATTATTATTATTATTGTATATATATATACACACAAAAAACATACATATATATATATATATATTCTTTGACAACACTAACTCTTAGCATTTAACTATAATTGGTCAACATATGTATAATGATAATATACTCTAAACGGCTATATTCCCAACGGTAATATAACAGTTATAAACGGAAATATTTTATAGTATGTATACATGAATTTATCCGACGTTTCAAAACCACATTTCCTCTTCTATCTTATATCCTTCTCAATTTTTTGTTGATAACATGTCGAGACTAATGTCAGTCTTTGCTGCAGTAATTATCGTGGTACTGCATGTTAGTATTCTCACAAGAGATCTTACGCCGGAAGAATTATGCTACTCTTCAGTAATGATTGGATTCATTTATTACCTTTATTTTTCACAATCATCATAGATTTTTTTATTTCTAATTACATTTAATAAATTATTTTATTTCCCTATTATACAGTAACATCAATAAATTGTTAGTTTTGTAGACAAGGTTCAACCATTACGGTTGGGGTTTTCACAAAAGGAGCCCCCAATTCCAGTAGCAGGAACCGCGGCTAACAAGTAGCTCCAGATGCCAATTTTCAACCCTTTTGAGAAGATGACTTCCCCCATAACCTTCCCGAAGAGAGATCGCCCATCTCTCTCCGACACCTTCATTGCGGGCTCACCTTTCCCTTTCCGCCCCTTTTTTTCCAAACTCCTTAAGCAATTTCAGGTGAGCCTTGCGCAAGTCCACCCCAACTTTTTTGTGATCATTATAATGTTTTTGACCAGATGTGATGAATTTAGTATTAAACTTAGTTATAAGCTACTTCGCTCACTATACTCTATGTCTTATAGTGGGTGGTCTACCGATGTGATCATCACATTTGAAAATCGAGAGGTACATTGTAAAGTTTTTTGTGCTCCTGGAAATTTGGGTGATTGGAAGAGCTGGAAAAAAAGGTATCTCATTCGATAGCAGGAGGTATCGAGTCCCTCCGTGGAATTGGGCCATGCAAGTTGAATCTCCCAAACCTGGGGAATACATCTGCTCGGATGCCCTCAAGAGGGACAGATAAAAATTGTTACCCAGCTCCCTCGACTACAGCCTCTTCAACAACCCCAACCCTCGGATTGGCAGCTTTGCGTTCCTGCCCAGAATCTATGAAGAATATGTGTATAACACACTCCGAAAAGATACAAGAAAGAGGCGAAGAGAACATGAGTGCCCCAGAGATAGCCCTCCCCTCGAGATCATTGTTAGTGGCCGTAGGCATTTGGGACCTTCCGAATGTGCCTTAATAGAAATATACTTCTCTTAATTGTTGTGTTATTATGTCCATTACTATTGACTGACTCTCTTTATTTTTCCTTTTTCAGTGGGTCTCGCTAAGGGCTTAAAGAAGCCAAAGTCATTAAAGCAGGGTCAGGCTCCATCAGGGGGGATCATTGATCCCTCAAACCAGGCTTCCATTCCAATGTCTCCCCTCTCGAACCCAGTTTCCCCTCCTGCAGAAGGCTTCGAGCGGTCTCCTAACACCCGGAACGTTCACCATAAGACAAAGGTGAACAGTAATACTATCGGCTCCTCCTCACCAAGTCCACTTATGGGGACACATGACGGTGAGGATGTTCATAAAAAATATCTGCCCCCTTCAACTGATACGGTGTCCGTATCTAGGATCAAGTATCATTTATCAAAGATGGCCCGTAACCCCGAGGTTCTCATCCCTTCTCTCTTCTCTCCTTTATTTTTGTTTTGTAGCCTTGATCCAAGCTGTATTGTTTTTTCAGGCCTCTAAACTTTTGTACGAGGCTAACGAGAAAGTGGTGGCCTACATTTCCTTTTGCTATGCTGGCGAAGGTAACCTTCGTGAGGAGCTCAGCAGGCGAGATGCTAAGATTTTGCAACTAGGGAAGGTGCTCGAGGAAAAAGATAGGGCACTCAAAGAAAAGAAAAGGCTTTTGGAATGTGAGAGGCAAGGTGTTGATACCGAGAGGCGTCAATGGTCGCTATAGAAAGATACCTTCGATAAGAGGGTAAAAGTTACAGAAGACGGAGCTCGAGGCATTCAAACACAAGCTATCAAATAGCCCTAAGCTGCAGGAACTCTTCCTGGATCTTCTAAGGGTGGCCAAGGAAATTGGCTGCAGTGAATTAGCCGATGAATTTTTAAAGCCACAAGTGTTTGCTTCTCTTTATGAAATTTTGGACAAACAGGTGGATGAACGAGTTAATCTAGAGCTCAAAACCACCCTAGACTTAAAATGGGATGAGGCTATCAAACACAATAGCCTTCGCTTTGCCACATTGGATTTTATCAAGGCCAAAGGGCGGTTCTTTACTGCTGAGGAGATTCGAGCGGTCACTCTTCCAGAGGCTACAGACACCTCCCCTGAGCAGGTTTCCCTCGCCAACCATGTAGAAGAAATGATTTCTTCCACATCAAAGGAGGATGGTTCTAGGGTTGCTCCCTGATTGTAAAATATTTTTGCTTCCCTATTATTTTTTTTACTTAGGGTCCCTCAATTGTAACCCTATTTTCTTGAGGATCAATGAAAACAAATTTCTTTTCCTTCACGCCGCGAATTATTGATTTTACCTCTGTTTTCCTTTCGTAGTATAACTCATTGAAAATGGTGCTAAAGGGCGCTTGCAAGGAGCTTTTGAGTGCCTAAAAAGAGCCAAATGAGACAAGAAAATAGCAACTAATCACCCTTCATGAACTTTCTAAATGTAGCAAAGAGAAAGACTCCTTGAAAGACAAGCTTTCAACCTTGAAGCTGAGATGAAGTTGTGGCAATCTAAAGATCATCCTACTTTCAAGGGGTTTGTCAAGGATTTCCTTAGCAAGGAATTTAATGGTAATCCTTTAGAAGTGGTCAAGGGTCGCGATCCCACTGATGAAGAACTGGAAGAACTAATGTGTCAAATTTATTTAAAGTTCGGTTCTCTGAAGTCTTGTCTTGCCACTGCAACTAGACTTTCAGTAGTAGAAAGGTGCCTAATCGGTTGCTTGGGTGAAAATTGTAGACTGGTAGCCCAGAGGGAATTAATTTCCAAACAACACTTACTAGCTCAATGCAGAGTGGCTAGTCTTGAAGAGGACTTACTCGCTTGGAAGATAGCTAGCAATGATCCCCCTTCCTCTGGCAAACCCACTTCAGCCCCCTCGAGGGAGCCCCTCGGTTAAAGATAGCTCTTTGGTGGAATCCCTTCTATCCGAAAAATGCAAAAATTACCGGGGAGATCAAGGCCTGGAAGGTACAAGCCACAGAAATTGAGCAGCGCTTCGCTGAATATGAAGAAATAATTGCCGCACACGAAGTCAGCCTTCGTGCCCATATGCTTTCCCACGGAATTCCTACCTCCTACTTGATTAGTAGTTATCATCTTCCAAAGTTTTTACTTAAAGCTTCTCAGTACTAGATGGAAAAGGTTAGCGTTCATAAGAATGAGACTCCTCGGCAAAAGAAGGCTTTTGACCTCATTCTCTATTAGCTAGCAGAACTGAAAGTAAAGGGGTTTACCCCCTCAAGTTTTTGCTTTGCCCCTCGGTCACAAAAGTCTTCCGCTAAAGAATTTGAACGGAACCTTGTCCCATTGACTAAAATTAACAAAGGGTTTTCCTCAAAACACTGCAAAAGCACTAGGTCATCCTCGAAGGCCCCATTCAAACCTTCCACGAAGAAATGGTGTAGGACCATCGTTGTTACTCCCCTTGATTCCTCAGAATATTCTGTGGAGGAGAAAATGAAGAATATCCAAAGGGCGAATGGTATAAAGCTTTAAATACTCGAAGAAATAGAGGCAAACGTGAAGAAGCCAGGAAAGCCTATTTCCACTGAAGAATTGTTGTGAGCGGAATTTCCTTCCATTGAATAAATACATGTAGATGAATAAATTTGGATAATCGTTAGTGTAAATATTGTATCCTTAATATTTGTTTGAGTTTGAATGAATAATTAATATTCTGTCCATCTCTAATATTTTCCCCTCGAATAGGGGCGCCTTGGGCAACTTCTTTAGTTGGAGCAAGATATCAACATGACTGGTAAGTAGAAATTAAGAAATTTAGAGACATAAGTATTTTACCCAGGATCAGTGTTTCCACCTACATCCTGCAAATTTTGCCCACTAGTTTATCATTTTGAGAGCACAACATAGTCTTTGAGTGCCGCTTTAGAGCAAACCACTTGGACATCAGTCGCGGCTGGAAACATCATCTAGAGCGCCGCTTTAAAGCAACCCTCTCAAACATCAACTAGAGTGACGCTTCAACGAAAACCACTCTAACATCATCCGTTGCTGGAAACATCATCTGGAGCGCCACTTTAAAGCAACCTGCTCGAACATCAACTAGAGTGCCGCTTTAGAGCAAGCCACTCGAACATCAGCCGTAGCTGGAAACATCATCTGGAGTGCCGCTTTAAAGCAACCCACTCGAACACTAACTAGAGTGCAACTTTAAAGAAAACCACTCGAACATCAGCCGTAGCTGAAAACATTATCTGGAGCCCCATTTTAAAGCAACCCACTCAAACATCAACTAGAGTGGCGCTTTAGAGCTAGCCACTCTAACATCAGTCGTAGCTAGAAACATCATCTGGAGTGCCACTTTAAAGCAACCCGCTCAAACACCAACTAGAGTGCCGCTTTAAAGAAAACCACTCGAACATCAGTCGTAGCTGGAAATATCATCTGGAGCGCCACTTTAAAGTAACCCACTCGAACACCAACTAGAGTGCCACTTTAAAGCAAAACCACTTGAACATCGTAGCTGGTATTATTTTCTCAAGTTGGCAATGTTCCACCTTCTTGGCACTCGAACTAGAGTGCCGCTTTAACTTCCTCCCGGGTACGATTCGATCACTTTATAAGGTTCTTCCCAATTTGCAACTAACTTCCCCTCAGATTCCTTTCTACTTTTATCAATTTTCCTCATGACCAAGTCCCCCGGGTCAAACAACACCTTCTTTACCCTTCCCTCATGGTATCTTCTGACCCGTTCCTTGACCTTAGCCTCGTGCAGAGAAGCTAGCTCTCTCTTTTCTTCCACCAGATCCAAACATCAGTTTTGTTGATTGATTGTCTCATTTGTAGAAGCCATCATCCTTAGGCTAGGGACTCCTATTTCTGTAGGAATTACTGCTTCCAAGCCATATACAACACTATAAGGCGTTCCCCAGTAGTGGAAGACTCGGTTGTCCGATATGCCCACAA
Source organism: Rubia yunnanensis (assembly GCA_037428765.1). Taxonomy (NCBI): domain Eukaryota; kingdom Viridiplantae; phylum Streptophyta; class Magnoliopsida; order Gentianales; family Rubiaceae; genus Rubia; species Rubia yunnanensis. The sequence goes on from CM075065.1 coordinate 95,499,836, forward strand.
CACATTGGGTAATTCCCATATCCAGTTACCTTCTATCCCCTCGAGGCATGCTCATATTTCATTCTCTATTTTATATTGGTCACTTCCACTTGCCTGTTGGCTTGGGGGTGGTAAACAGATGTCACTTTTTGCTTAATCATATACTCCTCGCACCACTTCTTGAAGGGATCCTGAGCAAACTGCCTTCCATTGTCTGTAATGATCGCCCTTGGGATTCCAAAGTGGCACACATTGTTCTTCCAGCAAAAAGAGATGACCATTTTCCCCTTATGTTTATCAATGGATCAGTCTCTACCCACTTGGTGAAATAATCAACAGCCACTATTAGATATTTGAATATTCCCGGCGCTTCCGGAAAAGGGCCCACCAAATCGATCCCCCATTTGTCAAATGGTCACGAACTATAAATGCTTCTCACTTCTTCCTGTGGAACATGTTCAACTGGTGCATGTCTCTGACACTGATGGAAAGCCTGGATATACCAGTTCGCATCCTCGAACATTGTCGGCCAGTAAAATTCTGCTCGAATAAGGCTTCTTGCCACGGACCTAGCTCCCTAGTAGCTGCCACATACCCCTTCGTGAACCTCCTTATGAGGTAATCTGCCTCATGAGAATCAACGCATCGAATTATGGTTGCAAATGGCCTCTTCTATATAACCCTTCTTCTTGCAATACATACATTGGAGCTTTCAACCTTATTTTTCTAGCATCCACTTCATTTTCTAGTAGGACTCCCTCTCGAAGGTATGTCACGAACGGTGTCATCCAGGAATTTTCCACTTCAACCGCCATCACTACAGGCTCTTTAAAACTTTTCATGTTCAAAGTTTCCATGAGTAGTTACTACTGGGATTGGGTTCCCAAATCCGAAGAAGCGAGCTTACTTAGTGCGTCCGCTTTGTGATTAATTTCCCTCGGAACCTGCATCAATGTATAAAATTTGAAAAATTTTAAATAGTTCTTTACTACCTCAAGGTATCTCTGCAAATTACGCTCTCTGGTCTCGTACTCACCAGTCACCCGTTGAACTACAATTTGAGAGTCACTGAAAACCTCCAGTTCCTCCTCTTGTTACTCATTCGCGAGGTGTAATCCAGTGATCAATGCCTCATACTTAGCTTCATTGTTAGTTGCTTTAAATGCAAGATTCAATGCATAAGGATAATCTCTGCCCTTGGGGCTAGTCAGTAGGATCCCCGCTCCACTTCCTCCAGAATGTGACGAACCATCCACATACAACTTCCATATCCTTCTTTTCTTTCTTTTTCTTCATTCTGAATGGGATCTAAACATGCTTCAAGGGGTTCTGTTGTTTCCACTATAAAATCTGCTAGTGCCTGCCCCTTGATTGCAACTCGAGGTTGATACTGGATATCATGTTCTCCCAACTCTACTGCCCACTTCATTATTCTTCCATAAATCTCTGGCCTTAGCAGGATCTGTCAAAAGGGTGGTTCGTGAGCACTGCTATTTTATGTCCTTGGAAGTAGGGTCTCAACCTTCAGGCTGCATGCACGAGAGCTAGAATCAACCTTTCGAGGACCGTATACCTCGTATTTGTTCCCTTAAGAGCACGGCTAACGAAGTAGATCGAATGCTGAACCTTTTCTTTTTCTTTTACCAAAGTCGCACTAATTGCTAGCGGTGATGCAGAGATATACAAGTACAACATCTCATCTTTGTCTAGTTTCATCAAGGTAGACAATGTCCCCAAATGCTCCTTTAACTGCTCGAATGCCTCCTCGCATGTCATTCCACTCGAACTTCTTCACCCTTCAAAGAACATCAAAGAAAGTCAAGTGCCTTCCTGCCCCCTTCGATAAGAACCTTCTTAATGCTGCCAAAGATCCTGTAAGTTTTTGTACCACCTTTATCGATTGTGGGGTTTTCATTGTCCTTAGAGCTTCTACTTTTTCTAGGTTTACATCGATCCCCCTCTCTGAGACAATGAATTCGAGAAACATCCCTGCTCCCACACCAATGACACACTTAGACGGGTTCAATTTCAAATTAGCTCCTTGAAGCTTACCAAATGTTGCTTCTAGGTCATTTAAAAATTCTTCATAATTCTTGCTTTTTACCACCTGATATGTCCATTTTATATGCATAATTTAATACTTTTTTGGGTCACTTTTGTGCTCTTTTATTATCAAGAGCTTGTGTTTTACCTTGAAATTCTCTTAGGATGGGTAAGAGAAACTTTACGTTCTTTTACCTCTTCTAAGTGGATTTTCCGTGGCAAGGGAAGAACACTAAGGCATGAAGACCGAAGGCCATCAGAGATCACATTTTTGAAGACTTTTGAAGACTTTTGAAGACTTTCTTCGAATACATGAAGACCGGAGGCCATTGAAGACAAATTTTGGAGACATTAAAGACTTGAAAAATGAGAGGCATTGATATGAAGATAAATGTGTACCACAAGAAGAAGAAAAGGAAACAAGACAAAATTCTAGCACCCGTTGTGATAGCCTCGTTGCGAGACCATCGCGAGTCGCGACCAACGGGTGGCCAGAATTTCACCTTATCATTTTTGTACTATAAATAGCACTCTCTTTCCTCTCATTCACATCTTCTTCATCTGCATTTTTGGTACTGTTTAGAACCCTATTTTCTTCCATTTTCATCTTTGAATTCTCTTATTTTTATGTTTAGTTGTTTAGCATTAATTAGTATGAACTCTTGTAGCTAAATCTAGTTCTTGGGAGCAATTGACTAAGGCTTCCAAGCCCATGTCTTAAGAACAATTTGTAGCCTATTTAATAATCTTACTATTATGCATTTATGGAGCATTGAATGTGTTTGTTAATATCATCAATGTTATTGAAAGCTTGAGTATATGAAATACTTGTATGATATGCTTATTAGGGTTTGGGGAAATGGGTTGAATTCCCCTTTTCTTGATAAGAATCCAAGAGTATGATTTAGAGCTTTTGATTGTGTTGATGGATTGATAATTGCTAAATGAATATGATAATGTTGAACTCATTGTTATGTTTGTTGCTTGTAGAAAATGAGAGAAGTCTATGAATGTCGATCGTTCTTTACTAATCCTGTGTAAATGCATGAATTGGTTAAATGCTTAGACACGGTGTAGTGTTTATAAGTGTTGCTGAGCTTGTTGATTCTCCGTACTAAATGCCATCAATGGGATACTTTTAGTTGGGTTTCGACTACGAGAGTCATTGGTAGGGTTTGACAAGATATGTCTAATTCACTCTTACAAACTACTATGTAAGAAGGATAGAAATGTAGTCTTCACAACAAGTAGTGAAAGTAGTAAATAGGTTGCATGTTCAATGATGGATAAGAGGTTTGGAAGTGGAAGTCAATTGCGCCCAAGGTTTTGTTAATTGTTGTTTTCATCTTATCTTTAGTTGTATTGCATGATTAACATAGTTCTCTTGCTTTGCTAGTTGTTTTATTTCAGTTTGATAATTTAGGATCAAACCAACCAAAAACCCCTCTTGTTTACATGCTTATATATATCTATGTATGTATATGCCTAATATGTTTTCTCCTATATATGTTTAAACACTTGAAAAGATCCCTCTTCTTGTGGATGACCCCGACTTGCCATTATCTACTTAATTGTAGATAGGAAGCATTAGGGGTTAAAATTATTAACTTTGAGAGGTACGGCGATGACCTCCCACCACCATGTCATCCACATATATCTCCATATTTTCCCCTATCTATCTCTTGAAAAATCTATTCGACCAACCTCTGATAAGTAGCCCCCGCATTCTTTAGCCCAAAAGGCATTTTCTTATAGCAGTATGTGCCTACGTCTGTAATAAACGATGTCTTTTCCCTATCTTCCTTTGCTGTGAGAATTTGGTGATACCCCTTATGTGCATCAAAGAATGCCAAAATTCGGTATCCAGTAATGGCTTCCACCAACTTATCGATTGGTGGCAATGGGTAACTATTTTTGGGGTAGCATTTATTTAGGCCAGTAAAGTCTATACACATCTTCCATGCTCCATCATGCTTTGGAACCATAACTGGGTTGGCAATCCAATCGGGATAGAATACCTCCTCGATCACATCTGCCCTCAATAATTTCTCCACCTCTTCTTTAATTGCCTTCGCTCGTTCGGGAGTGAACACCCTTCTCTTCTGCTTCACTAGCTTAATCGAGGGGTTAATGTTTAGTCTATGCAACACAAGACTCAAAGCAACCCCTGCCAGGTTAGATGTGTCCCATGAGAACACATCTCTATACTTTCCTAACAAGTCTTGCAGACCTCTTTTCACCTCTTCAGGAACTAGTTTTCCACAGCTACTAACCCTTTATCCTGAATGGGCATCTGTACTATATCAGCTAATCCTACCTCTGCGTGCACTACTGCTACATTCCTTTGTTTCCTTGCCTCTCGCACTGCCGTTAGGTTACATCTTTGTGCTATAGTCTAATCCCCTCGAATAGATTCCAACCTTTTTCAGTTGGGAACTTCATCATCAGGTGATAGGGTGACCAAACTACCCAAGCTTGGCACATCCATGGCCTTCCTAAGATCACATTATAAGGAGAAGGTTCATCCACAACAGCAAAACTACACCTGATAGTCACTCCCTTGTCCCCATCAACAACTCGAATAGGCAATGTTATCTCTCCTATGGGAAATATCGGATTTCCCGTGAATCTTGATAAAGGGGAAGCAGATTTTTTCAAATTCTCACGCCCTATGTCTAGCTGGTCAAAAAATTCAGCAAACATCACTTCTACCCCGCTCTCATCATCAAGGAACACCCTTATCATCAAGGACGTTCCAACAATAGCTCAAATTACCATAGGTTTTGCATGAGGCATTTGGTTCGGTACAGCATCCGCTTCCCAGAAAGTGATAGTCTCATCCGGTCGAAACCTCTTATGACTGGAATCTTCCGTGGGAACCCTTCGAGCTTCAGCCCTTATAACAGCATTCAAGGATCTCTCTCCTACCATGCCATTAATTATGTTAATTACCCTTCAGACGGGTGGGTTTTCTCCATTTTAGTTTCCTTTATTTCCCCATGTTGCTCCTGAGGCCTGTCCTGCCTTCCTTCCCTCCCCCTATCTCGAACCACCTGTTCTCTAGGCCTTCTATCTCCTCTACCTCTATTGTTTTTAATGTTCCTTCTATACAATTGCTACTAATTCATCTAGGGCCTTGATGGGACAGCCTGGTTCCTATGCCCTTGTCCCCAAAACCGTCCTGCCCACTCACACCTATCAATCATCATCCTTAACTGCATGCAATCATTTGTGTCATGGTCATCATCCCTGTGATGATCATAATATCGATTTGTTGCCTTTCGAGCTGCAACTGAATTATGAGAACTATGCAAGGGTGGGGGTACCCGGAACAACCCTCTATGTATGCTCAAAATTTGTGCAGGGGTTCTTCCATCGAGCATTGGAGGCAATGTATTATACCTCTCGAATGGTGTTCTTATGGGTTCGACCAGCCTTTTCCCTCCATGCTCTACATTTCTTCCTGCTTTCTCTGCAAGGCTATCTCGTTTCCTTCCAGTTGCCTCCTCTACCATTGAATATTGCTCCATGACCTCCTGAAGTTTTTTGCAATGTCTTAGGAGTATTAGTACTCAGCTTCTAGTATAATTCCAGGTCCTACATCCCCAGCAGGAACCCTTGTATCACTTCATTCTCCGTTGTTTCTATCACCCCCAAACTTTTGTCTACATACCGGTGATAGAAGGTTTTCGTGCTTTCCCCTAGCTTTTGCTTCGTCTGGTAGAGTTCTAACAAAGATTTGTTAAACTTCTTCTTCTGAGCATACTGGCTCAACAATGCTCCCCTGAAGTCCCAATACGATTGAAGCGAGCCCCTTGGCAACTTATTAAATAACTCATGTGCCTTTTGGCGCAAGTAGCTGCCTACCAGCTTGCATGTCAACTTCTCATCGAAGTTCCTCGAACACATCAAGCCTAAGAATGTCTGTATGAACTCTCGAGGATCAGTTTCACCATTGTATGTGGGAATTCCCTCCGGGGACTTCAATTCTATTGGCCATCGCCAGTGATCACCGAGCTGAAAGGAGACCACACAGCCTGGCTCAAGGGGCCAATCAATCTACCCAATTCCTTTGTTAATGATTCATTTGCATTTGAGGGGGGTTCGAGCCAACCCACCGGCGGGTTTAACCCCCTATCGTGACCACCAAACTGTGGCATGTAGAGAGGTTGGGTTCTTCGTATCTGGGTTTATCCAGTTTGGTCTGAGGTTTGGGTATGCAGGTGGTGGTGGCGGTTGAACATAAGGATTGTACAGCTCCTGGCTGATTCCTATACTCGCATATCCTTACATGCCAAAAGAAGTCATCATTCCATATGCCGCTCCTGGACTGGCCAGGTCGAGGGTAGGAGCATATGGGGCTAGCAGAGGTAGCGCATATGTAGGGCCTTGGGAATAACCATGAATGGAAGGCTAAGGCCTAGCCTATAGCGATTCTCCAACATATCCCTAATAAGACTAGGCTATTAAGGGATGGGGTTGAGAGGCCCACCCCATAGTTATTCCCAAAGGCGAGGGCGGTACTGCCCCCATTGTAACTCTATCATCCCGTGGAGGAGGGGTGATTCGATAACCAGCCGCAGCCAGGACCAGAGCTGCTCGTTCCATATCTTGACTTAGGGTTGCTCTCCCCACATTCTGATTCCCTTTTCCATATTGGTCGTAGGCTTCCATATACAAATCTCCTGAAACCTTTGTAAACCTTTCATCCCTCGAATCAACCATTCTCTGGAGCAGAGGATCGGTATTTCCCATCACTTCCAAAATTTTTGAGGGCCCTGACATATCATTCTAGATTGGCACCAGGGTATTTGTGCCAATTTCCATTGAGGTTTGTCCCCCCTCGTCCCTCATTGAGGTTTGCCTGTACTAGGTTCCACTCGCAATTCCGTTCCCATCGTTTGAATATTAGCCATGTCATTGGCCTCGATACAGGCACCGTTTCCTCCTTCTACACTTCCCAATGTTAACCTTCGTGGAGATCTAGCCCTCGTACCTATTAACCTCAATCTTTCACTCCTTCGAACTACTGTGGACATAAACACTCCCAAACCTTGATCCGGCTTAGTTATCCCCATAGACGGCACCACTTAATGCGTCTTCGACCAGCGATTGGTTTGTGGGCTTGGGTTCTTCTCGAAGTAAGTTGCAACCAAACTACCCCTGGGGTTCCAGGGGTCAGCACTCTGATGCTTAAGTTACTCCAAGCGTCCAATATGATAGAATGAATGATAAGTAAATGTGTACCTTGTATTTATACTTTGTGTCCTAAATAACGTACTCCTTAATTATCGCCCTTCATTACCCACGAATGTGGTAATTAAGTTAGAGTATTAAATACTCCCCTAACTAGGCTGCCATACTTGCGGCCCAACGGCCTTCTTGGGCCTAACCTCTATCAATGAATACGGCCATTGGCATGCAACCACAGAGTATACAGGGACAATAGAGTGACAAAATGCTAAACGTAGATTTGTTTGCACCCCCAACGGCACCACCAACATATTTAGGTTTTCTGGGCTACGACGCCATAGGAAAGCTTTCTCCAACATTAACATCATCGGTGGTGTGCATATCCTTCACCGGAGAAACTTTGAACAACCATCATTAGAAACATAGCACTGCAGATAACCACCCTACTTGTTTCATCATATAGTACAAGGGAGAAAGAAAGAAATAATAGAGATATAAGGAGAAAAATACATTGGATGATTAAGGGAGAAATAAGAAGCATTGAATTCAAAAGAGAACAAAGAATGATACAAAAATAATGGAGGTGAAGCAATAATGAAAAGATGGACTTGAGAGATGGAGGATATGTTTGGGTAGTGGGGATGGATTTAGTTTAGGGTCTACTGGGGGTTAAATTTTCAGCATTTGGGTTAACATATTGGGCCCAACTAAAATTTTAATAGCAAATACAGATTCAATTAGGAAAGAATTTGAGTAGTGCGAATTTAATTGGGACATTCTAAAAAGGAATGGGTGCAAGTTTAGCTGGGACGGGGGAGTACGATTTACAAAGATTATGAACTATTACTTTTGATATATACCTTATGATGCGCCCCAAATTTCATCTATCGTATCCGCTGTCGTCGTGGCCTGAATCTGCAAGACAAAGCCCCCGGAGGTTTTGGGAGGAAGAGGCTGCGGCGATAAAGTTAGAAAATAGTCATTCAATTAGGAATGAATAGTCGAGTTTTTAGGGTTACCTCTAGCCTTTATATAGGTTGGAAAGTAGGGAAACTATTTTGTTTGCTTATGATGCAAGTACTCTTCCCCTGGGTCAGCCCAAAGGATATTACCCAAGGGATAAAATAGGAGACCTGGGCCAGCTAGACTACGCACTTAGGTCTAGTACGAATTTACACATGATCAATATGCCCTTAGAAAGTTAAGGGTTCGGCCCTCGAATTCATCCCAAGGCCCTGGGTCCGACCTTAGGTCTACCCCTACAAGTTTGGTGGCTCGCACTTCGATATGGTTGCTTTGAATTCATTGTTGAGCAAGGGTATGATTTCTAAGTCCCTGCAATGCTTCAGGGGTTTGTTCCCAGGGCCGATTCGAGATCTTCCAAGTTAGCTTCAAATTTGTCCTCCGAGTGGATTAATTTGTTGGGGGAGGAGGGGGGGTTCAACCCTCATCTTTCTAATTTGTGTTAGAGCTCGAGGGCCTGGTTTCAGCCCCATTTATTTTACACGGGGCCTTCGGGTCTCGACAAAAATAGGGGGGTGCAATCTCTTTATTCTCGAGAGGGCTCCGACATGAGAAGTGGGAAGGTCATGTGGGGTGTGATGCTCACTCATGCCTTCAAGTGCGTGAAGTCCTAACTGGATTCTACGTGCGCCAATTCAATCATTAATGCCTAGAATTTCTCACCCACGTGACCCATTACCCATATTCTTATTTATTGTTTGGCGGCTCGAGGTAATGATTGCATTTTCATTTTTCTATATAAAGCACTTCTCAATGCCTTAAATCATTTTTTTACCCAGATTGTTTTCAAACTTCAAACTTCAAACTTCAAACTTCTCTCTTCTTTATCAGAGCATTTCTTCTCTTTGTTAAATTCGACAGAGAGCTCCGGCCAAACACTCCGGCCAAGACCAGTAAGACTACCTTTCTCCCCTTTATTCAACCTTTATTTCTCTTCATACTATAACATTGCAAACATCTTTGGGGGGGAAATTTTTTATTCTGGCCTATTTTTTTGCCATACTTTTTATCGGTAGGGTTGAAAACTCCCGCCTCCAGGATTCCGACGTCGTTCCCTCATTGGCCACCGGTTCCAATTCATTTAGCAGGGGAGGTAGCGAGAGCTCTGCCAATTATCCGATGTTTCCTAGGGGTTACCATTAAAAATGGGTCACCTTGAGGTCTAGGGTTCCGAGAGAGGCCGAGCGATAAGGAGGGTCGACCCTTCATTTTTTAGAAGATCTTAACCCCAGTACCCAAAAGGCCACAGTCAATCCTTAAGGAGATTTCCCACCTGCTATCGACCATTGCATCCGCGATTAGGGTTCTAGATGACTTGATATTGGAGGTTCTTCGAGAAGACAACCTCTAAGGATCAGAGGTCTGGTAGGTGTGCTGTTTACGAGCGTCATTTTAGGTTCAGGCTTTGTTTTCCCCTACCCCTCATCCTTTCTCGTCTTCTTAAGGTGCACCAAATCAATTTATCCCAGCTCTATTCAAACGTTATACTCTATGTTATAACCATCATGACCTATTGCCATAGCCTAAGAATCACCCCAGGCTACGAATTATTTAGGTCCCTCTACTATCTTTCCAGTAGCAAGGCTGTAAAACATAGGGAGACAAAAATTGGGGAGATCCTTACTCTTAGTAATAGGTTCTCAAATATCCCATGCAAATTTCTTTGAACTGCCAAGACTGGCACAAACCCCCCATCTACACTTTTGACAATGAGGCTGAGAGCTATTACATCCCAGGGTGGAATTCGAAGCCCGAGTTTGACAACGTTGCCAATTACTCTGCTCTGGACAATATGGTAGCACATAGGGACAGACTATTGAGTGACCCCCGAGATATTTCTAGTAATTGAAGCTATATTCAGCTGGATAAGGTTTACAAACAATGGGTATACAACCAAGAACCAGTTTTGGTTAAGCCCACTCCTCTGGTTGATCCTTTTGAAGTCCTTTTTTTTAATAAGAGAAAGGGTAAAAAGAAGATAGTTAAGGGTGATAGGCCAAAAAGGTTAAGAGAAAGGTCGATTCGACTGCTGAGGATAGGGCCGTCAAAAGGTCGATGAAGACATAGGATGGTTCTTTGGAGCCCTCCAAGCATGTTTCTAGGCCTTTAAAAGCCGTTTCGGAGCCCCTAGAGCCTGATAATGCTGCGGAGGCCCCATCTAGGAGTTCCCCCCCACCATACGAAGGTGTTTGCGGCATCTTAGTTTTTGTTTTAATTGTTTCTACTTTGTGTTTCTTCAACTAACTTTTTTTGTGTGTGTTTCAGTTGGCTTTACCAGCTTCTTTCATTTTGGAGAGGAGGAGGAGGAGGAGATGGTCTACGAGGAGCACGTTGCTAGCCCCCCTAATCAGCCTCAGCCTTAGGGTCAAGCGTAGCCCCAGCAAGAGGTTCAAGATTCTTCGGTAAATAACAAGAGGGGTCGAGAGGGTGCCCCTTATCGTAGCCCCTCCCTCATAAGGCAAAGAATTGACAAACTTGTTTTCATTGAGTCGTAGGCCGGCACTGGGGCCGGGCTCACTTTGGAAAAGGGTAGCCTCATCCTTCCAGGAGCGGTTAACCCCACCCATACTTCTCTTCGAGAGGTGGCCACCACCGTGAACACCCTGGCATCTATCTTTCAAACTTTCTTGGAAAAGGAAAGCTAAGCTCAGTAGGCTGCAAGCAAGATGGGGGTCTTGGGGATGGCCCATGATGCCAAAGTAAGCGAGCTTAGAGAGGAGCTCAAGAAGGCCGACCACAATAAGGAGCTGGAGATGGTGGCCTCCCAACATGGAGAGGAATTTAAGAGGGTGGTCTCCCAACACAAAGAGCAGTTGAATGAGCTTCGAGAGAAGTTTTTGGAGGTCGAGGCATCTGTTCAAAATCTATCCAGCGAGAATACTAAGCTGGTCGGTCTTCATTGCGCCAAGTAGAAGGCATCCCTTCTTGAGAATTATACTAACAAGCTCGTGAAAACTAAGGGGTTCTAGGATTTCTTCTTATCCCTATCCAAGGTCTGCGTTGGGGTCACTTAGAATACTCTTGCCAATTCCATCTGCAAGGACCTACCCACTGAATATGCTACCATGGTGGACGTCTACAAAAAAACACCAATCCGACCCAGTTGGAAAAACTTTGGTGGAAGTCCATCCAGGATTGCTCAAGCATTTGAAGACTTCGGGCCGACTTTTCTCAGCGAAGGGAATCCTAGATGAGAATGATGAGTGGAGCCAACCAGACCCCTTCACTCGGTCGAAACCCCGACGCAGGACAACCTCTTTGAGCTCTACTCATGCAAAGCATGACATAGGAGAAAAAAATTATGTATGAATTATTTTCCTTAGGATTTTGAATGTACTCTTTTTTCCCTACTATTAATTAAATTATCTTCTTTACTTGTGTGTTTTTACTTTTTCTATCACTTTGTAGATTCTAGACTTGTTGCCCAATCCCCCTCTTCCCCCCCCCCCCCCCCCAACTGCAAAGGGGTACTATCTTTGACTTCTTCTTCCAAGTTATGAAAGAATGGTATCATAGGAACGAAGAATGGGTGTGCGAGAACCAAATCAAAGCTTCTCGATTCTGGTATAAGTCTATCCAACTTGAGGAAGAGCTTTGAGCTGCTTATAAGGATCTTAGCATATGGCACATTGGCCTTCATGAGAGATAAAAATAACTCCTCGATATGCTCAGCCGTTCGAAGGAGGAAATGGACCTCCTTGCCGCAGCTAAGGATAGGCTTTTGGAGGATTATAGCCTCCTCAAATCCTGGCACAATGAGGTCCTCGAAGAGGTCACCACCAAGGCCACTTTTGTTTTGATTCATGAATGCATCGTCGCTGATAAAGCCTTTAAGGCTTCCGAGGCAGCATTATCCTCTCAACCTAACAAAGCCATAGAGTATTATCACTACGAGGCCAAGATGCATCTAGATAATCTAGAACTGGTCTTTGCAACCCTTTGTATGGCCACTGCTAAGCTTCAAGAGTGGAAAGATCAAATTTGGGAGTACCGATCCCTAGTGCCAACTTTGGAGTGAGCCATTAAAGAGAATGAAGCGATTTGCGTGGTGGCATACAGGGATAAGAAGATGGCCAACAGGGACTACGAGGAATAATATTAAAATTACATAGCTTCTTCTAATAGTCTTTAGGTGTACGGCCTTCGGCTAGGGATAACCGAGGCGAACTTGATTGAGGATTTCGAAGCATTTCTACAAGATACCCTCAACATTATGGAGAGAATGCATATTATAGAGGACCCCAAGTACAACGAGGCCTATAAGAAGGCTAAAAGGTGGCTCAATGAACTGCAGAAGGAGACAAATAAGAATGAAGGGGTTTTGACCTCCCGTGCTGCTCCGAAAAAAGTGAGAACCTAGACCCCGCATAAGGTAATCCCCCTAGGACTTTCCACATGAGGGGGGTTCTGTCTTCACTCGTTTGAGCCAACCTTCTACCAACCCTGCTCAACAAGCTGATCCTGCCCAAGAAGCATCCTCGAGCTCTCGATCAGCAGCACCCAGGGCTCCCGTTCCAAAGGTTAATCAGACAGGCAATCAAGTTAGTGCCTCTGGTCGAGGGAGGGGTGGTCGTGCCCCGATCGGAGGGCCTTTCTCCAGTAGAGGGGGTGGTCTTGCAGCTAGCAGAAGCTGAGGGGCCCCCTCCAACTTTGGGGGTAAAAACACTGAAGGTGCTCCCTTACTGAAGAGATCTCAAGTTTATCTAGCGGACCTTCGAACCCTATTCTGGTGGCGGAAGCTGAGGACTTAGAAGAGGATTCTCCCATTCCTTATGATGGGTTTCCCCCTCCTTAGTTAAGATAGATAGGTGTTGTATGTTGTAACTTTATCTTTTTACATGTAAGCCATTATGACATTTTGTATAACTAAATAAAAACTTCTTGGCCCTTAACTTTTTGAGCAATTAAATTCTTCACAAGAGGATTAACCCTTCCATTCTAGTTAAGTATTGAAATATTTTCTTAGATTACAAGGTTTTTATCCTTGATGCTTACATATGTTAAGGGGATTTCGACCCCAAAGCGCTCGATAGGCCGTTGAGGCCCTCGACTTTTTGCAAGGTTTTTATCCTTAGCGCTTACATGTGTTAAGGGGATTTCGAACCCAAAGTGCTCGACATTCCGTGGAGGCCCTTTGATTTTTTCCAAGGTTTTTATCCTTGGCATTTACACTTTTTAAGGGGATTTTGACCCCAAAGCGCTCGATATGCCATGAAGGCCCTTCAATTTTTTGCAAGGTTTTTATCCTCGGCACTTACAAGCTTTAAGGGAATTTTGACCCTGAAGTGCTTAACAGGACATGAAGGCCTTTCAATTTTTTTCAAGTTTTATATCCTTGGTGCTTACACGCATTAAGGGGATTTTGACCCCGAAGCGCTCAACAAGCTGTGGAGGCTCTTCGATTTTTAGCAAGGTTTTTATCCTTGGCACTTACACGCGTTAAGGGGATTTCGACCCCAAAGCACTCTACAGGCCATGGAGGCCCTTCAATTTTTACAAGGTTGTTACCCATGGTGCTTACACGTGTTAAGGAGATTTCAACCCCAGAGCGCTAGACAAGACGTGGAGGCCATTTTATTTTTTGCAAGGTTCTTATCCTTGGCACTCATTGTGAAGGGGATTTCGACCCCGAGCGCTTAATAGGCTATGAAGGCCTTTCAATTTTTTAATGCTCCAATTTGAGGAGAGTGAGAAATTTTCATTTCCTCAAATTATGGTGTGTATTAGTTCTTTACAAGAAATAGGAACGATTAAAAGAAACATACTTCAATAGAAAGTTAACAAAAATAGGGAAACCCTATCGACTTACAACAAGATCTTCGTCGAAGGTACCCCTCGGCCTATAGCTACTTTAGGGCGAGCTATTCCTGGCCTTACCAAGTCTATTGAGATTTAGGAGATTAGTATTTACTATGGTTTGAAACATTCCATCTACATGGTACTGACTCACCCTGGGGATTTCTAGCACGTAGCTGCCTCCAGGGTAGGCTTCGATAACTCGGTAGGGTCCTTCCCAGTTTGCTGCTAATTTACCTTCTGGCTCCTTTCAGCTTTTTTTGTTCCTTCTCATTACGAGGTTCCCTGAGAAAACTGGATTTTTTGGCACCTCCTGTCATAAAACCGCCTGATCTTCTCCTTTACCTTAACTTTGTAAAGGGATGCCTTCTCTCTTTTTCCTTCGAGAAGGTCTAAGTCTAAGCGGCGCTGCTCATCATTGACCTCCTGGTTTTCATTGCTTATAGCAAATCTTCGGAAGGTGGGAAGCCTTATCTCCTTAGAGATTACAACCTCCAAACTGTAGACCAAACATACGAGGTTTCACCTGTGGCGGAGGATTCCATCATTCAAGACGACCAAAGCATGCTAGGTAATTCATTGATCCAACTCTCGCCTGCTCCTTCGAGCCTCACCCTGATACCGTTAACGATGGTTTGGTTCGTGATCTTTACCTGCCTGTTAGCTTGGCGGTGGAAAACATTGGTAACCTTTTGATAGATCTTGTATTCTTTACACCAACTCTAAAATGGGTCATTAATGAACTGGGCACAATTGTCAGTTATAATGGTTCAAGGGATCCCAAAATGACAGATGATATTTTTCCAGCGGAACCAGATCACCACCTTCCCCTTCATATCGGTTAAGGCTTCGGCCTTGACCCATTTTTTAAAGTAGTACATAGCCACAATCAGGTATCCAAAATGGCCTGGAGCTTCTGGGAAATGGCTCGAAAAACTGAACCCTAATTTTTCAAATGGCCTAGAGCTATTTATGTTCATCATTTCTTCTTGGGGGACATGGGTGATTGGTGCATGCCTTTGCCATTGATAGAAGTCTTGGATGCGCTTGTTAACCTTATCAAACATTTTGGGCCAATAGTATCCTGCTAGGAGGAGTTTCTTAGCTATCGACCGAGCCCCTTGGTGACTTCCGTAGGCCCGTTCGTGAGTCTCGTGGATTAGATAGTCTGCTTCGTGGGGGGCTATGCATCGAAGAAGCGGCTCCAGATGTCTCCATAGATAAAGCAAATATTCGTGGATCACATACTTGGGTGCTTTTAACCTAATTTTCCTTGTTTCGGTTGCACTTTCTGAAAGGGTACCATCTCAGAGATAGCTCATAATATGCATTTTCCACAAATATTCTTCCTCCACCATCATAATAGTTGTCTATTCTTTGAAGCTATGTTTTCTCAGCGTTTCCACCATTAAGTGCCCTTGAGATTGTGTATCCAAGTTCGACGAAGCCGACTTGCTCAGGGCATCAACCTTGTGGTTCTTTTCTCGAGGGACTTGTGTCAGGGTGTAATGGTGGAAATGTTCGAGGAGGGGCTTCACCACTTCTAAGAAACACTGCAAGCTTCTTTCCCTAGCCTCATATTCCCCCTTGTCTTGCAAGACCACGATTTGGGAATCACTAAAAATTTCCAGGCTTCGAACTCCCAGGTCTTAGGCTATTCGAAGGCCCATGATCAGTGCTTCATACTCTTCTTTGTTGTTTGTGGCCTTGAAGTCAAAGCACAGGGCATAGGGATAGTCTTTCTTATTGGGGCTTGTGAGATTGATGCCATCCCCGCTGCATCCAGAGTGTGATGATCCATCAACATATAGATGTCACATTTCTTCGGATTCTTTCTCATTTCCAACTACTATTGGTTCTGTATTTTCCACGATGAAATATGTTAAGGCTTGGATCTTGATGGATGCTCTTAGGTGGAACTGGATGCCGTGCTCACCTTGTTCGATTGCCCATTTCATCATTCATCCTGAGGACTCTGGCTTAAGGAGCACCTGCCTGATTGGATGGCTGGTGAGCAAGATGATCTTGTGGCATTGAAAGTATGACCAGAGCCGCCTCGCCGCATTGACTAGGGCCAATATTAACTTCTCAAGAACATTGTATCGAGTCTCTGTACCATGCAATGCCTTGCTTACGAAGTAGATGGGGTGTTGTGCCTTTTCCTTTTCCTTTACCGGAACCGCACTTATTGCTAAGGGGGACACCAAGATGTATAGGTATAAATATTCCTCCCCTCTTTGGTTTCATCAAGGTGGGCACGTTTTGTAAGAGTTCCTTCAAGTCTCAAAAGGTGTGGTCGCACTCCTTCGTTCATTCAAATGTTTTTGGCTTTTCGAAGCACGTCAAAAAATGGTAAATGTTTCTCAGCCCCTTTAGAAAGGAATTGACTGAGCGCAGCCAACGATCTTGTTAGCCTTTGAACGTCCTTAAACATTCGAGGGGGCTTCATGTTTATCAAAGCTTCTACTTTCTATGGGTTCACATTGATCCCTCTCTCTGAAACCATAAGTCCCAGGAATTTTCTGGCTCCAACTCTGATCACCCACTTAGCTGGGTTCAGCTTTAGATTGGCTTCTTGTAGCCTCTAGAAGGTTTCTTCGAGGTCCAGCAGGAATTGTTCATAGCCCTTGCTTTTGACTACCATATCATCTATGTATATTTCCACATTTCTGCCGATCTATTTTTCGAAGAGCTTGTTAACCATCCTTTGGTAAGTGGCTCCTGCATTCTTTACACCGAATGACATTTTCTTGTAGAAAAACGTCCCCATGTCTATTATAAATGACTCTTCTATTTATCCTCCTCCGCCGTGAGTATCTAGTGGTAGCCTTTATGGGCATCAAAGAAGGCTAGTACTTCATATCCTGTTATCGCTTCGAGCAGCACGTCAATAGAGGGTAATGAATAGCTATCTTTGGGGCAGCTTTTGTTGAGGTCCGTGAAGTTTATGCACATTCACCAAGCCTCATCGTGAATGGGAACCATCATAGGATTCGCTATCCATTCAATGTAAAACACTTCTTCGATGACCTCTGCTCGAAGAAGTTTCTGGACCTCCTCCTTTATTGCCTCCACCCTCTTGGGGGAAAATGACCTTTGTTTTCTATTTAATTGGCTTTTGGGAAAGATCCACATTCAATTTGTGGACCATCAGATGTTTGGGTACCCCTGTGAGATTGAATGTACTCCACAAAAATACGTCCACATAGCTATCCAGAAGGTTTTTTGGCCTTTCTTTTGTTGCAGGCGGTATCATTTTTACCACATTCACCATTCCTTGCACTCGAATGGCCATCGGCAAAGAGCTCTCAATAATAATTCTCTCTCTAGCTCTGGGGCGAAAAAAAGAAGAAAAAAGGCGCAGCCTTTCTTCCATCTTTTGGAAGCCGATTTCTTCAATTTCATTAACAATCCACCGATGAATTAT
Organism: Rubia yunnanensis; assembly: GCA_037428765.1. NCBI lineage: Eukaryota > Viridiplantae > Streptophyta > Magnoliopsida > Gentianales > Rubiaceae > Rubia > Rubia yunnanensis. Next base: position 95,517,297 of record CM075065.1, read on the forward strand.
AGTTTAACGGATTCTACTCTGGATTTCGCACAAAACTATATGCAATTCGTGGTGAGTTTTTGATCTAAATCGGCTTTGGAGTAGGGTTTGAATTCGGCAAAGAGGGTTCTTGGTGGATCTTGATCGTGATCTGGATTTGGAGTGTGGATTTGGTTTCGGATCAGGATTTGGGAGGGAGATCGCAATTGTTCATCACTTGAGTCCTAGTTCGAGAAGGAGTTTGATTAAAAAACTCAATCTTTCTTCGATTTGGATTGGGATTTGGTGTGTGCAAGGGAGTATAAAGGTTTTGATTATAATTTTCAGCACGAATTATAATCAAATTCCTACAACTTGGATCGGTTTTGGCACCAAGATTGGAGTTTGATCGGAATCCAACTTCGGACACAAGATTTGAGTTCGGTTTGCTTGGAGATCACGGTTTTCACGGTTTCCAGGTTTATTCGATCCATCTTCTTGAGTTTTGTTTGAATTTTGATTTGGAGCATGATTTTATGTATGTGTGCATCCGATCTAGTGCTTGCAAGATTTCAGTTTTAAGATCACCTCTTGATCCGATTTCTCTTAGGTTTTAAATCGGTTTTGATTCAAGTATTGTTCTTGCTTGTTTTCGAACTCGGTTTTCACATTGGTGGATTACGGTTTTGATTTCAAGCTTTTGGTGCATGTTTTGCATGTTCTTGAAGTTGTTTAGTGATTGGTGATTTCGGTTTTGTGTGAAGTTTGTTCTTGAAACCGATTAATCCTAGGGTTTTTCGATTTAGAGTGCAAGCTTTATTTATTGTTAGTGTGCTTTCGATTGGTGATTTTCCGATCGGTTTGTTTGTTTTCGTTTGTGATTTGGTTGTTTTGGTGAATCCGATCTGTTTTATCGGAATTCATCCATTACAATGGTGATGAATATAGGAAACAAATCGGGTGAAAGGAACAACAATGGTGATGGTATGGCCGATATGAATGTTAATCAGAGGAAGAATCAGCAAGTGCATCAAAGAGACTGGAATGATCCGAAATTAGAGAGGAGAAGGAGATGGGATGATCCTGAGATTCTAATGAATAAGTCGGACATCGAAGTTGTTGCAAACAATGGAGATAGTGTTGATTTTGTGCTCACTGATGAAGAGATTCATAAGGATCTACATAAGCCATTTTTCGGATTCTTGGGTGTGTTTCCGGGTTTCTTTCCAGGTATGTATGCCATTCGTACATTGTTGGTAGCAAAGTGGGAGGTGCAGTGTAATGTTCAGACTAAGCAGAATGGATACGTCATGTTCAAGTTCAACAGTGCAGAGGATAGAGACAAGGTGATGAATGGTCCTGACCATTATCTCCATGGAAAGAAGTTGTTCATGATGCTAGTCGATGAATCCGGGCAATATGATGCGACCATTCAGGCCACTAAACCAGTTTGGTTAAGGATGGAACACTTGCCAAAAGCATACTGGCATAAGAAGTCGTTAGAGAAAATTTCTACTTCTCTAGGAGAACCTATCCTTATGGACAATGGTACTCTTGAGTTAAGGGGCTATTATGCACGCCTCTTGGTATGGATTGATACATCAAGAAAGCTTAAGGAGGAGGTGACTTTTCGTATTCCATCTGGTGATTTGTTTGTGCAAAAAATCATCTACGATTATTGTAGGCCTTGGTGCACTAATTGTGGTGAAAACAATCATCTCATGGAAGAGTGTGATGACTATTGGAATGCCAAGGAGACACAACAAAAGAAATCTATGGCCGAGAGCAAAGTTGTGAAGGCGAAGGGCAAGAAAAATACGAGAACACGGTACAATGATCATGTTTGGGTTCGGAAAATGCAAGCTGAAACTATTGGAGTTAATCAGAACTCAAATTCGGTTGGAGGCAATGAGAATGTGACAATTGAGGATGCCTCTTCGGACAATGAGGAGGTAGAAAGGCAAAGGAAAGGGAAAGGAAAAGTGGTTGAAAGCATAGTAAAGAATATCGAGAGAGTTGGAAGTGCAAGAAAAGGGCCAGGAATATCGATTCGGGAAGAGCAGAATGATGATCATCGAGCCGTTGTTGCGCTGCCTGCAGCACCTACGCCCGTTGCTATAAGCACTGGCGCTGCAATCATGGGCGCTGGAATTCGTGGCGCGGGTGCAAAATCGAGACAAACAGCGCCTGGAGATGCTGGCGCTGGGCGCGGCGTTGGCACCAATTCTGCTCAAGCGCTGCCTGGAGCTGCTGGCGCTGGAAAACAAGCACAATTAGCGCGCGGTAGAAGCACTGAGCGTAAGCAGTCCAGCACTCGTTCGGCTATGGAACCCGATAAAAAACAGCAAGCGTTTGGAGATGATGATAATCCGGTTGAAGGGGCGGGAAAACTGCCTAAGCAGATGATTCATCCGGATGCTCGGGGCTCTAAAATACCAAGATTGCACAGGAGTAAGAGTAAGAGTAGACCTCCCTCCGCATCAGGGGTTTTGACTAGGTCTAGAAGCAAGAGTAGGACTCGATTAAATGAGCAAGGGAAGGGTATCCAGAAACCTTTTCAGTGAATGCTATCAGCTACAAGGAGTCATTCGGATAGTTCTGGAAGTAAATCGACTGAAGGCGGCGGTCCGAAGCCACAAGGGACCTCTGTTTCCCAATGAATACATCAGCAATGAATGTCAGGGGTCTATCGGCCCCTGTGAGAAGGAGGTGGGTGAAAAATATCATCTCCACGAATAGAATTGGTCTATGTGGTTTGTTGGAAACAAAAATGGAGGATAAGGTGTTGCGCATTTTTCTGAAAAGTTTTAAGGGATGGAAGTTTACGCACAATTTTGAACTGTGGCAGAACTCGAGGATATTAATCATCTGGGATCCGAAAGGCTTCTTGGTTGATGTTCTAGGGAAAACGCCGCAATGTATTCATCTCAAAGTTCGTAATCTTGTTTCTGGTATTGAGTTTTTCTGCACATTTGTGTATGGGCATAGTGAAGGACGTTTGGCGCGTTTACCACTATGGGAGGAGTTGAAGTCGTTTGGTGCTAGACTGAATGCGCCTTGGATGGTCCTTGGTGATTTTAATGCTATCCTTAGCGTTGAAGATCATTATGGGACTAATGTACCTAGTCTTTATCCGATGAGGGAATTTCAGGATGTTTGTGTAAAGTGTGGACTTAGGGATGCACCTGCCTTGGGAGAACATCTAACCTGGCATAGTGCGGATTGGAAGATTTGGAGGAAGCTGGATAGAGTACTATTGAATCACGGTTGGGATGAAGCTGCTTGTCATACAACCTTCTTACCAATCTCGGCTCAAGAGGTAATCGGCCATCTTGGTGTTTGGTCTGGCTCGGGAAAGTTCACTAGTGCAGCTTATCTTCATATGCATCGTCATAGATACCCGAATGTTTATGATGTTGGTCGATCAAGTGAAAGGGTATTCAACAGTATTTGGCGTGGGTTTGTTCCGCCGAAATTCTCATTCATCACTTGGTTGGCGGTCATTCAGAGACTTCATACGAAAGATAAGCATCGGATGGAGGAAGGGGATAGCATGGAGAAGATATGCTCTTTGTGCCACTTGGAAGAGGAGACAAATGAGCATTTGTTTTTCAAGTGTGAATTTTCTGAGGTTGTTTGGGGGCGTATTCGGACTTGGATTGGTTTAAGGAGACGAACTAATTCAATCCAAAGTTCCATGACTTGGGTGAAGAGGCAAGTAAAGGGCTCCAAGATGCGAAAGAAGTTTGGTATACTAGCCTTGATCACCACGGTTTATCGCCTTTGGAAGGAAAGGAACAATGTGGTTATGGATGGTGCTCAACCAAGTTCGGAAAGAGTGGTGAAAATCATCATGAAGGATTGCTACATGGTGATGAATAGGCTGTTTCCGGAGGAGCACTTGTTCAAAATGGAGAGGCTGTTTGGAGATTGAAGGGTGCTGGCAGCAACGTGCTATGTGCTTCACAATTCGGGTCAAGGTGCTTCATTCCTGGCACTGTGCTGGCGCCAGGCGTAGTGCTGGAAGCCGTTACGGCGAAGGGATGCAGGACGCCAGCAAGGGAGTTGGTTTTGGCGAGTGAAGGCTGGAAAGGTGTGTCACGGTTTGGCTATTCTGGCGCGGTTTTCAGTGATTGAAGATGCGGTTTTCAGCGCCGGGAGAGGCTATTTTGGGCTCGATGGTGTCCGGATTGGCCTATGGTTTTTCTTGGACTTCTTTTGGCACTTGCAGCTCGGCATTCAGGTGGAGGCAATAGGTTTTAGAGTAAGGCTTTCCGTCCTCTTACTCTTTCTCCTAAGCCTAGTTTTTACTATTGATTTGACGGTTATTTATGCGCTTTATGCTCGCGCTACACTTTGTGTTAAAATAGCATATAGCTGTCCATTTGCTCAAAATGGAGTGGGCGAGTACATACTCGCCACGCTTGGTGCACGCGGTAGAAGTGCATCCATTCTCACATCTTTCGGAAGTTGGTTTTATTGGGAGACACTAAGGTCCGAGGCACGGCCTCATTCATCTTGGCCCATACGATCAGCTTCGGCGCAAAAGGAGAATGTCAGAAGGCCAATAACATCCCTCTTTCTTCATCTAAGGGATGTATATGGTAGAAGCGGTTGTCCATTTGGTTCATCGGCTTCAAATTATATGCGACATCCAAGACCCGAGACACCCTCGGCTGCATTAGGACTTTCTTATTATCCGTTCTTGGTTCTTAGTCCCTTCAACAACGATCCAAATACTACAATACTTCAAGACCCGAGACCCTTCTCGGTTGCATTTTGTAATTGGATTGAAGAAGGCCCCATTTGTTAGGGGTAGAAGCGGATTTGTTTTTATGGGTAGTGAGTTTGTTCTCACCCCATCATTTGGGTTATAGCCTGTGTTTTTCCAGGTTGTTTTTGTGCTCCCTCTGCTCGGCTATCTTGCATTGGGTTGGTTGTTATTTTATTTGGACAAAAGGGGGGGGATAGTTGAGTGTTGTCTACTGGATTTACACTCTACTATTCCCCCCCCCCCCCTACCTCTTTCGGATCTTACTCCTTAGGTTTACTATGTGGCCTAGGGTTGGATTCTTTTGTATTTGGTGGGGTCCATTTAGGGCTCTACTGCAGGTTCCACCGTCTATACTATTTACCTATTTACGCGAATGGCCATCGGCTCCGTAACTGTGGGTTTGATTTCTCTATTTATCAAAGGCAACTTATCCTCCTTTTATCTTCTTTAAATCCTTTCTCCAAATAACTAGTGGCTACCAGTCAATCTCCCCTTATGACTGCTATCCCTATTTTGGTGGGGAACTTCATCGACAAGTAGTAAGAGGACCATATGGCTCACGCCTGGCACATCCAGGGCCATCCCAATCACATTATAGGGGGATACAACGTCAATTGCCATGACGTTGCAATCGATCAGGACCTCTTTTTCCCCATTGGCCACTTTTTCTAGGTTGGTTACGACCCCTAAGGGCAATACTGTTTTCCTAGTGAAATCAGATAATGGTGAGGTTGTTCTACTCAAATTTCACGCCATATTCCCAGTAGATCAAAACAATTTGCAAACATCACTTCCATTCCACTGCCATCATTTACGAACACCTTTTTAACATAAATGGTTGCTTGGATTACCATCAGGTCCGCATGGGGGGTCGGCTGGGCACTAGGTCTGCTTCCGAGAAAATTAGGGCTTCCTCTGCTCGAAATCATTTTTGGAGGGGTTCTCCGGGGGGTATATATCGGGATTGTGCTTTGATGATAGTTTTCAAAGACTGGTCACTCACCACCCCATTAATGAAATTGATCACACTGTTAACCCCCCCCCCCCCCCCCCTCACACACCTGAGCTTCGGCGTTAGGTATGCCATTTTCTCTTACTTGATTTCCAGCTTGCTCCCCATTGTTCCCTTGCTTCACTATATCACCTCGATTGGCTCCCTTCTTATAGGGTTTCCAGTGGCATTTTCCTTTTCCCTTCGAGAATCTTCTCCTCTCGATCTTTCGATGTAGTCCAGAGGCAAGTCTTCTCTTGTGCCCCTTTAAATTTCCTTCTTCAGGTGGATGCATTCGTTTGTATCATGGTCATGTTCTTTGTGGTGGTCACGGAATTTGGGCAACTCTCTTTTATTGAGGAAGTCTTTGCCGGGAGGGAGAGCTCGAAAAAAACCCTTATGGATGGAGTGCATTTTCACAAGGGTTTTGGTCAGGGGAACATAGCCTTCGAAGCCTTTGTTCAAAGCCTCCGGCCTTTTTGATCTTGACGACAAAGCTTTGGAGCCTTTTTTCACACCATTAGTCCCCCGCTCTTTTTCTCTCCATGGCCTCATCGATCTTGGAATATTGTTCCACGATCTCTTATAGTTGCTACAAGGTTTCTGGCTTCTTCGAGACTAACTTCTTGTACAAGTCGAGGTTGGACATTCCATTCATGTAGCCAAGGATCACTCCATCCTCAATTACACTGAGGCTCTCATCCACGTATCGATGATAGAATGCTTCCATCGATTCGCCAGGATTTTGGTTGCTTTAATAGAGCTCAATCAGGGTTTTTGTAAATATTTTCTTTTGGAAGAACTGTCCCAACATGGCCCTTCCAAAATCTTTTTATGAATGTAAAAATCCCTTGCCTGGTTTTTTAAAACCATTCTTGAGTCTTTCCTCAGAGGTAACTCCTTACCAGCTTACATGACATCCATTCATTGAAGTCCCTCAAATTCATCAGACAGAGAAAAGTTTGTTTGAACTCTCAGGGGTCCGAATCTCCACTGTACATGGAGAGCCCTTCGGTGGTTTCACATCGATGGGCCATCGAGTGGTCATGACTAAAGAACTGAAAGGGGAAGCTGTGACTTGATCCAAAGGCCCAATCAATCTGTCCAGCTCCCTTGCGATGGCATCGCTCGACTCACCTCCCATTCGTGGATCTCTATATTGATCTGGCCAAAATAAGCGTCGATACTGGGTCTCCCACCAGAAGAAGGAAATTGAAAGGTGCACAATAAAAAAAGAACTATTTTTCAGGTGCTGTCTCCGGTAGAGGCCATGAATGCATCCGGTTCTCATAACCTAGGCAACGTCCCATTGGCCAGGTCATCGAGTAAGGGATCGCCTGGTTCGAAATGTGAGGTGTCGGAATAGTGTGAAACCCCGAACATAACTAAACTAATAAATAAAATATACCTCTGATACAAATCAATTTATCTCAATTGAACCTTTTAATATCACTCCAATTGAAAAAAAAAAATTTACTTATGGATGTGTATTAATAAAACAAATTTTAAAAAAACAATTGAATAGAGATGAATGATGTACTATTTATAAAATATAAATTAGAAAAAAATTATTATTATGGATTAATCTAGATGTTAATCTCAGTTGATCATAGATGAAGTAAATTTGAATTAATAATTTTAATTATTAAAAAATATATAGTGAATATCAAACTATGATAAAAAAAATATTTGTGTTTATTATATGATTCATTTAAGAAAGAGAAAGTGAATAGTAACACACCGAATTAGAATAAGAAAGTGAGAAAAATAATTTGCACATTTAAAGGGTAATTATAATAATCAAGTAAGAAAGAAAATTGATTAAAATGGTATAATTTGGATTAGTTGTATAATCTCTACAATTAATACAACATCATCAAAAATTATATAGAATTCTAAAATATTATAATTTCAAGTGGAATCAATATTTTGGTCATTCCTTAACCATTTCAAATCATTAATAATGAGATGAAAAATAAATAAATATCGAATATATAAATCATATTAGTGAAATGAATAAGGCAAAAGGATAGAAAATATATATATATATATATATATATATATATATATATATATATATATATATATCGTATAGGAACACGTGCTTGCAAATAATACTCATGTTAATAGAGAAAGTCAAATAAAAACGGGAAGGAAATGATAAAAGAAAATACAACAAAAACTTTGGAGATAAGCTTAATAGAGTGTGTGTCCTAGTGGTCTACTATTGCCTAAGGAGAATAGGTTAATAGTCCTTATATTTTGCCTATATCTGGTCACTGAAAATCCTTTCTTTTCTGCATGAAGAAAAGGCTAGCAAGCCTTGTGGAAAGTTCTACGGGACAACCGTCCCATTTTTTTAAAAAACATAAAGGCATAAGCCTAAGGGTATGGGCAGTGGTAAAAATTATTAGGGGTCTCTTATCAATTAAATTTATTTTTTTTCTTTCATTTTATCTTAAGAGACCACTTAAGAGACAATTTTTTTTCTTCACAATGGCAAAAGATCAATCTTTACTATTCATAAACCCCACTTAATTTTCTCTATCCTACTCAATAATTTGATCATTAAATTTTATTTTAAATAAATTTGCCCACCCAAAATAAGTTGAATGTGAAATTTAATTAATTTTTTAATTTAAAATATAATTTTGTTTTTTTTCCAAAATATGTTAAATAATTTATTTTTCTCGTTCTTGTCAATATCATGCTTCGGTATTAATTTAAATTTTTTAAAATAAATTATTAAAACGAAATTAAAAATAATAATAATAAGATAATTCCATTTTTAAAAAATTATATAAAAAACAATAAAATTGCAAAAACCAATTATAACAACTATAAAAATTACAAAAAAAATACTAAATTCCTAATTTGAAAATGGACGATAATTCAGATTTTGCGAAGAATTTTCAATTTAAAAGAATTTGGAATTATCTTATCTTTGGCCTTCGACGTTCTTCGGAATAGGAATTTGGTAGAAGTATTGGAATTAAAAGTAGTGTGATAAAATGAGTTAAATCATCTATATTTATAGGCAAAAAGTGGAGGAAGATGGAATAAAAAATTAAATTGAAATTTTGAAAAAAAAAATTGGAAAAATTTTCCAAAAAATACGTTAGGGACACATGTCGCCACCAAAATGGGACACGTGTCCCATTCAAAATTCAAAAAAAGGCATTAGATGAGTGGGACACGTGTCGCCACCATAATGGGACACATGTCCCACTCAAAATTTAAAAAACATTAATGAATGGGACATGTGGCCCACTCAGAGGGCAACACATGTCCCGAATGGACAAAAAAATGGGTCATTAAAATGCGGCCCTCCCATGTGGCTTGGTAGTAAAAGACTTTTGAGTGGTCTCTTGTTAAGAGACCACTGTAGAGACCACCAAAGGTGAGAGGAGAGGAGAGCTCTGAGGCGAAAATAGGGCGCAGCCCTGCACTGTTCATCGTGTTAGGTTTTCGCCGGGTTCCTCTTCCACAACTCTTCTTCTCCTGCGAGGAGCCCGACATTAATGTTGGGCTCCTCGCTGGGAATCTCTGAATGTATAATAGGTTCTCCAATTTGAAGTATTTTTCATTCTCGGAAGTCATAAAAACTGGATCTGGGTTTCTCGCTAAAGTTTGTAGCTCGTAATTTTGGGTTGAAGACTTTGGGAAAAGAGTAGTTCGTAATTTTGGGAAAAGAGTTGGTTTTTACTCTTGATGGCTCCAAAACAAGGAGCATCCCAGAAAAGACGGTGATGGCTCCGGCGTACTCTGGAGGAGGCCGTGCTTCTTCGAACTTGGACGAAGATGACTTCCGACCGGGAACCCGACCCAGAACCAAACCCGCCGCCAACTTGGGTTGAAGACTCCGGTCCTAAATCTGGGTCACTGGAGACGAGAGCTTGGCGAACCTCATGTAAGTCTTGCTCCCTAAATCTGGTGTGGATTTGTATGATGAATTTTGTGCGGATTTTATTGTGCGAATTTCTACGGACTTTATTGGATGAATTTCTTGTGCGGATTTTCTGCGGATTTGTTTTGTGAATTTGTGAGGAGGAATTCTGTGGACGAACTTGAGAGAGAGAGGCTGTCTTCGATTTCATTTAATGCAATTTGTACAGAAATCTATTTGTGGTGAGGCCTCCTGTGGAAAGAAGTTCGTACGCTAAACCCGTGTGGATTGCTGTGGTACTCTGTTTTGAGAAGTTTTACTGGGAACAGGAGAAGCTTTGCATACTTAATTTTGTAGAGTGCGTGGATTGTCGTCGCATGCTGGGATGGTTTTAGTAGGAAGAATTGGGCTGTTTATGAGAATCTGTGTGGGTTAGTGGCCTGTAAATATGATGTTCATAGGAGATTAATATTAATGAAGGGTCTCAGGCATGGAAATTGTTAGCACATGGGTCAGTTCTAATCGATTCGGGTAAACTTGTGCTCAAACCTCGAGCCCGACCGGCCTAGCTTGTGTCCAAACCCCGGCCTTGTCCCCCGGCCTTGCTAGTGCCTAAATCCCGGTCACCTTCCGGCCTTGCTTGTGTTCAAAACCTGGGCAACCTCCGGCCTTGCAAGTGATCAAAACCCGGCCTGCCCATTCGGCCTTACTCCCGGTAATCCACCCAGCCTTGCTCGTGCTCAGAACCCGGAAAATGCTCGACCTTGTTTACTTGATTTAAATTGGAGATTAGACCAACAGGCTACCCTAACTGATTTAGGTGAACTTGTGTTCAAACCTTGGGCACCCGACCGGCCTAGCTCGTGTTCATATCCAAAACTGGCCATCCGGCCTTGCTAGTGCTCAGAACCCGGCCACCTTTCGGCCAAGCGTGTGTTCAAATTCTGGGAAACCTCCGGCCTCGCAAGTGAACAGAACCTGGTACCTTTCCCAGCCTTTATTGTGCTCAGAACCCGGTAAACTCTCAGCCTCGCTTGTGTACACAACCCGGACACCGCCCGGCCTTGTTTTACCTGAACTAGTTGGTACTTAGATGCTCTATGCCGAAAACACGGATTTAAATTTTCTCACTCATGAACATTCATACGGTGATCTTCATTCTGGGCTCACTGGAAAGCTATGGGTGGAGGAGGCACATACTTTGGGGCTATTCGGATTCATCATAGATGTTATGAGATGTTTCACTGTGTGATGGTTGGACCTATCCATTTGGCTGCCATGGTGGATCGTTTTAATCGGAATCATCAAGAGTGGTATTCCCAATTTGTTGGCCTTGCTCCTCAGTTTCATAAGAATCCCCGGAAGAAGAGGAATGGAAGTGCAGATTCTCGTAATTGGTGGTTCTCTCAATTTTACCCAGTTTTTGGTGACTCAACAGTACCGGAAAATACGGTCCGGTAATGTTGGATATTCGAGTGCTCAAGGCATACAAGTGTTGGTGGTACTCGAAAACTCGAGGGGGTCATTCGAGTGTTGGAAGCTTTCAAGTGCTCATGGGGGGCATTCGAGGGCTGAAGGTGTTCTAGTGCTCTGTCCTCGAGGTGGTGCTGGTGGTGCTCGAGTTCTCGAGGGGGAAATTCGAGTGTTGGAAGCTTTCAAGTGCGCCGGGGGGGCATTCAAGGGCTGAAGGTGTTCGAGTGCTTTGTCCTCGAGGTGGTGCTGGTGGTGCTCGAGTACTCGAGGTGGCCATTTGAGTGTTGTAAGCTTCCGAGTGCTCGTGGGGGCATTCGAGGGCTGAAGGTGTTTGAGTGCTCTATCCTCGAGGGGGGACTCATAAAGTACCCTCGAGGGATGGCTACTGCTCAAAAAAATTGTAGCAACTTCTCTCCATATGGCTGAAAGTATTTCCCACGGTAGCAGCATGGCCATGTAGGTAGGGTAGGGGGTAAATTAATTTTGCGTACGCATATTAATTAACCCCTTGCTAGGTATCACTTGGAATTAACGGTTGTGCTATTTGCATGTGCTGCACTGAAAAGTGTAAAATGGCATCAGGCTGTCCATTTGCCTAAAATGGAAAGAACGGTTACAAAACTGTTGCGCGGGGCGTGCGCGGTAGAAGTCATGCCCGGTCTCTTATGCCTAGGAGGTCTATCTGCGGGGAACACTTGAGAGCACAACGGACTACGGTCAAACTGCTCCCAACCCTACAGAGAAAACCTCGGCCCTTATCCAGAGACCGTGATCGAAGGCCAATAACACCTCTTTATCTTCAACTTAGAGGTGTACATGGTAGAAGCGGTGTGCAAGCCTTTTTAGGATGACAGATCATACTACTTCATTCTTTGGAAGACCGAGACCACTCTCGAATTTGAAGACACCCGTGGGGAGAAAACCACGGCGCAAAATCCGGTTCACACCACCGGTAGCATGGATGTAAAATGGAGCGAGAAGGCAAGTGAGTTTGTTCTCATGCCCATCTGTTTTTCAGGGATGGCTTATACAGGCCCCGGTCACCACGAAGGGACTTTGTTGAAGGGATGGCTCATACAGGCCCCAGTCATCACGACGGGTTGTAATATTTTCCATGGATGGTTTCCACAGGCCCCGGTCATCACGACGGGACTAGCTTCTTTTGGTCACCTGGTTATAACATTTAGATCAAGGATAGTATTTTAAGTAACACGTATTAACGGAGTGGGCTAATGTTCCCACTCCCGTACACTCCCATGGAATTTTTTTGGGCCACCTGATTGTACCGTCTAGATCAGGGGTAGTTCAGTAGGTTTCACTGTATCACGGGAGCGGGACAATGTTCCCACTCCCGTAGACTCTCACGATTTCTTTTTATTTACCATTACCTTCAAATCTAGAGACCACCACTGTAATAATTTTTTGTCTCTAGAGCAGTCTTTTAATTTTCACAGATCACCACTGCACATGCCCTAATCATTAGGAAACCCATTCAAAGGAAGACAAGTGCATGAAAACGTGGTATTTCTAAATTATGCCTCTTAAATGAAGGATCGGGCCTCATCTGGTTACTATATAAAAGGAATACTTGGAAACGGCACGCTTGTGTCAACCGTCGTCAGGGGCATAGTGGTCATTTCCCTGTAAAGCCGAACGTGTGCCCTTCTATGTGCTCTCAAGTGGCCACCCAAAACGACGTCGTTTTGGGCACCACTTTTATCCTTTTGTACATCCCATTTGTCAAAAGTTGTCGCGCCTCCATGTGCGGCTGCATGTGCTGCCAGGTGACCGACAAAAATGACATCATTTTGGGCACCCCTTCGAGGGGTCCAGCTCTCAGCCCTCGAAGGGATGGACTCTTCTATCCTCAAAGGGGTCTAGCTCTCAACCCTCGAAAGGATAGAGTCTTCAGTCCTCGAAGGGGTCTAGCTCTCACCCCTCGAAGGGGTCCAGCTGTCAGCCCCCGGAAGGATGGAACCTCAGTCCTCGAAGGGGTCGAGATCTCAGCCCTCGAAGGGGTCGAGATCTGAGCTCTCGAAGGGATGGACTCTTAGCCCTCGAAGGGGTCCAGGTCTCAGGCCTCAAAGAGATGGAGGCTTCTATCCTCGAAGGGATCCAGCTCTCAGCCCTCGCAGGGGTCTAGCTTTCAGCCCTCGAAAGGAAGGGGTCTAGATCTCACCCCTCGAAGGGGTCTAGCTCCCAGCCCTCGAAGGGGTCTAGCTCCCACCCCTCGAGGGGTCCAGCTCTCAGCCCTCAAAGGGGTCTAGCTCTCAGCCCTCGAAGGAAGGGACACTCAGACCTCGAAGGGGTCCAGCTCTTAGCCCTCGAAGGGGTCCAGCTCTCAGCCCCCGAAGGGATGGAACCTTAGTCCTCGAAGGGGTCGAGATCTCAGCCCTCAAAGGGATGGACTCTTAGTCCTCGAAAGGGTCCATCTCTCAGTCTTCGAAGGGATGAAGGCACCTATCCTCGAAGGGGTCCAGCTCTCAGCCCTCGAAGGGATGGACTCTCAGCCCTCGAAGGGGTCCATCTCTCAGCCGTCGAAGGGGTCGAGATCTCAGCCCTCGAAGGGAGGAACTCTCAGCCCTCGACGGGGTCCAGCTCTCAGCCTTCGAAGGGATGGACTCTCAGCCCTCGAAGGGATGAACTCTTCTATCCTCAAAGGGGTCTAGCTCCAGCCCTCAAAGAGGTCCAATTCTCACCCCTTGAAGCAATAGACTCTAAGTCCTCGAAGGGATGGACTCTTCTATCCTCGAAGGGGTCCAGCTCTCAGCCCTCGAACGGATAAACTCTTCCATCCTCGAAGGGGTTCATCTATCAACCCTCGAAGGGATGGACTCTTCTATCCTCGAAGGGGTCTAGTCTCAGCTCTCGAAGAGATGGACTCTCAGCCCTCGAAGGAGTCTAGCTCTCAGCCCTCGAAGGAATGGACTCTCAGTCCTCGAAGGGGTTGAGATCTCATCCCTCGAAGGGATGGGCTCTTAGGCCTCGATGGGGTCCAGGTCTCAGCTCTCGAAGGGATGGACTCTCAGTCCTTGAAGGGGTCGAGATCTCAGCTCTCGAAGTGATAGACTCTTAGTCCTCGAAGGGGTCGAGCTCTCAGTCCTCTAAGGGATGGACTCTTCTATCCTCGAAGGGGTCCAGCTCTCAGCCCTCAAAAGGAATGATTCTTCTCTCCTCGAAGGATTCTAGCTCTCAGCCCTCGAAGAGATGGACTATCAGTCCTCGAAGGGTTCCAGCTCTCAGCCCTTGAAGGGATGGACTCTTCTATCCTCGAAGAGGTCCATCTCTCAGCCCTCGAAAGGATGGAGTCTTTAGTCCTCGAAGGGGTCTAGCTTTCATCCCTCAAAGGGGTCTAGCTCTCAGCCCTTGAAGGGGTCGACCTCTAGGCCCTCGAAAGGATGGAGTCTTCTATGCTTAAAGGGGTCAAGTTCAAGGCTCTCAAATGGATGTAGGCTTCTGTCCTCGAAGGGATTGATTCTTCATTCCTTGAAGGAATGAAGTCTTCTATCCTCAAAGGGGTCCAGATCTCAGCCCTCGAAAGGATAGAGTCCTCTGTCCTCAAAGGGGTCGAGCTCTCAACCCTCAAAGGGATGGAGTATTCATCCCTAAAAGAGGTGAAGCTCCCAGCCCTTGAAGGGGTCGAGATCTCAGCCCTCGAAGGGATGGACTCTTAGTCCTCGAAGGGGTCCAGCTCTCAATCCTCGAAGGGATGGAGGCTTCTATCCTTAAAAAAGTGCAACTCTCAGCCCTCGAAGGGGTCTAGCTCTCAGTCCTCGAAGGGATGGAGGCTTCTATCCTCGAAGGGGTCCAGCTCTCAGCCCTCAAAGCGATGGAGTCATCATCTCTAAAAGAGGTGGAGCTCCCAGCCCTCGAAGGGGTCAAGATCTCAGCCCTTGAAGGAATGGACTCTTAGTCCTCGAAGGGGTACAGCTCTCAATCCTCGAAGGGATCGAGGCTTCTATCCTCAAAAATGTACAGCTCTCAGCCCTCGAAGGGGTCTAGCTCTCAATTATCAAAGGGATAGAGGCTTCTATTCCCGAAGGAGTGCAGCTCTCAGCCCTTGAAGGGGTCTAGCTCTCAGCCCTCGAAGGGGTCTAGCTCTCAACCTTCGAAGGGGTCTATCTCTTAGTCGTCGAAGGGGTCGAGATCTCAGCCTCGGAGAGAGAAACTCTCAGCCCTTGAAGGGGCTTAGCTCCCAGCCCTCAAGGGGTTCAGCTCTCAGCCCTCGAGGGGTGTAGCTCTTAGCCCCCAAGGGGTCCAGCTCTCAGCCCTCGAAGGGATCTAGCTCTCAGCCCTCGAAGGGGTCTAGCTATCAGCCCTCGAAGGGAAGGACTCTTCTATCCTCAAAGGAGTCTAGCTCTCAGCCCTTGATAGGATGGACTCTTAGTCCTCGAAGGGGTCTAGCTCTCAACCCTCGAGGGGTCTAGCTCTCAGCCCTCGAAGAGGTCAAGCTCTCAGCCCTCGAAGGGTCCAGCTCTTAGCCCTCGAAGGGATGGACTCTTAGTCCTCGAAGGGGTCTAGCTCTCAGCCCTCGAGGGGTCCATCTCTCAGCCCTCGAAGGGGTCCAGCTCTTATCCTCGAGGGGTCTAGCTCTCAGCCCTCGAAGGGATCAAGCTCTCATCCCTCGAAGGGGCCCAGCTCTCAGGCCTTGAAGGGGTCCAGCTCTCAGCCCTCAAAGGGATGGACTCTCAACCCTCGAAGGGATCTAGCTCTCAGCCCTCGAAGGGCTGGACTCTTCTATCCTCAAAGGGGTCCAGCTCTCAGCCCTCGAAGTGATGGAGTTATCATCCCTCGAAGGGGTGGAGCTTCCAGCCCTCGAAGGGATGGACTATTCAGTCCTCGAAGGGATGGAGACTTCTTTCCTCGAAGGGGTCCAGCTCTCAGCCCTCGAAAGGGTCAAGCTCTTAGCCTTCGAAAGAATGGGCTCTTCTATTACATGTATAATTGGTACATTTATAGCTTAAATTATAGCTCTTTTATCATTCCGATAGAATTTCTATAATTTGTTATCAAGCTCATCACACAACGCGCGGTGTAACCAAACTAGTATATAGATAAGCTTTAGTTTTCTTTTTAATACAAAAAAGAGAGAAGCTTTAGTTGTATCTTCTTGAAACAACAACAATTAACATAATACCTTTCCTGGGAGTATATGTCTTCAGGGTTGGGGTTGGGATTGGGGTTGGTTCTTCTGATTAAATTCTGAAGAAATCAAACCCAATTATATATAAGAGGTGGAAATTTAAGTGTTCAGATTAGTTTATGATGGAGTTGTGGTATATTCAATTGAATTTGCAATTTGTTAAGGTGAGTGTTTGCATCGCCCTAACACGAATTGAATTAAAATAATTTTATATATACATATATATATTATGCCTGTTAAATTTAAATATGTTAGTTTAGAATATGTATATATATATATTATGCTTGTTATATTTGAATATGTTATTTTAGAATTTTATATGTATTATTTTATGTTTGTTAAATTTAAATGTGTTAGTTTAGAATTTTATACGTATTATTTTAAGCATGTTATATTTAAATGTGTTAATTTAGAATTTATATGTTATATAAAATGGTTAAAATATTATGTTCTATTCATGTTTATTATTTGGCTTCATACCAATTAAACACGGTGTGTACTTTATCACACTATGCTTAATTATTGTGAAACTGAGTGCATTAACTGCTCTGATATTTTATGTGGATGGTCGGCTTGTACTTTATCTTGTCGTGTCAAACTTGGATTATGTGCTACCTGATTGCTTGTCTGTGCTTTTCGGGGTCCCCGACGCAATTGTAGTTCGGTCGAAGTCGGCGGGGAACGGTATAGACCAGACCATCTTATTAGACTGGCTACACGTGGAGTTTCTAGTATGCTAGCATAACCATCTGGATCTGATATGAGCTCGTAATTGAATATCTAATTGGGCGTGGTTCGCGAGAACAAATTCTTGATTGGTAGCCTTCAGGCACTACTGAAAAGGTTATGCCTTGTTAGTTAGTCAGAGTTGCATATAGGCACTTGACTGTAACTTGGCATTAACCATCCGTATCCTTTTACTGTGTGCTAGGATTTATGTGGCTATTTGTTTTAAGTGATCACTAAAACTCAACTTGGTAAATATTGGCGATGGAACCTCACTAAGCAAGGAGCTTACCCTAGTCTAATGAACCCCCAGCATGTGTAAGCTAAGCAAAGAGTGAGAGCTCGTGCATGAAGCATTTACTTCATTTGGGATAGGATCCTGGTGAGCTTTTGAATCTAGAAACTAATTTAAACTTTCTATTGTTAAACCATGTAAAACACTTATTATAAGACTTTCATTGTAGTAGTAAGCTAGGTGATAGCGGGCGGTCGTCGCACCCCTATGCAAAAGATAATTTGTAAGCCCTTTTTGCTTACTTTCTACAACTAGGTAGATAGCGGCAAATCGGGGTCGTCCAAGGAGAAGAGGGATCTTCATAAGCGCTTAAGCACAAATGGTTAATATTATGCTAGGATAAAATATATACACACACATAAAAGCAAGTAAAATGGGGGGGGGGGGGTTGGTTGGTTTGTTTTCCTAAGTTACGAAAGTAAAAAGACAAGATAACTAGCAAGGTCAAATGACTATGCTAATCATCAAACAAAACTAAGAAAAGGGGTTTTAAAACTACAAAGATAAACAGCCTTGGGGGCAAGGGATATCCACTTCCAAATCTAATGTAGGTCATTGAATCATTCACTCATTCTATCATATAGCATTACATGACTCAACATCAACATACCCATCTAGCAAGAATCACAACACGTTATGCACAAGAAGTTCTAAGTTCACGGTCATAGATTTTCATGAAAAGGAGCTACGGAATTCGTCACGTTCCTAACGCCTAACCAATTCAATCATACAAGCACTCCCTATGCTCAAGCAACTCATGGCACAAATGAAGTGAAACACACCATTTAGAATACACAAATGCTAAATAACAAATGCTTCAAGGATGAATTAAAATCATCTATTCAATACTTCAACTACTTGTTGTGGAGACTAAACTCCTATCCTTCTTAGTTCGTAGTTTGCAAGAGTGAGTTCGACATCTCTCGTCAAACCTCACCAATGACTCCCGTTGTCGCGACCACGACTCAAGGTATCCCATTGGTGGCATTTAATCACAAAGAACCAACAAGCTTGGAAATGCTTATGACCACTACACCGTGACTAAGCATTTAACCAATTCATGAAATTACACGATATTGGATGAACGTGCAACGCACATTCATCCAAGAGCATATAACTCTCTCGCTTGCTACACAAACGAACATGACGAAGAGTTCAACATCAATCACATTCATCTAGCACATTATCAATCCATCAACACAATCAAAAGCTCTAAATCATACTCATACATTCCTAACAAGAAAGGGGGGAAATCAACCCAAATCCCCCAAACCCTAGCTAGCAATTCATACAAGTATTTCATATGCTCAAGCTTTCAACAACATCAATGAAATCAACAATTAACATTCAAAGCACACTAAATGCACAATAGCAAAAACACCAAATAGATAGATAAAATGAGTTCTTACTACATAGATATGGAAGCTTCAATCCTTGCTCCCAAGTACAATAACTACTCTAGAATAACAAAAGACATAGAAACTAAGAAAAGAAGAAGAGAAAAACTAGGGTTTTGGCCCAAGAACAGGGGCCAAAATGTTGTGGAAAGAAGGGGGTGAAGAGGTATTTATAGGGGAAGAAAAAGGGGAGAAAAATGCTGCTGCAGGGCTGACTGGACGCTGTCGTCGCGACTCGCGACGAGCTTCATCGTGAGTCGCGACCAAATCAGTAACTCCAGCCCTGGTTTGTTTTGCTTCCTCCGGGTGAACCGTTGATCCGTTTCGGGAGTTCTTGTAGTCGATTTTATAGTGCTCGAGAAGAGGAATCCAATGGTGCCACTCTTGAAGGCTGATTATTCTCAGAAAATTCTGAGAACCCTGGATCATCATTCATCCGTTGCTTTGTTCTCCTTTCTTCACCTCTTCACTTCTTCAAATCTTCACAAAGCTCAAATGTAAGTCTTCAAATCTTCAAAGATATCTTTCAAAGTCTTCAAATCTTCAAAGTCTTCAAACAAATTACCTTGTCACACAAAACATCTAAAAAGTGATAAAAACACCAAAGTTGCTTTTATCGCTCCTTAAATGATTTCAAGGCAAAATGCCACATTCAGAGCACAAAATTGTCCAAAACCTAATCCTAAAAACCCTAAAATATCCGCATAAAATGGCCACATCACTAGGTTTTGAATTCTAAAATCGCTTCTGTATAATCTGTATTGCTCGTTACTGCATGTAAGTAATCTGACCTATTGGATTCTCGGTAGCACGCCCGGGTGTGACCCGTTACTTGCGTTGAGCAGGTAGGTCGCAGATCTGAGGTGTTACAGATGTGGTATCGGAGCTTCCTCAAATCAAGTTAAGGAAAATCAAAACTTAACTTAATAAAAAACTTCACATTTACTTAACACTTACAAATATTAGATTTTGAGACATGGTTGAACCTTGTCTACAAAACTAACAATTTATTGATGTCACTGTCTAATAGGGAAATAAATAATTCATTAAATTTAATTTGAAATACAGAAGTCTATGATGATTGTGAAAAATAAAAAAGCAATACATGAATCCAACCATTACTAAAGTGTAACAAAATTCTTCCGGCGTAATATCTCCGGTGAGAATACTAACATGTAATACAACGATAATTACGGCAGCAAAGACTAACATTAGTCTCGACATGTTATCGGAAAATTGAGAGAAGATATGGTGAGAAGGATATGAGATAGAAGAGAAAATGTGGTTTTGAATATTTAAATAAATTCGTATTTATACTGTAAAATATAGCCGTTTATAGTTGTTGTATTAAAGTTGGGAATTTAGCCGTTTATAGTCGGTATAGTACCACTAGGTATATATTGACTAATTATAATGAAATGCTAAGAGTAGAAGCAATTTAATGTCATCAAATAAGATATAAAAACACATAGTAGAGAAATAAGAATAGTGTCATCGATATTTACTTCTTTTGAACTTTCAAATACTTTCTAAATTTAAAATAAAAGTGTCCTCCTAAATAGTTTTAAAGAAAATTTAAATCTCAACAAAGAAGGTTCCGTTAAGAGGATATTGGATTAAAGCATGTATTTATAAATTTATACTAAAAATAAAAAAATGGAAAAACTGATTAGGCATCCTTTCCACTTAACTTGAGAAACAATTTGAATCACTTGGGAATGGCCAGCCCAGAGTTTGAATCAGGTTCTCAGTTTAATTAGAAAGGTCCCTAAATAATAATAATAAAATTTTAAACCCCAAACGGATAATAAAGTACTAGTCACCACACAAAACTTCATAACCTATGCAACAATATTAGGCTGTTAAATGTAATCAAGATAAACCCATATAAAACTTAACTAAATTATCAAACAAGTATCATACCCTAATTGGGCAGGGTAGACCTTGGTTAGGGAACGAGAAACCTTAATCCCTAAATATTTATCATAGAGAATCAATAACAGATATGCTGACGAAAAGGAGGTTAGAACTGGCGCAATTAACATAGAACACAATTAAATAAGGAATACCAAGACACAGGAACTAGAGCTGCAAGATGTAGAACGTAGGAGTTGACTCAGACTCAAGGTGGCATTTGAGTCCTACATAGGCTGCATACGCAGATAGCAGAATTCGTAAGGGGACCTGAGAAAGGTTGGGGTCATATAGATAAAACTCTAGTGACAATCAATCAAAGTATTTATGTACCTCGGTGATATGAATCTCCTTGTGAAGACTCACGATTGCGGAATTAATATCTTTGATCTAGTGAAGGGATCTGCAAACCCTCACTATCTCACACGAAATTCAGGTGTCTGGCCCTCGGGGTACGCCTAATTTCGACTTGCTCTCTAACTAGATTCTAAACTAGCCCTTAGGATCAGATTACAAGGTTTATTGATACTTAACTAGCCCTCGAGGTTAAGCAACAATGAAATAGCTTGCAAGCAAAGAGTATGAACTCAAAAAGTTGTATATTTGATTGATAAAAGTGTGTAGTAAAATCATGAATGACCTCCCCTATTTTTAGGGTACAATTCGGCCAGTACAAATAAAAACTGGAATAACTTATAGAAGCTGTAAGAAGCTAAAAGCATATCTAACTAAAATACCTAAAATAAATGGATATTGCCTTATCTAATCTTATCTAATCTAATTCTAATCAAATCAGAACTAAATATTCTAAACCCCAATTAAAATATACCAAAACTCTTCTAAGCCAACATGGCTGAGTTAATGGGTCTTATTCTAAAATAAAATAAATTACAAATGATCACACTATCTCATTAAAAAATCCAGTGGGAAAAATAGTATAGTGTTATCATCCTAAAAACCCTAATTTAATAAATAAGTTTAGAAACCCTGATTCGTATCATTCCCTCCGAGGTCAAAAATTTTTGTCCTCGAAACGTGAACGATCTTCAAAAATAAATGGATACAAACATCCCACGTCATCCTTGAAAAATCTTACTAATAAATGGTGACTGGACGTTGACTAGGCAGTGACTTGAATGTTGAAGTGGCCTGACTTGTGAGATAAGGAGAACTGACGAGAACTCGTGATAAATTCAATATATCACGATAAAATGATCAGCTCATGAGATGAGGGTATAAACCACGATATGGGCCTTGGAGTTGCGCGGGTGTTACGCGCGCGCCTTCAACTGGCTTGTGCGTGGGCTTCCCTCGCTAATGTGGGTGCTCACGCTTGCTAGACACGCGTCGTCTTCTTCTTCGGTTTGCCTGTCTTCTGCACTAAACCTACGTTGCCGACGATCGAAGAGCACTGAAATGGCGAGGAGTCTCAGCTTTAGAGAACCAAGCGTGGAGATGTGAGCTCACCGGAAAAAGAAAATATGAGGATTCACCGAGATTTGTTGGAGGTGTGTATCGATGCAATCGGCGACGATCAAGTCCAGCGGCGATTGGAGTTACTGTGGAGGGAGAGCAGAACAGAAGTCGTTCGGAGGGGCTGATCGGCAAGAGTTGGAGAAGAAAAAAGTCCAATTCGGAGAAGAAGACCCAAATCTGGAAGTTTGCAGGGAACGATCGGGGTCGCTAACACCGAAAAGATGGGTTTACGATCGGTGGTAGAAGTTGAACAGAGGCAGGCGATGGTTGCGGATGAAGCTGAGCGGTGGAAGCGGCGAGATGAACGGGGCCGCCGGAGATGAGGTTTACCGGCGGCGGTGAAGATGACTAGCGGCGGAAGCTGTCTGATGATTTTTAAAAAAAATAAATTCAAACAAAACTTGAAACTCCTATTGATATGAATCTCCTATTGGTACCAGAATTCTTTCACTTTGCTCTGATACCAACTGATATGAATCTCCTTGCGAAAACTCACGATTGCGGAGTCAATATCTTTGATCTAGTGAAGGGATCTTCAAACCCTTACTATCTCGCACGAAATTCAGGTGTCTATCCCTCAGGGTACGCCTAATCTCGACTTGCTCTCTAACTAGATTCTGACCTAGCCCTCAAGATCAGATTACAAGGTTTATTGATACTTAACTAGCCTTCGGGGTTAAGCAACAATGGAATAGCCCGCAAGCAAAGGGTAGGAACTCAAAAGGTTGTATCTTTTATTGATAAAAGTGTGTAATAAAATCATGAATGACCTCCCCTATTTATAGGGTATAATTCGGCCAATACAAATAGAAACTAGAATAGCTTATGGCAGATTTAAGAAGCTAAAATCATATCTAACTAGAATACCTAATATAAATGGATATTGTCTTATCTAATCTTACCAAATCGAAATCTAATCAAATCAGAACTAAATATTCGAAACCCTAACTAAAATATACCAAAACTCTTCTAAGCCAACATAGCTGAGTTAATGGGTCTTATTCTAAAATAAAATAAATTACAAATTATTACACTATCTCGTTAAAAAATCCAGTGGGAAAAATAGTATAGTGTTATCATCCTAAAAATCCTAATTTAATAAATGAATTTAGAAACCCTGATTCGTATCAGGTTTTTGGTTTATTCGGTTTGGATTAATCATTTTTACCCCTAAAAAAATTCAAACCCAAAACTGATCCGATTAACCCAAATTATCCGAATCGAATTTGGAAGTCGGTTTCGATTTGAAACCAAATTCAACCCAAATAAACTGAATTGACTGTAAATTTTTTAAAATAATTACTAAAATCATATAGTTTAACTTAAAATTAAATAAAAATATGTATCTAATTTCTACATCATCAAAATCAAATTTTCAAAATAAAAATCCAACTAGTAAAATACAAATTCAACCATAACAATTTTAACATTACATTTAAGATTAAAGAAAAATAGAATGTTTTAATAATAATCATCAAATCCTTCACATTCTTCAAACTTTTAACCACTCCACATTCACATTCACCTTCAAGCACTCCACAAACTTACTTAGCATTTAGAGTTTGGGGATAGCTTTTTAAATTTAAACATTGGTCCTCCAACTTAAATTTATTTATAAATTTAATTTTATTATTTTAAAATTTAATTATTATTATATATATTTAACTAATTTAATTAATTACAATTCTGTATTCGGTTTGGATTTCGATTTGAGTTTTAATATCCAAAAACCGATCCAAAAACCATATTCAGAATTTGGTTTATTCAATTCAAAATGTGAAAAACATATATTAAATTTGGTTCGAATTATTCAAATTTAGATAATTTAACTTTTAGTTCGATTTTTTTTTTTTTTTTGCCTATCCATAATTCATTCGGGGTTGAATAAGATGGTAACTAGTGCAAGTTGAAAGGCTACTCCATCGCTCGGAGGTTTTGACCATTTAAAGCCCAGCCCACTTTAAAATGTAACTTGTTTAGAATATAGTACTCCCTACTATGTAATGCAAATCTTAGTGCAAGTTGAAAGGCTACTCCATGGCTCGGAGGTTTTGACCATTTAAAGCCGAGCCCACTTTAAAATGTCAATTGTCTAGAATATAGTACTCCCTGCTATGTGATGCTATTTGCCTTTAAAAAAAATAGGCAAAATATTGGGAAAGACTTTGCATAAAGACCGTTTTTTAATAAGTTTATAAAAAAATATAGTTTAATTAAAATAATAAAAGATAAAAGATTTTAATTGCAATATTATAAATTTATTATGCAATGTGTAGTAGTTAGAAAATTTATAATTCGATTCATACAACCCAAAAATTTTATATTCATTTTTTTTCTGATTTGAAATTTAAACCTTCATTTTTTCATAATTTTTGAAAAAAAGTATGATTAATTTAACATTTATTTTTTGTCATAAATCTGGCTTGAATTTTTTATACAAAAGAGTGCTACAGGTGCATCATACCAATAGGCCGAAATATAATACAAATTTGAATAACACGCATATTGAGGTAGATCAGGTTGACAACTTACAAGTTAATACTCGCCGTGTCACAATTCAAGTTGACAACTTACAAGTTAATACTCGTCGTGTCACAATTCAAGTTGCACATTCTGACTTTCAACAGTTATCTTAAAAAATGTATGATTTTTAATATCTTTTATTAAAGATAATTAAAACTTATAAAAATTGATATTTTAAAAAATATATTTTATAATGAATCTAACAATGTATCACTCAATATTATTTATACTTATATACTAATTCAATTTTGTGGTCAAAATTAAGAAGTTATGATTAAACAAATAATTAAATTGCAGTTTGAATTGGGATAAGTGGAGTATTAATAACATGATATTACTAAATAAAAAATAGAGCAAACGACTTCTGTGGCCCTCGAACTATCACGATCGTCCACATTTAGCCTCCAATTTTTTCCAACACTTTTGGCTCCAGACCATACAAAACTGGTGAATTGTGGCCCTTCCGTCAGGTCAAACCATTAAACTTGGTCAAAACATTAATTTTAAAGGGCAAAATTGACATTTTTCATTTTTAAATATTCCTTTTGTATTTTCCCTTCCCTGGTTCTTCTTCGACTAGACTATAGGTGATGTTTTGTGAGTATCTTCTGCAATATTATTGTACCTTAGATAGAATCTTGTTCCTTTATTGACTCTGTAAATGGTGTTTATGTATTGTACCATTGTACCATCAATGAAAACACATGTTCATATTTTACATGGTATCAGAGTCTAAATCCTGAGATCCCTAAAAAAAAAATTCTATAACACGCAAAAGACCGACGGCGCCGTTGTTGCCGTCCCACTCCAGCATGCACCACTGCTATCTACCGCCGCTGCTACCTGCAGCCGTGTTTGTCCATCCTGCCTTCACGCGTCACCGCTTCTATCGCCCACGCGCCGCCGCCCCATGTGTCCTATGGATCTTTTCAATCACGTTGTGATTGAAACTCTTGATGTCGATACCAAGGCTCCTATCGTTCCCACTGCAGCCGCTCCGGGATCCACCTCAGCCGCCGCCATTAATCGTCGGAGTCTTACCTACACTCACCGTGGCAGAAAGGCTCATAATATTACTACTTGCTTCTTCATCATTGGTTATCCGGAATAGTTCACTGAGAATCATCCACATGCATCAGGCATGAAGGCTCCTGCAAACCCCAAAACACGTGCCCCCCTGGTGCACCGTTTGTCGGAGCTGCTTAGCCAATGGCCGCTACTCCACCTACGGGCATCGTCGCCACTGTCATTTTGGACTCCAATGGATCCACCTTTGGTCTGGCACTATCCAAGGAGTAATGAAGTACGATTTTAAACATGTTCTCTAACTTAATTACTTTTGACAATCTGTCAGGTAAGACAACTTTACCTTGGATTCTTGATACCGATGCATTGTATCATATGACCAGTGACATGGATCTTCTTTATGATATTGAGCATGCTGCAAATGTTGATGTTGTCCTCCCTGATGGTTCTATTTCAACTGCTGTTGAACATGGCAAAATTTGTTTTGGAGATGTTGTCATAAATCATGTTATTTTTATTCCAGCATTAGGATGCAATTTGCTATCATTTGCCAAGTTAACTGCGGCCTTAAAATGTCTAGTTTTTCTTACCAAAAAATTATGTATACTACAAGATATCGGCACGAGGACAGTGATTGGCGCGAGTGAACAAAGAGGAGAGGTTTATTGGTTGTGCAGATTGGTAGTTTCCAGGTTTACACAGCCTTCCTTGTCCATTATTGTTTCAGTGTCTTCGTCTTCTTTACGGAATCAGCGTTTTGGGCATCTGTCCTCATCAGTGTTGTCTTCTATCCCAACCATTTCTTTACATAATAGTGATTTTAATAAATCTGTTCCATGCTCGGTATATCGTCGTGCAAAACAGTCAAGAAACAGTTTTCTTGTTAGTAATACTAAGGCTAGTGATTTGTTTGAACTTATTCATTGTGATGTTTAGGGGCCTTATGGTTCACCCTCTTCTAGTGAAACATTTTTATTTTTGACCATAGTTGATGATCATTCCCTATCTATTTTGGTTTATTTATTAGTTTCTAAGTCTTAAGTACCATTGAAGATGAAGAAGTTCTTTGTGTTTGTTTAGACAAAGTTTCGTCGTCCCATTCAATGGGTTCAGGCAGACAACGGAACCAAATTCATGCCTCTCAAATCATTTTTTCTAAAGAAAGGTGTTCATTTTGAGACCTCCACGGTCTACACACCTCAGCAAAAATGGAATGTGGAACGGAAGCACAGATCTTAATGCTGCTCGTGCTCTTCGTTTCCAAGCTCATTTACCTATCAACTTTTGGGGAGAATGCATTCTTACAGCGGCCTACCTCATCAATTGCACGCCAACATCGGTGTTAAATGGTCGAATGCCTCATCACTTCTTGTACGGTCGTGCACCAGATTACGGGCATCTCCATGTGTTTGTTTCATTGTGCTTTGCCTCTCAGCTTCCTTGGTTGCGTGATAAGTTTTCATCAAGAAATCAAAAGTACACTTTTCTTAGCTACCCTATTGACAAGAAATCTTAGCGTGTTTACGACATGGAGTCTCAAACTGTGTTTGACAGCCAAGATGTGATGTTTTATGAAGACTGTTTCCCTTTTGCACCTATTTCTATGAAGACGCTACCTGTTGATCCACTGCCACTTCTGTACCCTGATGTATTTGATGACTTTGATCCTAAGCTGTCCGGTCGGGCGTACACATTTTTGTTTTATGTTCTCCCCCAATTCTGTGGCCCATTTTTCTAGTTTTGGACCTTTCAATTCTCTGGTTTTCTGGTGTAGTTAATGTATCTGCTATGTTTGAATGCGACGTCGCTGGTCCTTTGATCCCCCTTCATTTGGAGCGATCACTGTGCGACATCGCTCATTCATATTTGTGCGGTTTTGCATGTTTTGGACATCTCACCCTTTTTGGTTAACCAATGGGTTTTATAGATGCTTGAGAGACGTTGCTCTTACATGAATGCCATTATTTTGGGCTGATAGGTTAATGACATCCCGCGTACATGTCGTCCATTTTATTATTTTGGAATGACATGTATGAGCGACCCATGGCCGATTAAAATATTTATTAAAACAATTTATATCGAACCAATTCCTATCTATCATGATATAAATCATCCATGACAATATAAATTTCAGGAATTATGGCTGACAATTAATGTTCGAGTAGTCGTTCCCTAATTGAGATGAGCGATTTTTTGTTTAGATTTCTACGTAAATTCCTTTTATTTTATTACTTATATTCAAATATATTTTGTCATAATTTCATTGGCCAATGCAGATCCGTAGCGATTCAGATGAGGACCGTGCATGAACTTTATTCGGAAATATAATTCCGCATTTTGTCCGCACTTTGACCCAGACAAACTTTGGTTCAATTCCAATGTTTGGTAAGTCCTCCCCATTACATATCTATTTTTTTAAACCGAAAAGTACCTTTATAACCCTACCTAATTGACATAAGTATCAATATAACCTTTCAGTGTTCATAAGTGTCAATATAACCCTAGATAGTTAGTGAAAGTGCCAATAGAACCCTCTCCAATAACTTTTAGCCGGAATTATATGAAATTACTCGAGAAATATAAAATAATTGTGAAATTGCGGTCATGCCCTTAACCTAATTTTCTCCTCTCCTACTCTTCTTCTCACAATTTCTCCTCTTTTTCTTAGACTTTTCTCTGCCATTAAAGCCTCCTTTGCCATTTCTTGTCTTCTCTACCGTTATAGCCTCCTCCGCCACCGACTACCATAACAACGCATCGCTTGAGCTCAAGGAAACACCACCAGGTCCACCACCGCAAGAGCTCGAGAACCATCACCACCACCAGCTCCATCCAAACCAGAGCTCAACTAAAGCTTTTGCCACAGCAGATTTTTGACGCAACTCCATAGCTGCGCGATGGAACTCGAGAAAGTATCAACACCGTCCAGCTCACAGAATCTCTCTGTCCAATCGCGTATATCTCAAAGAACTCATCCGAGGCGCGGAAGAGGATCGTTCCAAGTGGGGTTTTTGCCAGTGCCTAAACCCTAATTTGGTTTATGAAGTTGGTGTTAATTTATATCTTTGGGTTTCCATTTATCATGTGTTGCCTTGTATCTTCTTCATTTAATGAAATTTCATTAAAATTATGTATCTCAGTTTGGTTCGTGCCATTCTTGAATGCTTCTTTATTTTTCTAACGTTTGAGATACTTAGTCTGTTGACGGAGAAATTTGAGTTTGTTTGAAATGCTCTATTGACAATGAGAGACCAGTCAGGCATAAATAAAGTTTGCATTTTAAACCGGAAATCACCAGCACCCCTCATTTTAAACCGGAAGGGGTGGTGGTGGTGGCGGGAGCTGACGGGAGAGGGTGGTGGTGGTGGCTGGCGGTGGGGAATGGTGTTGGTGGCGGCCTAGGGTGGAAGTGGTTGTATGAGGGAAAAATGATCCTAACATTTTTATATTTTACGTTAAAGGAAATTTTAGTCATTATATGTGTGGTCAATGCCGGTCAACACCAGAAATAATGTCTTAGGGTTATATTGGCATTTATTTCAACAAGTTAGGTTTATTATTTGCACAAACAATTATTTGAGAGTTATATTAGCACTAATTCAAATTGATAGGGTTATATTGGTATATTTAACATTTTCTTTCGATTAATATTTTCATATATAGTAAATATGGTTTTCTGTTTATAATTTAGTATGTACCAAGCTAGATCATAGAACTCCATATGTCAAGACGCGTGTTTTTTGTTAAGGTATTTTAAATTAATATTATTTTTTGTTAATTGTATATATGTGTGTACATATATATATATATTTATTTTTTTCTAATCAATTTTTTTTCTGACTTAGTACATCCCGAGGGACATTGTCCACTCCTGCCGAATGACAAGAACCCTGTTGTGCCAAGGTGCTACGGGAGTGAGTGGCACATTAATTACTTGAGCGGTGGGAAGATCAAGGCCTTGTCCCCAGTGGAATTTGGTGAGTTTTTTTTCCGGAAACCACCTACGCATTGGGGACACCTTGTTCTTCGAGGTCATAGAAGCCCAAAGGATGATTGTCTTCAAGGTCATCATAATTTGAGCTTCACAACAGAAATTCTCTATTTTTTTATGCTCATGGTGAAGGGGTTCAAACCTTCATCATAAGGATAACATTAGGGTCGTTCCAACAATCTTAAATATACGGAGCTTTCGGGGGGCAACCCGAGCTTTTAAGTTAGGCTAGCATTTTTTTCCTTTCAATTGAAAAAATGAAAAAAAAACCTCAACCATGTCCTCAAACACTTACCGAAAATCACAAGAAAACCACCACAATCCACCACCAAAAACCACCACCAAAACCACCATCTAGAAGTACTACTAGTTGTTTTTGTGAGTGTTGATCGGGATTTTCATAGTTGTGGATTCGTAGTGGATGGGTCAAAGTTGCATAATGGGCAGAGTTCGAGAACATGGACGAGAGAACAATCATTGATAAGCGAGTATTTCCACAACCAGGAAGGACCTTCAAGGTCCTACTTGTGAGTATTCTTTTTCTTCCTCCCTTATTTCTTTATCTTGTCCTTTGGTTCACATTGAGGACAATGAGTGTTTCTAGTGTGGGGAGGTTAAGAGAATGATATCTCATTGTATTGTATTATAGTGTGCATATGATCTACTTAAATTTTTTTTGTTTTAAAAAACAAATTCCCGCTAAGTTGAAAACCCAAGAGGGAAACATAGGAAAAAGTGGGAGGCCCAGATAGGTTGAAAATCGGAAAGGGAAACTTATGAAAAAAATGAGAGGCCAAATGGTGTGGAAAAAGGTGAGGGTGAGCATTGAAAAAAATGTGTGAAGCTAGGGGTGACAACCCGAGAGGGCTCCCAGGCAAAATGAGAGAAAATGAAAGAAATTGAAAAAAATTATGCTTGTCTTGATTTGGTTATTGGGTAGCTTCTTTGGTAGAGTAAACTAGTTTTACACTTGTAGTGTATTCCTCGTCTTTTATTGGTATAAGGGTTGTTTAGATTATCTTAAACTTTGGGATGTAAGAGTGTGAGAGATTCTTATGTCCTAGGGGTTACGGTAGTCTAGGAATACGATGTTTGATGTTTTGGGAAAACTTTTTCATGCTATTTTACGCTTTGATCTTTGCTTGTTCTTGTTTACTCGAGCACGAGTAAAGGTTTTAGTGTGGAGTGATTTGATGAGACGTCAAATGCATGTATTTTCTGAAGCATTTAACATCTCTTTTGTTATCTTTTTGTTGTAAGATTGCTATATGTAAGTAGGTTTATATCATATGGGGTTTCTATGACCATTTTCGGATTTCAATCTAAATCCTTCATTTTGTAACCTATATTTAGTCTAACGGATTTTTGGTCCTTACGAGCATCTAGATTCCTTTTTGCAAGCTTAATTTGTAGATTTCTTGTGAGCACTCAGGAATGGTTTAGTGAAGGCTATTTAAAAGGATGGTAGAAGATGGATGACCGCTCATAAAGTGGTAGAAGATAAAGTGAAGAAAGGAGAGAAAAGCAAATGGTGAAGAATGATCTATGTTTTGAAGCAGAATTCTGAGAATTATCCAAGATGAATCAGTCTCCAAGGGTGGTACCATTGGATTCGTCTTCTCGAGTACTATAAACATGACTACAAGAACTCCCACAATGGATCAATGGTTCACCCGGAGGAAGCAAAACAAAATTGGACTTTTTTGAAATGTCGACCTGAGAACTCACAATTTTCACAAAATTCCTGATCTGGTCGTGAGTCGAGAAGGAGGCGTTGTGACTCGGGAAAATTTCCCTGCAACATGCTTTCTACTCCTCTTTTTCTTGTACTATAAATAGTATTTCATCCCCTTCTTCCCCAACTCTCTAAGACTGGCTTGGGGCTCCCAAAACCCTAATTTTCACCCTTTCTTCCTATTTTCTTCTTCTTTCTTTGTAGATTTTTGTTCTATGTTATGGATTTTTATTATCTGGTTTAGTTTTGTATTTGGGAGCAATTGATTGATACTTCCTTGCTAATGTCTTGAGAATCATTTTTATCTATCTATTGCTTTCTCTATTGTGCATTTATGAAGCTTTAATGTTGGTTGTTAATGTAATTTATTTGATTGGATGTTTGATAATATGCAATGCTTGTATGATAACTTGGTAGGGATTGCTAAAAGTAGCTAATTTCTCCTCTTTTGACATGGAATCCAAGAGCATGAGTTAAAGCTTCGAATTGGGTTTATGATTTGATAGTTGCTAGATTAATATGATGATATTGAACTCTTTGTAATGTTTGTTTTAGGTAGCAAATATGAGAAATCCACTACCACAGAGACCCCCCTCTAGCACTGGTTTTTAAAACTGGTGCTAAAAATCTATTAGCACCGGTTTTTTTAATTTTTAACACCGGTTTTAAAAACTGGTGTTAATTTAACACCGATTTTTTAATTTTAACCCTGGTTTTTTAAAAACCGGTGCTAAATTTTACAATAGCACCGGTTTTGGAAACAATTAGCACCGGCTTTTAAAAACCGGTGCTAAAAATTTGAAAATTTTATTTTCCCCGCCAAAGAAATAGCCAAAATTTTTAAATAGCATCGGTTTTGAAGATATTAGCACCGGATTTTAAAAACCAGTGCTAAATATTTGTAAAATTCTATCTTCCCGCCAAAAAATTAAAAATAGCACCGGTTTTAGTAAAAAATAACCGGTGCTAAAAATTAAAACTTAGCACCGATTTTTTGTAAAAGATAGCACCGGTTTTTAAAAACCAATGCTAAAAATTTTTGAGACTCATTTCCAGCCAAAGAAATAGCAAACAATTTTAAAATAGCACCGGTTTTTAAAAACCGGTGCTAAATATTTGTAAAATTCTATCTTCCCGCCAACAAAATCAAAATAGCACCGGTTTTAGTAAAAAATAACACCGGTTTTAAAAACCGGTGCTAAAAATTAAGGAATAGCACCGGTTTTGCAAAGAATAGCACCGGTTTAAAAACCGGTGCTAAAACTTAAAACTTAGCACCGGTTTTTTGTAAAATTTAGCACTGGTTTAAAAAACGGTGCTGAAATTTAAAAAAATAGCACTGGTTTTTAAAAATCGGTGCTAAAAATTTTCTATACTCATTTTCCTTCCAAAGAAATAGCCCAAAATTTTAAAATAGCACCGGTTTAAAATTTTCCCGCCAAAGAAATTGCAATTTTTTTAAAATAGCATTGGTTTTGGAAGAAAATAGCACCAGTTTAAACTGGTGGGAAAATTTTTTAAATTTTTCCCGCCAAAAATATTTCTCCCCCCAAAGAAATCGCCAAAAAATTCTAAATATTTTTTGAATTTTTTTAAATTTTATTATTTCCGCCAAAGAATTCAAAAAATTTGCTAAAAATTTCAAATAACCTTCCCAAAAATTTCAAAAGATGGGAGCAGCTGCGCAACCGCTCTTAGCTATTTTTTTAACTTTTAAAATCGTTCACTTCTTTTGTTGACTTTAACTAATGACTAAGTTAAGTTAAATTAATCAACAATCAACCTTCACTGACCTCACATATACAAATATGAATAAAATTTGTTTACATTAACTAATTAACGTTCAACCCTTAATTGATTTAGTATACATAAATACAACTTTAACAAGTTAACGGTGAAACTTTACTTTGCTTTCAATATATAAACACTGATAACTAGGTCGACTTTGACTAATCAACGATCAACCTATACTTGACTTTCAATATATAATCATTAAAAATAAAGTTGACTTTAACTAATCAACGGTCAAACTTTATTTGAATTAGTATATGATAAATACTAATAAAAAATGTTTGACTGTCTAATCAACAGTCAAACCTTAGTTGACTTTCTATATATAAATACTAATCAACGGTCAAACTTTACTCGACTTTCAATATATAAACACTAATAACTAGGTTGACTTTGTCTAATCAACGGTCAAACTTTACTTGGCCTTCAATAAATGAACACTAATAACAAAGTTGACTTTAACTAATCAACGGTCAAACTTTATTTGAATTAGTATATAATAAATACTAATAACTAGGCCGACTTTGTCTAAACAACAGTCATACTATACTTGACTTTCAATATATAAACACTAATAACAAAGTTGACTTTAACTAATCAACGGTCAAACTTTATTTGAATTAGTATATAATAAATACTAATAAAAAATGTTTGACTTTGTCTAATCAACAGTCAAACCTTAGTTAACTTTCTATATATAAATACTAATCAACGGTCAAACTTTACTCGACTTTCCATATATAAACACTAATAACTAGGTTGACTTTGTCTAATCAACGGTCAAACTTTACGTGACTTTCAATATATGAACACTAATAACAAAGTTGACTTTAACTAATCAACAATCAAAATTTATTTGAATTAGTATATGATAAATACTAATAAAACATGTTTGACTTTGTCTAATCAACAGTCAAACCTTAGTTAACTTTCTACATATAAATACTAATCAACGGTCAAACTTTACTCAACTTTCAATATATAAACATTAATAACTAGGTTGACTTTGTCTAATCAACGGTCAAACTTTACTTGACTTTCAATATATAAACACTAATAACAAAGTTGACTTTAACTAATCAATGGCCAAAATTTATTTGAATTAGTATATAATAAATACTAATAACTAGGTTGACTTTGTCTAATCAACGATCAAACCTTACTTGACTTTCAATACATAAACACTAATAACAAAGTTGACTTTAACTAATCAACGGTCAAACTTTATTTGAATTAGTATATAATAAATACTAATAACTAGGTTGACTTTGTCTAATCAATGGTCAAACATTACTTAACTTTCAATATATAAACACTAATAACAAAGCTGACTTTAACTAATCAACGGTCAAACTTTTCTCGACTTTCCATATATAAACACTAACAACTAGGTTGACTTTGTCTAATCAACGGTCAAACTTTACTTGACTCTCTCTCTATATGGAAATACTATGTTGACTTTAACTGATCAATGTTCAAACCTTAATTAACTTTTGATATATAAATGCTAATAAGCAATTTAACTTTAACTAATAACTAAGTTACCTTTATAGTAATATAATAAGAGTAGGTCTCCCGACAGGTGGCCTGTCCATAAGCTTAAGGACGGGTCACTTATTTCTTACCTTATATACTGTATTTGTTAAATTACACACAAAATTTAAAATTTTTGAAAATATTTTTTAAAATCATATATTTTTATATTTTCACCTTTAAATACATTTTATTACTTTTTTTAACTTATAAAATGCAATATTTAAATTTTATAAAAAATTACAATATTTAAGTCAAATGCCCCTGTGGACTGTCCATAAGCTTATGGAAAGGCCGTCTTTCCTGAATTTTTCCCATATAATAATTATTGAAAATTCTGCAATAAAAAATGAAATTTAAATCAATTTATTTTTGATAAATCTTATCCATTAGTATACTTAGATACATTGAATATCAGCCTTTAAAATCACATTATATATAAGGAAAAACTGTTCTCTCCTTCGCTGAAACCCTCCTCACTTCCCTTCCTCGACGGTGGAACTACACCTTCTTCGTTGATGGCTCACTCCCGCCACTCCACACCACCGCGAAGCCCCCGCTGTCGAGAAGCCCCCCACCGTGAAGCCCCTCCACCATCGCAAAGTGCCTCATCCATCGAGAAGCTCCTTGCACCGAGAAGTTCTCCACCGTCGAGAAACCCTTCTGCGCCTCTATGAATCTGTCCCGCTGAAGTTGATGCCCTTCGCCTCTACAGATCTGTCTGACACCAGATCCGTTATCCTACAGCTCCGCTTCCCCATCTCCAGGCCGCCACACTCCTTCCACCGTTCATCACTCCCCCACCGTTCTCCCCGATCATCCCTCCTCTACTGTTCACCGTGAGTCTTCCCTGAAGAGGGCTTGGGATGGATTCTCAAGTGTTGGTTCTCTTGGCCTTTTGCTTATAGGTGGCTTAAGTACTTCCATTGGTGAGTCATGTTTCTTAAATCAACTCTTTGAATTGGTTTTGTATTTTTTAAGCCATTTGATTGATCATTTCTAGATATATATGAACATGGGTTTTTCCTTGATTATGTGTGTAAAGTATGGAGCATTTTGGTGCTTTTGTTTAATTGGAATGGCAACGTGTGAAACAAGGAGTATGCATAACATGTGTTCTGGGTTTTGAGTATTGGTGTTACTTAGACATGTTTACATTTCTATTAGGTATGTATAAAATGATATGATTAACTAGGTTGTTTGATATTCAGCATGCCTTTTGTGAATTGTGGATGCTAGTCTAAAATGGCTCCTATCTCTGGTTCTGGTATTGTTTCCTTCAGTTTTTCCGAAGCACCGGCGTGACCTTGTACTCGGTTACACCAGAATCCCAGTGTCTTTACATTCCTAAGGGTTTTTGAGTTGTATGGTAGTTTTTCAAGAGAAGTGTCTTTGGTGGTTTAAATTTCAAAAGAGAGTATTGGTTCGCCCATGCCATATCATGGATTAGGCTATTCTATTTTGTTACTATATTTGAAGTTGACTTCTTTTTCTATAGGACTTATTGTAAGAACAAACGCCCACTAAGTGTTACTGTGTTTGCAAACACCTCAGACTCGGTTGAGTTTTGAAGGTGACTTGTCATTCTATAGATGATACATTACAATTTTGTTGCACATTAGTGGTTGCTGATACTCATCTTCCATATACTGCTTAGGTGTGTTGCTTTTGGTTCTTAATCAAGTTCTGGACATGAAGATGTTGGGCCTTCTACAAGTGATGCTTCTGCTCATACTGTTTAGTTTAAGTGTCTCAATTGGCTATGAATGTACTAATTTACTGTGGACACATTAAAATATCCCGGTTGCTAGATCTGTGACACCTACTTCTTCAAAGCATAATGTATTTCTAACTTTCCATTTGTGTACGCCCATTACATATCTTACATACTATGGACCTTCAAGGTTTTGAGTTTCCAAAAGGCTAATAGTGACGAATTCTATAAACACACACCCAATAAAGTTGTAATCTTCATGCCAGAGGTATTTATTCATTACAACTTTGTTTTGCTTTTGGCATTTCCAGAGTTGTTGGATTACTAATGCTTCTTTGCATTTCTATAGGACTCAACAATGCATATGGGAAACACATAGAGACTTGGTAGCAAGAAAACATTGTTGCAGACTCCTGATTGTGTCACTGCTAAACTGTATGAACTTTGTCGTATCATGTGAAATGCATGGTTGTTGGCCCATTTGTTATGAATGCTA
The DNA here is from genome assembly GCA_037428765.1 of Rubia yunnanensis. Classification (NCBI taxonomy): domain Eukaryota; kingdom Viridiplantae; phylum Streptophyta; class Magnoliopsida; order Gentianales; family Rubiaceae; genus Rubia; species Rubia yunnanensis. The sequence continues at coordinate 95,554,139 of CM075065.1, forward strand.
CAAGTTAAATGATGACTTTTGAGGGAAAAGCAAACATACTTTGAGTCCCACTCAAATGAAGTTTCTGTTGATGCTTGATGATATGTTTCACTTTGGCATTTTTATGTTGTATTTTACTTTAAACGTTTTTTTTCTCTGTAGCATATGATTTATGTGAGTAATATTGTTGTCATTTCATTAATGTTATGAATCAGCATAGGAAGAATACAATAGATATGTGTTTATCTTGGTGGATTATTTTATGCTTTACTTTACCGAATATTGATGTGTGACTGAATCAAATTGAGTTATGTAGCCTCATTAAGTACTCAAGGTTGATATACTGATATGAATGTCTTTATTCTGGTATAAGCTTCTGGTATAAGCTTATGGCATGGTTTCCAGTGATTAATTGAATAAGCTTCTGGCATGGTGAGATTGATTCCTCTCTAAGGTCTCCGCCGCAATGTTTAGTCACATAGATTATTAGTTTTGTATCATAAATTTTTTTGGTTTTATTTCTATATTATCAATTTTATGAAGTTTAATTTATTATTATATTAATGTCCTATTAAATTGTTAGTTTCAGGTCCTTTTCTCTTCCTCTGAAAGCTGCAGCGTGCTGCCGCTTCCTCTGTTTCAGGTCTTCTCTTCCTCTGAAAGCTGCAGCGCGCTGCCGCTTTCAGAAGAAGGGATTTTTTTTATTCGTCATAAATATTTTAGCACCGGTTAAAACTGGTGCTAACAAAAAAAAACCGGTGCTAACAAAAAAAACCGGTGCTAAATTTAGCACCAATTATTTTTGTTAGCACGGTTTTTCAACCGGTGCTAATTTAGTAATTAGCACCAATTTTTTTTTGTTAGCACCGGTTTTAACGGGTGCTAATTTAGCACCCGTTTTTTTGTTAGGACCGGTTTTAACCGGTGCTAACGAAAAAATTGGTGCTAAAATTAGCGGTGCTATAGCGGTACATTTTAGTACCGGTTTAAAAACCGGTGCTAACTAAAACCCGGTGCTAAAAGTTGGGATTTAGCACCGGGTTTTTGGCAACTGGTGCTAAAGTATCATCGCTTACTTAGGCACTGGTTTTTTTTTGCAAAAAAACCGGTGCTAAAGGGTCCTTCTTGTGATAGTGGTCTATGAACGTTGAACGTTCTTGACTAATCTTGTGTAAATGCATGAATTGGTTCAATACTTAGACATGGTGTAGTGTTTATAAGTGTTACCAAGCTTGTTGATTCTTCGTGCTCAATGCCATTAATGGGATACTTTTAGCCATTTATTGACTATAGGAGTCATAAGTGAGGTTTGACAAGAGAAGTCAAATTCACTCTTGCAAACTACTATCTAAGAAGGATAGAAGATTTATCTTCACCACAGGTAGTTAAATTAATGAATAGGTTATTTCACTCATTCTTGAATCTTTTGTTATTTAGCATTCATGTGTTCTTAATGCTATGTTTTACTCCATTTATGTCATGGGTCGTTTGAGGATAGGAATTGTTTGTATGATCGAAGTGTTAGGGTGTTAGGAAAGTGTACAATTTCTTAGATCTTTGACATGAAAATCCAAGAACATGGAATTAGAACTTCTGGCGTATAATGTGTTGTAATTCTTTCTAGATAAGTATGTTAGTGTGGATTGTTCTCATATTTATTCTATAGATGCAATGAAAGGTTGAATCTTAAATGTGGGTTGTTCGAGGTTTAGCCTAATGAATGATATGTTTAGCTAAATGTCTATGCATTTGGTCGAATGCTTGTTATTATTAAATCTATGGTTCTTTGTGTATAATGTCACCATTATGGTGTAGTTTTCCTAAAGTGAGTATCAATGAGGTTTGTAAATGGTCGTTGTTTGCCTTTGTTAATTACTATTAAGAAGAAATGAATGTTGATCTTAAATTGGGATGTTCTGAAATTTCCCATATGTAACAAATGTGATAGCATGAGTGAATGGTTCAATGATCTACATGAGGTTTGGAAGTGGATATCAATTGCCCCCAAGGCTTTGTCTTTTGTAGTTTTACACCCTTTTTCTTAGTTTGAAACCAACCAACCAACCCCCCCCCCCTCCCCCTCCCCCTCCCTTTTACTTGCATTTATTTATTTATACATATATATATATATATATATATCTACTTCTAGTCTAATATCAACCTTATATGTTTAAACCCTTAGAAAGATCCCTCTTCTCTGTGGCTGACCCCAACTTGTCATTATCTACTTAGTTGTAGATAGGAAGCACTTAGGGCTTATAAATTTAACTTTGAGAGGTACGACAATGACTTCCCAAGTACATACTGAGGGACATGGTACCCTTCTACCAAGTAGCAAGACCCAAGTTGTGATGAGGCTCTACGGGGGAGAGTGGCACATGAACAACTTGGAGACAAGAAGACCAAGGCCCTGTCCTCAAAGGGCTTTTCTGTGTTACTTGCTGGAAACCACCTATGAATGGGGGACACCTTGTTATTGGAGCACCTAGAAGGTGGGGGAGGGGGGGAATTTTCTTCAAGGTGATCATAATTAGAGCTGATTGATTTTATTACAATCTTTGTTTTGTCGGAACAAAAGAATTTATATTCAAATTTATGTACTATGTTTGTAAAGATATTTTTATGGTAAATGATTTTTGAATAATTTTAGTACAATATTCGATCAATAATTGTCTGTATGTGTGATTCGTTCTATGCATGATTTTAAAAACCATATTCAACTATACCATTAAAAACCATTTTCTACAATTATTTTAAAAACCACTGAAAAATACTTTTGTAAACCAAAGTCAAACATTTTAAAACATGTTTAAACCCAATAACACCGACGCCGGTCATCCATTGCATCACATGTTGGTAAAAATGACATGAGATGCAAAGTTGCCATTTTCATAAATCAACATATGCGACATCGCATGCCATTCGGTAAGAACATTTATTTCGGTTAAAAATAACCGAGGTAAAAAAATGTATCAATCACCTCGATTAATTTTTACTCGAGGTAAGAAAAAAATTTTAATTTGAAAAAAAAAATCAAGGTAAAAGAACTTTTAAAAAAATATTGAGGTAAAATAACTGAGATAAAAATCTTAGGTAAAATAGGCAAAGTAAGAGGACGAGTTTCTTGTAGTGTATGCATTTACTGTGCATGTGTTAACTTTTATTGTGTGCAATGCTTTTATTGTGAAAATTCCAAGCATTTTAATTAGTTTTTCTTGAAGTTCAATATTGGAATAAATGATGAGTTTGAGCTAGAGTTTCAGGAAGGGTGAGTTTTACAAATGTTTATTAACTTACCATGCACATGTAAGTTTTACGAATGTTTGCTAGCTTACTGTATATATTTTGACTACCGTGTACATGAAGGCTTTTATTGTCCACAAATTATTTTTTTCGCACAATGCTTTTATTGTAAACATTTCAAGTGTTATAATAGATTTTTTAGAGGCTCAATTTGAATGAAGCGCTAAATTGGAGCTAGTGTTTCATGAAGGATGATTTTTATAAATTACAAGTGTTCGAAGCCGAGCAATGAGGTCGTGGAGGTTCTCGGCGGGGATCAAACAACGAATTCTCTTTGATCAATGTGGATGATCATGAAGACGCTAACTCTACGCAAGGTATGAGCTGGTATTTTTGTTTTGTCTCCCGACGAAACTTTATGCATGTCTTTCGCCTTTGGTCATTTGACTATGCAAGGGTGAGTTGGATGGACATAGAGTTCTATACATAGTGAGGACAAGGTTGGTGACAACAAAATTGTGAAGGCAGTGAAATCTTTTATCATTTTTTAAATTATGTTGAATGAAGAAGAATACATGCTTGTGTGTCGTAACTTGTTTGAGTATCAAAAGCTGAAGGTGGGTGACGAAATTGAACTATTCTAGAATGTCAACAAAGATGAAATTCGATAATTCACATTGTGCGTACCTTGGAGTAAATTCACATTGGAGTTAGAAATTTTGAAGATATTTTATATTTTTATATTTTCACATTCAAATACATATTATTACTTTTTTAACTTTTAAAATACGATATTTTAATTTTATAGAAAAATTACAACATTTAAGGTAAAGCCACTGTGAAAACTGTCTATAAGATTATGGAAACACCGCATTTTCTGAGATTTTCTCTTGATTTATATTTTACCTTATAATTGATGAAAATTTTATTTTAAATTAAAAGTTGATGTATGATTACTGTGCACATGGAAGTTTTTACCATGCACTATGCATTTATTGTGCATGTGTTAGCTTTTATTGTGTGCAATGCTTTTATTGTGTGCAATGCTTTTATTGTGCAAATTCAAGAATTATAATTCGTTATTCAAGAATTTCAATTGGAATGAATGATGAGTTAGAGATAGAGTTTTGGGAAGGGTGAGTTTTACAAATATTTGTTAGCTTACTATGCACATGTAAGTTTTACAAGTGTTTTCTTGCTTACTGTAAATATTTTGATTATCGTGCACATGTAAGCTTTTACTGTTCCGTGAAACTTTCATTGTTCACAATGATTTTATTTAAAACATTTCAAGCGTTATAATTGATTTTTCTAGAGGCTCAATTTAAATAATGTGTTGAATTGGAGTTAGTGTTTCACAAGCAATGAGGCTATAGAGGTTCTTGACGTGGATCGAACAAAATTTTTTATTTCGCCTACATGGATGATAATGAAGAGGCTAACCCTACGCAAGGTACGAGCTATTTGTTTTTGGTTTCATATACTGACGAAACCTTTGAAAATGTCATTCGCCATTGGTCAATTGACGATATCAAGGTTGTGTTGGATGAACACAAGGTTCAATATATGGTGAAGGACATGGTTGATGACAATGGAATTGAAAAGAAAGTAAATACTCTTGTTAATTTTGAAATGATGCTGAATGAAAAAATGTACGTGCTTGTGTGCTGCAACTTGCTCGAGTATCTGAAGCTGGCGTGGATGACAAAATTTTATTATTTTGGAATGATAAGAATGATGATATTGGACAATTCTGATTTTACTTATTTTTTAAAATTTTAAATTATGAGCAAATCCAACTTTTCCAAATATTTCGGACAACACTACCATTATTGAAAAACTTTGTGGATCCAGTGATATTTTTAAACTTTCAAAGATTTGAGCATTACTTTGGCACCTTCGATGAAATGTAAGGATGATTTCCCAGTTTAATACACAATATATTGTTGCATTTTTATTATTAATTGCTATTCGATCGGATGGTCTCTTCAAACATTGACATGAATCTGGATGAAAAAGGAAATTGATCAAGTTATTGATTTGATATTTTACCTTATACATGATGAAATTGTATTATAGATTAACAGAGAAAGTATGACTACTGTTCACATGGAAGCTTTTACCGTGCACTATACATTTAATGTGCATGTATTAGCTTTAATTGTGTGTGGTGCTTTTATTGTGCAAATAACAAGCATTGTAATTAGTTTTTTTCTTAAAGTTCGGTTGGAATAAAATATGAGTTGGAGCTATAGTTTCGTTAAGGGTGAGTTTTACAAATGTTTGTTAACTTACTATGCACCTGTAAGTTTTACTAGTTTTTGCTTGCTTGTTGTATATATTTTGATTGTTGTGCACGTGTAAGGTTTTATTGTGCACATAATAATTTATTTTTCTAGAGGCTCAATTGGAAGAAAGAGTTTAATTGGAGAAAGTGTTTCGCTAAGGATGAGTTTTATGAATTACGAATGTTCAAGCAGAGTAATGAGGTCGTGGAGGAGCTCGATGTGGATAGAACAAAGAATTTTCTTTCGTGTACGTGGATGATTATTAATGTGCCAAATTATTGCAAGCTACGTGGTGATACTTTTGTTTTGTCTCCAGACGAAACCGTTGGGTAGGTCTTTTACCTTTAATCAATTGACGATGTCAAGCTTGTGTTGGACAGACACATAGACTATACATGTAGGAGGACATGGTTGATGACAACATAATTGTAAAGGCAGAGAAATCTCCTGTCATTTTTGAAATGATGTTGAATGAAGGAGTGTACGGGCTTGTGTGTTGCAACTTGTTAAAATACCAGAAGCTAGAGGTGTGTGACAAAATTTCAATCTTTTGAAATGACATAAAAGATGAAATTAGAAAATAATGATTTAATATTTTTAAAGTTATGGGTAAATCCATCTTTTCCAAAAATTTTGACCAAAACTACCGTTAAAAAAAATCTCCGATGGGTCCAATGTTATTTTTGAACTTTTGAAGACTTCAACATTAATTTGGCATCTCCGAATCAAATGTAAGGTGAATTAGATGTAAGGTTTATTACTACAAAATTTAGATGTGTACGCGCTTGGGTGCCGCAACTTGTTCGTGTATTAGATGTTGAAGGTGGGTTACGAAATTGGACTATTATCGAATGATACCAAAGAAGAAATTGGAAAATTCTGATTTTACTTTTTTTTCTAGTTTTTTAATCATGGGCAATTCCATGTTTTCCAAAAAAATTGGACAACACTACGTTAAGAAAAGAACTCTAATAGGTTGAGTGTTATTTTTTAACTTTTGAAGACTTGAGCATTACATCAGCATCTTCAAATAAAACTTATAATTATTTCCCCATACTACTACAAAATATATTGTCGCATATTCACTATTAATTACTATTCGATCGGATGGTCTCTTCGAACATTTACATGAATCTAGATGAAAAAAATGAAATTGATCCAGTTATTGATTTTATAATTTACCTTATACATGATGAAACTGTATTATAGATTAACAAAGAAAGTATGACTGTTGTGCACATGGAAACATTTACCGTGCACTATGCATTTACTTTGCACGTGTTAGTTTTTTTTGTGTGTGGTGCTTATATTGTGCAAATACCAAGCATTATAATTAGTTTTTTTTAAGTTCGACTGGAATAAATGATGAGTTAGAGCTAGAGGGTCGCGAAGGGTGAGGTTTACACATGTTTATTAACTTACTATGCACATGTAAGTTTTTACTAGTTTTTGCTTCCTTACTGTTTATATTTTTATTAGTGTGCACATGTTGGATTTTATTTTGCACAATTCTTTTATTGTAAACATATCTAGCATTGTAATTGATTTTTCTAGTGTCTGAATTGGAAAAAAGCGTTGAATTGGAGTTAGTATTTCGTGGAGAATGAGTTTTATGAATTACAAATTTTTAAAGAGAGCAATAAGGTCGTGGAGGTACTCAATGTGGATATAACAAAGAATTTTATTTCGTCTACATAGATGATCATGAAGACGCTAACTCTACGCAAGGTATGATCTGGTATTTTAATTTTTTTTTGTACCTTGATAAAACCTTTTAGCATGTCTTTCGCCTTTGTGGGTGACGGAAAGAGTTCTATACATGGTGGATGACAAAGTTGATAAAAAACATAATTGCGAAGATAGTGAAATCTCCTAGAATTTTTGAAATGATGCTATATGAATAAGTGTACAGCCTTATGTGCCGCAACTTGTTCTAGTATCAGAAGATGGAGGTGGGTGACGAAATTGGACTATTTGGGAAAGACAACAAATATTAAATTTGACAATTCTGATTTTACTTATTTTTATTATTTTTTAATTATGGGAAAATCAATCTTTTCCAAAACTTTCGAACAAAAACTACTGTTAACGAAAAACTCCGATAGGTTCATCGAGATGCACCGACCAATGCCATCATTGCAGGGGCTGTCCAAGCATGACCTGCGGTCGTCCATGACGCTAAGCTCACAACCACCCAGAACCATTCCGCAGCCAGCTCATCTTGAGCTCCAGCAGCGGCCGTCTGTGGCCACTCCTTCAGTGCGGATGCCTCTTTCCACGCTTCTCCGGCTGCGGTCTGTAGCCGACTCCTGCTGAGCCTGACGTGCAGATGCCTCCTGCTGGGCCCACTGCACGGTCGCCTTCTGCCGAGCCCGTCTCACCATCAGCAGCTCCATCCACCATTCGTCCTCCTAAAACTCATCTTCGTTAGCCTCCAGTTCAATTACGAGATTACATTTGCACTGCTACTCGCCCCATAAAACCCCTATCTACTGATCCTGCATCATCTGATTCACTGTCCTCAGCTATGCGTTATCCTATTGCTGATTATATTTCTTGTAGGTTTCGCATTCTAGACTTTTAGCTGCAGTGACAGAAGCTTCTTATACTGTTACTTTTTCTGATTCTTATCGCCATGATCATTGGCGTGTGGCTATGTCTGACGAGATTGATGAACTCGAACGGAATAATACATGGGTTCTCACTCCTCTTCCTCCTGGAAAGAAGAATATTGGTTGTAAGTGGGTTTATCGAACTAAGTTTAAGTCTAATGGTTCTATTGAGCCATACAAGGCTCGTTTGTTTGTACTTGGTAATCGTCAGATTGAGGGAACAGACTTTACTGAGACATTTTCTCATGTTGCCAAGATGAGTTTAGTAAGTCTTTTCTTGGCTGTTGCTGCTATTCGTGGTTGGGATCTTCATCAGACGGATGTTCACAATGCATTTTTACATGGTGATCTTGAGGAGGAGGTGTACATGTGTCTGCCTTCTAGTTATACACTTCTGGCGCCTGGGTTAGTTTTTAAGTTTCACAAATCTCTTTACGGTCTACGCTAGGCTCTGCGGAATTGGTTTGCAGAAGTTTCTTTTGCTCTTCTCCTCTTCGGATTTGTTCAGAGTAAGGCGGATTACTCTTTGTTTTCTTACTTAAAGGATGGTGTTTCTCTTCATGTATTGGTTTACGTTGATGATCTTATCATTGCTGGTTCCTCTCCTGAGATAATGTATGAGTTCAAAAAGTATTTGTTCTCTTGTTTTCATGTGAAGGACGTTGGTGCCCTGAAGTATTTCTTAGGCATTAAGATTGCTCGTCAACCTGATGGGATGTTTCTGTCTCAGCAGAAATATCTTAGATATTTTTTCTGATACTAGTTTATTGGCAACTAAACCCATGGATTTTTCCATGGAACAACACAATTTGGCATGAAATTATGGTCCTTCGTTTGATGATTCCGCGCAGCATCGTAGACTAGTTGGGAAGCTCATTTATCTCACCATCACTCATCATGAGCTTAGCTATTCAGTTCATACCTTGGCCCAGTTCATGAAGAAACCGCACTTGGTGCATTGGCATGCAGCTTTGCGAGTTCTGCATTATTTAAAAGTCATCATGGTTAAGGTTTATTTCTATCGGCTAAGAGTTCTCTTCAGCTTACAGCATTTTGTGATTCAAATTGGGCAGCTTGCCTAATTACTAGGAGATCTTTGGCTGGATATTTTGTGATGATTGGTGAATCCCCGGTTTCTTGGAAGATGAAGAAGCAACCCATTGGTTCTCAGTCTTTGGCTGAATCAGAATGTCGGGCTATGGCAGTCGCGTGTTGTGAATTGTTGTGGCTCAAGTCATTTCTTCATTCATTTGGGGGTGCACCCTACCCCGATGTGTTTGTACTGCGATAGTCAGGTTACTCTTCATATTGCAGCCAATCCAACTTTTCATGAGAGGACGAAGCATATTGAGATTGATTGTCATTTTGTTTTTGTGATTTGATTCTATCGGGTGTTGTGGTTACTTATCATATTCCTACTGCTAGTCAGCCAGCAGACTTATTTACGAAGGCACTTGGACGACAGATATTTCAGACTTTGCTTGGCAAGTTGGGCATTCGAGATCCACATGCTACAACTTGAGGAAGAGTGTAGGAGATATTTTGTGAATATCTTCTGCAACATTACTGTACCTTAGACATAATCCTTTTCCTTTATTGACTCTGTAAATGGTGTATATACATTGTACCATTGTACCACCAATGAAAACTCACGTTTATATTTTACACAGACCCACCCGCTCTCCAGCACCATTCTCGTTGCCCCTGACTTCTAGATATTATACCTCATTTTATTCTTCTTCTTCTTTAGACTTGACAAACGGTGGACTCAGAGGCGAATAGAAAAGCCCCTGCAAACCAATCCCTAGAGGCCCCTCATAGCCCTAATATCCTCAATCTTCTTCAAATACCTCGCTGGAGAAACTGCCGGTTTCGTCTGATTCTCAATCATATTCATCTTCTTCTTTGGACTTTATGAACGGTGACGTTTCCCTCTTGTAGAAAACCAACGATGTAGATTCCTCAAGCATTTTTATCCAAGTAATGGAAATGCAGATTCTCGTTCACGGTGTCCTAAGTGGATGAACTCGTCGGAGTATCTCCCCAAGATGGAGTACTGGCAGCGCTTAGTGGCAGCCTCGAAGTCGGCCGGGTCAAAATTTTTAGCCCACCCCAGGAGCCAGTAGTTGTTCTCCCAAATGACGTTTTGGTTGCACGTTATGATGCCTATGTTGGGCAAAGGAGAGCATCTCGTCAGTGTGATTCTCGCTACAGAAACCAAGGATGCAAACAGGCTGGAAAAAAAGATGATGATCCAGAAGGTGGAGGGCTGTGTTGTAATTGTGGAATTCAAATTCGGGGGTTTGCAGGGCTCGACTTTCTCACCACCAAACACATATGAAGGAACAAAAATCGGTCCAAGGGGCAGCTTTCCGGTGGTGGAGGGTGGCGACAGCGGTATCAGGTGGAGAACCGCGGAATGGGGGGAGCGGCGGTATTAAGGTGGAGGGCGGCGGAATTGGGGGAAGGGGAAAAGGATAACGGGAAAAAAAAGATTAAAAAAAGATAAAGGAAAAATGGAAAAATGTCACTTTTACCCTTAAAATTAACGTTGAAAACCTACATTAACGGTTTCACCTGACGGAAGGGCCATAATTCACCTGTTTTGTAAGTTCAGAGCCCAAAAGTTTTGGAAAAAAGTTGAAGGACCAATGGTGGACATTGATATGGGGACAATGATTATAGTTCGAGAGTCAAAGAATTCGTTTGCTCTAAAAAATAATTGATGTAATAGAGTTGTGAGTTTGTGACTCATATTAATTATATGGAAAGTCTCAAAAAACACAGATTTTTCATAAGTTTATGGATTGTCCACAGGGGATTTTTCCTTAAATGTTGTAATTTTTTTTATAAAATTTAAATATAATATTTTATAAGTTAAAACAAATAAAATGTATTTGAAGGTGAAAATATAAAAAATATATGATATAAAAAAAATTTAAAAATTTTTTAAATTTTGTATGTAATTTAACAAATGCAGTGTATAAGATAAAAATAAATGGCATATCCATAAGTTTATGGACAGACCATCTGTCACGAGACCCACTCTCTTAATTATATATAGTCCAAATCAGATCACCATTGACATTTTGAACCGAAGACCTGGGCATCTGCCCAATTTCCATCTTATATGTCGCACAAAATGATGCAATGTTTTGCTTGATCTATTTGTTTAAAAAGACAAGGATGCTTGCAAAAAAAAATTTTGGAAATCACCCGAAAGCTCCCAAAAAGAAAACTCCCAATGAGATTTTAGGTTCTTCCCATCACCGATTGGAGAATTTCAACAACCTCCAAAAAAAGTTCTCAATAGCAGATGTATGGATTTGTTGTTGAAAAATGATGGTTGAATAGTTGAATTTCGTTAACTTATAGACTTCGTTTTGAGTGGTATCGAACATATTTGGGGTGAGTGAGTGTATTTTTTGGATTTGCCTCCACAAGTACTATAAAATCGATTATTCAAACTCTTGCAACAGATTAAGGGTGAATGAGATATGGATGCTCATGTCACACTTGGAAGCGAAAAATTGGGCGAAAATTGATCCGGAATAATGATTCTCTGGACTATCCAAAAAGCGTATAGATCGAGTCGAAGTGTCTCAAAGTCCCAAACTACATAACATACATGAAATTACTTGTTTGAAATTCGCAAGAGATAAGAACAAAAAACTTCCATGTTTGTGCAATTTCTCGTCTTAATTATATACATGGTTTACCAGCATATTATTTTGAAAATATTTCTTTCTTTTCTGGCAAATTTAATTAGAGTATTCTTGTAATACTCTCAGTTTTGATGAGTTGATGATTAGGGAATTATTATTTTTTCTAATTACAGAAAAGTCAGAATAACATGTTTTCATACGTAGGGTCTATTAAAATAGTATAAATAGAGGCTTTAAGTCTGTCCGAAAGTTTGCACCATTTGCGCGTCACCCTATCATAAATCTTGAGTCTTACTCTCTCCCTCCAACTCTATGTGAGTTTTCTGTTCTCTCACTTGGTCGAACTAGTGATAGTCTTTCAATTTTTGCATGATTCTAGGTAACCTTATGTTGTTTAGATTTGTTACCTTGATTGTTTTACTTTAGGTATCAATGTCCACATGGGTTGTCTCAAGTGCCGCGAATTTCTGACTCCATCTTTATGTATTTGCATGGTGTGTTCTTAATATTTTTCATATTACACATGTTATTATGTTTTATGTATCACATGTGAAACTGTAATATGTCATTGTAATGCATGATAAATTAATAAAAATTTATGTTTCATGCACTTGCAATTACTTTATGTAATTTATGTTATAGCAAATTTGTTTGTATTTTGAATTGCATTTAACTTTTGTATATTATTCCAATATAATTTGCAATAATGGCAATTTGGTAGGGATCAATTAGACTAACTATGTATGAATAAATATGAAGGCATGCAATATTGTACTATTTTAAATCAAAATGGACCTTCCCTCAAAACTTCTCCAGCGGACGCTTTCCACTAATGATCGGAGAAATTCAGCAACAATCTCGACCAAATTATAGAGCTGAAGCAATTCGATAAAGACGAAGATTGGAGGTGCGAAGCGAGTAGTAATCTGTCAATATGACATGTGGAATTCAATCTGAAAATTAAATTTATAGGTTCATTTGTGAGATGCTCACCTCGTGCGAGCCAAATGAGGTGTTCAAGCTTAGAAATATTAGAAGGATTAGTTATAATTGTTAGGTAGGGTTTTGCTGTATAAATCTAGCCCAATAATGTAACAATTTTATATTAATGAGAATGAGAAGACTTTTTTTTTCCGAAAAAGAGACGATGATTATTTTGTACTCTTCACAAAACAAGCATTTGTAATCCCTCCCATCTTAAAAAACAAATTGTAGTTGATTAGCGGCTCCATTGGACGGTTTTGACGAAAATATTTTGGTGAAGAAAAAATTATCATGTGAGGGTCTAGTGGTATTATTAAACAGAAGTACTAGCAACACTCAATTTGGGACATGAAAACTATACATTTTATGAAAATAATATTTCTGGAACACTCAATTCCTATTAATAGCATGATCGCAAGTTTTTTTAAAATGTTAAAATAACCTGAAGTTGGACTAAACTTGTAATTAACGCTGATCAATGCTAAATAATGATGAAATGATAAAAAAAATTATGCTCAAATTTAATCTAGTAAAAACATAATAATAAGTGCTTCTATAACCCTTATTTCCTTCATAAGTGAAAATATATCCCCGAGTTTTTTGAATGTTTCAAAATACTCCAGGTTTGCTTGAGCTCATATTTAACACCACTTATATTAAGGAATTAGAATATTGTTTGTAATTATAATTATATTCTATTACATTTTCCTACCTTGTATATGTATCTTGTAGCACTATATAATGTACCCTGAGTTTATGAATAAAGACATACAATCATTACCCTTATATTACTGCACCTGGGATCATCTTTGAGACATATATGGTTGACACACCGCAACAGAATGGTCGAGTTGAAAGAAAGCATCGCCTTTTACTCAATGTGGCGCGTGCTTTACGGTTTCAAACCAATCTTCCTAATGAATTTTGGGGAGAATGTGTTCTTACTGCTGCTTACCCGATTAACCGAACACCGACACAGCATCTCAATGGTCGTACCCCTTTGAGTTGTTCTATGGGCAAGCTCCCAATTACTCATCATTGAGAGTTTTTGGTTGCTTGTGTTTTGCTGCTCATGTTCCTAGATATCGCGACAAGTTTGCCCCCTAGAAGTCGGCGTTGTCTGTTTCTTGGTTATCCTGCAGGAAAGAAAGGCTATCGCCTTTTTAACTTGGGATCCCGTGTGATCTTTAACAGTCGGCATGCCAATTTTTTTTTAAGACTAATTCTCATTTTCTGCAACTCCGACATCGGTCCTTTTAGATGAACCCGACGGCGCAACCACATCACCACCGGTCTCTTCCTCACCCTACTGGAGTCGCACAGTTTTCTCATACCGCCGTCCACCGCTGGCCAGTCGCCGCCAATCACCGCCGGTCAGTCTCCGTCGTTCGATGCCAGTCCCTCATCGTCGATCCATCGCTGTTGGCCGCCGTCGAGCCCTCATTATCGGCATCTTCCTTATCTCCGAACATGTATACCGACGTCTCTGATTATCCGGCTCAATCTCCTTTTGCAGCATCTCTGGCTTTGGATGGTTCCGCTACCGAGTTTCCACCTATCAGACAGAGTATTCGTGCTCGCCGACCTCCTTCTTATTTGGTAGATTATGATTGTGATGATTATGCATGTGCTCTTACTACTGAAGACTCCCCCCCCCTTACGTCTACGTTCACTCATGCGTCGTCACTATCCTCAGGTGTTCACAGCATGCTCATTGGCGAGACACTATGACTGAAGAGCTTACTGCGCTGGAGCGCTATCAGACTTGGACTTTGGCTCATCTACCTCTGAATAAGAAGGCAATTGGGTGCAAATGGGTCTACCAGACAAAGTTCAAGTCAGATGGTACTATTGAACATTATAAGGCGTGCCTAGTGGTTCTTGGGAATCGCCGGGTTGAATGAATTGATTATATTTGCTCTGGTTGCAAAGATGAGTTATGTTCGCTTATTCTTATCTGTTGCAGTCATTCATGGTTGGGAACTGCATCAGATGGATGTTCATAATGCCTTCCTGCATGGTGATTTGCATGAAGAGGTTTTTATGCGACCCCACCCGGCTATGTTGTGTCCCATGGTTAGGTATGTCACCTTCAGAAATCTCTTTATGGTCTTTGTCAAGCTCCTAGAAATTGGTTTGCTAAATTGGCTCACGCGTTACGAGCATTTGGTTTTGTTCAGAGTAAGGCAGATAACTCTTTGTTTGTCTTTTCCAATGGATCAGTTTCTTTGCATGTTCTGGTTTATGTGGATGATTTTGTCATTGCTGGTAGTTCTTCTGCGCTCATCTCTGAGTTCAAGAAATACTTAAGTTCTTATTTCCATATGAAATACCTTGGTCTTCTTAAGTATTTTTTGGGTATAGATATTGCTAGAAGACTAGAGGGGGTGTTTCTTTCGCAAAGGAAATATGCTATGGACATTTTATCCGATACTGGTTTATCTGCCTCTAAACTGACTAGCTTTCCGATGGAGCAACAACATGATTTGGCACGTGTTAAAGGTCCAGCCTATTATGACCTGGAGCAGTATCGACGTCTGGTTGGATGCCTGATATATCTGACTATTACTTGTCCCGAACTTAGTTACTCGGTTCATACTCTTGCGCAATTGATGAAGTCTCCTTGTGTTCCTCACTGGAAAGCTGTTGTTCGTGTGTTGCACTATCTGAAGAGCCATCCTGGTCGGGGTTTATTTCTTTCTTCTAGTAGTACGTTACAATTGACTGCTTTCTGTGATTCGGATTGGGCTGCATGTCTGATTACTCGGCGTTCTCTTTCTAGTTATTTTGTAATGATTAGTGATTCTCCTATTTCTTGGAAGATTAAGAAGCAACCTACCATTTCTCGGTCTTCTACTGAAGCGGAATATTGTGCAATGGTAGTTACCTGTTGTGAGTTGTTGTGGCTTAAGTCTTTACTGAATGACTTAGGGGTTCTGCACTCTTCTCCTATGCGTCTCTTTTGTGACAGTCAATCTGCTCTTTATGTTTCGGCAAATCCATTTTTCCATGAATGCACAAAGCACATTGAAGTTGATTGTCATTTTTTTTGGGATCTTGTTCAATCTGTCACTATTGTTACTCAGCATATCCGCACGTCAGACCAACCTGCAGACTTGTTCACTAAGGCCCTCAGGCATAACCAGTTTCATTCCTTACTTGGCAAGTTGGGCATTTATGATCCTCATGCTTGAACTTGAGGAGGAGTATTAAGGAATTAGACTATCACTTGTAATTGTAATTATATTCTATTACATTTTCCTAGCTTGTATAGGTATCTTGTATCACTATATAATGTACCCTGAGTTTATGAATAAAGACATGCAATCATTACCCTTATATTCTACAACTTAAGACTATCAACTATTAAAATGACCTAAAATCCTTGGAATTTAAATAGTTTTAAAAAATTCTAATAAAAGATCGTCACTTCTCTTCTGAATATCTTCATCGAGCACTCACTGATCGCCATTTCCATACGGTTGAGTAGAGATTGTTCATCATTTTTTTGGGAAAAAAATCCGAGAGAGATAGCTCAAGCAATGGCATATGATTTCAAAAGAGGAGTAGGCCCAGACTCGACTGGTAGAACGCAAACAATTACATTAAATACGAGGAATTAGAACAGTGGCGGAACATTGGGGGGACCAGGAAGTGCCTGATCCCGACCAAAAAAAACAATTCTTGTGTTTTCTGTGTTTGTGTATGGTAAAAAAAAGTTTGTGCCCCCCCCCCCCCACACACACACCCGCAAGTTATACCGTGAAGAAAAGTTGTGATGTTTAAAAAAAAATTTAAAGTCCAACAAGAAATAGAATTCCTTTTTATCTAATTTTACCTTTAATATTTATCCAAGTTATATTTGGTTTTTATCCTAATCCAAGTACGTATAATATTAATTAAATTTGATTCCAATTACAATTAAGTATAATATCAACCTGAAAAAGCAAGTTTATAGCTAATTCAAATTGTACAACTTGTACGCAGTAATATAATATTAAAGGTATACGTACAAATTTATTTAATAAAAACAATATTTTTCCAATTAAGATTTGATTTTTTTTTTAAATACCAAGATAGTATAAATAGATGTAACATAATTTTTCTCCATCATGATGATTTTTCTGAACAAGAGAAAATTGATCTGAAGTATAAACTGCAACATTATGAGTTAGATGTTTCTACTCATCTGGATTTGAAGAATTTATCAAACATTGGTGATTTGTATCGGGGGTTTGTGACCACTACAAAAGTATATGTGTATCCCTTACTTTATAGACTATTGTGTCTTGTTTTGACCCTTCTGACATCTGCTGCAACATATGAACAAACTTTTTCAGCCATGAAAATTGTGAAAATACGTCTTCGCAATCGAATGGAAGATGATTTTTTTTGCGAGATTATTTGTTGGTATATATCAAAAAAGATATTGTAGCGACATTTGATATTGATTCGATCATCGATATTTTTATATGATCAAAGAGAGTAGAGCACAACTTAAATAAAAACAAGAAGGTCGTTCATTTCAAAAATATCAATTTTGTATTTTCTTTAGCACTATTTTATCTTTAATATTTGATTTTTTGTCCTTTAAATGATATAATCTACAATGATTTGTTATTTTAATGGTCAATTCAAAAAAATTTTATATAACGTCGGTCCCCCCCCCTTTATGAAATTCCTGGTCCCTCCCCTGCATTAGAATCCCCGTCATCCACACAATCTTATTTTGAGGATTCAACGTTGTCGTTGCACTGTTGACTAATCTAAAGGAGCTATCCGGCAGAACCAGTTTCAGAGTCGAAGGAATCAACAATGAATTTGACCTAATTTTTCTAACGAGAGGACTTCTCGATTCTTATTACAGTGTGAAAATTGAGGAAAAGTATCATATTTGCAATGATGATAGTGGTTAAAATTAATAGACACAAATCTCAAGGTGATTTGGGTGATTCTAGTGCGGATAAGGAAAGACGAAGTAAAACAAAAAGGGGCTTGCTATATCACGCCCTGTATTTTACTATCCTCGCCCTAATACGTATACAGTATGTATTTTTAATTTAATTTCAATAACTAAATTAAATTAAATTTAGATTAGATTAAATTTAAATAAATTAAATTTAATTTAAAAATAAATCCGGGCGCCGCCGCCGGACCGCCGGGCGCCGCCGCCGGACCGCCGCCGACCACCGCTTCCCGTCGCCGGGCGCCGCTACCCGCCGCCGCCGCCCCCCCCGAGTCATACCGCCGCAGAGCGCCGCCGCCGGAGTCTCCGGTTCGCCACCGCCTGGCCGCGATCGGGCGCCGGTCCGCTCGCCACGGACCAGGCGCGAGCCGGAGCGTCCTCCGCTCGCCACCAACGAATGGCGAGCGGAGCCCGTCCCGCTCGCGCCCAACGCATGGCGAGAGGCGCCCGTCCCGCTCGCGCCCAACGCATGGCGAGAGGCGCCCGTCCCGCTCGTGCCCAACGCATGGCGAGCGGCGCCCGTCTCGCTCGCGCCCAACACATGGCGAGCGGCGCTCGTCCCGCTCGCGCCCGACGCATGGCGAGTAGCGCCCGTCCCGCTCGCGCCCAAGGCGTGGCGAGCGGAGGACGCTCCGGCTCGCGCCCGGTCCGTGGCGAGCGGACCGGCGCCCGGTCGCGGCCAGGCGGTGGCGAACCGGAGACTCCGGCGGCGGCGACGGAAAGCGGCGGCGCTCTGCGGCAGTATGACTCGGGGTGGTGGCGGCGGCGGTAGCGGCGGCGGCGGTAGCGGCGCTCGGCGGCGGCGCCCGGCGGTCCGGCGGCGGCGCCCGGCGGTCCGGCGGCGGCGCCCGGCGGTCCGGCGGCGGCGCCCGGCGGTCCGGCGGCGGCGCCCGGCGGTCCGGCGGCGGCGCCCGGCGGTCCGGCGGCGGCGCCCGGCGGTCCGGCGGCGGCGCCCGGCGGTCCGGCGGCGGCGCCCGGCGGTCCGGCGGCGGCGCCCGGCGGTCCGGCGGCGGCGCCCGGCGGTCCGGCGGCGGCGCCCGGCGGTCCGGCGGCGGCGCCCGGATTTATTTTAAAATTTAATCTAATTTATTTAAATTTAATCTAATCTAAATTTAATTTAATTTAGTTATTGAAATTAAATTAAAAATACATACTGTATACGTATTAGGGCGAAAATAGTAAAATACAGAGCAAGATATAGTGATTCACAACATAAACTACGAGTGGGGATGCACGATTGCATGCATGTGATTTACCGTTTGAAATCTTCGACGAAGACACGAACTAGTAAAGGTATTATTCTGCTAGTTGTCCGAAAAAATTCATCCAAACTATTAAATTCATGTCATTGACATAGCAATTTTACTAGATATTTTTAAATCAACGCCTCAGATAGTCACTTTATTCAAATATATGTCGACCAGCTATTATATGAAATCAGATTATATAGACATGTGATTAAGAATTGGGTTTCACCAAGTGGCAGAACCAGGAGTATATGTTAGGAGGGCGAAAAAGAGGAAAAAAAAATTTTTGACGGTAAAGCTTGAATTTTTGGCGGACGGCGGTGGTAGACGGCAGAAGGCTGAGGAGGCGGCGGATCTGCTTTTTTTTGTTTGGCCACAAACTTGAATTTTGTTTTGGCCACAAGAAGCTTGAATTTTGATTTCGCCGATTATATGTTTATTTGGGTTATAAACATTATTTGGGCCAATTGGATTTCAGCCCAATTGGCCTAAATTTTTTTTACCTTCACCTTAACAAAACGACGTCGTTTCACTTAAATCAAAACGATGTCGTTTTGTTTAATTGGAAAACAAACAAAAAATTAAAAAATTTGGTCTTCTTCTCCACGCAGCAACTGCGGAGGCAATGGCAAAGCTTAAGGAAATCGGATCCGGCCGCCGGTGGCTCAAGAGGGGACGGAATCCGGTGGCTTCCGGTGGCTCTAGGCCTAAATTTCGGGCCGCCGGATCCTAGGGGTGGCGCTAGCACCCCCTCGCCCCCCTAGTTCCGCCGTTGGTTTCACCAATGCGTCTAATCTGGTTATTATATAAGAGGAATACTTGGAAACGGCACACTTGTGTCAACCGTCGTCAGGGGCATAGTGGTCATTTCCCCGCAAAGTCGAACGTGTGCCCTTCTATGTGCTCTCAAATGGCCGCCCAAAATGACGTCATTTTGAGCACCACATTTATCCTTTTGTGCATCCCATTTGTCAAAAGTTGCGGCGCCTCCATGTGTGGCTGCATGTGCTGCCAAGTGGCCGATGAAAACGACGTCGTTTTGGACACCCCTTCAAGGGTCCAGCTCTCAGCCCTCGAAGGGGTCCAGCTCTCAGTCCTCGAAGGGATGGACTCTCAGTCCTCGAAGGAGTCCAGCTCTCAGTCCTCGAAGGGATGGACTCTCAGTCCTCGAAGGAGTCCAGCTCTCAGCCCTCGAAGGGATGAACTCTTCTGTCCTCGAAGGGGTCCAGCTCTCATCCCTCGCAAGGATGGAGTCTTCAGTCCTCAAAGGGGTCTAGCTCTCATTCCTCGAAGGGGTCCAGCTCTCAGTCCTCGAAGGGATGGACTCTCAGCCCTCGAAGGGATAGACTCTTAGCCCCCGAAGGGCTAGTTCTCAGCCCCCGAAGAGGTCTAACTCTCAGCCCTCGAAGGGGTCCAGCTCTCAGCCCTCGAAGGGATTTAGCTCTCAGCCCTCGATGGGGTTTAGCTCTCAGCCCTCGAAGGGAAGGACTCTTATATCCTCGAAGGGGTCTAGCTCTCAGCCCTCGAAGGGATGGACTCTACGTCCTCCAAGGGGTCTAGCTCTCAGCCCTCGAGGGGTCCAGCTCTCAGCCCTCGAAGGGGTCTAGCTCTCAGCCCTCAAAGGGGCTCAGCTCTCAGCCCTCGAAGAGATGGACTCTTCTATCCTTGAGAGGGTCTAGCTCTCAGCCCTCGAGAGGATGGACTCTCAGCCCTTGAAGGGGTCCAGCTCTCAGCCCTTGAAAGGGTCTAGCTCTCAGCCCTCAAAGGGGTCTAGCTCTCAGCCCTCAAAGGGGTTTAGCTCTCAGCCCTCGAAGGGGTCCAGCTCTCAGCCCTCGAAGGGATTGACTCTTCTATCCTCGAAGGGGTCTAGCTCTCAGCCCTCGAAGGGAAGGACTCTTCTATCCTCAAAGAGGTCTAGCTCTCAGCCCTCGAAGGGAAGGACTCTTCTATCCTCAAAGGGGTCTAGCTCTCAGCCCTCAAAGGGGTCCTGCTCTCAGCCCTCGAAGGGGTCCCACTCTCAGCCCTCGAAGGGATGGACTCTCAGTCCTCGAAGGGGTCGAGATCTCAGCCCTCGAAGGGATAGACTCTTAGTCCTCGAAGGGGTCCAGCCCTCAGTCCTCGAAGAAGGGATGGAGTCTTCTGTCCTCGAAGGAGATCAGCTCTCAGCCCTCGAAGGGATTGAGTCTTCTATCCTCGAAGGGATCGAGCCCTCAGCCCTCGAAGGGATGGATTTTTCTATCTTCGAAAGGGTTCAGCCCTCAGCCCTCGAAGGGAAGGACTCTTCTATCCTCGAAGGGGTCTAGCTCTCAGCCCTCGAAGGGATGGACTCTTCTGCCCTCGAAGGGGTCCAGCTCTCAGCCCTCGAAGGGATGGACTCTTCTGCCCTCGAAGGGGTCCAGCTCTCAGCCCTCGAAGGGATGGACTCTCAGTCCTTGAAGGGTTCCAGCTCTCAGCCCTCGAAGGGGTCCAGCTCTCAATCCTCGGCAGGGTCCAGCTCTCAACCCTCGACGGGGTCTATCTCTCATCCCTCGAAGGGGTACATTTTTAGCTTCAATTACAACTATTTTAACATTCCCATACAATTTTTAAAAAAATTATCAAGTTCACAGCACAACACGCGGTGTAGCCACACTAGTTTTTTTAATTGTTAGCAGTTGTCCCAACACTTTTTCTTGGTTGAAACCAGTGTAAGGTTCCAAAAGTAGACTAGTCAAGGAGAAAATAACAACTATTTTGTACTATCCAATAGGAAAAACATTCGTATTCCCCCATCTCAAAAACCAAATCATGGTTGATTAGGAAAAGTAATGGTTTAAAACCCCAAGTAACACTACTAATTTACATTAACTACCTTCCTACTACACTAACTACCAAAAACATTAGTTGACAACTATCTTGACATCCCATTTGATGAATTTTGAGCCAACCTCTTAAGTTCATCCATTGGCTGCTTCAACAAATCAGAAAACCCTTCTGCAGATCCAAGTGCGAATTCTGTGAGTGAGCTCACAGCAACAGACATACCAGCACACAAAACCCTAATTGCAACCTCAGCCATTTTCTCTTCACTCATCATTAAATCCTCCTCCTCTAGTTGTTGCCCTACCTCCACCATCTCCAAACTCCGTAAGGCCGCCTCACCTTTAAACCTTCTCGACCCGCCCGATGTCTGTCGTGAATCCTCCCGTAGTTGTTGAGCATACAGTGAGCCAACCCCGGCTGCGAAAAAGTCTAACCCATCGAGCACGGGGACTTCGCGGACAGAGTCCAAGAATCTGGACCAGTGTATGCAAATGCTAAATATTTGAGGTGCTCCTAATGACCGGCGTGGGGAGAATGCTAGTTTGGATACATCGGGTTCCATGCGGATGCATCTCAGGAGCCATCCTGTTAGTGCATGGATGTACGAGCGCTGTGAGACGATCCATGACTCGAAGCATGCACGCCAGTTCCTGAGCTCCATCTCTAGGTTGGCAGCTGATCGGGCTAGATGGTGTGGCTCAGATGGAGACGTTACCGTGTATTTCTTCATTCCAGTGTTCTTTGGTGGCATGTTAGCTAGCAAGATCTTGGCCTCGTCAAGTGTGCGCTTCTGTGACCGGTGACATTCTGCCATGGCCTTCCACATTCTTGTCAACCTGTTCATGTAATCAAGAGAAAGGCAACCTGTTCATGTTAGCTACGAACATTTCCAAAACTTCAATTATGGATCAACAGATCGTGCACCTAAACTTCCAAGAAAACAAATAGTACTGATTCTTTTTTAATGTTCGAATCCTAATAATGAAGTAACAAAAGAAACACACACTCAAATGATTTTCAAGAGAAGAACGGTAGAGTTTTATATTGACTTACATACCCTTGCACCAATTCTATGAGTTGCGGCAGAAGTTCTTCATCCCTTAAAGTTTCAATTCTCTTCGAGATGGCTTCAACTGAATGTATCGAGACCTTCATTTGAGTTTGCAGATCTCTTATAGCTGCACTTGTTTTGCTCAATGAAGAAGGATCTACTCCTTTCACATCTTGACACCTCAGTTGTTTACACTTCTTTTCATATGCCACTCGAACACGCTCACCTTCCTGTAAGATGTTAACATTTGATTAGCCATAACAAGGCAAAACATGCTACATATGCAACCAAGAATACAATTCCTTGTTCTTCAGAGGGAAATATGCCTCTAGGTGAAACCCCAAAAATATGCTTCTAAACGGAATTTATTATCATTTGAGGAACACTGAACACATACCCTGACTTCTTGGTAGAGCTTTTTCTCCCAAGCAAATAATCTATCTAGGGTTGACTGGTGACCGTGTAAAAATGAGCTAGAATCTTCAGACAAGTCACTGCTGCTCTCAGAACTTGCATCTTTTGAACCTGATGAATTCATCACGAATCTTGCTGAGGCTGATCTAGATGAAGCAGACCGGATCAATGCTACAGGGTTCAGCATCTTCAGACCTGCAACAAAACAGGGGAAAAAACTGGCTGCTTAGCGTCTAAATTTAATAGCAACCTGAAACTCATTCACTTAAATGCGTCTAATTGCACTTTATCAATATCTATTCATATTCATTTAACAAAGATACCGGCCCAATCTATAATTTCCAATTTGCGCAAAAGGTATATGCATGAAATCCCAGCCAAAATTGATTTACTAAATTCCAATGGAAAACCAATTGCCATAGAAGATTAACAACTTTACAAATCACAAACAGGTTTAAGGATATACAACAACTAAAACTAACAAAAATGAAGACGAAGAGGAGGAATTTCCGAGCTCATCTTACCTGCAATATCATTTGACGTTGATGCATATTGAGCTCTTCTGGCTTCTAGAATGGAAGAAACTTCATTAGCTGAATCACGAGCAACCGTAAACTGAGCTTCCAGATCTTTAATAACTTCTGCCATACTTGTTGGCCTTCTGTTTACATAAGCAGTATATCCATGCATTTCATCCTTTGGTTCAGGATTAGCAACAGACGTTTCACTACTAATAACTCGACTATCGTTTTGTAATTTTGCCACTTCAACATTCTGATGATTGGCATGGAAATTCACTTCTTGCACTTCATGATCTGTATCCGTTTCACAGTCACACTCTGTCTCGTCATCCTCATCTTCATCATCCTCCTCATCGTCATCAACGTCTTCCACGACAACTTCTTCTTTGTGAGAATTCCTCTCTACCACCCTAGGCACCTCCCTTTTCACATCTACCACGTGATCAATTTCTTCATGATCGGTGTCCTCCTCCAGTTCTGGAATCCCTTCTTCTTCCCGAACCTGCTTAAGCTCAGCAATGTCATCATCTAGAGTTGATTGGTCAAGGCTGGTTCTTGTTGGATAGCCATAGTAGTCCAATGAAGAAAAGGGGTTCCAAAAAGAATCCCACTGAGATGTTCGAGGGGATGGAGGAGGAAAACGTGTTCTGTTGTCCGGGGAATAGTGAAAAATTGAAGAAGTTGTGGGAGGGGACTGCATTGAGAAATACCCATCAATCCCATAATGCTGATGATGCATAGGGGAGTAAGTTTCGACTCGATACGTTTCAGGGGTTTGAGGTGGTCTTTGTTCAACAGAAACAGCAGGGTTACCACCTGCTCTAAGGTAATTCATTCTGATGGAAGATTTGTGTCTAGAAGAACGCACTGGCGAGACTGAGAAGGACTTTGGTGAAATGGTTATAAACCCGGGGGTTGGAGGCTTCTTAATCGCTGGTGGAGGAGTAGTAAATGAATCCATCAAGAACTCGCGAGGTTCATCCACCTCAATGTAATCTCGAAGTGCAGCTGATACTCTTCTCATGGACTCAATGTAAGCATTATGTCCTGCTGCGAATTTCAACCTCTGCTCAACTGCTTGTTTGATGAACTTCTTTCTATCTTTACAAAGCTGGACAGCTTCCTCATCATCTAACTTCGACGAAGAACATCCCATTTCACCTCACGACTTTCTCCCCCCTACTCTTATCCCCACCTACCTCTATGCAGTTCTAAGTCTAGTATCAAATTGCAAGTCAGGAAGGTTTTCTCTTTTTGTTCTTGCCAAATTCATAAGTATTCACTTTCCCTATCAAATGCCAGACCCCTTGCTCTTCAACACTGCAATATGGACAATAAAGAAACAATCAATCATACACATTGAAAAAACATTTTGACTTCCCACATTTTTTTTATTGTAAGCACTGGACGAGTTATTTTCTTTTCTCCATGTCATAAGAATCATTAATAGAGATCTCACAACAAAAAGGATAGCAATTTCTGAAACAACAGCCCGATTTACAGTCACAACTCAACCAGCAATGACACGATTGGCACGATGATCCATGTAAACATAACGAACATACACATGAAATAACCGATCACGACTTCCATCACTCAATGAGCTTGCATTATTCAATTGAATAATGTAAATCAAATTCATGAGATAACCCAATCACATTTTTTTTATTTACAAATATCGCCAGAAAATCAGAGCAAAGGTAATGGAAGCTTCTGCAACCTTTCAGAATAATCCAAATCCCAAACACAAACTCTTGAACTAACAAGCACTAACCAACAAAACCAAATCTTGAGAAAACACCGTAACCCATTAAGCAGATAGATGTGGGGCCCAAAAAGATAGACCAAAGAGCAAGGCATTCCTCCAAACACCAAAACCCAAATTTTCCACACACACAAAAAAACAAACATTCGTACATACGCAAATCATGATTTATCCATCAGATCATCTCATAAATTCTTCTCAATCTCAACAAACATTCAGATAGCCAAAATCTCAGATTATTGGGGGGAAATGAGCAAAACTTCAGCTGAAAACAAAAACGAATAAACTTCAGCACCAATTTTTTCTTCAAAAATTCCGGTTAAAAACAAGCATCTTCACGAACAGAGAGAGAGAGTACAATGCAAAGCGCGATAGCCGCCACTGTGTGAGTGTGAGAGAGAGAAAGCAGAAACGCAAACTAGCACCTGAATGTGGATGGAGGAGTAGGTACCACCGAAAATGCTCAGTGTGTGAGAGAGAAAGAAAGAGAGACGTTGTGAGAGAGAAAAGCAACGGTCAAAACAACTCATTCTGTGTGTGGGGGGTTTTAAAGTTGGGGGACAATAAACTAAAAAGAAAAGGAAAAAGAAAAAGTGGAATTAAAGCTAATTGTGGGAAGCCATGAAATTAAAGGGAGGAATATCAACTCTCTCTATCTTCCTATCAAATTAGTAAAAGTTGATGAACATATAATCTTAATAGACGCTCAATGCCAAAATACATTTTCAATGCAAGAATTAATGGTAAATATCAATCTTGTTTGGCAAAAATTTAAGTGACTCTTTTAAATAAATCTTCTATTCTCCAAAGTTTAAAGTGAGACCGTTAATATTTAACTTCATTAGATTTTGGTCAAACTTTCTCATCTTATTGGCTTTTTCCATTAAAGTGTTAATCATTTATTTGCTGACACGTCATGTTGAAGTTGTAGTTTTTACGGTAATATTGGAGATCAAAATTCATAAAATACTGTCAATCAATTTTATTTAGTTATATCACACTGAATTTATAATCAAAATTCGTCACGTGAAATCTAAAAATATAATGACCCACATACCAATGCAGGTATCAATTGGTAAAAGTTACAAATCACATCATCATGTGAGACCCCTAAATTTAAAAAAGGGATATATACAAATATAACCCCATCTATTTGAGTATACATCAATATAACGCTCAGAAAATTTTTACTACAAAAACAACTCTAACTAGTTGATGAAAGTATCAATATAACCCTAAGACCCCATTTTTTGCATTGACTTTGTATTTATGGCGTTGACTCATTATAAAATGACCAAAATACCCTTTGGCCCAAAAACAAAATGTGTGTGGGCAGGTATACCCTTACCACCTTCGTTGCTGCTCTGCCACTGTCGTCGCTGTGCCACCGAACCCACCACCACCTGATCTCAAACTAGCCCCGCCACCCCACCACCCAGTTTCACCAACAGACTGTCACCCACGTCCACCCAGCCTTAATCTCCACCCGCCACCCCCACCACCCAGCTCGACCACCAGCCCGCCACCCAGCCCGCCACCCAGCTCTACCACCAGCCCCCACCCAACTCTACCCAGCCATAATCGACTCTACCCACCACCTCCACCCAGCCTTATCCGACGACAAACCATCACCACCCCCATCTCTTTCTCAAACCACCCACGCCACCTAACTCCGCCAGTCACCACTGCAGCCCACACACCACCCCCAGCTCCCCCACCACCACGGAGCGACACCACCCAGCACCCCTAGCTTTGCCACCACTGCAACGCGACGCGACCCCGCCCAGCCACATTGCCAACACGAAACCCTAGCCAACCCAGCCTCGATGCCACCCCGCGCCAAAGCCACCCAGCCCTGACGCCGCGAAACCCTAGCCCACCCCACTCCGGCTCCGCAAAACCCTACCGCCACCGCGAAACCCCTGATGATGGAATCAAAGAAGAAGCAGCAATCCCTGATGGTGGAGTGGAAGAAGAACAACAACAATTTTGAGAAGAAGAAGTAGGAGACGAAGAAGAGAGAAAATTGGGGTAGAATAGTAATTCTATTTGGATTTAGTTTTTTTCATAGGGTTAAAATGTTCTTTTATTGAATTCCGGCTAAAAGTCGTCGGAATGGGTACATTTGCAGTTACACTTACTATCTAGGATTATATTTACACTTTTAATTATCAAAAAGTTATATTGATAATTATGCGAATTAGATAGAATTATAAAAAAAATTCTCATTAAAAATATTATCTCTAATACAAGGATCATTATGGCTTTTAGTTGGACGTGGCGAAAATTTCGACTATGCAGAAGTCAATGCCTGACTTGTCTAGTGAGCATATTTACCAAAGTAAATCGATTTTATTTGTCCAAATTAAATTGCTCGAAATGCATATAACGTTAATGTTGTTAGATTGTACTCAAATTGTAAATTAAGCTATGTATAATTATTTTAGGGATTAACTCAGTTATCATATTTTATGTTGTACTATAAAGATATTATAAATTTTAAATACACCTACAATTCTAAAAAATAATTTCTAAATTTATACTCCCTCTGTTTTTTAAATTTTGGCACACTTTCCAGTTTTATACTCCCCCTATTTTGTTGAGTTTGACACATACTCCCTCCGTTTTTTTTCATTGGCACACTTACTAAAAGTGGTATTTTTTTTTAATTGACACTTGCTATTTTGGGCAAGTTTAAGGTTTTTACATCCACTCATTTTATTTTCTCTTCTTTCAATTCAATTTCATCCACTCATTTAACATCTCCTCAATTCTAACACCAAAAGAGATGTGCCAATGAAAAAAAAATGGAGGGAGTATTTCTTTTTGGCAACATTTCTTCATTTTCATCCATTTATTCTACTATTTCCTTTCTAAACTCAATTTCATCCACTCATTTAATTCACCTAAATCCAAGAATCTAAGGTTATGGTGTCAAACCCAGTGAAACGAAGGTAGTATGTTTTCTAAGATTGAAACATTTTCTTTTGTTGCAAAAAGTTAATCATTCCCAACCAAACATTAAAATTTTCACTATTTTCACTTCAATTTGTAAAAATAACAATACCTAAAGTTATCGTGCTAACATAGCCAAACGGAGAGAGCATAAATACTTAAAATAATCTGACTTAAGTTAAAAAATGATTATATATGTAATTATAAAGTTCAAATAAATTTTAAAAAATAAAATGTGTGTACTCTATTGTTTATATATGAGTTTGATAAAATAAAATTATGAAAACTAAATCCAATACATTTTTGTAAAAATTAATTATAAAGTATTGTGAAGTTTGTGTTACTCTATTTACATTGGAGATCAAAATTTCTTCAATTTCTATTAATACCAATATTCTTCTCCTCTACATCACACAGGGCAGTGTAATAATTCATCACACGGAAGACATTTAATAATCTGCCACGTGACTCCTATATTGGGCGCTCTTTACATTGGATGCGCTCCTATATCATCTTTCATTTAAGCATCAATTTAATAAAATTTAATGCACGCACCATCTTGATCATAGACCCTCATATCTAAAAACACATCTCCAATAGAATTTAATTTCATGTGGTAAAAATTTTAAGTTATCTCGTCAATTAAAACTTCTATTTTCTAAGCCCTAAAGTGAGCCATTAATATTTCAGCTCATTATGTTTTGATCAAAAAAAATTTTTTTACTACTTTTCATCAACCTTTTAACTGTTTATTTATTGATACATCAGATTGAAGTTATAAGGTGTAGTGATAGTATTGGAGATAAAAATTTCAAAAATACTTTTATCTCAATTTCATTTGCTTATATCACAGTGAAGTTGTAATCAAAATACACCGTACATAATCTAAAAGTATTAAAAAAATCACATACTATTGGAGATGCGTTTATTATTTGGATCATTTTTTTTCAAAATAAAATGTATGAAAATAATCAAAAAGAGAGAGTGAAAAAATATTAATGAATGATGAAAAATAATTTACTTTTACCATAATAGAGTAAAAGACGCTCTCTTGAAAAGCGATTTTAGTGAACAGTAACAAGCGATTGTAGTTTTCTCTTCTTCCCCCTTCCGCCGGTAACGGCTCCTTCGCCGGTAACGGCTCTTCCGCCGGCAACGGCAATTGATCGGTTTGGTACAGCTACGGGGTACCAATTGGGGATACCAACTGAGATGGCGCTCCCTCCGGCCACTCAATTTCCCACCAAAACTTTCGCCACAGTACTTCAAGCCAAAGCTTCTCCGCTATCGAAAACCTTACCAAACAACCCAGAGCTCATTCCCAAATCACAGCACCTTGGGAAGCCCTCTTGCCTGTATTCAGATGATCAGATAGCAACCCTCTCTGCCCATTATGCGAATGCACTGGTTGGAAAGTTCACAAGGGGCAGGCTTACAATGGAACAATTGGAACTGGCATTTAAAACTGTGGGCTTCGAAGGTAAGTACCAACTTGGCTCCCTTGATTACAAACATGTTTTGATTCGGTTTGAACATATAAATGACTCTCAAAGATGCTGGATGAAATGTGTTTGGAACTTCAATGGGATCTCTCTGAAAATGCTAAAATGGACCCCTGAATTCTCTACTCGTAAAGAATCACCAATAGTTCCTATCTGGTGTACTATTAAGGAGCCCCCCCTATATTACTATAATACAGCTTCGATTGAAGCTATTGGGAATAGCATAGGCAGTTTCATTAAAAACGATCAAGCAACTGATATGTTAACAAGACCATCTGCAATAAAATTCTGCGTCGAAATTGATCTCCAAAAACCCCTGAGTAGTTTCATAAGGCTGGGTTCTGTGACCAATAATAAGAAATACCCGATTGAATATGAGGACATTCCTCTTTACTGTGGTCATTGTTCAAAATTAGGCCATTCTCTGGTTCAGTGTAAAGCTAACTTACAGAATGATAATGTCAGAACTCAGGAGCCTAATTTGAAACATAGTTTACCTCAGTACCTATGGCAGGCAACGGGTAAGAAATTTGATAAACCACCACTATTGGAAGACCAAGCTCTCCCTGAGAATGAGTATGAGGTTATGATGGAATCCCCAAAAAATTTGAACAATACAGCTTTCCCTGTGGTGGTAAATCAGGAAAAACTGGGTACTTCCAGTAATAACACTCAATCCCCGGCAATTTCTGATAACTCTATTTTGAGGTTGATTGAGGATACTTCACTTACTAAGCCAACAATTACTGCTTATGCTAAAGATGATATACAAGTTGGCTCTGGTTCATTATCTATGTACAGCCCTTACCACAAAAACTCTTTCTCCCAACCTGGGAAAATGGGGAATAGATTTTCAGTTTTGCAGGTTGTTGAAAGCTCTAAAGAAAAGGAATTGCAAACTGAGACATCGGAGCCTCTAGAGGAGATCATATCTACACATCAAGAAACCTCCTGTTCTTCCCTTCCAGGTAATATCCAAGGTAAGACTAAGTCTAAGAAAAACAATTACCTAAGTCAGTTAAATAAGATGATGCTTAGGTCATCTACAAAAAGTTCTAAATCAAGTGAACAACGATGACACACCTTAATGTCAATTTTCTAGTGTGGAATCTAAGAGGAATGGACACTTCAATGCTTAGGCTAACTAATTTGTGCAGGATTAAAAAAATTCAATTGTTGTGTATTATTGAGCCTATGCACGATAATTCCCAATGTGAAGATTACATGAAAAAACTGTCATTCACTCATAATTTGACACTGCCTAATGGGAAGATTTGGCTTATGTGGTCTAATTTGTTAACTATCTCTCTGAATTCCTTTCATGATCAGTTTATGCATGTCAATATTTTGCATCATTCTGTGAATCTGTATATGGAGGCAGTTTTCATATATGCTTCAAGAGATAGAGATGGTAGAAAGGTTCTCTGGTCTGACCTTCAATCAATTCCAAAGGGTGACACTATCTTCATAGGTGATTTTAATTCAATAACTTCTTTAGATGAATATAGAGGGCCCTGTTCTCCTGCCTTAGGTAGTATAAGAGACTTTAACTCCTGGATCTCCTCTAATGGAATCCAAGAAATTAATACGGTAGGAAACATGTTTACTTGGTGTAATTCTAGGCTTAGGAATCCTACTTCGAAAAGACTAGATAGAGGCCTATGTTCAATCTCTTGGATCACTAAGTTTCCATCTTCTTCAATTCAGATTTTAAATAGACAAACATCAGATCATGCACCTCTTCTCCTACAGGTTTCAAATCTTACCTCTTCTAACCCTAAGCCATTTCGATTCATCGATGCCTGGTTTCTAAGAGACGATTTTATGAATGTGGTAAGAGACAGCTGGGAATCACCTTTGTCAGGAACTGGAATGCTAAAGTTTTACCTTAAGCTTATCAGACTTAAAAGAGTTTTAAAATCATGGAATAGGGATAAATTAGGAAACATTGATCTAAATGTGACAAAAGCTGAGGAAGACTTAAGAACTCAGGAAGCTAACTATGATTTGAACCCTTCAACCTCTGAGCGAGTTAAACTCAATGAAAAAAATGCTCTGCTGCTAAAAGTCTTAAAGGAAAAAGAGAAATACTGGAAACAAAAAGCAAGATTGAAGTGGCATAAGCTAGGTGATAATAACACTTCATTTTTCCACAAGGTTGTGCAAGAAAGAAACTGTAAACTCCACATAACCAAACTAAAAAATAGATCAGGTCAATGGATTAATTCTCAGTCAGATATACAAAAGGAAGCAGTTGAATACTTTACTGATTTGCTGAGTGAACCTGATTTAGTCTTGGATGATACTTTTGACACTCATTTTCTAAGTCAGATTCCTGGTATCATAACTGATAATGATAATCATGAATTAGCAAGGCCAGTGACTGAGGTAGAACTGGAAAAGGTAATTAAAAGCTTAAATAAGAACAGTAGCCCTGGGCCAGATGGATACTCTCCAAAGTTTTACACCAAATGTTGGCAGATTATCAAACAAGATTTGATAGAAGTGGCAAATGAGTTCATTTCTGGTGCTGAAATTCCAAGGGGGATTTCCAGCACCTGGATTACTCTGATGCCAAAAAAACCAACCCCAAGTTCATTTGATGACTTTAGACCTATTAGTTTATCTAATGTGTTGAATAAGATTTGTTCTAAAGTCCTTCTGGAGAGAATGAAGCCTCATATGGAGAATCTGATATACTCGAACCAAACAGCATTTATGAAACATAGGGATATATCTGATAACATTCTATATTTACAAGAGATGATTAGATTCTTGGATAAGAAACATAGAATCCCTAACTGCATCCTCAAGCTTGATCTGAGGAAAGCTTTTGATAGAGTTAGATGGAGTTTTCTCAAACAGATTTTGTCTAAGTTTGGTTTCAATGGGAATTTTTTAACAGCTATAATGAATAATTTGTCTCAAGCCTACTTTTCAGTCATTATCAATGGAAATCCAGTTGGATTTTTCAGTGCAACAAGAGGAATCAAACAAGGTGACCCTCTATCCCCCTCTCTTTTTAATCTATTCTCAGAGGCTTTCTCTAGGAGTTTAACCTTTATTTTTGTGAATAAATGTTTGGCTTCATATCAGATTCCTGGTTCAATTCCTGTAGTTTCTCATTTGATGTATGCGGATGATACCATAATATTTATGAAAGCTTCTAAACCTAACCTAATTAAGATCAAGGCCTTTCTTGAAATCTTTGAACATTGCTCAGGTCAAAAGTTTAATTTTGAGAAATCAGACTTTTATTTAAGTAGAAAGGCTACTGTGGCAAGAAGGATTCAGGTGAAAGCAATTTTAAAAATGAAAAAGGGACTTTTCCCTTTAAATACCTAGGATGCCCTATTTTCAGAGGAAGAACTTTGAATAGATATTTCTTTCCACTGCTGGCCAATGTAGATGCTAAGCTACAAAATTGGAAAAACAACTGGTTAAGCTCTGGGGGGAAAATGATCCTCATTAAATCAGTTCTGTACTCAATTCCTCAGCATACATGGATGGTTACAAATCCCCCAAAAGGTATAATTAAAACATTTGAGAAAAAATTGGCTCAATTTTTTTGGGGAAAGACTGAAGGAAAACAGAATAAGATTTGGAAAAAATGGGCAAACATTGCCATACCTACTAACATGGATGGTTTGGGATTTAGATCGGTAAAAGCCATTGTTGATTCTTGTTCGGCCAAACTATGGTGGAAGAGCCAATTAGGAACTTCATTGTGGTCTAAACTTCTATGGTCTCTTCCACCATCATACAGGAAATCAGTTACTTGGAGGAGAATTTGTTACATCAATGAATTTGCTGTTAACAATTCTTCAATTATACATGGAAATGGAAGATGTAATTTTCTGAATGCCAACTGGTGTCCTCATGGACCTCTTCTTTCTAAAATCCCTGATAACATTGCCTCTACAATGGATAACATCTCTGTGGCGGATTTCATAGACAACAGAAATGCTATTCTGAATCAAATTGCATCTTTTCTTGAACATGATACTGTGCTTTTTCTCCAGGATGCAGTACTTACAGATGCTAGGGAGGACAGAATCATCTGGAAGCCAGAACCGTCGGGTAAATTTACATTTCAGTCGGCCTATAGATCTCTAGTTCAACCAAGAGGTAATTCTCCGGTCTCTAAGTTTTTATGGAATCCACTATTACTGAAAAAGATCTCAATCTTTATCTGGAAACTACTACATGCTTTTCTCCCCTTTGATGATGTTCTTATTGCATGCGGTTTTAGCCTAGCTTCAAAGTGCCCTGCTTGTTTTCAATCTGATTCTATCCAACATTACTTTATCTCCTGTCCCTTGGCCCATTCAGTCTGGTTGAAACTGACTCCTTCAATACTTTTTAATCTTAATACACTACATTCCATACCTCAAAGATTCTATCTGTTTTGGGACTGTCAAGACTTACCTAAGTTTTATCAGATATATTGCATGATTCTCCCATCTGTGGTGTGTTGGAGTCTATGGAAAGCTAGAAATAACTATCTATATGACCACAAGCCTTTTTCCATGAATTTTATCTGTACTGAGGTGTAGGATTTGATTAAATTGACACTTAGTGTTTGTCCTCCGACAATTTTATCTACTGTCTCAGTACCACCATCTTTTCAGCATCTCATTCCTTTGCTAAGGCCTCCCCCTAAACCAAATTTAAGGACTGTTTTTTGGGAAAGGCCTAAACATAGAGTCATAAAAATCAATGTAGATGCAGCTTGGTGTCCTAACAAAGCCTCTGTGGGTCTTATAGCTAGGAACAGTCTTGGCTTACCTGTTAGAATTAGTTCGGCAAGTGTTACATCTTCATCCCCCCTACATGCCGAAATTGAAGCAATATTACATGCTTGCTATTCTTTTGACCATCTGGAGTGTAATATTATTGTGGAATCAGATTGTAAGCTTGCTATTGATATGATTCAGAATCCTTATGAGGCACAGTGGCATGTTTTTGATTTGGTATATAAAGCAAAATCTTTACTTGGTAATGCTGAACTGATACACACATACAGGGAGTGTAACTCTGTAGCTCATGCCATAGCTAAACATCATTTTGATCTGAACCAAGGGCTGGATATGACTAATGTTACATACAAAATTCAGGGTCTTATAGCTATGGATAGAGGCCGTGTTCCTCATATTCGAGTTGCTAAAACTTCTAGGTATTAGAAATTGATGCTGCTGAATTTTATTGTTCATTTTTGCAGAACAAGGGACTTCTAGCACTATGATGGTGAGATTGCTGTTGCTCATATTGCTGCTACTATGGTGAAGCCTGGCTGCTCAGTTTGCTGTGTGACTTGTCTGCTCAGTTGGTGAGGCCGTTGCGCAGATGACAGGGAGTTTGAGTTCCCTTCCTTCGAAGATATTCTCAGCTTGAAAGCTACAATGCTTAGCATACTCATGGGTATTTTTCTCGTTTCGTGATTGAAGTTGCCTGGCCATTACAGAGGATTAACACGAGGGGTGGAGATCCTCTTGTTTTGGATCGCAACTTCGACACCTATCCATCCACTTTGGATAGCTGTATTCACAATTTTAGCAAACACTTTTAGGTCTTTTGGAGACAACCATGTTGTTTCACCTCTTACTCTCACAAACCAACTCTATTTGTATATTCGACCAATTGGATATCAAGGCTTGGGGAACCTATAATAAAATATCCCTCACCCTCGGGTGTTCTCATTAAAAAAAATAAAAAAAATAATAGAGGTGTAATACCCCAAATAAAAATGAAATAGAGCCGGTTGTTACTTTGGTAAGTACTTTTTTGGAGACCGAGGTAAGTGATTTGTGAAGGACAGAGAATATGTTGTGTCATCTATGTGCCATAAAGAACCAAATGGGAGTTTTTCTAGTTGCTCTCCAAGAAAATATTTTTGCATTTTTACATTTTGGGGTGGTTGATTTATTTACTTGGGATTTCACCACACTTTATGATAAGAGTGATGATTTTTTTCATGTAGCTGCGGTGTCAGAATTTTTCCATGTAAAAGAGTTTTTTATGAACATCAAATATGAATTATTAGGTTATTCGTTTTTTTAAATAGTATTATTATTCATTCTCAATCATCTTATTATATTAGCTGTGTGAAAGCATCTTTCACACCTTTCTAACATAAAAGTGATGATTGTTGACATTATATGACAAACGTGAAAGCAAGACATTATAAAATAAAGGGCGGTGCTATTTACACCCCTTTAGGGATGTAAACAACCTCGGAGTTATAAATACAAGTTGGGATGATGTAAATAGAATAGGATAGCGGGCTATTTACACCCCTAGTTAAGCACAAAAGTTCGTGCAATCTCTGCATTAATTAATTCTTAGTCAAACATGAATATACTTATAATTGTATATTGCTCGAGCATTGTATATTGCTTTTACCCATATATTTTAATTAAATATTCTAATAAAATTTAAAAATTATCATACGGCTGTGTTTATTAATATTTAATATTTTAATTATACATTCTAATAAAAACTATAAAAAATTATCATACGACTTTGTTTATTACTATTTAGTAGTTTAAATTAATAAAGTATTATTTCTCCATAATTTTATTTTTGTAGTACACCTCAATATGTGTTTCGTATTTAATTATTTAATTATGGTTAGAGATGTCAATCCGATCTGATGTGGTGAAAAAATTTAGTCAATACTGTATTTGTATTTTGTGTCATTCATACATGGGTACGGTCAGTCAAAATTAGTGTTATTGTGGTGAAAAAATTTTAGTCATCAAAATTAGTGTTACTGTGGTGAAAAAAAATTTAGTCTATACTGTATTTTGTGCCAGTCATACATTCGTACTATGGACGGTCAGTCAAAATAGGTGCTATTCATATATTGGGCACGATGGGACGATTAGTCAAACCAACATTCGGTGCGATTCATCTATTATTGGTTGTCCAGAGAGGTGATATAGAAATTCGAAAAATTTAACTTCTATAAGAAGGACGAGAGATAAACAGAATAATCCATCCAACATTTTAGCAAACAAACCATACACAGAAAGATCGATTTATGTATGAGCGACGATATGGACGACTGGATTGAAAATCTTATGAGTTTTCAACCTCAAGACTACGATCAGCGATGTTTCTACGAGGTAAATGTTTAGTTTTACCTGTAATTCATATTAGCTTTTCGTTTTACATAGTATTTATCAAGTATTATTACCAATTCATTATTGATTGGTTTGTATTGACAGGGAGAAAATCACAATTTTATGGGTTATCAATATCAAAATTACAATCAGCAACATCACTACGAGGTATCAAACACTACTCGAAATTTATTTGTTTGTATTGGTTTATAATTTATCAAGTATTATTATTAAAATATTATTTGTTTGTATTTATAGGGAGAAAACCACAATTTTATGGGTTATCAACATCAAAACTACAATTAGCAACATTACTATGAGGTACTTCAAATTATTGTTAATATTTTTTTAAGTTTTTTTGTCATCAAGTATGATACTCGTATGTGTGTTATATTACTGTTTGTATGTATAGGAGGGAGAAGACGCGAATGTGGTTGAAAACGGAAGTGAAAATGAAAATGATGATGATGATGATGAAGCCTATCCAAATCTCAATATTGGAAGTGAATTCTCTACGGATGAGGTAAAATTTTCTACCATTGACTTTATAATTAGAAAATAATTCATTATTTAATTTTAATAATATAGTTTACGCTTGTGGGTGCATGTGAATTTTTACCTATATTATTCTAAATTATTTGCTTTGTTATTGAATAGTATTTTCAAGGACGGGTTGTTTTTTGCTTTGTTATTGAATAATATTTGCTTTAGTTATTATAATTTGTTTATAAAAGACTAGTTGATTTTAATTTCTAATCAAATGTTTTATTTTTTATTAGGCTTTCAATTCTCGGGATGATTTGATTGACTGGGTGCAAACAACTGGACTTACTCTCGGGTATGTTATTGTGATCAAAAGGTCAAGGAAATATGCAGTTGTATTCAAATGTGATCGTGGTGGAACATACGAGCCAAAAAAAGTCTCATCAAAGAATACGGGTACCAGAAAAATTGATTGTCCATTCGAATTGAATGGAAAGTACATGCGCAGAGACGGTTGTTGGAGGGTCAGAGTAAAGTGTGCGGCACATAATCATGACCCCGCTTCGCACCTCGAAGGTCACCCTTATGCAAGAAGATTGTCAGGAAATGAAGTTCAATTGGTGGAAAATCTGGTGACTATGAATGTGAAACCACGAGATATTTTGGTATCGGTGAAGAAGCAAAATCCGAATAATGTTTCCATTCCAAAAACAATATACAATGCGCGACAAAAAATTCGGATGGCGGACAAAGCAGGTAAAACTCAAATGCAAGTTGTTATGTCTTTTTTACAAGACAAAGAT
Source organism: Rubia yunnanensis (assembly GCA_037428765.1). Lineage (NCBI taxonomy): Eukaryota > Viridiplantae > Streptophyta > Magnoliopsida > Gentianales > Rubiaceae > Rubia > Rubia yunnanensis. Next base: position 95,592,543 of record CM075065.1, read on the forward strand.
TATGTGCACGAGAAGCGTACTAATGATGCGGATAAGTTGGAAGATTTGGTTTTTGTCCATCCCAAATCACTGGAAAAGTGGCGTGCATTTCCACACATCTTGTTGATTGATGCAACATATAAGACAAATAGATATTCGATGCCACTGCTCGAAATGGTTGGTGTAACTTCGACCAACATGACATTTTGCATTGCATTCGCATTCATGCACAAAGAGGATGAGTCCAGTTATACTTGGGTATTAAATTGTCTCAAAGACACAATTGAAGGATGTATTACTCCGCGTGTTATCGTCACAGGTAGGAGTTGGCATTGATGAAAGCATGCAAGAATGTGTATCCAGACGCTAAAGGAATGCTTTGTAGACGGCATATCTACAGAAGTATTTTGAGAAAATGCAGGCCATCCATACCGTCAAGCCGCCAGTGGGACAAATTCTACAAATCATGGAATGCTTTAGTTGAGTCACAGTCCCATAATGCATACATGTCCAATTTGGCTCAACTAAAAGAAATTTTGCTTGACTTTCCAGGTAATTATTGGACGTGTATTGTTTTATTTTATTTTATAAAAATATGATTTGAGATTCTAATGCAATTTTTTCACATTTTCAGGTGTTTGGGGTTATATTGATGATAATTGGTTGAGACCATATACAGAAATGTTTGTCTCTGTTTGGACGGATCGCTTTCTTAATTTCGGAAATTACACAACGAACAGAGTTGAGAGCCATCATGCCAAGTTAAAGAGATACTTGGAGTCCTCACAGTCAGATTTGGAGACATCATTGCTTTTTATTGAAAGAATCATTGAGTCTCAAAACACGTCCATCAAATCAAGTCTTGAAGAAAGCAGAACTGTCATTCGACATCGGTTCAACACTTCACATTTTTTAGAATTACGTGGACTTGTCTCAAGTTATGCACTCGATCTGATATTCAATGAGTTTAAGCGGTCTAAAGCTGATGGATTCGATTATGAAAATTGTGGATGTCAATTGCGTTCAAGTTGTGGGCTTCCATGTGCACATGAACGGGTAACATATTCTAGCAATGACCGTCCTATTCCACTTAATTTGGTTGATGTATTTTGGAGAAAACTTGACTTATCACCATTCACCATCCTAAATGATGAGGATTTTGGCTGTGAGGATGAACTTATAATGTTTAATGACCGGTATAAGGAGCAACCAAAGAGTGGTAAGTTCAGCTTTTTGAGGAAGTTGAGAGAGATTTTTGCGCCATCAACAACTGTGATGCGTGAACCAGCTGTGCAAATAAATATTCGTGGGCGTCCCACTTCAAAAAACAAAAAGCTCAGGAAAAATCAAGTGGATCCAACTATGCCTTCTCAAGATCCCGGTCGACATAGCTGTTCGGATGTGTCGAGATTTGTGGTGCCGAAGGTAATGCAATTTCCAGACCCAGCTCGAAATAGTTGTTCAGCTGCATCAAGATTTGTGGAGCCAAAATTTTCTCAATTTCAAGAACCAGCTCGAAATAGTTGTTACTCAGGTGGCAGGCATTCATCCCATCCATATATTGATCAAATTCCGACTATCTACCATCCCTATATCATGCAAGTTCAGGATGTGGAACCTGATGGAAATTGTGGATTTCGAGCGATAGCGGTGTGTCTTGGGTTTCAGGAGAGTGAATGGCCCACAATTCGATCTAATTTGATGGAAGAGCTTGTGCTTTACCAGACGGAGTATACCAAAATGTTTGGCTCTCAAGGATGGTATAACGTCTACGATTCATTAAACTTTTTTGAATCGGTTCGAAGTGCACCAATTAAGCATTGGATGACTATGCCTGAAATGGGTACACTGATTGCTTCAAGATATAATGTGATATTGCATGTTCTGAATATTGCAGGTAGTATGACATATCTTCCCCTCCGATCTAACCCTCCGCCTTGGTATGAGCGTGTTGCAATTGCTATTGGTTACGTCAATAATAACCATTATATTAGAGTAGCACTGGCCAGAGGGTACCCGATGCCTACTGTTGTTCAATATTGGAGGTGTCGCAGATACAATTGTGCAGATGCATGGATTACTCCATATAAAAGTCGGATTAATACTTACAATGAACTTATTCGCTCTAATTATACTAAAGAATATACTATATTGGAGTAAAAATAAATAAAGAATATACTACACAAACTTTTATGTTTGACTAGGGGTGTAAATAGCCATATATTTCATCTTTTTCTATTTACACCCTCCCAATAATTTTTTATAACTCCAAGGTAGTCAAAGAGGGGTGTAAATAGAATTAAGGGGGGTGTAAATAGAATGACCCAAAATAAAAGTTCGAAATGAATGGCCGGAAAATTTTAAAATTTTGGAAAAGTGGAAAAGAAGTTGAAATAAGAGTTCGTTTCTTGAAAGACGGTATTTCTTCAACCCATTGAAAAATCAAGGTTTAAACTGTAAATTTGAAGAAATGAAGATAAAATCTTTGGGTTGCATCTATCGGGTCATAAAACTTAAACCACTGCACGTTGTATAATAAATTGTTAATATTGCATCTAAAACATTTTACTTTTTAATTATTCTTGAAAATTGTCAAACAACGGACGTGAGAAACCATTGGTGAAGATGTCCACTATCTGAAGAGAAATGGTAACAAGAGCAATGCGCAACTTGCTAGAAGAGACCGATTCTCGAACAAAATGGTAATCAATGTCGATGTGCTTTGCTCGCTTGTAAGCCACTGGATTCTGAGCCAAGAAGATTGCATTGTTGTTGTCACAAAGCAGAAACGGCACACCTGACAGAGGAACCTGAAGATCACGAAGCAAATGAGTCATCCAAATGACCTCAAAAGCATTATTAGCTAGAGCCCGATACTCTGACTCAGTGTTGGACCTAGATACTGTGGGTTGTTTCTTCGCACTCCAAGAAACCAAGTTACCGCCTAAAAAGATAGCATATCCATAAGTAGAACAATGAGTCTCCAGACATCTGGCCCAATCAGAGTAACTCAGCACCTCAGGTGAAGAAGCCGCACAGAAACTAAGCCTAAAATGCAAAGTCCCTCGAACATAGTGGTGAATCCGGGTGACAGCCGCAAAATGATCCTCCTGAGGGTCCTGAAGATACTGACTTACAGAATTAACCGCAAAGACTAAGTCTGGACGGGTAATGATCAGATGCTGTAGAACTCCAACCAAAGACCGATATAGCGTTAGATTCTTAAACTGAGAACTAGTACTAGTGTGAATTTGGGAATTTGGCAGAAATAAAGTAGAGACGGGCACTGCATCCGACATACCAGCCTGAGAGAAAATATCCCAAGCATACTTTTCTTAACCCAGAAGAAGTCCCGAGGCAGTAGGCGTGACTTCTAGGCTAAAAAGGTAATGTAGCGCACCCAGATCCTTGATGGAAAACTCTTCATGGGTGCGATCAATAAACTGACAATTAAGGGTAGAGTTATTCCCAATCAAGATGATGTCGTCAACATAGACAAGCAGATAAATCTGAGATGAACCACGAGACAACACAAATAATGATATCTCAGCAGAACTGCAACGAAACCCAAGCCGAGACAAATATGAGCTGAATCATTGAAACCATGCACGAGGCGCCTGCTTCAAACCATAAATGGCCTTACACAGATGAAAAACGTAGGCTGGATGCGCAGGATCCTTGTAGCCAACATGTTGCGCCACATAAACTGGAGAATCGAGAATACCGTTGAGAAAATCATTCTTGACATCCAACTGATGAAGAGGCTAGGCTCGCATAGTGGCAATGGAAAGAACGGTCCGAACTATAGAGGCTTTAACCACGGGGCTGAAAGTGTGGTCAAAGTCAAAATTGGGAATCTAAGAGAAACTATGGGCTACCGAGCATGCCTTTTGGCGATCTACAGAACCATCTAGTCTATACTTCAGCCGATAAACCCATTTGGAGCCAACAATGTTGATGTCCGAAGGGCATGGAACAAGATCCCAAGTACCCTGACTATGAAGAGTTGTCATCTCCTCATCAATGGCAAAAATCTAAGAAGGATCTTGAAGTGCAGAGCAATAATCATTTGGTTCTTTCTGAGCAATAAGAGTTGCGACAAGATCGTGAGCATGAATGTTTGAATAACCAAACTGCTAAATAACACCGGTAGAAGATCGGGTGACCATCCTAGATGATCTCGGAAGAGGTTAGACTGGCGCGCCAACTAGAGACGTGGCTGGTGGGGCTGACCGACACGAGGCTGACCCAGATCAATCGTAGGGCTGACCAATGATATGGTGTGGCCGTCTGAGCTTACCCATATAGAAGGGCTGCGGTCGGGCTGGCTAGAGGAGCGGCCGATCGGTTTCCACTCAGTGTCAAAAAATTAAAAATTGGGCGACGGAGATGTTGAGATAGCCAAAGAAACTGGTGGTGCTGACTCAAACTTGGGAACAATAAAAGGTGAAACATCCAACTCTGAGGATGGAGAACCAGTCTCTGACACCGGAGAAAATGGAAAATAAGTCTCTTCGAATCGAGCATGGCGAGTGACATGAACCTTGCCGGTAGAAGGGTCGAGGCACCTGAAACCCTCATACTAAGAACTATATCCAATAAAAATGCATGGAATGATACAGGGAGGCAACTTATGACAAGCAAATTGATGAATAAAAGAAAAAAACCCGACAGTCAAATGGATGGAAGTTGGCATAAATGGGATCCCGATGATAAAGAAGACCATAAGGTGTCGTTCCCTGTAAGACTGGAGTAGGTAGACGATTGATAATGTAGATAATCATCGTGAATGCATGATCCCATCTTGAAATTGGTAGATGTGAATGAAACAACATCGTAAGCAAATTTCTGACACATGGCAATGTTTGCGCTCTACAAGCCATTTTGCTCCGGAGTAGACGGGCACGAAACCTTATGATGTACACCTTTCTCCACGAATTGAGATCGAAGTCGAGTGTTCAAAAATTTAGTGCCACCATCACTTTGGAAAAGCTTAATTTCTGAAGAAAATTGGTTTCAACAAATACCTCAAACTGCAAATAAGTGTCAAAAAAAATCCAATTTGCGATGAAGAGGATATAGCCAGGTAAATCTAGAAAAATATCCACAAATAAAGCATAATAGCAAAACCATTTCCAGATAAAATCGGAGAGGGACCCCAAAACTCACAATGTATCAAATCAAGAACATGCTCAGCACTTTTAGGGTTCTCAACAAAAGATAGTGATTGACCTTTCACCATAACACAGGGGGCACATGTATGCGGTTTAGGCAACAAAGAAGAAACTTAAAGTAATCCGGATTTATTCAAACTAGATATAACTGCACTAGGCACATGACCTAGGAGTGCATACCACAACTCATATAAAGCTCGACTCTTATTCTGTTGTAAAACTGAAACAAATATTGCATCTCTCCTGTCCAAAACATAAAAGTCCATCCTCACTGTGCCCCGGCCCACGATGGCCCCTGGTTACTTTGTTCTAAATCACAAATTTCTGATCATCAATACATCCATATATGTGGTTAACTTACTAATGGACAATAAATTCTTAGTAATATCAGACACAACCAGAACATCAGATAATCATAAATTCTCAGAAACTTTAGAACCACCAATACGAGAGATCATGATAGGAGCACCATTACCAACAAGAACTCGAGATGTACTAGTATAAGGAGTGACATTGTTTAGGCCTAAGGCAAATGATGCCACATGACTGGTTGCTCTGGAATCAATATACCAGTCTGACACTCAAGAAGATGGCTCCTCGTGGTTTTTGGCACGGGCAAGAACATCGGCATATAACGAAGTGGGTACAACATTAATCAAAGGGGCGGAAAAATCCTTATATTCCGGGCCAAAAGCAGTAAAAAAACCATACAATTTGATCAACATTTGAAACTGGACTACCCATAACAGATAATTGTTCAAAAATCTCCTTAAACTTGAGATGAAGTTTATGAACTGTACCAAATTCACAAATATCATGCGCATCTGGACGAAGAATGGTGCATGCACTACTGTTCTGATAGACAAGAGCAAGATTATCCCAGATCTTTTAGGAGGTGGAACAATCTGGGAGTTCTGCGAGAACTTCAGCGGTGAGAGAGGAAAATAGTAGATTGTAGACACATTTATCTTTATCAACCCATTGATCATACTCATCCTTTGCTTTCTGATAAGCAACCTTGGGATCAACATTGCTACCACCTGGAGGAGTTGAGACTGTTGAGGCAAAGGAAATGACAGGCGGCAGTGGTGGAAGAGTCGGACGAGGATTGGTACCATCGATGAATCCATACAGGCCTTGAGGACGAAGAACATATTCAGCTTGACACTTCCAGAGAAGAAAATTTGATGAAGTGAGTTTGATCATCATCATATGAAGCAGAGTGTTGTAGGATAGTTTTTCTTTAGCCATAATGAGGGAGAGGGAGATCTTAAATTTTTTTGGACGGGAAATAGGGGGGAGGAGACGAGCGGCTGCCGAAAAATAATGGAGGAAGGGGAGGCCAAAATTTTTGATAGTATGCTAGGGTTTAAGGGTTTGGATCAGAAGAGGCTCTGATACCATGAAAAAGTGATTTCCCGCAAGTAATTCTGTATTAATGAACTGAATATATAAAGGGATTACAGTAGAGGTAAAATAAGGAAAGGACTCTGATCTAGTCATCATATAAATCATAATCTAATCAGCAGTATGATTTATTTTAACAATTCTAATTAAACTCCATCTTTTTATAAGCGTATGGAAAGACAAATTTTTCCAAAACTCTACCTTGAAATAATGGCTGAAAAATGCTAATATGCTCACTAAAGTTGTCAAAGCAATAATAAAAGATGTGATACAAGAACTAAAAAATGCAAAACGTGCATAGCTATTCTTTCTTAGATTAGAGGAATGGAGGATTGGAGGAAGGTTTTATGTGTGGGGGAATTGAGTATGTGGGGTTGAAGGGCCAATAAAAACTTCCTCAATTTTCCCACATAAAAAACTTCCTTCTTAAACTAATTGAACCACTTGGTGTTAACCTTTATTGTCCATCATGTTAAAGTACTTGGCGCGTTATATTTAATTACATTGTGAAAAGAAAATTAGTACTACTTGTTCAATTACCATCAACACTATGATAACATCCGTGCCATTGCACAGAATTTTTAACGAAAATTTAAAATTAATATAATTTAAAATTTAAATAAATAGTGAGTTGTTGTCATATGTATATAGAATTATACATTCTGGAGAAGTTGTAATAAATTAATAAAATAATAAATTTATTATTATTACAATGCATTGAATGAAAAAAATCGACTCGATCCTTGTCGACACATACCCTTTTACGTAGAATATTATTAACTGTTGTATAAAAATATTTTACGTTATAAAAAATATAGTGACAAAAATAAGAAAAGTCAGTTGATAATGGATGAATAATTATTTAACTGAAATTATAAAATTATATCTAATTTAATTAAAGAAAAATACAAAAGGTATGTAAGGACATGTTCTCAAAAGAAGAATAAATTATTATTCTATAAACTATTTAAATAATACTGCATATTCATACTATTCGAATAAATAATTATTTTCTAATTAAATAATTTTAGTGAATAAATAATATATATTATATTTTTATTCATTGTAATAATTGTATTAGTTCAGTTTTATGTACATAAAGTATAAACAAAAGTAATATTAGAATTAGAAATCGGAAATTAAAAAATATGTATATAAATAATGCATCATTTATTAGAAAGGAAAAGTCAAATAAGACTATATGGATTAAGTGATCCGATGGATATATGGGTTAAGAGATGATGATGAAATGCATTGAAAAAAAAGAAGGTAAATATGAGGTTGAGTGTTAAATATTCGTGAGGAAGCACAACGGCTGAAAAATAAATTAAAAGGTTGAATGTGTATGAATTAAAAGATGTAAGTGCATTAATCAATGAAGGAAAATATGAAGGTAGATACAACATAAAATATGGATACAATTTTAAGGGTAACACATGGCAAGCTGATGTGAATAAGTGTGGAAGTGACACTTGGTGAGGTTGACATGGTTAAGTGTGGGAGTTACATTTGGCCAATAGTTGCTCTTTTAGTAAGATTTATAGATAAGCCAAGGGCGGATCTAGAAAAAAAATGGTGGGTTATAATTTAGTTTGATGACTCTGCCTCCAAAGATAGTGTTAGAATTTTGAGAAATTTTAAAAAATTAGAGGAATACAATGGGGTTAATATTAAAAATAAACTAGGCACTAATAAAAAAATTAAATATTGATTAGCTAACAAATTTTTAAATTGTTATTTTTTAAAAATAGGTAGGGCAATTGCCCTACCTTACACAAGGTTAGCTCCACCTCCGATGTAAGCAAATAGTTGCAATTCACTATTTCGTATCAAAAATTTATATTGACGATATTAATAGAATTATAGAAGAAATAGAAGAAGAATAAGGAAAGAATACCTTTTCTGGTGCCAGTAATGAAATAATTGTGGGTGTTAAACTCTAGCATGGTACCAGTAAGATTTCTCTAAAATTTCTAGTCCTTTTCTCCATTTTTTTCTCTAAAAATTTTCGTCCCTGCCTCAATTGCCGCCTCCACCGTTGTCATCTTCCGTTGTCATCATTGCTGTCGACTATAGTTCTCTGTCCGCCACCCGAGCTCCTGAGGTTGATTGTCGACTGCCAATTGCAACTTTTTGTGTGAGAGGTCCGATCTACTTCTCTGCTTGTGTTGTGGATCTCTTGTTGTTGTTCCTCATGGCATCTTTTCCACTTGCTATGATGATCAATTGCATCACCATCAAAGTTAATGATTCCAACTATTCCAATAGGCGTACACATGTTTTCTGTGTTCTTATATCGTTTGATTTACTTGGCTTTATTGATTGATCTAAGGGATTACCCAGATCAACATTCTACTTCCTCTGCTGCTAAGTCTTCAGAAAAATCAACAACTACAACCAAGTCTTCCAAGAAATCAACGACTAATGTTGTGATGCCTGGGGATTACTAGAGGCGGACGTCTTTCTTTTCGTAATAATTTAAAATGCACACCACACATTCTTGATTTAGTTCATTGTGATCTTTGGGGACCTTCTCAGTTTCTCTCATGTAAGGTTTTCTTACTATGTTATTTTTATTGAGGATTTTTCTCGGTTTACATAGTTATATCCTTTACGTCGCAAGTATGATTTTGTAGTAGCTTACCTTTATTTTGAGGCTTTGGTTCACAATTAATTTTCTACCTCATTCAAAATTTTCCAAAGTGATGGTGGAATTGAGTTTTGCAAGCATCACATGCGATCACATTTTGCATCTAAGGGCATTCATTGTAAAATCTCAGTTCGTACACTCCAGAGCAAAATGATCGTGCAGAGCGGAAGCATCGTCATATCACTTAGATGGGATTATCGATGATGTTTCATGTCTTCATCATTCTTTCTGGTACGATGCTTTCTCTAGCGCAGTCTACTATTAACATGCTACCTACACCAGGTTTATGTGGTCAGTCTCAGCTCTCGGTTATTTTTGGCACCACTCATGATTGCTCAAACTTTCATCCATTTGGTTTCAAGTTTTTCCATACTTGCGCTCTTATGTTGCGTGCATAAGTTGGCACCTCGAAGTATGTCGTGCACCTTTTGGGCTACAATTTGCAGTACAAAGGTTATCGTTGTTTTGATCTTGTCACGAAGAAGGATTATTTTACTCACCATGATTGTTTCAATGAGCTTATTTTCCCAGCCACGCACACAGGTCTTCCAACAGTACCACCCTCCCTTGATGTTTCAGCCTTTTTGAAACTTTCATCTCTACTTTTGGATGTTTTTCAACCTTCTGCATCAACTGCTTCACCCATTGTCCTTGGTGATGTTGTTTCTCCACCTGTACCGAGAGTTGAACCGGTGCCAGACTCATCATGTCCTTGCCCTCATATTTCCAGAGCCGAGCACGATGAAGCTACAAATCAACCGCCATCGATGAGCCTACATGCACTGCGTTGCCAAATTCACGCATTGAGCCACCATCATCGTTGTCTGACACGTCAATCAATGCACCACCTCAAGATTTGCAGCCACCTCCATGCTTGCTGTTGTTGGCGTCTGTGGCTTCTCAGCCTGCAGCAATGGTGTAACACCCCAAACCCACGACCTACTTGCTCAATGCAAGTATCGGGTTGGACACGTGTGTGCTACCGAGAATCCAACGACTTGGATACAATAACGAGCAATACAGATTAAGCGGAAGCAATTTTAGAATTCAAAACCTAGCTTGCTATTAAAATGAAAGTCTTATAATAAGTGTTTTACATGGTTTAAATATAAAAATTCTAAATTAGCTTCTAGATTCAAAAGCTCATCCAGGATCCTATCCCAAATTAAGTAAAGGTTTCAAGCACGAGCTCTCACTCTTTCTACTCCGCTACACCTGTTGGAGTTATTAGACTAGGGTAAGCTCCTTGCTTAGTGAGGTTTCATCGCCAGTATTTACCAAGTTGAGTTTTAGTGGTCACGGAAAACAAATAGCCACATAAATCCTAGCACATAGAAAAAGGATACGGGTGGTTAGTGCCAAGTTGCAGTTAAGTGCCTATATAGTAACTCTGACTAACATACAAGGTATAACCTTTTCAGTAGTGCCTGAAGGCTATCAATCAAGAATTCATTCTCGCAACCCACAGCTAATCATATATTCAATTAGGAGCTCGTATCAGATCCAGATGGTTATGCTAGCATACTAGAAACTCCACGTGTAGCCAGTCTAATCAAACAATCCGGTCTATACTGTTCCCCGCCTGCTTTGACCAAACTGCAATCGCGTCGGGGACCCCAAAAAATACAGACAAGCAATCAGGTAGTAGATAATTCAAGTTTGATACGGCAAGATAAAGTTCAAGCCGATCATCCACATAAAATATCAGAGCAGTTCATGCACTCAGTTTCACAACAATTGAGCATAATATAAATATATACTAAGATATTTAATTTTAACAGGTATAACCCTCTCTAGTGGAGTTTGAGTACCCACGGTTCGAGTAAAGGGTTCTAGAAGAGAGGTTCGAGTGTAGGTTTCGAGTACAGGGGGTTCGAGTAGATGGGTTTGAGTGCAGGGGGTTCAAGTAAATGGGTTCGAGTACAGGGAGTTTGTGTAGAGTATTCGATTGGAGAGTACTCGAGTGGTACTGGTTCAAGAGGTACTGGTTCGAGTGGTGAGGTTCAAGAGGTGAATAGTGGAGGGTTCGAGAGGTACTGGTTCGAGAGGTACAGGTTTGAGAGGTACTGGTTTGAGAGATGGGTTTGAGAGGTACTCTCTGGTTCAAGAGGTGAAGGTTCCAGTGGAGGGTTTGAGAGGTGAAGGTTCCAGTGGAGGGTTCGAGAGGTGAGAGTTTGAGTGGAGGGTTCGAGTGGTACTGGTTCAAGAGGTACTAGTTCGAGAGGTGGGTTTGAGAGGAGAAGGTTCCAGTGGAGGGTTCGAGAGGTGAAGGTTCCACTGGAGGGTTTGAGAGGTGAGAGTTCGAGTGGAGGGTTCGAGTGGAGGGTTCGAGTGGAGGGTTCGAGTGGTACTGGTTCGAGGGGTACTGGTTTGAGAGGTGAAAGTTCGAATGGAGGGTTCGAGAGATGAGAGTTCGAGTGGAGGGTTCGAGAGGTACTCTCTGGCTCGAGAGGTGAAGGTTCCAGTGGAGGGTTCGAGAGGTGAAGGTTCCACTGGAGGGTTCGAGAGGTGAGAGTTCGAGTGGAGGGTTCGAGAGGTACTCTCTGGTTCGAGAGGTGAAGGTTCCAATGGAGGGTTTGAGAGGTGAGGTTCAAGTGGTGAGGTTCAAAAGGAGAGTTTGAGAGGTACTCTCTGGTGGCATCAAACACACACACACACACACACACACACACACACATATATATATATATATATATATTATCATTTTAATTTGATTCATGTTAAGGCAATGCAAATACTCACCAGATTGTTGCCGACATTTTCCTCACCGGAAAAGCTAATTTTTGCTAGTCGGGTTTGATATTGTTTACTGCTATTATGTTGATTTGGGTGATGGTTAAATTTCGTTGGTGTGGCTGCTATTTATAGTAGAAGTGGCATGAAGCTGATTTCTTTGAATCATTACCGACCCCATGTGGATTAGTGACATGTGGCTTTATTGGTTTTGATGAAGATAATCTTCATCCTTGCCACTTGCTTCGCGGGAGCAGCTTATTTGACACAAAACACAGTTTGCCCTACATTTCCCTAGGTTTACATTCTGTTGTTTCCTTTTCCAAACACGATACTAATCATGACTTCTATTCACCTATCAATCCCATATGTTTCATTTTCATCCGTTCTTTTTTTTTTTAATTCTTTATTTATTTCCTTTTCTTCTTTTAATTTACAATACTTAATAATCAATTATATATATGTGTGTGTGTGTGTAAATATTAAATACAATTATATTTCTTGAATATAAAACAATATTAGAAATGATAATATATTTATTTTAGGTAATTAATTTCTAGTATTTGAGTTCCATATTGTAATGCTTTCCATCCATATAGGTATGTATATAAAAAATTATTTTATTAGAATATTAACAAAAATACTCACATATAAAATTTATTTAATATGAAATAGTTTTTAAATTAAACATAGAATATAGAGTGACATAAGGAAATTTTAATAAATTTTATTCATTTATTTTATTTATCTTATTTTAGGTTAAAATTTCTTGTAGGGTTTGAGTTAAAGCTGGAATTGGTCGAAGAAAGTAAATAAGAGATTATGATTTTTGGTTAACATCTAGCTATTATATGCACATTGACTTCATTAAGGTCGGAGTTTCACAATTGGGCTCTACATCACCTTTATTCCATGAGCCAGTCTCTCATCATCTGATGGCTACTCGTTCTCGCACTGGCTCCCTCGGATACAAGGATTTTTTTATTACGATATTTCTGGTTTATTGAGTGCTTTATTTGCTAAAACTGAGCTAAGAAGGTATTTCTCGGCTGTTAAGGATCCAAATTAGGTTGCTCCTATGGATTTTGAGATGGATGCTCTCTGCACTCAGAAGACGTGGGATTTAGTTCCTCGTCCTCCATATGTTAATGTTGTTGGTTCGAAACTAGTTGGATACAAAGACTATGCGCCTAGATTATGTTTGTTGTCTGTGCAAGGCAATTTATGGTTTAAAGCATGCTCCTCGTGCTTGGTTTCAGTATTTCAGTTATTTTCTTGTTGGCCCGGGTTTTGTGTGCAGCTCGTGAAATACAGTGCCTCGTTGCTATATTTATTGGTTTATGTTGATGATATTATACTTAATGGAAATTATGGTTCTCTCATTCGTAAGTTTATTGATCATGTGATCGTGAATTTAAGACCACCGATCTTGGCACTCTACAATATTTCTTTGGTTTGGAGGTTGTTCTTACTTCAGAAGGTTTATTCCTTGTTCAAGCAAGATACGCCAAGGATATTCTTTTGCGCAGGGATATGCCAAGGACAATCTTGCCACGCCATTTGTGGCTTTTCGTACTATTTAGTTCTTCAAGTAAGTCATTTGGTAATCCCACTCTTTATTGATCTTTAGTTGGTGCACTTCAGCATTTGTCTATCATACGTCCCAACTTGTCTTATGCTGTCAATACGGTGAGCCAATTTATGTAGGGTCATACTGATGACCACTTTCAAGTGGTTACTCAGATTTTTCACTATATACGTGGCACTCTTCATTATGGCTTGATTTTTCATGAAAAGCTGTCTGCTTTACTAGTACTTAGCTATCCTGATGCCGATTGGGATCTTTGTGTAGAGACTTGCAGGTCTACATATGGTTGTGCCGTTTTCCTCAGTGGTAACCTAGTGTCCTTAAGTGTTAAAAAATAACGTACAGTCTCTTGTTCTAGTTTGTAATCAGAATATTGTGCTCTGACCAATACTGGTGCAAAGTTATCTTGGTTGAAGAATCTTCTTTGGGATTTACATGTGCCAACTCGTGTACCTCCTGTGTTGCCTTGAGATAGTAATAGTGCCCCTTTCTGGCTCAAAATCCAATTTCACACAAGAGGGTCAAGCACATTATAATTCATGACTATCATTTTGTGCATGAGATGGTGTGTTCCGGCAAGCTCAAGGTTTCTCATGTTTCGCCTGAACTTCAGCTTGCTGACATCTTTACGAAGGGTTTACCTCGTCCTCAGTTTGAGTTTTTACGCTCCCAACTCTATGTTGCTAGCAATTCTATTCTTCGCTCGAGGGGATGTAATAGAATGATTGAAGGAATAGAAGAATGATAAGGAATGAATACATTTTCTTATTGGTTTTATAATATCATGCTCCATATTTATTTGTATTTTGTATCCATTTGTACTCACTAAAAAGATGAATACATATAACCCTCAAAATTGTGGGTTTTACCATCAATCAGATATTAAAACTTTTATTTAGTGCCATTTAATTGTATTTTTCAATAAAATTGAGTACTATTTCATTCAAAATAATACTAAAATGCTATCTAGTTTAAATTGATATATATATATATATATATATTCATAATATAATTTAAAAAAAGAGTCTCTTATCGTGTCTTCTAACAGTTAGACCAATCATAGCATACCCCGTTCCGGTAACTTTTAAAATCAAATTATAGTTATTTACATTTTAAGATATATTTTTAAAATTTTAAAAATTATAAAAAAATAATTGAAAATAAACATTAAGGCAAAGCATTGGAAAAAACCGTCTTTCCATATGCTTATGGAAAGACGGGGTTTAATTAAAATAATAAAAGGTAAAAAATCTTAGTTGTAATATAAAAAAAATTACTATGCAACGTATAGTAGCTATAAAGTTTATGACCCGATTCATGCAACCGAAAATTTTTATCTTCATTTCTTCTAATTTGCACTTTAAACATTGCTCTTTCCATGACTTATGGAAAGATCGTCTTTCAAGAGACGAACTCTTAATTAATTAATCATAAAATAACTCTATATATAATAGGAGTTCGTCTCTTGAAAGGCGGTATTTTCATAAGTCATGGAAAGACCAAGGTTTAAAGTGTAAATTAGAAGAAATGAAGATAAAATTTTCGAGTTGTATGAATCGGGTTATAAACTTTATTACTACTACACGTTGTATAATGATTTTTTAATATTGCAACTTAGACCTTTTATCTTTTACCTTTTACTTTTCTAATTAAACTCAGTCTTTCTATAAGCTTTTGGAAATACCGTCTTTCCCACGATTTTGCCGTATAATAGTTAGGCAGTATGAAACAAGACTTTGTAAAAATATTTATGTGATAATATTCTTTTTTTATGTCAATAAATTTTATAAATAAAATCATACATTTTTAACTAAAAAAATCATAGTGGAAAATTTATAGATATCGTAATGATGGAATCTTGCAGAACATTTTTACTCCATTCTTCTCTCCTCTCAAAGCATAATATAAAATTCTGAGATCGTAATGACGAGAAATTAACTTGTACATAAAAGAAATTTATATTACCACTTTTATATTAAGTGTAACTATTTTTTTTTCGTCAACTTTTTTAATGCACATTTCATTATAAATTTCAATTAGTATATAACTAAAAGTCTGTCTCCAGACCGTCTCATGGTGAGACCAGGGGTATAATACAAATAATAGATGGGATAAATAGAACTTTTTAAGATCTGGGGTCTCAAATGTCAATATTCTTTACTGGGGGTTATTTTTCAAAAAAAACATTAAAACTGAGTTACCAATGTGCAATTTATCAAAAAGAATCAGAAATCCTCGCTGAATCCTCCGTCTTCATTGTCATGCTGGTCGCCGGAGATCTCTAACGGCGGTGATTCCCTCGTTGCCGTGTTTCCCGATCGAACCCGACCCTCCAGGTGGTATTTCCTGGCTGAGCTGTAACTTCCCTCGCAACGCCACCACCGAGTTTAGCCGAATGTTTGCTGTCGAGATGTGAAATTAAAAATAGGGAAGTTTTAAAGGAGGGGTTAACATGAATTGCTCCGGTGTGGTTTTCGTCGGAAAGTAGGGGTGAGCATGGGTAGCTTCGACGGATTTACAAATTCTGGACGGTTTTGCCAATTTCGCTGCGAATTCTGGGGTTTGCGACGAGTTGGGAAGACGACTGAAACCAGGAAAGTTTTTCACGGGAAGGGAGAACGGGCCTGGGCTTGGATAAACTAAATTTAACCTATTTTTAACCCTTTCTACTCCCTCCAGTTTTTTTCATTGGCACACTTACTAAAAGTGGTATTTTTTTTTAATTGACACTTGCTATTTTGGGCAAGTTTAAGGTTTTTACATCCACTCATTTTACTTTCTCTTCTTTCAATTCAATTCCATCCACCCATTTAGCATCTCCTCAATTCTAACACCAAAAGAGAGGTGCCAATGAAAAAAAAATGGAAGGAGTACATTAACATAAATTAAAGAGTCCGTCTTTTGAAAGACGGTATTTCCATAACATATGAAAAAAATCAAGGTTTAAAGTGCAAAATAGAAAAAAAAATGAAGATAAAATTTTAGGGTTGCATGAATCGAGTTATAAACTTTATAACTACTACAAGTTGCATTACAAAATTTTAATATTACAACTAAGACCTTTTACCTTTTATCATTTTAATTACACCTCATATTTTCATAAGCCTATGGAAAGACGACCTTTCTCTAAACTATGCCTAAATTAAATAAGAATAAATCCTATTAAAACATTAAAATATAAAAACATCAAGCTGAAATAGTTAAATATTAAAATTAAATTAAATTTTAAATTAAATTATTTACGCATCAAATAAAAATAGTTAAACATCAAGTAAAAACATTAAAGAATCAAGTTAAAATTTGTAAACATCAAATAAAATACTAAATATAAGCATCAAATAAGAATGACTAAACATCAAATAAAAATATTGCACATCAAAATCAAAATATTCAAACATCAAATAAAACACTAAAAATACACATCAAACTAAAATAATGAATCATCAAACTAAAATAATGAATCATCGCACTAAAAATTTAAATCTACCAAAATACACATCAAAATATTTAAACATCAAATAAAACACTAAAAAATACGCATCAAACTAAAATAACGAATCATCAAACTAAAATAATGAATGATCGCACTAAAAATTTAAATATATACATCAAACTAAAATTGTTAAATAAAATAAAATCCTGAAATTAAAAGAAAATAAAATTTTTAAACATCTAATGAAATCAATGAAAAATACATTAAATTTTAATATTTAAAACATCAAACAATACATGAATAAATATTAAAATATCAAAGTGTGCAAAAATATGTGACACTAATATCAAAAATAAAATAAAATTCATTACTAAAAATTTTAAAAAATCATTTCACGCTAATGAAACATCAAGGACATATTAAATGAAAAATTAATATTCTAAAAAAAGGAACAACAATACTCCGTATAATATTTTAAAACAGAGTCTGTCTCTTGAAAGACGGTCTTTCCATAATTATGGAAAGACCAAGGTTTAAAGTGTAAATTATAAGAAATGAAGATAAAATTTTTGGATTGCATGAATCGGGTTATAAATTTTATAACTACTACATGTTGCATACTAAAATTTTAATATTGCAACTAAGACATTTTACCTTTTATTATTCTAATTAAACTCCGTCTTTCCGTAAGCATATGGAAAGACCATCTTTCCCAAGACTTTGCCTTTAAAACAACACAATAAAAAAAATTAAAACTTCAATCCAAATGAAAATATAGATTACAAATTTAAATTTAAGATAATAAAATATCTATAACTAGTGTCAAAACATTTAAAGTGTCAATTTTTAACAAATGAACACAAAATTTATCTTAAAAGATCAAAATTAACTTTCATACACATGATTTTAGTAGGAAAAAAAAGACTTTTAGAAAAACATCACAAGGATTGATTGAAACATCAAGTACTGAAAATGAAACATCATGCATGGTATTAAAACACATGCGCATTGCGTGGAAATGGATAGAAAAATTGATCCACGAATTTCTCCGACCCATATTCTTGACCCGCAAGATTCTTATAACCCGGAATCATTAATTCCCCAATTATTTATGCCCACCAGCCCCAAAAAGTGGTATTTGCACCCAGATCTCTCCTTCCTCTCCCAAAGTTTCTTAAATTATATTTGGAACCCCATCTCTAATTAAATTTTTTTATATTGTACATTAATCCTTGGTCTCGCTGTGAGACGGTCACACACAAGAATTTGTCTATAACTAATAATATAATTATATAAGATATTATTGGATTGATGTACTGAATATTTTTAAATATTAATTTTATATTTAATATTGCTCATAATTTTATAGGTAAAGTCTTGGAAAAAATCGTATTTTCATAGGTTTATAGAAAATTTTTGTTGCAATATTAAAATTTCATTATGCAATTTGTAGTAGTTATAAAGTTTATGACCCGATCAATGCAACCCAAAATTTTTATTTTCATTCATTCTAATTTGCATTTAAACATTGATCTTTCCATGACTTTATGGAAATATCATTTTTTAAAAAAAACTCTTTTGTATATGTCTAAATCATGACAAAAACATGTACAATTATAGCTAGAATTAAGTGAGTACTACCCTAGCAAAGTCACGTTCGATTTTAAGGACGTTTTAGAACATCTCCAACCCGAGGTCATATTGGAGAAAGTAGTAAGCACATTAGATTGACAGACTCCCAAATTAAAAATACTTCTCCAATGCGGCAGTGATAGAATGATTTGTCGTAAGCAATTGTATTATTGATAACTGAATACATAGGGAGTATAATGGAGGTGTAATAAGGAAAGAATTCTAATCATAATAAATCATAATCTTTCCTGATTTATCCTAACACCCCCCCCCCTCAAGCGAAGCGTCGGATGCTCGCTGATGCACAGCTTGGACCTAAAGAACTCGAACAGTGGACGAGAGAGCCTTTTGGTGAAAATGTCCGCAATCTGAAGAGAAGTCGGAACATGAGCAACGCGCAGCTTTCTAGATGTCACCAACTCACGAACAAAATGGTAGTCAATGTCGATGTGCTTCGCCCCGCTTGTGTGCCACCGAATTCTGAGCCAAGAAGATAGCACTGCTATTGTTGCATAATAGCAGTGGAGAACCAGAAAGGGGAACCCGAAGATCACGAAGCAAATGAGTGAGCCATACCACTTCTGAAGAAGTGTTGGCGAGAGCACGGTATTCAGACTCAGTACTAGAGTGAGAAACTGTGGGTTGTTTCTTGGCACTCCAAGAAACCAGATTCCCACCAAGATAGACAACATAACCATAAGTGGACCGACGAGTCTCCAGGCAGCGAGCCCAGTCAGCATCAGAGTACCCTGACGCATCAGGAGTATTAGCAGAACGAAAGCTAAGACCAAAATGAAGAGTGCCAAGAATATACCGCAAAATCCATGTCACTGCAGCAAAATGACCATCTCTGGGATCCTGAGGATACTAGCTCACCGTGTTGACCGAGAATGCCAATTCAGGCGAGGGATAGTGAGATACTGGAGAGCACCAACAAGAGAACGATAAAGTGTAGGATCCCGGAACGGAGGACTGGTAGAGCTGTGAAACTGAGAACCAGCGACAAATGGGGTAGAAACAGGTGTTGCGTCAGACATACCGGCCCGATTCAAAATATCACGAGCATACTTTGCTTGGCCAAGAAGTAACCCTAAGGAGGTAGGCGAAACATCAAGACCAAGAAATTAATGAAGAGCACCAAGATCCTTGATCACAAACTCTCTGTGTGTCCGATCGATGAACTGGAGAAGAAGAGTCAAGTCATTGCCTGTAAGAATGATATCGTCCACATACATAAGTAGGTACAATAACGACTACCTTCTCGAGAGGACAAATAAAGAAGTATCAGGTGAGCTGCACCGAAAACCAAGTTGTGTTAGATAGCTGCTGAAACACTGGAACCAAGCCCGGGGAGCCTGCTTAAGACCATAAATGGCCTTTCGCAAGCAACAAACATAGTCTGGATGAGCAGAATCCTGATAACCAACAGGCTGCTTCATGTAGACTGGAACATCAAGAACACCATTAAGGAAAGCATTCTTGACATCCAACTGATGAAGTGGCTAGGAACGCATGGTGGCTATGGCGAGAACCGTTCTAGCAGTGGAGGCTTTGACCATAGGACTGAAAGTGTGATCAAAATCAAAACCCGGAATCTGCGAGAAACCCTGCGCCACAAGTCTAGCTTTGTGACTCTCAATAGTGCCATCTGGTCGATACTTGAGCCTATAGACCCATTTGGAGCCAACAATGTTGACATTCGAAGGTCGAGGCACCAAATCCCAAGTGTGCTGACCACGAAGAGCGGACATCTCATTATCCATGGCTAAATTCCAGGCTTGATCCTGAAGGGCAGAGCGATAATCAGTGGGCTCTGTCCGAGAAAGGAGTGTGGAAGTGAGACCATGAGCAATAATATACGAATAATCCCGGTGCTGAATGGCACCAGTAGTAGACCGAGTAGCCATCTGATGGGTACGAAGCTGGGGTGGCGAGGCTGGAGGAGTCGAACCAGCTGACGATGCCCAAGAAGATCGAGCTGCACTGACCGGAGAGTGGCCGTCGGAAGTCACCGGAGAAAGGATGATTGATACTGACTGAGATGCGGTGGCTGGTGGCTGAGGTGTGTGGTCGACAGCTGAGGTGTGGTGGCCGTTGGCCAAGGAACTGGGTCCGGGTTGGCCATCCAGATAGAGCATGGTGGTGAAGCAGGGGCGGCTGGAATAGGCACAGGTGTGGTAGCCCCAATCGGTGAAGTAATAGCTCCATAAAAATGATGAAATTTCCATATCCGAAATAGAACGACTGTCCGCGAAAGATGAGACATAAGGGAATAAGGTTTCATCAAAACGAATGTGGTGAGAGACATAGATACGCCCAGAATTGGGGTCTGGACACTGGAAGTCCTTGTGACGAGGGTTGTAGCCAATAAAAACACACGGAATGGATCGCGGTGCAAACTTATCAGTAGCAGCGGCACACAGACATGGAAATGCACGGTAACCAAAGGGGTGAAAGAGGGTATAGTCAGGCACATGACCAAAAACAACCTCAAAATGTGATTTTCCACCAAGAACTGAACTAGGCAGGCGGTTAATGATGTAAACCACGGAGGAGAAAGCTTCCACCCAATAACAGTGTGGCATGGAAGAGTGAAAAAACATGGCAAGACCAGTCTCTGTGATGTGACGATGCTTCCGCTCAACTCGGCCATTCTGAGCAGGTGTATAGGGCGATGACATCTGATGATGAATGCCACATGATATGAAGTGAGCCTGGAGTCAATGATTAGTAAACTCGGTGTCACCATCGGTCTGAAATTTTTTAACCCTAGTAGAAAACTGGGTCTCAACGAATTTCTGAAACTGGATAAATGTTTCATAGAAGTCCGACTTATACTGCATTGGAAAAAACCATGTGAATCGCAAAAAACCATCGATGAAAATGGCATAATAAGAAAAACCACCTGCCGATAAAATAGGGGTTGGTCCCCACAAATCACAATGCACCTTATCCAACAAACCAGTAGTGCACTTGCCCCTAGTGGAAAAATGTAAATGGCTACTCTTGGCAATCTGACAAGGAGAGCAACTAATAGATGCCGGCATAGTGGAAGTGACAGTAATATGGCCACGTCGACTTAACAATTGAACAGTATCATGAGACACATGACCGAAGCGAGAGTGTCACTGCTCAAAAGAAGCCTGGAGCTTTCCAGAACGTAATTCTCCTAAAAAGCTGGAATCACCAGTCTTAAGAAAATAAAGACCCGAACTATGACGGCCTTGACCAATTATCTTCCATGTATGCTTGTGCTCAATGGAAAATACGTTGGCATCAAATATAACACGGACAGGTAAATCACGATTAAACTTACTAATGGGCAATAAAATTTTAGTAATCTTAGGGACCACAAGGACATCATTAACAGAAAAACCAGAGAAATGACATTGACCGATGTGAGAAATAGATAATGATTCACCATTTCCAACAAGAATAGAATCAGAATCACGATAACATTGTACTTTATCAAGGTGACTGGTGCGAGCAGTGATATGAGATGTAGCACCTGAATCAACGATCCACTGATTCGACGAAGAATGACGGTTGGGACCATTCAAACCGGCCTGAAACAACACCTTGTCCGCAATCCAGTTAATGGAGCAATCGTCCCGAGATGTAGGGCCCAAATAAACCATAGCAAAAGACCAAAAATTGCACGATAGAGCGAATTGCACAGAAATTGACTGGGTGCTGAAGATAGTTTTAGCAACTCCTGAGAAAGCACCTCAACTCGCGAGAAACAGATTCAACTCGCGAGAAATTCCCTGCTGCGCAAGTCAACTCGCGCGTGACCTTCACGCACTGGAAGGTTCTTCAAGCGGGCGCGGGGATCTCACCGCAAGAGATGGAAGACGTCGGCGGCGCCGCAACGAAGATGGAAACTCGCCGCTGGAAGAAGGCGTTGCTGGAGAAACACCGACGGGCAAGAACTCACCGGAAAATAGAAACTTGAGTTCGCCGGTGACAAAGCGAATGAAAATTGAGAGGACGCCGGAGATGAATACTGCCGCTGGAACGCCGCTGGTTGAAGAAAGGAAGCCGGAAGATGACGACTTCTGCTGACGTCGCGGTGAAAGACGCCGGTGAAGAGGAGGTTGGACGAAGAAGGCTGCCGGGAGATGGCCGGAAGTTGCCGGAATTTGACCAAAAATTCACCGGAAACAGTTTCCTTGATCGGCCAGAAAAAGAAATAAATATATGATTAATGATTTAGGATCAGAACTTGCTTTGATACCATGATACAATGATTTTCCGTAAGCAATTGTATTATTGATAACTGAATATATAGAGAGTACAATAGATGTGTAATAAGGAAAGAACTCTAATCATAATATAAATCATAATCTAATCAAGAATCTGATTTATCCTAACCGACAGTCACTTCAAAACGTCATTCATACGTGAAAGAAATACCAATTGACATTGTCAAGTACGCCCTCTGTATTCAAAAGCTCATTTCGAGGCACTCAGTTGCCAAAAGCATTAAATTTTGGTTTTTTTTATACTTTTAACCATTTTACTATGATTAATTAGGATATAATATTTAAAAATAAAATCAATTTGAGAATATCATATTAGTTAAGAATATAAAAACTTAGATTAATATTGAAATTTAATAATGTAGAAGATAAATAATGCTAATATTAATTCAACTATTATAATAAAGGTAAAGTTTTGGGAAATACTGTCTTTCTATAGGTTTACGGAAAGACGAGATTTAATTAGAATAATAAAAAGGTAAAAAGTTTTAGTTCCAATATCAAAAAATTATTATGCAACATGTAGTGGTTATACAGTTTATGATCTGATTAATGTAACCCAAAAATTTTATCTTCATTTCTTCTAATTTGAAGTTTAAACCTTGGTCTTTCCATAACTTAGAGAAATACGGGCTTTCAAGTTTTAATATATTTATTTATAGAATTATAAGATTGAAGCTAAATTTTTAGAGGAATTTAATTTGTCAGTTACTCAAATGAAAATTTATATTTAATTAATTAACTTAAATATATAATAAACATTAATTTACTAGTTTAGAAAATACTCCATCTGTCTCAACTGTATTTGCACAAGCATTATTCATTTAGTCAAAATTAGTTAATTTGAAAAGTAAAAATCAAGTAATATATAAGATAATATGTTATCATGTGAGATTTTATTATAATTGTCGTAACATCTATTTTCATAACATCAACTTTTTATTATTTTCAAATGTGCACAAGTAAATATGTTAACGATCAAAAATAATTTTGGTCAACTTACAAAAATCAACATGTACAAATACAACCGAGGAGGGAGTAGTATTAAAAATTATTATATTTATTACTAATTATATAGCGATCAATAAATACGCGCAAATGGATGAACATAATGAAATTTTTGTAAACATACAAATTTTGAACTTTATTTATGTACACGCTAAATTGAATGAAAACTTTATTATTGTAAAAGTTTGAATTTTATGACACGTCATACTAAAGTTATAATGCGACGATATTATTGGATATAAAAATTTTGACTCACCGTCGGTCAGTTTTATTTGCTTATATCAAAATTCGGCACGTGAAATCTAAAAAGTAGGAGACCCCCAACCATTGGATGCTCTTGTAAAATTTTGATGTGATTGGGGCAACACGTAACACTCAACCGAGTTATCCTGTGGGCTTTTTGCTAAGCCTGGCTGTAAATGCTTTTGCTTTATTATCACAAGCCCACTTTTTCTGGTTTCCAACTTTTTATTGATTTGTTTTAAACTTAGCTTTTACATTTATTTCTCTAATAAAATCTCATTTTTCTTTAGCATTAAGGAATACTATGTCAGCGCTACCACCATTCTTCATTGACCAATGAAGCAAGGTTACTTATACATCTTCTTGCTTTTGTAAAATAATAATAATCTAAAATAACTTATCATAAAGTTTTAGGAAACACCGCATTTCCATAAACTTATGGTAAAATAAGGTTTAATTAGAATAATAAAAGGTAAAAAGTCTTAGTTGTAATAATTAAAAAATTTATTATGCAACGTGTAGTAGTTATAAAGTTTATAACCTGATTCATGCAACCCAAAAAATTTATCTTAATTTCTTCTAATTTACACTTTAAACATTAATTTTTCCATATCTTATGAAATACCATCTTCCAAGAGGCGAACTCCTTTTTTATACCATTTTCCTTTTTAAAACTCTTTTTATTATATAGTCTTCTTTCGTACAAAAAGGCAAGATCTTTCGGGTACAATGGAGTGAAAGATAAATCAGCGTAAAAGATGACAAAAAGAAAACTCATTTGATTGTTTATCCGTGTATGACAAGGTTAGAGTGCGAAAACAAATGGTGATAAGTAAATTACTGCATATCACCTTTATTTTGAAGTGCAATGGTGATGATAAAAAACAGCGTAATGGTGGAAAATCCACGCCAATGGCTTCTATTATTCTAATATTTATAGTATAATTATACAAGATGAAGTAAGGTAAACACAGAAGACAAACTCCTCCATTCCCTCCTCCCCGAGCTAAGTATGATATCACATACACAAAGTTTGGAGTGAAATGAATCAATAAGTCCCTCCTTCTTCAGCAAGTGAGAGATTACATATCACAAAATTTGGAGTAAAATGAGTCAATAAGTGAACGAGGGAGATAATCATTTAGTGAATATATCGGTCAATGGTTGATCCAAGGACCAAAATATTGGGGTGTACTTTTTCATGGAGATGAGAGGACCACCAACGAAGGAAGTTTCTGGAAGGAAGGAGGCGAGACTGGTAAAGAGAAGGTAGTTGGAGATAGGTTTACGTTGAGTCCTCACTTTGTCTAAATATGGGTTGTGTGTTCCTCCAGGTCAGGGATGTTTCACATATTGTAAAACAGCAAAGACCTCGGTCAGACAGACTGGCGTTGCACCGTACCCGCTATGATGATCTTGTCAGAACGGATTATTCTCTAGCGTTTGTATAATGTAATTTTGAGAAAGTGTGAACATACCTTTTGTGCATGTTACGTCCCTTGGTATAAGGGTTGGTAGTTGATGTGACTGGTCCCGTCAAATCACGCTCTGTCCGTTAGTCCTTTACTCCCTTCCGCATGCCTTCTATCTTTGGGCTGATTTAAGTTAGTTGGGTCAATCACTCACATACCTTATTAAGTCCCCCAACCCAAGTCATCGTTACTATGTTAAGCAATATGAAGGGCTAGGTTAGATGAGAGCTGCTTGCGTGGCTTTGACCGGCTGGCTGTGTTTGAGCTACCTATCGCTTCCTATTTTGTGGGAAAATGGTAGTGACCTGCCTCCACTCAGGGTCGTAGTAAATTATCCATGGTAGGTCAACTAACCCGAGTGGAGGACGTGAGGATCAAAGATAAATATTTATATTATGCTCCCATTCTTACTACCACACTACCTAGATGGTAGTTAGTGGCAAGCCCAGGTTTATCCACAGAGATGTTAGAAGTCCAAAATCTAACCAAACACAACCACATACGGGACGTCAATCCGTCTGTGTGTTAGGAATAACTAAATATTTACAAATTAGATTTTTGGGGGATTTTTTAAACTAACAGCTACAAACATACAAGATCATAAGAGAATAAAATATATAGACTAGCACTCGGGAAATATTTGCGTAACATGATTGGTGATATGCCTTGATCCTTGACTCAATCACATCTAATACATGCAAACCTATTCTAGTGTTCGCGACACGTGGTGTGGTCGATGGTCAACACTTCCCCATACCTGTCACGTAGGGTGCAGTTGTAATCTTCCATCGGCACTGCCTCTGTAATTAGGGGAGTGCCATAACGTCCCTGTCGTTGTGCAGATCTGTTTCTCCCCCGTACAATTACGTCTCAAGCACTACACCATGATTGCTCTACTTGTAGGCCTACATAGGCAAAGGAAGTAGGCACTTCTTCTAATATTTAAGTACCCCCCTTGTTTCATCCTCACTTTCCTTTGCCTTTTCTTTTCTTTTGCATTCTAGAAACCATGGTATCTATTTTAGGTCCTACTAAATATTGGTCTAATTGTGATGTGAAAGCCAAAGAATGTCGTTATATCAGTCGAATCTCCAAGATGATGCTTGCCGTTAGGGGTGAGGGGTATGACGACATCGGTGGCCGCATGATATTACCCAGTTTAGGGGGAATGGTCTTAGACGTCCCTCAAGGGATGGTTGTGATTAACCTTGAAACCATTAGAAAAAGGTGGTTTCCAGTTCCAACTGTCACAATTTTGTCAATATGTACTAGCTAGGGTGCTATGAACCGAGCCTCACCAACATTCTTCCAAATTACCTGCATTTCCTATTAGGATTCGAGGTCCTCTATCTTGCTTTCGGTTTCACTCTAACAATCCCCCTTAGGGTCTTTTGTACTTCTGCCAAAATGCCTCCCAATTAGCCTCGCCAATATTGGTCATAGCACAATATTTTGATTCCAAACTAGAACAAGAGACTGTAGGTTATTTTTTAACACTCCGGGACACTAGGTTACCACTGAGAAAAATGACACAACCATATGTAGACCTGAAAGTCTCTACACATCGATCCCAATCGGCATCAGGATAGCCAAGTACTAGTAAAGTAGACAGACTTGCATGAAAAACCAAGCCATAATGAAGAGTACCACGTATATAGTGAAAAATCTGAGTAACCACTTAGAAGTGGTTATCAATATAACCCTAGGACACTAGGTTAGTCTCGCTTGTTATCCATTGTCTTTTCTTCTTAGCCTTTATTTGTTAGTTGTAAATTGTTCGTCTACTTTTACATCATTTGTGTACGGCCTTTTTTGTACAGCTGGAGATGGAGGAGATGTCTAGCGGTCTGGTTGATGCCCAATAGAGGAGTGACAAGGCTGAGAAATCCATGAAGTAGCTTACTGTTGATCGGTAGCGCTTAGGAGACCTGGAATTGGAGCGGGGGGTGTTTGGGTCTCTTCAGATGGTTGTGGTGAAGCTTGAGGCTGAGGTTAAGGCGCATCAAGCATTCCACGTTAGGGTATTCACTTGTGTCACGCTAAGATAGTGCATAGCCAACGTGCTTCCGAGCTTCCGATTGTAGCTCTGTTCAAAGCTTTTGAGTTGGATGCTACACCGACTTACCCTGAGGTGCTCCACGAGAAGATTTAGGAAGTATTTGTTTCTTTCAGGTAGTGTAGCTTTGCTGAGTACTTCTCTTTGCTCAACTCTGGGATGGCGATTTTGGAACTCAAGGCCTGGAACCCTGACAATGCGGCATCTATGCATGCTAGCTCCTCCACCGGTTGGGTTTGTCAGGATCCTCTGGCGGGTGTTAGCAGGCAGGTGTAAGATAGCGATGACAAGCAAACTCAGGATGAAGGCGCATGGAGCACAGTGGCTTAACATGAAATATTATTTTATTATGAAGAAACAATCAACTTCTTTTTATTTGATGGTGTGTAAGTCCCCGTAAGGGGCATATGTTAAGGAGATATTTTGTCATATTTTATGTATATCTTGTACCGTAGTTATAATCCTTTTCCATTTGTACTTTTGCATATGATACCTTTATATAGCACCATTGTACCATCAATAAAATCACACGTTTATAATTTACATGGTATCAGAGCTAAAATCCTAAAAATCTAAATCCTAAAATATCACCACCGCGCCTCATGCACCGCTTCCGCCACTGTCAGTCCTTCATGCGCCACCGCCACACACCGTCGCCGTTCAAGGATCTACCGGTGTAGTCCCTGTTCTTGTCACCATGAATCCTCTTGATCATGTTGAAACTGAAGATATTGACCATGATCTTAATCCTATTTACGATGATACCACCACCGTCGCAGAACCACCAGTCCACGCTCCATCACCGCCTATTAACGCTGCTGCTGGAGCAGATTCGGTCGCCATCGGCAACGTCGTTCCTACCGTGCCACCGTTAGTGAATCCCCTGCCACTGCCGCTACATCCTTTAGGCTTTCCTGCTACAGATTCTGCCATCTTCCAGGCTGTCGTACAAGCTGCAGATATGGTCGCTGCACATGCCATACGCCAGTCATCTGGTGACTCTTCTCATGCTTTGCCTACCAATCATCCCTACTATGTTCATTCGTTAGATCATCCAAAGTTTGATAATCTATCCTGAGATCTTTAAGGGTGATAATTATAATGAATGGAGTGAATCCCTGTTTAATGTGTTTTCTGCAAAACATAAGGAGGGTTTTCTTGATGGTTATGTTGTTAAGCCATCACCTTCTAACCCTTTTTACAATGACTAGAATAGTGTGAATTCTATGCTTGTTGGTTGGGTGGTTCAGACACTTGATCCATCCATTCGTTCTAGTGTCACTTATCGTGCTTCTGTTAAGGAACTTTGGGATGACCTTAAACAAAGCTTCTCTATTGGTAATGGTCCACACATGTGTGAAATATGTGCAGTCATTTATACTTGTCGCCGGAATGGTCAGCCTGTTGTTGCTTACTATAACAAATGTAAGAAGTTGTGGGATGAATTGAATACTTACTTACCCGCTCAGACATGTGTTTGCCCTCATGCTGAAATTGCTGCTCAGTCCCATGAGAAGGAAATCATTCATCAATTTCTCATAGGCCTGGATGGAGAGTACCATTCGTTGAGATCTCACATCTTGAAGCTTGATCATTTGCCTCCTATTGGTCGTGTTCACTCGCTTGCCATTCAGGAGGAGCGTCACAAGACTGTTGTTTATGCTTGTGAGTCTGCCCCGGACAATATGGCCTATGATGTACATCAACCTCAGCCTATGCCGAAGCCGCTCGCCGCTGCACAGGGATCCAGGCTGCCTGCCACTACCATTGATCGAAAATCTTTAATATGTACTCACTGCAACCGCAATGGTCATGATGCTGCTACTTGTTTTGAAATTTACAGTTATCCTGCATGATTTGAGCAACAGTGACAACAAGGATCCGGTCAGAGAGCTCAGCCCCAGCAACCGCGTCGTTCACCAAAGCAGCCCCAGCAACCGCGCCATTCACCGGAGCATCCCTTGCTGTCACCGCCACGACTCCTACTGCCACTAACGCCGGTGCCTTTCTTTCCGATGCTGATCAGACAACTTTTGATCCTACCTTGTTCAAAGAGCAGTGGAACTCGATTATTAACATGTTCTCTAAGTTGATTAATTCTGACAATACGTCTAGTAGGTCTGTTTTACCTTGGATTCTTGATGCCAGAGCTTCATATCATATGACCGGCAATAAGAATATTCTACATGACATTAAACCTGCTGATCATATTGATATTATTTTTCCCGATAGCTATATATCTACTGCTTCTCATTAGGGGAACTTATATTTTGGAGATATTCTTGTTACTCGTGTTTTCTTCATTCCGGAATTATGATGCAATCTATTGTCTTTTGCTAAGTTAACTACAACATTAAAATGCTTAATTTTGCTTACTGAAAAATTATGTATCATACAGGATATTAGCATGATGACAGTGATTGGCACAGGTGATCAGCAGGGTGGGGTTTATTGGTTACGCAGACTCATGAAATTGTCGTCGAAATCACCGTCGTTCACCTTTACTGCCGCCGCTAGTTCCCCTTCGTTGTGGCATCAGCGATTTGGTCATCCTTCCAGTTTGGTGTTGTCTTCTATACCAAATATTACTTTAAGTCATAGTCATTTGAATAAAATTGTTCCTTGTTCCATTTATCATTGGGAAAAACAGTCTAGATCAAGCTTTCTCTTAAGTACCTTTAAGGCTAGTTATTTGTTCGAACTTATAGCTCACCATCTTCTAGTGGAGATTTTTCCTTCTTGACTATATTAGATGATTATTTCCGAGCTGTTTGGGTTTATTTATTAGTATCTAAGACTGAAGTACCTGCCAAGATGAAAGAGTTCCTTGCCCTTGCTCAGACGCAGATCCGTCGGTCAGTTCAAAGAGTTAGAGCTGACAATGGAACCAAAATTCTTCCCCTCGAAAGCTATTTTAATAAGAAAGGAATTCAGTTCGAGACATCCACTGTTTACACGCCGCAACAAAATGGGTGCGTGGAACGAAAGCACCATCACATCTTAAACGTGGCTCATGCTCTTCGATTTCGGGCTCATTTCCCAATTGACTTATGGGGATAATGCATTCTTATTGTTGCCTACCTGATCAATCACACTCCAACACCGGTGTTGAATAGCTGTTCGCCCTATCAGCTTTTTCACGGCCGAGCGCCCAACCACAGCCATCTCCGTGTGTTCGGTTGTTTGTGCTTTGCATCCCAGCTTCCAAAGCCGCGTGATAAGTTTGCATCTAGAAGTCAAAAATGTGTTTTTCTTGGATATCCTCTTACCAAGAAAGCATGGTGTGTTTATGACTTGGAGTCTCGCACTGTGTTCGATAGTCGAGATGTTGTGTTCTATGAAGACTGCTTTCCCTTTGCTCTGATTGCTGACATTCCTCCTTCCGAGGATTTAATGATGTCGCCTACTGCAGATGAGCCAGCCACGTCGCCACCTCAGATGATGTTGCCGCCAGCCGCTCTAGTTCATCCTCCGGTGTCCGATCACCCATCATCGGAGCTGATGGAGTCGCGACCACCTAAAGTTGACTTCCAGCCAGCCTCATTCTCAGCCTCGGTTGACTCATCACAGGTCCCTCTCCTGCCACACGGCTGGCTGCAGGTCCCTCTCATGCCGACCGCTCCTCGATTTCCACCAACGTCGCTGGTCTTCACCGACCAACCGTCGGCGATGTCAGTGGTTTCCTACAAGCTACTGCCGAGAGTCACGCAGGCCTGTCCCTCTCCGCTGCTAGCACCTCCGGTGCCATGACCGAGACTGTCTGAGTCTTCATCGGACCGCCTTGCTTCGCCATCTGAGATACTCTCGGCGTCGGAGTCTGCTTCCTCGGATTCTGTGTCTCCGCCACCTCTTTGACCATTGAGTACTCACATTTTTCGTGCTCCAGTCAAATTGCAAGATTATGTCCGCACTGCTACTCAAGAAATAAACCCCCCCTCTGTTGTTCTCTCTACTCCGCCTAATCTGTCCTCTGGTACTCGTTACCCTATTGCTGATTATCTTACTTATCATAATTTTTTGGTTTCACATTCTGTATTTTTGGATGCAGTGATTGATTACTCAGACCCTGTTACTTATTCTGAGGCTTCTCGCCATCCTCAATGGCAAGCAGCAATGGTTGATGAACTTAGTGCTCTTAAGCGGAAAAATACAAGGGTTCTGTTTTCTCTTCCTGCTGACAAACGCGCCATTGGGTGCAAATGGGTGTTTCAGACCAAGTTCAAGTTAGATGACTTTATTGAGTGCTATAAAGCTCGCCTCGTTGTTCTTGGAAATTGACAGATTGAATGAACTGATTTTACTAAGACTTTTGCTCTTGTCGCCAAGATGAGCTCTGTCCGATTATTCTTAGCTGTTGTTGCAGTTCAGAATTGGAATATTCATCAAATGGATGTTCATAATGCCTTCTTACATGGTGATTTGGATGGGGAAGTCTATATGTGTTCTCTGTCTGGTTATACCATTCCTCCACCAGGTTTGGTTTGCTAGCTTCGCAAATCTCTTTATGGTCTTCGCCAGGCTCCGCGCAACTAGTTTGAGAAACTTGCTACTACCCTACGCACTTTTGGGTTTGTTCAGAGTAAGGAAGATTACTCTTTGTTCACTTATTTGCGCAATGGTGTTACCTTGCACGTCTTGGTTTGTGTTAATTATTTGGTTATTGCTAGTTCTTCCTCGACCCTGATGATCAAGTTCAAGAAGTATCTCAACTCTTGCTTTCACATGAAGGATCTTGGTGCTTTAAAGTATTTTCTAGGTATTGAAATTGCTAGGAGACCTGACAGTCTGTTTCTGTCCTAACGAAAATATACCCTTGACATTTTACATGACGCCTGATTGCTAGCTGCAAAGCCTGTGAATTTTCCGATGGAACAACAACACAATTTGGCGCACTCAACCAGTCCCTTCTATCCTGATCATGCGCAATATCATCGTCTGATTGGGAAGCTCATTTATCCGACTATTACTCATCCTGAACTCAGTTATTCGGTTCATACTTTGGCGCAGTTTATGGAGAAGCCTCGTCTCCCCCATTGGTATGCAGCCCTTCGCGTCCTGCACTACTTGAAGAGTCATCTCAATCAAGGTTTATTTCTTTCTACTCAGAGTTCTCTTCAACTATCTGCATTTTGTGAATCTAATTGAGCTGCTTGTCCAATTATGCATCGTTCCTTGACTGGATATTTTTTCATGCTTGGTGAATCACCTATTTCATGGAAAACAAAGAAGCAACCGATTGTTTCTCATTCTTTGCTGAAGCTGAGTATCGGGCCATGGCTGTTGTTCGTTGTGAGTTGATATGGCTTAAGTCCCTTCTTCGCAGTTTGGGAGTTGGTCATTCTTCTTCGATGCGTTTATATTGTGACAGTCGGGTAGCACTCCATACTGCAGCCAATCCTGTGTTTCATGAGAGGATGAAGCACATTGAGATTGACTGTCATTTTGTTCGTAATTTGGTACAGTCCAGAGAAGTTTCTACTCATCGTATTCGCACTTCCAGTCAACTTGCAGATTTATTTACTAAAGCTCTTAGACGAAATTCATTTCAGACTCTTCTCGGCAAGTTAGGCATTCATGATCCACATGCTCCAACTTGAGGAGGAGTGTTATGGAGATATTTTGTCATATTCTATGTATATCTTGTACCATAATTAGAATCCTTTTCCATTTGTACTTCTGCATATGATGCCTTTATATATCACCCCTGTACCATCAATAAAATCACACGTTCATATTTTACAGCAGATAATACTTTCAGGGGTGCCTTGTTTCCCCTTTTTTACTCTATTAGGGGTGATCTTCCCTTTTTTTGCTATTATGTAGGTTGGTAGAGGGTGTTCTCCCCCCTGCTTATTAATTTGACTGGAGTGTGTACTTCTTTTATGACATTCTTACTTCCAGTAGTCGTTATCTTGGTGCTTACCCCCCTTCTTCCTTTCCATCTTCTAAACTCTTCATTTTTGCATTGATATATTTTGGCTAACACATTCCTGCATGCACAGGGCTAGGGGTGTTATCCATCAGCCTGAAAAATCTGGGTAGTATTTCTCTGGTGTGTGATGGATTATGATTCCAGTGGAACCGGAAGCTTATTGAAGACCAGGATCTGCTACCTCCTGATCGTCTTGTGACAACTACCGCGGTGAGTTTGGGCAGCTTTAAAATTGCAAATTAGTGACCAGAACGCCGATATTATTAAATTTAACGACGATAGTCGACCCAGAGACATTTGTGATGAATATTTCATAATTTTGAACGAGGGATTTGCAACAAGGCTGGGTATATTATGGATTGGGTTGTAGACAAAACTCAGATTAACACTTCCAACTACACGTTGAAGCAATTAATCCAGCCATAATCAATGGCGGAACCAGACCAAAAAATTTGAGGATGTGTAAATCTTAGAATAGAGATGAGAATAATTTTTGTGTTATTATTCACTAACTCGAGGAGTCGTATATGTAGAGTTTACAAGATAAGAATGAATCTTTATAATAGAGGTATTGATATTATAGATTCTATACTTTCCATCTATACAAGATGTCTACATACGTCAACCCCCCCTGTGTGGGGGCACAAACATGCAGCTTGTCTCGATTAGTGAGAAAATGGTAATTACCAACAACCTTGGTGATGTCGACAATCTGATCAAGTGCATGAATATGATGAACAATCAGCTCACCAGAAGCCACTTACTGTCGTACGAAGGTCAATCTTGATGTAATTTGAGCGTTGATGGAACATCGAATTGGGAAACAGAAAATGTGGCATTGAGATTATCATAAAGTAGAATCAGAGGTCGCTGAACCCAAACATACATCTCTTGTAACAAATTTTGAAGCCATATCAGTTCTACAGCAGTAAAAGCGATAGCCCTATACTTAGCTACAGTGCTAGACCAAACAACAACCTTTTGCTTACGAGATGACCAACTCACTAGGTTACCACCAAAGTAGACAGCAAAACAATGTTGTGATCTGCAGTTATCTGGGTCCGATGCCCAACCAACATCAGAGAATGCCACTAACCATGAGTCACGAGCCTTCTGAAGAACCAAGCTAGAAGAGATAATGCCTTTCAGATGGCGCTGAATTTCTTTCACTGCACACCAATGATCCTCAGTGGGTGAGTGCATGAACAAGCTTACGCGGTTGGCAGCACAGGATATCTCAGGGCGAGTGATTGTGACATATTGTAAGGCTCCAAAAATGCTCCGGTATAAGGTCAGATCAGAGATAGGGTCCCCATATGTAACTAAGCGAGAACCAGGTTCTGCGGGCAAGGAGATGATGCGAGCACTTGTCATGTAACTTCACTCCAGAATGTCGCAAATAAACTTCAGCTGAGAAAGCTGAATGCCTTAGCCAACATGGGTGACCTCAATACCCATGAAATAATGAAGGGTGCCAAGGTCCTTCAAGGAGAATCACCGTGAAGTGATCAAACAAACTCATTAATGAAGGTGATATGCGAACATGTGATAGTATGCTTATTAACATAGACAAGAACATACACGACATCTTATCTAGCCTTTTTGACAAATAGTGAAGGGTAAAAAATGCAAAGCTTGAAGCCATGACAAGTCAGAGAAGCGGTGAGTTTGTGAAACCAAGCTCTGGGAGCCTGCTTAAGACCATATAGAGCCTTGCAAAGTTTGCAGACATGAGAAGGTCTGTCAGACATCACAAAGCCAGGGGGTTGCTTCATAAACACTATTTCAGAGAGATCACCACTGAGGAAGGAATTGTTCACATCTACCTACCAAAGAGATCAGTCATAAGAAACTGCCAAGCTTGATACCAGTCGAATGGTAGTGGGCTTGACAACTAGGCTGAAGGTGTCAAAGTAATCAACATTAGACTCCTGATGAAACCCCTTAGAAACTAGGCGCACTTTGTGTAGTGCTCAATTGTGAGAAGCCTTGATTCTGTACACCCATTTACAACTAACAACGTTAGCGCCAGACGGACGGGAGACTAGGTCCCACGTCCTATTACTCATTAAAGCCCCATATTCAAGCTGCATAGTATGTTTCCAGTCAGGATCTTTACATGCTTGATGGAATAATTTAGCTTCGGGAGGGACAAGGAGGGCGCCCGGGGGAGGATGTTTAGTGAAGAGTAGTGTTTTGGGTTTAAGAGAGTGATTAGCAGATCAAGTGGTCATCAGATGGCTGGAGTTATCAGGTGGACGAAACCAGCTGGGAGCATTAGGATAGGGAGTAGGGGAGATCAAAGAGGATGAAGCGGAAGATGGAGAAGTAGAGTGTTGCTCCACCGAAGAAGTGGTAACCGGAGAAAAGGGAATAGGAGAGGAGTTGTGGGAAGAAGTGGTGATTGTCGGTCAGGATGGATTCAGTGCGGTTGAATGAGAAGGAGAAATGGAGATAGCTTCCTGAAGAGCGAAAAGTGGGACATAATTGGAGGATGTAGATGTTGTAGGTGGGATGATGTGACTAGGATATGGAAAGACATACTCATCAAAGACCACATAAGGGGAGACATACATGAGAGAGGTTGGAACATGATAGCAGGGATAACCTTTGTGTTTATAGCTATAACCAAGAAAGACACAAGGAAAAGAGCGATACTCTAACTTGTTGGCAGTGTAAGGGGACAAAAACAGAAAACACGGACACCTGAAGGACTTAAGAAAGCTGTAGTCAGGTGTTTTTCTATCAAGACACTCATATGGGGACTTGTGTTCAAGAACATGAGTTATGGTGCAGTTGATGAGATAAACTGATGTGTGAAATACTTGTTACCAAAACTTAACAAAATGAGAGTGGGCAACAAGGGCAAGACCCTTTTCCACAATAATGCGATTGCAGCATTCAGTAGAGCCATTTTGTTCAGGAGTACGAGGACGAGAGACTTTATGAATGAAAGAATAAGTTCCCATAATAATTATGATATTATAAAGTGAAATATATAGAGTACAAAGAGATGGACTATGACTAATATAACTCTAGCTTAGTCAACAAGATAAACATAAATCTAATCTAATCATCTAATTGACTTATAGAACACCCTCCTCAAGCGAAGCGTCGGATGCTCATTGACGCAC
This sequence comes from Rubia yunnanensis, assembly GCA_037428765.1. NCBI lineage: Eukaryota > Viridiplantae > Streptophyta > Magnoliopsida > Gentianales > Rubiaceae > Rubia > Rubia yunnanensis. Next base: position 95,629,246 of record CM075065.1, read on the forward strand.
AAATTGGATTTGAAGAACTTGAACAGCGGATGAGAGAGCCCCTTGGTGAAAATGTCTGCAATCTAAAGAAAGGTTGGAACATGAGCAAAGCACAGCTTTTCAGAGGTCACCAACTCACAAACAAAATGGTAGTCGGTATTAATATGTTTCGCCTTCTTGTGCGCCACCGGATTCTACGCCAAAAAGATAGCACTGCTGTTGTCCCATAACAACAATGGTGAATCAGAGAGCGAAACCCAAAGATTACAGAGCAAATGAGTGAGACAAACAACCTCTGAAGCGGTGTTGGTAAGAGCACGGTACATTAGTGCTGGAGCGAGAAACGATGGGCTATTTCTTGGCACTCCGCGAGACCAGATTCCCACCAAGGAAAATAGCATAACTATAAGTGGACCGATGAGTCTCCAAATAGCGATCCCAGTTAGCATCAGAATACCCCCAACACCTCAGGAGAACTGGTAAAATGGAAGCTAAGTCCAAAATGAAGGGTACCACAAACATAACGTAGAATCCATGTGACTGCAACAAAATGGTCATCTCTGGGATCCTGAAGATACTGACTGGCCGTGTTGATAAAAAAAGCCAAATTCGGACAAGTGATGGTGAGATACTGAAGTGCCCTAACAAGCAAACGATACAGAGTTAGATTTCTGAATGGAGGATTGGTCGAACTGTGCAGCTGAGAACCGAGCACAAATGGCGTAGAGACTGGTTCAACGTCAGACATACTAGCCCGAGTTAGAATATCCCGATCATACTTCACTTGACCAAGAAGTAACCTTGAAGAGGTAGGCAAAACATCAAGGCAAAGAAGTAATGAAAAGTATCAAGATCCTTGATCGCAAACTCTCCGTGTGTCCGATCAATGAACTGTCGAAAAAGAGTCAAGTTGTTTCCTGTAAGGATGATGTTGTCTACATACATAAGGAGATACAATAACGACAACCCTGTCGAGAGGACAAATAAAGAAGTATCGGTTGAGCTGCACTGAAACCCAAGATGAGTCAAATAAGTACTGAAGCTCTGGAACCATGCCCAAGGAGCCTGCTTAAAATCATAAATGGCCCTTCGCAAGCGATAAACATAGTCCGGATGAACGGGGTCCTAATATCCAACAAGTTGCTTCATATAGACTGGAGTATCAAGAATTCCATTAAGAAAAGCGCTCTTGAGATCCAGCTGATGAAGTTACCAGGAGCGCATGGTGGAAATGGTGAGAACCGTCCGAACAGTGGAGGCTTTGACTACCGGACTGAAAGTGTGGTCAAATTCAAAACTTGGAATCTGCGATAAACCTTGCGCCACAAGCCTAGATTTGTGACGATCAATAGTGTTATCTGGATGATACTTCAGTGTGTAAATCCATTTGGAGCTAATAATGTTAGCATCTGAAGAGTGAGGCACCAAATCCCAGGTGCGCTGACCACGAATAGCTGCCATCTCGTCATCCATAGCGGAAACCCAGGCCGGATCCTGAAGGGCAATGCGATAATCTATTGGCTCAGACTGAGCAAGTAAGGCAATAGTAAGACCATGAGCAACAATATCTGAATAATCCCTGCGTTGTATGGCCCCAGTAGCCGACCTAGTAACCATCTGATATGTACGAGGCCGGGGAGTAGATGCCGAGGGAGTGGAGTCATTTGAGGAAACTGGTGATGAGGTGGCCAAACTGGACGGAGACTGGGCTGTCGAACTGGCCGCCAGAGATGGAAGTGGTGCTGGCTGATGAACTAGAGCCGGATCTGTAGCACAAATTGAGGAAGGGCCAAAGGAGATGTAGTCGGCACAAGAGAAACTGTAGGCAAATGAGGTGCCAATTCAGAATCAGGATCAAGAAATGAAGAAACATCTAACACTAAAGGTGGAGAACCAGTCGTTAAAGGAATGAATGGGGAAAATGGAAAGCACGTCTTGTTAAAACGAGGATTTTGAGTGACATAGATTCTGCCAGTAGTGCAACCGTGACACCGAAAACCTTTATACTGCGAGTTGTAGTCAATAAATACATACAAAATACTGCGAGGAGAAAACTTGTGGTCGGAAAAAGGGCGAACAAATGGGAAGACCCGGCAACCAAAAGTATGAAAATTGGTGTATATAGGAACCCGACCATTAATAACTTCATATGGTGATCACCCATCAAGAACAGGTTTGGGCAACCGATTTATGGTATACGTGGCTGCAGCAAAGGCATCAGGCCAGTGGGAGAGAGGAACATGAGATTGATACAACATAGACAAACCCATCTCAGCAATGTGGCGGTGCTTGCTCTCAGACCGATCGTTCTGCTTAGGAGTATACATGCAATAAATTTTATGGTGAATGCCCTTTGTCTGAAAGTGAGAGCGTAAGCGACCATTTATAAACCCAGTCCTCCCATCACTCTGAAACACCTTAATGGTGGAAGAGAACTAGTTCTCCACAAGAGCCTCAAACTTGCAATAAACATCCCAAAATCAGATTTGCGGCGCAGTGGATAAAACTACGAGAGTCGGGAATGATCATCAAGGAAAATAGCATAGTAGGAGAAACCATCAGCAGATAAAATAGGAGGGTCCCCCCATAAGTCACAATGAACTAGATCAAGTACCCTAACAGCACATTTATCATTTGTATAAAAAGATAAACGCTTCTCTTTAGCTTTTTCATACACATCACAAAGGGAAGGTTTCGGTAAAACCGATGTGACAAATAGAGATCCAGAAGCACTCAAACTAGAACAAACGAATTGCGGAACATAACCAAGTCTAGCATGCTAGATTTCAAAAGATGCACGCGACTTATTTGATTCCAAAGTAGACAACAAAGTAGATGCACCATAGTCTAAAACATAAAGCCCATTTTCACGATGACCATGACCCAAAGTTTCACTAGTGATTTTATGCCAAATAGTAAAAAGGCGATCATCAAAGCAGACCACAACATTCAAATCCCGAGTTAATTTGCTAATCGAAAGCAAATTTTTAGTGATATCAAGCACAATAAGCACATCATGAAGAGACAAGGATAAATAAATTCGAGAATCACCAACACGAGTAATAGGGAGTTGAGAACCTTTACCAGCATATACGCTGGAAGAACCATGATAAAGTATGACATGATCAACAGCAGCATGGGATGATGTCATTTGTTTTGTTGCGCTAGAATCTACGATCCACTTCGAGCCACAAAGTTTAAATTTTGAGATGCCACCAAAATAAACCATACTGCAAATGGAGAAGTAAAATTTTGCTTTTGAAGTGTGCCAAGCGAATTTAAATGGTGCTGGAATAGAAGGGAACGCGCTAGGCATGGACAACAACGGAGCAAAAACTAAGTACGCAACGCGCTAGCTGAAGACAGGCGGCTGATCAATGTTGGCGCGTGTGAGACACTCGCGCGTGAAGGTGATGTGCCGGACTTTGGCGCGTGAATTCACGCGCTCTTCAATTGAATTTTTGGAGATCGAGAACGATGGACGCTGCAAGCTTCTGAACTGAATCTGAGATGCCGGAGATGAAGACCGGTAAACTCTGAATGCCGCAGTGGATCTTTGCTAGAGAACTCGCCAAACTAAAATCGACCACCGCTGGAGACCTGAAGACGACACCAAGGAGCTGACCTTGACCGATGCTGGGCCGGGAAGGAGAATTCCAGGAGATGAGCGTCGGGAGAAGAACGTTGCTGTTGGGAAAAGAGGGCCGACGATGAAAAGAGGCCAGAGACTTGAGCGCAAACCGATTAATGGTTGGAGAGCTACCAGAAATTGATGTAGAAAACACCAAAAACTTGCCGGAATGATGCCGGAAGTTGGCCGGAGAAAAAAGTGATGAAATTGATCGAAAAAGGTGAGGAGGGGGTTGAGTGAGGTTGCCGGGAAAAAAATTTAGGGTTTAGGCTAGGATCAGAACTTGCTGGTATCAAAGAAATAGATTATGATATTGTTGAATGAAATATATAGAGTACAAAGAGATAGACTGTGACTAAAATAACTCTAATCTAGTCAACAAGATAAATATAAATCAAATCAAATCATCTAATTGACTTATTCTAACAATGACGAATGCCAAGAGATTTAAGGAGAGTGGAAACAATTAGGTATTCACCACCCCAATCAGATTGAAAAGATTTTATTTGAGTAGAAAATTGAGTTTGAACGAGTTTGAGAAATAGTTCAACAATTGACAAGACTCGTGATTTTGCAGAAATAAAATGTAGCCATGTAAACTTGGTGCAATCATCAACAAAACAGATATAGTAGCGACAACCAGTAGTGGAAAGTTCATGGGAAAGCCCCAAACATCAGAGTGAACTAAATCAAATGGTTTAAAAGACAACTCACTACAATAGAAAGAGACAATTTGTGGCTCTTACCAAGTTGCCAAGAACCACAGACTGAGTCTAACTTATTACACGACAAGGGTAACTTTTGACTGGACACTAGACGGCGAAGAATAGATTCATGAGGATGAACCAGGCAGTGGTGCCAACGTTGAAGAGACGTACGCTCACTGAGATAGACGACTGGAGTAGGGCTGGAAATAGAAGATACAGAACGATGACTTGGGAGGCGATAAAGACCGTTCTCATTAGTTCCCTTTAGAAGTGTCTGACCCTGTGTGTTCTTGACAAAACAACAATCTGAATGAAATTCAACAAAGATATTGTTATCACGGGAAAGTTTAGAAACACTAAGAAGGTTTTTTGCAATATTTGGAACATGAAGAATATTTCGTAAATACGAAGGAGAGGCGGCATGATCAACAGATAGAACAAAATGACCTAAATGAGAAATGGGAAGAGATGTACCATCTCCCACCATAAGGCGATCATTACCATTGTAGGTGTTTTGTAGAGTGAGATTGCGAAGGTCCGTCGTCCCATGGTGAGTAGCTCCGGAGTTGACGAACCAGGGACCCTCGATGTTAGAGGGTATGGTTACGCACGCTGCAAAGGCTGACTTCCGGTGGTGGCACCGCGAAGCCTAACAGCTGCATTCCGGTTCGTGGCTGAAAGTAATTTAGGGCTTCATGACCAGGTTTCTTGCATATCTAGTAGAGAGGTCGTCCACGGTCACCGGAGGCGTCGTTAGAGTTAGGTTATTCACAATTCGGTTGCTCCACCACGCTTTTCTGATGAGGCTGCCGAGAGCCAGAAGACCGCGCCACGGTGTTGGCGGCGGCAAGTTAGAGCGACTGCGTGTCCTCCTCCTGGCAGGAATCCTCCTGTAGGAGAATTTCAAGCAGCTCGTTGAAGGTGATGGGCTCAACATGCAGAGACATGGCTGACCAGAGAGCGGAGAATTGTGACCCAAGGCCGTGGAGGAGGTAGCCCACAAAATCCTGATCAGAGGCTTCATACAGGCAATCCGAGAGAGAATATGCAAGTGCTCTCTTCTTCTCAAAGTAGTTGAGAACGGAGAGGGGTCCTTTGGGCAGTATCTGCAAATGTTGTCAAAGATGCATCTGCCGGGCATTGGTCCGAGTGTGGAAATTGCGGGCCAGAATGGACCATGCCTCTGACGTGGTTGTGGCGAGAACAACAATGCCAAGAAGTAGCGTTGAAAGAGTGGAATGTATCCATAGAATAACCAATATGTCCTTTTTCGTCCAAACTGCAAGCTCTAGATTTGTCGCAGTCTTGGTCAGAGCATCAGTGGATGGGTCCAACAGATTGGTTAGAGGCACGACCGGTGTGGTGATAGTCGCCGACGGTGGTGTGACATCAGTGACAAAAGAATCGAGACCATATGCTTCGAGGGGAGAGCAGATAGTGCTTCGCCAAATAGAGTAATTCGAATGATCAAGTCGAATTGCTAAGTTTGGAAAATTGAAGCTAGGGTTGTGGAAATCAGAACCAGCCGAGGCAACAATAGGGTGTTGGTTGAGTTGATTGAATCAGACGAAATGTTGAGATCGAAGGTTAGGCTGATACCATGTAAATCTTAAAGTAAAGATGAGAATAATTTATGTGTTACATGTCCATAAACTTATGCACGGGAGACCTACTCAACATAATATATGTCATTATTTGATAATGTCCAAAAAATACTGAACTTTTTTCCCACTGTGCTTGGGTGGTGGTCTTTAGCCCTACTAAGCCCAGGTTCAATCTTGAACATTTGCAGGCCCATTTTCATAGTATGCATTGCAACAGTTTAGTCAAGGCAAAATCCCAAAATCCCAAAATCCCATTATCTAAACATGTTTGATTTATCGAGAAATTTATAGTTTTAAGTGAAATAAGTAGTTTGGTATTCACTTTTAAGTGAAATCTATAGTTTGGTACCCAATTTTTAAAATTATTTTGAAGAAGCATTCGCTTTTTCATTAGAGTATGTCTCTTGAAAGACGGTTTTTCCATAAGTGATGGAAAGACCAAGGTTTAAAATGTAAATTAGAGAAAATGAAGATAAAATTTTCGGGTTGCATGAACCGGGTTATAAATTTTATAACTACAACATGTTGCATACTAAAATTTTAATATTACAAGTAAGACCCTTTACCTTTTATAATTTTAATTATGCCCCGTCTTTCCATAAGGCTATGGAAAGACCGTCTTTCCCAAAACTTTGCCTTTTCATTAATGTCCCAAAAATGTTTTATTTTTGTTAAAAGTGAGTGACATTGTGGCATAATTTTGATACAAACTGATATCCATTTTTTGCTGAAAAGTACAATTTTGAGAGATAAATGAAAAAATAGATACTTTAAAGAACGAATTCAAAATTTAAGTGCAAATTGTACATTTCAATAAAAAATGTGTATCATTTTCGACGATCTCTCTTTCATATATATGTACCAAAAGTAAAGAACCTGATACACAGAATCATGAAAGTTTGTTTTTGAGTATAATCAATTTTATGTATTTTTGGGATGCTTTTTCATTCATCAAGTATTTTTCGATTCTTTTTTAAAGGCATAGTTTCCAAAGTGAACTCTAAATTTTTTATGGAAAAGAGCAATAGGTTAAAACTGTTTTAATAAATATTAATGATCAACACAAAAAGTATTACAAAAGCAAATTCACCATGGAGATTGTAGAATTTTATGACCTTAATTGAATGATCACGACTATGACTGCACCCATGTGATCGTCTAAATGGTTAAATGTCTGGCTAAATATTTCATGATTATAAATTCAAATCCTGATAACTGCTTTATGGGAATTCCTTTTTGTAGGAGGGTTCATTGCGAGCACCGGAAAGTTGCCACCAGATAAATAACTCTTAAACACTATAATTTAACTTCTCATCAATCCTTGATACTGGAATAACGGGATCTTGAGGACAAGAGATTTCACCTTTAAATCCTCGATTTATTGGAGAAAGATTTTGTAAAAAAGCGAAACATTTGCATTAAAAGCCTTCCCTCTTTAAAATCAGTTTTATGTTGTTTCATATTTGGATACCACAAGAAACTCTTCTATAAAAGAAATTTTCATACTCTCTATTGTCATGTCTTAATCCTGTCATCTAAATTAGGAATTTGTTTTTCCTTTCCGTTTGAATTAGTCTAGCACGTAGGGTGTTTTGGTTTCCGTTTTTCTTGGTGTTTCGTGGCTTAGCACGAATGAGACGTGCTAGGTGGTTCGAAATTATCGGATCACAGTTTTGGTGTATATATATGGAATAATATGAAGACGAAAAGCAGTACGATTACTGCACCAAAACCTTTTGTTCTCTAGTTTTTTTTCTTCTGAAAACTGACATCTATATCCCAATTCAAATTATATGAAAGAATTTTCACAATCTTCAATAAGCATATTTGATTGTTGATATCTTCAACTACGTGTCATAATGGAACATACAAAGTTGATGTTTTGAAATTACTTGTTACGATGAATCTAATAAAATCACGTACAATAATATTGTATTTATATATTTATTTAAATATATGATCAAAGTTTAACAATTTTAACTTAAAAATATATCATGTGCCTGTGCAGTTTGAAATGAGATTGAAAAGAATATCATAGCTGTGAATGTTGGATTTTGTATCACTCTGTGGACATCTAATCGTTTGAACAACAATGTGAGTGAATGGTTGCACATCGCCGAACCGCTGTTTCACCATCCACTACAAATGCCGGTAAAAGCATTTCTTGAGTAGTTTTATTTGTGTGGTTGATATAATCTACTTTTTAAAAACAATAAAATCTATCAGTAAAAAGGTTAACACACAAAAAAATGAGTCAAACTAATGAAAAATACAATCATTGCCGACATTGCTCTTTTGTTGTGTAGTTAAAACTAATGGGCGCATGCAAATTGTCCAATAGCTGCAAGATACTGTCGCAGGGTGAAAGAACTCTACTTGTAACTTGTAAGTGACATGCAGATACACCCACGGGTGTATTTCAGCGATTGAGACAAGTTGATTCAGCGGGAACATCGAGTTCGAGGCTCGCAAGCGATCGTGTGGGATGTTCTTGCTCAAAGCATGACCTTCTGGGCCATGTGGCGGGTGGGCTCCTGGTGCGCGGTGAGTACGGGCTCCAGCTTGGATCCTGGTGTTGGGCTACCGTGACTTACCTCTCACATGTTAGCTGTGGTGTCGGCTGGTGTGGACGGCCCAGGGCTAGCCGAAATAGCCTTTTAAGTGACATGCAAATGTTACACTAATACAAATTAAAACTATCGCAATATTTTTCTAATGTCACTTATTAATTAAAGAGTACTATAATAGTTTATAAAGTATTATTAAAATTTTTTACCTTAATTTTAATAAGTATTGCGTTAAATTTAATGCAACATCATCTAATTAAAAATCTTAACATTTTTAGTAGTTAAAGTAACACTGTGTTATAATAAACTTAGTTTGTAGTAGTATTCATAGCAGAAATAACGAATAGTTTCATATGAAAACACTAGAAAAAATAAATTAAGTAGTGACACACTAAGAATTGTCACAATTATTTTTACACTTTTACTTATTACAAAAAAATCCATATAGCTACATTAATTTGTGTCATAAATTACACAGGCCGCTGCATTTTTATTTAAAATTTAAGGCGTCATGATAATTTTATAACACATATATTAGAGACACTTAGTAAAGTGTAGCGATTAATTTGGGACACACATATATTCATACTTTGAAGTAAAGTAGTTACTCCGTCCCAACATAAGTTGCATACTTTGACTTTTGACCGTTAATTTTAAAAAAATATTTGAACATTAATATCATTAATTTGTATAATTAAATATTATTAAAAAAATATTATTCTAAAAATGTACATTAAAATGAATCCAATTCTATGTCACATGATAATATCCTTACTTATATATCAATAAAATTTTATAGTTTAAAATAGTTCATTTTAACTAAATGAATAGTACAATTGTAGTTTATGCTGGGACAGATGAAGTATATGTATTTTTATATAACCCTAAAAAAGTATAATTAACATGTAATGACATGATTTAAAGTAGCAATATGAACTAGTGACATGTATAAATGCAAAAAATAAAATAGACGTTTAAGTAAATGTGATGGTGCAAAAAAATGAGACACTTTCTAATTTATCATAAAAATGGTGTCAATTTTATTGAAACTTATCCATATCTAGCTAATTGGGGACACCAACTTTATGAAATGCTACTACAACATTGGGGTTTAATTTATAAATTGACCTATAGTGTGATCCAAAAGCTACCTTCGTTGTGGGAGAAATGTTAAAAGTTGATGCAAGATATGTAGCCGAACATGCTAATATCTATAGATTCAACGAACATGATTTGGCCATAAACTCATGATGACAGCGTATATTTTGCGAGGGTGAAAGGCTTTTAGTTCTGTTGCTAGCACTAATTTTCTTTTCTTCTCTAATTTTTAAGTTTTTCTCTCGAAAGAGTCTTTCCATAAATTATGAAAATATCAAGGTTTAAAGTGTAAATTAGAATAAATGAAGATAAAACTTTTGGGTTGTATGAACCGGATTATAAATTTTATAACTAGTATATGTTACATACTAAAATTTTAATATTGCAACTAAGATCTTTTACCTTTTATTATTTTAATTAAACTCCGTCTTTCCATAAGGGTATGAAAATACGGTCTTTTCCAAGAATTTGCCTTAATTTTCTCGGCAAATATTTGTCCAATATATAATTATAAAAATTCGGCTTCCAATCTACCATTCAAAGACGATTTAAGAGATCACATACAAGTGTTTTGCCTTTTCTGAACGTTATATTAACAACTGGGGTTTACTTTATTAATTGACCCATAGCGTGATCCAAAAAGCACATATACAACTAAACTAAAATAACAAAAAAAATTAAAATTATATAGTATTAAGTATTAAATGTTGGGTAAATGGGGCACTTACCCCCGGTGACCCTAATATTTTATATGGTGTACTAACTATATCTTCACAATGGGATAAAATTTAAAATAATCCTAAGTTTTTTGGAAATTATGAAAATAATCTTCCAATTTTTCGAAGTGCTGAAACAATCTTAGATATTCGATTCGTTGAGTGTTAGCATTATGTCCAAATGATGCTAAAGCTAAAATTCACAAGGTCATTTTGACATATTTTATCAGTTCAGAGTCACTTTGACACATTAAGAAAAATCGGAATTATTTCGACACTATCAAGAAACTGATACTAATCATTTTTACACATGACTCATTCACAATATGCTCAATCACATACATCTACTTTCCCTAATAATAACAAAAAACAATTGTACTCTTTTTATAAATAAAATGTAATACGTTTAGTGAAAAAATAAAAAATATAAAAAGTGTCATTGCTGAAAAACAAATGGTACATGATAAAAGACTATTAAATTTGTGAAACATTTAAACGAAAACTATAAAGGAATATTCGGGGTTTTATATTCTCTAATCTAAGAAATTTAAAGTGGCTATAAAAAATTAATTAGAAACTTTAAATAAAACATAGTATCAAGGAATATATAAGTGCATGGTAAAAGGTTGTCAAGTGATGAGACCTACCAGGCTTCAACACGTTCGCGTAATCATATTTATAATTGATTTTACCGAATTTTTTAATTATTATTAGTATGTTCCAACTTAACATATTCAATCAAGTATGTAATAATTTAAACCATAAACGACACACGACTTAGTTACGCAGTTCGGTGAAATCCACCTACATCTGCGGGGCCAGGTCCAGTTTAGAATGAATTAACTAATTAGAAAGACACAGTACAAAGTACATCATACTATTTACTTATCTTTGCTAACTATAATGTGTGAATTCTGCTACTCCCCCAGCTACCGATCCGCCTTGATCAGACTCCCTCTGACCTCGAAACTCGTCGACGCTGGATCTCCTCCTCCCGAGGAATTAAGGTATACGATTCTGAACTTTGAACAACAGGTCAGGTATGTTGGAACATAGGAATCTTGCTCTTTGCAATTCTCGAAAGTATAAAAAATCTGTGTGCAGATTTTTTGCGATTCAATCCGTATCAATTGCAGCCGTGATTTTTCCCCTTTTATAACTCTGAACAGAATTGAATACTCCTTGATTATCTCCATAATATTCCTATTCCAAATCTGTTTCTTGAAGCATATCCAAATCCCATAAATAAAGGGATTTTCCTTATCAAAATATATCTCATATATTCAAAAATATCAACTCCATATATGTAGGGATTTTCCATAAATCAAGTATGCTTCACACGCCTCTCTTATAGAAGAATATTCAGATTTCCATAAATCATAAATACCATAATCTTCTATCTCTCTTTTTTTGTAAATTATCTTGGCGGGAACTACTTTCGAATGTTCCAACATGGAAAGTTTTTCGTTTCCAAATATATTCACAAAAACTGTCAATTAAATATTCAATGCAAATCTCCTGACTTTACAATCCCCCCTTTGGTATTTTGTGGACCCATAACTTTTTGACCATTAATCACACACCAAAAAACTTATCACCATATGCATAGGTCTTCAAAACTCCATCTATGTTGGAACATATGTACAATATTCATACTACTGAATCTGAACAAAAATTGAATACTAGAATTCCCATAAAACATGAAAACTGAATATCTGAAATCCAAGAATTCCACCACAAGATAAACTTCAGATTACAACCTTCAAAAAACTTCAAAATTACCCCCCTAGGAACACACATATGCCAAAGAAAGAAAAAACCTATAAAAAATACAAACATCTAGTATGCTCCCCCTGACTTTGACCTCTATGTTGGAACATAGAGCAGAAATCCAGATCAGGTTCAAGCTTCCAACCGTGCCTTTTCTGCCTCCAGACTTGTCTTTTCTGCCTCCAGCGCTGCTATTTGAATGGTGATCGCTTCCAATCTTGCATTTAGAAGCACAAGTTTAGCCTCCTTTCCTGCTGCTGCTGATGTAGAGCCTTCTGGATTCCAGGGTAAATCATGAATGTACCTCATTCCGAAAGTCTTCTTATTCAGCCTCAGGAAGTCATAATCTATGATCAAATATTTAGCCTTGCCCTTCACCTTTTCACTTTTAGCCATTGCTGAAATCAGACAGGGATATACTATGGCATGTTTAGCCTTGGGAGTTGTCGCTTGCTTCACCAAGTTTTGCTGAATGAATAAGCTAAGATTCACTTGCTTCTATGTTCCAACACAGAACGAAAGCTTTGCCATTTCCCTGGTAAGAGCAGCTGTGTTTGATGAAGGCATCCAACAGTTAACAACAATTTGGTACAGACAAAAAAATCTTGAGGATAGGCATGAAGCTTGTGAATATCCTGTTTCAGGCCATTTGACTTTGTATCCCCCCGAAATGATTTCCAGAATTTTATCATCAGTTACACCAAACTCATCAGGAAATACCCCTTCAAAATTTGGTGTCTTCAACCCCAAAATTTTGTTTATCCTAGCAGAAAAAAAATCTACAATCTTCCCTCTTAAATAAACTCTACCAAACCAAGGTGATTCAATATCCAGATTCTCAGTCATCAAATTTTCATAAGCCTCTATCACAACCTGTCCATTATATTGGAGCTGTATGGTTGCAGCTCTCTTCATTCCAACTAGTTCAAGATAATCAGAAAATCCACTTTCCCTATAAGCTTCTAAGTCTATGGGTCTCTCCAAGATAAACCTCATTTCAGCAAACAATTCACCCATCTCCTCACATTATAAATCAAAATAAGTGAATGACAAAGCATTACTTACTGATACAGGTCGCAGTGCCTTCTTCTTGGGTAATTTCTTATTTGTCTTGAGCTTCTTAGCAGGTAGAGAAACCTTTGAATCAATCACCTTCCTCTTGCCTTTTGCCATCTAGAAAAATTCATCAAGCACCTCATCACTCAAGTAGTTCAACTGTGTTGGAACATACTCAAAACTATCAGCTTCTCATTCTTCATCAGATTGTGTCCCACAGTGCTTTTCTTGATCTGAATCATTTTGGTCAGTCATTGGCTCTCTAGGTTGCTCAGCATCACTTGCCATTTGTTCTTCTTCTTTGTCATCATACTCATTACCAGATATATTATTCTGGTCTTCTCCTCCCATGTCAGTATCAGAATCCATCTCCTTGCAACTTTCATTTTTAACCTGCTGTGTTAGAACATACACAACTCTGTCCTCTTCATCACTATCAGACAACTCAATTATCACTGGCTTCCTAAGCTCTTCCATCCTCTAGGCAGCATGTGAATCAAATAGTACTACATGCAGTCTATTTGTGTATTTTATAACCTCCCTACCTTCAGCTTCTTCATCAGTTATCTCTCTCAGAAATACATAACTTGGATGGGGAATTCGACAATACACATGAAATTTATCTTTTCCTCTGTACATCCCATACTGCCCTCTTAGAAATTTTACTTTCCAATTTTCAATGCTCCAAGCATCTCCTACGCCATCCTTCACTAATTCTTGGACTTTGACATGCAAGTATTCACCTTCTATACTTTTTATTTTGGTTAAATCAACTGAGGCTCGATTTGTCTCTAACCATTCAAATATCTCATCTATGCACCCAAACTCCATACCCATCAGTTTTAAAGAGGGGGGATCATGACCAGTTACCTTTCCATACAGACCCTTTCTTTTCGTACTGGTGAGTTCTTCTTGTTCGTCACCATTGATGCCAGAAACACTGGGCTCTTCACCGCCATCTGTCGCCTCTTTCTCAACAACATGCTCTTCACCTTGACCAAGATTTTCTTCGGGAAGTTCTTTAGCCCCAACTTGGTCCGTCATTGATTCAACCTCCATGCTTTCTGAGGGTCGACAAGTTTCTGGAATTCCTTCTACAAACGTGGGAGAATTGGGGTTTGACATTTTCTGACACTGAGTTGCTGTGGAGAAGGATCGTTGGGATAGTGCATAGTTGGTCTCCGAAGAATGCCAAGAAAAATGGTAGATAGCCGAGAAAGAGGGACTCGAAAGGTTTTGGACAATTTTGAATCCAACACAAACTCTTCAACTCTTCTCCTCTTTTCCCGCAAAACTCCTTTTTGGTTATCCAAGAATTCTAATGATGACCCTTTTTCCTCTTGTCAACTCGGGATATCACATCAAAAATAACTTCCAACATACCATAAAACCCATATTCTATTTTTGTACATTTTTCTTCTTTCTATTTTTTTGTTCTTTTTCGATTTACTAAACAAAAATAAAAAGAATATTTAGAGTAACATTAGGGTAAGAATTACCTCAAATTTGACAGACACCTAAGTGTTGTCGAAGGTTTTCAAAAGTGGCTGAGTTCAACGACTTTGTTAAAGTATCAGCGAATTGCTCGTATATTGGAACATAGACTACTTCCACTTCCTACCTTTCAACCAGATCTCTAATAAAGTGATGCCTTATATCAATATGTTTGGTTCTCGAGTGCTGGACTAGATTTTTCGAGATATTAATAGCACTTGTGTTGTCACATAAAATCTTCAAGGGGCCTTGATGAATTCCATAGTCTTTCAACATTTGTTTCATCCACAACAATTGTGCACAACAGCTTCCTGCTGCAAGATACTCAGCTTCTGCAGTAGACAAAGAGATCACATTATGTTTCTTACTATGCTAGGATACTAAGTTCGTACCAATAAAGAAACATCCACCTGTGGTAATTTTTCGAACCAGGATACTATGTTCGTACCAATAAAGAAACATCCACCTATGGTACTTTTTCGATCATCTACATTACCAGCCCAATTAGAATCATTGTACCCAATTAACTCAGAATCTTGACTCTTAGAATACCAAACACCATATTCAGAAGTCTCACTTATATATAGAATAACTCGTTTAACTGTAGAGAGATGCGACTCCTTTGGATCAGCCTGAAATCTTGCACAAATCCCAACGCTGAAACATATATCTGGTCTACTAGCTGTTAAATACAATAAACTTCCAATTATGCCTCTGTATAATTTCTGATCAACTGCAACTCCTTTCTCATCCTTTACCAGTTTGTCAGAAACACCCATAGGAGTTCGAACTGCTCGAGCATTGCTCAGGCCGAACCTCTTCAATAGATTTAATGCATACTTACTCTGATTTATGAACAGACCGTTCCTTCTTTGCTTGACTTGCAATCCCAGAAAGTATGTGAGTTCTCCAACCATACTCATCTCAAATTTGGATTGCATGATGGTGACAAAATCCTGTACCATAGAGGACGAAGTAGAGCCAAATACTATATCATCAGCATAGATTTGTGCAATCAGAAATTTTGATGACTTTTCAAGCACAAATAAAGTGCGATATGCTCCCCCTCGACGATAGCCTTTCTGAAGAAGAAAGTTAGTAAGTCGTTCATACCATGCCCTGGGTGCTTGCTTTAGACAGTATAGAGCCTTCTTGAGGCGATACACATGGTGTGGATAATGAGGATCCTCAAAACCTTTAGGTTGTTCAACATAAACCTCTTCATTCACCACTCCATTTAGAAACACACACTTGACATCCATTTGATACAACATAAAGTTCATAGAGTAAGCAATAGCAAGTAATATTCGAATTGACTCTAACCTGGCAACTGGTGTGAATGTCTGATCAAAATCGACCCCTTCCACTTGTGTATATCCTTGAGCTACTAGTCTAGCCTTATTTCAAGTAACTAGACCATCAGCATCAGACTTATTCTTGAAAATCCACTTCATGCCAATGACATTAATGCCTTTGGGGCGAGGAGTAAGATACCAGGCGTCATTTCGTGCAAACTGACTTAGTTCTTCCTGCATAGCAGCAATCCAATACTCATTTAGCAAGGATTATTTGTAGTTCTTGGGTTCTATGAGAGACACAAAGCAATGCAATCCAGCTAACCTTCGGTAATCCACTCGAGGAACTGATCGAGTACTTCTCATGTTGGATTCAGGTTGGTCCTGTGTTGGAACATAGGGTTCGTTAGCGGGGGATGATGTTCCAACATATTCAGCTTCGACCGGTTCAGTACCAATCTGCTCAGTTTTTCCAACATGTTGATGAGGTTTCTCTTCAACTAATGGATCTGCCTTGTCAGGTTGACGTGTCTGTGTTGGAACATGAGTGTTACCGGGACCTTCTTCTACAACATCTGACTTTTGTTCTTCCTCTGAATCATCCACAATCACAATTATGGATTCCATGAGAGTGTTGGTTCGATGATTAAAAACTCTGTAGGCATGACTGTTGATAGAATACCCAAGAAAAATTCCTGTATCACTCCAATTGTCAAATTTTGCCAACTGCTCTCTGTCATCGAGAATGTAGCACTTGCTTCCGAACACATGAAAGTATGAGACATTAGGTTTCCTTTCCTTACAAATCTTGTAGGATGTTTTGCTGGTGAATGACCGCAGATGTACTCGATTAATTGTATAACACGCTGTATTGATAGCTTCAGCCCACAATTTCTTGTGAATGTCTTTCTCAGCTAACATGACTCGATCCATCTCCTGCAAGGTTCTATTTTTCCGTTCTACAATACCATTCTGCTGAGGGGTGATAGGTGCGGAGAATTCATCTTGAATCCCGAGCTCGTCACAAAACTCACTAAATTGAGAATTCTCAAACTCTCTGCCATGATCACTACGAATTCGAACAATCTTTTCAACTGGAATTCCCTTTTCAGTTTGTAACTTTACTACTAGACTTCTAAATACTTCCAACGTATCAGATTTATCTTTCAAAAAGGCTACCCAAGTAAATCTGGAGAAATTATTAACACATACAAAGATATATTTCTTTCCACCTATGCTAGGTGTATTGACAGGACCCGTCATATCCATATGTAATAATTCTGGATTTCTAGAAGTAGTTATATACTGAACTGAAGAGTGGGGGGATCAAATTCGTTTACCTTGCTGACATGGTCCACAAATAATTCCGTCCTTGCTGGTTAAGATAGGCATACCTCATACAACTTTCATATTTGTAATTTTCACCAGTGTTTTATAATTGATGTGACCGAGCTTCCTGTGCCACAGAACTCCTTCATCTTGCTTCGAGATAATACATCGTATTTATTGCTCCAACAGATAGCAATTATCTGATGATTTTATTCCTGAAAGAACCTTGGTTTCACCGTGTCTCACAACGCATTTAGCCTTATGAAATTCCACTGTCATATTGTCATCACACAACTGACTTATGCTCAACAGATTTGCTTTCAGATCTTCAACAAACAGCACACTAGTGAATACTGGAAATCCTTCAACTTTTAATTCACCTTTTCCAATCACTCTACTCTTCTTTCCATCACCGAAAGTCACATACCCGCCATCGTATGGTGTGATATTTGTTAGAAATTCTGGAGTGCCAGTCATATGGCGAGAACAGCCACTATCAAAGTACCATGAATCTCTGGAGTATGATATAAGTGAAGTGTGTGTAACCAGACATGTGCCAGATCGTTTGACAACCCATACCTTTCTGACCGATTTTATTTTCTGGACTTCGCCTATGTTAGAACATACCAAGAGTTGCCGTCCTGACATTTGGTCTCTAATCAATTTCCTGCATTGTTCTTCTGAATAACCTTGATATGTGCCATAGCTGCAGATGAGCGGTCTTCTTCGATAAGGCTTGCCAAACTTTTGTTTTACTTCTCGAATCTTAGTCTTGAGAGTTACTGGATTCTCAAGTACTTCATCCTTGTGTGTGTTGCAGTACCCAATACCGTGTTGATCACCAAAGTTCCTTCCCATGTCCAAAATATCGTCAAGATTTGCTTTTCCAGCGTTAAGCTTAGAAATCGCTGCTTCAGAAGTCTCAACTCTCTTAATTGCTAATATCAGTTTCCCATTTATTTCTTCATTCTTCTTTGCGAGTTCAGCAACTTTAACACACAATTCACTTTCTATTTCCATCAACTTCATTTTTTCTTCTTTCAGCTCTTTGTTTGTGTCAACAACTTGAACCCACATAGCGTACATCTTCTCATAAGTGCCGTAGATTTCTTCATCACTTACGGAAATTCCATTGTCTTCATCACTGGGTGTTTCATACGGATCTATGTTGGAACATACAACTTCAACTTTATCCGGTGTGTTGGCACATTCATCCTTCGATGCATCATGGATTTTAGCTCTAAATGGCATATAGTTTCTTGTAAGTTCCTCTTCATCTTTCTCATCTTCTTCATCTTCACTCCATGAGGTGACATATAATTTTCCCTGTTTCTTCCGGGTATTTGCACATTCAGCCTGAATATGTCCGTATCCTTTACACTCTCTGCATTGAATTCATCCAGGCTGTTTTGGTTCACTACTTTGATTTCTGAAGAACTGTTGATTTCCTTGCTCAAACCTCGTTCCACGATTATCCTGTGGCTTTGGTCTATTTCTACCAAACCTCTCCTGTTGTTAACTACCTTCTTCAGCATCCTTGAGAAGTTCTTCATGATAAGTGCAAGTTTTTCAAATTCATCATCACTGTCACACTCGTGATTGTCTTTTGATGAAGATATTTTGAATGCCAACTCCTTAGGGACTCTTTTTGTAGCTTGTTGGAAAGTCATCTTATATGTCTATAATGATCCCATTAGTTCATCAAGATTCATGGTGGCTACGTCTCTTGCTTTTTCTATTGCCGCAACCTTCATTGCAAATCTCTTAGGAAGTGATCTCAAGGTCTTTTTCACCAACTTCGTTTCTTTGTAAACCTTTCCAAGTTGATATGCCATGTTGGAGATGTCCCTGAGTTTCCCGTTGAATACAATAATAGTGTCATCCTCCTCCATCTTGAGTTCTTCAAACTTTGTAGCCAACATATGAAGTTTAGACTCTCGAACTCAACTTGTTCCCTCATTAACCGTTTACAGAATATCCCATGCTTTCTTGGCTTGACGACATATAGAGATGAGTTTGAACTGGTTTTCATCAACCACAGTGAAGATTGCATTCAATGCCTTCGAATTCGCTAGAGATGCTTTGAGGTCGTCAGGCGTCCAACTAGCTTTGTCTTTGAGTTTCTGCTCCCTTTGGCTCGACTCTCCTTCTATCGCCTCAGCATCTTTTGCCGGATGATTCCACTCATTCTCAACATAGAACCACACAAGTTCATCCAGTGAGTTGATGAAGACTCTCATGCGTGCCTTCCAATAGTTGTAGTTGTTGCCTTCTAGCAGAGGTGGCCGAGACACCGAAGCTCCTTCTATAGTCGCCATGGTAAAACTAGATCACACTTTCCTTGACACAACCAAGGGAAATATGAGTGACCATGCTCTGATATCAATTAAAATTGGTTTTACCGAATTTTCTAATCCTTATTAATATATTCCAACTTAACCTATTCAACCAAGTACGTAATAATTTAAAGCATAAACGACACATGACTTGGTTACGCATTTCGGTGAAATCCACCTACATTTGCGGTCCAGTTCAGAATGAATCCACTAATTAGAAAGACACAGTACAAAGTACATCATACAGAATACTTATCCTTGCTAACTATAATGTGTGAATTCTGCTAGCTCCCCTAGCTACCGATACGCCTTGATCAGACTCCCTCTGACCTCGAAACTCGTTGACGCTGGATCTCCTCCTCCCGAGAAATTAAGGTATACGATTCTGAACTTTGAACAGCAGGTCATGTATGTTGGAACATAGGAATCTGGCTCGTTGCAATTCTCGAAAGTATAAAAAATCCGTGTGTAAATTTTTTGCGATTCAATCCGTATCAATTGCAGCCGTGATTTTTCCCCTTTTATAACTCTGAACAGATCTGAATACTCCTTGATTATCTCCATAATATTCCTATTCCAAATCTGTTTCTTGAAGCATATCCAAATCCCATAAATAAAGATATTTTCCTTATCACAATATATCTCATATATTCGAAAATATCAACTCCATATATGTAGGGATTTTCCATAAATCAAGTATGCTTCACACGCCTCTCTTATATTTTTTTTATTTTTTTTAAATGAAGACCACCATGCGGTGGAGGGCTATTTATTGGGCACCCTAAACCCTTAATAATAAATGAAGAAACAGTAATTAGCCATAACTGCTCAGTCAGTTCAAAAATAACT
The DNA here is from genome assembly GCA_037428765.1 of Rubia yunnanensis. NCBI lineage: Eukaryota > Viridiplantae > Streptophyta > Magnoliopsida > Gentianales > Rubiaceae > Rubia > Rubia yunnanensis. Next base: position 95,649,677 of record CM075065.1, read on the forward strand.
CCTAAGCTAAAGGAGGCCAAGAGCCCGAAGCAAAACAATTGCTCCCAAAAGTCAGTGTGATGGGTTTGTAGGACCAAAAAATTACCTAGCCGATCAGACAGACCGCAAGGGTACAACTATCTCACTATACCTAGTGATAATAAGGAGCAGGTCGGTGATCAACGAATCGAAGCCCCACTTAGCCACCTATATCACTAGGACAATAGGAGCAAGAGACAGAATGGTACAAAGAATACACAAAACAGTAAAAAAGCACCAAATGCAGGAGTGGGGGTGCAGCTCAGAGAAGTTTTTTGGTTGCTGAAACAATGGCATCATCAATTCCTGGAGCTGAAGGAGCAGATATAAGTCCTCTGATTGAGAGTGGTGGCAGTGAACAAACCTTAGGTCCTGTCAAAGAAAAACATAAGAAAACAGTTAGTAGCATCAATTCTCCTAAGAAGGGGATCTAACTGTAGGAATCTCTAGGTCATCAAGACAGAGTAGCCCTTTGGTTCTTGCAGGCAGATTCGACCAGCTGAAAGATGGGTGAGTCTTAGTAAGTAACATGAACTTAGCAAGATCATCAGCAGGTTGGTTTCCTTGTCTGAGAGTGTGTATCAGTTTAGTATTCCCCAAAGAGATGTGAATGCTGTCCATAAGATTAAGAAATTTCCAGTGTCTAACAGATGGTAGTAAAATCATATTAATAGCATTTAGACAGTCAGATTCAATCACAACATGTTGATTTGCATAAGGTATTGCTAACTGTACCCCACATTGGATAGCTAAAGTTTCAGCATGCAAGGGGGAAACTGCAGTAACAAAGTACCCCCTGGCTTGAACAAAACCATACTTATTCCTTATGATGACCGCAATGCCAGCCTTTTTGGAGTGATTCCATGAGGCATCAACATTGATCTTTATGCCCAATTCAGGTTTCTGCCAAGTCACTGTGATAATGTGAGGTTTTGGAGGCTTAAAAATCGGTGGAATATAGCCTTCTGAAGCAAGTTCATAGTCAATCTGTCTTGATATGTCAATGGGAAAGGCAGAAAAAGATAAATAAATGTTGTCTTTGACCTCTTTAATGATAGTATGACAATGAGGATTGAGGTTATCAAAAAGTTTTCTATTTCTAGCCTTCCACAAAGACCAGCAGACAAGGATAGGTGCAGTATGGATCAGTCTGGTGTGGAGATTTGATAGACCAGTATTTGCCCAGAAACTGGCCAATCTATCCCATAAATTTTCAGATTCAAAATATGAAATACCACAGATTTGATGAACTTCCTTCCAGACCATGGAGGAGATAGCACATGTATTGAAAAAATGGTGCAGAGAATCAGCATTATTGCAAAAACAGCATTTAGAGGGGAGGTGGAAGCCAAATTGCACAAGAATATCATCAAATGGCAGTAGTACATTTAAAAGCCTCCACATAAAAACTGAGATTTTGTTCTGAATATGGGTAGCCCATATACTTCTAAGAGCAGGGAAAGCATTAGTAGGGGGTCTCAGTTTGAGATATGCTGTCTTGACAGAAAAGTTCCCAATATAGTCAGGCTTCCACACTAGTTTATCAGGTCTGTGTTCATGGATGGAGGCAGACTTGATAGTATTAATGATAGGGGCAGGGAGCACTAGTTGCAGGAGTGGGAGAAGAGAGTCCTTGTGTCTAATAAAATCAGCAACAGTGCACTGTCTTTGGGTCTCATTTGGGTAATAGAAATCCATTAAGGGGCCAAAATCAGTCCAATTAGAAGTCCAGAAATTGCAAAGTCCCTGACCATGTATCACCCTGGAATTGGATTCTGCAAATTGATTGATTTTGCATATCCTCTTCCAGTTCTGAGATTTTTTGTGAGATTCAGGAAGGGAGTTAAGGAAAACAGTCCAGGGAGCTACACCTAATTGGTATTTCCACCAGAGTTTACAAGAAAAGGCTCTAATGATGGCAGCTAGAGATCTCAGTCCTAATCCATTTTGTTCAGTAAGGTAGCAAAGAGAATCCCATTTTTTCCATGATTTTTTCGGACCTGAATCTGTCTCACCCCAAAAAAAGATAGCAAATTTTCTTTCAATTTTCTTAATAATCTGTTTGGGGGGTTCCATCACTGCCCAAATATGTTGAGGTATAGAGTATAAACATGACTTTATAAGGGTCAGCTTACCTCCAGTAGATAGCCACACATTTTTCCAGTTTTTCAGTTTCCTATCAATCATTTCCATAACCGGTTGAAAATGAAGATTGAGAATTTTACCACTGTGTATAGGAACACCCAAGTATTTAAAAGGCAAAATACCTGATTTCATACCCAGAATATTCCTAATTTGTCTGAGTTTAGCTTGAGTGGCATTCTTACTAACATAACAGTCACTCTTATCATAGTTAATTTTCTGCCCAGTGACCTCCTCAAAAATGCCTAGGAATGCTTTGATTCTGATTAGGTTCCTTTTAGAAGCTTTGAGAAAGACAATAGTGTCATCTGCATAGCTTAAATGAGAAATAGGTATAGCATTCCTTGGTAAAGCATAATAATGCAGTTTTCCAGACTCAAAAATATAGGCTAGACTTCTAGTAAATGATTCAGAGAATATGTTGAACAGAAAGGGTGATAAAGGATCCCCCTGTTTAATGCCTCTGGAAGCACTAAAAAAACCAACAGGTTTGCCATTTATGAGAACTGAAAACCAAGCATTTGCAAGATTTTTCATGATACAATGAACAAATTGCCCATGAAAACCAAACTTGAGAAGTATACTGTTTAAAAAAGCCCAACTTACCCTATCAAAAGCCTTCATTAGATCTAGTTTAAGAATGCAATTTGGGTCTCTAGATTTTTTGTGCAAGAATCTGATCATTTCCTTTAAATAGATGACATTGTCAGAGATGTCTCTATTTTGGAGGAAAGCAGATTGGTGAGGACTAATTAATTTAGGCATCAATGGTTTGAGTCTTTCCATTAGTATTTTTGAAAAGATTTTGTTTGTCACATTTGAAAGACTAATAGGTCTATAGTCATTAAAACTAGTAGGAGTTTGTTTCTTTGGAATCACTGTGATCCAAGTACTAGAAATACCTCTAGGAATGATAGACCTTGAAAGAAAATCATTTGATGCCTCTAGTAAATCTGAACAGATAATATCCCATGCTTTTACAAAAAATTTTGCTGTGTAGCCATCAGGACCAGGACTGCTGCTCTTGTTCAGACTGAAAACAACTTTTTTTAATTCCTCAATTGTCACTGGACTAATGAGAGAAGCATTCTCTTCCTCAGTAATCAGTTTGGGAATTTGGGACAGGAAGTGAGAGTAGAAGAGTCCCTGATCTGAGTGTGGTTGGTCAGTCAGAAGCTTTTGATAGAAACAAATTGCTTCATTTTCTATGTCAGAGCTATTAACTAACCAAGTACCATCAGAACTTCTGATTTTTGTGATATTAAGTATACATCTTTTTTCCATTACAGCATTATGGAAAAATTTTGTATTCTCATCTCCCTCTTTAAACCATCTCAATTTGGCCTTTTGTTTCCAGAAACTGTTTTGCTCTTTAAGTGCCCTAGTAAGCATAGCTTTTGCATGTTTTAACTTAATTAGCTCACTAGGGGTGCTGTTAAGATCGAATTCAATTTCCTGAACTTTCAGATTTTCCTCTGCTTGTATGACATTTGCATTAATATCACCAAAAATCTCCTTATTCCACAGTTTAAGGTGTTTTTTAAGGTGATTCAGCTTGAGAAAAAAAATTAGCATTCCTTGACCTTGGAAAGGAGAACTCCAATGGAATTTAATGAAATCCATAAAGTCCTTCCTCTTGAACCAGGTATTTATGAACCTGAAAGGTCTAGGGACAGAGGGACAGTTGTTACTGATTCTGAGTAGGAGAGGACAATGGTCAGAGGTATCCCTATTGAGAACTTGGATGGAAGATTGTGGGAATTTAGAGATCCATTGAGAGGAGCATAAACCTCTATCTAACCTCTCCACCGTATGTCTATTAGCTCCAATACTTGTCCTACCATTAGTCCAAGTAAAAAAAATTCCCAACAGTATTGATAGGGAGCAAAGCCATAGAGTCAATAAAACCACTAAAATCATTAATGCTACCAAGGTTGGGGGTAGAGGACCCTTTGTACTAATTTATAGAGGCCATATCATTAAAATCACCAATTAGGAGGGTATCAGACAGTGTCATTGTCTTAAGATCAGACCATAAGTCTTTCCTCTCCTTTCTTGTCCTCAAACCATAAACAAAAATAGCCTCAGTAGAGGAGTTAAGTGTATGGCTGGTTATCAGTACTGAGATGAATTGATTATGATCAACCTTAGGAGCAATGTCAATCTTAGAGTTCCACATAAGCCAGATATTACAGTTAACAGCATACAGGCAGTGATCAAAAAGAAGTTTTTGTCTATAGAAATCACATTCATTGTTGTTATGTTGAGGTTCAATTAGACAAATCATTTCCAGTTTATGTATTCTGATAAGTCTAGCTAGTCTCAAAATTGAAGTATCCATGCCTCTAATGTTCCAGACTAAAATGTTAATTCCTAAGGTTGTACTAATCATTATTTTTTATGTTTGAGGCTTTTAGTGGCTGTTCTAGTAAGAATCTTATTGATCTGATTGAAGTACGTGGGAACTTTCCCTTGAGCGGGTTCAGCATTTTTATGTCTAGGAGAAGTGGTCTGTGAAGTGTTAGTCATAACAATGGGGGGGATTGGAGGAGAACTGTCCTCAGGTAAGAAGTCAACTTGTACCTGGGGTATGTCACATTGTACCTCAGTTTCAGGGGATTGATGAACACAGGCCTGCTCAGAATTCTCCTCCTCTTCATGAATTAATGGTAGAAACCTATTTCCTGAGGATCTGGGTTGAGAGTAACAAGCAAACCTGTTAGTGTTAAAAGGATTATCGGGAGAGATAGGCAGTTTACCTGGATGCACTGAAATGTCATCGGCAGCATATTTTTGGACTTTTTGAGGAGTTGAGGTCGAAGAGTCAGGTATCATTTGCTCTTCTAGAAGAGGTACCGGAGCTGATTGATCAGAGGAGGCTAATGAATCCATTGGGAGGGAATCTTCTTCAATCAGGACAACTACTGGATCAGATATTATAGGAATATTCGGACCCAGGTTATCCTGAGAGAGTACTTGAGCTTGCTGAGTAGAAGCCTTGTTTTCCTGAGTATCCTTAGACGGAGGACCAGGGCACACTATATGCTTGCTTAAATAAGGGTGATCACCATTTTGAAATGTGGAAGATGGAGTGAGGAGTTTGTCTTCTTTCTGTGCCAAGATTGTAGTGGCTTTCTCTGAGGGAGTAACACCAGAAGAACTAGGTTCCCTATTAGGAATTGCTTTCCAAACTGAGTTAACCTGAGGGGGTTTTTGGTTGGAGTGTTTGGAGTTATTGTTCCTGGTTGTGAGGGGCCTAAGGTCAGGGTGAAGGATCCTACATTCAACAACCTCATGACCTAGCCTCTTGCAGTGTTTGCAGTATAATGGTAGCTGTTCATATTCTATTGGATACTCAGCAACTTCATGAGCAATACCATTTGTCAGTGAGATAGAAGTATGCAGCTTGGACATTAGATCAATTTCTACACATATCTTAACAGCAGAGGGTCTCGTAACACCTAGGGTAGCAGCATCAGTTTTGATGAACCTTCCTATTGTATTCCCAATTATTTCTAGCATGGCAGAATTATACCAAAATAGGGGGATTTTATGAAGTGTAATCCAAACAGGAACTATGGAGGTTTCAGCCTCAGGTGAGAAATCAGGGGTCCATTTGAATACCTTCATATATGCACCTTTGAAAGCCCACTGTGATTTCATCCAACACCGCTGAAAATCCTCTGGGTCTTCAAATCGGATTAGGACATGTCGGTAGTCGATAGAGCCGAGTTGGAATCTTCCTTTAAAACCAACCGATTTGAAAGCCTCATTCAGGAACTCCATTGATGGCTTGAGCCTGGCGAATTTTCCAATCAAGGCATTTTGGTAGTGAGCTGACAGTTGCGCGACCTCCTCCGGGGTGATTATACAAGCAATCTTACCCTTGTATTCCGTAACTGGTTTAATGGAGGGGGTGGAGGGGAGTGAGGAGAGGAGCGGGGTTGGTTTAGTGTTGAGGGCCTGAAGAAAGCTACGATTCGGAGCCGTGCCACCGCGATCCTGCGGTGGCTCCGCCATAGAAGAAGCGGAAATAAAGACGTTGTCGACTGTGAATAGTGTTCGGAGGTGGAGAGAAGTCAGAGGGATGCAAAATATTATGAAAAATTGAAATGCAATGTGACACGCCTCTCTTATAGAAGAATATTCAGATTTCCATAAATCATAAATACCATAATCTTCTATGTCTCTTTTCCGTAAATTATCTTGGCGTGAATATGCTACTTTCAAATGTTCCAACATGGAAAGTTTTTTGTTTCCAAATATGTTCACAAAAACTGCCAATTAAATATTCAATGCAAATCTCCCGACTTTACAATATTGAAAAAGTGGTAGTGCTTTCTTTGTGCCATTTACAGTCCCATGGAGGAAAAATTAACCTCATAAATGGAATGCTTGTTGTACCCACTACAAAGTTTTTGTACCACACGTACGTTTAATTCTATTTCTTGTTAACCTCCATCTACAAATTAAGTACAAACTAATTGTGGTATTGTATGTGGTGTATGGATCTTTTAAATTTTGAGTGAATGAGACAATGAAATGAATATTTAAAAAAAGTATTGTTTAGCCTCCTTCACATAATCTGAACGGGAATAAATTGAATTATACTAATCATAATTAAATAAATTGAATTTTTATTCTGTTATATGAATTCATACTCTATTAACTTTTAAGGCAAACTAGTTTATAAAACTTCACCTTCTTAGTTTGGACATGTGTTTTTTTACTCCGCTGTATGAATTCATACGAGCCATTAAATTTTAAGGTAATCTAATTTATAAAACTTCAACTTCTTAGTTTGAACATGTGTTTTTTTACTCCGTTATATGAATTCATACGTGCCATTAACTTTTAAGGTAATCTAGTTTTATAAAACTTCACCTTCCGTGGGATTCGATAACAGGTCAAATCCATACTCCATCCGTTTATCTAATAGTGACACACTTTTAATTTGGAATGTTTATTTTATATTGACAATTTTTATTTATAGCAAGTTTAAGGTTATTACATCCACTTATTTTATTTTTTCTTCTTTCAATTCAATTTCATTCACTCATTTAACATCTCATAATTTCTATCACCAAGTGATGTTCACTATCAGCGTAACATAACATAGGGAGTACATGTAATTTTGGCACAACAATTTTATTCAACTCTTGAATGCAGAGGCAGGATGGTGTTGACGTCTCGGCTTATATCCATCATGCATTGGTAGAAGTAATAATTTTTATCTTTTAATACCATTTGAAATTTCGTTCAATTGCTTAATTTTTAACTTTAAAGAAACTAATAATGTAATTAACAAGGATGAGAAAAGATGTGAATTTCTTTGGATTTTGATTCAGATTTTGGGTGTTTTTGCATGAAATCGCGACGATAGACACCATTTATTATTTGATGGAGAGGGAGGAAACATCCACTACAACTCCCCTTTTAATAATTAATGCTTGATATATATAAGTATAAGCAAGCATAATAAGTAAGAACAAAACTTTTCAATTGAATAGAATTCTTGATATTGAATATATTAAGGTGAAGGCTTACAGTAGGTAAGGAATTGATGTATGAACGATCAATTCAGAGTGTGGAGATTGTACAAGAGTGTACTAGAGAGTGCGATTATTGCTTATTATAAATTGATTGGTGGTTCAAATTTGGACCATCCACTGAAATCTACCCAAAACCAATTCTTGATGCATTTCACACATTTCAAACCCTTAGCCAACAGACACTCAGCCATTCCAAAACCTATGAAAGGATGATTCTATTTCACTCTATATTTAGGGTTCCTTGGATATTCGCTTGGAGTTTCCAAGTAGTCTCCATTTACCCTTCCATTCCACTTTTTTCTTTAGTTAGACAATACAAGATTAAATGGTGGGTTAACTATAACCCAGAATTCTGTTCCAGTAAAGCAGTAACTCATTACTTTCAAACAGGCCAAAAATTGAAGATAGCATTCAAACCATCTACTCCACAAACACTTATTCCACCAATTGCTCGCCCACTACCCAGTACACAAACATTCAGTCCAATTGATCCATTACATGCAGGAGGATTAGATCCCTATTGCATTATTAGAGTTATTATAAATTGATAAGTTAACTGAACTTACGGACTTGAAAATCTTAGCAACACCATTCATGTGTTCATACCTATAAATCGGTTGGTTAGCCCGTCAAAGAGTGAGTCTTATTAAGGGTGGTCCACGTGTGGTATGACTATGGTTTTGTTTAGATAATCGTGATTCGTACATCAGCAAACTAATCAATTAGTAGTAACTTGAACATGGGAGAAAGGATTAAAAGATTTCTATTCGGAAGCTCTAGTACTTCTAGTTCTGGATCTGCAAGTTCTTCATCATCAAATATTTTATAAAGTCATGAAATTCAACAGATTTTACCAAGTAAGACATTAAAATCAATATATGAACAGGGCATATTAGAATTTAATAAGTCATATTCAATCAAGATTCATGAAGAAATACTTCCAATGAACCAAGAAGTACAATCCATTAGGTTATTATCAACCCAGGCTATTCATAAATATAAAGAACAAAATTATAAGTTTTTGCATTTTGGTCTAGTCCAAATAGCATTGCATCCCTTAGTTAGACTAGGGATAGATACCCCTATATTCATGGCATTACGAGATGATAGACTAATAAGGTATAAGGATTCAATATTAGTAATGATTCAAACTAATATATGTAATGGAACAATAAGGTTTAATTGTATCCCAAACTATTCAGTCAGTCTCACAGATCCCCATATTATGGATGCTCTAAAATTAGATATTCAATTAAAACAAGACAGGATAATAAATGATACAGAACATTTTGTATTAATTTATAGAGTATATTTTAAACTAATGCAATCCATGATTCCAACAGCTTTAAAATTAAACCCAACAGAAAAAGATGAATCAGTATATGTCACAACTAATTCTGATAATATTTCAATAGAGACGCCTAAGTTATTAAAATGGAATGAGATAACTATTCCAGAGGAAATATTAGCAGAAAGGCCATTAGGAGTTCAAAGAAATGTAAGAATTACTGAGCCATCAGAAATAGAGGAACAAAATGATGGGAAAATACTAATAAAATTTAACAAATCTATGTCTAGTAGATTCTATTCAGGACAATCTTCTAGATATTCAAATATAGCAAACTATAGATCCCACAGGCATTCAACATCTGATATTCCGACACATTTTAATGATATTAATGACACAAGAATAAGGTATTATACTCCATTGCCAGAAATTAGTCCAGATACTAATTCATCAATCGGGTCACCAACCCTAAGTCAAATGCGCCAGTCAGAAATTAATATGATGAATAATAATGAATTTACAATAGATAAAGTATATTTAAATAATGATTATTATAGTCAAGAAAATATTCTAAATAGACTATGGTTTGAAAAACTAAGTATAGACAATAGAGAACATATTAAAAAAGAATTTTATAATGAACTTACAACAAAGAAGATTAGAAAAATGAAAATTTTTATGTGGTTAGGATATTATTTAAAAAAGGAACAATTAATAAAAAAAGATAATTTCACAGAAATTCCAGTTATAAACGTACAATCTAATCTTTACAAAAAATGGAAATTACCAAATGATACAGTAGTTAGGTCTATTCATCCACCACTCCAATCAGTCCATATTGTTACTGAGGAAACCACAATAATTGCCTCCCCATTCAAGTCAGGAAGACCAGGAAATGATACAGATTCAACAAATTTAGCAGATATTAAAAAGATATATCAACAGAATAACTATTCTAATCAATTGTTACATACTGTGGCTAATCAAATTGATTTTATTTCCACTAAACTAGATACTAAATTAAATAATAAAACAGAACTATTCCAAAATACATTTTCAAAACCTCATTTTCAAGTATCCCCGTTTTCAAAGAAAATGGAGGAATCATTATCTCTTAGACCAAATGATAAACCAAGCAATTCTAAGCAAATAGGAGTCATATCTGAGGTAAATCCAATAGATACAGATAATTCAGCTAGTTCTTATTCTGAAAGTACAGACGAAGATTTAGAAAATGATTTTGAAAAACAGATAAATTCAATAGAACACCAGTTCCAAGAACCGGTAGAAGAAAACCATGATAGGCAAATTAATAAATTAAAATATAATTGGAAAAAACATGATACTAAAGCTTATTACCCAAAACCAACTCCACCAGATCTTCAATATGAAGAAAATCTTCATTCATTTAAAAGTTATGATGGTTCATCAATATATCAATGGAATGTAGATGGATTATCAGAATATCAAATATTGAATTTATTACAAGAAATGAGAATGGCTAGGGTAGCCTATAAAGCAACAATAACTCCAACAGAACCAAATATAGTCATGTTATTAGTAACAGGATTTACAGGACAATTAAAAGGACGGTGGGATAATTATCTCACTTTACAAGATAAACAGTCAATAATGAACCATGAGTCAGAAGAAGCTCAAGGAGAAGATAATAACATTCAATTTGTTATGGTCCCAGATGGATCATCATTTTTACTATACACTATTTCAATGTATTTTGTAGGAAATCCTGCAGAAGCTTTAGAAAGTTCAAAGATATGTTTAACTAATTTAAGATGTCCTACTTTAACTGATTTCAAATGGTATAAAGATATATTTTTAACTCAGGTATTTAGAAGAACAGATTCCAGTTCCTCATTTTGGAAAGAAAGCAATCAGACAAGAGATCATGGTGGGTCCCAGCTCTCACTGCCATTACACTCAGTCAAAAAGGCAGGGTCCATTCCCCACTCAGCACAAAAGAAAGGCCCAGATTGAAGATGCCAAAGCAACGGTTGAGATTTATGTAATTCAAATCCGGATTCCATTGTGTAATAGATTAGTATGGCAAATGTTTGCCTATAAATAGCATTCAAATTCATTTGTAAGGCACGCTTGATTTAATCGCACTCTCTAGTACACTCTTGTACAATCTCCACACTCTGAATTGATCGTTCATACATCAATTCCTTACCTACTGTAAGCCTTCACCTTAATATATTCAATATCAAGAATTCTATTCAATTGAAAAGTTTTGTTCTTACTTATTATGCTTGCTTATACTGTTATACTCTTTGAATTCAATTTAAGAATTGCTTTTGTTTATTTAGTTATTTTTAGTGAAGACCTGAACGATCCTATGGTTCCCTATATATATATATATATATATATATAAATAAGTAGTGTTTCCTTGGGGTTTTGAATTAGTGGAAGTTTTTTTTTTAATTGGGTAATAACTCAAATGAGCCCCCAATAAAATCCCTCCCCTCCCCTTACACTTGGTGGGAATTGAACCCATGACCTCATGGTAGTAGCACTAGACTTCAACCGCTAGACTAACATTCAATTCCCGATGAATTAGTGGAAGTTATATATATATATATATATATATATATATATATATATATATATATAAAAGTAGTGTTTCCCTGGGGTTTTGAATTAGTGGAAGTTTCAACTATTTTCAAATCATTCACGTGGATTCATCTTCTTCTACCAATATTTTTGACAAATTTAATTTACAATCTCTTATTTTTATACCAATAAATTATATATATATATAATGGAATTTTACTATGTGTAAAATTTTATTTATATATATATATATATATAATTACACAGAATTTGTAAAATGAAATTTATAATATATGTCAATAAATATATATATATATATATATTGATTTCAATTTACTATTGTTGAGTAATTATTTAGGTGATAAGAAAACCACTTATATTATTACTTATACGATTTTACTATGCTACTTAACATTTCAATTAATTACACATGATTTTCTTATGTTACATCTTATAGTTAGCTATTATACAAATCATAAATTTAAAAATATTTTTACATTTGATAATTTTTTTAATATTTATATTTTAGTATCTTATTTTAGTAAATATGAAGGAATCTGAATATATTGAGAAAAATTAACGATAAAAATTTATACATAATAAGGTCGCCTCTTTCATTTGTTGTTTTGAATCCGTCACTGCTTCAATTAATGCGCTACAGGAAGGCTCTCAGTTCGTGTATGCGATTTTGTGTGCGATTTTGTGTGCGATTTTGTGTGCGATTTTGTGTGCGATTTTGTGTGCAATTTTGTGTGCGATTTCACCTCTCTCTTAATCCACTTTCTTCCTCTTCCGATCATTCTCTGCCATAATCGTCGGTTTCGGCTAGTTTTCGCCGGTAACGGCTATATTCAGCCGTTAACGGTTTCTCAACGATGACGGCTCCTCAAATTCCGGCCGTCCAGGAAACTAACAAGGCTATCCAACCCCCTTCCTCTATATCCTTCGCAGTTGTCCTACAAAATAAATCCCCACCGTTATCGAAACTATTGCCGAGCAATCCTGAACTCATCCCCAAATCACAACACCTAGGTGACGCGGCCTGTTTGTACTTAGATGAACAAATAGCTAAGCTATCATCGCATTATGCAAATGCCCTTGTTGGCAAATTCACTAAGGGAAGATGTTCAATGGAGCAATTAGAGCAATTCTTCAAAACCGCGGGATTCACAGGTAAATACCAACTAGGTTATTTGGATTATAGACATGTGCTTATCAGGTTTGAGCTACTCAACGACTATCAAAGATGCTGGATGAAAGGAGTTTGGAACTTCAACGGAATCCTCCTCAAGATGCTGAAATGGACTCCAGATTTTTCAACACACAAAAAATCACCTATTGTTCCAGTTTGGTGTACAATCAGGGAAGTGCCTTTATATTATTATAACTCAGCCTCAATTGAGTCTATTGGAAATAGTATAGGTTGTTTTATTAAAAATGACCTAGCCACTGACATGCTCACAAGGCCTTCAGCTATTAAACTATGTGTAGAGATTGATCTCCAAAAGCCTCTGTGTAACCATATTCGCCTGGGCTCAGTAACTAATAACAGGAAATATCAAGTTGAATATGAGGATATTCCCCTATACTGCGACAATTGTGCCAAACTAGGTCACTCTAAAACTCAATGTAGAGCCTTCCACCCCAACCTTAATTCTAGACCAACTGATAACAATATAATTCATAGCCAGCCTCAGTGGCAGGCTACTGAGAAGAAGTTTGATATACCCCCTTTGATTTCCGTAACTGAGCAGATTGACTCACCTACACTTGAGAATGGAATGGTATCTAATCTTAGGGGTATATCAACCCCCACCCTAACTTTCACTCTAGCTCTTCCCCTAGGATTACTAATGTCCCGGGAATTGGTAGGGTTGATTCACCTGATAGTCGTCCTAGTCCAAAAAATCATGATACTATAGATAGCTCTATTTCTAAGCTGCTAAATGATTCAGCTTTACAAAATTTTACCCCAATAGCATATGCCACTGATGATATCCAGGTTGGGACACTTCCCTCAGGCCTGAAAAGACAAAGCAATGTAACCCTTTCCCTACAAGGTAGAATGGAAAACAGGTTTTCTGTTTTACAGGATGAACCAGAAGACCATGCTCCTGATCAGGAGGCAACTTCAAATCACCAGGCAAGTACGGCCTCATCCCCTACTCAGGGTCAGAATCTACTGCAAGGTAAGGCCAAAGGTAAAAAAACTAATTACTTCAGTCAAATTAATAAAATGATGCTTAGGTCATCTACCAAAAGTCATAAGTCTAGTGAGCAATGATAGGTTCTCTCTCAGTTAATTTTTTAGTGTGGAACATTAGGGGCATGGAATCATCAATGCTGAGATTAATAAACCTAGTTAGGCTTAAAAAAATCCATTTGTTGTGCATAATTGAACCAATGCATGATAACTCTAAACTTCAATCTTATATGGATAAATTCAACTTCTCCAGTGGTATGCCTTCGTATAATGGTAAAATTTGGCTTATGTGGACTAATTTGGTGACAGTTACCCTTCTCTCCTTTCATGAGCAGTTCCTGCATGTGCATATATCTCACAAATCCCTTAATTTGCATATGGATGCAGTTTTCATATGTGCACTAAGAAATAGGGAAGGTAGAAAGGCTCTATGGAATGACTTGTCGGCTATTACTCTTGGTGACACTATTTTTATAGGAGATTTCAATACTATCACCTCCCTCATAGAATATAAAGGCCCTAGCTCCCCCTCCCTAGGTAGCATTAGAGATTTGAATACATGGATAAGTACCTCTGGTGTCCAGGAAATCAACACTGTTGGTAACCTTTTCACCTGGTGTAATTCAAGACTTAGGGACCCAACCTCAAAAAGGCTTGATAGAGGATTTAGCACCATTTCTTGGAACTATAAATATCCTTCTTCCTCTATCCAAATCCTGAATAGGCAAACTTCTGATCATTCTCCTCTACTACTCCACATTTCTGATTTAACTATTATCAACCCTAGGCCATTTAGATTCCTAAATGTATGGTTCAACCGGCCTGACTTCATCACCCTAATTAAGAAGAATTGGGAAAAACATATGGCTGAGACTGGTTTACTTCGTTTTTTTCTTAAATTGCTCAGGTTAAAAAAGGAGATAAAAATTTGGAATAGAGAATGCTTTGGAAATATTGACACTAATGTTATTAATGCTGAAGAATCCCTCAGAATCTAGGAATTAGTTTTTGATTCGAATCCTTCAGATGCTGAACTTATTAAACTAAATGAGAAAAAAGCATTACTTCTGAGAGCTCAAAAAGAAAAGGAAAAGTTCTGGAAACATAAGGCTAAATTGAAATGGCATAGGTTAGGTGATAATAACACACAATTCTTCCATAAGGTGGTACAAGAGAAAAACTGCAGGTTACAAATATCAAAAATTAAGAATAGAGATGGTCAATGGCTGAGTTCACAATCAGATATTCAAAGGAAGCCATCTCCTATTACTCTGACCTGTTAACTGAACCAAACCAAATGCTTAATGATACCTATTATCCACATTTTATGAGCCAAATCCCGAACATCATCTCAGCTCATGATAACCTAGGCTTATCTAAACCAGCCTCAGAATCTGAGGTTGAGGCAGTAATTAAAGGATTAAGCAAAAATAGTAGTCCGGGACCAGATGGTTTTTCTAGTAAATTTTATTCAAAGTGCTGGTCCATTATAAAATCTGATCTAGTTGAGGCAGTTAATGACTTTATTAATGGTTCTGCCTTGCCTAGGGGAATATCCAGCACCTGGATAACCTTAATACCAAAAAAAACTACTCCATGCTCATTTGATGATTTTAGGCCAATTAGTTTATCTAATGTCCTAAATAAGATCTGCTCCAAAGTTTTAATGGAAAGATTAAGACCCTACATGGATAAATTAATCTCCCCAAATCAATCGGCCTTCATGAAGAATAGGGATATTTCAGATAATATTCTTTATCTACAGGAAATGGTTAGATTTCTTGACAAAGAGGCTAGAGCTCCTAACTGTATTCTTAAGCTAGATTTACAAAAAGCATTTGATAGAGTTAATTGGGATTTTCTCAAGAATGTGCTCATGAGGTTTGGTTTTGAAGGTCAATTTTTAAATGTTGTTATGTCAAATCTTTCTCAAGCTTATTTTTCAATTCATATCAATGGCAATCCTGTGGGCTTTTTCAAGGCCACAAGAGGAATTAAACAAGGTGATCCCCTCTCTCCTTTTCTCTTTAACATTTTTTCGGAAGCTTTTTTTGGAGTTTATCTTTTATTTTCCACAATAATAAACTCTCATTTTTTCAGTTGCCATCGTTAATCCCAGCAGCTTCTCACCTTATGTATGCTGATGATACTATTATATTTATGCAAGCATCCAAATCTAACCTCATTAGGATTAAGGCTTTCCTAGACACATTCGAATTCACCTCGGGTTAAAAGTTTAATTTTCATAAATCTGATTTCTACATTAGTAAAAGGGCGTCAACTATCAAATTAAATCAGATGAAAATGATTCTAAAAATGAAACAGGGATCCTTCCCTTTCCAGTACCTAGGTTGTCCTATTTTCAAGGGTGGAACATTAAATAGGTACTACCAACCTCTGATGGAAAAGCTGGATAAGAAATTGCAAAACTGGAAAAATATTTGGCTTAGTACAGGGGGTAAATTAATCCTAATCCAAAGTTGCTTGTACTCAATGCCACAACATTTATGGTCTGTAACTAAACCCCCAAAATATATAATCAAAACTTTTGAGAAAAAATTGGCCAGATTCTTTTGGGGTGAGTCAGAAGGGAAAAGAAACAAAATATGGAAAAAATGGGCTGATTTAGCAAAACCAATTTCACAGAATGGGTTGGGGGTTAGATCCATCCGAGCTATATTAGAAACATGTTCCCTTAAGTTGTGGTGGAAAAGTCAGCTAGGTGTCTCCTTATGGGTAAAATTGATGTGGTCTCTGCCCCAATCTCATAGGAAATCAGTCACATGGAGAAGAATTTGTTCTGCTAATACTATGGCAGAAACTAACTCTCTCATTATCCATGGTAAAGGTAGCTGCAACTTTTGGACTGCCAAATGGTGCCCGAGTGGCCCACTGATTAACTATATTCCCAGTCATATATCTGATGCCTTACAACACTGCTCCGTATCAGATTTTATCAGGGATAAGCATGTTATACTAGCTCAGATTTCTCCTTTCCTAGAAAATGATACTTTGCTATTTTTGCAAAATGCAGAAGTTGTAGAGGAAAGAGAAGATAGGATTATATGGAAACCGGATGCATCTGGCACCTTTTCATTCAAGTCAGCATATCGGGTTCTCATAAGCTCATCGGGTAATTTCCCGGCCTATAAGTTACTATGGAACACATCACTCCAGAAAAAGATTTCTATTTTTACATGGAAAATGCTACATTCTTTTCTTCCTTTTGATGATGTGCTTATTAGTTGTGGATACAGTCTAGCTTCGAAATGTCCAGTATTCTGTCATTCAGATTCAATTGAACATTTCTTTATATCTTGCACAATGGCTCAATCTATATGGAATAATATGGCACTGCTGGTTCATTTTAACCTCACTGTGCATCATTCCATTTCTCAGAGATTTTACATTTTCTGGAACTGTTTTGACCTCCCTAAATGTCATCAACTGATATGCAACATACTTCCCTCCATCATCTGTTGGTGTCTTTGGAAAGCTTGAAACAAATATCTCTTTGATCAGATTCCATTTTCTACTGAACTTATCTGTAAGGAAGTACTTGATCTCATCAAACTATCTCTGTATTCCAATCCTACACATCTGAGCTCTCCTACTGCACTTCCTCACTCCTTTAAGCATCTAATCCCCCACCTCAGGCCACCTCCTAAGCCAATCATACGGACTGTTTGTTGGGAAAGGCCTAGATTGAACTCTATTAAAATTAACACTGATGCTTCTTGGTTTTATCACACGGATGCAGTTGGGGTAATAGCCAGGGATATCTCTGGCACTCCACTCTTGATTAACTCGGCTACTATCTCTGCAGAATCTTCTCTTCATGCTGAAATACTTGCCATACAATTTGCTTGCCAAAATTTCCAACACTTAGATGATTCAATCACTATTGAATCCGATTCTCTGTTAGCTGTTAATATGATTAATGATCCATATTCTGCTAACTGGCAACTTTTCAATTCTGCTTATAAAGTTAATAGCCTTCTACGTGGAGCTGTGCTTAAACATGTTTACAGGGAATGTAACTCAATGGCTAATGCGATTGCCAAACACCATTCTTCCCATAATCAGGCACTTAACCTCTCTAATGTGCCAGTACATATAAAAGGCCTTATAGCTTTAGATAAGAAGCAAACCCCTCATATAAGAATGTATAAAAATGGCTACGATAGGGGTTGATACTGCTGATGTTATATTTTATACATGCAGGTACAAGCTTGGTTCTGTACGCTTCTGAGCTAATGTGACTTCCTTTGGTTCTAATACTGTTACCTCTTTGGCTCTGATACTACGGGTACAACCCCGGTTCTGTCATTGCCGTTGTTTTACACATTCTGGCTTCTTTCTCTCAAATTTCACTCATAAGGCAACGACGTTGAGTGGAAGGTTTTTCGGAGATCTTCCCTAAATACAAACATTTATGGTTCACTAGCTACTAGCTCTAGCATGTTAATTTACTGACAGATAGTCGAATGGTAGTTGCCTGGCCAAAGTACGAATTAACACGGGGTGTGGAGATTCGTTTACTTTGGAATCGCAACTATCTATTTTAGGCATTCCCACCGATTGTATATATCGATTAGATCCTCTGTAGTTGACATCACTTTTGGAGGCAATGGTGTTGCCTTTTGTAAAAACTATTGCCATTGCTCTATGACTTGCTCTTATTGGCTTGGGGTACCAATATACCAAACCCCACCCTCGGGTGCTTTCATTAAAAAAAAATAAATTAATGCGCTACAGTTTTGTCAATGTGTAAATTGTCATACCTTAATTTCAAATGGTGAATAAACAAACAATTGGCCCCCCATTTTATTAGAAATGATTTGCAAAATATACAAAACTCTGCCCTTTACGATTTTGTAGTGTATCAGGTACAATTATACATAGTTGTTGTAATATAATAAGACCTCACAAAGGAAAAGGAGGCTGTGTAGTGTAAAATAAATTATTTCTTGAAACTGGAAAATTTTTTTTTTCTTGAAAGAGATAAGGCTGGTTTGTAATTAGCTAGAAGGTGCTGATCTGCTGAATCCAATTTGGAGTATTGTGTGTTTTTTTTGGATGTCCAGGTGCGAATGTGAATCTGGTTATGGCCTTAATCAATTAATTAGTGCAATATTCTATGTGATACCATTCACATTTGTTCAGACGAGAAATCAATTTTTTATTTGCTAGTTGTGAATCCTGGGATACCATAACCGCTATTTATTATATATTTATATATAAGAAGAGTTTTTTTCCCCACAACTTTGCCTTTTTCTTTTATCTGGAGTTGGTTAAATATGATATTTCTCGCTCTCAGTTGCTCTCTTATCCTACCTCAGCATCAATGTTTATGTCAATGTAATTCAAACGAGTTTGAAAAAATAATAACACACTTGTAAGGATAGAAGATATTTGATTGATATTTGATTGATCCTGATTAGTATTGATTGATATTAGATTGATCCTGATTAGTGTTAGTGATAAGATCATAGTTGTACATTCCTTTTATACACCTCATTGTACCCTATATATTGAGATTGATACAGAGGCTAAATTATCAAGCCTTTCACACTTTCATGGTATCAGAGCATTGATCCATATCCTCTCTTTCTTTTCTTTCGCAGCACTGCTGCTCTTCTTTCATTTTGCACTACTGCTGCTCGAACAAGAGCCAATCCAAGCCCGTCACCTTCTCCTCATCACCATGTCAACTTCCGGCCAATCCAACCTTGTTGTTTCTGATGAAAAGCTACCATATAATACCCTAATCCACATGCTCAACATCAAACTATCATCTGGAAATTTCATGCTTTGGAAAACCCAAGTTCGCCACATTCTTCGATCACAAAATCTCTTCCGTTTTTTGGACGGATCCCATCCTTGTCCGTCCGTGCCATCACCACCTTCTTCTGCCGTATCTTCATCACCTGGTGATGCCACTGAAAAGGCAACCTATGATACTGCTGTTGCTGCCCGTGAATCGTGGATCAACGAAGACCAGAAGCTTTGCGGTCTTCTTTTCTCGTCGCTTTCCGAAGAAGCCATGGCGGAGGTCCTCGGCTATGAAACTTCCCAGCAAATATGGGATACGGTTTCCACGGTATATCAGAACAAGAGCAAGTCCAGTGTTCTCAAACTTCGTGTTCAGGTTCTTAATCTCCACCGCACCGGTTCGGTGCACGACTTGCATCTCAAATTCAAAGCTATCTTCGATCAACTCGCCGCCATGGATGCTGCGCCTTCCAATGATGATCAGGTGTTGTGGTTTGTCACTGCTCTCGGCCCAGAATTCAGAGATTTCAGCGCCCCCATTATGAATCTTTCGCCGACGCCGAATTATGTCGACGTTGTTGCCCGGGCCGAAAATTATGAAGTTTTTCTCTCCACTCTCTCAGGAGATGGAAACAATGGTGTTCAGACTCCATCTGCAGTTCAAACCGCCATTTTTCTGGCGGCCGATCGACTAGCAGGTGGCTGCGCGTGGGACCACGCGCCGGCGCGTGGTGGCGGCGCGTCTGGCACACGCGCCGCCCGTGGAGGCCGTTTCGGTGGCCGTGGACGTGGTGGACGCTCTGGTGGTGATCGTGGACGTGGTGAAGGTCTGGTCTGTCAGTGGTGTAGGAAACCAGGTCATTCAGCAAATTCGTGTTATCGTTTGGTTCCTCGCTCCGTAGAATCTGCTCAGCTTGTTGAGTCCTCATTTGAACCAGCTGCTCGTGCCTCTAATTGGTACATCGACTCAGGTGCGACAAATCATATGGCATCCTCCTCCTCTGTTTTAGACAGTGTCACTCCTTATACTGGTAATTCTCGAGTTCTTGTTGGAAATGGCTCTCATATTTCTATTACACATCATGGTGATTCTAAGCTTACACCATCTTTGCGGTTAACTGATGTGCTCGTTGTGCCCCATATTACCAAAAATTTACTGTCTATTAGCAAATTAACCCGTGATCTTGGTGTTCTGATTACTTTTGATGACAAATCCTTTATTATTCAGAACAAGGTAACCAGGTCAGTCGTGGGAAGGGGCCGCAGTGAGAATGGACTCTACGTGCTAGATCATGGAGAGGCAGCATTGATCACTTTTATTCAGAATACTAAGAGTCGGGCATCTTTTGAATTGTGGCATGCCCGCCTCGGACATGTGTCCCATAATGTTATTTCCCTTTTAGATAAAGCTG
This sequence comes from Rubia yunnanensis, assembly GCA_037428765.1. NCBI lineage: Eukaryota > Viridiplantae > Streptophyta > Magnoliopsida > Gentianales > Rubiaceae > Rubia > Rubia yunnanensis. The sequence goes on from CM075065.1 coordinate 95,670,638, forward strand.
GGGTATTATCTGTTTCTTCTGTGTTGCCTACTCCCCACACCTGCGCCCCTTGTGTTATGGCAAAAGGTCAAAGGCTTTCATTTGTTGAGAATAATAAAAGAGCTCTGCATGTGCTTGATTTAGTCCACTGTGACTTATGGGGACCTTCTCCTGTATTATCTGGAAACAGTTTTGCCTATTATGCCATATTTGTTGATGATCACTCGCGCTTTACCTGGTTTTACCCTCTCCGCCGCAAATCAGACTTTGTGGATATCTATCTCCAGTTTGAGGCATTCGTAGAGAATCAACTCTCTGCCCGCATTAAGGTTTTTCAAAGTGATGGGGGAACGGAATTTATTAATAATCGCCTACGGGCCAATTTTGCTAGAAAGGGAATTCATCATCAAATCTCTTGTCCACATACACCGCAGCAGAACGGACGGGCCGAACGTAAACATCGACATGTCACTGAGATGGGGCTTACTATGCTATTCCATTCCCATTTACCACTTTCTTATTGGGATGACGCTTTTGGAGCAGCAGTTCATACTATCAATCGACTGCCAACACCAGTCCTTGATGGGGCATCTCCGTATGAACTACTATATGATCGCAAACCAGTATACTCCAACTTCCACCCCTTTGGCTGCAGAGTTTATCCTTTTGTCCGTCCCTATGCGGAGCACAAGCTTTCTCCTCGAAGCATCCCTTGTGTTTTCATCGGCTATAGCTCTCAATACAAAGGTTTCCGGTGCCTGGATCAAGCCACCAGACATGTCTACATCACTCGCCATGCTAGGTTTGATGAGACTTGCTTCCCTCTTGCTTTAGCCGATCGTTCAGAATTGTCTTTTTCTTCCTTAGATGTTTCTGCTTTTGTTGGTGTTGACTTACCAGTTGTTCAGTCTGTGGTTCCTCCAGCAGAGCAGACTGTGCCTACTCCTCCTTGTTCATTGTGCTCTCCTGGTTCGACAACTGTCCCGCCTCCAGTACCGGTTTCGAACACCATTTTGGATACTCTGCCTCAGTCTCCTACCTCTCCGATGTTCTCTAGTTCCTCGTCATCTGACTCTGATTCTGATGATCTGCAGTCTACCCGAATGCATCATATGGTCACTCGTCATCAAGATGGTACTCGTCGAACCAAAGACCTGCCTCCAGATTTTGTTGCCACCGGTCTCCTTTCGGTCTTGCTTGCCCAAACGGAGCCTCACGACTATCGAGCTGCACTTCGTGATCCACAATGGGTTGCTGCCATGAATGAGGAAATGAATGCCCTTCGTCAGCAACATACATGGGAATTAGTTCCTCGTCCACCTGGTGTCAATATTGTTGGATCGAAGTGGGTGTTCCGTCTGAAGTACCGGCCTGACGGTACTGTTGATCGTCACAAAGCCCGCCTTGTTGCTAAGGGATATTCGCAGGTTCCTGGATTCGATTTTGAACACACTTTCAGTCCTGTGATCAAGGCCGCATCAGTTCGCACCGTCCTTGCCATTGCTACCATGCGCAGATGGCCTCTTCATCAGCTCGACGTTAAAAATGCCTTCCTAAATGGTGTTCTTGATGCACCAGTTTACAAGGCTCAACCTGTTGGCTACAAAGATCCGACTCGTCCTGATTATGTTTGCCGCTTGCGAAAGGCCATATATGGCTTCAAACAGGCTCCTCGTGCATGGTTTCAGTGCTTCAGTACCTACCTCTGCACTCTTGGTTTTCAGTGTAGTTCCGCTGACACGTCATTATTTGTCTACTCTCAGGGTACCACTTTGCTTTACCTTCTGCTCTACGTTGATGATATTATCCTCACAGGCAATGATCCAGCTCTCATCAGCCAGTTCATTGTCCGCACCGATCGGGAGTTTTCCATCAAGGATTTGGGCCATGCTCACTATTTCCTTGGCTTAGAGGTTTCTTCGGCACGGTCTGGCTTGTTCTTGAGTCAGGCCAAGTATGCTCGGGATATCCTGCGTCAAGCTGGTATGACTGATGCTGTTGCAGTTTCCATCCCTTTTCTGCCACAGTCTCAGCTTCATAGCAGTACCAGCGGGAAGTTTGCCAATCCCACCTTATACCGCTCGCTCGTCGGTGCTCTTCAGTACCTGACCATCACTCGCCCTGACCTGACTTTTGCAGTTAATTCAGTTAGTCAGTTTCTTCAGGATCCCCGGGATGATCACTTTGCTGCTGTGATTCGCATCCTTCGTTATGTTCGTGGAACTATGCATCTTGGTCTCTCTTTCAGCTCTGTTTCATCTACTGAGGTGATGGGGTATTCAGACGCTGATTGGGCACGTTGCCTCGAGACTCGGCGTTCTACCTATGGTTATGCAGTGTTTCTTGGTGGGAACCTTGTATCCTGGAGCGCCAAGAAACAACCTACAGTCTCCCGATCCAGTTCTGAATCGGAATATCGTGCCTTGGCCAACACTGCTGCAGAGGTTGTCTGGCTGACTCATCTACTGCGTGATCTTCGTTTTCCGTTGTCTCGAGCGCCTCTTTTGTTATGTGACAACAATAGTGCAATCTTTCTGGCTCAAAACCCTGTTGCTCACAAACGGGCGAAGCACATTGACATTGACTACCACTTTGTTCGGGAACTCATTGCCTCTGGAAAGCTTCGGGTTAGTCATGTGCCTACTTCGCTTCAGATTGCTGATATCTTCTCTAAGGGTCTCTCTCGATCGTTATTCAAGTTTTTCAGATCCAAGCTTGCCGTCTCGGTTCATCCGACGCTTCGCTTGAGGGGGGGGTGTAAGGATAGAAGATATTTGATTGATATTAGATTGATCCTGATTAGTATTGATTGATATTAGATTGATCCTGATTAGTGTTAGTGATAAGATCATAGTTGTACATTCCTTTTATACACCTCATTGTACCCTATATATTGAGATTGATACAGAGGCTAAATTATCAAGCCTTTCACACTTTCAACACTTCATCCTGTTATTTGGAATGAAAGACGATATTTCTTGTTCTCAAACCCTCCGATCCGACCACATGAGTATTAGTGCTCGTTTCAATGTAATTCAAACAAGCCTCAAAAGACGCGAATACACTTTTCACCCCCTGTAAAGTCAGAGATTTGCATTGCATATTTAATTGGCAATTTTTGTGAACATATTTGGAAACGAAAAACTTTCCATGTTGGAACACCCGGAATTAGCATATTCACGCCAAGATGATTTTACGAAAAAAGGAAGATAGAATATTATGATATTTATGGTTTATGGAAATCTGAATATTCTTCTATGAATGAGGCTTGTGAAGCATAGTTGATTTATGGAAAATCCCTACATATATGGAGTGGTTATTTGCGAATATATGGGATAGATTGTGATAAGGAAAATCCCTTTATTTGTGGGATTTAGATATGCTTTAAGAAGCAGATTTGGAATAGGAATACTGTGGAGATAATCATGGAGAATTCCAAACTGCTCATGGATATAAAAGGGGACAAACACAGCTGCGTTCTGTGCGGATTTAATTGAGCAAAAATCTGCATACAGATTTTTGAGACTTTCGAGAATTGCAAAGAGTCAGATTCCTATGTTCCAACATACCTTACCTGCTGTTCAAAGTTCAGAATCACATACCTTAATTCCTCGGGAGGAGGAGATCCAGCATCGACGAGTTTCGAGGTAAGAGGGAGTCTAATCAATGCGGATCGGTAGCTAGGGGAGCTAGCGGAATTCACACATTATAGTTAGCAAAGGTAAGTATTCTGTATGATGTACTTTGTACTGTGTCTTTCTAATTAGTGGATTCATTCTGAACTGGGCCAGGCCCCGTCGATGTAGGTGGATTTCACCGAACTGCGTAACCAAGTCGTGTGTCGTTTGTGCTTTAAATTATTACGTACTTGGTTAAATAGTTTACGTTGGAACATACTAATAAGGATTAGTTAAAATTTTGTAAAACCAAATTTCATTTGGTATCAGAGCACGGTCACTTATTATTCCCTTGGCTGTGTCAGGGAAAGTGTGATCCGGTTTTACCATGGCGACTAAAGAAGGAGCTTCAGTGTCTCGGCCACCTCTGCTAGAAGGTAACAACTACAACTATTGGAAGGCACACATGAGAGTCTTCATCAACTCGTTGGATGAACTTGCATGGTTTTATGTTGAGAATGATTGGAATCACACTGCTGAAGATGCTGAGGCGATAGAAGGAGGGTCGAGTCAAAGGGAGCAGAAACTCAGAGACAAAGCGAGTTGGACGCCTGATGACCTCAAATCATCTCTGGCGAATTCAAAGACACTGAATGCAATCTTCACTGCAGTTGATGAAAACCAGTTCAAACTCATCTCTACATGCTATCAAGCCAAGAAAGCATGGGATATTCTTCAAACATTTCATGAGGGAACGAGTCGAGTTCGCGAGTCTAAATTGCAGATGTTGGCTACAAAGTTCGAAGAACTCAAGATGGAGAAGGATGACACTATTGCTATATTCAACGAGAAACTCAGAGACATCTCCGACATAGCATATCAACTTGGAAAGGTTTACAAAGAAACGAAGTTGGTGAAAAATACCTTGAGATCACTTCCTAAGAGATTTGCAATAAAGGTTGCGACAATAGAAGAAGCAAGAGATGTAGCCACCATGAGTCTAGATGAACTAATGGGATCATTACAGACATATGAGATGACCTTCCAACAAGCTACAAAAAGAGTCCCTAAGGAGTTGGCATTCAAAACATTTTCATCAAAAGACAATCACGAGTCTGAGAGTGATGATGAGTTTGAAAAACTTGCACCTGTCACGAAGAACTTTTCAAGAATGCTGAAGAAGGTTGTTAACAAGAAAACTCAGGAAAGGTTTGGCGGAAATAGACCAAAACCACAAGATTCTTGAAATAATCGTGGAACGATGTTTGAGCAGGGAAATCATTAGTTCTTCAGAAATCAAAGTAATGAACCAAAACAACCTAGACAAATTCAATGCAGAGAGTGTGAAGGATACGGACATATTCAGGCTGAATGTGCATATACCCGGAAGAAACAAGGAAAATCATATGTCACCTCATGGAGTGAAGATGAAGAAGATGAGAAAGACGAAGAGGAACTTACAATCAACTATGTGGCATTTGGAGCAAAAATCCATGATGCATCGAAGAATGAATATGCTAACACACCGGATAAAGTTGAAGTTGTATGTTTCAACATCGATCTGTATGAAACACCCAGTGATGAAGACGATGGAATTTTTGTAAGCGATGAAGAAATCTAAAACACTTATGAGAAAATGTACGTTATGTGGGTTCAAGTTGTTGACACAAACAAAAACCTAAAAGAAGAAAAGATGAAGTTGATAGAAATAGAAAGAGAATTGCGTATTAAAGTTGCTGAACTTACAAAGAAGAATGAAGAAATAAATGAGAAACTGATATTAGCAATTAAGAGAGCTGAGACTTCTGAAGCAGCAATTTCTAAGCTAAACGCTGGAAAAGCAAAGCTTGATGATATTCTGGACATGGGAAGGAACTTTGGTGATCGACACGGCATTGGGTATTGCAACACGTATAAGGCTGAAGTACTGAAGAATTCAGTAACCCTCAAAACCAAGATTCGAGAAGTAAAACGAAAGTTTGGCAAGCCTCATCAAAGAAAACTGCTCATTTGCGGCTACTGCACATATCAAGGTCATTCAGAAGAAAAATACAGGAAACTGATCAGAGATAAAATGTCAGGATGGCAACTCCTGGTATGTTCCAACATAGGCGAAGTCAGAAAATAAAATCGGTCAGAAAGATATGGGTTGTCAAACGGTCTGGGACATGTCTGGTTGCACATACTTCGCTTATATCATATTTCAAAGATTCATGGTACTTTGATAGTGGCTGTTCTCATCATATGACTGGCACTCCAGAATTTCTCACAAATATCACACCATACAATGGCGGATACGCGACTTTTGGTGATGGAAAGAAGAGTAGAGTGATTGGAAAAGGTGAACTAAATATTGAAGGTTTTCTAGTATTCACTAGTGTGCTTTTTGTTGAAGATCTGAAGGAAAATCTGTTGAACATAAGTCAGTTGTGTGATGACAATATGACAGTGGAATTTCAGAAGGATAAATGCATTATGAGACACGGAGAAACCAAGGTCCTTTCAGGAATAAGATCATCAAATAATTTCTATCTGTTTGAGCAAGAAGTACGTTGTATGGTCTTGAAGCAAGATAAAGGAGTTCTGTGGCACAGAAATATCTGTCACATCAATTAATAAACATTGGTGAAAATTGCAAATGTGAAACCTGTACGGAATTGTTTGTGGACCATGTCAGCAAGGTAAACAAATTCGATCTCCCCACTCTTCAGTTCAGTATATAACTACTTCTAGAAATCTGGAACTATTGCATATGGATTTGATGGGTCCGGTCAATACACCTAGTATAGGTAGAAAGAAATATATTTTTGTGTGTGTTGATGATTTCTCCAGATTTACTTGGGTAGCCTTTTTAAAAGACAAATATGATATGTTGGAAGTATTTAGAAGTCTGGTAGTAAAGTTACAAACTGAAAAAGGAAGTCCAGTTGGAAAGATTGTTCGAATTCGTAGTGATCATGGTAGAGAGTTTGAAAATTCTCAATTTAGTGACTTTTGTAACGAACTCGGGATTCAACATGAATTTTCCGCACCTATCACCCCTCAGCAGAATGGTATTGAAGAACAGAAAAATAGAACCTTGCAGGATATGGCTCGAGTCATGTTAGCTGAGAAAAACATTCACAAGAAATGGTGGCCAGAAACTATCAATACAGCGTGTTATACAATCAATCGAGTATATCTGCGGCCATTCACCAGAAAAACATCCTATGAGATTTGGAAGGGCAGGAAAACTAATGTCTCATACTTTCATGTGTTAGGAAGCAAGTGCTACATTCTCAGAGATAGAGAGCAGTTGGCAAAATTTGATAATCGGAGTGATACAGGAATTTTTTTGGGTATTCTATCAACAGCCGTGCCTACAAAGTTTTTAATCATCGAACCAACACTCTCATAGAGTCCATAAATGTTATTGTGAATGATTCAGGGGAAGAACAAAAGTCAGATATTGTAGAAGAAGATCCCGGTAACACTCATGTTCCAACACAGCCGAGTCAACCTAACAAGGCAGATTCATTAGTTGAAGCTGAACCTCAGCAACATGCTGGAACAACTGAGCAGATTGGTACTGAACCTGTCGAACCTGAGTATGTTAGAACATCATCTCCCGCTAATAAACCCTATGTTCCAACACAGAACCAACCTGAATCCAACATGAGAAGTACTCGATCGGTTCCTCGAGTAGATTAGCGAAGGCTAGCAGGATTGCATTCCTTTGTTTCTCTCATTGAACCCAAGAACTACAAAGAAGCCTTGCTGGATGAATATTGGATTGCCGCTATGCAAGAAGAACTAAGTCAGTTTGCACGAAATGACGTCTAGTATCTTACTCCTCGTCCCAGAGGCATTAATTTCATTGGCACGAAGTGGATTTTCAAGAATAAGTCTGATGCTGATGGTCTAGTTACTCAAAATAAGGCTAGACTAGTAGCTCAAGGATATACATAAGTGGAAGGGGTCGACTTTGATGAGACATTCGCACCAGTTGCCAGGTTAGAGTCAATTCGAATATTACTTGCTATTGCCTGGTCTATGAACTTTATGTTATATCAAATGGATGTTAAGAGTGAATTTTTAAATGGAGTGGTGAATGACGAGGTTTATGTTGAACAACCTAAAGGATTTTAGGATCCTCACTATCCACATCATGTGTATCGCCTCAAGAAGGTTCTATACGGTCTAAAGCAAGCACCCATGGCATGTAATGAACGACTTACTAACTTTCTTTTTCAGAAAGGCTATCGTCGGGGGGGAGTAGATCGCACTTTATTTGTGCTTGAAAAGTCATCAAAATTTCTGATTGCTCAAATCTATGTTGATGATATAGTATTTGGTTCGACTTCGTCCTCCATGGTACATGATTTTGTCTCCATCATGCTATTCGAATATGAGATGAGCATGGTTGGAGAACTCACATACTTTCTGGGATTGCAAGTAAAGCAAAGAAGGAATGGTCTGTTCATAAATAAGAGTAAGTACGCTATAAATCTAGTGAAGAGGTTCTGCTTGAGCAATGCTCGAGCAGTTCGAACTCCTATGAGTGTTTCTGACAAACTGGTAAAAGATGAGAAAGGAGTTGCGGTTGATCAAAAATTATACAGAGGCATGATTGGAACTTTACAGTATTTAACAGCTAGTAGACCAAATATATGTTTCAGTGTTGAGATCTGTGCAATATTTCAGGCTGATCCAAAGGAGTTGCATCTCACTGCAATTAAAAGAGTTATTCGATATGTAAGTAGAACTTCTGAATATGGTGTGTGGTATTCTAAGAGTCAAGATTCTGAGTTAATTGGGTACAGTGATTCTGGTTGGGCTGGTAATGCTGATGATCGAAAAGGTACCACAGGTGGATGTTTCTTTATTGGTACGAACTTAGTATCTTGGTATAGTAAGAAACAGAATTCGATCTCCTTGTCTACTGCAGAAGCTGAGTATCTTGCAGCTGGAAGCTGTTGTACACAATTGTTGTAGATGAAACAAATGTTGAAAGATTATGGAATTCATCAAGGCCCCTTGAAGATTTTATGCGACAACAAAAGTGCAATTGATATCTCAAAAAATCCAGTCCAGCACTCGAGAACTAAACATATTGATATAAGGCATCACTTTATTAGAGATCTGGTTGAAAGGAAGGATGCGCAGGTAGTCTATGTTCCAACACACGAGCAATTTGCTGATATCTTTACAAAGCCGTTGGATTCCGCCACTTTTGAAAGCCTTCGACAACACTTAGGTGTTTGTCAAATTTGAGGTAATTTTCAGCTTAATTTTAGTGTAAATATTCTGTTTATTTTTGTTTAGAAAATTAAAAAAGAACAAAAAAAATAGAAAGAAGAAAATGTACAAAAATAGAAGATGGAGTTTATGATATTTTGGAAGTTGTCTTGATGGGATATCTCGCGGTTACAAGAGGGAAAATAGTCATCATTATAAGTCTTGGAAAATAAAAAAGGAGTTTTGCGGGAAAAGAGGAGGTGAGTTGAAGAGTTTGTTTTGGGTTCTATATTGTCCAAAATCCTTCCAAATCCCTTCTGTTTGGTTGTCTTCGAATTTCACTTGAAATCTCTTTGGAAATCGTCTGCAAATCCACTACTCTCCAAATTCTTGCTGAACAATGGCTTCCAGCCCTACCACTCCCACACAAGAAGAGGATCGTCAAGAAATTTCTCAACTCCCAGAGGAGATGAATCAAGATGGGGCCGAACCACTTCTTGAAGAAAATCAGGGTCAATGTGAAGAGAATACTGTCGAAGAAGAACAACAGTCGGACCAAGTTGGGGCCGAAGGACTTCCTGAAGAAAATCTTTGTCAAAATGAAGAGCTTGTTGTAGAGGAAGAGGCAACAGATTGTGGTGAAGAGCCCGGTGGCGACAGGAAAGAAGAACTCACCAATGCTAAAAGGAAGGGCCCGTATGGAAAGGTAACTGGTCCTGACCCCCCTCCTTTAAAACTGATGGGTATGGAGTTTAAGAGCGCAGACTAAATTTTTGAATGACTAGAGGTAAACAGAGTCGCAGTTGATTTAACAAAAATCAAAAGTACAGAGGGTGAATACCTGACTGTTCAGGTTAAAGAAATTGTGATGGGTCAATTGTGATGGAAGAACTTAGGAAGCCAGTGGTGATTGAGCTGTCTGATAGTGATGAAGAAGACATTGCTGTGTATGTTCCAACACAGCGGGTTAAAGATATGGAGGTGGATTCTAATGCTGACATAGGAGGAGAAGACCAGAATAATGTATCTCGTAATGAATGTGATGAACAACCTGGAGAGGCAATGACTAACCAGAAGGACTCGGATCAAGATATGCAGTATGAAACACAATCTGATAAAGAGGATGAAGCTGAAAGTCCTGAGTATGTTCCAACATAGGACCTTCCTGATTTGAACTACTCGAGTGATGAAGTGCTTGATGAATTTTTCCAGATGGCAAAAGAAAGAGGAAGGCTACTGATGCCAAGGTATCTCCACAAGCAAAAAGGATCAAGAAGAGACAGGAACGCACGAAGCAGAAAGTACTTACTCCCCTCTCCGTAAGTGAAGCACTTTCGTTTTATTACTTTGATTTAAAAGGTGAAGAAATGGGAGAAGTATTTTCTGAAAGAAAATTTGTCCCCGAGAGACCAATGGACTTAGTAGTAGCATACTGGGAGAGTGGCTTCTCAGATTTTTTGGAGGTAATAGGAATGGCAAAAGCATCCACGGTTCAATTGCAGTATAATAGGCAGGTTGTTATTGAGGTATACTCTAACCTAATGGTTGGAAATCTGGAAGCCGATTCCCCTTAGTTTGGAAGGGTTTCTGTGAGGGGAAGGATAATTGACTTGTATACTGCCAGAATTAACAAAGTATTGGGTCTTCAAACGCCAGAGACTGATGGAGTTTTTCCTAAGGATTTGGAAGTCTCGGATGATCAAATCCTAGAAACTATCTCAGGTGGATATAAGGCAGAGTGGCCTGCAACGGGGTATTCACAAGCATCATACTTGTCCTCAAGATTTTTCGGGCTGTATCATATTGCTGTTCATTGTTGGATGCCATCAACAAATACTACTGCATTGACAAGAGAAATGGCCAAGTTGCTATACTGTGTTGGAACACAGAAGCCTGTAAATCTTGGACTATTTATTCAGCAAAATCTGGTCAGGCAAGCCACTGCTCCCAAAGCGAAACATGCAGTTATCTATCCTGGGTTTATCTCAGCACTAGACAAGAGTGCCAAAGTGAAAGGAAAGGCAAAAGATGTGGTGATTGACAATGAATTTCTGAGGCCAAACAAGAAGGCTTTTGGGTTGAGGCATGTGCATGATCTACTATGGAGTTCTTTTGGATCAACTTCTTCATCGCCTGAAAAGAAGACTTGATTGGTAGCTCTGAATGCCAGACTGGGAGCCATTGCCATTCAACTGGCAGCACTAGAGGCAGAAAAGGTCAATCTGGAGGAAGAGAAAGCACGGTTGGAAGGCTGAAACTGATCTGGATTTCTGCTCTATGTTCCAACATAGAGGTCAAACTCAGGGGGAGTCTACTGATGCTTGAATATTGCCTTTGGCATATGTGTGATCCCAAGGGGAGAATTTTGGATTTAGTTGGGGCTCTCTAATCTGACTGAATTATTTTTTCTTTTGACGGGTTTCTGGATTTCTGGTATTCATGCTTTGTGGGAATTCTGGTATTCATTATTTATGCATATGTTTCAACATAGATGAAGTCTGGAAGACCTATGTGTGTGACAATTTTTTCGTTGTGCGATTCATGGCCAAAACATTAAGGGTTCACAAAATGCCAAATGGGGAGATTGTAAAGTTAGAGATTTGCATTGCATATTTAATTGGCAGTTTTTGTGAAAATATTTGGAAATGAAAAACTTTCCATGTTGGAACACTCGGAATTAGCATATTCACGCCAAGATGATTTTACGAAAAAAGGGAGATAGAATATTATGATATTTATGATTTATGGAAATCTGAATATTCTTCTATGAATGAGGCGTGTGAAGCATAGTTGATTTATGGAAATTCCCTACATATATGGAGTGGTTATTTGCGAATACATGAGATGGATTATGATAAGGAAAATCCCTTTATTTGTGGGATTTGGATATGCTTTAAGAAGCAGATTTGGAATAGGAATATTATGGAGATAATCATGGAGAATTCCAAACTGCTCATGGATATAAAAGGGGACAAACACGGCTGCGTTCTGTACGGATTTAATTGAGCAAAAATCTGCATACAGATTTTTGAGACTTTCGAGAATTGCAAAGAGTTAGATTCCTATGTTCCAACATACCTTACATGCTGTTTAAAGTTTAGAATCACATACCTTAATTCCTCGGGAGGAGGAGATCCAGCGTTGACGAGTTTCAAGGTCAGAGGGAGTTTGATCAATGTGGATCGGTAGCTAGGGGAGCTAGCGGAATTCACACATTATAGTTAGCAAACATAAGTATTCTGTATGATGTACTTTGTACTGTGTCTTTCTAATTAGTGGATTCATTCTGAACTGGGCCAGACCCCGCCAATGTAGGTGAATTTCACCAAACTGCATAACCAAGTCGTGTATCGTTTGTGCTTTAAATTATTACGTACTTGATTAAATAGATTACCTTGGAACATACTAATAAGGAAATCCGGTAAAACCAAATTTCAACCCCCAACATTGTTAAGGTCAAACCAGTCTATAGCTGCCGATCTTGGATTGAGATAATTAGGTCGCTGTTGTAGTCTGGAACTTGGAATCAAAGGTCATATGGTCGCTGTTGTAGCTTAAATGTGATTATTAGTAATTGAACGGGGTGAGTTTAGATTTTAAGTATGTTGGAATAATTATAGATATATAATATAATAATAAATGGTAGCAATTGTACAATGAAATTAAGTTAAATTTTCTCAAATTACAGTTAATTGAAGTGAACTAAAATAAATTGAATTAAACTAGCAGGAGTCCCACCGCGCGTTGCGCGGTGTTCTTTATATAATATTTACATATCACATTTTAATTGAAATAAATAAATAAATTATAAGTATATTCATCTAAGAATAGCTATCTAAATTGTAAAACAAATAATAAATTTTGTTGGAATTTATTAAATAATCAATAAGATAAAAATATTATTTTTATAACCTTTCAAGAAATAATATATTGCAAGTGCATGAAGTAAGTAAAATATAAAAAAGAAACGTTGAACTAATGGAAAAACAAGGAACTGTGAGTATATGTGAACTAAACAATGAATTGGGTGGCATAAATGTGTACAAATTTTTGTTTCAATCATTGTCTATATGTTTATTTTGGAGAATTGTTGTCTATATATCAATATAATCTTATATACTTGCGAAAGTGCCGATATAACCTACAATCGTTTGAAAGTTAGAAAAAAAATAACCTAATTAATGAAAGTGCCAATATAGTCCTTTGATAGACTTTCCGGCATTGACAGTGCTTTTCCAACTGTTGACCCACCTTAAAATGACAATAATGCCATCAGACCAAAAGCTGAATTTTGGTGGACAATTATAACCTTACCTACAACCATCGAACCACCATCGCCGTTGCCGTAACAGGTAGGGGTTATATCAGGACAATATGATTTTGATAAGGTTCGGGTGGTACTGGGTTCGGGTGGAGAGGTTCGAGTGGCACTGGGTTTGAGTGGAGAGGTTCGAGTGGCACTGGGTTCGAGTGGAGAGGTTCAAGTGGTACTGGGTTCGTGTGGAGAGGATCGAGTGGTACTGGGTTCGAGTTGAGAGGGTTCGAGTAGTACTGGGTTCGAGTGGAGAGGGTTCGAGTAGTACTGGGTTTGAGTGGAGAGGTTCGGGTGGTACTAGGTTCGAGTAAAGAGGGTTCAGGTGGTGAGGTTCGAGTGGAGAGAGTTTGGGTGGTGAGGTTCGAGTGGAGAATCAAGTGGAGAGGTTTGAGTATAAAGGGTTCGAGTGGAGAGTTTTGAGTGAAGAGGGTTCGAGTGGAGAGGGTTCGAGTGGTACTGGGTTCGAGTAGAGAAGGTTTGAGTGGAAAGTTTCGGGTGGAGAGGGTACTGCATTCGAGTGGAGAGGGTTCGAGTAGTACTGGATTTAAGTGGTACTGGGTTCGAGTGAAGAGGGTTAGGATGGCAGTGGGTTCGAGTGGAAAGGTTCGAGTGGTACTGGGTTTGAGTGGAGAGAATCGAGTGGTACTACGTTGGAGTAAAGAGGGTTCGAGTGGTGAGGTTCGACTGGAGAGAGTTTGGGTGGTGAGGTTCGAGTGGAGAGAGTTCGGTTGGTGAGCTTCGAGTGGAGAGAGTTTGAGTCGAGACTTGAGTGGTACTAGTTGCGAGTGGAGAGGTTCGATTGGAGAGGGCTCAAGTGGAGAGGTTCGAGCGGAGAGGTTTGAGTGGTACTGGGTTCGAGCAGAGAGGGTTTGAGTGATACTGGGTTCGAGTGGAGAGGGTTCGAGTGATACTGGGTTCAAGCAGAGAGGTTCGAGTGGTACTGGGTTCTAGTGGAGAGGGTTCGAACGAAAAGGTTCCAGTGGTAAGGTTCAAGTAACGAGGAATCGAGTGGAGAGGTTCGAGTGGAGTGGTTCGAGTGATATTATGTTTGGATGGTAATGGGTTCTTGTGGAAAGAGTTCGAGTAGAGGGGGTTCGAGGTTCGAGTGGAGAAGTTCGAGTTGTGAGGTTCTAGTGGTGAGGGTATCATCTACCACTGGAGATAATATCATCCACCCCTCGAGAGGGGTATACCATCCACCACTGGAGAGTATTATTTACCCCTCAAGAAGTTTGTCAACCACCCTTCGAGGGTACACCATCTATCTCTCGAGCAGGATGGTTGATGGTTCCAGGACCTCGAGGTTTAATGAATCGATGTAGAGGTCCGAGTGGTACTGGGTTCGAGTAAAGAGGTTCAAGTTGTTCATGGTTCGAGTGGTGATGGGTCGAGTGGAGAGGGTTCCAATAGAGGGTTTGAATGGAAAGGGTTCGAGTTGTACTGATTCGAGTGGTGAGGGTTCGAGTAGAGGTTAGAGTGAAGAAGTTTGAGTCGAGGGGTGATGCCTCGAGGGGGATGGTTGATGATTCCAGGGCCTTGAAGGTTAATGAATTGAGTGGAGATTCCTTGAATCAACACCCCTCAAGGCGGATGGTTATTGTTCAAAGGGTGGATGGTTCGAGTGGTGGCGTTGTGGATGTTCAAGAACTGATGGTTTGAGGATGGTTGGTATTCAAGGGATAGGTGGTTCGAATGGTGGTGTCGTGGATGGTTCGAGGGGTATATGCCTCAAGTGGGCCCTGGTTCGATAGCTAATGTGGTTGGTTCGACGCTCTCTGTGGTATACTCTCCCGAGGGGTGGTGTACCCTCGAGGGCTGGCATACTCTAAATGGGTGGACGTGTACCTTCGAGGGGTGGATGTGTGACCCCTTAAGGTGTGTATGTGTGATCTCTTGAGGGGTGGATGTTTGACCCCTCAATGGGTGGATGTGTGACCCATCGAGGGGGTGGTGTACCCTCGAAGGCTGCTACACCTCTATCTAGACGTTGATGGCGTACCCTCGAGGGGTGGAAGGTGTACCCTCGAGGGGTGGACGGTGTACCCTCGAGGGGAACAGTATACCTTCGAGGGGTGAAACACCTCTCTCGAGATGTTGATGTCGTACCCTCGAGGGGTGGAAGGTGTACCCTTGAGGGGTGGATGATATACCCTCGAGGGGTGGAACACCTCTCTCGAGACGTTGATGGCGTACCCTCGAGGGGTTGAAGGTGTACCCTCGAGGAGTGGAAGGTGTACTCTCTCTAGTGGTGGATGGTTTACCCTCTCGAGAGGTAGATGGTGTACCCTCGAAGGGTGGTTGACAAACTTCTTGAGGGGTGGATAATACTCTCTCTAGTGGTGGATGGTATACCCCTTTTGAGGGGTGGATGGTACCCTCACCACTCGAATCTCACCACTCGAACTCTCACCACTCGAACTTCTCCACTTGGACCTTTCCACTCGAACCCTCGAACCTCCTCTACTCGAACTCTTTCCACACGAACTAAGTACCACTCGAACATAGTATCACTTAAACCTCTCTACTCGAACCCTCTCCACTCGAACCTCTCCACTTGAACCTCACCACTGGAACCTCTTTGCTCAAACCTCTCCACTCGAACCCAGTATCACTCGAACCCTCTCCACTTGAACCAAGTATTACTCGTGCCTTTTTCGAACCCACTCTACTCGAAACCTCTAGTCGAACGCTCTCCACTCAAATCCAGTACCACTGCACCTTACATAATAACCTTTTAATATTGCAACTTAAACTTTTTACCTTTTATAATTCTAATTCAGCAGTCAGATGGAATGATGGATACCCTTTCTATCCAGTTTCTGATTGCATCAGTAATGTGCGGACCAACCTATCAAAGAAAAAAACATCACCATAAAACAATTATTAACTTAAGCTACTGTCATGGAAACACAAGTAAAGTTACACACAGAGCATCACCTGAACAGTCTTTCTAAGGAACTGGCCTTCCCTTTTCTTATCAAGTACAGACTAAAAAAATGAAAAATAAAGAAAATCAATTAGTTAGAGCCATAACCTGCAAGTGAAACACAAGTAATAATCTAAAACGTCATCCACCTGATAAATCTTCCCAGTGGTAATATTGTTGTCCCTAGTTAGTGTCACATCCAAAATTTGCTCATAATTCCCCAAATCTGGATCAACCTGATAAAAGATTACAACACCAATCATACGAGCACGAGTACATTCATTTCCGAAAACAATTGAACAGAAAAAAGGAAAAAAAAACTCTACAACAACACTACCTCCCTTCCATCATCAAGGGTGAAAACTTCTCCATGCTCGAAAGGAGAAGTAGTACCAGCATCAGTATTCAAATACAGATCTGTAGACACACAAACACGAAAAAAATCCAATAACCTTAGATTATTACATGATAAATATTAAACAAAGAAGGAAAGTTTTTGAGAAAACAAGAAAAGATGAAGAATGCAGGGGTTGTTTGGAAATTTAGACATACATACTTTGTATATTCAATGCCAACAAGAAATGGGAAAAGAAAGGAAGGTTTCTTTAAACAATTTTTCTTTCGGGAAAACGAATTTCAGAGGTCAGTCATGCTTTGACAAGAAAAAGGCTTATGAAAACAGGGTGAAAGCTTTTAAGTGAATGTTACAACCAGACACGGTTGGAAAGAAAGCCAATTATAGTTGAAGATATGAACAAGGAATGAAAGCTTCACTCCACCATTGTAGAATTTCTGACAGAATACAAAAGTAATATGCTTGATCACAACAAGTTTTTCTTCTCATCTCTTTATATACAGCCTGCTATATTAGAGATTCTGAGAAAATGTCTGATTGTAGAAAATTTTAATCATTAAAAAGACAAAAAAAACATGCACCGAAAAAATACACCCACCGGACAATGGGGACCCTTGATTTGATAGGCATGAAAACAAGTTCATTCTTAACTGACTATTCTAAGACCATTTTCAGGTTGAACATTAACCAAGCCATTAAGAGACTATGCAAGAAATAAGCAATATCATCTGAACATTACCAACTATTGGCCTCATTGTTGTTCTTATCTTTAATATATCAGGTCGAGGAGTTATAGATTCTGATACTCCAATAACTTAGATCCCTATCTAATCAACAGAGTAGAAAACCCCCAAAGTAATTAATGAAAAGACAAACTTGAAAACTGCGATCACACTCACCTTACCATGCTTATTCAAAATACTAAATGAGGTCGATGTCACAATCCAGCAACTCTCAAAATTAATCTTTCAAAAAAGAAACTTCTGTAACACCAAATTGTTGTAAAGCAGTTGCATACACATATTATTAGATTTCAACAGATAATTTGTAATTTTTCAATTAAAAAGAGTTGCTTCCTAGCAAGTTCCAAATTGAAAATTCCTGGTACCCTTCCATTAGGAAATTCAGCCCTGTAACCCGTCCAAGTGAACCTTCACTGATAATATTTTCTTGAGGAGAGCATAAGAAGTAAAATGGTTTAGCATAAGCTAATGTACTCACTAGCTTGCACTCTTCTAGAATTGTCTAAGGAGCCTAATTTAGCTAGTGTAAAATTAGAATCAACCATTTTCTTTAGTTACCTTATCTCAACAATCATACCAGCTGGCATCGCCTTCGAAGTTTGCAAGTAACGCTTACCCATAACATGCGTAAATGCAGCAACAAAAACTGTTTCAACAACCATAAGAATACAATAAGATAAGAAGTTATGGCAAACTATAGTGACGAGAACTTAGAGGACCAAATTCAATATCATATCATAATGACTGCGATGCCTCAAGCAGTAGTAGTTCACGAGCTAAAAAAAGTTAAAACTTAGACTTACTATTAGAAATGGTTGGATCATACAGACTTCTGCTTTCCCTTTTAGCAAAACCCTCATTGTCTGAGTTGCATAAAATCACAAGAATATGCCTTGTAAAGGTCCACAAAAAAAAATAAACAGAAAACATCACAACAATAAACTGCAATAAGAAGATGATTGAATCAAATTGTTGAGAATCAATTAAACAAGCCTTATCCACTATGAATCAAATTTAGGTTTCTTCATGTTTGAGAATCGATTTTTTAACTTTCATCATATAGCCTATACAAATTCCCCATCATTTATAATCAAATTTATGAAGTGAGAAAAAATCATTCACAATCAAATTCACTATCAACAATCACTCCAAACATAATAGATATCACACAATCATCATTTGGAAACTGAGAAAATTAACCAAAAAATGCCGGAAATTGATGAAAAATACATCGCTTGCATACATGAAAAGTTTCTTTTTGGATTTGGGATTACTCAGCTCGTCCAAGTTGCAACTGTATGCTTCTCGTCGTCATCGCCGCTCCGACTTGTCCTTGTTCCATCCCTAGCCATCTTAATCCAATTCTCGGCTTGTTCTTGGCAAGGTGGTGGAGCTCCAGTGTCGCCTGATTCTGCAGTTGGATTGATGGAAAGCCGAGGCTGGAGACCATTCAGTCAATGAATTCGTCGGATGTGGCAACCCTGGGACGAGGAACTTGTAGAGATGTCTAACGGTAGCGGAGGTGAGGAAAAAGGCGATGAAGAAGCAGAACATGGAAGAAGAGATGGATTTTAAAGGCAAAACAATGTCATTTTCTCAAAGCAAACAATATCCCCGGTCGACAGACAGAAAGCAAACAATATTTGTTATAGGGTGCTTGGGATAAAATTTAGATATTTAGTAAATTTAGTACTGTGAGGCACGCGGGACTTAATAACAAGTAACGTCATTGGAACCACTTAATTTGAAAGCAAGTCAATTGTAGTGTGTAGTGATATGTTTGCAGAAGTTTCACTTTTACTTTTAGAGGATAGTGGGTCACCTTGATTCTCTTAGATTTAGAGGCAGTATGAGGAAAGAGTGTCCCCTGAAAAGTATTCCACTAGTTGGTAAAAGCAGTAAATAGTCTTAAAGGAGAAGAAAATAAATGTTTTCTTAAAATTGACCATGGGAATAGTAAGCAAACTACTCGGTTAAGGAAATCACAAAATTTGAAAAGCCTGAAATCGAATACTTGTTTATCTATATAAAGAAGAAGAATTGGCATACTCACTTCTGATGTAGTCTTACTTGATTAAAATCTTAGTATCAGACATGGTTTTTACCCCTAAAAGTATTCAGAGCCAAACCAAATATGGTACCCTATATAAAACAAGTTCCTCGGGGAGATAAGAAGAAATATGGTTATCATACCCACTGTAAATCAGAAAACTTATACCACAAATTCATCAAAATGTTATATTTTCTAAAACACAGAGCTGAGAATGTAAACATGAGTCATGGAAAAAATTCCCACCTCATGAAGTGTTCCATCACCACCAACAACCACCACAACATTAACACCTTCACAAATAGCCTGCTCAGAGGAGTCAACGTTACTGCCTGATGCATCCTACCACTCAACACTGTATCTATATTTTTCACAAATTCCTCAAGAAGCTTACCTTTCTTGTTATGTCAATCGCGTGGCAAGGACACGAAGTCAAAGACTCGCAAATCTGGTCCAACAACAAAAGAATTTGTCAATACACAAAACTAAACCCGGCCGTCTTAAACTCAAGTAACATCTTCAAGAAGAAACACAAATCCATAATAAAGAACTCAAATCTCATCAAAATTACAGTAGGAATCATATATAGTTCATGCTCAAGCAAAAGCCTAAACACTTCTACAACAGCATAGTGAATGCAACTTCAAATTTCCAATTCAAACACCATCAAACTAAGCAAATACACATTAACGGTCTTAAAAATCAAATAGAAAACTAATGACTAAAACAAGGAGCGGATAAACGCTCACATTATATTCAGAACCAAGTTTTTTTTGCAGAGGATTTCATCCATAATAGAAAGTAAGTCTTGAATGTATACACGTCCACCAGGCCTTAGAATCCGATCTATCTCCAGCATGATGGAAGATATATTGCACCTATTAATGCGATAGGTCTGGAGTTGCAGACCGATCGAGGTGGAAATACCGCGGACTACCGAAGAAGAGGAACTTGGAGCGAACAAATCTTTCGCATTCCACGAGCAGACTCGACGGAATTCGGTTGGAGACGTCTAGGGTAGACCGATTGGAAAACAATTGCGGTGGGTCTAGAGCAAACCGATCGGCAAGACGCAGTGGTGAGAAGAAGGTTTGGGTCTAGAGTTACAGACCGATCGGCGAGACGCAGTGAAGGTGGAAATGGGGCGAGACGAATATCCATGGAGAGTACGATGAGGCACGGGATTTTGAGGCAGAGGTGGTGGACGAAGGCGATGGGCCAATGGCTCTATGGAGAAAGAAGAAAGAATGGGCAAAAAGAGAATCCATCGAGAATACACATAAAAACTACGTCATTTTAGACAATGAGGGAAGTCAAATAACTTAAATACCCCTAGTTGACAGACAGAAAGCAAACAATATTTATTATAGGTTGCTCGAGATAAAAGACTAATTAAATTGGAAAAAATCGTGCTTGAATCTTTGTTTTTAGTTATGGCAAGAGATTCACTTAGTATAATTTAAGAGTTGTGGCAATTCGGTGAAGATGATCATCTAAGAAGGGTTGATGGTGATCGGTGGGAGTGAGAATCAGGCATGGCCTTAGCATGAGGCAAATGAAATGTTTGTCTCACGCCCCAAACTTAATATTCGCATAGGGGCCTCATTTTAAATATTTTTATTATATGTGTAAAAAAATAATATAAATATTACATGTTTTAATTAGTTGGCTCAATAATTTTATTTTCTTTCTATGTGAGGCCCCATTTTACAAATATAACATACCCTAAATATTATATGTGAGACCTTTTTTTCTGACTTGCTTCATGCCTCCAAAATGTTAAAATCGGCCCTGGCGAGGATATATAGTTTGTCAGAGAGTAACATATTATGTAGGGGCAGAATCAGGAATTTCTTTTAAGTGGAACTGATAATATATGAAAAATGAAGTTCAAGTCTACTATTAAAATAACAAAGTATAGTACTCCCTCCGTCCCAGGCGAATCTGCACACTTTTTAGTCAACTTTCTCAAGACACGTTTGACCATAAATTTCAATTAGTATATAGATACCAATATCATCATGTGAGATATTGTTGGATTCTCTGCATGCTGTATTTTCTAAATATCAAATTTTAACACACCGTTAATATACGTAACTAAAGTTATCGTTGGTCAAACATGACCTGAGAAAATTGACCAAAAAGTGTGCACATTCGGCTGGGACGGAGTAATAGATTAATTCATTCAAAGGTCAAAATATAGTGAAACGGAGGGAGTACTACTTCCGTCCATTAAAAATGGCACAATTTGACTTTTGTAATTTAAATTAGGCCAAATTCGATCATTAAATTATTTTATATGGAAGACTATTATTATGTTATATATTGTTGAATTTATCATAACATATATTTTTAAACTATTATTTTTTAAAAAAATTTTACACATAAACAAATATATTAACAATTAAAATTGATTCAGTTGATTTTCAAAAATCAAAACGTATCATTTTTACTTACTAGACCGGATGTGGCACTAGTGTTAGATCATTACTGTACTTGCGAAGACCGGAAACATAATATTAGCTCCTCCCGGAAACATAACATTAGCCCCTCTCGTTACTGTACTTCCAATGGATCAGGTTCCAAGAAATGCCCCATCATCAAGACAATTTTAATTTAAATATTAAAAATTTATTCAATGTGGAGTAGTTATAAAGTTTATGATCTAATTTATACAATCCAAATATTTTATCTTCCTTTCTTAAAATTTATAGTTAAATTAATTTTTGGTCTTTCCAGATCATTTTTCAAAAAATGAACTCTTAGTTTAATCACCATATAATAAGATAATCAACTATATATCAATCATACTCCCTCTGTTTCTCTACAGTGACACACTTTCCTTTTTGAATTGTTTCTTTTATAGTGACACACTTTTCATTTTTGGCAAGATTTCTTTAATTTCATCCACTCATTCTATTTTTTACTTTCTACATTCAATTTCATACACTTATTTCCTTCACCTAAATCCAAGCACCTAAACCTATAATGCCACTATTAGTGGAACAAAGAGAGTACTCCCTCCGTTTCTTTATTAGTGGCACACTTTCCTTTTTGGGCTGTTTCTTTTATATTGACACACTTTCCATTTTTAGCATGATTCCTTCAATTTTATCCACTCATTCTACTTTTTACTTTCTATTATAGATAAAAATCCAATAAAACTATAATATTTCCCCGACGATATTAATTAACTACCAGTGAGAAAGAAAAATCTTCCGCTCTCTCCAAAGACCCTACTTTTTTCTTCAATTTTATTTTTCCCTTCTCTCCATCACGAGGAGATGGGGGAATAATATTTCATATCAATTGATGCATTCATTATTGAATTAGTGTTGGATTTTTCTCCGCACATTTGTTTTATTTTTTGACCTGATGTGACATTTATGATGATAATTTGTTTTAGTTGTTCACATCGATGTACTGTTCTCGATATGTTTGTATAGATCATGTGTTGTAATTTTATTTGTGATTTTATTTTCAGGTTTTCATTAATTTGGATCTGTTAGGTCTGTGTTTCAGGATGTTTACAGTTTGGACAACATAAATCGTGGTTGGGTCATGTGGTATTACAGTATAGAAGATCCCTGTCTGTAGGGATGGTAGTGAGGTGAATTTTGATGGAGGTCTGCCTCGCATTCGCCCCAATGGTGGGGGTATTGAGGTAGTTTTGGTGGGGGTGGGGCGAGTAGGGGCATGAAAATTATATCCATTGTGGGTAGTAGGTAGGGCGGGGATATTAGTTCATACCTGCCCCACCCCACTAAACCCGTTATATACCCACTAATTTCATATAAATAAATTATTATTTATCCATACTTTACCTATCTTACCTATAATTTTTTATGTATATACCTTTATTAATTTTTGAAGCCAAATATGATGCAAAGGATGTACTATACACCGCATACTTCATAGTTTATGTAAAAATCCCATTGTTTTTCTTAATGAAGGATGAAGACAGCCACAAATCAGTCTAGTTGAAACAAATTGTGCTTTTAGTTGTCTATATTGAGACGTAGAGTCTACGTGCTGCTTTATTTTGTATCTGATTCAAATATGCTGTTGGTTTTAACCTTAGATATCTTATCTATAACATTTTCATGTAAATATATTTATTAATTTTAATATAAAATTTACTATAAAAAATGAATTTTAGCTATTTTTTAAGAAATAAGTGAGATGATTACAATGGGTATAAACCTAAGTGGATGATGAGACGGGTATGAATTTTTCTATAATACCCAATGGGGCGTGGGTGGATTTAGAAGTGCATCCGTCTTGAGTAATGGGGCGGGTATGGGTATGGAAATTTTGAGTGGACATGGGTATGGAGGTACCATAATTTGTACCCGCCCCGCCCCATTGTCATCCCTACCTGTTTGGCACAGTGAAAATGATGCGGGATACCCTTCTCTCTATCAAGTGGTCATAATTTTCGCATGAAGCAAGTTAATATCTCTGAGAGTGATGTTAGTATCTTGGATCTCTAATCTATAAGTACAGACCATCAGTATGTGTGACATGTAATTTAGATATCAATGCAATATATCAATTATTGCTAGAGACTAATTATGTTGGATGTGAATTCCACTAATCTTAATAGCTGTTGGATATTTTTTCCAGCATCTTCAATGATTGATTTTTTTTTTTTAAAAAAATTACCCATAAGAGTCATGAATTATTTAACTAGAAGGGAATACGCATCTCAAACACCATTCCCATATTAATCATGAATCTGTAGCATCTGTACAACCACACATGGATGATCAATCGTAATCTAACCAAAATAGATCGCCACATCTTCATGGTAATAATTCCACATACTTTTTGAAGGGGATAAGAATCATCATACTTATGAAAGGGAGAAAACTCCACACTTATTAAGTGAAAATTTAACTATGCAAAGAAAGAAATTAAATAGAAATCGGACAATATAAACCAGGAATACATATCTTTCCCCTATATTCAACGGAAGGAAGGAGGACAAAGATAGTTAAAAATAATGAAAACAAAGTTTTATTAGAGAGAAAAGGAGGAGGAGGGAGAATAAATTTAGTAGTTTATTGTTTTAACTCACGAGATCGGAGAAGACAAATGAGAACTATTGAAGATTTAGAGCATTTTCAATTTAAGAGTTAGTTTGGTAAAAGTCAGTTAACACGTCATATTGTCCTATGCAAGGGTCAAGTGGACATCAACTCATAAAAGCATCTCCAATGCAAGGGTTAAGTGGAAGTATCAATCTGACGTGACACACCTTTTCTTAGAGGGGGTCAAGAAGAGTTTCTATTCGGAGAAACTCATATTGAGACCCTTACTAATCAAACCATGAAGAAGTAATCAGAATTCATAAATATACATGCACTAGTGGAGAAAAGTGTCTTCTTTGGCTGTACCTTTAAACGAAATCGATTAGAGGCGATTCAAAAACCGACTTTAATTGGGGTCCAAAATAGGTTTCGAATTCGGAACCTATTTATAATGTTCTAAAAAAAGCTCCCAGAAGCCTGAGGTTTCCAGCAGCTTCGAAGTAAAGCTAGATCTGGACAACATACTATTGACAACAATTACAAGCACAAAAATTACAACCACGTCAAAAATACCGATCTACAAGAAACAATGAGCATCCAGCGGCTCTGGAGAATTGACATGGCAGAGGGTTTTAGCAGTGAGTGGGGGAACATACAATGACGACGACATGCTTCAGCGGTAGAGGCAATCCAGTGGGTGTGAGAGCATTGACGCGGAGAATCCAACGACGGTGGGCTGAGGGTGGATGGAAGGAGGCTGAGGGAGCAATGACGTGGATCAATCTGCAGTGTGGTGGGATGAGGTTGGCCAGAGGTGGGCAGAGGCAGAGGCTAAGGATGAAGGGTTGGGTGGACAGAGGGTTTTCTGCTGCAGCAGGAGAAAATGAGGGAGGGGGGAGAAAAACATAAGGAGGGACGAAGGAGAAAAACCTAATGTGAAGTAAACCTAAGGATTGGTTTCAATTCATATAGTGGATCAATAAATTCATTAAAGGCAGGCCATTAGAGGCAGTTCTACAATAGAACCACCTTTAATCAATTTTCATTAAAGGTGGAACCGCCTTTAATTAATTTAAAACCATCTTTAAAATAAAAAGGGTGACTTGGGAGGGACTTCCGAATTCAGAACCTATTTCGGGTCATAAATAAAGGAGGTTACTCAGGAACCGACTTTGATTGCATGCCTTTAATCACCCTTTCTCCAATAGTGATGAACTCGACTAAAGTTTTTGTACATTCCATGATTGACACATCATATTAAAACTATAAATGTGACGTTATTATTGGAGATGAAAATCTAAAGGGAAATATACAAATATAACCCTATCTAACTGAGAAAGTGCAAATAGAACCCTGCAATAATTTTTAGTGCAGATGTAACCCTAACTACTTTACATAAGTGCAAATATAACCCTAAAGACTATATTCCGGTATTGGCTGGCTATTTTGGCCATTGACTGACTGGAAATGACCAAAATGCCTTTTCAACCTAATCAAAAATGTTGAAAGACAAAAATGACCCTTTCTCCTTGAAAAGCCACCAACTCCGCCACCCTGCCACCTCCACCGCTGCTGCTTCACCATCACCAGGTTGCCTCCGCCCCACCAACATCCCCACCCATCTCCATCACAAACACCACCTTCTATCCCTGCCTCTACCACCATCCACCCCAACAAGATCAGCGCTACAACCACCCCTTCCAGCAACCTTAGCGCGACCACCACCCTACTAGTGCCCCATCACCGACGCCCAACCCCTTCCACCATGAAAGAGAAAGAAACATGTGAATACAACATCAGATCCACCACCGGTGGACACAACATCAGATCCACCTAGTGCCACCACATCCTTCCGGCCCAACGATCACTGGCTATGGAGTACGCACCTGCTTCTCTTTGCCAATGTTGAGAGCAATGTGCTCCACAAACCCTTTAGCATTCATTAGAACATCGAGCGTCAGCGCCTCCCTCACCGGAATCTTCCACAACATTGCCACCGAGAAAGTCCCAAATATTTTTTGGTGCACATCGTCGAGATCACTAGCACCAGCAGGCCCCACGCTTTGCTGCCTTGGATTTTGGTGACATAGCCTTCCCTCATAATCGTCAAACCGAACACAAAAGCGCCAAAGATCAGATGAATCCCAATATGCGCGTAGCCAACTTTGTCGGTGCCATCGATGACGTAAGGAAGACGGAGGCGACGCTGACGCTGAGGATGAAGGGGATGGATACTCTGGCGATCTGCGCGTAGCTGACTTTTTCGGCTCCGTCGATGACTTTGCAGAGACGGAGGCGACGTCGATGCCTAGGATGAAGGAGATGGATACTCCGGCGGTGGCGATGGTGAATGAGCGGCGGCAGTGATGATGAATGAGCAGCAACGACGATGGTGAAGGAGGAAGAAAACGAGGCCTATGCTCACCACATATTCGAGTGCTGGAGTGCTCCATTCTGGGAATATTTACTAATTGTCTTCAAGTCCCTAGGGTTTATTAGGTATTTCACTTCATCTTAGGGGTAAAACAGACTTTTCAATCAATTTCGGTCTCAAACTGTTGGAAAAGGTTATATTTGCACATACACTAACTATCTAGGGTTATATTTGCACTTTCCATTATCACATGATTATATGTGCACTTTCATGAATTATGTAGGATTATATATGCACTTCGCTCAAATCTATAAAAATACCGTCAATCAATTTACCTTATTTCCATTATATTGAAGTTTCAATTAAACATACCATGTGGAGTCCATTTCTTGCGAGACGGGCTCATAGTTAGACCAAGTGTTATATACAAATTGTGAAAATATATGGAAAAGACAAATCAAATTTTGAGGTTAATTTACAAAATTTTAAATTCGGAGTATTTGTTCAAAGACTTATAACATTTAGGGGTGTATTTATAAAATAACAAAATAAACGTATCCTTCTGCCTCCATCTTCTCTTCGTCGGCGATTTTGCGAGTCCCTCGATGAACGCGGCGGGGGCTTCCGACATCCACCGAAGTTGAGTTTAGATTTATGCTGAGAGGATATTCCCCTTTCCTTTTGCTCTCTGCATTTCTGAGGACAAATGTTTTAACCACATATAGAAACTAGTTCAAATAGGCTTACTGTGTAATTAATCTTTCTTAAAACTTATTTTTGATTATGAGAAAGTCTCAGGACTTTCCATAAGTTTACGTACAGTTCATGGTGTCTTTTATTTTAAATGTTGTAATTTTTTTATAAAATTTAAATATTTTATTTTAAAAGTTAAAATAAGTAATAATATGTATTTGAATGTGAAAATATAAAAATATATAATATAAAAATATTTTCTAAATTTCTAAATTTAGTATGTAATTTTCCAAATACAATGTATAAGGTAAAAAATAGTAGCATGTCCATAAGCTTATGGACAGGCCACCTGAGTATTCTTGGATTATATTCAATCAAACCTCTAATTTCAAATTTCAACACATCGATTTTAAATATAGAAAAACAGCACATAAAATTAGTTTTTGAAATCAAATAAAAATAATAAAAGAAATAAAAAATCAAAATAGTCAAATATCAAATATCAAATAAAAATATTAAAAATATATATTATATTAAAATAGTCAAATAAAAAATAAAACACTAAAATTAAATTATAAAACATCGAATAAAACACTATATGTACTCAAAAATATTTAAACATAAAATAAAATATTAAAAAATACATCAAATTAGAATTGTTAAACATAAAATAATATACTAAAAATAAAAATCAAAATTGAAATATACAAACATCGAATAAAAATATTTAAAAAATACATGTAACATTAGAATAGTTAAAAAGTAAAATAAATACAATAAGAAACATATACAATTTAAATAGTTATGTACCATATATAAACATATATATTAAAAAATATCAAAGTGTGCATCAAAATGTGACAGTGATATAAAAAATATTAGTATTAAATTTATTAAATCAGTTCACACTATATATTAAAACATCAACACATACATTAAATAAAAATATGATATTTTAAAAAAGAAACACTAATATTAATTTTGAAAACGATGGGCTGAAAAGTAATACATCAATAAAAGTGAAAATATAAGTTTAAAATAGAAAATTAAACGACTTTAGCAAATTATGAAAAAAACATCATAAGATTTGGTGGAACTTCAAGTACTGGAAATGAAGATCAAATTTGTTGATGTGTGCACCAAAATGTGAACATTATTATCGAAAAAATAAAATATCATTATTAAAATAAAAAAGAAAAAAATACTTCACACTATTGAAACATCAGGGGGTACATTATGTCAAAGTATAATATTAAGGAAGACCTCACTATTAATTTTTAAAACAATAAGATGAAAAACTAGCACATCAGTCGAAATGGAAGTATTAATTTAAAATTTTAAGAATAAGATAATAAAATATCGCTAGATAGTGTTAACATGTATAAAGTACGAGTGTCAAATGGGCTAAATATAGGTTCGGTAATATGGATTCGATAATGTGGGTAGTTAAAAAATATGGGCATAACCCATTTTGACCCTTTTTATGATCGGTAAAAAATGGGCTGAGTCAAAATGAGTCGGGTCAAAATGGGTCTGGTTGAAACCCGCTCAACCCCAAGTTAAAAACTATTCCACTCACTGGTGGAAAATGGGAAAACCCATGGATTTCAACTCGTATATACACCCATGTGGATTTATATATCAGCCCATATGGGTAAACCTGCAGGTTTCAACCCATGTATTAATCCATATAGGTTTATATACCAACTTATATTGGTAAAGTCGCGAGTTTCAACCTATATATTGACCCATATGCGTTTATATACCAACCTATATGGGTCAACCCCCGAGTTTCAATCCATATGGGCAAACCCACAATCAACCTAACCTATATTTTTCAATTACCTGTTTGATTCATTACCCATTTAACCCATCACCCATTTTACTTATACCCACCCGAGTTTGAAAGTACACAACCCGCTTGACCTGTGGGCTACAAGTCTATTTTGCCACCCCTAATATATAGTGTCAAAATTTTAACATACAAACACAATATTTACCTTAAACATCAAAATTTAATTTTAAAACACATGCGTTTAGTGGGAAAAAATATTTTGAAAAAACATCACTAGGTTTGCTTAAAACATCAAGTTTGTAAGTAAAAACATCAAGTTTTCAAGTAAAAGTCCGCACTCTGCGCGGAAATGAGGAAAAAACTTAGGGATATTACATTTATAACCCTAATTTTAGGCTTAAAGTGCCAATATAATCCCGTCATCTCAAAAAGTGTCAATTTAACTCTAACTAATTATTGTATGTGCCAATCTAACCCTAACTTTAAAAAAAAGTGTCGATATAGAAAAAATACCTAATTCCATCACTGACCATAAGAATTCAAGCATTACAAAAAATGAAATGACAAATAAACCCTTATAACAAACTTATCTTTCTTCTTCAAAATGCCACCGTTGCTGCTGCGAAGCTCCATCACTTCCGCCGGCAAGCTCTGCCACGTCCGCCGGCAAGCTCTGCCACGTCCGCCGGCAAGCTCTGCCACGTCCGCCGGCAAGCTCTGCCACGTCCGCCGGCAAGCTCTGCCACGTCCGCCGGCAAGCTCTGCCACGTCCGCCGGCAAGCTCTGCCACGTCCGCCAGCAAGCTTTGCCACGTCCGCCTCCGTACTTTGCCGTACTCCTGCATTGACACCGCCGTACTCCGCCGCCCTCACTGTTAGAAACCCTAGCACCTCCTCCCTCTCCCCAGCGCCACCACATCTTCCTTCCTCTCCCCACCGCCCTCATTGTTAACGCCGCCTCCTCCCTCTCCACAGTGCCGCCATCTCCTCCTCTCTCTCCCTGCCGCCCACACCCTAGCGCCACCACCTCCTACTCCCTCTCCCCACAACCACACCTCAGGGCCGCCACCTCCTCCCTCTTCCCGCTACCCCCACTGTTAGAAACCCCAGTGCCTCCCCCTCTTCGCACAGCCACACCCTAGCGCCTCCTCCCAAACCCTGGCTCCCTGCACAACCACCACCCATAGAGAGATGGTGAGAATACCTGATGAACACATCGAGCCCTCTACCGGGGTCCTCCCTAACGGCATCGGTCTCGTCGGCCCTCTACCGCGCTCCTCTCCCACGCTGATGGCATTGTCATCTCTCCACCGCACTCCTTTTTTGACAGTGACGCTCACTACATCTCTCCGATGGTGATGCTCACTACGCTTCTCTGTCAGCAACACTCGTTACACCTTTCCGATGACGATGCATGCTATGTCTATCCAACATCTATGCTCACTATGCTTCTTTGACGATGACGCTAGCTACACCTCTTCGACAACGATGCTCGCTAGGAACAGAGAAGAAAGGACTTGGTGGAATCGAAGGGGAAAGGGGGAATAAGGTGGGTTGCTTGGTGGAATTAGAGGAAAGTTGAATCGAAGTAGAGTTGAATCAGAGAAGAGATGGTTTTTCAGAGTAGAGAGGGTTGTTGATTAGAGAGAGACGAATGAGTAAAGGTTTTCCATTTTTAATTTTTCTTTTTTGTAGTCAAGGGTGAAATAATCTTTTTACCAAAATTCGGCCAAATGACCATTGACTAAAAAGTCAGCATAGTCAAAGGTTATTTTGATACTTTCTGAGATTACAGGGTTATATTGGCACTTTCAGCCTAAAGTCAGGGTCATTTTAGCACTTAAATAAAAAACTTACATGCAAAATTCTCCAACCTGGATTCTTGACCCGCGAGATTTTTATGATCCGGAATCATTAATTCCCCAATTAATTATGTCCAACAGCCCCAAAAAATAGTACTTACCCCGCCTTACTCCCCAAACCTTTTTAAAATTATATTAGGAACCCCATCTCTAATTAAACTTTATAATATTGCACATTACTCATCATATTACTATAAGACGGTTTTTTAAAAGTAAACTCACCTAAGTGAGAGGGTATATATTAGGCTCCCCAAACCTTTCACAGAAGACAAATTTGAATAGTATAGCTAGAGAGAATGACATGGAAGCTAAAGTGGAAACTAAATACAATTAGCTGTTACTGAATCCTTCATCTAAAACACCTGTCTCGATGAAGGAGATGGCCCTAAAACCTGGTCGAGGTAGACTATAGCCTTACACTTCCTTGCCTTCACAACCCAGTGTTGACAAGAAGAGGTGACCTTCCGTAGTGTCCCCTTGCAAATTTCTTCCCCAGAAGAGATTTACTAACTTTACAGTCCTGATTTGAAATGTGATGATTATGAATCCATTTGTTTGCTGTCTTTCTGTTGTGTAGATGCTTCATCCACATCAGGATTGGTTTCTTGATGTCCATCCCAGCTGTACCTGTCGAGAAAAAAAATAAAAGCCATCAGTAACAAGTTCCACTAAAAACACCTAGCAATGCATGTGCAACTGATACTGTCAACTGAGTTATAAGAAAACCCTATATGTATCAGAATAGATGTTTATTTAGACACTGATGTCAGGCTTGAGCCTTATGATAGAAGGTATAGCCTATTTATCTGCAATGATTATAGCTTTCAAATCTTTTGATAATTGTGTAAAGCGTGTGAAAGTATGTACCTGATTTGAGCTACCAATTTTTTTCTAATAGATCCGCTACTCCATTGGCTTCTCCATAGATACGATGTAGTGTGACTTAAGTGTTTTTCATAAGCTCCTAGATTATCCTAATTTATTCAGTGGATGTTCAAGGTGGCATAAGTTGTTTCTTCAACACTTTTATGAGCAGTTTATTGTCACTTTCAATCTGGAGATGGCTAATACCCAAATTGATTGCCATTTGCAATCCTGTTCTGATTGCGTAAGCTTCAGCATAAGAGGGTGATGGGCTATATAATTGTTGAGCATCAACTATTAACATGTTCCTTTCGTAGTCTCTGATGATTGCTCCAGTACCTTCCTTATTGAGATTCGTCCATGATCCATCTGTATTTAACTTGTAAAAGGTTGATAATGGTGATTTCCAGGTTACAGTAACAAATTTAATTTGTGTTTTTGACTGCCTATTAGTAACCTTGGTAAAGCATTGGACAAATCCCATTTGAACTTTAGGTTAAAGGCCAACATAATATCATTGAAGAGATGTAAAATTTTCCTAAACATATTGATAATGTTAGGCTTCACATTTTCATCATAGTGTTTGTTCCTAAAACACCTTATAGACCATACTAATAGGCAAGGGATAGTCCTAAGAATTTTCTTTTGGTCTGAAACCTGAGCTTTCAAGTTCTAGTACAGAAAGTATCTATCCCACAGGTATGGAGTGTGTTTTGTCTGAACATTGAAGACAGTATCAATCCATGTCCATAGTTTCTTTATTTCTTTGTAAGAATTGAAACTATGATTTATACTCTCTTCATCATTAAAACAGAAGCAACAAATTGAAGGTAGATTAAAGGAAAGATCCTCTAATACATCAGGAAAGGGTAAGATTTTGTTATGCATTTTCCAGTTCATAAAACTTACTTTCCTAGGCAGAATTGAGGACCAGACATGATTGAAGGAAGGAACCACTGTTCTCCTTTTTCTGATAAGTTCATATGTACTTTTCAATGAGAAATTTCCATTTTCAGTTGGTTTCCATATCATAATGTCCTCATAATCAGGAAAGGTTGCTTGATCATGCTCTAGTGCAGCAATTATTTGTTCAGGTAAGTGGTTTCTAAGAGGGCAGATGTACAAATGTCTGTTGGCTAAGTATTCAGGCACTTTCAGGTTTGGGAAAGGAATATTTAAGTTGCTATCCTAAACCCTATAAAGTGGACCACAAGCTGTCCAACTGGAATCCCAAAAAGAAACATCTCTTTTCCCTGTCTATATGTGTGAGTTTAATATTGCTACATCATGAACTTCTTTAATTCTCTTCCAAGTTTTGGATGTTTTGTGGTTGTCTGGAATTGACCACATAAATTGTGACCAAAGTGAACTACCTGCTTGAAGCTTCCACCATAGTTTAATGGAGAAACTATTGATTAATGTGTTAAGATTTTTAAAACCTAAACCATTTTCATCTATTGGATAACACAAACTTGGAAATGACCTCCAAACTTTTTTTCTTTGTGAGGACTCTGTATTAGAGTTCCAGATAAATTTACCAAGTAATTTGTGAATTACATCAATTATATGGTTTGTTGGTTTCAATACTGTGATTTGAGGGATTGGAATAGAAGACAATACATGCTTTATCAGAATCATTTTTCAAGCTTGAGAAAGTAGCTTGTTATGCCAGTTATTGATTTTTGCTTGTATTGATGATATCATGCTTGAGAAGAATACATTTTTATTTCTACCTATGTATACTGGGCATCCTAAGTATTTGAATGGAAAACTACCCTGTAGCATCCCTGTTGCATTCTTGATATCTTCAATAATTCTCAGAGGCCAGTGCTTGGCAGTGTAAAAAGAATATTTTTCAAAATTTACTTTTTGCCCTGTGGCCATTTCATAGGATTCCAGGCAACAAGTTAGTGTTTTTAAGTCCTGATTTTGTATATTTCAGCAGGATGACAGTGTTATCTACAAAAGATAAGTGTGAGATCTGCTTAATTGGACTAGGTAACTTATAGTATTTCAGGTTTGAATATTGAAATAGGAAATTAATATTCCTCGAGAATGCTTCTGCCATTAAAATGAATAACAAGGTAGTAGAGGGTCTCCTTATTTTAAACCTCTGGTTGCTTGGAAAAATCATAACACGATCCATTTATCAGGATGGAGAAGAAGGCTGATATCCGGTTTTTCATTATTAGGTCAGTAATTTTGCATGAAAAACCAAATTGACCTAATAATTTAGCTAGGAAAGACCAAGAGACTCTATCGAATGCCTTCATTATGTCTAACTTTATTATCATGTTAAGTCCTCTTGTTTTGGACTTAATGAAAGATGCTAACTCTTGCATTAATAGAATATTTTCTGAGATTTTCCTGCCTGAAACAAAAGCTGTTTGTTCAGGACTTATTATGGAATTCATTAGAGGTTTTATAAAAAACTTTGTCTACCATGTATTATACGTGACCCTCAAAATCTACTCTTTCATTGCAGAGCTCTGAGAAGTCTAACTCCAATAAGGTATAACCCCATTTTGGCAGAGATTTAATATGCAAATTTTGTTAG
Source organism: Rubia yunnanensis (assembly GCA_037428765.1). Taxonomy (NCBI): domain Eukaryota; kingdom Viridiplantae; phylum Streptophyta; class Magnoliopsida; order Gentianales; family Rubiaceae; genus Rubia; species Rubia yunnanensis. Next base: position 95,705,017 of record CM075065.1, read on the forward strand.
ATTTTGGACTTTAAAATTAAAATAATTATAAACATTATTATTGTTTAATTTTGAGTGGAGAATGTCTCTTGTTAGATCATCTACTGGCTAGACCAATAAGGATAAATATTGTTTCGATAACTTTCAAGATCCATCTATAATTATTTACACTTTTAAATGGAGTATATTTAAAAGGTTTTCAAAATTATGAGAATCTCATTACAATAACTGGAAATAAATTTCTTATTATTTATATCAATTATAAAATGATGCAGTCTAACGATTAAATGATCTAAAACAAGACCTTTATGTTTACAGTTGTACATTAATAATTTATTTTACCTATGTTTTTTAATACTCCCTTCGTCCCAGTAAAAATGGCATAATTTTCTTTTTTGTCAGTCCCAACAAAAATGGCATACTTTGAAACTATCCAAAATAGCAAAGAATATGTTGTTAAATTCCCACACTATCCTCTTTATCTTTAACAACTTTCAAACTTGACCCAGAAATTTCCAAAAATATCCTTGCTTTTTCACAATTGGCGCCATCTGTGGGGATAAAAAAAAATTTTGGTCATTTATTCCCAGCAAAGTCGACAATAGTGTTCACCATAAGCAAAAGAAGCCAAAACCATCATACTCAAGAGCAAACTGTTGGACAAAACAGGAACATGCATCCTAGTCAGGATCAGGATTATGTTCCCAACAGAGAACAAGAACGCGGTAAGGACAATATAGAAGATGAGGATGAGGCGAACATAAAGAAAAAGAAAGGAGAGCGTTTGCATCATTTCTAGAAGCAATTAGAGAAAAACTGTACAATCAATGCTTAGCTAGTTTCAAACCAAAGTCCCCAAGGGTAAGTAAAAAATTGAGTCAAAGGAATGAAAATCTTAAATATGGGGTCAAATTAAGAGATATAGGGGCAGGCGACAATGCAGTCAAGTCACTGCTAGCACCACATATTTGCGATTTCAAGATGCCTAAAGACTTAAAGTTTCCATTACGTGTCAAAATTTACAATGGAACGACAGACCCAATGGAATTCCTACATTCCTATCATAATAGCATTAGATTCCGTGATGCTGAATTGAGTTGGTGTGAAAGGTTTTCCCTATCTTTTTTTCGGGAGCAGCGATTACATGGTCTGAGGATTTACCAAACGAAAGTATCACATCTTGGGCACAACTCTTGGATCTGTTCTTGGGATGCTTCTACCATAAACAGAAATTCACCAAGACAATAGCGGGCCTGAAGAACATAGCTCAACGAAGTGATGAGAGTTTGGTAGAGTATCACAGTAGGTTCGTCATGGAGATTTTGCCGGTTAGTGACCTATCTTTTCAATCTTCCTTGGGTGCATTCACAGGAGGTATACGATCGCAAGAGTTTTATAAGGAACTCACAAAGAATGTGCTGGAGAACCCAAGAGAGCTACAAAAAATGATAAAGCAGTATGTGCGAACCGAAGAAGTGAACAATCGCAAAATAGAGTGGGAGCAAGGAAGAGTACTGGAGGACTCACAAAGAAATTTGGCAAAGAAGGGGAAATGACGTCTCCCTTTCAAAGGAAGAGAAGCGGGAACACAAAATATGTTATCTCAAGAGACATCGCTATTAAAATCATGAAAGGAAATCTGGCAAGCCAACATGGATCTATTCCGTAAACCAGCACCCATGATAGAACCTCCAGAGAAAAGATCAAGAGAATACTATTGTGTCTTCCGTAAATATCATAGTCACGATATTGAATATTGTGGAGATCCAAGGAGGAAAATAGAGGAGAACTTGAGAAATGGCTATTTAAGCCAATAAAAAGAAAGAAGATGACGGAAGCAGATACAATGAAGCTAACAAGGCAGGAAACTCCATGGCTAAAATTCAAGCCGCAACGAACACTCATAACAAGTATAAAAATATGACAGTAGTGGTGGATTATGAAGATGACGTATATAATGAGGCTCCGGAGAGAGTTGTCTTCTAGATACATGGGTCAATAGAGTCTTTATCAAATAATGCTTGGAAAACTAAGGCCAGGTATTCACCACCACAGGAGACTGTAGATAAAAGATTGCGTGTGGATGAAACAATCATATTTAGCGAAGAGGTTGCGGTTCTTAACGCTTCACCTCACAATGATCCAATGGTCATTATCACTAAGATTGGGAGTACACGAGTTCATAAAGTGTTTGTAGATGATGGGAGTGCGGTAGAAACCCTTTTCGTAGACTGATTTGACAGATTGGGATTCAAGAGGACCGACTTGAAGAGGTCCACGTCCTCGCTTGTAGGATTCATAGGATGGGCAGAGACACCGTTAGAAAACATACAAATACCCGTAACAATTGGAAAAATGATAGGAACTACATCATCATTTGTGACTTTATTGTCATAGAAACACCAAGTTCATTTAATGCTATCATCGGTAGATTGTGGATGAATAGAGCGAAGGCGATATGGTCTCCATACCATTTGGTCGTGAAGTTCCCAGCCCCAACAGGGATCGTGACGGTGAAAGGAAGCCAACAACAGCCAGACAATGTATGGTTATTGCGATGAGAGCAGGAAAGAATGCAGCGCAAACAAAGATGGTTAGTACTATCACGAACAATGATTCACTCAGCCAAGTGGACCTTCAGTAGATTTAGGAGAAGAGACCAAAGATGTTATTTTGGAAGACAACAATGCTTCTAAGTGTGTCAAAATAGGAAAGTATCTTCCAGATCTGGAGAAAAATAGGGTGATACAAATCCCGCGAGATCGCAAGGACACATTCGCATGGAGTGTACAAAACATAGGAGAAGTCGACCCGAGCATTGCAACTCATTCATTGAATATCAGTGGTTCGATCAAACCAGTGAAGCAGAAACAAAGAAGCTTTGCTAGTGATAGACAGAAAGCGATTAAGGAAGAAGTAAAAGCATTACTTCAAGCTGCCATCATAAAGGAGGTGATCTACCCGAAACGGCTAGCGAACCCATTGATGGTGAAGAAGGAAGATTCTAGATGGAAAAGGTGTATAGATTTCACCGATTTAAAAAAAACATATCTAAAGGATTGTTATCCCTTGCCAAAGATTGATCAGTTAGTGGAAGCAATTTATGGATACGAGGTCTTGGCTTTCTTGGATGCATATAAAGGATATCACTAGATTTTGTTGAACTCGGAAGATGCAGAAAAAATAGCCTTCTTAACGAGCTTCGGGATATTCTGCTGTATGAAGATGTTATTTGGCCTAAAAAATGCAGGAGCAACATATCTGAGGGTGGCTGACAATGCATTTCATGGTCAAATAGAGTAGACTGTAGAAGTATATGTCGATGACATGGTCATAAAAAGCTGGCGAATATGTGACTTTGTGCAGGACTTAAGGAAAACCCTGGATACACTAAGTGCGATTGGAATGAAGCTGAATCCCAAAAAAAGCACAATCAGGGTAGGTGCGAGAAAATTCTTGGGATACAAGATATCCTCAAAAGGAATTGAAGTGAATCTGGAGAAAGTACAAGCGATTGTTAACCTCCCCCAGCCACGAACAGTTAAGGAAGTTCAAATCTTAATGGTATCACTAGCATTGCTTAGTAGGTTTGTTTCAAAGGAGGCTAAGAGACACTTCCCACTCTTTGGAGTCCTTAAGAAGGCTAAAAGGTTTAGCTGGAGCAAATATTGTCAAATAGCATATGAGTCATTGAAATAGCATCTTCAGACACTTCCAACGTCGAAATAACCAATTCCTAGGGAAACATTATATTTATACTTAGCGGTTTTGATGAACGCGATGAGCGCAGTTTTGGTGCGAAAAGAAGGCCAGAAGCAAGTACCAGTTTTCTACACTAGCAAAATACTACAGTAGGCTGAAATGGCGTATATGCCAATTGAGAGGTTGACTCTAGCTTTACTATATTTTACTAGAAGACTGCGAACCTATTTCCATGGCCAGAAGATCATAGTCTATACTGATTACCCAATCAAGAACATCCTGAGAAAGCCTGAGTAGTCTGGGAGAATGACCAAGTGGGCTCTTGAATTGGGGAAATTTGAGATTTAGATTCAACCATGAACTGCAATTAAAGCACAGGCTTTGGCAAACTTCATTGCGGAGATGACAAGTGTAGGGGCGTAACAAGTGAAAACACAACAGAATCTTGAAATGGACAAAGGAAAATCCAAGTGGGAAGACATTGCTTGGAGACTGTTCATTGATGGGGCATCTAGCAAAGAAGGCTATGATGCAAGACTACTATTGGTCAATCCAGACAGAGGAGAATACAGATACTTTCTTTTCTTGACTTTCTACTCACCAACAATGAAGCTGAGTATGGAGCGTTAATATGTGGCTTAGATCTCATAGTAAAAATGAAGGTCCAGAGCGTTCGAGCCTTTAGTGATTCACATATAGTGGTCCAATAACTATGGGGAGATTACAAAGTAAGAGTAAAGCAATTAATAAAGTACTTAACAAAATTTCATCAGCTCATCGCTCACCTCGAATACTTCAACATCCAGCATGTTCCAAGAAGTGAAAACACAAAAGTAGACGCCTTAAGCAAGCTGGCAACAACTGGGTTTGATTCATTAGCCGAACACAAGGATGTGAATGTGGAGGTCATCCCAGTTAGGATCACATCAAGGACAACCGTGTTAACGGTTCAGACAGAAAAAGATAACTGGATGGCACTGCTAATTGATCTTTAAAAAGGGAAAACATCTAACAGACAAGGTACATGCTAGAAAGTTAGATCTTACTATTAGGCAAACATGCCTACAAAACAGCGACATAAGGAAGCATTAGATCTTGTGGCTTTGCACAATATAACAAAAGCAAGCTATAGATCTTGCAATATGGTAGAAGCGCTCGCAAAAAAGTGATGGAAAAAAAATTATAGCTTCTTAATTTCCACACATATCTACGAAGATTTTTACACGATAAAAAAATAGATAGATCTTCAAAACAAAAAAAGTATCACGCAAGCCAAAGTACGGCGACAATAGAGTTTGGTATTATTTCAAAGAAAGTGTGACAACTTCTAGAAGTGAGGACAAAAAGGAAATAGTACTCCACGCATTCAAAGGGAAACTTATGGCATCATAAATTATCTAAGCCTCGAGGCACGAGAAGACCCAGATGATGACGAACCACGACAACGACAAGAGTGTGAAGCCTGATGCTTTTCATCCATAATATGATCGTAACGCTACTCATATGAAAGTAAGCAAGATGTCGGGTTTGACCACTTTGTTCCATGTGATCAAGATATTGGGCATACTAAGATTTAAATTCAGTTATGGGGCCAAGTTATTCTTGATCAAGTTGCATGCTCATTAGGTTAATAGTCTCCTCATAACTCTTATTCACTTCCTCCAAATTCCAGATTTTGTCTTGTAGATAGCGAACATGCGACCAAACAACCTCTGACAAATTGATCCTCTGACCTCCAATATTCATAGTCAAATCACTCTGACCAGCAGACCTTTGAGAACTAGCATATGCGGCCTTCAGCTCATCTTTATAATTACAACAAGCTTGCTCAAGTTGATGAACATTCGAATCAAGATGTGCGCACTCGGTGCGAAGGTAATCGTTATCGCTACGAAATTAGATATTAATAGCAACTTAATCATCGAACTTGCTTTGCCACTCTATGGATCAGCTAGAAAGATGGTCACATTCATCTTGTTTCTTTTTTTAATTGATCAAATAAGTCATCAATGCGAGAACATTATTTGTCTATGATACCGGTTTTATGATACGCTTTGCACACTTTTCTTGCAGTAAAATTCTTTACCTCTTCTTGCTGACGAATCATCTTAATCAAATTCAGCTGCTGACGGTGGATAAGATCATTCTGCTCCGAACAAAGCCTTTTCATTTCACGAATATGCTCTTGAGTTTCATTCAGATTTTTTGTTCATGCAAGCTTTAAATCGTGGACACCAAGGAGCATGTATATCAGGCGAAAACCCAACAAAATTTCCCATTGTTCAACATGCTCATGGAGCTTAAGTGAGCGAACATAAGCACCAACGGATTCCACATCAGCTAAAGTAAGGACAGTGTCTTTACCAAGTGACTCGAGTTTATAACCATCAGGAATAAATTTACTACATTTCCACTCAGGACATAAGGGAATAGAGTTTAAATCCAAGTTTCCAATGTTAGATAAACGACTACCAGAGAATAATTCAAGATACTTTGAGGATGTGGACACCAAGTATCAGATGACATATATGTAAGAGAATGCCCAAAATGATCATTAGACCCAAACAACCCACGAAGATTAAAAAATTTATGGTCGTTGAAAAAAATCAAAACCCTGCATACGAGCAAATATGAACAAAGATATAAAATCAAAATAGACATATTAGGAAAAGTCAAACAAAATATTCACTATGACGATCCATAATAGTGCCATCAGATATTAAAAATAAAAGTTAATATTGTTTCAAATAAAATCACAACTCTAGAATTCAACTAACTTCGGTATGAGAGGGTGGAGTGCTCCGAACAGTGAGGGCATTTTCTCCTTGGTTCGCATCCTGCATAGGGTTCTCTGCTTGCTCATCAGCCTCTGGGATGGGGGTCGGTGTAGCATCGGGAGAAACGAAAGGAAAACCTTCACAGTAATCGATCAGGCAACTTTTAAACTCTGAGATGGAGGGTAAGGAAGGAAGACTCGCAGGATGTGATAGTAAGACATAGGGATTCCCACCATCGGAAATTTTTTCAATAAAACCATCATTGAGCATAGCCTTCTTCTTTTCCAACGCCGCAGTACATTTAGCCAAAGAGGGCAAGCTCTTCGCCATCGTAGTCGGGTCAACTCACAAAAATCTTTCACAACCTCGCAATAACCAACAGTACGAGCAGAGCTGGAAACATCCTCAGATAACTTAAAGAAGGAGTTTGTATTGCTGAGCCGATCCACCAGAACTTGGGGAAACTAAGGGGAAACGGGTCCATTTGTACGCATTTCCTTCAGCTCAGAGTGAAGCTTGGTGATTTCTTTGTCAGCAATCTTTGCATGCTCCTCACCAGTGTTCGCACACTTCACATGCGGCTTTAAGGGAAGTCTCTAGAGTTGCACATCTCTTCTGCTTAGTCTTGTACTTCTCTAAGAGCGACTCATACGCAGGGGAGAACATTGAAAATCGCTCACTCTCGAGTTGAAGACTCTCACCAACCTTACAGAGTAAAAACCCTTATAAACGAGATAACCAATCATCTAAATACAGAGTACCAAAGTATAGAAAAAGTTACTAACATCCCAACAAACTTACCACGACCAAAGTATCAGAAAGTGAGTGTTTGGAAAAAGTATCAGGTATTGTCCCCTCCACCAGCAGGTTATCATTTTGCACCAGGGTCGTAGATCGAAGCTGGTTGCCACGACCCTTTTTTTACCGAAAGTGGAAAATGAGTTGAGGATCCATCAGTCCTCTCCCATTTCTTCTTCATCTCCTTCGACACACCAGTGGTGCGATCACCACCATTCTCTCCACCCTTAGTTTTCTTGCCCTTAGCAAGTGCATTTCCTGCGCTGGTTTTGTTGACACATTTTTGGAGGATGTCATTTGCAGTAGTACCATTAGGCTTGACAAGCGTTTCAGCCACCTCCTCATTATCGCCATCAAAAAATGATATGTCAATAGCACCTCAAGCTAGGTCTATGTCTAAAAAGAAGAAAATATCACAGATCAGTCAAATGCACAAAATATGTAAATAATTGTCAAAAATAAGAGAGAAAACATATCCAACATGGCAAAAAAATAACAAACAAAATGCCTTCAGCATCAGAATCTGCATGGCGGATATGTTGTGTATGAGCGCAGAGTGTTACCACGATCTCAGAGTCAGCAGTAAAGAGAACCCCCCACTAGGAAGCTTAGACTTGGGAACATTGTAGTTCCAAGACGGAATGATCACTTCGAGTTTTTAGTTCATTTTTAAATAAAAAAAATTTCTATGCCAAGGACCAACATTTATGGGAAAACCACTCACAAGCTCAACACCAGGGATAACATGATAGAAGGTAAACTCATCTATCGTAATTTTTACTTTGCAAAGATGGTTAAAGTTACGGAATAAGTCAAGGGGGAAGGAATGTCAGCATTTTCACACAAATGGTGAAATCCCATTGTAATAGCAATGCCCTTAGGATGAAACAGAGATAACGCAATTTTGTACGCAGACAGAAGCTCAACAACAGGTTAAGGAAAGGGAAAATAAAGACCAAAGTTCAAATAGACCAAAGAAATAACAAGGAGGTGTGCGAGCACACTCAGACTTCGTAGGAGCCCGAAGGTCAAACGAAGATAGAAGAGGAAAATATTTCTTAAAATCTTCCAAGAATGAGCCAGACAATACACTGCTAATAACGAAGGACCTAGTGACATGACTGGAATCCTCATCGGAGTGAACATCTTCTGTGGGACTCGATATAGTTTGGGGAAGACATTCAGACAAATAGGTATCCTAGAAGGTGAATAAAAGCCTTAATCAGAGTTACAAAGGTTGAATATAAGTTTTTCAGAGCAGAGGTTAAGGAAAACAAAAGAGGATATGCCGGAGAAGATGATCGGAAATATGTAATTCACAGTGTAAACGGTAAATCACAAGAAATTGAAGAAGGGATACTTTATAAATCTAGCACATGCAACAAAGAAATGAGAAGTAAAGATGAAACAAACTTACTTTTATGGAGGAAGAAGAATAGTAATTCGCAGAAGAATTAGAAAGAACATGAGAAGATGAGAGTTTTCAGCGACTGGGGAGATGAAATAAAGGAAATTAATTTTGATATTTAAGCAACAACAGATAAGTGGCAAAAACGAGGAGATCAATCAGTTCAAAAGCATAATGATGAGATTCAGACACAAAAAGTAGGTTACCTTTTGCGGATATCGAAACGACGGCGGAATTTGAGTAGACAACACACTGAATGATGATGAAATTAAAATTGATTTAAATTCCCCATTTAAGAGATGGAGCGATAACAAAATTCAGGAAAAATCGGAACAATACAGCAAAGAATAAGGATGGAATCTAGGTCATTGGAAACAAAATCTAAGCAGATAAGCTTATGACAACAACGATTCTGATGGAGAAGATTCAAAATTCTAAATTTAAACCCAAGAATATTCACAAAGCCAAAAGTATAGCCAAGAAACCAACAACACTTCGCAATGACAAGAGGAGAAATATTAATGACGAACAGGTTGTTAGAATACAACAACAGTTCGCATTTATTCCACATGTAATGCCATTGTTTCGTGTCTTTTAATCTTCATGGCTAACGGGAGGGGGGGGGGGGCTGTTGTGGTGTATACCTAGCCCATGAACCCCATAAGATTAGACTTCAAGCCTAACCCATAACTGGGCTCTACAATAGACCACAAACCAAACTGGAAAAAATGGAAGCAGGTTAGGATGAATTAGACCATGAACCGAGAAAGGTGGAAGTCACGATCGAGCTTCAGGCACGAACTGCCTTTATCAGAATCACGATCAAACCCACGCTGACAAATCCTAATAAAGCGGAACCACGATTGTAACACGCTATAAAAGGAAGAAAAAGGACACTAGTCCAGGTAAGTGCAACTGAACTAAGAATTCTTGATTCTAAAGAGATAAGCTACTGACTAGTGCATCAGAGTCTTTTCCCCAAAACCACTTTCGTGATCTCTTTTGTAGGAACATCACAGTGAACAAAGGTTGCTTGGACAAATTGGGAATACCACCACAATAATTATTCCCTGCCACATAAATTTACATATAAGAGCGACCTAAAAACATATGTGTCACTTTAATTATTTTAATTTGTTGGGACGGAGGTGGTGTAAATTATAAAGCTTCGTGCAAAATTTTCTAAACGTTCAAAGCTTTGAACATGTATAATTTCTGCAATTTTCATATTTCATATTATTGGTAGAATGTAGTGCTCCCTTGTACCCACTTCAAATTGCCCACTTAATATCTGATACTATTCTCTATTAAACTTTTACTATATATTTATATACGTATGTATATATTTATATATATATATATATATATGAGTAATAATATTATCGCATGTGATATTGTTGGATTCGTCATTATAAGTAGTTTCTCAAAAATAACTTTTTGTAAACCTTTATTATACATAGTTAAACATAAATATTAACAATCAAATATATTTCTTAAACTCCACAAAAAAATTATATGCAACTTAAGGTGGGACAAAGAGAGCTGCCTATACTTCCCCTCAGATCGCATTTGGAGGAATGTTGATTTGAGGTTCATCAAGCCCCCGTATAAAGTTTCACCTGTGATTCAAGTTCCTGAAAGGAATATGTATGGTTATCGAATTTTCTTTTCATGAATATAAGAAAATTTATGAATAAAGGATTGTGTTTGCATTATCATTCGTCAACAAAATTATTGCAAGATGGACTTTCTACCACCTTTATATTAACAGTCTATCTGTCCAAAAAAGTTGCATCACCCCATTATATATTCGCAATTACCGAAAGAAAAGAAATCCTAGTGAGCTCCCTTTGTCTATTCGTTTTCAAGCACATTTATTGAAGTCAATAATGATTTTGAGACCTAACCCTAGCGTCAACTAAAAAGATCGTTTGTTGTGACATTGAAAATTTAGAATCCACCTAATTCATTGAAACTTTTCATTTCATTTTGAAGATAAATAAATTATTAAATGCGTTGAAAATACGTCCACTAACGATCATAAGATAATTAAATTATACATCAATCATATTAATTATCCTATTATCGATAAAGAATATAATAAAAACATCACTTTAGGAATATCAGTTAGCTACCAACGAAAGTCATAAATCGCATAAGAAGGGAAACACGCACCAAACATCAATTCATCATGTTAATGCAAAAAACACCCACGGGTGTACCCCATTGGTTGGGACATGGGTGGGTAAGCCAATAATCCCAGGTTCGATCCTCGGCAGCGGCAGTGTGGGGAGTTCTTGCTTTGCAAGGCTCCCTTGTGCGCACCGAGGCAATGCCAAGCCCATGGATCCTGGTGCTGGGCTACCGTGATTTACCTCTCATACGATGGCCTGGGTGTGGGCTGGTATGGGCCGCTGAGGGCGAGCGGATTGATCGCCTTTAGCCAATCATGTTAATGCAAAATCACCAACACCACGAACAGATTAATCTGTGCTGTCAAAAAATAAACACCTTGAAAATAAATGCATTTAAATTACTATAATCATGAACACAAGGCAAAGACAGATTCGCGAACACACTATTTGTATAATAGATTGAGAATAATACAATCATATGAGCAAACTAAATCGAAAAATAATTGTGAACACATATTTTAATCAATCAAATCAAAACACACAATTAATGTACTGTATGGATATTATTTCTACACATATTCTAGATGAGAGTTTTGTTTGACTGCCTAATTGTTGACATGGTCATTTATAATTAATACATCTAATAAGGTGACATGGTCTTTCCTGCTCTCATGTAATAGGTTCAAAGTGTTACGATAACATCTACAGTAACACTTTTACAAGTATTATCTTAGGTGTATTACATTAGATCACTAGTACAAACTAAGGCTAATGTAAAATTTTATAAGCTATTGTAACATTTTAAATAAGTGTTGCAAGGAAAGTATTACGATAGCTCCAATTTGTAGTAGTGGATCTAACGTAACACTTTTTAAAATTTAGGTAACACCATTTAATTTTTATGTAACACTTTTCAAAAGTTTAAGTAACGTTTTATAAGCTATTGTAACATTTTTAATAAGTGCTGGGAGGAAAGTGTTACGATAACTTTAATTTGTAATAGTATGATGGCCATTTCACAGAAGTACCAATACTGGAACATTTTAGTAAAAATGGGCACGAATTTTGAATAAAAAGATTTGAATACTTATTACTTCCTCTGTTTCATTGGATATGTCACTTTTTCTTTTTGGGTTGTTTTTGTGAATTTGACACACTTTTCTTTTTTGGTAAGATTCTTTAAAAAAAAAAAAAATTTACCATCAAAGGTGGATGGGGTTATTTAAGGATCCCCAAACCTTAGAGATAAGTTAGCAAAATTACATGAATTGTTCAAGATATACTTAAACTTTAGCGAGCAAAAGAGATATACGAGTGATTTTGTACAGCTTTCTGTAATCCTATTAAATGGTAATATTTCCTCTAAAACTATCTCCACCCCCTGTATGAATAGTTTTGAGGCCGTATTATTTAGTAAGGTGCTACATATGCAAAAAGTAATGCTTGAGTTCCCCAGTGAAGAGAGCTTCTTTTCTTTTCTTTTCTTTTTGCCTTTGATCGTTCTCGGTCCTTCTTCTTTGTTTATGTTCCAATCCAGCCGAGTGTGTAAGGGGGATAAGCATCCCTTTGACCTGATCCAAATGACTGCCTTTAATCCTTGATTTCCACTACTCCTGGATCCAATGCGTCTGGCTCCTTATTTGCCATGTTTCAAGACCTGCAAAATGAGAACAACGAGTACTGAGTATTCTGCGACTCAAATACGTATAACTGGAGTTCCACATTGATCTAAACAGAGGAGTCCAATTGCTCTGTGGTCCAGAATATCATATGAGAGTTGCTAATCTATGTTAAGGATCAGCGCAAGTTTGGACAGATGATCAGCAATCAAATTGGCTTGTCTAAGAGCATGTGACAGAGTAATCGATTCAGTTTGCGTCGAGATGGAGTAAGTGTGGTTATATAAACTCCATGGCCCTTTCTTTGGTTCTCTAATGTATTCCAATGTATTCCAATGCCATTTCACAATCTGATTCTAAGATGAACGATTGGATTCCTAGACTTTTAGCAAATTTCGAGCCATAGAATATGACTAGTAGTTTCCCATGAAGACTTGATGATGCTCTAGTAGTTCTAATGTGTACATTGATAAAGAGAACATTTTCATCCCTCATAATGATACCCGGACCAACCAACTTATGTGTGTTAGACCAGGAAGCATCCACATTCATTTTGTAGCCAGATAGGGGTTTCGACCATCTAACTATCTCAATTTTAGGTTTAGGTGGTGGTTTGGGTTTAAGGATTAAACCTAGGGTGAACCAGTGTAGATCACCTAGATTAGAGCTATGTGATGGTTTGTTATGGAAAGAAATGAAAATGTCTTATTTGATTGACTAAATTAGGAGGTTGATATGAGGATTCAGTTTATCAAACAGGAATTTATTCATTTCTTTCCATAAATACCAACATATATACGATGGAATCATTTTAATCAGATCTGAATGTGTCTTAGTAAAGCCATTAGATGTCTAGAAAAAGGAGAGTCTGTCCCATATAGAAGGAAACAAGGGGCATGTAAGATTCAGTAAATTCTGAAAGTGAGTCCAAACTTGTACAACCAAAGTGTACTCATTAAAATAATGGGAGATAAGATAGAGTCATAGTTCAAAAACCAAGGGCATTTAGATGCTAGGATTATATTGGAAATAATGATTATATCATCAAAAGGCAGGATTGCATTAGCAAGTTTGCACTTGAAGACATAGATCTTATTTGGGATTTTGGGATGCCAAACCTATTTGAGTGATCTCAGACTTGCTCTATTTTCATCAACTACCTGATAGGCTGATTTTAGAGTAAAATTTCCTTTCTCCGAAGGAGTCCAGATCAGCATATCCTCCCTTAGTTATTCCATCCCTGCCATCTGTAGACAATGAAGAATGTTAGAAGGTAGCAAATTCAATTATGGAAACATGTTATCTCTTTGTTCAATGAAGTATGCTATGGATAAAGATGTATCTACAGTGATTCCATGTTCATAGCAAAGATCTTGCATGGTTCCAAATCCTGTCCAATTAGAAGTGAAAGCATTAGCCTTGCTCAATCCATGTATGACTCTAGAATTCTTTTCAGCTATGTGATTGACCAACATAATCCTTTTCCAGTTAGCTGAACTTCTTTTGGATTGCGGGATAGACCAGAGAAATTGCGACCAAAGTGTGTTACTCGATTGACATTTCCACCAAAATTTTAGAGAGTAGGATGTGATAGTTTTTTTAATGTCTCTGAGTTAGAGCAACAAAATTTTCCCAACTTTTCCATTCTTTCCTCATGATTCCTTTTCATCCTAGAAAAACTTGTTAAGTTTTTAAATTAAAATTTTCATCCTGATCAGGTGGTTTAAAGACTGCCCAAAGGTGTTGTGGAATGATATCATCACTGCTTGGATCAGAATCATCTTTCCTGCCATACTAATCCATCTATTTTTCCAGTTTTTCAATTTTTTATCATAAAGCTCAAAGAGTGGTCTGAAATGAGAGGTCTTCACTATGCCTATGAAAATAAGACATCCAAGATAACTGAAAGGAAGATTACCCGGTACCATTCCTAGCTTTGATCTGAGCAAATGGATATGTTAAGGTTTGGCCTTAGAGCTAATATAGAAGTTACTCTTCTCATAATTTATTTTTTGACCTGATGTGTTTTCAAAAACAGAGAGAAAAGCTTTAAGTCTAATCACAGAATTTTTGTTAACTTGTAAGAAAATGACAGTATCATCTGCATATGTTAGGTGTGAAACAGGGTTGGCTCCATTAGGCAGTTTAAAATGAGTTAGTTTTCCATTAGCAAAGTTGAATTTGAGGCATCTTGTAAAAGCCACAGAAAAAATGTTGAATAAACAAGGAGATAGTGGATCTCCTTACTTGATTCCTCTAGTTGCTTGGAAAAAACCTGCTGGTCTGCCATTTATAAAAATGGAGAAGTATACAGGTGATAGGTTATTTAGAATGATCTTGATGAGATCAGAATGAAATCCAAATTTTAACAAGATAGAGGTAAGGAAGCTTCAGCTAACTCTGTCAAAGGCTTTGGCCAGGTCCAGTTTAATTATACAATTAGGGTGTTTGCTTTGTGTTAAGAAATCTGACCATTTCCTGAAGGTAAATTAGGTGGATTCTTTTAAGTGATGAATCACAGTTTGTGTTAAGATACACGGCTCCTTCTAGTAAATTAAAACCAAGGATGCCACGTAGGATCCATCATACACAAGTTTCTTGGAGCCAAGGCTGCTTCTACTAGCTCTGCTATACCTCTCTGCACTGATTGAAGAGGATCTACCCCGTTCTCCTCCTCTTCAGTGATGTACTGTGGAGCTATTCCATTTATCCGACTGATTACATTCTCAACATTTGTTGTGATTCTCAGTTTCAAGTCAGCCGGCCTACGACCATTGGTCCCATTGGCATCACTGCAGGTTTTCTTCCGACCACGAGTACTTTTTTCTTTCTAAACTCAATTTCATCCACTCATTTCATTCACCTAAATCCAAACACCTAAAACTGTGTCACATCCAATGAAACACAGGTAGTATACGACTTCATGATAACGTGGATATCAAAATGCAGTTTTCTCTTTTAAAATGTACAATCTCAACCCTTACCTTTATAATATCCCACGACAAAATATTGAAAAGGAGCCACCATGAGAATATATTCATGGGACAAAATGTATTTTATCTTATTTATTTTTTCGTTCAGCATAAGTATGATTTCAACTAAAAATTTAAAATATATGTCCACTTACAATTTTGTAGCATGTTGAACTTTGAATCCCATGGCATGTAAGAAATTGTGAATCCAAAACTGATGCACCGTATCAATAATTTAAAGGTCAAATTCAAAGCTGACTTTTACCAGAAGGCTTCATGATCCCAAAATAAAATGACCTACAGAAACAAAAAAGATTTACAAAAAAAGAGGCTAGTCTCTGTATTTTGGCTGCTGACCCATTATACACTGAGGCAAACTGTGGTTTATAAGTCGAAGCACTCCCACTTAAGTCCCACCGAAATGTTTGTTGTTGGAAAAAACATGGCATGATGAGCAGAGACATTCTGCAGAACAAGCTTTAAAAGTAACAAACGGCTGCTCGAGATATCCAGAGGCCATTAGTTTGCGGTTTAGTTTGGGAAGTCGTTTTTTCATGGGGTATAGAACAGCTGTTTTGATTTTAATTTAAATATTATACTTTTTAACAGGGCTGGTCCAATATATTTTCGGGTCCGTGTGAAATCCCACCCACATATTGAAGAATATTTATGGGGGATTGTAACATACTCAGATTCAACGCTTGGAGCTCACTTAAAATTTATTTTATTTTTATTAAAATATTAAAAAGAAAAGGGATGGACATAAATCAAGACACTAAAAAATATTACTTTATTTGAATCATGTAACATGATATTCTAAATTAGTAATGTCTTCATCTCAGCAATTCACACTCAACGCGATAACGATCAACTGATAACGGTCACTTTTATTGGCGAATTTTTGCCGGAAATTTCTTCCCATGGCGGAACCTCCACCGCCGGGGGGTTCTAAAACCTTTCTATCTGCTCTCACCTCTCGTTCAGCTCCCCTCTGCTCACTTCCTAATAACCCAAATCTTAATCCGAAAAGGGAATACCTGGGTGATATGGCTTGTCTATACACTGAAGAACATGTCCAGTTACTGTCCTCTTATTACTCAAACGCACTGATTGGCAAGTTTACTAGAGGTCGCCCAATTATGGAGCAACTGGAACTGGCTTTTAGGACTGTGGGTTTTCAAGGGCGATATCAATTAGGTTCGATTGATTACAAGCATGTGCTGATACGTTTCGAGAAGATGGATGATTTTCAGCGGTGCTGGATAAAAGGGATGTGGCTCCTCAATGGTCGTCTGATGAAGGTTTTTCGGTGGACTCCAGACTTTTCTCCCAACACTGAATCCTCCATTGTTCCACTCTGGCTAACTGTTCGTGACATTCCTATTTTTTTCTATAACATGGGTACAATTGAGGATGTTGGTAACACAATTGGATCATATATTAAAATGGATGCAACCACTGAAGGAATTACCCGACCTTCAACCATCAAAATTTGTGTCGAATTTTATCTCCTAAAACCTTTGAAACCTATTATCAGACTTGGTACTGAAAGGAACCATGTTAAATGTAAGGTGGAAGATGAAAATGTTCCATCCTACTGCAGCCATTGTTCTAGGATTGGCCACTCTGATAAATATTGTAATTTTAACCCCAGTGTGCAGCTAACCAGAAATCCTCCTGTTAGACACCAAGACCCCCCTATCTCCTCTCCTAAATGGAAACCTACTGGTAGCAAGCTACCTCATCCCCCATCCATTTTTGATGAAATGGAGAATGACAAAATTTCACTACTGGCTGCTGATCTGCCATAAGTGAATGTGACCACCAACCCCATATCCAACCCTACACTTTATACACTTGTTACACCTCCTGAAATGGTCTCTGTCACTGCTACAACTCTGAATGCAGGCCTCTCTGATGATGTGCCTATGGTAGCCACTGTTGCGAAGGAGTTTGTTATTGTTTCTGATGACAATGTTTCTGATAAGGTGTCTGGGAAGGTTTAAGAGGATGCTCTGATTAATTATGACAATGCAGTTTCTACTGTGGTTTCTGAGCCTAGACTCCCAATGATCTCAACCCCTGTCATTTCCTCTAAAAGTACTGATGAAGACCATGATATGGATGCTCAAACTATACAGAAAGAGGGTACTCCCTCTCAAGTAACAGAGGTTTCACTTATGGGTTTTTCTGAGCCTGTGAGAAGAAGGGAACCAAGATATGCTGTTGACGATATTCAGGTTCCCAGCAGTGAGATTTACCCCCCTTACAGTCCTTTTGTTACTGCTCAGAAACTCTTCCACTCTCAGCAGAGGTCCTCATACAATAGATTCCAGCCACTTTATGACACAAGTGAGAACATGGAGACTAAAGATGACCCACAGGAAACTCCTACCATTTCTGAGATACCAGTAGGTATTACAGTACCCCCTTTACAAAAGAATGACCAGGTCACTCAGGTCACACAGGTAAGTTTTCCCGGACCTCCTGCTAAAATACCTGCTCAAAAGAAAAAAAACCCCAGCCTGATACCTTTTTAACTCAATTAAATAGGATTATGACTAGGTCAAAAAGCTGCTCCAATGTTTCTGATGATTAGTACAACCATGAAACTTAAATTTTTGGTGTGGAATATTAGAGGCATGGACTCTTCTATGAGGAGGCTATCCACTTTAATAAATACACACAGATTTGATCTTCTCTGTTTAATTGAGCATATGCATGATGATTTGCAATGTGATTTGTATAGGTCTTTATTACGCTTTGACAAATGTATGCATGTGAACACTGGTCAGATTTGGTTATTCTGGAATAATGTTTTAACTTTATCTTCTATCACTGACAATCAATAGTTTCTTTCAGTCCTTATTCATAGCCAAAAAATGAATATTGCAATGGAGGCAATTTTCATTTATGGGTTGAGAACTAGGAAAGGAAGGCAGAATTTGTGGTCTGATCTTAAATCTAGAACTAGTAATGCTACAGTCTACATAGGTGATTTCAGCGCTATAACCTCTGTAAATGAATATAAAGGTCCTTGTACTCCTAAATTAGGTAGTATTAAGGATTTTAATGAGTTTATTGAAGTTATGGAATTGGAAGAAATTAACACAGTTGGCAATTCTTTTACATGGAGCAATAACAGGTTAAAAAGGCCTACCATCCAGAGGCTAGATAGAGGTCTATGTTCTGTTGAGTGGAGCTCTAGGTTTCCTTCCTCCTCCATTCAAGTGCTTAATAGAATCACTTCTGATCATAACCCTCTATTTCTAACAGTAGGTAGCTCTGTACAATCCATCCCTAGGTCTTTCAGATTTCTCAATGCATGGTATAAAAGGCATGATTTTAATGATTTTGTTAGACAAAATTGGAGTCCCCCTATCTCAGAGCCAGGGATGCTAGGTTTTTTCCTTAAAATGATCAGGCTTAAAAAAGCTCTAAAAATTTGGAATAAAGATCATTTTGGAAATGTACATGACAATGTACAAAAGGCTGAGGAAGAAGTATGTGTTCAGGAGGTACAATATGATTTGAACAGCTCCCCTACTGAGCTTCTTAAGCTAAAAAAAACCAAAGCAGACCTTCTTAGAGCTATTAAAGAGCAAAATAGTTTCTGGAAACAGAAGTAAAAAATAAAATGGTTAAAAGAAGGGGATGAAAACACTCTTTTTTTCCCATAATTCTGTCAAGGAAAGGAGAGGCAGATTGAACATTACTAAAATCAAAAGTAGTGATGGTAGATGGCTAGATGAACCGGTTGATATTGAAAATGAGGCCATTCACTATTATGAATATTTGTTAACTAAAGAAGATCAGGGGCCCGGTCTTTTCCAATCTCATTTTCTCAGCCAGATTCCCAGTCTTATTGATGAAAATAGTAATGCTAGTCTCATCAGATTAGCATCTTTACAAGAACTTAGGAGTGTAGTTTTTAATCTTAATAAGAACAGTAGTCCGGGTCCAGATGGATTCACTTCAAAATTTTTCATAAAATCCTGGGACATCATTGCTACTGACCTTCTTTCTGCTGTAAATAATTTTCTTTCTGGTCATGATATTCCCAGAGGTGTTGTAAGTACCTGGATCACTATTATTCCTAAAAAGGATATACCTATCTCTTTTTATGATTTTAGACCTATAAGTCTTTCCAATGTTTTGAATAAGATTTGCTCTAAATTATTAATGGAAAGACTTAAACCCCTGATGTCTAAAATCATCTCTCCCCATCAGATTGCTTTTATGAAAGATAGGGACATCTCTGACAATGTCATCTACCTACAAGAAATGGTGAGATTTTTAGATAGGAAGACTAGGGATCATAACTGTATAGTTAAATTAGATCTTAGGAAGGCTTTTGATAGGGTGAAAAATCTGTCCCAAGCATGGTTTTCAGTATTATTAAATGGAAAATCGGTAGGTTTCTTTCAGCCATCAAGAGGTATTAAATAAGGTGACCCCCTATCTCATTTTCTCTTTAATATTTTCACTGAAGCTTTTACAAGAAGTCTTGCCTTTATCTTTGAAACTGGTAAGCTTCAGTATTATGATCTCCCTTCTAATGCTCTCAAAATTTCCCATCTTAGCTATGCTGATGACACTGTGGTATTCCTTAAAACCAGCACCAATACTCTTGTTATATTTAAGGCCTTTTTGGTGACATTTGAGGAAACCACTAGACAGAAAATCAATTTTTAAAAAAGTGAGGTTTTTATTAGCAAGCATGCTTCCTTTTCCCACATCTCTCACATCAAAAGAATTTTAGGCATGAAATCGGGCTGTTTTCCTTTCAAATATATTGGTGTTCCTATCTTTAAAGGTGATGTGAAAAACTTTTATTTTCAACCATTAATTGAGCAACTTGATAAAAGACTCAATAATTGGAAAAATAAATGGCTTTCTACTGGAGGTAAGATCACTCTTACTCAATCTTGCATTTATTCATTGCCTCAGCACATTTGGTCTGTCCTCAAACCTCCAAAACAAATCATTAAAAAAATTGAAAGGAGGTTGAGTATTTTTTTCTGGGGTCAGCCTGAGTTCAGGCCTAAAAAGTCCTGGAAAAAGTGGGATGCTTTATGTTTCCCACTTGACCAGAATGGATTAGGTTTTAGGTCGATTCATACCATCATTAATACATGTTCTGTAAAACTATGATGGAAGTTTCAAACTGCAAAGGCCTTATGGACTCATTTTATAGCATCCCTGCCTAGGTCTTTTCAATGCTCCCAAACCCGGAAGAGAATTTTTTTGGTTAACTCCTGGTCTGAATCTCATACCAGAGTTATTCATGGTGCTGGTAGCTGTAATTTCTGGACCTCAAATTGGTTAGATAAAGGCCCTATCATAGATCATTGTAACCCTGACTTTACTTTCATTCTTGAGGATTGTACAGTAGCCTCTTTCTTTCACAACAGGGGCAATTTCTTACCCCACCTGATACCTATTCTTAATCCTGACATTGTTAGTCTTTTGCAGGATTTCAGTCTATCTCCTCACATAGAAGATAGACTTATTTAGAAGCCTGGCATTCACGGATCTTTCTCTTTCAAATCTACCTACAGATTGCTCAGGGAACAAAGAGGTAGTATCTCCTCAATTAATCATATTTGGAATCCAAGACATGAGAAGAAGGTTTCAGTTTTTATGTGGCGAATGATTAACTCCCTCCTGCCTTTTGATAATATTCTGAAATCTATGAAATTCAATCTTCCTTCCAAATGCTGCATGTGTGAAAATGAGGATTCTCTAAATCATTTTTTTAATTCTTGCATCTTTGCTGTGAAAGTGTGGAAGGTCATACATAATTTTATGGGTATTGCTGACAGATTTTCCCCCTCACTTTGGGAAAGATTATCTTTCAACTTTACTTTCTCTGGCCTGTCTAGTTTCCATAACTTGCTCTTGCGTTTGACTCCATCAATCACATGTTGGTTTCTCTGGAAAGTGAGGAATAGATGGCTGTATGATAATGTTAAACCTCACACCTCATCAGTTCTCAAACAGATTAAGGAATATCTCTTCTATCTCTTCTCGGCAAAGCCTTTTTTAATTTCAAATTAGATTGATGCTGACATTGCAGACCACAGTTTTCTCCCCACTGCAAAAAAACCACCCAAACCCAGTTTTGTCAAAGTTGTTTGGTCTAAACCCTGTTCTGGTATAAAACTAAATGTTGATGCCTCTTGGTGTAAATTATCTCAGAGGGCAGGGATTAGTTTGGTGGTGAGGAATAACATGGGTGCTTTCATTTCAGCTCAAGGTTCTTATATTCATGCCAACTCTCCTTTAGAAGCTGAGATGAAAGCTATCAAATTAGGACTCCTAGTTGCTTGTTTTTACTCTGATCCTATTATTATAGAATCTGACTGTCTTAATGCTATCTCTCATGTCTTGAATCCTATAACAGCACACTGGAAACTTTTTCAGCTAGCTGATGAGATACATCAAATGCTAAAAACATGCTCTTTAGTTCATATCTATAGAGAAGCAAATAAGACAGCTGATGCACTTGCTAAGTCTATTTTGTCATCAAAATCATCAAGAACTTTTTCTTTTAAGTCTCTTCCCATACCCGTTCAGGGTATAATTAGACTAGATCAAATGATGACTCCTTCATTGAGAATAATTTAGAATGGAAGCTATTGATTCTACTCGTTTTTACAGGTGCTCATTCTATACTCAAGTTTTTCCATCAGTACCAGATTACAACCTCCTTTCTCAATGGTGAACTCTAAAGAATGGTTTTCTGCTTAGGAAGGTTTCTCCTGTTTTCAGCCTTCATCAATTTCTGAGACCTCTTTCTCTATGGACACTGCCTATGGCTAACTCAGAAGAGGGAGTGAAGTTTCCAGCTGCTGTACTATTTCTCCTTTCTGAATACAAGTCTATCCTTATTTTATCTCATTCTTTTGACTAA
Source organism: Rubia yunnanensis (assembly GCA_037428765.1). NCBI lineage: Eukaryota > Viridiplantae > Streptophyta > Magnoliopsida > Gentianales > Rubiaceae > Rubia > Rubia yunnanensis. Next base: position 95,727,323 of record CM075065.1, read on the forward strand.
GTTGTGCTTCATTTTTACGATCACTAAATTGTCCGAAGGTACAGAGCTATAATTTGTGATCATGGCAAGCTCTTGTATATGCTTAACTCTTCTTACCAAGACTACTTTTGTTTCATCTTACTAACATAGGTTAGTCCCATTTATTTTGGAACCAACTACGGTTTGGTTTGGGAGTTTTTTAGCTCTCATATGTATTCATAGGATCCTAACTTTGGCCGATGACTACTTGTATTCTTCTGTTTTCTGTTTTACTTTTTAAAGGCTTAGGGAAGCCAAATAAAATTTCCTCCATCTTCTGATGGTTTCATTTAAATTTTTTTAAAAAAAATTAGTAATGTCTTTAATCTTTAATTAACTGATGTGAAAATACAAATTTTTAATTTATTTACACCAAGTATATTCATAACTTTACTTTGAGTAATAGATAAACTTTATTGTTTAGATCGTTTATCTTGATTTTACTACTATTCAATTTTTGATGTTCCATTTTAGAAAAAGAAAATTGACTTGCCATTTTGTTTTCAGTGTGCAAAAGAAATAATGTCACGTAGAAATGATATAGAAACTATGTAAATTTAAATAAATTCTCTCTTGATCAATTAATAAGTGGTGATCGTTACAAGTTAAAAGCAAGAAGAAAAAACTCACATTTTTCTTCAAATTTGAAAATATAAGAGAAAAAGGAAGATTAAAACAAACAAATTTATAACTTAAAGAATGTTTAGTAATGACATGAGCCAAAGAGTAGTTTAGTATTTTGATATGTTGGGCCAAAAGGTAATTCGGATTTTAAAATAGTCTAGATTTAAATTAAATGCCCAAATTTATCAAAATTAAAGCAAAATTTAAAATATAGTATATAAGAAAACTAAATTATTATTTTGGACCCTTAAAGAATTTGAACCCTGTGCAGGAGCACATACCACACTGAGCTCGGGTCGACTATGCTTTTTATTATAAATATCTTCTATTTAAACTCAAAATTTGAAGTAGTTTTGATGGTGAGCGTCGTTTTACTCGCCCAAATATTCTGCAAACTCAGAAAAAATCAAATCAGTATATCGGTAAGCAAAATCGATTCCACAAGGAGTAAAGTAATAATTAAAATTTTACCAACTAATTATTGAAACCTTGTTGGTGTAGCCACACTAGTGGATGAAGGGCCGTTAAAGGCGGTTATATCAAACCAGAGAAGGCATTTTAGAACCGCCTTCTCTGGCTCCAGTTCAAATGACTGCCTTTAATAGGGCCCGAAAAGGGTTCCAAGTTTGGAACCTATTTCTAACCTTCCAAAAAAATAGTTGTTGGAAACATAGGTTTCCAGCATCGATGTGAGACATATCTGGAGCAACAACGATGAATTAATCAATCAAATTCCAGCAACAACCCCAATCTTACGACAGCGGGAAATATACGCAACACACAATAATACAAAAAACATCAAACCCTAACCAAAAGCCATATACAAACCCTAATCTTATAACAACACCAGAGGCGGGAGGCAGGATCACCGACGGTGGAGGCAGGGCTAGAGTGATCGGTGGAGGTGGGGGCTCGAGCCAACGGAGGTGAGAGTGAAGCGATCGGCGGAGGCTGGAACCGGCGGAGGTAAGACTAAAGCAATTGGCAAAGGATGGAGTGAGGTGGAGGCTGGGCTGGAGCGAGCGGAGAAGGAAGGTAAGCGACGGAGTGGTGAAGCGGCGGTAAAGGGTGAGGCAATGTGGGGTGGGGGAGAAGCGATGGTGTGGTGGAGGAGAAGTAAGAGGCGTGACTGAGGAAGTGATAAAGACGGTGTGGTGTGGCGGTAAAGAAGTTAGTGAGGAAACGAGAGTGAAGGAAATCTGGGCTTTAGGGTAAGCACAAGTTAAGGAAATACGACTAAGTATGGTAACTAGGCAAAAACTGAGCCCATTAAAGGCAAAAAAGTGACTTGGGAAAGAAATTCCGAACTCGAAAGTGCTTTCGGCCCTCTAGAAAAAAAGCGATTATAAAAGTGGAATCGCCTTTAATTAATTGGAGCCGCCTTTTAAATTGCTAGGGAGGGACTTCCTAACTTGGAACCCCTTTCGGACCTCAATTAAAGGCAGTTTTGCATTTTTTAACCGCCTTTCATCGCCACCTTTAATGAGCTGCTCTCTACTAGTGCCACCACGCCTTAATTTCAAGAATGTTTCTAACAACTAAGAATGCAATCTTAATTACTCTAAAAATGAGAATAATAAATATATGAATGGTATCGGATTAGAACAATTCATATTAGTTAGCATTGATCTTGGGCAAAATGATGAATTAATCCTTACAGATCTATCAGTTATAGGCAGGTGGGTACACTTAACCTCTCCAATTCTTTCTTACCTTGTCGATAATTGACCGATTATAATCATTCAACTGTTTCCCTTACCAAAATGCCACCGGAAAGTATTCGCTGAACCAGGTACACATTTTGATAGCATTGAGAATAAAAAGAAACTGATATAGCACTTACCAAAGTAAAAGAAAATAGCAATGCATACTTAAATATTTTTCCCTATCTTGCTATTACAGTCTTAGTTAGTTAGTTGTTTTTCACAAGAATGTGCTACTCACTAACTCTTTCTAACAACTACGTATTGGTGGAATTAGCTACCAGTATCCTAACAATATTTAAGTTGATCAAGCTTAAACATGCTAAGTATAAATTAGACTAAGATCAATCAAGAACACGTAATAATCAATTATAAAACAATTAGGCATCTTGATTCATTAACTAACACTCGTTATTCTCTGCCAATAAACAAATTAGCTACTCATGATATGCATATATTGCAAAAGAAATAATCTGAAAACATGATGTTGAATTAAAAGTATGAAAAGAATCACTCCTAGAATTTGGGTTCAGTTTGGGCAAACTGGACCCTCTGTGGCAGACCATAATCTGGAAAATAATTAGAAAAACATGTCTGTGAAATTTTGAACTAATTAAAAAGTGCGTAAATACAAGTCTAAACAGATGAGACTCAGCAAAAAATTTCATCCAAATCTAATTCAAATATAATTCATATCCTTATCTAAATACAAGATAAGAATCTTGTTCTAATTCAATTCCTACAAAATTTCCATGCAAAATCTGATCAATATCTGATTCAAATATGATTTTATCTGCTCCAAATAAGATTTTATTTTTATTTCCATACTTCCACACGGCTGCACCATTTATGTGCACAAATGAATGTCTTCTTTCTGCCATATTTGTCATATCACTACTACAAACTAAGCCTAATGTAACACTTTCCTTGCAACACTTATTCAGAATGTTATGATAGCTTATAAAGTGTTATTTAAACTTTTGAAAAGTGTTATCTAAAACTAAAAAGTGTTGCGTTAGATCTAATGTAACATCGCCTAAGGTAATACCTGTAAAAGTGATACTCACATAAAGTAACACTTTCACAAGTATTACCTTAGGCGATGTTACATTAGATCTAACGTAACACTTTTTAAATTTAGGTACTACTTATGCAACACTTTTCAAAGATTTTAGTAACACTTTATAAGTTATTGTAACATTTTTAGTAAGTGTTGCAAGGAAAATGTTCCGATAGCTCTAATTTATAGTAGTCTATTCTCCTCGATTTTTCCAATTTCTCTTAGGCACCAAAACTTGCAACCGGTGACGAATAATACACTTAAAAGTAAAAATTAATTCAATAAAATCACAATAAACTTAAAAAATAAATAACATAATTTACAGGTATCATTCGATCCATTGAATTATTTGAAAGATTGATAAATTTTCGAACCAATATTAATTAATTATCTGGCCTTGAAACAGCTTGTCCCGTATGGATACCTATTTAGATGATAAAATGATCAAGGTAATAACAACAAATAAAGATATCTCGCAAAAGATTAAGAATCCCCGTTAGTCTTTTGGCCATTGGCCATTGATCATACCTTAATAAAAAAATGCACAAAATTAATCATTCACGGATTCCGATTTGTGCCTCCATGGGCCTGCTAAGAGAATGATTTACCGTAATGAATTGTATTATTGATAACTGAATATATAGGGAGTACAATATATGTGTAATAAGGAAAGAATTTTAATCATAACAAATCATAATTTAATCAGTAATCTGATTTATCCTAACACCCCCCCCCCCCTCAAGCGAAGTGTCGGATTCTCAGAGACGCAAAGCTTGGATCTGAAAAACTCAAACAAGGGACGAGGAAGACCCTTGGTGAAGATATCCGTAATCTGTAGAGATGTAGGAACATGAGCAACACGAAGCTTGGCCGAAGAAACAAACTCGCGAACAAAATGATAATCAATGTCAATGTTCTTAGCCTGTTTATGCGCCACCGGATTCTGAGCCAAGAAGATTTCACTGTAGTTGTCACAGAGAAGAAGAGGCGCACCGGAAAGAGGCACATGAAGATCACGAAGCAAATGAGTCATCCAGATGGCCTCAGAAGCAGTGTTGGCCAAAGCACGATACTCCGACTCAGTGCTGAACCTGGACACAGTGGGCTGTTTCTTCGTACTCCAAGAAACCAAGTTACCGCCTAAGAAGACAGCACAACCATAAGTAGAACGACGAGTGTCCAAACACCTGGGCCAATCTGCATCATAATAACCGAGCACCTCCGGAGAAGAAGCTGCACGAAAATTGAGACCAAAATGTAGGGGCCCCCCGATTATAGCGGAGAACCGAGTGACAGCCAAAAAATGATCCTCCCGAGGGTCCTGAAGATACTGACTAACAAAATTAACTGTAAATGCTAAGTCCGGACGAGTGATTGTTAAATACTGGAGAGCACCAACCAAGGAGCGATACAACGATAGATTCTTTAACTGGGAACTTGTACTACTTGAAGCTGAGATTTTGGCAGAAATGGTGTAGAGACTGGCACTGCATCTAACATACCAGCCCGAGAAAGAATGTCCCGACCATACTTTGTCTGTCCCAGAAGAAGTCCCGAGGCAGTGGGCGTGACCTCCAATCTAAGAAAGTAATGTAAGACACCCAAATATTTGATTGAAAACTTCTGATGGGTGGGATCAATGAACTGCCGAATAACAGTGGAATCATTGCCAGTCAAAATGATATCATCAACATAGATCAAAAGATACAACAATGGCGAGCCACGAGACAACACAAATAAAGAAGTATCAGAAGAACTGCAACGAAACCCATGCTGCATAAAATAAGCACTGAAATGCTGAAACCATGCTCGAGGCACTTGCTTTGGACCATAAATGGCCTTCCGTAGACAACAAACATAGTCTGGATGAGTGGGATCCTTATAGCCAACGGGTTGCCCCATAAAAACTGGAGAATCAAGAACGCCGTTAAGAAAGGCATTATTAACGTCCAATTGATGTTGAGACCAAGCACGCATAGTAGCAATAGCAAGAACTGTCCGAACTGTAGACGTTTTAACCATAGGGATGAAAATATGGTCAAAGTCAAAATTGAGAATCTGAGAGAAACCTTGAGCTACCAAACGTGCCTTATAGAGATCAACCGAACCACCATGTTTGTACTTTAGCCGATAAACCCATTTAGACCCAACAATGTTGAGGCCCGAAGGGCATGGAACAAGATCCCAAGTATGCTGACTACGAAGATCGACCATCTCTTCATCCATGGCAGAAACCCAAGAAGGATCTTGGTTGTGGAATGATAATCAGTCGGTTCTTTCTGAGCAAGAAGAGCCGCAAGAAGACCATGAGCATGAATATCTAAATAATCTTGATGCTGAATAACTCCGGTGGAAGAGCGCGTAACCATGCGAGAAGCTGTTGGATGCGGAGAACCCAAGATCTGGGATGTGGCCGAGACGGCAGAGCCATGACCGTCCAGGGTCGTGGTTGAGGAGGGAAGGAGGCCTCTAGTGGCTGTGGCCGTCCGGAGCGTGTGAGCTCATGACTGCTGGGCGCGAGCCATCAGAGATCAGAGCTGGGCACGGGCGTGGGCGAGAGATGACCGGGTTCGAGCGAGAGACCACCGCAGTTGGCCGTGGGCAATAAGTTACCGCGGTTGGATGCGAGACGAGATAACGGACACATGTCAGCTTGTGGGGGAGCTGGCTGAGACGGCTCATCATCAGGAAACCGAAATTGAGGTGAGAATAGAGACAAGGCGGGTGACGGTGCCGTCCCATGATCTGGATCAATAAAGGCAAAGACATCCAAACCTGGAGAGGGATACCCAGTTCCCGATGCCAGAGCCAGAGGAAAATAAGCTTCGTCAAATCGAGTATGACGAGTAGCATGAACCTTGCTAGTGGTAGGATCAAGACACCGAAACCCTTATACTACGAGCTATAACTAATATATATATATATATATATATATATATACATGGAATACTACAGAGAGATAGCTTATGAGAAGCAAAGGGGATAACAAAAGGAAAAACCCAGCAACCAAAAGGATGAAAGTTACCATAGATAGGATCCCGCTGAGAAAGAAGACCATAAGGTGTCGATCCCTGCATAACTGGACTAGGCAAATGGTTGATAATATAGACAACAGTGGTTAACACATCATCCCAACAAGAAATTGGAAGATGTGAGTGAAAAAGCATTGTGAGACCCATTTCAACAACATGGTGATGCTTGCGTTCTACGAGCCCATTTTGTTCCAGAGTGGCCAGACAAGAAACAATGATGAATACCTTTTTCCGCAAAGTATGATATGATTCCGGTGTCAAAAAATTCAGTACCACCATCACTTTGAAAAAAATTATTTTTTGCTGAAAATTGATCCTCCACAAGTGCCTCGAGCTGCAAATAAGTGTCAACAAAATCTGATTTGCGATGAAGGGGGTACAACCAAGTGAATCTAAAATAATCATCCACAAATAAAGCATAACAAGAAAAACTATTTGTAGATAAAACAAGGGCAAATCACAATGTATTAAATCAAGAACGTTGTCAGCACGTTTAGGGTTCTCAACAAAATCCAACCATTGACCTTTCACCACAACACAGGGGGAGCAGGTGTGCTGTTTAGGCAACAAAGAAGAAACCAAAAGTAAACCAGACATATGTAGACTAGTAATCACTGTACTAGGAACATGACCTAGGCGTGCATGCCACAACTCATATGAAGCTCGACTCTTATTCTGCTGTAAAACTGAAACAAATGCTGAATCTCCCCGGTCCAAAATGTACAATCCATCCTAACTATGCCCCCGACCCACGATGGCCCTGGTTACTTTGTTCTGAATGACAAAATTCCAATCATCAAATGTAATTAGGACTCCCATATTTCTGGTTAACTGACTAATAGACAGTAAATTCTTAGTAATATCAGGCACAACCAAACAACTAGACAAATGCAAGTTCTCAGAAACTTTAGAATAACCAATATGAGATATTATAACTGGAGCACCATTACCAACAAGAATATGAGATTAACCAGTATAAGGAGTGAAACTGTCTAGGCCGGAGGTGGAAGTCGCCATATGACTGGTAGCACTGAAATCAAGGTACCAATCTGACAGACGAGAAGAAGTATCGTACTGCTGAGAAGAGTGATGATTTTTTTTCCAAATGAGTGCTTGGCAAACGACCAATGTATGCCTGCATTTGGTAACACGTCGCAGCATAGTGACTGAGCCTTTCGCACCAGGAACAATGAGGATCATTGCGACCAGGGACCAAACCAGCCACTTGAGAACCAAAAAAGATCTGCCAGCCGCCACTGCACTTGCCACCGAAGTGACCGCCATGGCCACCGTGAGAAGGCCATGTGCGGCCACCTCGAGACGGCGTGTGATCCCATACGCGGTCGGCTTGAGGTGCTTCGCTGGCCTGGAACACAACCTGTCCTGCGGCAAGTCTTGAGTGTCCTTGTAAATTCATCAAAAAGACCTCTTGGTTTTTGGCACAGGAAAGATTATCCGCATAAAAGCGGGGTTGGATCAACATTAATCAAAGAAGCAGAAAAATCTTTATACTCAGGGCCAAGAGCAGTCAAGAACCATACAATTTGATCAACATTTGAAACCGGATTACCCATGATAGCGGGCAGTCGTCGCACCCCTATTCAAAGATAATTTATAAGCCATTTTGCTTACTTTCTACAACTAGGTAGATAGCGGCAAGTCGAGGTCGTCCACGAAGAAGAGGGATCTTTCTAAGCGTTTAGGCACAAAAGGTTGATATTAGGCTAGGAGTAGACATATATACATACATATAAAAGCATGTAAATGGGGGGGGGGGTTTGGTTGGTTGGTTTTCCTAAGTTACGAAAGTAAAAAGACAAGATAACTAGCAAAGTCAAGTGACTATGCTAATCATCAAACAAAACTAAGAAAATGGGTTTTAAAACTACAAAGATAAAAAGCCTTGGGGGCAAGGGATATCCACTTCCAAATCTAATGTAGGTCATTGAACCATTCACTCATTCTATCATATAGCATTACATGACTCAACATCAACATACCCATCTAGCAAGAATCACAACACATTATGCGCAAGAAGTTCTAAGTTCATGCTCGTAGATTTTCATGCAAAGGAGCTATGGAATTCGTCACGTTCCTAACACCTAACCAATTCAATCATATAAGCACTCCCTATGCTCAAACAACTCATGGCACAAATGAAGTGAAACACACCATCAAGAATACATAAATTCTAAATAACAAACGCTTCAAGGATGAATTAAAATCATCTATTCAATACTTCAACTACTTGTTGTGAAGATAAATCTTCCATCCTTCTTAGTTCGTAGTTTGCAAGAGTGAATTCGACATCTCTTGTCAAACCTCACCAATGACTCCCCTATTGCTAGGAGTATCCCATTGATGGCATTTAATCACGAAGAACCAACAAGCTTGGAAATACTTATGACCACTACACCGTGACTAAGCATTTAACCAATTCATGCAATTACACGAGATTGGATGAACGTGCAATGCACATTCATCCAACATCATATAACTCTCTCGTTTGCTACACAAACGAACATGACGAAGAGTTCAACATCAATCACATTCATCTAGCACATTATCAATCCATCAACACAATCAAAAGCTCTAAATCATACTCATACATTCCTAACAAGAAAAGGGGGGAAATCAACCCAAATCCCCCAAACCCTAGCTAGCAATTTATACAAGTATTTCATATGATCAAGCTTTCAACAACATCAATGAAATCAACAATTAACATTCAAAGCATAATAAATGCACAATAGCAAAAACACCAAATAGATAGATAAAATGATTCTTACTACATAGAAGTGGAAGCTTCAATCCTTTGCTCCCAAGATAAAAACTACACTAGATAAACAAAACCCATAACATAGAACAACAATCTACAAAGAAAGAAGAAGAAATGGAAGAAAATGGTGAAAAGTAGGGTTTTGGAGCCCCAAAGGCGGGCTTGGAAGCTCTGGAGAAGAAGGGGTGAAGAGGTATTTATAGGGGAAGAAAAAGGGGAGAAAAACGCTGCTGCAGGGCTGAATTCACGCTGTCGTCGCGACTCGCGACCAGTTCCATCGCATTCAAGATGTTTACTTAGCCCCCTTCCTGGTCCTTTCGAAGCAGATATTGAAAAACCTGGCTCACAGCTAGATAGAGAGAAAAGTGGGAATATTTAATCTTGGTATCGCACACACCGCAAAGAGATGAGACTTAAGGAGGTGGTGCTGCATCCAACCCGGAGGGGATGTAGGAATTGCGCTTCCTCCGGGTGAACCGTTGATCCATTTCGGGAGTTCTTGTAGTCGATTTTATAGTACTCGAGAAGAGGAATCCAATGGTACCACTCTTGAAGGCTGATTCTTCTCGGAAAATTATGAAGACCCTGGACCATCCTTCACCCGTTGCTTTGCTCTCCTTTCTTCACCTCTTCACTTCTTCAAATCTTCGAAAAGCCCAAGTGTAAGTGTTCAAATCTTCAAAGATATCTTTCAAAGTCTTCAAATCTTCAAAGTCTTCAAACAAATCACCTTATCACACAACATCATCTAAAAAGTGATAAAAACGTCAAAGTCGCTTTTATCCCTCCTTAAATGATTTCAAGGCAGAATGTCATATATAGAGCACAAAATTATACAAAATTCAATCCTAAAAACCCTAATATAACCGCATAAAATGGCCTCATCAAACCTCCCCACACTTAAACCTTACTCGCCCTCGAGTAAGAAAAGATTCAAGCACACGGAGGAATTCATATGGCCATATCCTAAACTAATCCCCCAATCAAAGCCTCACAAAAACTCTCAATATCATAAATCCCAAAATAAAAGCTCACATGAGAATTTTTCACACACACATCCCCAATCCTAAATCTAACCAAACCTACCACTTATCAATTCACTACCCATAAAAATATTTCAAAGCCCCGAATTGATATTCCCAAAGTCCAATGACACAAGATGAAGTTAAAACCATTTAATAGGTTTAAGCACATACTTCACATAATGCCAATATATCCACCAAAATACAATGACATAAAATGAAGCTAAAGCCATATAAGAGGTTCAAACACATGCTTCACCTAATGCCAATATATCAACCAAAAACGAAGTAGAAAAGGATCAAGAATTTCATAACCATACTTCGTTTTCCTAACCCACTAAGCTACCCAATCCCAAGAGGTCTATAGATGTTGAGCTACCCGATCCATCCATGTGCAACCGCAACCTTATGACTCCAACGCCGGTAAATGAGTGAGATCATAGCATTTTTCAATTTCTCTCATTTTCTCTCATTTTTCCTGGGAGCTCTTTCGAGTTTTCATCCTAGCCACACATCATGTTTCTTTAGCTCACATCTCACCTTTTTCCGCACATTTTAGCCTCTCATTTTTGCCTAGGCCGCCCTTTCGGGTTTTTGACCAATCCGGGCCCCCAATGTTGCCTAAGTTGCCCTCTCGGGTTTTCAACTTAGCGGGTGTTCTTTTCTCTTTTTTTTCTTCTTCTTTTTTTAAATTATTTTTTTTCTCATGTTTTTCCAATGAAAAGTAGCAAAAAGCATTCCAAAACAATCTAGCATGCATGTGATTCCTCTAACCCCTCCCCACACTTAAAACATTACATTGCCCTCAATGTAAACATGTAAGGCAAGAACAATAAAAATCAAGGCAAGGGGGTAGAGTGACACCCATTTCTCCACATAGTCGCCGGTGATATGGCGCAATCCAATGTAACTGTATGGTCCCGAAATCGGTTTCAGAACCGGAAGGGGGAGCAAAGATGCCGTAGAAGAACTCACCCCTCGAGAAAAGCATTGTCTCCGTGGCACCGTTTGATCAAGACTAACACCACAAAGAACAACATTAAACTCACAAGTACATAAGGATTTGGAATACTAGGTTTAGCATAGAGAATTAATAACCATAGTATTCCAAAGAACAACCAATCCATCATGCAATCACAACTATAAGATTATCCAATAAAAATATCCAACATATAAATCCACACAAATTCAAGCATCACTATAGAACATAGCAATTAAGTCACAATGATGTAGTCGGCATACTACAATCAACAAAGATACTATAAAGATGCAAGAATTTCATGTGTCAATATATGTAAGATGGTGTGGAAATGAGTGGATATGTGGTGGTTCTTGGGAGTGTTGGGTGGAGAAGAAGGAAGAATCATGCAATGTTTAAGATCAAATGAAAACTTGGAATTTTCATCGCGACTCGCGATGCTTCGTCGCGACTCGCGAAAAGTTGAGGCCGAGAGCAGTTTTTTTGGCAAAATTTTTCTGATCACGTCGCGACTCGCGACCTCTATGTCGCGACTCGCGACCTCTATGTCGCGACTCGCGACCTCTATGTCACGACTCGCGACTAGTCCATCGCGACTCGCGGAAAGTTGGTGCTGGGAATGGTTTTTCTCCCCTGTTCGTCGCGACTTGCGATGAGGCCATCGCGACTCGCGACGGCAGGGTATCCCAGACCTTGAGGACTGTACAGACCTTGAGAACGAAGGACATAACCTGCTTAACGCTTCCAGAGAATATAATTTGATGGAGTGAGTTTGATATTCATCATCTGGAGCAGAGTGTTGTAGGAGAGTTTTTCTTGAGCCATAACTGGAGGAAAAGCAACGGAACGGAGCGTCAGAGGGGAGCCACGTGCATCAGAAGGGGAGCCACGTGCGTTCTAGAGCAGCCGTGTGGAGCGGAAAGGAGCCGCGCGTCGGAGGGGAGAGGAGCGCAGAGGGGGAGCGTGTGACAAAGTTGCTGGAAGAACCACTGGCGGCCGACAACGACGTGAATTTTAATTTTTTAGGTTTTGGATCAGAAGAGGCTCTGATACCATGAGAGAATGATTCTCCGTAAGGAATTGTATTATTGATGACTGAATAAATAGAGAGTACAATATAGGCGTAATAAGAAAAAAAACTCTAATCATAATCTAATCAATTATCTGATTTATACTAACACCTACATATTATATTGAATTACGATAATCTCAAACTAATTGGAGGACGACGGTTTGACGTGTAAGATAATTTACAAAAATTTTGGGCCACAATGTAATTCTCAAAAAGTTTAGGTAAGTACTCGCTGTTCTATTTTTGGGCCCTTCCATTGACCCGTTCAGACCCAAATTGACACGTCATGGTCGTGTTAGGCGAAATGAATATGTGTATCTCCAATTTCATTTTCCGTCATGCTCCACAGTCTTGGAGGGATCTAAGTGCAAAAATTATAAAAGTTAAGTGTATCTCCAAATTCAATTTCAATCGAACCGGACGAGTCTATTGCCATCCAGGGTACAACTTACATGCATGGATCATAAAAAAGAGGTGGGATTGGTCCCCAAAAATACTTCCACAAGTGCTTCTAATTAACCTTTGTTACTTCCAAGTAATCATTTACAATTTACTCTAAACCACTTACTAGCGCTTTTCTAAAAATGATGGACAAAATATTATTCTCATTTAGTTCCATAAAAAGAAAGAATATGTAAATTCACGTGATTCTACGTGGTGATAATTATCGTTCCCTTAACGCCCATCAAAACAACCTTAATGAAATATCAATAAAAATGATCATACACTACATCCTTGTGCGTTTCTCCTTGACTGTATTCGTTATCTTGACATCATGCAAGATTTCTTCTTTCCAGCTCCAAAGATTTGAAGCATAGGGTACATTTTGGAAAAGTAGGGGCCACAATGTTATTCTCAAAAAGTTTAGGCAAGTACCGATTGTTCAATTTATGGGTCCTTCCATTGACTCGTTTAGGCCCAAATTGACACGTCATGGTCAAGTTGGGGTGAATTGAATATGTGTATCTCCAATTTTGTGTTCCGACATTTCCCACATTGATGAAGGAACCTAAGTGCACAAATTAAAAAGTCCATCTGTAACTCCAAATTTGATTCTGATCAAACTGTATAGGACTATTGGCATCCTCGATGAAACTTAAAAGCCCAAAGTGTAGAATAGAAGCGAACTTGGTCCCAAAAATACTTCCACAAGTGCTTCCGATTAACCTTGTTACATTTAAGTAATCATCTACGATTTACTCTATACCACATATTAGCACTTTTCCAAAATGATGGACGAAATGAATATATAAATACACGTAATTCTACACAGTGGAAATTATGTCCCCTTAATGCCCATGAAAAAAGACCATGATGAAAATATCAATAAAAATGATCATACACTACTTCCCCCTGCATTCCTCCTTGACAATTATCTTGAAATCTTACAAGTTTCATTCCGTCTTGTGCGAAGATTTGAAGCGTAGTGCACATTTTGGAATGTTCAGGTTTAGAGTGTAATTCTTAACAAGTTTAGGCCAATACTCACTTATCTGTTTCTGGGCCCTTCCTTTGATGGCTCAAATCGGCACGTCATGGTTGTGTCAAGGTGAAATGAATATATGTATCTCCAATTTTGTGTTCTGGCATCGTCACATTCTAGGTGGGATCAAAGGGCAAAAAGACAAAACTAAAAAGGGTGAAATGCATGAATAGTCATTAACAACGGTTCACATATTTTACCCTTCCCCTGATAAGAAAAAACATCCCGCAAAATTTAATCACGGTGGAAATGAAATTTTAAATTTTTGAAAACCAAATTCAAATTTTAAAGCAGCCACATAAGGCTGCATTTTTATAACTTAGTGTTGATTTAGTTCGTCTAGGCACCGGTTGTTTGATCCGGTGCTCCATGAATTAACTCTATCTAGTACCTGCTGATTTTATTATAAAAACTCTTAACTCTAATAATATGTAATTTAATTATACTTTGACAAGATCTTAGATTGAATTGGTGCTCCATAAATCAACTTTCTTTAGTACCTGTTGATTTTATAATATATAAAAACTCATAACTCTAATAATATGTGCTCCCCCTGTCCCACCTGAATTTGCACTCTCATCATTATTACGTTGTTCAAGAAATTTATTTGACCGTTAATATATTTACCTACGTATAATAATGGTAAATAAAAAGTTGATATTAAAAACTATTTTACGACAAATTGAACAATATATTATACGATAATATTGTTGTTCATATAGCTATTCAAATATGTGGTCAAATTTTAATAGAGAATAGTATAAAAAAAAGTAAGAGTGTAAATTCAGATGGGATGGAGTAATTTAATCAGAGAACCACTAAAATTATTGCGCAATATTAGATACATCTTACAACCGTATCAAAACTATTGCACAATATTAGATACACCTTACAACCGTATGAATACCCGTCTGAATATAATTCCTTCAACAAATTGTTTGTATGAAGTTAGGATCACATGAGGATAATTGGCCTTATGGAAGAATCATGTACTCCACTAAAGAGTGTCTAAAACAAAATGCCACCCATATATATCTGTGTTTTCCGAGAATTGAAGGAAATGGAAATCAGTTCTATGAATCACTTGTACTTTTTCTTTGGGTGCTGGATGTTGAAAGTATGTTGCCATTAATTCCCCGAATAATTGCGCTCTCTGAAACTTATACTGCAAAGTGTCTGAACAGAATATTCTCCCTACCAAGAAATAAAGTGCAAGCCTACAGAGATTTTGTCATTTACATATACGCCCGCCCGTGTGAATTGATTTTGTCTCGCTTTTTTATGTAAATTGATGTGACAGAGAATGAGTTTGAAAATATAGAGATATTTAAAAAAATTATTATTAAAGTTAAAGACGATATTGTAGAAATTTTACAATATAGACCATGTTCAGTTCAGTTGAAATGGAGCTGAGTTGAGTGGAGCTGAATTTATTGAAATTTAGAAGAGCTGAGAAGTGTTAAGAATATTTGAGCTGAACTGAACTGGGTTAATTGGAGCTGGGTTGAACTTATTGTCGCTAAACTAAACTGGATTAATTGTCACTGAACTAAACTGAATCAAAATGTCCAGTTCAGTTGAAACAAAGCTGAGTTGAGTTGGGTAGAATTTATTGGAGTTGAGAAGAACTAAGAAGAGATGAAAATAGTTGAGTTGAACAGATTGGAGCTTAATTGAACTTATTGGAGGCGAACTAAACTAGACTTATTATCGCTGAACTAAACTGAATCAGAGTGAACTAAAATAAATAAAAAATGAACTGAAACGAATCTAATTGAACTGAACTGAGTCAAATTGAGCTTAAATGAATCAATTTGGTTGAATCAAACTGAACTACATTGAATCAAAATGAACCAAACTGAATGAAAGTGAAATGAACGGAATCAAACTGAACTAAATTGAATCAAAATGAACCGAACTGAATCAAAATGAATCGAACTGAATAAAGGCAAATTGAAATGAATCACACTGAAATAAATGGAATCAAAATGAATCAAACTACCGAACTGAATGAACAAAAATAATTCAAGAAGATAACGGTGAAAATTGAAGAAAAAAAGGACATGTTATGTTTTTAAAATCATTCAGATCTATTTTTTCTTATTTTTAGCAAAAACCCTAGATGAATAGTGCCAGGCATTTCCTTCAATGCACCTCCTCACAGGTATACGTGAAAATATTCCATGACTCAATGGCCAAATTAAGTCCCAAAATTGATACAATAACCCATCATAAACTCTGATACTATATCAAAGAATAATGAGAATAATAGTAACTTCCTAAATTGGTTGTTCTAAGACTCTTTTATGTATAAATTGTATTCACGTAAAAACAATTATTTGAGTAATTTTACCATAAAAAAATTATAAACAAGTAATTATCATTTGTGAAAAATATTCTCATCATGCTATCAAACAAGGGAATAGATGACCAATGGCTAATTGAGTCCGGATGGAAATATTTGGTGGATTTCCCATTTGAATTCCCAAAGCCAACAAAGCCAAAATAACGTCTCCAACGCCAACATCATTAGAAGCTATCAGTGTGAGGTGGATGCAAATTTAATTGACACCATCGAATTGAGCCTCCATTTTGAGACTCCCATATCGAGGCCTTCACTTTGATGCGTATATATATTTGGCCCAAATTTATCTTTTCAATATTTATATTGTAGTTTTTACACTATTCAATCCTAGTAAAATTCATAATTAAAATTTTAACACTCAAGTGAATGTTAATCAAATCTTTTTAAAATTAAGATTTTAAATTTAAAGATATTTAAAATTTTCTTAATAATTAATGATACAATATGTTAATTGTAAATATGTTAACAATTATTAGAGTTGAGCTGACCTGAGCTAATTGGAGTTGAGTTGAGTTGAGAAGAGTTGAAAAGAGCTGAGAAGAGTTGAGAAGAGCGGAGCTGAATTTGTTAGAGCTTAGAAAAGTTTAGAAGAACTTAGAAGAGTTGAGATGAGAAGAGAAGAGTTTAGTTGAGTTGATCGGAGTTGAAATAATTTGAACTGCATACGACCATACTATTTGTGATTTTACGTAATTTTTCAAACTGTGGCAATTTGTTTTGGAATGGACGGAAAAAAATGTCATTTTATGTATTTACTTCTTAAGTTCATATAAATTTAAAGTTAAATATAATTTACGGTTAATATTTTTTAATATTATTAAGATATATTAGAATATTTTGTAATATCATATTTCTTGTAGAATAAGGATTAGATTAGCATTATTTTCCTTTTGGAGTCTGTACAATGCTCTATATATCGTAACATTGGTCATAAATACAATCGTTCATATTTTAAATGGTATCAGAGCTAAATATCTTGAAATCCCTTATATAAAAAACCCACTTACCGTCGTCGCTGATTAACTTCCATGGCCCACGTTGTCGATTAGCTCGACGCCACCATCGTTGTTCAAGACATCGTCATCGTCAAGCTGGAGTCCTCACCGTCATAGTTTCTTTAGATTCATCGTTGCTTCTGAGCTCTCAGCCCACCGCCACCCATCTTTTTACCGGAGCATTTTTTTGGTGGTACAGCCCAAACAACCACTTCAACCGCCTTCCCCAATGTCGTTGCTGGCATGAGTGATCTTTCGTCAATTGGTTTTCGGTCTGGCACTGCTGACGCTCAATGGAGTACGATTATGAATTTATCCTCTAAATTACAGAAAACATATGACAATGAGTCATGTAAGCTTACTTTACCTTGGATTCTTGACTCTGGATCTTCAAATCATATTACGGGGCCAAGGATCTTCTTCATGATCTTACTGTTGTTGAATCCATTGATGCTATGTTACTTGTTGGAACAATATCTACTGTTATGCAACAAGGAACTCTCTTTTTGGAAATATAGTTCTTGTGCATGTTTTGCTTATTCCTTAAAATGTCTAACTTCACTTGCTGAAAAATATGTACATTACAAGAAATCAGTTCAAGGATAGTGATTGAGGCGGTTAAACACTTGAAAGGGGTATATTTGCTTTGCACGATCCGGGATTTGCATCACTCTTCTTCGTCGGCTTTACTTATTGTCTCTGTCGTCTCCAAGCCTTCTAATTATGCGACTTTTTGGCATTGGCGATTTGGCCATCCTTCCACTTCACTGATGTCTTCTATCTCAACACTATACTCTTTTTCCCATTGGATATTTTAATGAGATAGTGCGATCATTAATTTTATTTTAGAATAAGGCCCATTAATTCAGCCATGTTGGCCTTGGAAGAATTAATGTTTTGATCATGCATTTAT
This sequence comes from Rubia yunnanensis, assembly GCA_037428765.1. NCBI lineage: Eukaryota > Viridiplantae > Streptophyta > Magnoliopsida > Gentianales > Rubiaceae > Rubia > Rubia yunnanensis. The sequence continues at coordinate 95,745,368 of CM075065.1, forward strand.
TTTAGTGTTTAGAATATTCAGTTCTGATTTGATTAGAATTAGATTTGGTAAGATTAGATAAGGTAATATTCATTCAAGATTTATCTTGAAGAATATAGTCATTTATTTTAGGTAGTCTAGTTAAATATGGTTTTAGCATCCTAAAGCTGTCATAATCCTTTTCAATTTCTTATTTGTATTTTTTTGAAGACCATACCTATGTACTATAAGTAGGGTGGTATTCAACATTATTTTTACCTTACACTTTTATCAATCAAATATACAACATTTTGAGTTCATACTCTTTGCTTGCGAGTTATTCCATTGTTGCTCAACCCCGAGGGCTAGTTAAGTATTAATAAACCTTGTAATTTGATCCCGACTAGTTAGAGAGCAAGTCGAAATTGAGTGTACCCCGAGGCTAGACCTTAAACTTCGTGCGGCATTGAAGGGTTTGCGAGTTCCCTTGTTTTGTCAAAGATCTTAATTCCGCAATCCAGATTCTTTGCAAGGGGATTCATATCAGTTAGTATCAGAGCAAAGCGAAAAATCCTTGGTGGACAAAAATTCAATAGGGATTTCATGTTTTGTTTGAATTTATTTTCGATAAAAAAATCAAAATAATTTCATCGGAATAATTCCGCCGCCGCCACCGTTCAACTTCGGCAACTCCATCCATCTTCTCCGATCAGCATCTTTGATGATTCTGCCACCGCACTGCCATCCTGTTCCGTCTCCGAACGACCTTCGATCTGCTCGCCACTAGTTCTTCTCCGACCAAGTCCGAACGTCGCTTCTCCATCTCCAACCATCAGAAGCTACCGTCCACCATTCCTCATATCGCGAACAGCTTTGACATCGACTGAGCACCGAAGCCGTCGTTTACTCTCTGCCTTCTGCAACTTCGATCGCCACCGGTGTCCCGCCCTTGACTATCACCGAGTCACGTCAACACCGGTCGGGCCTACTTCCTTTGTACTCTCGGTTGTCTTTAGGCACTTTAGGAGCGATTTTCAGCTCTAGCGAAGACACAACCCGTTGAAAAGAAGTTCAGCAAGCAGTTAACGAAGAAGACGGTCGGCGTGTGGCACAAACGTGCGTGCCATCAACCAGGTGCGTGAATACCACGCGCGAGACAGTTGAGGCGCGTCTACCTCACACACTCAGCTCTTGATCCGTACCTTCATCTCGCAAGGTCTCAATTTATCGCGATATTTTAGTTTTCTCGTGGGTTAGTTTATTTTTCGTGAGTTATCTCGCCAACAGCCTTTTATCACCAGTTGAAGCCACATCAACATCTAATCAACCTAGTCAGCATTTTTTCACTGCTTTATTAGCAGTTCTTCATAGGGATGGCTTGGGGGCGTTGATCTACATTTATTTTTGAAGATCGTTCACATTTTGTGGCCAAAACTTTTCGACCTTGGAGGGAATGATACGAATTAGGCTTCTTTATTTATTTTTATTTATGAGGAGTTTTAGAAGATAACACTATACTTTTTTCCCATTGGGTTTTTTAATGAGGTAGTGTGATCATTTATTTTATTTTAGAATAAAGCCCATTAATTCAGCCATATTGGCCTTGGAAGAATTAATGTTTCGGTCATGCATTTATTTTAGTATTTAGAATATTCAGTTCTGATTTGATTAGAATTAGATTTGGTAAGATTAGATAAGGCAATATTCATTCAAGATTTATCTTGAAGAATATAGTCATTTATTTTAGGTAGTCTAGTTAAATATGGTTTTTGCTTCTTAAAGCTTCCATAATCCTTTTCAATTTCTTATTTGTATTTTTTTTAAAACCATACCTATGTACTATTATAAATAGGGGTGGTATTCAACATTAATTTTACCTTACACTTTTATCAATCAAATATACAACATTTCGAGTTCATACTCTTTGCTTGCAAGCTATTCCATTGTTGCTTAACCCCGAGGGCTAGTTAAGTATCAATAAACCTTGTAATCTGATCCCGAGGGCTAGTTAGAGAGCAAGTCGAAATTGAGTGTACCCTGAGGGCTAAACCTTGAATTTCGTGCGGCATTGAAGGGTTTGCGAGTTCCCTTGTTTTGTCAAAGATCTTAATTCCACAATCTAGATTCTTCGCAAGGGGATTCATATCATTTCCTTTGAGTTCTAATAAAATGATTTAGACATTTGAGTTGATTCATTGTGATGTTTGGGGACCTTATGGCTCACTTTCTACTAATGGGCCGTTTTATTGTTTAACTATTGTTGATAATTACTCCCAGACTATTTCAATATATTTACTAGTTACTGTGTCCGAAATAACTGCCAAATTTAAGAAGAATGTACCGCCACCATGTCAAACGGGTTGAGGCTGACAACGAGATAGAGTTTTGACCTCTTCGATCTTTCTTTGTTGAAGCAATATTTTCATTTGATACGTCATATGTTTCTAGGCCTCAATAGAATGGTTGGATTGATCGCAAGCATCACAATCTTCTCAATGTTTCTCGTGCTCTTTGTTTTCACGCTTATTTATCAATTAATTTTGGGGAGAGTGTGTCTTGACCACAACATACCAAATCAATTGCACGCATACTCTATTGCTGGATGGTAAAACTCCTTATCAGTTGTTGCAAGGTCATAGGCCAAACTACACCCTCTTACGTGAGTTTTGTTGCTTATGTTTTGCTTCTCAAATGCCTCAAAGATGCGATAAATTTTCTTCCCATAGTCGCAATTTTGTCCTCATTGGTTATTCTATTGAAAAGAAGTGATGGTGTGTTTAGGATCTTGAATCTCTATTTTTTTCACATGAATGATGTTATGTCCTTTGAAGCCTGCTTTCCTTTTACGCCTGTTGTTGCAGCAGAGATGCCTGGGCCTTGAGCATTAGTCCGTCAATTTTCAACCTGTGTTCACCACCGACCCACTGCCCATGTCCACCGTCGAGCCACCGTTGGTGTCCATCATTGAGCTGGCATTGGTGTCCATTGCTGAGTCGTCATTAGTGTCTATTGCCGAGCCGCCATTGATGTTTTTTGCTGATTCTATGTCGACATGTCTTTGCCTGCGTCTCCCGTCAAGCCACCCCCTGAGTCTTACGTCATCGCAGACGAGATGGCTTCTGAGCCATAGTCTCTGTCGGCGCCTGAGCCTACTCAAAAGAGTGCTTGTGTTTGGCATCCACCTACTCACTTGAAGGATTATGTCTGTACTACAACTTCCGCATATAACCCTCTCCGTTCGGGTTCGTCCATTTCACCATTATCGTTGTCCTAGGTACCCTTTACCCTATAGGTGATTTTGTTTTGTCTGATAAAGTTTTGGTTTTGCATTATAGATTTTTAGGTGCAGTGACTTCTAGTAAAGATTCCACTTCTTATAGTGAGGTGTCTCAGTTTACGCATTTGCAAGTGGCAATGGAAAATGAAACGAATGCTCTTGAGAAAAACTATACTAGGATACTGTCTCCTCTTCATCCTAGCGAGTATAGGATACAAGCGGGTGTTTCATACCAAATACAAGTTCGATGGTTCGATTGAAAGACACAAAGCACATCTGGTTGTACTCGATAATCATCATATATAGGGGACTAACTTTATTGAGACTTTTGCTCCTATTTCTAAGACAAGTTCACTTCTTTATGTTGTGATAAAAGGTTGGGAACTTCACCAGATGGATGTTCATAATGCATTTATGCATAGTGACCTTAAGGAGGAGGTGTATATGCGCCCCTCTCGAATATCATGTCTCATCTCCTGATCTTTTTTTCAAGATTCAGGAGTCTTGGTATGGTTTTTGTCATGCTCCTTATGATTGGTTCGCTAAAATGGTTATTTCTCTCATTCTATTTGGTTCCTGCATAGTAAGGCAGATTACTCCTTATTCTCTTACACACACATGAATACTTTACATGTACCTGTCTATGTTGATGATTTAATTATTAATGCTGCTTCTTCTACCCTCTTAAATAAATTCACGTCCTACTTGAGTTCTTGTTTTCATATAAAAGATCTTGGTTCATTTAATTATTTTCTTGGAACTTAGATAGCTCGCAGTCCGAATGGGAATTTTTTATTCTTAGCTAAAATATGCCCTTGATATTTTGCCTAGTTATGGTGTTTTAGTGGCCAAACCAATCGATTTTCCGATGGAGCAACAACATAATTTAGCTTGTGTATGTGTGTTGGGGGGGGGGGGGGGCTAAATTTGATGAACAAGCTTGTTATCAATGATTAGTTAGATGTCTGATTTATCTCACTATCACTCGTCTGAAGCTCAGTTATTCGTGGAACACTGACATGCTGCCTTGCGAGTTCTTCATTATTTGACGAGTCATCTAGGTTAGGGTATTATTTTGTCTACTAAAAATCATTGCAGTTGGCAGCTTACTGTGATTCAAATTGGTTTATGTACCCTATTACACAATGCTCTTTGTAAGGATATTTTGTAATGCTTGGTGAATTATTTATTTTTTGGAAGACAAAGAAGCAGCCTATGATCTCTCGGTCGTTTGCTGCAGCCAAATACATGGCTAGAGCCGTTGTATGTTGTAGATCAAATTGGCTCAAATCTTTCATTTGTTCGCATAGTATTGGTCATTATTTCCCTATATGCTTCTTTTGTGATAGTCAGGCGGCTATTCACATTGCGACTGATCCTGTTTTCCTTGAGAGTACAAAGCATATTGAGATTGATTGTCATTTTTGTTAGGAATCTTATTCAGTTAGCCAAGGGGGTTACTCATCATATTGGGACTTCTAGTCAACCAGCTGATCTCTTCACCAAACTCTTAGTTGTCAACAGTTTTAGAATCTTCTTGGAAAGTTGGCAATTCTTGATATTCATGCTCCAACTTGAGAAGCAGTATTAAGATATATTTGGATATTTTGTAATATTCTGTTTCTTGTAGAATAATAATTAGATTAGAATTATTTTCCCTTTGGCTTTCTGTAAAGTGCCCTGTATATTGTAACTTTTGCCATGAATACAATCAACCATATTTTATTTTACAAATATATCTTTACAAGTTATGAAAATTTAGTATTGAAAATTATAAGTAACGATAAATCAAACAAGATTAAACATGATATTTCTGTAATTTATGCATCAATAAAGTTATATAGTCAAATTCACACACTTTTGACTTCAGAATTCAAAATGAAAAGATCAAAATGGGACAGAGAAAGTACAGGTAGATAATTATTTAATTGATATAATTAAAAAAAACACGGACGTCTCAGATTTTTTTCCCCGCTTTGTTATGTGATCAAAGACACATCAGATCATTTGTTCTTTGATTGCCCCTATGTGTGAAGTGCCTAGAGTTCTTCGGGGACACTCTCTAGCTTCTTGGATCAGCATACAAGCGCGGAGGCAGGATGTGGTTTCAGAATTTAGTTTAAGAAAATGAAGACTTTAACATAGCCATCAGAAGAATGAGAGTATGAGAAAATATAAAAGGCTTTAATATGTTGCATTGATATCACATCAACAACACATTGCCTCAATGATGAGTATTATAATATAGAAAAGTCTCAGGAAAAGCGGCTTGTCCATAAGTTTATGGACAGGCCAGAGACTGATATGCAAAATGGGGTTCATATTGTAATTATTTAAAAAATTGGGTACCTAGTAGTGAATTAAGGTTGATTGTCTATTTTTAATTTTCATCCATTTTAATTTTCCTTTTATCAGCAGTTTGGAGCATTTAAATGTTTTGGAAACTACAATCCATTTATCACGCATGTCTTTGTCCTCATTATTCAACTGTAAATTTCATCTTCTGCGTTTGTTTTTCTGTTTTCTCTTCTCTCCATTTTTCAATTCCTCTCTTCGTTCTTGATGAAATCTCGCTGGAATCGTGCTGTTCAAGTTTGCGCTGGAATTGCCCGAATTCGGTAAGCTTGATATTCTAAGTTTTGAAATTTTGTTGTTGTTCTTTTCCATTTTTGCTTTACAGTTGTTCGCGATTCTGATGTAAGTTTTTTTGTGTGTATTTGACCTAGTCTATACGTAGGGCGAAGTGGAAAGCTATTCTTTCTAAAGTTGAGAAGTTGTTTCAGCCATCTCCTTCTCCTGGTTCGTATTCTTCCTGTTTTCCATTTTGAATATTTGGAGTTTCAAACTCTTTTTGTTCTTGTTATGTGTGTATGTGTGTTTTTAGTCTTGTTGATGTTGTTTTTTTTAGAAAATTTATTTGTAAGTCAGATCTGCATATAAGTTGTTGCTGTTGACTGTTTTGTTAGTCAGATTTTATGCTTCGAGTCTTTTTATAACATGCATTTGATTGAATAGAAGTTTCATTTGTTATTGTAAGATATGTACTAGTTAGTTGCTCTATTTTTTCCATTATGTTAGCAGTCTAGTTATAATGTGCATTTGTTTTCCGTTTTGAATATTTGGAGTTTTGCATTTTTTTTTGTTCTTGTTGTGTGTGTATGTGTGTTTTTTAGTCTTGTTGATGTTGGCTTTTTTTAGAAATTTTATTTTGTAAGTTAGTTCTACATACAATTTGTTGCTGTTGACTCTTTTGTTAGTCAGATCTGCATGTTTTGAGTCTTTTTTATAACATACAATTTATTGTTTAGAAGTTGCATTTGTTATTGTAAGATATGTATTAGTTAGTTGCTTTGTTTTTTCAGTATGTTAGCAGTTCAGTTATAATTTGCATTTGTTTTCTTAAGAGTTGCATATGTTAGGCTAACATTTGTATTAGTTAGTCATCCTATTTTTCTGGTTTGTATGTCAGATCCGCATATTTGGACTCTATTTTATAATGCACATTTTTTTTCTTAAGAGTTTCACATGTTAGACTAACATTTGTATAAGTTACTATGTTTTTTGAGTTACTTATTTTGTTGTCGACTGATTGTTTTATTGTACACTTGTTTTCTTAGAAATTGCATATGTTAAAATAACTTATGTTTTAGTTACTTAGTCTCTTTTTTGACTTTCAATGATTGTTATTTACTTATTGTTATTCTTTCTGATTTGCTAGTATGTATTTTTTTTCCATTACAAGTTGCTTATGTTAGTTTACTATATGCATAAATTAGTTATAATGTGTATGTCAGATTATGTTGCTTACTGACTATCAGACTATGCATGCATTTATTTCATTACAAGTTGCATATATTAGTATAGCCTATACATTAGTTAGTTATATTGTGGTTTTTCCATATTAGGTTGCTTATTGGCGGTCAGAGTATGCATGCACTTTTTTATTACAACTTGCATATGTTTGTATATTTGTTTTCTTTATGTATTAGTTTATGACTGTGTGGTATATGGTTATTTTTAGTTGTGCCTGAAGGAGGTGAATATACTATTCAACATAAAGAACTTGAGATAAGTGCATATTATTTGTGTGATTATGTTTATTTTTTAATACGTGCTTATACTGTTTTTTGTTTTTATTTTTTTGTGCAGTAACTGTACTGGCACATTGGTCTGCCGAAATTGGTGGTGCTGCTATTACAAAAATTCCAGTTCCCGCTGTTCGTAAGACGGGAAACAAGAAATGGATGAATGTGAGTGTTAAGCAGCTAAAAGATGGTGAATGTGTATCAGCTGTGGGTGAACGTGGATCAAGTCAAGAATTTGAATATGACACACTGTTGAATGATGTTGTTCGAATGAGTAGAGAAGTAGTTGGTGTTGATGAAACCGGGGTTTCTAAGGTAGTGGAGAAAGATATTAGGGATATTTTGGATGTCGTGATTGATAATATTAATGCCGATGTTGAAGAGGTTGATGCTAATGTTGGTGTTGAAGGTGGTGGTGTTGATGGGAAGGATGTTTCAGCACAAATTGACTATGAAGTAGTTAGATCTCCTGAGGGGAAGGATTTTTCATCAGAAATTGAAGCTGAAGTTGAGGCATATTTTAATGAGAATGATACTGATTTGAATAGGAAAGAGACTAATCTGTTAGGGAGGAAGTCGTACCTGCTGGTGAAGGTTGTTCTAAGGATGTTGGGAATGATGGTGAAGGTGGGTCTAGGGATGATGGTGACAGTATGGGCAGTATGATTAGAGACCATATTAATGAAAATCAGTGGATTTTGGATGTAGTTGCGAAGGCGGAGGGGGGCGCAAGTTGTTACGGCTACGTGTGAGGGGGAGAGTGAGAGTGAGAGTGGTGAAGCAATTGTGGATGTGGGTGAGAGTGTTGATGATCGACCTACTGTGGTGGTCTCCTTTGAAGAAGAGAAGGAGAGTTAGTCACCTCGTATGTTGAGCAAAGATAAGGGTAAGCAATGTGAGACATCTACTGGACAGAATAAAAGGAAGGCAGAAGAACTTGCTGCAAAGTCGCTTGCTAAGAAGGCGATAAAGACAAAGGCTAAAAAAGTTACTGTGAAGAAAGGTGTTGAAAAGGCGAAGAAATCTGGTGTAGTTTTGAAGGAGTCTATTAAGAAGGTGAAGAAAGGCATTGAAGTGGCGAAAAAACCTGGTTTGAAGAGGAAAACAGACAGTAGTTGTTGGTGAAGCTTCAGGGTCAGGAAAAATAGTTGCTGGTGAAGAAGGAGATGTGAAACAGTTTCGCAACTGTCAGAAGAAGCAGGTGGTTGAACGTATTGATGAGGAGGGTAACACGTAAGTGCTTTTTCTTTGTTTACAGTGTTATTTTAATATGTTATAAACTGTACTTGTTTCATAAGATGCTGCATTTGATAAGATTCAGTGTTTATTTGTTATTCACGGTTTGTGTGTCTTCAGTTTTTCATTTACCTACATATTGATAAGAAGTTGTATTTGTTTTATTAAATGTTGCATATGTTAACATAAGTTGTATTTGTTTTATTAAATGTTGCATATGTTAACATTCATGTTGTATTTCTTATTTTATTTCCATATACATGTTTTTGTTTTGTTTTTTATATTGTATATGTTGGTCTTAATGTTGTCTTAGTTAACTATATCACGTGTGACTAATTTTTGTATGTTAGATTTAAACTTACACTTTTCAAGACATGTATGCGTACATTTTTCATATTTTATTTCTTTTAGGTTTGCTAAGAAATTCTCAACCAGCTGTTGTCCTTCGAACCTGAAATTGTTAATTGCCTCACTCAATCCCGCCCAAAAGATTGATGTGGAAGATATAGGTTTTGGTAGACTTCTTTCCTTCGACATCTCATCCATTCCTTTTGGAATTGTGCCTTGGTTGGTTGACAGGTTGATTATGTGGGCTGATTTCATATTGTTTTATGCAGGCTTCAAGTTTTTCTAGTCTGAATTCTTTTTTTTCTAGGTTTGATCATGTTGGTTGTGTTAAAGAAATATCAAACTCATGGTACATCATTATCCCTGATGATGTGTTTGATATATTCTGTATTCCTTGGATTCCAGGTTGTCTTGTTGGTTTGGTTAGGAACAATGTAAGGGGTTTGTCAAGGGATGTTGATATTCGGAATACATGGAGAGATGAGTCAGGTGCTGAAAAATATGGTAATATTTCTCATGTTAATCTTTTGAGAATTTGGGTAAACTAGGTGATAGTGGTGAGCGCTTTAAGAGATTTTTTGTTATGCATGTCATTTGTACTTTCTTGGCGCCAACTACCTAAAATTGGTTTATTTTAAGCTAGTTAGTGCTTTAGAGAATGTTGGGACCATTAATAGTGTTGATTGGTGTGGCTTAGTGCTTGATCATCTACTTGGTTTATTTTAAGTTGGTTAGTGCTTTAGAGAATGTTGGGACCATTAATAGTGTTGATTGGTGTAGCTTAGTGCTTGATCATCTCTGTGAGGGTGTTAGGAGCTTCAAATCTGATTCAGGTAAAAGATACATGTCTTGTGTTGGCGGTTGTGTGTTTGTATTGCTGCTGGCTTATATTTATAGGTTTCTTTTAGAGGTCAACCTGACCCTACTAGACTGCCCTTGTGCATGCATTGGTCTAACAAATCTTTGCTCAACAGGGCGCATTATCTTGAAAAAATGGGTTATGATAAGGGGGTTATGGTAGAGGCTGGTTTTCCTTTGACAAAGGATGGGAGGGTAAGAGATAAAAGAAGCAACCATCAGCAATCTGAGGGAACTCGCAATGAGAATATTAGCCATGAGAGGCTTCATACACCGACTGCTACATGTGATGGCATTGCTTAGGAGCCATGATTTATTTCATATTGAATTCCTAGTGCGTGATGAGAAATGAAGACATTGACAAATCTACCAGCAATGTAAGTATTTTTTGTCTTTTTTTTTACAGTTTTTAAAAACTAGTGCATGTTGTTTTAAAACTAATGCAGATACTAGTTAACCTAATGCAGTTTATGGTTCATATTTCCTTTTTAGATAGTTTCTGATTTTTGTTGGATTGACTTTGTTCTTCTCTGTCAGCCTTTGCATAGGGCTTGTCTCGTTTTCAAACGAGGCATGGAGGTCATTACACGCGTGTTGGTTCAGAACCTTCAGAGGACAAATGCTAGTCTGATTGTGTGACCTCAACAACAGCCGTAGCCACAGCCACAACCCCAATTAGAACCACAAGAAGAAGGCACAACTACAACAAATGAGGATCTTGTTCATGTCAAGACGACACAGGAAGTTATGGAAGACCCAAGGACACATGAGTGGGTTGATAAGATAGTTGAAGAATACACGAGGAAAACTCATTCTATTTATACTTCATTCTCCCTTGGGATTGAACACTACCATAGGAACACACCTGTAGCACCATTTTTTTGCTTTGTAGCACCAGTTTTTGGTTTGAAAAAAACCAGTGCCTGAGTAACCGATGATATGGTTTCACCGGTTCGGAAAAAATCGGTGCTAAATTTCTACTATTAGCACCAGTTTTATTTAGCACCGGTTTAAAAAAATCGGTGCTATAATGTACCGAAATAACACCAGTTTTTTGTAACCGGTGCTATTTAAAACCGGTGTTAAATTTGTCCTTGTAACACCGGTTTTAAAACCGGTGCTAAATATTTATTTGTAGTACCGGTTTAAAAAACTGGTGCTAAAATTGTATGTTTTGCACCGGTTATTTTTTAGCACCGGTTTTAAAACCGGTGCTAAATGTGTATATTTAGCACTAGTTTTTTGTTTGCGCCAGTTTTTTAACCGATGCTAAAAGTGTATGTGTTGCACCGGTTAATTTTTTGCACCGATTTTTAAACCGGTGCTAAAAGTGTATATGTTGGACAGGTTATCTTTTTTGTATCAGCTTTTAAACCGATGCTAAAAGTGTAAATTTAGCACAGGTTTTTTTTTTGCACCGGTTTTTTAACCGGTGATAATAGTGTATATTTTGCACTGGTTATTTTTAGCACCGATTTTGAAATCGGTGCTTAAAGGGTAAATTTTGCACCGATTATTTTTAGCACCGGTTTTGAAACCCGTGCTAGAAGCAACCGGTGTTAAATGCGTGACTATTGTGGTCGCCGTAAGCTGCAGCGCACTGCCGCTCTTTTAGTTCATCTTCACGCAGCTAGTTTCATTTTTACGCTTGTTTTTTAAACAGGTGCGTTCTTTTTCCTAGATGGTACCGATTATTTTTTGTGCGTAGATTACTTAAATCGGTGCACCAATAAAAATAGAACAAATTCTGAACAACCATGACGCATAGACAAGAAGTAGGTAGAATAAAGCATTGAATTTGATCAACTATAATTTTTGACTAGCGAAAGAAGAGCATGACGTGTTTCTTAGTGGCTCGAGATACTGGAACCCCCCTCATCATGGAGATGACGAGTATCAAAAGTGAAGGTCAATTACCTTTCTCATAAGGGATAATACTAACCGCTATCCGATGATGGAGGCAAGTCCATGTATGACATTCAATTGAGCAATGCGTTTTGGCAGAGTACATTTTGCAAAAATACAAAACCATTTCAGAGAAATTCTCCACAGTTCATCGCTCCCCGGAGGAGTGTAATCTTCTGGAAATTGCTGAAACAATGTATTAAATTGCATGTTAGAAAATGATATATGTGTGAGAGAATAACAAATACATAAAAACAATGTAGGAAAACATACCGGAATAATGTCAATGTCATGCATGTCTCTAACAATTTTTTGCTTGTAATACATGCAATGGTATCCACATTCCCAAGTACTACTTTGTATCTTGTGCTGATGTAAAAGAGAATTTGTTGAAACGATTACAAACATAAAAATGACAGATGAAATATGACGTTATGGGATAATACGTACATTGATGTTTATGACATTCCAAGTATAGTTCGAAGGGTAGGAGCTATTTTTGTCGGAATTGAACCGTTGATATTTTGTTGCAATCCTACAATCGATGAAAACATATTTATATCAATAAATAAAAATATATTTTCAGAAATTGGGGATCACACAATATATGGTAATATATTAATTAACATTAATTGTAAATAATCGAGCCAAGAAAGTGAGAAACCTACAAGGACACATTTACGGGAACAAAAAATTTTGTAAAACATTAAAGTTGAAGGAATGACATGAATGTGTTCCACTTACAAATGAATCAATTTAAGGCATGACCTATTATGTTTGCGAATTCCCCCACTCATTGAGTCGATGCAATATACTCAATCGATTTTCGGCACGAAGACGAGCAAAAACCAATGGTCCCTATAAAAAAAAGGAAACACCAAAATACTTATATTATTTTTTAAAAATAAAATCACAGCATATGGTTGCTATTGCTTCCATGTGGTCGGGTCAAGCACCACAAAAAAATGGAACTTACTCTCAGATGTACGGGAAGACGTACATCCTTGCTTGAGTGCGGCACATGACAGCCGAAACATCGTCCGCAGTCAATTCGACCCTTTGATTTGCCTTTTGAGCCATTGAATTTGAAGAGGCCAGAATAAACTAGACGTGGCCTCCATGAACCACCCCATCACAAAGGTATCTGGAAAAATAATATTTGTAAGTGAAATAAATATAATGATACATCTATAAATAATGTAACCATGCAATTCTTACAATGCCCATATATCAAGTTGGCACCCACTGATCCACTCCATTTCATCTTCTACGTCCAAGCTACTCATGAACAGTCTTAGCTTGTCAGTAAATATGCCTGTGTAGACTTCTTCTGATCCAAACACCTCCACGTTCAAATTGATACGAAAGACTTTGTTTGGTCCACATATTTGTGTAGATAGCCTTAAAGCATCATTAATCTGTTGAACAGCAGCGATGCATTCTTGGTCTTACCTGACCCCCTAATTACATTGAGAATCTAATAATGTTAGTTGACCAGTATTTGTATATAATTCATAAGTGGATCATATTGTAAAGGCTAAAATGGGTTCTCAAAAGAATGTAATGGTTAGAAACCGACATGGGAGGATTTGGTTGCCCATTCTCCGTTGATATAGTATTTTCTTTTGCAATTTGCTAATGGGTAAAATGTTAGTCATGCATTGGAAAAAATAGGTCGGAATGAAATAGTCTGGGGGTATGTACCTCTCCTTTTACCGATCGAGTGACCACCTCTCCATGCGGAGTATCTTCCTTAGCTACTGCCTCCTGTAAGGGAGAGTGTGTTAATAATATGTATCTAGATGTCATAGCTAGTTAATATGCTTATTTGTTTAACCTGTGTAATGTCCTTGGAAAATTTTGGTGTGAGGTTTATTTTAGGACTTCCATCTTCATCAACTACCAATTCTTGCCGAGGCGGTTGTTGCTCGTTCTCCTACGTAAGCAGATGAACAACATATTATGTTTTAGTAATATCTAGAAAGATATATGATAGGATTAGAAGAAGAATACAATTATCTCACCTCATCATCCTATTGCCCAATGACACTTATCAGCTTTCCTAGCCATAGAATGTTATATCCAATGGCCTCAGTGACAAACTCAAATTCTTCGTGTTCTATCGGCAAAGGTGCCTTGGGAATGATCACAGGTCCACGGAGCTTTACTCTCTCCCACTTGATGTGTAAGTCCGTTTCCGTGTCCCTTGGAAACAAGATACCAAATGCAGCTACATCCCTTTCTCCGTTATGGTTCAAAACATATAGGAAGAACTTTTTTCCTTTATGAAAAAACAAATTCAGAGAATGGGAAAAAATCAGTTGGACAATAAGTAAGTGTTATTAAGTAAATAAAATTAAATAATTTCATAAATTCAATCGATAGATTATAAAAAGAAATGAATTCTACCTGTAGCTACTGAAGGCTGCAGCACGCTGCAGCTTTCAGTTTTCAACTGAGACTGAGAGCTGGATTGCGCTGCAGCGTTTAGCATTCATCTGGCATGAACTGTCTCTCAATTAACTATATTGGCAAAGAGACATTTTCTCAGTTTACAGTGGAAAGAACAAGATGAAGATATAACTAGGCCCAAACTACCAACATCCAACATGAACGTGATAGTAGTAAATATATCCCCACAAAATGAACGTGATAACTAAAATAATCCAAAATCAATTTGATGGGAAATTGAAATCCAAAAACTAACAATCAGAAAGCAAGAAAAGAGCTAACGACGAGGTTCATGGTATGGAATACCTTGTCACCCGCTACGTTTCCTTGTGGGTCACTACATCCAGATGCTGAAGGAATGAATACCCTGTTGTCCTTATTCGTGGGGTTGGAAGATGTAGCAAGGAAATTGCGGGCATCCAAGTGTGGGGGAATAGCTTTACCCAATTGTCCAGCTAGCCAATTCGTTTGGGCCTCAAATAAGGCAACAAATCTTTCGTTGAGCTCGATGACATCTGTTGGTAGTTTGTTTGAATTTGAGATTTCCTCAGATGGTTTTGTGTTTATGCTCCCACATCGACTAGATGCATAACGGCTCATAGCCATATATGGTAGGGTCTTGTTCACCTTGGCCATTGCAGAGCAACCTCTCCAACGACCCCTATGATCCTTCTTACACGTTGCTTGAACGAGAATATCTTCTTTTCCTTGTATAACCAAATCTCCCTTTTGCTTCTTATCCAAAAGGTTTTTTACAAAAAAAAACATATGCCAGCCATTACTATGCATTCCATCTGAGAATATTAATAGAGATAGAATCAATTATGAATTATGCTCACAATAGTGGGGGCTGCTCTTTTAACGCAGTCGCTGGTGTAGGTCGATAATTTCTTGTCCCATTTAGCTTCAAGTAACACCTCCGAGCGGTCCGGTTTGAAATCCATGATTTGAACTAAAGCCTCCGCTTCTTCTACACTCTAACCGTCATCCAAAAGCTCGTCAATTTTGGCCTTTCTTTTCCTCTTCTTGAATTCTATTTCAACCCTAAGATTCCCTCTACTGCCTGTGTGATTGATGTACTCCTTCTATGAGGCGCTTACTTTTGCTACGTCATTTAATGCCTATTTTTTCATCAATTTGTAAAATGCTCACAAAGTAATGACTAGAGATTAATAATTTTCAAGGAATTACCTTGAATTCAGGGGTTGATCTGTGTTTCACAAACAGCTCCCATTCATTTTTTTCCATCCAGTGATAATCTCTCCATGCACAAGAACCCAGTTTTTTTGCACGATGTACTTGTGAGCCACCTTAGTCTTCCAATTCCTCCACTTTTCCCCTGCATAAATTTTCCATTTATTTCAGAATTTATTCATCTCATTGAATGTCATTTTGGTTTGTATATCACAGCTAATCTAGTGGACAAAGATACGTGTTGTTAGTGCAAAATGTAATGAAGTTGACATGAACTGATGAAAATGGAGAATTAGAACACACTTGCTAGAATGTCTTCCCACGCATCTTTCTTTACATGGTCTGGGACTAATTTCCAATTATGCCATGTCCCGAATTGGATTCTTCGTCGGACGGCATAGCCAACATACATCGACCACCGGCTGCGCATAACCAAGGGTTCGAAGTCATCGTCGAAGAATATTTGAAGGGGCTTCTTTTGCTTTGCTAGCAACACGGACTTGCACGTGGCTGTGCCTCAGTGCTTGCAATACTCTTTAATCTCAAACTTGTCAAAGCTCCCACTCATTCATCTTTTGACATAGTTTCTTCTTCCTCCCCCGACTTTTCAGATCCTGAGTAATATTTGGTTGCATCATCCACTTCCTCGCTAATGACATCACAATTGTCATCTTTTGAAGGGGTAACACAATTGTCTTCAATGGCTTTTGTACCGCCGGAGTCAAACAATTTCTTCCTTGGCTTCGCCATTCGCTCGCTTGTATGAGTCAATAAAAAAATATAAATCTTAACATAACACATCCAAAGATGGATATCCACAAATAGCCAACCGAGAACATATTGACCTATGCACAAAATTTGGGGAAAATTCGTATGGGGGCAAAAACAGAGTAGGCAAAAATTTAAAAATTATTAGCAAACATATCGTCTATCCACATGAAACACTACCCACACTAGTAACCCTAGAAATTAAAACACAAACTCACAAATAAGAGACCCACCAAAATATAGCTATTCATTAAGCCCGGGAAAGAAGAAAACTACCAATCACTCATACCTTATTTGTACACACTCTCGGCATGTATTTTTCCACCGACCGGCTTTGAACCCACTTTACTGGACCAAAATTGCAACCAACATTTGGAAGTAGAATCGCAACCAAAATTGGGAAGTAGAATCGCGACCGAAATGGTGAAGATGACAATATGATTGGGAAAAATCAGTAGAGGGTTATGTTGGAAAGAGGGAAAATTTGGGGATAAGGTTATGGAGGGAAGAGGGAAATGGGTAGAAGTGTTGGGGTGGGAGAGGTAAAAAAATTTGGGGCTAAGGTTATGGAGGGAAGAGGGAAATCGGTAGAAGTGTTGGGGTGGGAGAGGTACGAAAATTTGGGGCTAAGGTTACGGAGGGAAGAGGGAAAATTTGTGAGGGAAGGTAAATGATGCTTTGTTGGGCCATTTTCTCATTTCCTTTGAAATGTTTTTTCACCAAACATTAACCCATATGAATGGGAGTGATATGTATTAGCTTCCCCTGAACCTGAAAATGCAAAAAAAAAAACTTTTACAATATGTTGGTTCAAAAATGATTTTGGAGATTTTGTACAAAAAGATAATTTGTGGCAGTCCAAGTTGGCTGAGCAAAAGTCTACTTAGAGCAAAAGTATACTTAGGGCAGAAGTCTACTTAGAGTTTAATTAGTGTTTAGTGTTTTATACTATTACTTGTACACATAGAACAACCAACAAAAATAGAGACTAACCAGGAATTAGTATGAGTCAATACAAACATGTTTATGTGGCTCGCTTAGTTGTAGCCTCTCTTAGTTGCACTTGAGGAAGACTGTATTTGAGTCACCTCAGTAAGTAAGGGACGACAGGAAGACTATATTTGAGTCATCGTAATCAATTATTGCATTGCTGACAAGAATATATAGAGTACAATAAGGAAACATAATATGAGTAGAGCTCTAGCGTAGTAACCATGACTTGTCCAGAATCAATCAAGATATGATCAGAAACATGATTTACTCTAACAATAATATAACAATATTAGACAACTTGAACCTGAGACCTCATATTTACTCTAAAAATATTCAAGAGATCAGCCCTCACATTTTAGACAACTACAACCTGAGCTCTCGATCCTGAATGTGGTGATTTTGGACAACTTCACGCTTGAACCATCTGTGAAGCTGTATTTCCCGTAAGAAAATGATCTATTGCTGACAGGAATAAATAGAATACAAGAGGAAATAGATTCCTACTAAGAATCTGGCTTAGTCAACATCACTTCTTCAGAATCATTAAAATCAATCCTGATTTACTATAACACCGTCGCATCCTCGAGCCCCTTGAGCCTTAGAGCCCTCGAACCATCAAGCCCCTCAAACCTCGTTCACCTTGGCCCCTCGATCCTCTCCAACCACTCGAGCCCCCGAACCATCGACCCCTTGAGCCCCTAGAGCCCTCGGACCATCTAGCCACTCGAGCCCCCAAACCATCGACCCCTTGAGCCCCTCGAGCCCTCGAACCATCGACCCATTGATCCCTCGAGCCCTCGAACCATCGACGCCTGAAGCCCCTTAAGCCCTCTGACCATCGAGCCCCTTGAGCCCATTGAGCCCCTCGAGCCCTCGAACCATCGACCCCTCGAGCCCTCGAACCATCGACCCCTTGAGCCCCTTGAGCCCTTGAACCATCGAGTCCTCGATCCCCTAGAGCTCTCGGCCCCTCGAGCCCCTCAAGCCCCTCAAGCCACTCGAGCCCTCGAACCATCAAGCCCCTCGAGACATCGAACCTCAACCCATTGACCCTCTTGGACCATCGAGCCTCTCAAACCATCGAGCCCCTTGAGACATCGAACCTCAACCCATCGACTCCCTCAGACCATCGAACCCCTCGAACCATCGACCCATCGACCCCTCTCGAACCACCAAGCCCCTCGAGACATCGAACCTCAACCCATCGACCCTCTCAGACCATCGAGCCCCTTGAACCATCGAACCCCCTGAGACATCGAACCCCTCGTGATATCGAACCTCAGCCCATTGACCCTCTTGAACCCTCTAGCCTTTCGAACCTGGAGCCCCTCGAGCCACTCGAACCCCTCGCGCCCCTCACCCCCTCGAACGTTGAGCCTTGAGCCATCGAACGCCTCACAGTGAGACCTTGAACGTGGATCCTCAAGCCTCGATCATCATCCTAGGATCCCTCGAACCTCGAGCCTCCTACCTCAAACCTCAAGCCATCGATCCCTGTCTCCCAATACACTTAACACCTTTCAGCCCATGTGTGTGTAAAACTCATCCCAATTGGGTGTAAAATTCAGCCCATTTGTTTGTACACTTGGTGCGATGTGTGTGTAAAATTGGTCACTCAACACAATACCCTGGCACTTTTCCTCTGCCAAGCTCCCTCCACATTCCTTGTTCCTTCCACCGACAAACTCTGTCGCCGCTCCCTCTGTCATCCTCGCTCCCTCCGTCGTCCCTGCTCCCTCCGCCATCCCTACTCAATTCCACCTCCATCGAGCTCTGTCCATTCCACCACAACCAAGCTTCGTCCTTGTTCAATCAACCGTCGACCGTCTATACACCTTCCACCAAGCTACCATCTACCAAGCTCCGTCCGCCAAGCTCCATTGGCCAAGCTCTGTCCGCCAACCACCGCCCACACTCCAAACATCTTTCGTCAACAAACCCTTATCCAAACTAGGTAAGCAGATACCCACTCGTTTTTGGTTTTTTAGGGATTGTTTACAATTTTAGTATGCTTTTGGTTTGATTTCATGAAAATGCCTAATTGTGAAAAAACCTTATTGTGCTTTTGTTTTGGATATGTGGGAGCAATTGTGAAAAAACCTGATTGTGTTCTGATTGTGAAAAAACCTGATTCTGGAAAAAACCTTTTTGTGTTGTAGACCGAAAATTTTCACATGAGGTTATTCTGGATGGAGAATTTTTTCCTGCTTGTGTTATTATTCTATCCACCAAGTTTCTTATTTTCCATGTGCTTTTGTTTTGGAAATGCTGGAGTAATTGTGAAAAAACCTGATTGTGTATTCTGATTGTGAAAAAACCTGATTCTAGGAAAAACCTGATTGTGTATTCTGGATCGAAAATTTTCATGTAAGGTTATTCTGGATGGAGAATTTTTTCCTCCTTCCATTAATATTCTGTCCACCAAGTTTTCTTATTTTCCATGTGTTGACTTTCTTGATGCAAATTTTACTTGTGTTAACATTTTACTGGTGCCTTACGTACCATAACACATTTATTTTTCCAGATATGGAGCCCAAAAAAAGTGCACCCAAGCAGAGAAGGCCAACAACCAAAACTCAAGGAAAAAAAGCCAGAGTTGGCGAGATGGAGGAGCGTGACCATGGGTCTTAGATTGTCCCCTCGAACAATCCAATACCGACGGCAGAGGCAAACTGTCACGAGGCAATAACTGTGTACAAAGAATTCATCAGCAGGGCCTCATACTAGAGAGAGGGTTGAGACTGGAAAAGCCCTACAAGGACTATGTGAATGAGGACGGCTGGGTAGGCTTCATCTCACAACTGCCTGGTGCAAACCAGACCATGAAATGTGAGTTCTTGTCACTAATAAAGTACAAGAATTCACTAGATGTTTTCCTCTGTGGTCAGTTCATTGAGCTTGCAGCGAATGTGATCAACAGGTTCTATAAGTTCCCACCGAAGCCCGTGAGTTTGTACCAAGCCACCGAGAAAGCTGTTCAAAAAGCTTCATAGGAAGACATCATAAGAGAAATCTGTCATGATAGTGATGAAGTTATCCGGAATCATCCACAAGAATGGTCCAACAGTGAGAAGAAATACTTGAGTGAAGATATGAATGTGTGGTACAGTTTCATAGCTACCCGGCCGCTGCCGGTGAAAATGAATAGTGAGGTTCATCGATCCCGTATGTTTCTGTTGTACAAGATCAAGAAGAATATGACCATCAATGTCGGGGGTACGATAATGGCGTACATCTAGGATTGTGTCAATGCCCACAATTTCATAGGCTTCTTCTCCCTCATCACTTCCTTATGCGTGGAAGCAGGTTGCAAATTCAAAGATGATGATGTCACAATGATGCCAAAGCTTCCCATAAACCCTCTAATATTCTCAAAGAAGAAGAACGTTGTTGAGTCATCTAGGTTGGCAACAAGTAAATTGGCTAAGGAGAACTCATATGGGAATATAGCAGCATTGAAAGTGAAGGTGGATCACTTGGTGCGATGGACTGAGCAGGTTAGGAAGATCCTGATAGCTATGTGTGGCGATAGAATCAAGGAATTGGGTCCAATCCCTACCTTAGATTCGCCATCGTCCAACACTGGGGAGAACAGCTCGCGCGGGTATTGACTACCTAAATTGTGCTCACATCTTCATTTTCTCAAGTTGTTTATTTTACTAGGTTTATATGGATCTTTGTTTTGGAGAATTTTTATTTTCAAAACATATGTTGCTACTCTGTGGATGTGATTTTGGAATTTGACATTTCTAGGCTTGTAACGTATTCATGTTCTTGTCTTAGAGGAACTGAACGACCAACTCAAAACAGGTAATGTGTGTGTAAAAGAGTTGTAGTGCGCTGAACCAAAAGGGCTGCAGCGCGCTGCAACTGGAAGCAGCTCCCATAGGAAAATGAAGCTAATTTTGTCCAAGCTTTACCAAAACAGCGGCAGAGCGCTGCAGCTCTCAGAGTTGCTCAAAATGGGTACCAATTGGAACATAGTTGTAGAATAGTTAACAGTGGTTCAAAACACAACACACTACAAAAATACATAAATTTTATCTCAA
Organism: Rubia yunnanensis; assembly: GCA_037428765.1. NCBI lineage: Eukaryota > Viridiplantae > Streptophyta > Magnoliopsida > Gentianales > Rubiaceae > Rubia > Rubia yunnanensis. The sequence goes on from CM075065.1 coordinate 95,766,490, forward strand.
AGTCATTGCTCGACCCCCACTAGTCTTCAACCATCTTCCTCTTCTTGGATTGAACGTCTCCAATTTCTTGGCCATCATCATCTATCCAAATGCCATCTCTGTCTTTTCTCTGTATTTCTCCCACCTCAATCCCGTTGTTATGAAGTAGAGGTGAAATAGTGGGGAACTCTAACCTTTCACTTGTAACTTCAAAATCAATTTCATCACGGAAAGAATATTTCTTACCCTGTAACACAATAGACCAACCTATATTCACAACCACAAATACCCAGTATTTCTTACCCTGTAACACAATAGACCAACCTACATTCACAACCATAGATACCCCCCTCTAGCACCGGTTTTTAAGCACCGGTTTTTAAAATCGTTGCTAAAAATCTAATAGCACCAGTTTTTTAATTTCGAACACCGGTTTTAAAAACCGGTGTTAATTCAACACCAGTTTTTTAAATTTTAACACCGGTTTTTTTAAAACCGGTGCTAAATTTTATAATAGCGCCGGTTTTGATAACAATTAGCACCGGTTTTTAAAAACCGGTGCTAAAAATTTGAAATTTTTATTTTTCCCGCCAAAGAAATAGCCAAAAATTTTAAAATAGCACCGGTTTTGAAAATATTAGCACCGGTATTTAAAAATGGGTGCTAAATATTTGTAAAATTCTATCTTCCCACAAAAAAATCAAAATAGCACCGGTTTTAGTAAAAAAATAGCACAGGTTTTTGCAAGAAAATAGCACCGGTTTTTAAAACTGGTGCTAAAAATTAAAACATAGCACCGGTTGTCTGTAAAAAATAGCACCGATTTTTAAAAATCGGTGCTAAAAATTTTTGAGACTCATTTTCCCGCCAAAGAAATAGACTTTTTTTTAAAATAGCACAGGTTTTTAAAAACTGGTGCTAAATATTTGTAAAATTATATCTTCCCGCCAACAAATTCCACCAGTTTTAGTAAAAAAATAGCACCGGTTTGAAAATCGGTGCTAAAAATTGGCATAACCGGTGAATTGAAAAAGGGGCTCGAGGGGTTCGAGAGCTTGAGGGAATCGCCTCCGCTCAAGGGGTTCGAGGGGATCGAGAGCTTGAGGGAATTGCCTCTACTCAAGGGGTTCGAGGGGATCAAGAGCTTGAGGTCGAGGGTGTCGAAGGTTTGAGGGGCAAGGGGATTGAGAGCTTGAGGGGCTCGAGGGGTATGAGGAGGGGTTCGAGATTTTGAGGGCTCGATGGGTTTGAGGGGCTTGAGGGGTATGAGGGGCTCGAGGGTGTCAATGTTTCAAGGGGTGAGAGGATCGAGAGCTCGAGGGGATCGAGGGGTACAAGGGTTCGAGAGTTCGAGGGCTCGAGGGGTTTGAGGGGCTCGAGGGGATCGAGGGGTCGAGGGGTTGAGGGGTACGAGGGTTCGAGGGGTACGATGGGTTGAGGGGCTCGAGGGGCTCGAGGGGATCGAGGGGTTGAGGGGTTCGAGGGGTACGAGGGTTCGAGGGGTACGATGGGTTGAGGGGCTCGAGGGGCGAAAGTTGCTAAAGGGGCAAAAGTTGTTCGAGGTTTGAGGAGCTCGAGAGCTCGAGGGAATCACCTCCACTCGAAGGGATCGAGGGGCTCGAGATCTTGTGGAGATTGAGGTTTTCGAGGGGTTTAAGGGGCTCGACGGGCTCGAGGGGGTTCGAGGGGTTCGAAGGCTCGATGGGGCTTGAGGGAGCTCGAGGGGGTTCGAGGGGCTCGAGGGGCTTGAGGGGGTTCGAGGGGGTTTGAGGTGGTTCGAGGGGTTCGAGGGGTTCGAGGGCTCAAGGGGGTTCGAGGGGATCGAGGGGGTTTGAGGGTTCGAGGGTTCAAGGGGTTCGAGGGGTTCGAGGGGCTCGAGGGGCTCGAGGGGTTCAAACAATTCAAGGGGTTCGAACAATTTGAGAGGTTCGAGGGGTCGAGGGGCTCGAGAGCTCGAGGGTGTTATAGTAAATCAGGATTGATTTTAATGATTCTGAAGAAGTGATGTTGACTAGGACAGAGTCTTAGTAGGACTCTACTTCCTTTTGTATTCTATTTATTCCTGTCAGTAATAGATCATTTTCTAATATTGTTATATTATTGTTAGAGTAAATCATGTTTCTGATCAGATCTTGATTGATTCTAGACAAGTTATGATTACTAAGCTAGTCATGGTCAGATCTAATATTGTTATACTTCCTGTCAGCAATAGATCATTTTCTAATATTGTTATACTATTGTTAGAGTAAATCATGTTTCTTATCAGATCTTGATTGATTCTGAACAAGTCATGATTACTTAGCTAGTCATGGTCAGATCTAATACTGTTATACTTCCTGTTAGCAGCAGATCATTTTCTAATATTGTTATACTATTGTTAGAGTAAATCATGTTTCTGATCAGATCTTGACCAAATTTGCTATATGTAGACTTCTGCTCAGCCAAATTAGACTGCCACAAATTACCTTTTTGATATAAGTAGACCTTTTCGCGTGCCAGTAGCCAAATTGCTATATGTAGACCTTTTTGTACAAAGTCTCCAAAATCAATTTTCAACCAACACACAGTAAAAGAGTTTTTTTACGATTTCATGTTCTGGGGAAGCTAATACATATCTCTCCCATTTATATGGGTTAATGTTTTCTTCAAAAAACATTTGAAAGTATAAAACACTAAAATGACCCAACAAAGCATCATTTTCTTTCCCTCCCAAATTTTCCCTATACCCTCCATAACCTTAATCCCAAATTTTCGTACCTCTCCCACCCTAACACCTCTACTGATTTCCCTCTTCCCTCCATCACCTTAACCCCAAATTTTCCCTATTCCCTCCATAACCTTAACCCCAAATTTTTGTACCTCTCCCACCCCAACACCTCTACCGATTTCCATCTCCCCTTCGCCGGAGATCCCATTGCCGCTGCGCTAACCATCGCACACCACCTCTTATTTTCCCACCACCGATGACGATGCTCTCCACCACCTCCGCACTACTCCCCTCTGTTGGAGCTCCCACCGCCGGCTGCGCTTACCAATGCACAGGTGAATCTTTGATGAAGTTCCATTCTAGTTCGTTTGAACCGATGTCAATATACATATTGCTATGATAATTTTTTTAAGCACATGTTGTTAGGTTAGTTATTGATTATGCTTGGTTTTGGATCTATTTTCTATTTTTCTTCCTTCTGGTTGCTAAAAGTTTGTATCTTTAAATTTTTTTGCAAACTGGGATTGTGTGGTTTCATTATTTCGAGCTGGTTCTCCTTGTCTGCTATTATTTTTTGTCTTTTGAGCTCAAGTCCTTTACATCAAAGAACCAATCAGTTTTTTTGGTAAAGTATTAATGTGCTGAAGCTTTTGTCATGCCTATCTTTTGAATTTTGCAACTAAGATATGGGTATATTCTATATTTAGCAGCAGACTTGTGCATTAGTGTAGTACTATTAGTCCTATACTCCTATCCTTCATAGACTCTAAAGTGATGTTGTCTGATCTGCGTGCCAGAAATATCCATTTAGTCTCGTAAAATCAAATTCTTGCATGAATTTCAGTATTAAGAAAGACATGGAAAATGTTTTTTTCCAGCTATGCTTTCAAATGGTTTGCTCTTCTTGTGTTGTTTGGAAGTTGAAGAGTTTATTTATACATTTTGTGTGAGCTTTTTTCATGAAGATCTTTTGTCAGTTCATTATATGTGTAATGTTTAAGTGGAACTTTTATTTGGTCTAAATTTGAGGATGGTTTAAACTTATAAAGTTTTGAATGTGGACAAATAAAAACAAAGCCGAACTTTTTGATTTCTCCATATTAATGTTTGATTCTTTGTTTTACCCGTGCTTTGTTGTCACTGCTTCAAAGAATGGAGTTTGGCAACTAAAAATGTAAATTATTATGTTGCAAGTTTGCCATCTTTAGTTTGGTTTTAAACATCTGGCGTTTTCTTGTTTATATGGTTATAGATAGCCTTGATTTTGGGATATGATGGTGGAGATTTGATTGCATTAACTATAATCAAGGTGGGGACGTTGCTGCACATAATCAAAAGTTCTTTTCTCTCTATTTTTTTTGCTGTTTTTGCTGTGTTTGCATTTTAAATCAATCGTGAAAAGTTAAATTGTGTAACTTAAGTTTGGATAGAGGGAGTAACACTTGCATCAATTGACGAATCAATTTTACCCTACTGCCTGCATTTTTTATTAAAAATTTATGTGTTCTGATTAGTTCAATTTAGTGTTCAAATTAGCCTGAGGTATATCTTCTTTTCCTGATGAAGGCCTATAATGATGAGAACCCTGATGTTCGATAGGTTTACATGTTTAATTTCTGTGATTTAATTTTGATGGATGTAAATTTGCTCCAGTACTAGATCTGTTATGCATTATTTGATTCTCACTATTGCACCTATCGACTTTGTCTTTGAGAACTGATGTAGCATAGGGTGAATTGACTTGGCTTAGATATATAAACAATCAACAAGGTGCTACATTTAAGCGAACGTGAACAGGTTGTTTGAGTTAGTTGAATTGTGACCCCTTGTGTGACATGATGTTCATCATGCATTGCAGGAAGGTAGTGGAAGATGTCCCTCGAGGTGTACATGTAAACTTTTTGAAAGCATAACGGAGTTTGCACAGGTGGGCACTTGAAGATCTTCAGAGACTTCATGTTGCTGAGGAGTAAGCAGTTGAAGAGGGAGGTGGAGTTGAAATGCATGTGCTGGAAGATGCTGGGCATTGGGTAAGCCAAAGAGAGCTTCTTCTATAAGAATCTTGTACTAGGTTCCAACACGTTCTTGGAGGTACTAGTAGCGTTACCTTAGCCTAAAACAAAATGAATCATATTTCTTGTACTATTGCAGAAACAATACACCCTTTTTATAAGGATGGATAAAGTAATATTTTATATAGTTAAGGGTGAATTAAACCATGAATATGCTAGGTTATCCATGGTGGAGACGTTGAATACATTGATATTTTTGCAACGTGCAGGTACATGCAACCCCGATGGATTGTTCAAGATTCTTTCATTCTCATTCCAAGGATTTTAGCCACTTCCTGGAAATAGTTCTGCTTCAAACGAATATCTCTTTAACCACAATGAGTAATCATTCTTATTGTCCATCTTGTTCTTGTCGATCATTTTTCCAGAATCATTAGATTGTTTCACTAACCATTTGTACCTTTCTTTACCTCCAATTCAGAATCTGGGAATTATAATTACTGCTGATAGGTTCGGTTCTCCCAACTATGTACTCATTTCATCTTTGCCTTTGCAAGAGTAGAGAAGAAACTGAGATTCTAGAGCTATAAGTTAAGGCAGTGCACCATAAATTGTGTTGCAGTAGTTTTATTATTGTATAATTAGGACTATTATTCTTGTCATAGTCGTGCGAGACAAGGTGTTTGTGTACATAAATGTGGAAATAAATTATTAATTTTGTGAAGTTGATTTAATTTTAAATTAATGTGGAATAAAATTGTTAATTTTGAGTCTTTTCCCTTTCTCTGAAAGCGGCAGCGCGCTGCAGCTTTTAGCGGAAGGGATTTTTTTTTGTCGTCGTAAATAAATTAGCACCGGTTAAAAAATCAGTGCTAACAAAACAAATCGGTGCTAAATTAGCACCGGTTGAAAAACCGCTGCTAACAAAACAACCGGTGCTAATTTAGCACCAGTTGAAAAACCGATGCTAACAAAAAAACTGGTGCTAACAAAAAAAACCAGTGCTAAAATTAGCACCGATTGAAAAATCGGTGCTAATTTAGCACCGATTGAAAAATCAGTGCTAATTTAGCACCGATTGAAAAACCGGTGCTAAAAAAATTGGTGCTAATTTAGCACCGATTGAAAAAAAAAACCGGTGCTAATTTAGCACCGGTTACTTAGGCATCGGTTTTTTTAACGAAAAAACCGGTGCTAGAACAAAAAAAACCGGTGCTAGAGGTGGGTCTCTGTGATAGTGATTGCACGAGTCATTAACTTAGAAAACTTGTCTTGCTTGTTCGGCCAAAATGAACTGATCATTTTCATATGCTTCACGACTCTGGTCAACAAGGGTAAATCCCATTGTGTCATCAGTTCGAACTCCAATTGTGTTATCAAACCACTGGCACATGAAAACTGGCATCTTGAATTCTCCATAGTCAAGCTCCCAAATCTCATCAATAACACCATAAAACGACATCACAACTAGGACTGGTTTATTGTCTTTCTTACTTGCTTGCCACATTGTCTCCGACTCAATGTATACCCCACTATTTTTTGTTGTGCTCTTTAAATATTGGTCCCTCATAGCAAAACATAAACTGTTCATGTCATATCCGGAATACCTCAAAACCGTGCAGTTAGGCTTCCTTGCAAATGCCCTAATTTTTGGGTCGTAATCACCTACATTACATCGATCATATAACCAATTTACACACTTGTCATTGTGCTCCAACTGAACTTTATTAGGGTGCCACGTGGGATGAGACTCTGTGATCGAATTAAGGTGCTCAGTCACATAAGCAGTAGTCTCCCTACAATTCCTTAACACATACAAATGAACTGGCATCAGATCACTATTCAATGGAGTAAATAACATTTCCCTTGACATCGGTTTTCCCACCTTCCTTCCAACATGTCGATTCTGGGGCACCCCAAAATTTCTATGTTCCTCCAAATAGCTAGAGAAAAATTCAATTACTTCTTCGGTAACATACCTCTCAACAATACTAACATTCAGCCGACTCATACATTTCACGTATCCCTTGAAGACTTTCATGTGACGCACGAAAGGATACATCCAATGCATACCAACCGGACCACATATCTTTATCTCCCAAACTAAATGAACAACCAAGTGAACCATTATATCAAAACAATATGGAGGGAAATACATTTCCAACTTGCATAGCACAACAACAACCTCTTTTTGTTGGACATCCAAATGGCCCCGGTCAATAGACGCCCGGCATATGGAAGCAAAAAATAAACAAAGTCTAGTGATTGAGTACCTTACGTCGGCCTCCATTACCCCACGAATAGCAATAGGTAACAGTTGTTGCATCAAAACATGACAATCATGAGATTTCAAGCCGGTCAACCAACAATCCTTCGTAACTACCCGACTAACATTCGATGAATAACCAATTGGGACCTTCACTGATTCCAAACTATCACAAACTGAGATTCTCTCCTCCTTTGAAAATGTACAAGGTGCTGGGGGCAAGTAAGTCCTCTTACCTTTCACTTCTAGGGAGAGGTCATTTCTGATTCCCAAATCAACCAAGTCCAACAGGGCATTCAAACAATCTTTTGTCTTCCAGGGAATATTCAAGAGGGTGCCTATAAAACTTTCACAAATGTTTTTCTCAATATGCATCACGTCTAGGCAATGTCTAACCTCAAGATGCTCCCAGTACGGTAGATAAAAAAATATTGACCTTTTCTTCCATGGACCATCACAATGTATTGTATCCTTGCCTTTATACTTTCCCAACACCACTCTCAATTTCTTAACCTTATTGTGAATCTGCACACCAGTTAGTGGTGTGGGGGATTTCCTTCGTTCTTTCCCACCAACAAAATTGACCACATCATCCCGGTATTTATGGTTTCCTTGCAGCCATTTTCTATGGCTAAGATACACTGTCATTCTTCCATGTCTTAGTTGTTTGAATTCTGTCTTCTCCTCACAAATAGGACATGTTTTGTTCACCTTCACTACATACCCCGACAAATTTCCATAGGCTGGAAAATCAATGATCGTGCAAAAAAGCATGGCACGCAATTGAAACTTCACATTAATATGGGCATCAAATACCAACACCCCCTTTTCTTCCCACAATATCTTCAAATCATCGATCAAGGGTCTCAAATACACATCAACCTCGTTCCCAGGTTGTCTAGGACCTGGGATTAACAAAGGCATCATAACATATTTATTTTTCATGCACAAATAAGGGGGAAAATTATATATAACCAACATCACGGGCAAAGAACTATGCTTCGATGACATATTACCAAATGGATTCATCCTATCAGTACACAATGCTAGGCGTAAATTTCTAACCTCCAAACCAAATGAAGGATATCGCTTGTCAAAATTTCTCCATTGTTCACCGTCTGCCGGATGTCTTATCTTGTCGTCGCTTGGTCTTTCCCGCTCTCCATGCCATTGCAAGTTCTTTGCATCTTTTGAATTTGCGAATAACCTCTTCAACCTAGGAATTAAAGGAAGAAACCACATACACTTAAATGGGACCTTCTTCTTCTTCTTAGCCAAACACCCATCATCATCATTCCTCACCCTTATATCTTGAATGTTTGCACACGGGACATTCAACCGCATCTTTCAAATCACCGACATACAACACACAATAATTTGGACATGCATGTATTTTCTTGTATTCCAAACCGAGTGGACACAATATTTTCTTAGCCTCGTAAAAGTTTTTTGGTATTCCATTCCCTTCCAGAAACTTATCCATTAGAAGCTTTAGGAGTGAATTCACACTTGTATCACTCCAAGAACTTGTAGCTTTCAAATAGAAAACCTCCATCAAAAAAGAGATTATGATATCCTTACTTTTACATCCCAGATACAATGGCTTCTCTTTTTCGTCGAGTAAAGCACTCAACATTTTAGGCTTCCCCTCAAAATCTCTTACAATGTCATCGAACATAGCATCAACGGTACATTTGTTTCCATCTACCTTGTCAAAACCACCATTATGTCCTTGCTCAACCTCTCCATGAAATGTCCATACAATGTAACCTCCGTCAAATCCGTTCTTTAACAAGTGAAATCTAACAAGTCCACAGTCATCAAACTGTTCACGACACAAGCATCTTTTGCATGGACAAAGTATCATCTCCTCCTGACCAAAGGCATAATCAAGAAATGAATCAATAAATGCAATATGTTCACCGCTCCCTCTAGCTACACTTGGATAGCTAACCATTTTTTCCTCCACGCAAACATCGATTCTCGGTCTATTGTATCTAAACAACATATAATACAAACAATTACACAAATTTTCATTGTTCAAACATAATAAATATAAACACAATCAATTTGCTACACAATACTAAAAGTGTCATGTGTATGTGTATATATATGTGAATCGATCAACTTGTTCTTGGTATATACATATACTATCTACCAAAACAAACACAACTATGTTTACATCCACACTCATTTACACTCTCACAACATGATACTAAACCAACTTAAAGCATATAGAAACCATTAATAAATACAAATAAACTCTCTCGAGTGTTTCTTTTGTTTAACTTTCCATTATTTGCAAAAATACCCCTTCCTGACCATAAGCCTATGGACAGGCCGCTTGCCAGGAGATCTACTCTTATAATATATAGGGCTACAACAAACTAAATTCTAACAGAAATAGGATTCAAAAGTCTAAGGAAATTACCATATATAATCTAATCTAGAATGAAACCTAATTCTATAAGATAACTACCATCTATAACATTTTCCTACAAGGGAAAGGATTTCTTACTTCCTTATCACTCTCCCTCAAGTTGGAGCATGATGAAAAAGAATGCCCAATTTGCGAAGAAGATTTTGAAATTGCTAGTCATTAAAAAGAAGAAAAATAATCACCATAGAACGGGATTCAACTTGAGTAGCGGTAGAAGTAGCGGTAACAACAACAACAATATTAGTCGGCAGAGCAGTATTCAATTTCATTATTAGTAGTAGCAACAACATCGGATTTGGGATTCGACATGTTGGAGATAGGTAGAAATCAGCCAATCGGTTACGTTGAAAAGGTTGATGGGCAAGCTGTGACAGCAGATAGCGGCGAACGATAGAAACAGCGAAAAAGCAACAAAAGTCAGTGAGCTACGACAACAGATAGCAGCGGGCAGTGGATGACAACAACAATGAAACAACAACAAAAGTCGGCGAGCTGCCATAGCAGTTAGCAGCGGGTAACATTAAGGTAACTACCATCTATAGTTTTTCTCTACAAGGAAAAAGATTTCTTATTTCCTTATCAGGGTTCGCAAAATATTGTCTCTAACAGTGGAGTGGACAAGAATGTTGAAGGCAATAGTAGGATAGGGGATGGTGTATGATTGTATGGTTGTGTTTGATTTGAAAAATCTTTTATAATTTATTTATTTTTGTAAAAAAATTCAAATGAGAATATATTTTCCTTTCTACTCTTCTCGTATTATTCATGATATTCAATATTGTAATGATACTATCATGTTTTTATGTGTTCTGTAGCCGTTAACCATTGCACACTACTTTCCTTCTCCCCTTCAAAAGGCTTCCAATTGTGCTCGTGCCTCTTGAAATTCGAAGCTTGATTAAAGGAAGTAGAAGAGTGGGTTTTTTATGCTTACATAGATTCAAAGAAGATCCATTCTGCCATTTTTTTTGACATTTATGATCCACTCAAAGAGTTGAACTCCTTGAAAAATGAGCAAGATAAACCTGCTTGCGGCGATGATTAGTGGCAACGATCACCTGGTAATAGTCAAAAGCTCACCAACACAACAATGGTCTTTGCATATAACATCACTAGTAAACTTGTTTGAAATAGTGAAAGAGGAATCATTAAAGCAAATAAAAACATTCATATCCCAAATCAACTACTAATTGACAACAAATGTTTTGTAATTTGCGGAACAACCAAAACTTCAGACAAAGATAAAGAATCAGAGGCTCGAGATTGACCAATATAGAGTCACACGATCAAGAGCGGACTGATAAGATGTCATGTGGTTAGTTTCTCCAGAGTAAGCTATCCAACGAGCATACTAGGGTAAAGAAATAGGAGAAACAACTCGAGAGACCAAGTAAGGACACAGTGAGATAATGTGATCAAATTTCTTACACCACTGACATTGTAACCGGTACCATTCAGCGTACAATTTAGAGTAATAAGAAGCAACATGACCCAAAACACCACACCATTGACACCAAAGTTAATCAGAACGATCCATAACTCAAGTAAATTTTGTTTACGATGCTGACATGGTGCTGATAGTGTGCTGACAAAGTGCTGACTAGACAGGAGACGAGAAGAACCGAAAGAATCTGGAAAACTCGTGACAATTAGCTGTATCGCGAGAAATTAGCCCATCTCGCATTAAAATGGATCCGGTCGCGAGAGGCTGACGCGCGAGAAACTTCTGCGTGTGCCAAAGGAAAAAAGGTGATTGGATGCTTCACGTGTGTTGGCACGCACCAGATGATAAACCTGCACAAATTTAAAAAATCTGAATAGGAAACGACGCCGGCTGGAGATGACCCTTGACGGCGGGAAGAAGAAGATGAAAAACGGTGACTTCCTGTGGTAAAACTGGGAATAGAAAACCTTAGAGAGAGCCTGATCTCGAACTAACAACTTTGATGAACCCGTTCTCGAACAAAAAATAGTGGCAGAAGGCGCTACAGGCGGGGAGACGATCGGTGTGGACTAGATGGCGGCGGAAGATGGCGGCGACCGATAAAAAAATAGACGGGGAGCAATTGGAAATTTTGTGAAGATGACACCTGGAGAAGAGCTCAAAATAGGGATCGGACGAAAACACGCCAGGAGAAAAATGTGAAACGAACTGGAGATCAAAGATCCAGCGGGAAATGGCCAAAGGAGATTGGAGAGTTGACCGGTGGTTGGACGGTGGCGGCGGCGACGTTGGGCGGCGGCAGCCATTGCCATTGATTGGGAAGGGACGGATTTTTTATTTTTGGAAATTTTTGGATGGAGAGAAATAAAAGTCGGGAATTTTTAGCGAAACCCTGCCATCATAATAGAATGTGAAATCCATAAATAATTCTGGTTGTGTACATTTATAAATATATATATATATATATATATTTATATATATATATAGTGAATACAAAAGGTATACAATGTATAAGTAAAAAATTACAGTGGTTTGTTCATAAGCTTATGGACAGACCACCTGTCAGGAGTTGTTAGTTAAATTCAAACATGTAATTTGTTCCTATTAGCACTACAAGAAACATAACCTCCTACCTCGGTTCTATAGGGCTTTCTACCTCGATTTTTTGTCTAGGAAAAACTAAGGTAAATACAGCCATAGTAAAAGGTACATTTTCTACCTCGGTTCAGAACTGAGGTAAAAGTACCTTATACCTCGGTTTTTTACCAATGTATGCAGGTTATGTGACTGACGTCGATCAAAGCAAGAAGGTTGGCGATAGGAAATTATAGTTGTGACTTCTTTATGATAGATGTCGGCATCCACATGCATGCGACGTCGTCCATAGCAAGAAGGCAGGCAATAAGAGATGAAATGATGCAACGTCGTCAAAGCTGATGTCAGTCTAAATAAGAGCAACGTCGCAGACCATGGTAAGCGACATCGCGCGATGTGGGGCACCCACGTCGTGTGTCAGCTGACGTGGAATGCTAACGAATATGTCATCATTTTGAATGGGCGACGTAGCAAAAAAAATATGATGCCGGTTTATGCGACGTCAGTCACGCGTCGTTGGGCACCGGTTTGTGCGACGTCAAGGATTAATCGGTTAGACCTCATTTCTCGTACAATATTATAATATTTAATAATTGATAACACAACTAATCGTTTATCGATAGCCATTACATGTCATTTAAAATGCGATAAATTGTGAAATGGTTAAACATCATACAACAATCAACTGTTCTTCAATTAATGTTGGAAAGAATCACATTTAAAACCAACAAAACTATAACATATAGTACAAATACATGTTACAACATATTGAAATACAATAGGTTTGTATGAAATTGAAACATTAATTGTATTGAACCTCCATTTTCTATGTTGTACGACATTAAGATTGTTAGAGCGACTAGTGAAATGACAAGTCCGTCCATCTACATGTTGAAAGGCCGACGATAACTCTCTTTGGTCCTATTACAACCAATGCACAGAGAAAAATATTTATTTTAGAATTGGGCAGTCCCCAAATGAAATACACATAATGTTGTCATACATAGACGACATTAATTTCAATATGGAAAAAGTAACTGAACTGATTAGAAGCAACGTCGCAAGCATAAAAAACCAATGTCGCAAAGACAGAGTAAAGAGTAACGTCGGACAATTCCTAGATCTATGTGACGTTACTCCTTGTCAACAATTCCTAGATCTATGTGACGTTACTCCTTGTTCGGTACCATTTCACATGGGCCGATGAAATGTGACCGACGTCGCACATTCAAACTATGGTCATACAAATCTAAGCATTTTCCCCACTCTTCACAAACAAGGCATTATCTAGTAAATACAAACAACATACAATACATAACATGCAACAAAATAATCACACCTTATGAAAATATTCAATCTTTGATCAATGATGAAAAAAACATATAGAAGGATCATCACAAAATTGCTAAATGAACATGGAATGGATGGAAAACTATCTCAATTCATTTGAACCTAAAGATGCTCCATCCTTGGATACTTGTTGATGTTTAAGAGAAGCAATTTGATTGAGATCTTTAATTATTGTAAAGGTGTGAATGAAATGGATGGTGTGGAGTTCGGTTTATAGGATTTGTGTTGGAGATGAGAATGAGGGTTAGTGCTGAAAATTATTGACTTGAAATAGGGTGTGGGAAAATTTTGTTTCAAATTTTTGGCAGAAATTTTCATTTCCCACTGGAAATTTCAGATTGATCGACTTCAGTCGATCTTCGGTTCAAGTGCAGTTCTATGCGACACAATTGCAACATCGCACATAAGGGCCATAGTCTAATTTTCAAAAAGTTTAGTAAAATACTCCATTTTAAGATCACGGCCCTTCCGTCGACCCATTTATTCCCAAAGCGGAATAACATTGTCGTCATCATTTGAATAAAATAAGTTATCTCCAATTTTCCATTTCAATTTCACCCACTTTCTTGCAGGGACCTAAGTGCAAAAATAAAAAAAGATCACCGGTTGTCCCTAACTTGATTTCGATCGTCCTGAAAAGAAACTTTGTCATCCCTAGTTGAAATTATAATAACTGACAGTACTATAGAACCTGGTCTTATTCCACAAGTTCTTACAGTTGACCCTTGTTAAGTAATCATCTACAATTTACTCTATACCACGTACTAGTGCTTTCTAAAATATGATGGACGGAACTTTATTACTTTTTATTTAATAAAAAAACAAGAATGTGAAATTTCATGTGATTCTATGTAGTGGAAATTATCGTTCTCATAACGCTTATCATAAGGGTATTAATGAAATACTATAAAGAAAGACAAACGATCACCCTAGTTCGCGTCCCTCTTAGACATTACGTAAAATCACCATATGAAACATTATTCATTATGTTCAAGTGCATATCTCTTAAGCGTAGTGAACACGCAAGGAAGTTTGGGTCATAGTGTAATTTCCGCAAAGTTTTGTTGTATACTGTATGTGAATAATTAAGCCCATTCCATTGACCCATTCATACCCAAATTGGAAGATCGTGGTCGTGACAATGTGAATTAGATAAGGGTATATCCAATTTGCATTTCGACCTCCCTCACTTTTTTGGGGGACTTAAGTGCAAAAATGAAAAAGTTCAACAGTATTCATAAAATTGATTCTGATCGTCACTGAACAGACCTTTTCCATCCCCAGTGGAACTAATTATAATCCCCGAAGGTGATAAAGGAACTCTGATGATCCCATAGAGACTTCCACAAGATCTTCTCATTAATCTTTGGATACTTATAAGTAACCATCTACAATTTAGTCTAGACCATTTACTAGCATTTAAAAAAAATTGATGGACGGAGTTTCATTGAATTTTTTAATTCATAAAAAAGCAAGAATATATAATTTCATGTGATTCTATGTGGTGAAAATTATCGTTCCAATAACAATCATCGTAAGGGTATTAATGGAATACTAATAAAAATGAGGGATGAATACCTCGGTTCGTTGATTCCTAAATCGGAACAACATGATTGTGACAATGAAAATTAAATAACCTGGTATCTCCAATTTAACATTTTGACCTCTCCCACCCTCTTGGAGTGACCTAAGTGTAAAAACTAAAAAGTTCACCGGTTGTGCTAAAATCGATTCCGATCAAACCGGACGTTAATATATTTCATGGACATTTATAAATTTCAATTAGTAATTTCTAATATACTATTAACTGTTATTAAGTTCTATTATATTCGTTTTGGTCAAATACAGGTCCATTTACTATGCTAGTAGGCTGAAATGGTGAGGCCCACATTCAGGTTAGCCGACGTCGGTCATAGGTTGGTATGATATCGGCTAAGATCGACTTACATGTGATGTTGCACATGCCAAGGAGGAATTCACAAAGGTTCTGATCGTCTCTATATATAGATCCCACCTCATAAATCACTTCTAACATTTAACTTTCCCTCGAATTTCAATAGTCACCCAACCACTCTTCTCAAAGGTATGGTTTCTAAACTTTCTACCTTACTATCCTTTTTGTATTTTTTTTCCCTTAAAATTTCTATAGATCTGCATTGGTCAATGAAATTATTACTAATTAAATAGCGAAATTGGAATTCTTGTACTAAATTCAGAGTATTTGGAAAATCCTCGTTTTTATGTAATTTAATATTTAATCTATAACCTATTTGTTGAATGTCATTGCAATGTTATTGAATCTTTAATATTTAACCTATCATATGAAACAAAGTTTCAATATTATGATCATTCACAAATCATTATGTAACTACCAAATAAAATATATTTTTTGACCAAAAATTTTAAAATAAATTTGAACTGTTGACCCACTATTTCCCTAGGTGAAGGACATGTCATACACAACTAATATTGTTAGGCCTACACAACGTGCGACATTGGTCATAGTTTGGCACATTGTTGCTTGAATCAATTTTGGTGCGCAGAAAGCGAGGCAGACATGATAAGGGTCCAAAACGACGTCGTTCAAAAATTGCTATAATATAAGGTCCCTCGCAATCAGTTCAAGCTTTTGTTCCCCAGTTTCCCGCAAATTCCAACAGTTTCCCACCCTCTCTACTCTTCTCCCTCGTCAAAGGTACGGTTTTCCTACTCTTCGAACACCTACATTTTTGTAATTGTTATTTTACATTGTTCGATCTATGCTCTATAAATGTGTTTTTGCCTTTTGGTTTTCTTGTTCTTACTCAGATTTGTTTAATTGTGAAGTTTACTTAAATGTAAACCTAGCTAGATACTATGTTTTGGTATGTTTTTGGACATTTTTCAGTAATGTTATGTTGTTAAAGCATTAATTTTTTAGGTTTCTGTGTTATTTACCGTAGCTTCCTCAGATGCGTTCAACGTCGGTAGCCTATCGTTTACATGTCGGTCCATACGAATAGTGTGCAACGTCATACATTCTTATTTGAAGTAATATGTATGAGACATTACACCTATATCAATTTTCCCATCAGTTAAAGCATATCAGTTTACTTTCAATTTTGTATATGCGACCTCATTTATGTGTCGGTTGCATGTTCAGTTTGGTTGACAGTAGTGCGACGTCGCTGGTGCATGTCGATGATAGAGGTTAAGCCCAAGGCCATTGGGCCAAAGGTATAGTTGCCCAGTTAGGGGAATATTTAATACTCTACTTAATTACTGCATTTGTGGGCAATTGAGGGCGTTAATTAAGGAGAACTTATTTAGGACATGAAGTATAAATAAAATGTACGCATTTACTTACCATTCATTCTGTCTTAATCATATTTAGACGCTTGGACTAACTTAAGCATCAGAGTGCTGACCCCTGGAACCCCAGGGACAGTTTAATTGCAGGTTAGTTTGAGATAAACCTAGGCCCACGAACCAATCGGTGGTCGAAGATGCATCAAGTGGCACCGCCTATGGGAATGACTAAGCCAGATCATTGGTTGTAAGAGTTTATGTCCACGATAATTCAAAGGAGTGAAAGGTTGGGGTCAATAGGTACGGGAGAAAGATTTCCACCAAGGTTAACATCAAAGAATTCAGGAAGAGAAAACGACGCCCACATCAAGGCAGAGAAATGGCTAACATTTAAACTACGGGAACAGAGTTGCGAGCAGAGCCTAATATAGGCATAGCCCATGAGGGGGGGGCAAACCTCAATGGCGGTTGGTACAAATCCCCTGGCGCAAGTCCAGAATGACATGTCGGGGCCCTCAAGGATGCTGGAAGCGATGGGAGAGCAAAAACAAGGAAACACCAATTCCTTGCTCAAAAGGGTGGCTGATTCGAGGGATTGAGGGTTTACGGTGGTTTTGGGAGATTCGTATATGGAAGTTTATGGTCAACACGGGCAAGGAAATTAGAACGTGGGGAGGATGACCCCGAATCAAGATAGGGAACGAGCAGCTCAAGTCTTGGCTGCAGCCAATTTTTGAATCACCCCTCCTCCGAGGGATGATAGGGTCATGATGGGGTCATCACCACCCTCACCTTTGGGAATGACTATGGGGTGGGCTTCCCAACCCCCGATAGCCTACCCTTATCAATAATATGCTGGAGAACCGCTATAGGCTAGACCCCAGCCTTCTATTCCTGGTTACTCCCAAGCACCCGTATATGCGCTACCTCCGCTAGCCACATCTGCTCCTATCCTTGACCTGGACGGTCTAGGAACAGCATATAGAATAGTGGCCACTTCTGGCATGCAAGGATATAGAAGTATGGGAATCAGTCAGGGGTTTCACAATCCTTATATCCAACCAGCCCCACCGCTAGCATACCCGAGTCTTGGACAACATTGGATGAACCCAGGATACGGAGGAATCCAACCTCTATATATGCCACAGTTAGGTGGTCACGATATGGGGCTGAACCTTCCTGGGAAGCAGCATGAACTCCCTTCGAATGCAAATGAATCATTAAGAAAAGAGTTGGATAGGTTGATTGGTCCCTTGGGCAAGGCTACGGGGTATCCTTTAAGCTCGGTAATCACTGGGGTTCGATGGCTAATAGATGTGAAGCCCCCAGAAGGACTTCCCACATACAATGGTGAAATTGAACCTCGAGAGTTCATACAGACGTTCCTGGGCTTGATGAGTTCGAGGGACATTGATGAGAAGTTAACATGCAAGCTGGTAGGTAGCTACTTGCGGAGAAAGGCACATGAGTGGTTTAATAGTTTCCAAGGTGCTCACTTTGATCGTATCGGGACTTCAGCGGAGCATTGTTGAGCCAGTACACACAGAAGAAGAAGTTTAACAAAACCTTGTTAGAACTCTACCAGACGAAGCAAAAGGCGGGAGAAAGCACAGAATCCTTCTATCATCAGCATGTAGATGAGAGTTTGGGGGTGATAGAAATGATGGAGGATGAGGTAATCCAGGTGTACCTGCTGGGGATGCAGGACCTGGAATTATACAAGAAGCTGAGCACCAATACCCCTAAGACTTTGCAAAAAAAACTTTAGGAGGTTGTAGAACAGTATTCGAGGGTAGAGAAGTCAACTAGAAAGAAAAGAGAATGTAGGAAGAAATGTAGAGCACATAGGGAAAGGGCCGGTCGAACCCATAAGAATACCATTCGAGAGGTATAATCCATTGCCTCCAACGCTTGGAGGAAGAACCCTTGCACATATTTTAAGCATACATAGGAGGTTGTTCCAGACACCTCCACCCTTTCAGAATTTGCACAACTCGGTTGCAGCCCAGAGAGCAACAAATTGGTACTATGATCATCTGAGGGATTACGGCCATGACACAACCGATTGCATTCAATTAAGGATGGAGATTGACAGGTGTCAATGGGAAGGACAATTTTGAGGACAGTGACATAGGAACCAGGCTACCCCCTCGAGGCCCTGGATGAACCAGTGGAAGCCTTATAGAAGAAACAATCAAAACAATGGGGGAGAGGAGATAGAAGGCCTCGAGAATAGGTGATTCAAGACAGGCGGCTGGAAGGAAGGCAGGATAGACCCCAAGAGCAACGGGAGGGGAAATCAAAATGGAGAAAACCCATCCGTTCGAAGGGTAATTAACATCGTCAATGACATGGTGGGAGAGAGATATTCGAATGCTATTATGAGAGCTGAGGCTCGGAGGGTTCCCGCGGAAGAGCCCAGTTATAAGAGGTTTCAACTGGATGGCGGTCACTTTCTCGGAAGCGGATGTTGTGCCAGACCAAATGCCCCATGTGGATCCTATGGTTATTTCAGCCATTATTGGAACTTCTTTGATCTGAAGGGTGTTCGTTGATGATGAAAGTGGGTTAAAAGTGATGTTTGCTGAGTGTTTTGACCAGTTAGATACAAGGCGTGAAAACTTGAAAAAATCTGCTTCCCCTTTATCAGGATTCATGGGAAACCCGATATTCCCTATAAGAGAGATAACATTTCCCGTTCGAGTAGCGGATGTTGACAAGGGAGTAACCATCAGGTGTAATTTTGCTATCGTGAATGCACCTTCCCCTTATAATGTGATTATAGGAAAGCCATGGATGTTCCAGGCTCGGGCGGTCTGGTCACCCTATCACCTGATGATGAAGTTCCCAACTAAAAAGGGGGTGGCATCCATTCGAGGGGATCAGACTGTGGCCCAAAATTGTAACCTCGCGGCAGTACGGGAAGCGAGGAAACGAAGGGATGTAGCGGCAGTACATGTAGAGGCAGGATTAGCTGATACAATACAGATGCCTATTCGGGATAAAGGGTCAGTAGCTGTTGGGAAACTAATCCCTAAAGATGTGAAAGGAAGATTGAAAGACTTGTTAGGAAAGTATAGAAACATGTTCTCGTGGGATACATCTGACCTAACTGGGATTCCTTCGAGTCTTGCACTACATAGACTGAACATTAACCCTTTGATTAAGTCAGTGAAGCATTAGAGAAGAGTGTTCGCTCTTGAAAGAGCTGAGGAAATTAAAGAAGAGGTGGAGAAGTTATTAAGGGTGGACGTAATCGAGGAGGTATTCTATCTTGATTGGATTTTTAACCTAGTCATGGTTCCAAAGCATAATGGAGCATGGAGGATGTGTACAGAATTTACTGATTTAAATAAGTGCTGCCCCAAAGATAGTTATATGTTGCCACCAATAGACAAGTTGGTGGAAGCCATCACTAGGCATCGAATTTTGGCATTCTTTGACGCGGATAAGGGGTAACACGAAATCCTCATGGCGGAGGAAGACAATGAAAATACCTCGTTTATTACAGATGTGGGCACGTATTGCTATCAGAAGATGCCCTTTGGATTGAAGAGTGCTGGAGCTACTTACCAGAGACTGGTGGATAGACTGTCCAGGGGACAGGTAGGGAAGAATATGGAAATATATGTGGATGACATGGTGGTCAAAAGCAAAATTTATGAAGAATTCTTAAAAGATCTGGAAGAAACATTTGGTAGGTTTCGAGAAATAAAAGAAAGTAGAAGTAAAATCTATCCCATAAAAGAAAGGAGGGATGTGAATGTATCATGGAAATCTTGTCTACAACTTTTCATATTTTATCTATTTCTGGGCAATTACTGAAGTTGTGTTGTAGATTATCATAATCATTTTTGCAATATAGGCATTTAAAAGGAAATTGAAAAGAAAAGTCCTCTAAAATGTTCAAAAATGCAAGTAAACGATTTAACATTCTCCAGTTTAAAAAAATGATCTTCCTAGGAAGGTAAGATGACCATAAAAATATGTGAAAGTTAACCTTGTATTTCTTCGGCCTTAACAGTTCACAGATCGATTTAAGAGTGGCACATTCATTGTGAGTTTCCATATCATCTTGTCTTCATAATCAGCCCAGATATTATAATTTTGTTCCAGGTTTAACATTATGTTAATTGGAAAAGTGTCTTTTAAGTTCATATTATATTGGGCTTTGTTGTTAAGGTATTGTGTAACTGTTAATTCTAGGAAAGGAAATGTATTATCTGATCCATATTTTTTAGATAATATACCAATCCCATTTGAATCCCAGAAGGAAATTACAACTTTTCCTATCTGTATGAAAGTGTTTTCCCGGTCTATTTCATTTACTTCAATTATTCTCTTCCATGTTTTTTTTTTGGTTTTTAGGTAAATACCACATGAATTTTACCCATAAAGATGTGCCTTGTTGAAGCTTCCACCACAATTTCAATGAGAAACTTTTGATCATTGTATGAAGATTTTTCATACCTATGCCATTTTCCTCTAACGGATAGCACAGAATCTGAAAGGATCTCCATGTTCTTCTCTTTGTTATTTCAGTTTGATTAGGACTCCATAAGAATTTAGCCATCATTGTATGGATTTTATCAATGATTGTTTTTGTTGGCTTTAAGATTGTTAAGAAATGGAGTGGTGTGGAGGAGAGAACATGTTTGATTAGAATTATGCATCCAGCTGCAATTAGTGTTTTATTTTGCCAATATTGTATTTTAGAGGCTGTATGGTTTAGAAGGCTTTGAAAATGGGAGTTTTTTTTATCTTCCTGTAAGGATTGGACATACTAAATATTTAAAAGGAAAGCTTCCCAAAGTCATTTTTGTCCCAATTTTGATCATTGATTCAGTATGGGTTAGAGCATGTTTTGAGAGGTGAAATGATGATTTTTCAAAATTAATCTTTTGATCAGTTGCTAGTTCATAAGATTTTAGGAACCCTATTAAAGTTTGGAGGCCCTTTTTGGAGTACTGAAGGAAGATTGTTGTATCATTAGCAAAGGAGAGGTGAGAAATTTTAATCATAGATGGTTGAAGCTTATATGGTATGATGTTTGAGTACAGATATAGAAAGTTTATATTTTTGGAAAAAGTTTCAGCCATCAAGTTGAATACTATAGGTGAGAGTGGGTTACCTTGTTTTAATCCCCTAGTTGCTTGAAAGATATTTGGAGTGCCATTTATTAGGATGGAGAAAAATGCATACCTGATGTTTCCCATTATTAAATGTGTTAGTTCTGAAAATCCCATTTTGATCAGCAATTTAGTTTTAAAAAATTCCATGATACCCTATCAAAGACTTTCATCATATCTAGCTTTATAATCGTGCTATGCCCTTTTTGTTTTTAAGTGCAAGAAATTTGTGATTTCTTGCATCAATATCACATTATCTGCAAGCTCTCTACCACAGACAAATGCATATTGTTCTAGGCTGATTATAGAATCTAGATGTGATTTTAGTCTTTCAGCTATTAGCTTAGACAAAATTTTATTTGAAAAATTACAGAGGTTGATTGGTCTGTAATCTTTGAAAGATGCACATAATTTTTTTGCGGGGATTAAAACAATAAGAGCTGAGGATATGACTTTTAGTACTGAAGTTAATTTAATAAAATCATTTATTGCTTTCAGAATATCATTCTGTATTGTATCCCAACAGTGTTTGTAAAAGCTCCCTGGAAATCCATCTAGACCAGGGGCTGAGTCACTATCCCTTTGTTGGATGATGGTTGTGAGTTCTTGTAGAGGTACATGTTTAATTAGTTCTTGGCTAATATCTGGTGTTATTGATTCTGAAATACTTTCCAGCATCCAAGATGGATTAGTTCTTGAAGGGTCATTATTTTCTTGTGTAAGTAGTTCAGAGTAGAATCTTACACCTTCTTCACTGATTTCTTGTTTAGTGCTTAATTATTGTCCATTTGAGTTTTTGATTTCGGAGATTGGTTGCCTTTTATGTTTTTGATTTGATAGAATTATGGAAGAATTTTGAATTAGTGTCTCCCTCTCTAATCCATTTTACTCTGGATTTTTGTTTCCAGAAAGTTTCTTGATTGAGCCAGTGTTAAGTTAGCTTATGCAACATTAAAGGGTATAAGGTTTGATGAGTTTTCATTCATTTGTAGATCAAATTCTGCCTTTAAAAGAGCCTTTTCACAATCTTTCACTTTATCAAAGATGTTTCCAAATATGTTTTTGTTCCACAGTCTTAAGCAATTTTTAAGTTCTTAATTTTGAAGGCTAGTTTGTTCATACTATTGTGTGGATATTCCATGCATCTTTTGTTACTTGCATGAATTTGTTGTGTGTAAGACAACAATTTTGGAAACAAAAATATTTTGGTCCAGAGGGTTCACTTTAACCTTTTATGTTGAAAAGAAGAGGTGGTGGTAAGATTGTTTTCTTGGGAGAGTTTAACATTTGAGGAATGAAAAAGATACCACCACTTATGATTTGAAAGAGCTTTGTCTAGCCTCTTCCAAACCCTTCCCTTAGTTCTCATTTATGCCCAAGTGTATAGGCTACCAGATGTGGGAAGTGTAGTTATTTCAGCATTTGAAATAAATTTATTAAACTTTTTTATGCCTTTTGGATTGGGAATTGATGGGCCAAGATATTCCTCAACTTATTCAATCACATTAAAATCCCCAATTAGGCTTAGAGATTCATCTTTAAGCTTTAATTGTTCAGACAAAAGCATTGATCTTTCTTTAATAGTGTGTCCTGCATATATAAAACATGTTAAGCATTCTTGTGAGAGGTTGGGATGCTTAAAAGATAAGTATGTGTTGGTTATCTTTTTGCAAGACTTTGAGTGTGATTATCATCCCAAAAAAACCATATTTTACAGTCTTCTCCGGAGTAGGAATTATTATACCTATCTGTTGTGTTATTTTTTGTATAGAATCTAACTGAGTCATAGGTTCTATTATAGCAAACAAGGATATTTGGAATCTTTGTTTTATATCTCTGATTCTTATCTGAGTTGCTTTGTTCATGACCCCTCTGGCATTCCATACACAAATATTTGTACTTACCATCTTAATTATGTTTTGTATTAGTCAATGTGGAACAGGTTTGAATCATTTTTGGAGTTGAAGTGTAGTCTTTTCAATATACCTTATTGTCATATGAGTGTGTTCTGTAGTTTCCAATTCATTAGGGCCATCTTGTAGTTTTATTAGGGAGTTGAATTGTTGAGACAAACCATACATGGATACCCAAACTGAGACTATAGGATAGTCTGCATTAGGAATAAAGTATGGAACCCATTTATTAATACGAAGAGAATATGGTCTGAAATTCCAAACCTTGTGGAGTCAACAATGGTAATAGTCTTCCGACAATGTAAAATTGATCAATACCTGACCATTGTCAAGTAGATTGATCTCTATGTGGCCTTTAAAACTAGCATTTTGAAAGTTTTTACATAGTTGCTCCATTTGAGGTCTACTTCGAGAAAATTTACCAATTAGCGTCCACCTTAGATGAGCTTCTAGCCTTTCGCATTCTTCGATTGTGCATCTCAATTTGGGCTCTCCAAGCTGATTAATATTTTGGATTGAATGGAGTTCTGGGTAATATCTTCTCCAATTCTAGATGGAGCACTTTGAGAAGTTCATTACTCAGGGCTTGGGCGTAAGAGAAAGAGGGATTTGGATCCGGTGGCGGCTCCGCCATCGCGGCGTCGCCGGAGACGTAAGGCTGAGAGAGAGAGACAATAAGGCGGCCAGGTTTATCATCCAAAATTGCCTTAGACTAGGAACATAGGCCTTTCTATTTGGATCAACGCCTAATTCTGATACCACCCATTGAAAAATAAATCTTTGAAATTTAAGATAATAGTTAAAAATATGAATTTAACGTGCTTTACCAAACTTTTGCTGTCTACTTTCACAAATAAATAACATATTCTATCATCCCAGTTACTTATACACATTAGAAATTTAAAAGGGAAATTTCTTAAACCAAAACACATATTTTCAAATGTCACACCCTATCACAAACAAACACATTTATAAAGTTTATATAGGTCTCTCGGACTTATGCACCAATGCAAATGTAGTCTATAAAGACACTGTTAGAATGTGGCTTGATACGATATCAAAAATGTCATTTATTAAAAAAAATTAGTTTAGTATTTTTAGGATGATGGCACTATACTCTTTTTTCCACTGAATTTTGTAATGAGGTAGTGTGATCATTTGTACTTTATTTTATTTTAGAGTAAGGGCCATTAACTTGGCCATGTTAGCATTGAAATAGTTAATTTTTGCTATGCTTTATTTTAGGTTTTAGAATATTCAGTTTTAATTTGATTGGAATTAAATTTGGTAAGTTTAGATAAGACAGATTCTTTCTAGAATTCATTCAATATTTGGATTGATTTACTTGGATGAATTTGGTCATCATTAGATTTAAATTAGGTATTGTGGTTAGATATGGTTTTAAATTCTTAAAATTGTCATAAGTCATTCTAGATTCTATTTGTACATGCTGAATTATACCCCATAAATAGGGGAGGCCATAGACGAAGTTATACATTTTTATCAATCAAATATACAAGCTTTTGAGTTCATACTCCTTGCTTGCGAGCTAATTCCATTTTTGCTTAATCCCGAGGGTTAATTAAGTACCAATAAACCCTGTAATCTGATCTCGCGGGCTAGTTAAAGAGCAAGTCGAGATGGAGAGTATCATGAGGGCTAGGTTCTCGAATTTCGTGCAACTTGGTGAGGGTTTGCAGATCCCTTCATTCGGCCAAAATATTTTAATTCCACAATCCAGAGTGTTCGCAAGGAGATTCATATCATGGCTCCACATTTATTTTTGTGAAACTGGCCTTTGTTATGACAAGTGGACAATGTACAATTGTTAAGGAATATAAATATTACTTGTAATTATAATTAGATTATATTTCCTTTTAAGGAATATAAATATAACAATGATAAAACCGCTCTGCATCCGCACATGTGGTTTCAATTTATTAGATATTCAATTTCTCTCTTCGACCTCATCAATTGAAACCACTCCATTTTTCTCTCCATAATGGTTGAAACCACTTCATGGACCCCACTTAATTATCTCTGTCCCACACATTAATTATACCTTTAATATTTAATTTAAATAAATTTTCCTACCCAAATAAATTGAAATGTGAAATTTAATAATACATTTGTAATTTTTGAATTGAATTTAGTTTTTTAAAATTTCATATTCAAAATTAATTTCAATTTTTAAAAATTAGTTTATGAACAAGAATTAAAATGAACCATATTTTTTTATAAAATAATGTCATTTCAATTTTTAAAAAGAAAAAAATTTTAATTTAATTTTTTTAAAAAATCAAAAAATTTAACCTATTTTTTTTATTTTTTTAAATTTTCTGAAAATTATTTTCAATTATTTTAAAATTTAGTTTTTTAAAATTTATAGTTGGGACATGTGTCCCAATCAAGTGCAACAGTTTGCCACGTGACCCAATCAGTAGGTGCCACGTGGCACTGCAGGTGAAAGGAAATTATGTGGGCCCCACGGTCACATGGCCTTCTATCTTGCATCAGATCTGGGCCGGTTGCAATTTTGAGCAACCAAGGCTCAGTTCCAAATTAGTGGAACCACTTTGAAACCCACATTGTAGAGTTTCGTGGTTCCATTTTGGTTCTAGAGTGGTTTCAGTTGGAACTGGAACGACTTTCGAATCCCTATTGTACATGCTCTTAGATCTAAGATATGATTGATTTTTTGTTGGTTTGAAAATGATTAACTAATGATTATTAAGGTAATACAAAGATAATGATGATTACCGGTGGTAGTGATTGGTAGATGATTCTAGTAGATGTCGAAGTTGTCGAATATGTTTGGCATCTATTAATCTGACTTGGGTTTTTCTACACCATATTTGGATCTGCTTCTTCTTCGATCCGGAATTCCTTAATTTCAACATAGTAGGGGGCTCAACTTTTTTATATGTATTTTTTATGTAAGTTTCGATGTCGAAACATGCTTAATGATGTCATCCAACATTGGATGGACGAAGAAGCTAGAGATTGCGGTTGGGTTACACTGTCTCCCATTGCGAGAAGTTTCTCCACTAGTGATAGAAATTAAAAAATGAAATATGAAATGTCGAATTCAAACCATAAGTAAAGTTGAACTTTGTAAAATTGTATAACCGTTCTGAGAAACTGTTCTGCTGTCATTAATCATATCAACATGTATTTATACAAGGGGTTTGCTTAGAGAATGAGAAAATATATAGAAACCTAATTATATACAATATCTGATTTACCAAAAATACATTTTATACTGTAATACCCCCCCTCCCCCCAAAGCTCATTGAGGTGCAGCGAAATGAAGCTTGGACCGAAGTGCACCAAACCGAGCAGTACCAACAACTTTAGTAAAATGTGATCAATCTGATCAAGAGACCGAACATGCCAAACAACAAGAGAACCATCATCAACCTGCTCACGGACAAAATGATAAACAATCTTGATGTGCTTGGACCTCTGATGAAAAAACTTATTTGCAGACACAAAGGTAGCACTTAGATTGTCACAAAGAAGAATAGGCGAAGGACAAAGGAGCTTGAAGTTCAAGTAACAACTGCTGAATTTAGATAAGATCTGCTGTGGCAAATGCGATTGCCCTATACTCGGCCTCAGAGCTCAATTTTTGCACCACATGCTGCTTCTTCAATGACCAAATGATAAGATTATCACCATAATAAATAGCAGAACCATCCAGTCATCACTATCAGACGCCCATCCAGGATCACTATCAGACGCCCATCCAGCATCACTATCAGACGCCCATCCAGCATCAGAGTAGGCAACAAGGTGATGATCTGTACAAGGCCGAAGAGTAAGACCAAAATCCAGAGATCCCTTCAAATAGCGTAAAATGTTTTTAACAACAGACCAATGTTGCTCGGACGAATTATGCATAAACTGACAAACACGATTAACAGCACAAGAAATTTCTAGACGAGTGATTGTGGCATACTGCAAGGCTAAAAAAATACTGCGATAAAGGTGAGGATCATGCACATGATCTCCAACCTGTGTTAGTCGTGACCCTGGCTCAGCCGGAGATGCAATCGGTTTAGCATCTTCCATTTTGCTATGCTCCAAGAGACCTCAAATATACTTTTGCTGAGAAAGAACCATGCTGGACTGAACCAAGTGAGTTTAATTCCTAGAAAATAGTGTAAATGACCAAGATCTTGAAGCTTAAGGGCATCATTTAATATGCTAACAAACTCTGTAATGAGTGCAGTGGATAAACTAGTGATGATGAGATCATCAACATAAACCAACATATACAAAATCTGAGAGCAATGTTTGTGAATGAAGAAAGTCGTATCAGACTTACAGGGAGAAAAGCCATTGGCCTGAAGAAAGAGTTGGAGCTTAGTAAACCAAGTCCGAGGTGCCTACTTAAGTCTATACAATGCTTTTTGAAGTAGACATACATGAGAGGGTCTAGAGCCATCAACAAAACAAGGAGGTTGTGGCATGTAAACTATCTTAGAATGATCACCATTCAAAAATGCATTATTAATGTCAACCTGGTGTAGAGGCCAATCAAGTGTAAAAGCAATAGACAAAACAAGCCAAATGATGGTAGGCTTGACAACAAGACTAAATGTGTCAACATAATAAACACCCTCCTCTTGATTGAACCCTTTGGCCACAAAACCCACTTTGTAGCGCTCAACTGAACCATCTGCCTTACTTTTTATCCTGTACACCCACTTACAACCAACAATTTTAGCATTACGGGGAGGTGGAACTAGAGTCTACGCCCCATTACGCATAAGAGCATCATATTCAACTTGCATTGCATTTTTCCATTCAGGTAACTTAGTAGCCTGAGAAAAGGTTTTAGGTTCAGAAATAGTTATTTGAGAGGGAGGTAATGGGTGACAGGTAGAGATGAGAGTTTTGGGCTTAAGATTATTGCTTTTAGAGAGAGTGAGTGTTGGGTGTTATCAAATGGATAAAAATATGAAGGTATGGTGGGAGGGGGTGTCGGAACAAACGCGGGCTGAGGACACGGGGCTGGCGTGACCGGTGGACTTCCCGAGGGAGATGGAGCCACTGGTGCAACTGGAGAGGTAGGAGGCTGGACGTCTTCAGCTGGGACAGTAGGCCGAATGCGCAAAGCAACATTGGATGGGACGCACTGGGAGCTGCTGGCGATTAGGGAAGCGAGGCATCGGCAGGTTGGAGGTCGGGCAAAGAGCTCGGCCACGGGACATGGTTGAGAGACGCAGTGGACGCAGCTAGCTTGAGCAAAGAGAGAGGAATAGATTCTGAATTAGAGGATGGAGTAAATGGAACAAGAGTTGTATGATCATGATAGGGGAATGTGTTTTCATCAAAAATAACATGGCTGGCAATATAAACACGCTTTGTTAGAATATGTAAACAGAGATATCCTTTATGATGAAAATTATGCCCAATAAAAATACACGGTGAAGAGCGATACTCAAACTTGTTGGACTGATATGGGCGAAGAAAGGGATAGAACATGCATCCAAATGTTTTTAAAATATCATAATCAAGGATTTTATCAAAGAGAGCTTCATATGGTGATTTGTGACTGGGGGTTGGAGATAATGTACAATTATGGAGATAGACATAGGTATGAAAATTGTGTTCCTAGAAAGTGGTGGGAAGAAATGCCCTTCTCGACAATCGTACGATGACGAACAGTAGCACCATTTTGAGATTGAGTGTGAGGACAAGAAACTCAATGAGAGATACCTTGACTTTGAAGATAAGAGGATGCAGAACGAAATTCACCCCCCCCAACCCCCCTCAGTTTAATTGAAATTGTTTAGTTTTAGAGTTAAATTGAGTTTCAACCATTTTCTGAAAAAACTTTAATATGTGTGATAGGGTTTATGTGGTAGGGTTTGCGATTTTAAAATTTGAGAGAGAGAGAGGATCGGTCAAGGTGATACCATGTAAAACTGTATAACAATTCTGAGAAACTGTTCATTCATCGTATCAACATGTATTTATACAAGGGGTTAGATTAGAGAATAATAAAGATATAGAAAGCTAATTATATACAATATCTTATTCACCAACAATATATTTTATAATCTAATAAACTTTAATATGTGTGAATTCTCATTTGGTAAGGTAAACTTTAAGATGAAGACAATTATTATATGTAAAAAATTTAAACATGTAAATATATAAAATCTATTATTTGTGAAATTAAATAAAGTTGATCATAATTAAACCAAAATGACATCATAATTGGCCATTTATAAAATGAATAAGAACGGCCAAAAAGTTATTGAGATAAAAATGATATTCAATTATTAATTTAGTAAAAACTATTAGATACATCATTTATGATAAAGTTTCAGTCTAAAAATTTATCTCAGATATAAGAGTAGGTTGTTAGTTCAATCCATTACTCCCTCCGTTTCACTGTGGTCTATGGTGACACTATAAGTTTATCTGATTGAATTTAAGTAAATAAAATGAGCAGGTGAAAATAAATGTAAAAAAGAGTAAAGGCAAAGTCTTGGGAAAGACGGTCTTTCCATAGACTTATGGAAAGATGGGGTTTAATTAAAATAATAAAAGGTAAAGGGTCTTAGTTGCAATATTAAAATTTTAGTATGAAACATGTAGTAGTTATAAAATTTATAACCCGGTTCATGCAACCCAAAAATTTTATCTTCGTTTCTTCTAATTTACACTTTAAACCTTGATTTTTCCATAACTTATGGAAAGACCGTCTTTCAAGAGACAGACTCAAACGTAAAAAAGTAGAATGAATAAATAAAGTTGTGAGAATCTTGCCAAAAATAAAAAGTGTACAAATATTAATGAAATAATTCAAAAAAGAAAGTGTGTCATTAATAAAGAAACAGAGGGAATATAAAAGACGTTCTCAATTTTATAACAATAACAAAATTAAAAGGGAAAGTTTCAGGAAATGCGGCAATTCCATAAGCTTATGGACCGTCCTCAGGGGCATTTGATTTAAATGTTGTAATTTTTTATAAAATTTAACTATTGCATTTTATAAGTTAAAATAAGTAATAATATGTATTTGAAGGTGAAAATATAAAATTATATGATATAAAAAAATATTTTCAAAAATTTTAAATTTTGTATGTAATTTGAGAAATGCAGTATATAAGGTAAGAAATAAATGGTCTGTCCATAATCTTATGGACATGCCAGCTACCAAGAGACCCACTCAAATTAAAATATAATATTTCTAGTATTAAAGTTACACATAGATGTCAACATTACAACATATCGAATTTGCTGATTTGCCCCTGGTTGGTAAGCCAATTAATGTCCAGCCGAGAATCCATAAACCCTTATCAATTGTCGCGTTGTGTTACGCAGGTACGTCGTTCCTGCTAAACGGTTGGAGCTGTCTTCGGGCGTTTTCCATGTGGGTCCAAGAACTTTAATTCTTATTTCATAAAATAAGAATTAAAGTTTTTGGACTCACATGAAAAATGCCTGAAGATAACTCCAGCCATTTAGTAAGAAATATATATATATATATATATATATATATATATATATATATATATTACATATAAAATTTAATATTGTGTCATTTAAAGATTTAAATAACTAAATATTCACAAATCAAATACATATACATCCTCTATTCCACCTAAAGTTCCTATCTTTTGGTCAATTTTCTCTAAATTTGTTTGATTATAAATTTTAATTAGCACATAAATAACAATATCATTACATGAGTAATAACAATATCATTACTGTTAGATTCCATGTAACATCTATTTTCCCCAGATAAATTTTTTATACACTATAAGTATATGTAACTAAAGTTATCGGTGGTCAAAAATGATTTGAGAAAATAGACTAAAAAATAGGAACATTTGACTGGGACGGAGTTGTAATACATTATTAGAACAACGTGCTCCTATCATAAAATCAATTGGTACTATGTAGGGGTGACTCATGATCTTCTATATTGAGTCGTTGACAGATACTAAAGTTGTCGGTGGTTAAAAATAACTATCATAAAACCAATTAGTACTATGTAGGGGTAATCCATGATCTTATATATTAAGTCATTGAAAAATTCTAACTTTATCAATTGTCAAAAATGACTTAAGAAAATTGACCAAAATATAAGAATATTTGATAGAGACATAGTAGTAATACGCTATTAGAACTATATGCTCATGTCATAAAACTAATTGGTACTATATCTTGTATATTGAATCGGCAACCGACGTACACATTTGCCCAATGTACAAACATGATACAAAGTTAAATAATTTAAAATGCACATATGTCCCTGAATATGCCATGCTTATTGAACCTCACATCTTCTTCTATATAATAATTTAACAAAATCTTTGCCCATATAAAAATGCTCCGAAAAATAAAATAAAATAAAACACAAATCTCCTTTCCGGTTATGGCACGGTTATATAAAAAAAAATGGGAGTGAGTCTCCTGACAGACGGCCTGTGCATAAGCTTATGGACATGCCACTTATTTTTTACCTTATACATTGCATTTCTTAAATTACATACAAAATTTAAAATTTTTAAAAATATTTTTTTATATCATATATTTTTATATTTTCACCTTCAAATACATATTATTACTTGTTTTAATTTATAAAATAAAATATTTAAATTTTATAAAAAAATTACAACACTTAAGGCAAATACCCCTGAGAACTGTTCATAAACTTATGAAAATGCCGCATTTCCTAATACTTCCCAAAAAGTGGTGCTTCTCCATGTGGAATCCAACACCATAATCTATTTTACTCTTTTTTCTTTTTTCTTTTTTTTAATAAAAGAAAACATCACTTTCTCACCTTATATCCCCCCATCTCCTCATTATATATAGAGTGCCACTCCATTTGTTTCATATTTCTTCGCCCGTCTAAGTTTGCCTCTCTTCTCTCTACTTCAATTTGACACACAAAAAAACACAGTAGAGAGAGATGGAGAAGAAGTTGCAGAAGAGCTACTTTGATGTCCTCGGAATTTGCTGCCCGTCGGAAGTTCCGATGATTGAGAACTTGCTGAAGAATCTCGCCGGAGTTAAGGATGTTTCCGTTCTAGTTCCGACCAGAACTGTAGTTGTAATTCATGATTCTCTCCTCATTTCCCAACTGGAAATAGGTAATTATGTTCATTAATTACTTGCAAACCATATTGTTTCATAGTATTTTTCAAAAGTTTTTACACATATATTATTTTAGATCGACTAACCATTATATGAGGTTATTTTATAATTGATGTAACTCGTAAGATGATTTGATTGTTTTAAATAACTTTCAATTACTTTTAACATGTATTGCAATGTATAAATGATTGTAGTAATTTAACAATAAAAGTTATTGAAATAAGATTTTACATGATTTGCCTAACAGAAGATTTTCTCAAGTTTTTATTATAGTTGTGATTAAAGGTATCAATTTGGGTTGATGAATTGTGTTCGGGTTACTGTCATTTAATATATATGTTCTCTATAATTTTATATATTATAAATGATTTAAAAAATAATTGTTAGGCTAGTTGGGTCAGATTAATTGAATTATCTCATTAATTCAGATTCTCAAACAAGAACAGGGAGTAATGATTTTGTAATTGGCATTAATCATTATTTGTGTATGTTGCATTTTGAGGACCATGGTCATGCCTCTTTTCAACTCCTCAATCATTTCTTTAATAAAGAGCTACACTGATTACTTTGAAACACTTAAATTTGTGTTATTTATTTGTTGGGTCAAAAATAACCTCTATTTCATTAATATTATCACCCGACATTATTTATGAATCAAACTTGATTAATTTTACTTGCAAACTTTTATATGCAAGTCAGGATGTGTATTTTTATAATACTCTAATATTAGAATTTTTAGTTTTATAGAACTAAGGATATCAACTTTTTTAAAAGACCGGAAAATGAGTCATAGGTACATTTTTGGGGTGAAGGGAGAAACGGAAGAAGAGGAGTTCAATTTTATATACGTCATAAATCTCGTTTATGTTCGGTTCTG
Source organism: Rubia yunnanensis (assembly GCA_037428765.1). Taxonomy (NCBI): domain Eukaryota; kingdom Viridiplantae; phylum Streptophyta; class Magnoliopsida; order Gentianales; family Rubiaceae; genus Rubia; species Rubia yunnanensis. The sequence continues at coordinate 95,800,116 of CM075065.1, forward strand.
TTATTTAATATTCTAAAAAAAGGAAAGAAAGATGTAGTAGGATGTGTGATGTTTCACGTCTAGGTGATGAAGAATTCATGCTTCCTTTGTTTTCTTGGAGATTACTTATATATGGAAGTATCAAGTATGTCAAAGAGTGTAAATAATAATAATAATAAATTATTTTCCAATCATGATAATAGAGAAAGTCTCCTATTAGACTAACTAGCAGATAGAAATATCATGAAAAACTAAGTACGTTTCAATAACATTTATGGTCAAATAATAATTATTTATACATTATAAAAGTGTAATACATTTTAATTTTTTAAAAATAATAAAACATCATTGCAATGCATAAAATTAAATATAAAATTATCACATTAATTACATCAATTATAAAATTACTTCATTTTAAACTTGGTTGATCTAAGACATTTCTTTCTGGAATAATAATAATAATATTTCTTTTCAATTCATGTTTCTCGGCTTTGTCAAATTTAGAAATAACTTTGATACTCCTTTTTGGAATAATAGTACTTGTCCACTCTGCTTGTGTACATAAGCTGATATGAAATGTCTGCAAAAGATACTGTCGCAATAGATTTCATTTCATTTTACTTTTTAAAGCTTTCCCATATGACCTATTTCTTTGTTCCTATGATTTCTTGATTTTCCAAAAAAAAAATTCATTTATTTATTGGTGCGATATTAGTAACAATTTAAAGAAAATAAAACACAGATTTAAAGCAAAACTGGAAACTTCTTGTTTTATACTTATAAACCTTTTACGGCTCTGTATGTTCTCTAAATTTTTACGTTTAGTTTCCGCACTGATTAAAAAAGTTAAGGTTAGTACTTAAATAAAATACTGCCTCAGTCCACCTGTAGACATTTAACGTAATCAAAATTATTTATAATTTACTAAACAATTCTTTATTAGAGTCCTCATAATTATGTATAAATTTGATTATACATAATTATAATTATTAACTATTAAATATATATTTTAAGATTATATAAATGGTAGTATGACGAATATAAGAGAACAAAGAGACAAAACTCTTCTGGGGAATTCAAGAAAATGGCTTTACAGATATAATTTATTCATTTATTTATGGGAATTGATGAAATATTGTAAAGGCAAAGTTTTGAGAAAAACTGTTTTTCCATATGCTTATGAAAATACGGAGTTTAATTAGAACTGTAAAAGGTAAAATGTCTTAGTTGCAATATTAAAATTTTATTATGCAATATGTAGTAGTTATAAAGTTTATAACCCGATTTATACAATCCAAAAATTTTATATTAATTTTTTCTAATTTACACTTTAAACATTGATTCTTGCATGCGTTATGAAAAAATCATCTTTTAATGACTAACTCTATTTTAAAATATATAATTCAAAAATCAAATAAGAAAGTACCTGGACAAACAGATAAGTAAGCACCGAGTCCAAACAATCCGGCAGTAGTCTAGCATACTTTTTATATTAGGAAGTGCGTAATTAAGCAAAAAGCGGTCCACTAATCAATCTTGTTTTTTGTGTGTCTTTACGGTATTGCTTACTCATGTACAATACGTGAGCAAGTGAAATTGGCAATCCATTAATCATCATTCCACTAATCTTTAACATGGAATTTACTTCGTTTGTTAATCATCATTCCACTAATCTTTTATGTATAATATAAGATATGAAAGAATTATACAAAACGTAGATAGATATATAAAATATAGAAAACTAATTATTTATAGCAAAGTCTTGAAAAAAATTGTATTTCCATAGGCATATGAAAATACGGGATTAGTTTGGATTATGAAATTACAGGTTTATAATCTGCAGTAACTGCAAATGAAACACTTGAGTTTTAATTCGAAACATTATATATTTAGAGCATATTTAGAGTAAAACATATAAATTTATATGTTTTACTCCAAATATGTAATGTTTCTAACGTGTGAGTTTATCCTAATAGCTTATAACCTGAATTTGACCCAAATTTTAACTGTTTTATTGGATCTTTTCTATTTTTTCTTAATTTTGGGAGAATTTAATTAAAAGAATTTGAATTGAGTCATGTTGAAATAAAATAAAACAGAACGAAAAAAAGAGTGTCCAAGCGTAATTCCCTTTTGATTGTATGACGTTCCGGTTAGGTGTGTCGATGAAAATAACTTCCTCCATCTCCGAGGTGGTTTTGCCTTAAAAAAGCATGACGTTTTGGTTAGTTGTCGAAGATAACACCTAGTTTAAAATTGTCCACATGAAAATCTCAATTACAAAAGGACGAAGCTCCTATCTTTCTTCCCTAAATTTAAAGTTAAAAAATCTTGATATGGTTGCACTTTGATTTTTAGCTAAAGTTCTAAATAAAGCAAGATTGGAGGCCAACGTAAAAGTTAAAGGCGGAAAAAGTGCCCAACGAAAATGGCCTAGTCCTTACGCAGTGGCTTCTGGAGTATGCCTTTTGTTATCATTTATCAAGTACGTTTTCAAGCCGATGCAATGGCTAGCACTCGTAGCCGTGGCGGTTGGGATTATACCCATCTTATTAAGGGCGATCGTATCTCTTCGCAGTTGCGCATTCGGGGACATTAACATTCTCGTTGTTATTACAGGTACGCGTAAGCTATTATTCTTCTGACTACCCATTAATGAAAACATGAGTTATTAAAGGCGATTCTCGAAGATTAAATAAGTCACAGGAGAACTGTCCCTGATGACCCCCTGTTTCCATCAGTGTCTGAGTCGTTATTCATATATAATGTCAAACAAGTCAATTTTAACTGCAAAATTTAGTTTGTATAAAAGTCCAAACATTATAACACAGAGTGTTACATTCTTGGTAATGTTACATTGTCTTTATTATTTTTAGTCATACGTATAAACATTTTTTTGATCAACCTAAAATAGGGAGTAGCTAATTTGTGAAAATTGAACTAGGATAAGAGGAGTAGTAGTCGTGTGACTTCCTTAAAAAGATGAGTTTTATAGTTTCAGTTGTACAAAGAACACAGAGAAGGTATGTACAGTAACAACATTGTTTTTTACCTTGCGGGCAATGTAACAACCTATAATCTTGTCCATTTATAATAGGTTTTAAAATAAGACAAATTTAAAATAGAGAAAATGTAAATTATCCATAAATGATTGGACACAAGTGTTGCAGTGATTAAGATTTTAAAAGGAAGGGGGAGGAAATTAAAATTTTGATTTCATGCATTTTGCTTTCGAACATAATGCCTACAAGCGTGATCAGTGGCCTTTAATTGTAAACTGCAGTTGTGGGATCAATAGCTCTCAAGGATTACTGGGAAGCTGGAACCATCGTCTTCTTATTCGCCATTGCGGATTGGTTGGAGTCACTGGCTAGTCACAAGGTCCATTTTTTTCGCTTCACTAACGTGATACAACGCGACATTTATAAACATCGATGCTGTGAATAAATCCTGAGCTTCATATTTGATGAAATGCATAACAAAAGCCGTATGAACTGAATCTGTAGGCCACAGAAGCAATGTCAAGTTTGCTGAATTTAGTCCCACAAGTGGCAATTTTAGCTGAAACTGGAGAAGAGGTGGATGTTAGTGCAGTCAAAATTAGCACTATTCTTGCTGTTAAAGAAGGTGAAATGATTCCGATTGATGGAGTTGTTCTTGAAGGAAACTGTGAAGTTGATGAGAAGACTTTAACCGGGGAATCATTCCCAGTTTCTAAACAAAAGGATTCCAATATTTGGGCTGGAACCCTGAATGTTAATGGTAAGAAAATTGGTTGTACTATCTGCGTATCATAAAACGAGTCCACTTTATAGTACACTTTTAGCATCTTTCTTCTCTGATTTTGTTTTTTCGTGTCGTTCAGGATATATAACGATGACAACTACAGCTCTGGCAGAAGACTGCGTCGTGGCAAGAATGACAAAGCTTGTAGAAGAGGCACAAAGCAATAAGTCCAGAATAGAGAGATTCATGGAGAAGTTTGCTAAATACTACACACCAGGTTAGCTACTCGGATCATACATTATCATCGAAAAAATTAGTCTGGTTTTCGTTCTTTTTACGGAACTCAGTTGGATTATTTTTCCAAAACCATGTCATTCTTTCTGATCATCGCTCACTCTTGCAGCTATTGTCCTAATATCGGTTGTTATTGCCATTGTTCCTGCCATTATGCGAGTTCACAACCTAAGGAAGTGGTTTCACATGGCCTTGGTCGTTCTGGTGAGTGCATGCCCTTGTGCACTGGTCCTTTCGACGCCAGTCGCGATGTTTTGCGCGCTTACAAAAGCCGCAAAGTTAGGTGTCTTCTTCAAAGGGGCAGATTATCTCGAAATGCTTGCCAAAGTGAAAATCATGGCTTGTGACAAGACAGGAACTATCACAAGAGCTGAATTTGAAGTCACAGAGTTCAGATCTTTGGTTGATGACATTAGCCTCAACACTTTGCTTTACTGGTAAAGTTTCTGCCTACCTTAAAGTTTGCTTTAGAGATCAAAACAGTATTCTGCTAAACATGAATATGAACAAAAAATTTGCGCGCTATGAAATTAACTAATCTCCATGTGTGGCTCGAAAATTTGCAGGGTGTCAAGTATTGAGAGCAAGTCAGGCCATCCAATGGCAGCAGTTCTTATTGAGCATGCAAAATCCCATTCGGTTGAGCCAAAGCCCGACGAAGTTGATGAATTTCTCAACTTTCCAGGTGAAGGAATATTCGGAAAAATTGATGGGAAAGTAATCTTCATTGGAAATACCAAAATCTCAGCAAGAGCAGGATGTCAATCAGGTAAATACCAAACTGAAGCACTTAAATGATGTGGTATATGAACACACACTTTAACCTAATGGAATGTTTTCAAACTTTTAGTGCCCAAACTAGGAGGAAATCTCGAGGATGGGAAATCGGTTGGTTACATTTTTCTTGGATCAACCCCAGTTGGAATCTTCTGCCTTTCTGATGTTTGTCGTACGGGTGCGAAAGAAGCTTTAAAAGAGCTGAAATCAATGGGCATCAAGTGCATTATGATCACCGGAGATTGCTCTGCTGCTGCCAAACAAGCACAAGATCAGGTAATTTCTGAAACAAGCATATTAATTGCGAGTTTTACACTAAATGTTCATTTTGGCCTGAAAAACTTGATACTATTGTAGTTGGGAGGTGTTCTTGAGGCAGTCCATGCAGACCTTTTGCCAGAAGACAAGTCAAGAATGATTCAGGATTTGCAGAAACAAGGCTGCACGGCGATGATTGGCGATGGGATGAACGACGCGCCAGCCCTTGCGACAGCCGACGTGGGCATCTCAATGGGGGTTTCAGGCTCATCACTTGCAACCGAAACAGGCCATGTCATCCTCATGACAAACGACATCCAGAGAATCCCAAAAGTAGTCAGATTAGCGCGAAAAGTGAAGAGGAAGATAATTGAGAACATGATCCTATCCGTTGTCACGAAAGGGTCAATCCTAGCCCTAGCCATTGCTGGTCATCCTATCGTATGGGCCGCGGTGCTTGCTGATGTTGGCACATGCCTCCTGGTGGTCATGAACAGCATGCTCCTGTTAGGAGAATCGCCACGATTCCGTAAAAAATGCTGCAAATCTTCTTCTAAATCGTCAGGTCAGGATGCATCATCTCACCACAATCATCATCATCATCATAATCACCATCCAGGAAAACATACCGAGGTTAAGACATGTACCAACAAAAAAAGTTGCTGTGGACATGATGATAAAAACACACACACTAATGGTGAGATCGGGATTCCTGTTGATCATCATCTCTCTTCGACATCCAGTGAAGGCAAACATCATCACCATGGAGGAAAAGGGTGCTGCAGCTCTGAGTTAGGTAAATCCAGGGCAAAAAACGCTGCACAGGTTGAATCAAACACACTCATTCATGGTGGAACCGGATGTTGCAGCTCCGAATCCGGTAAATCCAGGGCGAAGAATGCAACTCAAGTTGAATCAAGCACACACAGTCATGGTGGAACCGGATGCTGCAGCTCCGAATCAGGTAAATCCAGGGCGAATAATGCAACTCAGGTTGAATCAAACACACACAGTCATGGTGGAACCGGTTGTTGCAGCTCCGAATCAGGTAAATCCAGGGCGAATAATGCAACTCAGGTTGAATCAAACAAACACAGTCATGGTGGAACAGGATGTTGCAGCTCTGAATCAGGTAAATCCAGGGCGAACAATGCTACCGATGTTGGATCAAACAAACACAGTCATGGTGAGACCAAATGTGCAGATCACTCTCCAATATCATTAATATCCCACGACGGAAAATGTCGCGAGTCGAAAGTAAAGCATCACCATGGAGATCATATCATCAGTGATGAAGAGATTGGGACAATGGTTGACTTTTGCTGCAACCATGATCATCTGATTAGGAGTTGTTGCAGTGAGAGTTTAAGGAAGGAATGTTGTGTCCACAAAGGACATTTTGGGACTAACTTCAGAGGAGGATTAGCTGAGATTGTCATTGAGTAGTACAAGTTTATAAACAATTAATGTCGCAAGCTTGATTTTATTATTGTGACAAGCTTGTTGAATTTATGATGAGAATTACCCAAATGATCAATTTGGGGAGCAATAAGAATGGTATCTTCAATTTTATTGTGGTCTTTTATGTTCCAAAAAGCTTCAGAATTTTATCTTTAATTTTTATGGTATTGCTAGCTAATGTAAGAGAACAAGCAGACGAATATTTTCTGGGAATACGTGAGCAAGTGAAATTGTCAATCAATTAATCATTCCACTAATCGCAATAATAGGATTTACTTCGCTTGTTTGTATAACTTGTTTACTCCGTACTGTTTTTCGTTGGTTATAATCTAATTATCTAAGAAGAAAGTTGTTTTTATTGATTGATCACTTGTAGTTTGGCAAAGTCTTGGGAAAGACGGTCTTTCCATAGGCTTATGGAAAGACCGTCTTTAAGAGACGGACTCTTGTAGTTTATAGACAAACATGGTATTACTTTGTTTCTGTTTTATTAGATCTTCTCGTCTTTTTATTTTCCACTTCGGAGGACTGAGTTAAAGCCCCTTTCTCTTCACAAATTTGAACGGAATTGAATTGATTGAATTAAAATTAAGTTGAAACCTGTTAGTAGTATGGAACTGAAGAGGAGGTTTCCAAACAATAGTCCTCTTAAAGGAAGAGTACAAAGCAAATGAGTCATCCAGATGATCTCAGAAGCAGTGACCAAAGCACGATGCTCCAACTTAGTGCTGGACCTGGACAGGGCTGTTTCTTCGCATTCCAAGAAACCAACCGCCTAAGAAGACAGCATAGCCATAAGTAGAACGGCGAGTCTCCAAACACCTAGCTTAATCTGCATCAGAATAACCAAGCACCTCCGGAGAAGAAGTCGCACGAAAACTGAGGCCAAAATATAGAGTCCCTCGAACATAGCAGAGAATCCGAGTGACAGCCAAAAAATTATCCTCCCGAGGGTCCTAAAAACCCGACTGACAGAATTAACTACAAATGCTAAGTCCGGATTAGTGATGGTAGAAAAGGTGTAGAGACAGGCACTGCATCTAACATACCAGCCCGAGAAAGAATGTCCCGAGCATACTTCGCCTGACCCAGAAGAAGTTCCGAGGCAGTGGGCATGACCTCCAAGCCAAGAAAGTAGTGTAAGGCACCCAAATCCTTGATGGCAAATTCCTGATGGGTGCGATCAATGAACTTCCGAATAAGAGTGGAATTATTCCCAATCAAAATGATATCATCAACTGTTAAGGAATTAGAATATTACTTGTAATTGTAATTATATTCTATTACATTTTCCTAGCTTGTATATGTGTCCTTACTTTTTCCTAACTTGTATAGGTATCATGTACTACTATATAATGTATCATTGGTTCATGATAAACACACATCATTACCATTATTTTCTACATGGTATCAGAGCCTAAAATCCTAAAATCTAAGACCTTAAAATACCGTCCTAAATTTTCCGCCATCGTCCGTGCGTGACTTCCACGCGCCGCCGATCCAGACTACTTTTCGGTAAAAAAAAATTTTCTTCCTCTTCAGTTCGCCCCAACCTTGCTCACCACCGCCACTGTCCGGCCGACTCCGTCCCGGTCTGCTCCGCTCCGGCCTTCTCCTGCTCTGGCTCCGTTCGGTTTGCTCAGCTCCCGACTCCATCCATCTTTTATCAGCTTCGTCTAGACCGCTCCCACTCTGGTCGGCCCGCTCCCGACTCAGTCCAGCCAGCTCCCGCTCCGACCAGCCTTCTCCTACTCTGCTCCGTCCAGTCAACTCTGCTCTCGACTCCATCTGAGTTATATCAGCTCTGTCCGGTGGCATCTACTCCATCCACTGGCATCAACTTCAGACAGAAAGAGGCACGCGTGAGATTCACGATTGCGACCTTCCAGAAGTGCGTGACTCAACGCACAGGTGCACCAGATGCACGGTTGTCTCTTCAGAGCGCGTGTTTTCCACGCGCCACACAGGAGGCGCGTGTCCTTTGCTTCTTTTGGCTCTGGTTCAGCAAAATTTATTTTCTTCCCTTACTTTAATTGTACTTGCCATTTGTGTTATGGCTCTTTTTGCCGGCGTAGTGACGTCGCCGCAAGGGTTTGTGGTGGCCGCCTCCTCTGGCTTACCTACATGATCTGATTTTGGTCCTGCTCTGTCTGATGACCAATGGAGTACGACCATACATTTATTTAATCAGTTTTATTCGTTATCTGACCATAGGTCAGGTAAGTCTACTTTACCCTGATTTCTTGATTCGGGAGCCTCATATCACATGACTGGTGACAAAGGTTCTCTTACTGATATTACTACTGTTGCCAATACTGTGAATGTTATACTGCCTGATGGATATGTGTCGTATGCTACACAATATGGGTCTATTTGTTTTGGTGATGTCACCCTTACTCATGTGGTCTACATGCCTACTTTGTGATGGAATTTATTATCATGCTCTAGATTGTTATCTGCCTTAAAATGTCTAGCCTTGTTTACTGAAAATTATTGCATGTTACAGAAAATCAGTACGGGGATTGTGATTGGCGTGGGTGAACAGCTAGGGGGGTTTATTGGCTTCATTTGTTGGATACTCGCGTTGTCCTCATATCCTGCAGTCTATTCCGACAGTTGCTTCGGTTTCTTCATCTGATTTATGGCATCAACGTTTTGGTCATCCATCATGTACGGTGTTGTCTTCTATTCCTACTCTTGATTTTAGCACAAATAATACTACTATACCTTGCTCTGTATGTTATAGAGCAAAACAGACTAGGCATAGTTTTCCATTGAGTTCTACAAATGCTACTGCATTATTTGAATTAGTACATTGTGATGTTTGGGGAACCTATCGAACACCATCCTCTAGTGGTGCATTTTATTTTTTTGACTACAGTCGATGATTATTCCCGAGCTGTTTGGGTTTATTTATTAGTAGCTAAGTCTGAAGTAGCCTCTATATTTTTAGAATTTAGTGCCTTAGTGAAGAACCAGTGGGGCCGAACCATATAACGTGTTCGGGCTGATAATGGGACTGAATTTCTGCCTTTGCGATCTCATTTTGCTGCACCTGAGATCATCTTTGAGATATCTATGGTTGACACACCACAACAGAATGACCGGGTTGAAAGAAAGCATCGCCATTTACTCAATGTGGCGTGTGCTTTACGATTCCAAGCCAGTCTTCCTATTGAGTTTTTGGAGAATGTGTTCTTACTGTTGCTTACTTGATTAACCAAACACCGACATAGCATCTCAATGGTCGTACTCCCTTTGAGTTGCTCTATGGGTAAGCTCCCAATTACTCATTATTAAGAGTTTTTGGATGCTTGTGTTTTGCTGCTCATATTCCCAGATATCGTGACAAGTTTTCTCCAAGAAGTCGGCGGTGTCTATTTCTTAGTTATCCTGCCAGAAAGAAAGGCTATCACCTTTTTTACCTAGAATCCCGTGTGATCTTTACTAGTCGGGATGCCAATTTTTTAAGACCAGTTCCCGTATTCTGCTACTATGTCTTTAGCCCCTTCAGACGAACCTGGCGGCGCCACCACATCACCACCGGTCTCCTCCAGCTTACTGTCGGATTCGCACAAAATTTTCATTCTACCGTTCACCACCGATTGATGCCGGCCTATCACCGTCAGTTGTCACCGATCAGTTACTGCTGGCCGTAGCCAGACAATCACCGTCGTCCACCATCGGCCAGTCACCACCGCCCGCCGCCGGTCAGTCGCCGCTGGCCACCGCCGGTCAGTCACCGCCAATCAGTCTCCGCCGGTCAGTCTCTGCTGGCGGCCACCAATTCATCTCCGCTAGCCACCGTCAGTCAATCATTTTCGGCCTCTACCGAGTAAATAGGTAAATAGTATAGACGGTGGCCTCTACCGAACATTCATTTCCGGTGTGTCCTTCAGCCGTATCTTTGGCTCTGGATGATTCCACTGCTGAGTTTCCACCTGTCAGACCGAGTATTCATGCTCGCCGACCACCTCCTTACTTGGCAAAGTGCAATTGTGATGATCATGTTTGTGCTCTTACTACTGAAGACCCCCCCTTACGTCTCCGTTCACTCATGCATCGTCACTTTCCTCATTTGTTCTCTATCCACCTACTGATTATGTAAATTGTGATAATTTTTCTAGTATGCATTCTAGATTTTTGGGTGCAGTAACATCTAGTGCAGATCCCACTACATATTCTAAGGCTCCCCGACATTCTCATTGGCGAGATACTATGACTGAAGAACTTACTGCGCTAGAGCGCAATCAGACATGGATATGGGCTCATCTGCCTGTGAATAAGAAGGCGATTGGGTGCAAATGGGCCTACTAGATGAAGTTCTGGCTAGATGGTACTATTGAACGCCATAAGGTGCACCTCGTGGTTCTTGGGAATCACCAGGTTAAAGGAATTGATTACACTAAGACCTTTGCTCCGGTTGCGAAGATGAGCTATGTTTGCTTATTCTTGTTTGTTGCGGTCATTCATGGTTGGGAACTGCATCAGATGAAACTACATCAGATAGACCAACATATACAACAATGACGAGCCACGAGATAACACAAATAATGAAGTATCAGAAGAATTGCAACGAAACCCAAGCTGCAGAAGTTATGCACTGAAACGCTGAAAACCATGCTCTATGTGCATGCTTTAGACCATAAATGGCCTTACGTAAACGACAAACACAGTCCGGATGAGTGAGATCCTTATAGCCAATGGGTTACGCCATAAAAACGTGAGAAACAAGAACATTGTTGAGAAAGGCATTCTTAATGTCCACCTGATGTAGAGACCAAGCACGCATAGTAGCAATAGCAAGAACTATCCGAACTGTAGATGCATTAACCACAGGGCTAAAAGTATGGTAAAAGTCAAAACCAGGAATCTAAGAGAAACCCTGAGCTACCAAGCGTTCCTTATGGCGATCAACCGAACCATCTGGTTTGTACTTCAGCCGATAAACTCATTTGGACCCAACAATGTTGACGTCTCGAGGGCATGGAACAAGACCTAAGTATGCTGATTACGAAGAGCTGCCATCTTCTCATCCATGGCAGAAACCTGAGAAGGTTCCTGAAGTGCATAACGATAATCAGTCGGCTATTTCTGAGTAAGAAGAGTCGCAAGAAGACCATGAGCATGAATATCTAAGTAATCTCGGTGTTGAATAACTCTGGTGGAAGAATGAGTAACCATGCGAGAAGATCCCTGACGTGGAAGACCAAAGACCTGGGGTATGGCCGAGTGGTTGGGACAGTCCGTGACCGTGGCGCCACGCTGGGGCAGAGTCGCAATGCAGCTGGAGCACAAGATGGGAATGGAGTGAGATGGAGACGCGACCGTGGCACTGTTGCGAGAAGAGCCCACCGTGGTCGTGGCACCATCACAACCCGTGGCCAAGGCGCCATCACGAGAGAAGGTCAGGCCCGTGCGAGCTGGAGACCGAGGCTGTGCGGGATAAGGAATGAGGCCACTTGGGATGGAGACCGAGTCTGCGATTCCGCTTTGAGACGTAACCAAGGTCGCGCAAGAACGACTGGGTGCGGGAATGACTGGGCGCGCGCGAGACCAAGATATCTTGTGGAGCAGATGGTCGAGACGGCTCATCGTCAGGAAAATGAAACTGAGGCAGTGGAACCGAGGCTGACAACAACTTTTCCAAAATATCCAGATCAATAAAAGCTAAGACATCGAAACCTGAAGAGGGAGAACCAACCCCTGATGCCGGAGCAAGAGGAAAATAAGTTTGGTCAAATCGAGCATGATGAGTAACATGGACCTTGCCAGTAAAAGGGTCGAGGCACCGAAATCCCTTATACTGCGAGCTGTAATAGATAAATATACACGGAATAATACGGGGAGACAACTTATGATCAGTAAATGGACAAACAAAAGGAAAAATCTAGCAACCAAAAGGATGAAAGTTACCATAGATAGGATCTCGACCATAAAGAAGACCATAAGGTGTCGATCCATGTAGCACTGGAGTAGGCAAACGGTTGATGATGTAGGCAGTAGTGGTGAAAGCATCATCCCAACAGGAAATTGGAAGATGGGAGTGAAAAAGCATCGTAAGACCCATCTCAACAACATGATGATGCTTGTATTTGCGCACCCATTATGTTCTGGAGTTGATGGACAGGAAACCTAATGATGGATACCTTTTGCAGCAAAATGTGATCTGAGTCTAGTGTTCAAAAATTCAGTGCCACCATCACTTTGAAGAACTTTAATTTTTTCTGAAAATTGATCCTCAACAAGTGCCTCAAACTGCAAATAAGTGTCAACAAAATCTAATTTGTGACGAAAGGGGGTACAACCAAGTGAATCTCAAAAAATCATCTACGAATAATGCATAATACGAAAAGCTATTGCCAGATAAAATTGGGGAGGGACCCCACAAATCACAATGTATTAAATTAAGAACACTATCAGCACATTTAGGGTTCTCAACAAGAGCCAACCGTTGACCTTTCACTGTAACACAGGGGGAGCAGGTATACGGTTTAGGCAACAAAGAAGAAACTGAAAGAAAATCAGGCTTATGTAAACTAGTAATCATTGCACTAGGAACATGACCTAGGCCTGCATGCCACAGCTCATATGAAGCTCGACTATTACTCTGCTGTAAAATTGAAACAAATGCTACATCTCCTAGTCCAAAACATTCAATTCATCCTCACTGTGCCTCCGGGCCACGACGGCCCTGGTTACTTTGTTCTGAATGACAAAGTTCCGATCATCAAATGTAATCAGTACACCAATATATCTGGTTAACCGACTAATAGACAATAAATTCTTAGTACTACCAGGCACAATCATAACACCAGATAAATGCAAGTTCTCAGAAACTTTAGAATCACCAATATGAGATATCATAACTAGAGCACCATTACCAACAAGAACATGAGATTTTCCAGTATAAGGAGTGAAACTGTCTTGGTCTGAGGTGGAAGTCGCCATATGATTAGTAGCGCTAGAATTAAGGTACCAATCTGACAGACAAGAAGAAGTATCATACTGCTGAGAAGAGTGATGATTCTCTGTCAAGTGATTGCTTGGTGGACGACCAATCTGTGCCTGCATCTGGTAACACGCCGCAACATAATGACCGAGCCGTCTGCACAAGGTACAATGAGGACGACTGCGACCAGGGACTGGACCAGCCGCCTGGGAACCAGAGAAGAACTGTCGACCGCTGCCGCGCCTGATACCATGATAGAATGATTTGCCGTAATGAATTGTATAATTAATGACTGAATATATAGAGAGTATAATAGATGTGAAATAAGAAAAGAACTCTATTCATAATAAATTATAATCTAATCAGTAATCTGATTTATTCCAATATTTTTCAATATTAAACATTATGTTTCTCATATTAAACATTGTAATATTGAATTTAACTGTTGTGTTTTTATCTTTTCTATACAATATTTGTTAAGTTGTCATAGTCAAACACATATTATTACTCTCCCCGTCCCACGGGAAAGAGAAACTTCTACTTCTAATTTTATTGATGTGAAATGTTTAAATTGCCCCCTTCTTCAGCCTCTGTTTCTCCAGCTTGTCTTCATCAACTTCAATTTTTTAGATCTGCGTCTTCTTCAGTCTCGTCTTCTTCAACCTCAACCTTCCAGATCTGCAACGACAACTGTGGTGTCGCATACGACCGCACCTCGGTGGGCGGCTTCTCTAGCTTTCCCTCCACTGCTCGTCATTTCAAGGATGGCCTGCTAAAGGAGCAAGATGAGGAGAAAGAGTCCCTCTTCGGCGCCTCACCCTCCTCCTCCGAGCACCACCACAACTCTAACTTCTCCTTCTTCTCCAAAACCGGGCCTTTTTCCTGAATCACGACAGATTTTTAGCATTTGTTCTCTGGAGTGAGGAAAGGCGTGGGCTGGTGGATCCTGTTGTGAAGGTTAAGAGGTCGTTTGGTATGCGTACCATACACGGTGATTATAAATTCTGCGTATTTTAGGATTGGTAGAACTGTTTGGTTGACGGAAAGTAGTAAATACATGGGAAGTTGTAATTCGGAGGAAATTAAATTTCCCACATAACGTGGGAAATATGTTACCGAGTACCTCCTCGGTCGAATGCAATTCTGCGATGCTTTTGTGTGATATTACACTTTTATCCTAACTATGGCGCGTAAAACGTTATGGTTTCCCTCCTTCACGCGGCAATTTTTCATTTCCTTCTACTTCATCGTCTTCTCGCATACCCATTTGTGTCTATAAAAGACTTTTAATCCACCCAAATTTTCATTCGCACCAGCACTTCCATCTCCGCCAAACTCTTTTGTCTGTCCATTACTGTCCATTACAGGTTCGTCATAAAAAATTGACGTATTAAAAGAGTTTGAATTCCATACTCCATCTATTACCACCAACTGTTTGATAATCACAACTCGTTTTGGCCTATCTATTTGTAGGTTCTGCAGCTGTTCGACATCCACCAACACATCACCACCAAAAATTTGAGGTTTGTCATTATTTTAATTTATATGTTTTATTGATTGTATATGAAAAAAATTAATCTATACACCCAAATTATATAATGTTTTTGATTGTGAATTTCTATGATTTTTATATTCGAGTGAGTTATGATTAAGCTCAAATTTATTTTGTCATGAATGTTTGAAAATTATGATAAGTTAATGTTGTGTTGGAGTTAATTTGAATTTTTTGAAAAAGTAGTTACAAAATCGTTAGATTCCAAAGAAACAAATGAAGTCAACCAAACAACATGCAGAAAATTAATTCATAGGAAATATAGAATCCGCATGTGCAACCAAACACGATTTGTGTATATCCTAGAAATTTGATCACGGAAACAACTTCCCATGAAATACAAATTACCGCAGAATTGAATTCCCACATGAACCAAACGACCCCTAAGAAAGCTAAAGTTGACGCAACAGTCGCCCCAAAGAAAATTCGTTCTCACCCAATTTACCTCGAGGTATGAATATGAGCGATTTACTCAAATGGGTTTGATTTTAAATGATTTTGAATTTTAGGTTTTGCGTTTTAATCAATTTTTTATTCTAGGCTTTTGCTTTTATTCAGATGATTGCAGGGGAATTCTTGGTTTTGAATTTGTTTTGGTGTACAAGTCTTCCAGGGCTAGTGTGTGGATTTTGATTCTGGGGGCCTTCGTTGTACCTCTCAAGAATAGTATTTATAGGTCAAATCATGGGTAACTAATAGAAATATCTAGTGTCAAATTCGGGTCATCCACGAGAAAAAAAGAGTTTTTATCGAGTGTTAAAACGTAGTTAAAAGCACACAAAGATATCACTCTACGTGTGCGGTAAGAAAGTAGGGGATTTTTGATTTTGGAATACACTTCGACTACTTTAAACTACTAAATTAACAAACGATTAGAAATAACGATGTAATACGATCACACTAGCACAAAAGATGGAATAAAGATTATAACGAGTCTTTGGCACAATTAGTTTATATTTCTAGTCATCCTTTGATCATCAACTAGTTATCCTATTTTATTCACTAACCATATATTGTGGAGAACTTTTCAACACCTTTCGAGTGAAGACGTTTCTCGCCTCTCCTCGTTTATAGTTAGAGTGAGCGATCGGCGCCACACAATAACCCTTACCATTAGGTCACTAGACGATCAACGTCATAGACTTTCCCGAGGATAAAAATACACATGGAGATCCAACACAACTACCACAATGTCCTAAAAGCGAGAAACATATGGATAACACAAGTATATCTCCTAATAACGACTACGAGGATCGACCTTCATGCTAGTCGTTATTAGTGAGCCACATTGATAATTAGTCAAAACCATTCAAATTCATCCTAAATTTAAGTAATTTTATCAACCAGTAATCATAATTAGTTGTTACTCCCAATTATAGCCTAGTATTGACCAACAATAATCACATCGACAAAAAGTCAAAGTCATTTGAGTATGACCAAAAACCTAGTAAACAATTAACGCACAATCATCAAATAGTTGATTGTTTTGGTCTAAATCATGCATTAATCACACAAGAAAGCACAAAACATACTTGATAATCAAAGCACAACTTAGGATAAATCAAATCTCACAAATTCATATTAGAAATGCTTACCAATTGCTCCCAAGAGTATATTTAGCCTATATTATGAAAACCCATATCAAAATAGCAAGAATCTATGGTAAATATAGAGTAAACTTTGAAAAGTAAATGCAAGACTAGGGTTTTGGAGAGAAATTTCGAATGGAGTAATGACAGAGAGAGACGAGAGGCTAAAAAGTGAGATATTAAAGCATCCCAATACGTCCGTTGAGGGCCGCAGTACATCGTTGCGGCCCGTAATGCTCCTCTTTGACCATGTTGATAGCCCGTTTTATTCCGCAATGGCCACAATACATCGTTGAGGCTCGCAATGACCAATCTGCCCAAGTTCTACCAAATTTTAGTATTTGGCAATCTTCTTCAAATCTTCTCACTTCTTCAATGCTTTTTCAAAACTCAAACTCTTCCCAACCCGAGCACTTCAATATGATCTAAAACACTTCATAAATTAAAGAATTAGGATATAAAACATGTAAATTTATCGTAGCCCTCTAATTGATAAAATGTTAATTTCTTTTCCATTAAGCCCCTAATCTATTACAAAATTAGACTTTGAATGTGTTAACAATGGAATATAAATTGACCACATCGGATTCAGGTTTTTGTTTTTGTGTGTGAAGTCTTCTGCAAAGATTGTGTGTTCAAAAAGGGGAAAGATTGTGTGTTCAAAAAGGGAAAAGATTGTGTGAATATTGAGTGAAGATTGTATAAATATTGAGATTATATGTATTTTTAGGTGATGAAATTGAGAGTGTGAATTTTGTGAGAGGAAAGTGGTGTAAAATTTAATTTTTCAATGTATTATGACACATTGAATATTTCCTAAAAGAGAAAGTGTACAGATTTTCCTAGGATAGACGAAAAAGGAAAATGTGTAGATTTCAGCAGGGACATAGTGAGTACATGTTTATTTTATAGAAAAGGTCTCCTGTTAGACTGACTAATAGTGACACTAGTGGGGATAGGTCAATTAAAGGCAGTGAAAGGAGTAGTTAGACGGTGATTCCTAGCACCGTTGCAGATCCAACCCCTTCGTTGCACGACAGTGCCACTACTACGGTTGTAAATTATGTAGCATGGCATTTCCAAATTTCATGGTAGCCATTATTTTAACCGCTTTGTTATTTTTCTGATATCCGTGGTAGCTGTTATTTTACCCACGTTGTTATTTTCTTGATATCGAAACCAATGAAAATCTTCGTGCATGAAACATACTTCTGGAATTGGAAATAAGTTCCCAGAATGTGTAGGCGATCACTTCTAGCTAGGATAGAGATCGGTAGAGTTGACTTCCAATACTGGAACACAATGTCAGTTCTGGTATCGCTTCGACATTGGGAGATGTTGCAATTTCGGAACTAGTATCGAAAGTAGGAAAGTTAGCAATGTTGTGAATTGATTTGGGTGTGTGTTTGCTGAGTTTCTTTATCGATTGACGTTTCAGAATAATTGTTGTTCTCTATTAAATGGAATAGTTTTTGAGTATTGAGATCATAATGACGATCGACTCTATAAATGCTTCCATTGTGAGATAACATCCATAATCAAAAACATTGTCATAAAATGTGGTTACTCCCTCTGTTCTAGTTCTAATTGCACACTTACTTTTTAGAGAATGTTCTCTATCAAAGTTTGAGCGCATATTTTAATAGATGTATGAGTAATTGTATTATCATATGTAATATTGTTGAATTTGTCGTGATAAGTAGTTTCTAAATATCAACTTTTTATTTGCTGTCATTATAAGTAGTTAAATATATTAACGGTCAAACACGTTTCTTAAACAACATGATAGTGATTGGTATGCAATTTGACCGGGACAGAGGGAGTATCGATAGCAGAAATGTGTTCATAAATGCAGTTCATACTCGCATCCAATGACCAATAGATATATATGGTTTCTGAAAATAATATAAAAGTTTTAAGGCAAACTTAATTGTAAGAAAAAAATAGAGATATACATAATTTATTAAAGTAGACAAAGCTAATGCAACTAAACTTGAATACATAGCTAGGCTTAGTGTATTGAAGTAAAAGCAAATGAAATGTGAAAGGACTTTGTGGATTTTTATACGCTAATGCTAGTAAAGGTTGATATGCGGCACCTTAACTTGAACTAGTTTGAAAGGTTTGTTTTGGTTGAATTTCATGAAATCTAAACAAATAAAATAGTTACTTGTCGAATTTATTGATGGGTTGGAGTATGTTTAGATAGTAATTGTTTAGGAAGGTAATAACCCTTCTGATACTCCATGCCATTTTCTTAGAGTACCATGTTCATCCGAAGAGAGATGGCATGGAAGAAAGACTTCCATGCCAGAAAGACGGTGACTCAATAACCAAATGTATTCTAATGAATCCTTCAAACCAACATTTCATAAGTATAAACTAAAAGGCATCGACAAAAGGACATAACTCTGTGTTGTATATCATATTAATTAGGTAACACACATTATTAGCAATTAACCATCCATAACTACATATAACAAAAACCAAAACAAACACGTGTGAACAAAAACGACTGGATTATCCTTGTTTTTTCATGTCCAAGTATTTCCATGGTGGCCTGCAGATTGGCAAAGTTAATCCTGACCCCAACTCTTTCGACCGCCTTCAATCGCCCTTTCCACAGCTCGAACACCTGGCCCCTACCACTCCGGGAAATGAGTCTAGCACAAAGGGAGAAGGTGGAGAATGGGATGCCGGCAGCTTCCAGGCGACGATTGAGCTGGGACTGAGACGTGTGATGGAGATAAGGTAGAATTGGTGGTGCAAGGGTTTCAAACAGGTTGACAAATTTAGTGGTGGAGTCGTGCAGAAGAAAAAGATGGGGCAGGTGATGGATGTCACCATCTTGCGTTGCTGATGAATCCTCATAGCAAATCTCCGAGGGTGGATGAGGAAATATGAATGATTTTTTTTGGAGATTTATAGCATGCAAGAAAACAAGGGTTTTGGAGAAGGGGGCATATTGCGTCTTTTAAGCTTTTATGAGTGTAGAGTGACGGTTGTCATAAATAAAGTCATGAAAGAATGTGCTTGAACCACCTTCCACACTTTCATTGATACGCCACTTTATATATGTTCCAAAATAAAAACGACCTTCAATTGTATAAATACCTCTGTTACTCACAGTTACGATACCAACTGGAGAGTCAGGATAGAAACTTGTAAGGGAAAATAACCTATTTTTGATTTTGGACTTGTGTTCCAAAATCTGCATGTGCCATGGTGGATTCCACACCATCCCTTTGCGATGCACTCAAATTCTAAAATGTGCCGTATAAAATGCTTGTTCCTCCCAAGTCTCGTAACGAAACCCTGACATACTATCGCTCCAATTAGGTATATCTGGTGCGAACAATGCTACCAATGTTGAATCAAACACACACAGTCGTGGTGAGATCAAATGTGCAGATCACTCTCCAACATTATTAAAATCCCATGGCGGAAAATGTTGCGAATCGAAAGTAAAACATCACCAAAGACATAATATCATAGATGAAGAAATTGGGACGATGGTTGACTTTAGCTGCAACCATGATCATTAAATTAGGAGTTATTGCAGTGAGAGTTTACAAAGGACATTTTGGGACTTACTTCAGAGGAGGATTAGTTGAAATTTTCATTGAGTAGTAGAGGTTGATAGACAATTAATGTTGCAAGCTTGAATTTATTATTGTCACAAGCTTGTTAAATTTATGATGAGAATTACTCAAATGATCAATTAGGGGAGAAATAAGAATGGTGAATCTTCAATTTTATGTTCCAAAAAGTTCTTGCTCAATTTTTTAAGAAAAATAATAGTGGTAGAAAGGTGATTGTGAGCATCCATGAAAGAATATAGATATTACTTGTAATTATAATTAAATTATATTTCCTTTTCCTAGTCTTTAAAGGTCTTTTGTACCACTATATAATTTACCCTAAGATCATGAATACAAACACACATTATTACCCATATTTTCTACATGGTATCAGAGAAAATTTCCTCTGCCTTCGTCGAGCTCCCGCCTCCGCTGTCAGCTGCGAGTCACTGCCACGCATCACCGTCCAGCTACTGCTCGCTGATCTCCATCCACCGATCGCTGTCGTGCTCCTTCAGCCTGCCGCGATCGCCTGTCATCATGAATGTCTAGTTCCATCAGTGCGTGATCCAGATGCACCGACGTCAGATCCACCTCCGCCACTCCCAATTTGCCGCTCAATATGATCTTGCACTATGTCAACTTTTGAAGCTAATCCTAGTGTCGCTGACCAGGCTCACATCGATGCTGAAGCTGAGGCTAATAAGCTACAGAATCTGAATGACTCTTAAGTGATTTCAACTTTAGTGAAACAACTGCAGTTACAAACGGGCACTAAGTTATCTGTACCTTTTGGTTGCAATCCAAATAATATCTACTTTCTTGGCTCTTCGGATGGTCCTAGTTTGGTCATCTGTCCCACCATCCTGAAGAGCAAAGAAAATTACCTTGAATGAACTACTGGAATTTGTAGTTCTTGCTAAGCACAAGATTGGGTTTGTTGATGGATCCATTACCAAACCCCTGGACGACTATCCTAATGCTGTTAATTGGTCTAGAGTTAATACTACCTATGTCTGCTGGTTCTTACAGACTCTAGATCTGACATTGCGACTTCTACAAGCTGCTTTGCCAGAGTTAAGGAATTGTGGAATGATCTAATGCATGATTTACTCTTGGAGATAGTATGACAATTATAGGGATGCATGAAGATATTCAGAACTATCGACAGAATGGTCAGATCATTGCTATTTATTTTGGAAAACTGAATAAGTTGTTTGATGACTACAACTCTCTGTGGCCTCCTTTAGTTTGAACCTATGAAGGTTGTAAACCGTTGTGCACCTGTAACCTTGCCGCTCATGCCTTCCGCGAGAGAGAAAAATATTTGATATATCAATTTCTCTCTGGTCTAGATGAAGGCTATCACACCTTGCGATCCCATGCCATGAGTCTTGATCCACTGCCACTAGTAATGCATGTTTATGCACTTATTGCTTCGAAGAAGAATCACAGAACCATTATTCGGTCTCGCGAGACTTCCTCTGACTCCATGGAATATGCCGCACGATCCCCATCACCTACCGGTTCTTCGACAGTTGTCCTTATTGGAGCAGATCGCAAGAATCTGGTATGTACGCATTGTCATCGCAAGGTTCACGAAAAAGCTTCATGTTTCCATCTCACAGGCTATCCAGAATGGTACACGGAGATGAGGGAGATAGCTTATGCTGCAAAGAAGATGGCGCCAGCTGCTCGATCGATCATCGCCGTTGGTCCCGGGGTTCCCGTTCGCCGGCACTGTCGTGTTGCCGCCAGGGTTTGCAGCGGTGGCCTCCAACTGTAGTGGCCCTACCCGTTCTGATTTTATCCCTGCTCTGTCTGATAACCAATGGAGCACAACCACACATTTGTTTAATCAGTTTAATTCTCTGTCTGACCATGGACCTGGTAAGTCTGCTTTGCCTTGGATTCTTGATTCAGGAGTCTCATATCGCATGACCGGTGACAAGGGTTCCCTTACTAATATTACTACTGATATCGATTCTATGAATGTTATATTTCCTGATAGGTTTGTTTCATCTACTACACAATATGGTTCTATTTGCTTTGGTGATTTCACCTTTACTCATGTGCTCTACATACCGACTTTGTGATGCAACTTATTATCATGCTCTAGATTTTTATCTGCCTTAAAATTTATAGATTTTTTTTACTGAAAATGATTGCATTTTATAGAAAATCAGTACGAGGACTGTGATTGGCGTGGGTGAACAGCAAGGGGGGAAGTTTTTGGCTTTGTCTGTTGGATACTCATATTAGTCCTCCTATCCTGCAGTCTTTTTCGACAGGTGATTCCATTTCTTTTTCTGATTTATGGCATCAGCGTCTTGGACATCCTTCTTCTACGGTGTTCTCTTCTATTGATTTTAGCACAAATCATTATTCTGTACCTTGCTCTATGCGTTATAGAGCAAAATAGACTAGACATAGTTTTCCTTTGAGTTCTTCAAATGCTAGTTCATTGTTTGAATACATTGTGATGTTTGGGATCTTTATAGAACACCATCTTCCAGTGGTGCATTTTTTAAAAATAATAGTTGATGATTATTCCCAAGCTTTTTGGTTTTTATAGGTTCTAAGTCATATGTAGCTTCTAGATTTATTCAGTTTTGGTCTTTGATCAAGAACCAGTTTTGCCGCTCCGTTTTGCTCGTCTGGGCTGATAATGGTACTTAATTTCTACCTTTGAGATCATACTTTTCTGAATCTGGGATCATCTTTGAGACATCTATGGTTGATACACTACATCTGAATGGCTATGTAGAGTGCAAGGATCATCATTTGTTAAATGTGGTGCGTGCTTTGCATTTTCAAGCTAATCTGCCTGTTGTTTTTTTGGGAGAATGTGTTCTTATTGCTGTTTGTTTGATCAATGGCCGTACTCCATTTGAAATGCTCTATGTCCGAGCTCCAAATTACAAGCCTTTGCGGGTTTTTAGATGCTTGATTTTTGCTGCTTACATTCCTAGATTCCCTAACAAGTTTGTGCCCAGAATTCGTCGATGTTTGTTTCTTGGAGATCCTATCGGAAAGAAAGGCTAACGCCTTTATGATTTAGAGTCCCACACTTTCTTCAATAGTCGGAATGCTAATTTTTTTAAAGACGAGCAGCGCTACCGTGAATCCCAGCGGCGCTACCACCTCACCGCCGGCATCACCGCCACTGGTAAAGCTCTACCACCTCACCGCCGGCATCACCGCCACTGCCAAAGCCCTACCTTCCGCTGATCGTCGCTCCACCTATGCAGTCAGATGCAATGGCCAGCTCAGATCACTGGGTTCCTCTGCTAGTTGATTGGTCTGATGACGCCCAGCTCGGGCCGATGCTAATTCCACTGCACGCACTTCACTCGCTGCCTGACACCAAACCCGACTTCTACTGTGCCACCTGATGCGGCATCCCCTGCTCCAGACTCTATCGTCTACCACCACCTACTGCATGCTCTGTTGCCTGCATCGTCGATTACTCTGGTGCAGCCTCATGCCGCGGTGCAGCCTCATGCTGCCGAGCTGCCTCTTTCCCGACAGAGTGTCCGCGATCGTCGACCTCTTCCATACTTGGATGATTATGTCTGCGATGATACTGATGAAGAACCCCCCTGCTACGATCACTCGTGCGCCATCACTATTCTCAGGTGTTCTCTATCCTCTTACTAATTATGTAAATTGTGATAAATTTTCTAGTACACTTTCTAGATTTTTGGGTGCAGTAACTTCTAGTGCATATCTTACCACTTACTCTGAGGTGTCAAAGCATGCTCATTTGCGCGATACTATTACTGATGAGATTAATGCTCTTGAGTGCAATCAGACGTGGATGATGACTTCTATACCTATGGATAAGACTGCAATTGGTTACAAATGGGGTTACCTTACCAAGTTTAAGTGTAATGGTACCATAGAATGTCACAAAGCTTGCTTGGTGGTTCTTGGTAATCGTCAGATTGAAGGGATTTACTATACTGAGACATTTTCTCCTATTGCAAAGATGAGTTCGGTTTGCCTGTTCTTATCCATTGTAATCATTCGTGGTTGGGAACTGCATCAAATGGATGTGCATAATTCTTTTCTACATGGTGATCTGCATGAAGAGGTGTCCATGCGACCTCCCCCTAGTTACCCTGTGCACCCTGGAAATGTATGCCGACTTAAAAAATCTCTTTATGTTATTCGTAAAGCTCATCGCAATTGGTTTGCCAAATTGGCTTAGGCTTTGGGTGCATTTGGATTAGTTAAGAGTAAATCAGATTACTCTTTTTTTGTGTTCTCCCGTGGTTCAGTTTCCTTGCATGTACTTGTTTATGTGGATGATTTGGTTATTGTTGGTAGTTCTTTGTCGCTTATCTCTGAATTTAAGAAATACTTGAGCTCTTGTTTTCACATGAAAGATCTTGGTTAGCTTAAGTATTTATTGGGTAGAGAGATTGCCAGAAGACCGGATGTGATGTTTCTTTCACAATGAAAATATGCCCTAGACATTTTATTTGACACTGGTTTATTAGCTTCTAAATCGACTGATTTTTTGACAGAGCAACAACACAATCTGGTGCGTGTTGATGGTCCACTTTACCATGATCATGAGCAATACTGGTGCCTAGTTGGACACTTGATATACCTCACCATTACACATCTTGAGCTTAGCTATTTGTTTCATACACTGGCACAGTTTCTGAAGTCACCTTGTGTTCCTCATTGGCAAGTTGTTCACATTTTGCATTACCTGAAGAGTCATCCTGGTCAAGGTTTACTTCTCTCTTCCCGTAGCGTGTTACAGTTGACTGCTTATTGTGATTGTGATTGGGTTTCATGCCCTATTACCCGATGTTCCCTTTTCGGATACTTTGTGATGATTGGTGATTCTCTTGTTTCTTGGAAGACTAAGAAGCAACTTACGGTTTTGCGGTCGTTTGCTGAAGTGGAGTATCATTCTATGGCTATTACCTGTTGTGAGTTTTTATGGCTTAAGTCTTTTGCTTAAAGACTTGGGGGTTGCGCATACTACTCTTGTGCATTTTTTTGTGTGACAGCCAATATGCTCTTCATAGTTTGGCAAATCTCGTGTTCCATGAATGTACAAAGCATATTAAAGTTAATTGTCATTTTGTCCGAGATCTTGTGCTGCTTGGTACTATTGTTACTCATCATATTCGCACTTTAGATAAACTTGCAGACTTGTTTACCAAAGCTCTTGGACAAAACCAGTTTCATTCATTACTTGACAAGTTGGGCAAGTTGACAAGTTGGGTTTATATCAATTATGTTCATGGAACATGATATAATCGAAGATTGGTCTTCAATCTCACCCAGGTGGAGATAGGTATTTTACCAGCAAGCTATCTTGATTCTTTCAAATTCTCCCACCATCCTGTGGCATAATGGGTGTAAGAATACTCTGCGACCTTGATCTTATCTTTGTCATGGTAGTTGTTAAGATAAAATAGGTTCTCAATCTGCCTCTCCCAATCCAAGTATTTCATAGGATTGTGTCGACCATTAAATCTAGGAATATCACACTTCAAACCTTTGATGTCACAAGCAGGTTCAACTTGTCTTACAGAACAGGGTATTGTTGGATTTGATAACTCATCCACCTTCCTAGACAATCTCTGAGTATCATTCATTAAGGCATTCATAACATTCATTATACTTCTATGGTTAGGACTGGAAACAAAAGGTGGGACGAACGGATCGTACACCATCCCTGCTAAGAAGAAACAACTGATTAGTAATAAATATTCCCCCCCTCACCCATTGTTTAGTAAGGTCACTCATCAAATGTATAATATTCAATAATCACAAGGCGAAGCCTAATGAAAGAGCAATCAATCAATTCACCGCAATTCAAATTCAAAATAAGAGATGAGTACTGCAGAACTGATTTTGAAATTTAAAATATATAAACTCAAAATTGGGCTCTACCATCTGGAATTAAAAATTCTACAGAGAATAAGGAACAAAACTCAATTTGAATGGCATGAATCAAAGCTGTAATGAATGAGATATGATCAAAACAAGAATGCTTTTTATAGGCGACAAATAAGTTTCGAAAATTCAAGTAACTTTTACGAAAACAAATTGGATTAAAAAATCAAACCCAAATCCTTTGTTGTAAAGGATTTTAATGACTTACTAGCTGCTTAAGTCGAAAAATTCAGATCAAACCCCACTCTCAATTGATTTTTATTTCTTTTTCCTCCCCCGATTAGAATTTTGTTTCCTTTTCCCTTTTTAAATCAATTTTTTTAGGCACAATTTCGAATTTTTCACACTATAAAACATTCACAATCATAATCTTATTCCCCAAGCAATTCAAAACCATGTACAATTCCCAAAATTTTGGAAATTGCAAAAGAATCCCCAAACTTATAAAAATTACAAACTGGACCCAAATTTCCAATTTCAAAACCCTAAATTCCGATTTCAAAACCCAAAATATGGTGCTTTCTATTTTTTTCCAAAAATTTTTTAGAACCAAAAGTGCCTAGTGAAAGAGTGTAATTCACCATGTTTGGTGTGTCTATCATAGGTGAATAAATAAAGTACATGGAACTAAGTACATTGAACCTAGACTGTTCTATATGTACAGTATCAATCCTAATTAATCTAAAATCAATCTGGATATTCTATCTATTTTATCACCCCCCCTCAAGCTAAGCGTATGACTATAGGATACGCAAAGCTTGGAACGAAACAGATCAAAAAGATTACGAGATAGAATCTTAGTGAAAATATCCGTAATCTGTAAGGAGGATGGAACATGACTAACACGGAGCCTACTAGTGGCAACAAGTTCACGAACGAAGTGATAGTCGATGTCTATATACTTTGCCCGTTTATGAGCAAGCGGATTTTGAGCAAGAAAAATGGCACTGCTGTTGTCGCAAAGCAGGAGAGGCGTAGACGAAAGGGAAACTCGAAGCTCTTTAAGCAGATTACACACCCAAGTAAGTTCAGCAGCAGTATTCGCCATAGCGTGATACTCAGACTCACAACTGGATCGAGACACTGTCGGTTTCTTCTTAGCACTCCAAGAAACAAGATTGCCCCCAAGAAAAATGGCATAGCCATAAGTGGAACACCGATTCTCGAGACAACGAGCCCAGTCAGCATTGGAGTAGCCCAAAAGGGAAAGACCACTAGGAGATGGTCGAAAAGACAGACCATGATGAAGCGTTCAACGGACATACCAAAGGATGCGAGTGACAGCCTGATAGTGATCCTCTCGAGGCAACTGAAGAAACTGGCTAACAGAGTTGATCGCATAGGAGAGATCAGGGCGAGTGATGGTCAAGTGCTGCAAGGTACCAACCAGGGAGTTATAAAGCTTGGGGTTCTAGAACTCTGACCCCAAGGTGCTGTGAAGCTGAGGGCCAGGAACAAAAGGTGTGGAAACAGGAATAGCATCTGTCATGCCCGCGCGTTGAAGTATCTCCATCGCATACTTAGCCTGCCCCAAAAAGAGTCCAGAAGAAGATCGAGAGACCTCCAAGCCTAAAAAATGGTGAAGCGCACCAAGATCCTTAATGGCAAACTCACGATCAGTACGGGTGATGAACCGACGAATGAGAGTAGGATCATTGCCAGTTAGAATGATGTTATCCATATATACTAGCAGATATAGAATCTTCGATCCCTAGGAGAACACAAACAAGGAAGTGTCGGTAAAACTGCACCGGAATCCCAAATGAAATAAATAGGAGCTGAATCGCTGAAACCAAGCCCGAGGAGCTTGTTTGAGACCATAGATAGCCTAGCGAAGACAACAAACATAGTCAGGATGAACGTGATCAGTATAACCGGCCGTTTGCTCCATGTAGACTGGTGGATCAAGAAGACCATTAAAAACTGCATTCTTAACGTCTAACTGATGAAGGGGCCAAGAGAAAGTAGTGGCCAAGGATAAGATAATTATGATTGTGGATGCCTTGAAGACCGGACTAAAAGTGTGGGTGAAGTCAAATCCTGGCAACTGAGAATATCCTTGCTCAACAAGTCGATCCTTGTACCGATCAATGGTACCTTCCTGGGGATGCTTAAGATGATAAACCCATTTGGAGACAACGATGTTGATACCAGTAGGGCGTGGAACAAGATCCCAAGTACGTTGCTGTCAAAGAGCACCCATTTCTTCATCCATAGCGGCCACCCAGTGAGGATCCTTAAAGGCAGACCAATACCCTTGAGGTTCAGTCTGTGCTAGTAATACCGCAAGAAACCCTGACATCATATAGTCTGGATTCTGAGAGCGAGTGGTTATACGATGATTCATACTCGATGGAGGAAGCAATGGAACGTCAGCCGGGGATGGTGGAAAAGGAGACAAGGGTGTCGGGATTGTTGACCCAGACGAATTCTAAGTAGGTGGTAGAGGAGCAACAGGGGATCTAGACAGCTCATCCAAATCAAAATCAATAAACGTTGAGACGTCTAGAGATTCTAGGGCAGTGCGAGTAGTATCAATTACAAATGGAAAAGAAGATTCGTCGAAACGGGCATGCCGAGTGAAATAGACCTTCTTAGAGACTGGATCCAGACATCGCGAGCACTATATCCCACGAATATGCATGGAGTGCTGCAAGGGGCCAGTTTTTGAGAAGCAAATGGCCGAATAAAGGATACACCTGATATCCAAACGGGTGAAAGTTTGAGTAGTCTGGATGGCGACCATATAGAAGAGAATATGGTGAGGCATTACGAAGATTAAGAGTAGGAAGCCTGTTGATGGTGTAGGTAGACGTGGCAAAGGCAATGTCCCAGTACGAGATCAGCAAGCCAGAGGAGAAAAGCATAGATAATCCCATCTCTGCAACATGACGGTGTTTTACGTTCCGCCCTACCATTCTGCTCCGGTGTGGATGGACAAGAAATCTGATGAAGGATTCCTATTTGAAAAATGGGATTGTAGGCGTGCATTCGTGAATTCTATACCACCATCACTCTGAAACACCTTGATTGAACAAGAAAATTGGTTTTCAACCAAGTTCTGAAACTGCAAGAATGCCTCAAAAAAATCTAATTTCCATGCCAATGGATAATACCAGGTAAATCGCGAGAAATCGTCAACAAATATGGCATAATAAGAGAATCCACTATCAGATAAAACAGGCGCAGGGCCTCACAAGTCACAGCGCACTAAATTGAGGACAGCATGTGCCGGTCTAGGATTGTCCACAAAACAAAGTCGTTTTTCTTTTGCCATTTCACAAGGCAAACAAAGTGCAAGTTTAGGCGGTAAAGAAACCACATCAACAAGGTTCAGTTTATTTAACAAGGAAATAACTGAAATGGAAGTATTCCCTAGTCTAGCATGTCAAACATCAAAAGAAGCTCTATGTTTATTGGTTTTAACATGAGCAACAAAAGCAACACCACCCTTATCAAGCACAAAAAGACCATTATCACATCGACCTTGGCCCACGGCCTCCTTTATGGACCGATTCTGAATCACAAACGAATCCTCATTAAAAGAAATCACAGCATTCATATCCTTAGTCAATTTAATAATGGAAAGTAGATTTTTCATAATATCAGGGACCACCAACAGATCAGATAATGACAAATTATGAGAAAACCGATGATGTCCAATATGAGAAATAGGAATAGAACGACTATTAGCAATAGTGACAGAATGATTACTAGAATAGGGGACAACACTGTCCATGCCAGAGGAAGTGGAAGTCATATGATTTGTTGTGCCCGAGTCCAGATACCAATCCGAGGCTGAATCTTCAAGAGAGACAGAAGACTGGAAGGCCTCAGCAAGATGGGTGGTGTTAGAGTGACGAGGTACCGACGAGAGCATGGAGCACTGTGGAGCTGTATGACCAAAATTGTGGCAAATTTGGCATTTTGGATTCGAACATTTTCTGTGACCAGAACCTGCACCACCAGAACCTGTATAATGGACGGTCCGACCAGAACTATTCCCACGGCCGCGTGTAGTGGTCGACGGGCCCGAGGGCGGCGCGTGGGTGTCACTGCCTGAAAGTAAAAACCTTGGACGCTGGACAGACCTGCAGATGAGGTGGCGAAAGCTACTGGAATGGAATCTGAGCCGGTTCCCGGGCCGAAGGAGGACTGTTGAAGATTTCGTGGTTGCAGGCTCGTGCAACCATGCGTATGAGCCAACTGGACGCTCGGGAATTCACTGAATCTGGCGCCAAGGCCTCACAAGAATATCATGACACTGTCTCTAGGCAAAACTGGAGCACCCGTGGCTGCGAGTCCATCAATAATAGCCTTGAACCTGCGATGAAAATCCATTACCAACGAGGAGCCACGCAGGATTGTATGGAGCTCATCCCGAAGTTGAAGTTCGCGGGATGCCGAGACATTGTCTAACGCCGCTGCAAGAGAGTTCCACATCTCCATCACCGTGCCGCAACCAATGGTCTCTATCATGGCCTCTTCGGTGAGCGACGACCGGAGCAAAGCTTGGAGCCATTTGTCCTGCGCCACCCAAGTGTTGAATGTGGCTTGGGATTTTGCGACGTCGTCGTCATTGGTCTGAGAAGAAACTACAGCCGAGGATTCACCCCTGACTGCAATCATTGGCTTTGGAATTGAGCCATCCAAGAAGCCAAAGAAATCCTCGGATTCGAGGAGCACTTGAACTTGCGACTTCCACATCATATAGTTGCCGGAATTGAGCTTGATCAGCAACATATGAATAAGGGTAGAATAGCTTAACTGGTTTTCTGCCATGGAAGCTTGGAAGGTTCAAGATTTTTCAAAAATGGCGGAAGATTAGAACGAAGTAAAAAATTGAAACCTGCCCGATACCATGAAGGAGTGTAATTCACCATGTTTGGTGTGTCTATCATAGATGAATAAATAGAGTACATGAAACTAAGTACATCGAACCTAGACTGTTCTATATGTGTACGGTATCAATCCTAATTAATCTAAAATCAATCAGGATATTCTATCTATTCTATCACCTATATAGAACTTGGAGCTGCGACAATTTCATCTTGATTCAAATGAACTTTAAGGTATTCAAGATCGTAAGGATCAAGAATATGACACTATATCTGAAAAATGACACAAAAGACCGTATTTTATTATAAACATAATTGCATAAGGTGCAATCAAGAGTTCAAGAACAATTCATGATCACGGTATCAAAGAACGATAAAGAACCCGAATTTGACCAAAATTTTTATTAATTTAACCTGCAAATTTTTCATCATTTTATGATAAAATTGTACTTGAATCGCTAATTTTTCCATAACTTATGAAGAGATTTTTTTTCAAGAGATGGACTCGATAGACAAACATGGTAGTACTTTGTTTCTGCTTTATTAAATCTTCTCGTTTTTTCCCACTTTTGGGGGGATTGAGTTAAATTCCCTTTCAGACAATTTAAATGGATTTGATTGACTGGATTAAAATTAAGTAAGTTGAAACTTGTTAGTAGTAGAACTAAATAGGAGGTCTCCAAACAACATTGTTTTTAAAGGTATGGAATAATTACTATACTTTTAATATTCTCAAATTACACATTACTCTTAGTTTGTCTCTTGAAAAACGATCTTTCCATAAGATATGGAAAGACCAGGGACTCAAGTGTAATTTTACCATAATATGATGAAAAATTTATGGTTAAAGCAATTAAAATCCTGGTCAGATCCGTATTATAATCTATTTGGGTAAAATCACACGCATATTTGAGTTTTGATTAGGAATCTTACATATTTAGAGTAAAACATATTATTTGAGTTTTGGTTAGAAACATTATATATTTAAAGTAAGAGTGGGTCTTCTGACAGGCGGCCTGTCCATAAGCTTATGGACATGCCACTTATTTCTTACCTTATTCACTGCATTTCTTAAATTACATATAAAATTTAAAATTTTTGAAAATATTTTTTATATAATATATTTGTATATTTTCACCTTCAAATACATATTATTACTTGTTTTAACTTATA
The DNA here is from genome assembly GCA_037428765.1 of Rubia yunnanensis. Classification (NCBI taxonomy): domain Eukaryota; kingdom Viridiplantae; phylum Streptophyta; class Magnoliopsida; order Gentianales; family Rubiaceae; genus Rubia; species Rubia yunnanensis. The sequence continues at coordinate 95,832,221 of CM075065.1, forward strand.
AAATGCCATATTTAAATTTTATAAAAAATTACAACATTTAAGTCAAATGCCCCTGAGGACTGTCCATAAGCTTATGGAAAGGCCGCCTTTCCTGAGACTTTCCCTTAAAGTAAAACATACTAGATGAGTTAGGTTAGAAACATTACACATTAGAGTAAAACATATTATTTGAGTTTATGTTAGAAACATTACATATTTAGAGTAAAATATATAAAACTCAAATGTTTCTGCAGGGGAATATATAGAAAGAGAAATTTATACTTTTAATTTTCGTGATGTGAAATCACTAAATTGCCCCTACTTCTTCAGCCTCTGTTTCTTCATCATTGTCTTATTCAGCCTCAACTTTTCATATCTGCATCTTCTTTAGCCATGTCTTCTTCAACCTGAATATTCCAGATCTTCAATGACAACTGTGGTGCCACATAAGAACACACCCCAATGTGGGCTTCTTCGACTTCTTCTTCACTGCATGTCATTTCAAGGCGGACGCGCTAAAGGAGCAAGATAGAAGGAAGAGTCCCCCTCTGGTGCCTCGCCCTCCTCCTTTGAGCATCACTACAACTCCAACTTCTCCTCTTTCTCTAAAACTGAGCCTCATAATCACAGTGGATTGTAAGTCTCGAGCGTGAGGAAAACCGCAGGCTAATACATCTCATTGCTAAGCCCGCAAAGTCTTTGACTGCAAAACCCGTCATTGTGAAGGTTAAGAAAGCTAAAGCTGTTTGATAAAGTAATTTCCCATAATGATTCTGATTAATGATCAGGAATATATAAAGAGTACAAAGAAGACTAGTCTAAATATAACTCTAGTACTAGTCATCAACATGGAATAAAATATTATCTAATTATCTACTTGCTTTATTCTAACACCCCCCCTCAAGCAAAGCGTCGGATGCTCGCCAACGCAAAGCTTGGATCTGAAGAACTCGAGCAACGGACGAGAGAGTCCCTTGGTGAAAATGTCAGCAATCTAAAGAGAAGTAGGCACATGTGCAACAATCAGCTTGCCAGAAGTCACCAGCTCACAAATAAAATGATAATCAATATTGATATGCTTGGCCTGCTTGTGCGCCACCAGATTCTGAGCCAAGAAGATAGCACTACTATTGTCATATAACAATAACGACGAACCAGAAAGCGGAACCTGAAGATCACGAAGCAAATGAGTGAGCCAAACAACCTCTGAAGCAGTGTTGGCAAGAGCACGATACTCAGACTCCGTACTGGAACGAGAAACAGTGGGTTGTTTCTTGGCACTCCAAGAAATAAGATTCCCACCCAGATAGACCGCATATCCATAAGTGGAACGATGAGCCTCCAGACAGCAAGCCCAGTCGGTATCAGAATAGACTAACACATTCGGAGTGCTCGCAGAATGAAAAATCAAACCAAAATGAAGAGTACCACGAATATAACGCAAAATGCGTGTAACTGCAGCAAAATGATCATCTCTAGGATTATGAAGATACTGACTCACCGTGTTGACCAAGAAGGCCAAATCCGGATGAGTAATGGTGAGATACTGAAGTGCCCCAACAAGAGAGCGATAAAGAGTAGGATCCCTGAACGGCGGACTAGTGGAATTATGCAGCTGAGAACTAGCAACAAACGGCGTAGAAACTGGCGCAGCATCAGACATACCAGCCCAAGTCAAAATGTCCCGAGCATACTTCGCCTGGCTGAGAAGCAACCCAGAGGAATTAGGAGAAACCTCAAGACCAAGAAAGTAATTAAGAGAACCAAGATCCTTGATTGCAAACTCCTTGTGCGTCCGAGCAATGAACTGACGAAGAAGAGCCAAGTCATTCCCAGTAAGAATGATGTCGTCCACATACACAAGAAAGTACAGCAAGGAGGAACCCTGAGCCACAATGAATAAAGAAGTGTCAGTCGAGCTGCACCAAAAACTAAGCTGGGCAAGATAGCTACTAAACCGCTGAAACCAAGCTCGAGGAGCCTACTTAAGACCATAAATGGCCTTCCACAGACGACAAACATAGTCCGGATGAGAAGAATCCTGATAACCAACTGGCTGCTTCATGTAGATCGGAGTATCCAAAACACCATTAATAAAGGCGTTCTTGACATCCAGCTGATGAAGTGGCCAAGAATGCATGGTGGCAATAGCAAGAACCATCCGAACAGTGGAGGCTTTGACCACAGGACTGAAAGTATGGTCAAAGTTAAAACCCAGAATCTGCGAAAAACCTTGCGTCACAAGTCTAGCTTTGTGAGGATCAATCGTACATCAGACGATACTTGAGCCGATAGACCCATTTGGATCCAACAATGCTAACATCCGAAGGGCGAGGCACCAAGTCCCAAGTGTGCTAGCTACAAAGAGCCGAGCGATCATCTGTGGGTTCTGTCGGAGATAGCAGTGCAGCAAGACCATATGCAACAATGTCCAAATAATCTCGTCGCTAAATGGCACCAGTGGCTGACCGAGTGGCCATCCGATAAGGACGAGGCAGAGGCGGCGAGGCCTGAGGAGGAGAACTAGCGGACGATGCCGGAGAAGTCTCAGAAGAGCTGTCCGAGCAGTAAGCTACAGACAAGGTCGGCGAAGATGCGGCCGAGGCTGGCTGTGGGACCGTGATCGGCGGTGGAAAAGGTAGAACCAGTGGCAGAGAACCTGATTCTGGTGGCGGAGAAACTTGTTCCGGATTTGGCGAGCACATGGTGCATGATGGTGCGTGAGATGAAGCCAAAACTGGCACAGAGATCACAAGGTCGCCATCAGGATCAAGAAAAGCAGAGACATCAAGGCTGGATGCGGAAGATCCCGAAGACGTAGAAGGAGAAACTGGAAAGTATATCTCATCAAAACGAGCATGATGAGTGATGTAGACTCTGCCTATAGAAGCATCAAGACACCGGAAACCTTTGTACTGGGAACTATAGGCAAGAAAAACACATGGAATGCTATGATGAGATAACTTATGATCAGTGTACGATCGAACAAATGGAAAAACCCAGCACCCAAAGGGATGAAAATTTGAGTAGCAAGGAGCACGACCATAAAGAAGATCATAAGGCGAAGAACCATGCAAAAATGGGGTAGGCAGTCGATTGATTGTATATGCATCATCCCAATAAGAAATAGGTAGATGCGAATGAAAAAGCATAGTAAGACCCATCTCGGCAACATGCTGATGTTTGCGCTCCGCACAAACATTCTATTCTGGAGTGCAAGGACACGAGATCTGATGATGAGTGCCCTTAGAGGTAAAATGACCCCATAGGCGAGTGTTCAGGAATTCAGTACCACCATCATTTTGAAACACCTTAATTTTGGATGAAAACTGATTCTCCACAAAAGCCTCAAACTGTAAGTAAGCATCAAAGAAATCTGATTTGCGACGAAGTGGATAAAGCCAGGTGAAATGAGAATAGTCATCCAAAAATAAAGCATAGTATGAAAAACCATGTGTCGATAAAACAGGGAAGGTCCCCCACAAGTCACAATGAATCAAATCTAGTACATGTGTAGCACGATTATGGTTCTCAACAAAAGCCAACTGTTGACCTTTCGCCATAACACTGGGGGTTCAGGCAACATGTTTAGGCAACAAAGAAGACAAAAAAACTAAACCAGACTTCTGCTAACTGGAAATTACTGATGCCGAACCATGACCCAAGTGAGCATGCCACAACTCATAAGATGCCCGTCCTTTATTCTGCTGTAAATGTGAGAAAAATGCTGAATCGCCTATATCCAAAACATAGAGACCACCATCACTGTGGCCCCTGCCCACGACCACCTTGGAAACTTTGTTCTGAATGACAAAGTTCCAATCATCAAAAGTGACAAAAGCGTTCAAATCTCTGGTCAGTTTACTAATAGACAACAGATTCTTAGTAATATTAGGAACAACAAGAACATCATGCAGGCATAAATCATCAGAAAGTTTAGCATCACCAACATGAGAGATTCGAATAGAAGCTCTATAACCAACGATAACATGAGAATTACCAGAATATGGGGAGACAGACTCCAATCCTGAGACGGAGGATGCCAAATGACTGGTGGCACCGGAGTCAACAAACCAATCGGAGGACTGTGCAGTAGGCTCTAACTGCAGTGATGACTGAAAATGCTCAGCCAGATGAGTAGAGTCTGTACGATTAGCTGGACCCTGAGAACCAGTCTGAGCAAGCATCTTGTAACAAGTCACAGCATAGTGATCGGGACGACCACACCAAGTACACTGCGGCCGACCACGACCAGCCCCTACCATGAATTGACCGTCGGACCTGCCACCTCACCATTTGCCAAAATTGCCTCCCCTAGCAGGGCGTGAACCGGACGCGCCGCCACCCCTCGCCGGCGCGTGATCCTACGCGCGGCCGGCCGAGGGAAAAATGCCTACTGTGAAGGAGGCAGGCCCAGTGGCTGGGGCTGAATGGTCCTGTAAAATTTTCAGAAAAGCCTCGTGGTTTTTGGCACAAGATAAAACATCGGCATACAACGGAGTAGGTGAGGAATTAATAATAGGAGTAAAAAAATCCTTAAACTCAGTTCCAAGAGCAGTCAAAACCCAAATAAGTTGATCATCATTTGATACAGGAGAACCCATCATAGACAACTGCTCAAAAATATCTTTACATTGGAGATGGAGTTCATGAACTGTTCCAGTCTTATGTATACCATGGGCAGCAGCACGAAGACGAAGGATGGATAAAGCACTGCTATCGTGATAAATCGACTGAAGATTGTCCCAAATTTCCATTGAAGTGGCACAGTCAGGCAAAACCGCCAAGGCCTCTAGGGTGAGAGAAGAAAAAAGAAAACAGCACACACGTTGATCTTCATCAACCCAAATCTCATAATCAGATTGGGCCTTCAAGTAAGCCTTCATGGGATCAGTCTTGGTGGAGGAACTGTGAACTGGAGTGGAACTAATGGCCCCAGCGTAGGAGACGGAAGAGGCGGCTGCTGGGGGACGAGGAGGAACAGTCGGACATGGACTGGAACCATCAAGAAAACCATACAGCTTCTGAGGTCGGAGAACATAACCAGGTTGACGCTTCCACAACAAATAATTGGATGATGACAATTTGATAGTCATCATGTGGAGCAAGATATTATAAGAAATTTCTCATCAGACATGATGAGAGGAGAAAAATAAAAATTTCAGCAAGGAGGAGGGGGGGGGGGGGGGGGGAATTTTTGGCAGCAGAAGCAAGGAGGAGGCTACGGCCGAAAAAAAGAGAGGAGGGGTTTTAGAACCAGGTTTGCTCTGATACCATGATAAAGTAATTTCCCATAATGATTCTGATTAATGATCAGGAATATATAAAGAGTACAAAGAAGACTAGTCTATATATAACTCTAGTGCTAGTCATCAACATGGAATATTATTATTTAATCATCTACTTGATTTATTCTAACACTGTTGCTACCACCGCCCCGAAGAAAATCCATCCTCACCCAATTTACCTTGAGGCTCGATAATCAACTCTTTACCTCCATAGATTTAGCTAAACTAGCCTGCATGAAATGAGACCGTAAACAATTCCCAAAAGAAGTAGACTAAATTCATGAACAAACAAACATATTTCGCAAGATTGTGGGAAAAATCCATATATTTACTTGGTTATCAACATGTAGATATTCATAAAATTGCAAACCCAGAATCAAATTTCTAGATTTTTTAATAAATCATAGGTGTAGGAAGAATAATAGTACCGTCCACGAGAGTTGATATTTGTGGAACCATTATTCACATGTGCACCATTCTTTGGCGGCAAGAAAGTTGATATTTGTGAGCTGTTACTCACATATTCCGTGGAACCCTATTATTCATAAGTGATGAGTTTTGGTAACCATTGTTCACTGCAGTGAGACCCGCATTATTCATAAGTGATGAATATTGGTAACCATTATTCACTGCCATGGGACCCGCATTAGTTTTCTGGTGACCAAGTGTCGCGGAACCATTATTCACATATGCACCATTATTTGGATCCTAAAGGGAGCATGCAGCCGGATCCTGTTTCTTCGAACGAACTGCTTGGCCTCCTCCTTCAGGAAGAGAAGTGCATTCTTGACTCTTGTGCTCACAACACTTTTCCGTCCGCTAATGTTGCTCATCGGAGAAGCGCCGCCGTCGGTCGAAACTCTCTGTTGGAGTCTGCCCCTACATGTGATCGTCCTCGCATGTTGTGTTGGATTTGTGAAAAGCATGGATATGAAGCTCAGAAAATAACTGCCTTCCTTGCCCCAAAATGTTGAGCCGCTGATTGTCTCCATCAGTCCACCGGAAAACAGGCTCACGTGGGGAACACAGACATCTCTTCCGGCAAGCAGGCTTATGCAACGTACGTGGAGAGCCCCTCCAATATCATTGACCCGTGGGTAGGCGACTTCGGAGCAACGAATCACGTCACGACTGATCTCTCTTGCCTCAACCTTCAAACCAAATACAAATGCAATGACAATCTTCTTGTCACAAACGGTGTCTCCTCCCATTACGTATACTGGCAAACTTACTTTATCTTCTAAAAATGTTGCTAAATCTCTTACCCTTGATGATATCCTTGTTGTCCATAAAGTCTCTAAAAATCTTCTTAGTGTCCATCAATTATGCCTAGATAACAATGCATTTGTAGAACTTCATGCTAATCATTTTTATGTTAAGGATCTCCGGGGCACGAGAATACTCAAGGGAATCAATGAAAAAGGTTTGTACCAGCTTTCTGTTCATTCACTCTCATCCAGCCCAAGGGTTTTCGTTAGTTAACAAGCCCATGTTGCTTGTGGCATCCTTGCTTTGCTCATCCCCATGAATTTGTTTTAGTCTTCAATTTGCTGAATTTAATTTGCATGTTCTCTTAATAAATCATTACCTTTGTGTAGTGCCGGTCAATTAGGAAAGATTCATAGACATCATTTATCCTCTTTTCATGTTGCTTCCAAGAACCCCTTTGATTTAATTTATTCAGATGTTAGGGTTCCTGTCTCTGTATCCTCTCTCAATGGTGAGATATTTCATCTTCTTTTTTTTGTTAATGATTGTACCAAATTTGTTTGGATTTATTTTCTCGCCACTAAATCTGAGGTTTTGTCTGCTTTCACAGCCTTCAAAAATAATGGTTGGAACACAGTTTTCCACTAAAATCAAAATGTTTCAATCTGATTGGGATGTTGAGTACACAACTGTGTCAATTTTCCTAGAAAACAATGCCATACTTCATCGCGTTTCTTGCCCTCACACTCCTGAGAAAAATGGTGCTTCTGAAAGATGTAATAGAATTATAGTTGAAAAAGTTTATTTCTTTTGGAACATTCACATCTTCCTACAGACTTTTGAGAACATGCTTTTCATACTGCTATTTACCTGAGCAATAGAACTATAACCCTTGTTCTTAAAAACAAGTCTCCTTGTGCTTGATTTGTGTAATATTGTGTTCATACTTTGTGGGATTACTATGATTTTATTGAGTTATAATTTACACTTTAAGGTGTTTTTGGTACAGGAATTCATGAATTGCGAAGAATTGAGAGGGAGCTATACATTGCACTCTTTTTCCCTTAACCAACGATTTTTTTCCACTGGGTTTTCTAGGTTAAAGTTTTGAATGAGGCAACGTGCTCTAATGAAAAATGTTCTTATTTTATAAGACATTTTTCCAGGGATGGAGGAAGAGAGGGGAAAGCAGAATTGCTGAAGTTATGTGGTAAAAAGTGAAATATTCAAGAGATTTGAATTTGAAGAAGTAAAGAATTAAAGATATTCGCTTCTCATGTTGATAAGGATGCTATTATCTCTTGCCAATTGAAATTTCTTAATTTTAGAAATTAATTATAGATTTAGAATAGATATTATCTTATTTCCTTGTTTCTTCCGTAAGAAGAAAAGGAATTATAAGTTGATTTGGATTTTGTTTTGGTTTTCTGGCATAAGTATATATACGGCCATATTACAATTGTAATAGAGGGGAGGAGGGAGATGGATCGGTTTTTGTTTCCTTAGTGCAGTTTTCTTAGGGATTAATTGGGGATATATATATTGGCATTACAATATACTGGAGCGGGGAGCTTATGCATTCAGTTTGATCACGGTTTGCTTTTGTTTTATTATTATTTCGTTACTTAGTTATGTTTAATTATTATATTATATATTTGTATAGTTTTATTATTATGAATAGCAAATTTATAAATTGGCATGGAATAACAAGCATTAGTTTATGAATCGTGAGGCCTAATTGTTTTATAATTGATTCTTATGTGTTTTTGATTGTTCTTGGTTTAATTTATTCTTAATGTGTTTAAGTCTGGCCACCTTGAATATTATTGGGATAGTGCTATCTAATTCCACCAATACGTAATCGTTGGAAAGGGTTAGTAAGTAGCGAGTTCTTGTGAAAAACAGCTAACTAGCTAAGACTGTAATAGCAAGATGGGGAATAATTAAGTGTGCATTACTATTTTCTTTTACTTTGGTAATTGCTGTATCAGGTTCATTTCATTCTTAATGCTATCGAGGTGTGTATCTAGTTCAACGAATACTTTCCGGGGGCATCTTGGTAAAAGAAACAGTTAGTTACTTATAATTTGTTAATTACAATTGATTAATTGTCGATGAATTAAGAAAGAATTGTGGAGGTTAAGCGTACCTACTTTCCTATAACTGATAGATGCATATGAATTGATTTATCTTTGCGTCTATGATTGCTGTTTAACTAATGTGAGTTATTCCGAGCCGATTACCTTATTCATATATTTTATAGATTTTTATATCTGTTAGTTGCACTATTATTTTTATATTAGTTAGTTGCAGTATTAGTTGTTAAATAAATCTAAAAATTAAGGCGTGGTGGCTACACCAAAAGTGTTCTATATTAGTAGGTATTTTATTATAGTTTTTACTCCGTTCCTCGTGGGATCGACTCTGCTTACTACTATGCTAATTTCATCTTAAGAGTTTACAGATTATTTTGGTGAGTGAAACGACGTTCACCAAATTGGCGCCATTGCCGGGGAATGGTAAGCCAATTTATATAATTTTTTCCTACTAATCTGTGTGTTACTGTGCTTGGTTTATGAGGAGATCATCCAGACCGAATTTAATATTTGACCCGTAAGTTTAGAAGATAGCCAAGTGGAAAAAAAGTGAACAAAGGCACGAAAAGCAGTTTCTGCTAAGACCCTTCGGTTTGGCCAAACCAAACTCGTCACAATTTCAGCAACCACTTCTGGTTCGGGAACTGATATCGAGATGGACGAAGTTGGCCGAAACCCAAATCCGGGTAGAACCCAAACAACCCATACATGTGGAAACTTACTGGTCATAGTGAAGATGACCCCCCACTCTTATTCAGCTGCCAGAGAACGAAAATCCTATTGAAATCAAACTAGCATTCCTGAATGTACTTCCAAAGTTCCATGGGAGAAGCACTGAAGACCCTTACAATTTTTTGAGCGAATTTGTTAAGATTTGTAAGGTTCATAAGAGGCCATCCACCGTGACGGAAGATCAATTCAAATTGGTGGCATTCCCATTGAGTTTGACAGGAGCAGCAAATCAAAATTTTTCGAGCTTACCCTCAGCTCCATTGCGACATGGGTAGAATTGAAGATATTGTTCTTGGAGTACTAATTTCCAACCACAAGAACATATGCCTTGAAGAAGGAGATCAAAAGCATCAAGCAATAGTATAGTGAACCCTTGAGTATGTATTGGCCGAGGTTCAGGAAATTGGTAGAAAGTTTCCCTAATCACCAAATGACGGAAGGCCAATTGCTTCAATGTTTCTATCAAGGGTGACATCCAGCAACAAGGACTTGGTGAACTCTTCCAATAGTGGTGGATTTTCTCACCTTCGAGTGAATGAAGCTAGAGAGATCATCAAGAGGTTGGTGGATTCCAAGAAAGAGTATGATCAACATAAAGTCCAAATCTTGAAGAAGGTGGCACAGACATCCACTCCAGAACAAGATGAGATCAAGGAAATGATGGAAAGAATGGAGAAAATGCTATCCAAGGTCATTGACAAGGTTGCGTATGTACAAGAAGGGCCTTGCGATACGTGTGGAGCAGTCAACTATACGAAGTCGCAATGCGTTCTTAACATGGAAGAGATACCTGTCCAAGCAAATGCTATGGGAAATTACAATGAGAGGCAGAAAAAAGATGGTCTATATCCCCAAAATTTCAATCCAAGGTATAGAGATCACTCAAAATTCCATTGGAGAGAACAAGGTCCCCCACCACAGCAGTTTCAGCATCACCATCAGCCATATGTTCCACCAATGCAACGAAAGCCCCAGTTTTCCTCAACCCCCACAAGGTCGTCAAGGGAAATCTATAAATGATAAGATGGAAATAATGATGGGCATGATGAAAAAGCAACACCAAAGGTTTGAGAAGATCGAAGCAACTTTAGAGGAGCATACACGACAAATCGCCCATGATCGAATTCCATGAACGAACTCATAATGAAACAACTAGGGTTACCCTATCAAGTAAAGTTAAATCCACATGAGACGGTAAATCAGGCCACATTAAGAAGTGGAGAAGAAGTTGGTACATTTCCTTTTAAATCCGCGGTTAAAAAGATGAAAGAACTCATTGACGGGGGGTCCAGGTTGCCCAAACGGAACCCTTCGACAGAAAATCAGATTCAAGAGTCGGAGGAAAAAAGTGATGCCACCATCATACAACACTAAAATCCTGAACTTCCAGAATTCATGCATGACGTAAGTCTAGGGTGTCAGCGGAGGTAAGTAAAAAGCCAACCATACATGATCCCTCGATTAAAATTCTTCCACCATTCCCTCATAGATTAGAAAAGAAAAAAGAAGATGATATGGATTTTGTCTCGATTTTTGGAAAAATGGATATTAATCTTCCTTTCTTGCAGGCCATAAAGTTACCACCAGTAAGCAAGTTCTTGAATAATTTTATTTCAGGAAAGGCAAGAGATTCGAGCAAGATCATGATGGGTGAATCCGTGTCGGCTGTGATTCAAAAGAAATTGCCTCAAAAGTGCAAGGACCCAGGTATGTCTTCCTTACCTTGTTATATAGGGGATAAAAAGATCAATGCTGCCATGTGTGATTTAGGAGCTTCAATTAATGTTATGCCATAATCTATGTATCAAACTTTAAATGGAGTTGAAATGGTAGACACTAAAGTAGTAATTCAATTGGAAGATAGATATTGCGTGTTTCCTGAAGGGTTGTTGGAAAATGTGCTTATCAGAGTTAATGACTTTATTTATCCAGCAGATTTTTATGTGGTAAAAATGAATCATACTAGTGATAAGAAAACACAAGGGGTATTGTTGGGTCGTTCATTCTTGAAGACAGCAAACACCATTATTAATGTTGGGAATGGAACTATTTCACTTGATTATTTTGGTGATAAATATACACTCAACATTGATAAACCCATGCATTAATCTATAGATGCTGAGAATGTGAATGCAATTGATCATACTGACCCATTTTTCCAAGATTCTCTTGAGACTAAAGTTTTACAGGATAAGATGTGAATTCAAATTCCTACAAGTCCAGAAGAGGTAAATGTTCAAGTGTCAAGCGATAAAGAAATCCGCAAATTGTTGTGTTTAGTGTACTCTCAGAAAGTGGTGGCCATAACTGAAATAAATCAAGAAATTTCCAACTCGACTCAGTCCGAAGCGGATGTTCAAAAAAATTCTGAAGTGCGTACAGGGTCCGGTTTGCCCAAACGGGACCCATCTGCCAGACTAGTCCCATCGGATGTGAAAACCTCAAATTTGGAGTTGAAGGCGTTACCACCCAATCTGAAGCACGTTTATCAAGGAGATAATGATAGTCTTGCAGTGAGTATGGAGTCACTCAAGTGTGAGGAAGAAAGAAAGTTCCAACTCCAAGAAATGGGAGATATACGATTGAAAGGGTTGGGTCAATCTTTGCGGTACAAGGAGCACAATAAGATGTGGCATGAAAGAGATTTGAAGCCAGATAAATTTGTGGTTGGGCAGAAAGTTCTTATTTCTGAGTCCAACTTTCGACATATGTCATGGAAATTCAAGTCTAAATGCACTAGACCATTCGAAGTGGCTTATGTTTGGCCTGATGGGATGGTAGAAATTATAAGCATGGACGCCAAAAGGGCATTCCTCGTCGATAGTGATCACCTTATGTTGTACTATGATACTTCTCATATGGCATTAATAGAAGAAATTCCATTGTGCCCAACAAATAGTCATTAAAGGCATATGAAAGTCTAGCCAAAGACTATAAACAAAAACACTATTTTGGAGGCAACCCAATTTTCTTAGTTCTTTTCTTTCTTTTAAGTTTTTTTTAATCTTTTAGGAATCTCAATTTTTCATCTGCTCTCAATTCTTGATCTACAGAGTTGAAGTACTTGAATTTGCACCATGGAGAATTCACACCAGCTGGGACTCGCAGGGTTCCGTTTGGCCAAACTGGAGGTCTGCGGCCGAACCTAATCTGGATCCAATGCTTAATTCTTGTTGGGAATTTCTCCGAAACTCACCACTATAAGTTTCCTCTTTCCCTTTTATTTCAAGTATTATGATGTTTGACTATGCGTGAAACATTTTCTCATTAGAGCTTTGCATTATTTGCTTGAGAGCAAGCAATGTTTAAGTGTGAGGAGGTTTCTTGTGTGTTTTATTTTATATTTTTGAAAAAAATAAAAAGAATATTATTTTATTTCAGTTTTTTACAGTCAAACATGTGTTTTTGTATTGTTTTGAGTCGATAATTTGGCATGAAGAAATTCGAGTGACTCTTGATAAAAATACCCTGCCAGTTGTAAACTTCATTGTAACAAACTTGGTAAATCTGATATGCCTTGAGGTTTTTGAATGAGAGATTCTATGATTTGTGAAATTTTATTGATATGATTTTTTGGGATGACGAAAAAGGATGAGTTTAATTGAATATTTTAGCCTACTAAAGTGAGGTTTGAGCTAGAGTAGAGCACTCTCAACATCAATCTTTGTTCTGAGAGATCACATTGTTATAATTAGAGTTGTTATGTGTGAAAGTAATGGAAAGTACTAGGATGAATCACACAACTTAAATAGCCTACCAATTATATTAACCCCTAGTGAAACACTTTGAAACTTTGACTATGTTCTTTGATATGAGTTACTATATATTTAGCCAAAACCTTGTTTTATCCTTTCTCTTGCCCTATTATGCATGTTCTTGGAGTTGATGTTGATGAATTCATCCATTGTGTTCTCTTGAGTTGATGACATTACTGAGTATGTGTCGAGTTTGCCCAAACAGAATGGTTTTGAAAATTGAAGGTTGAATTTTATAATGAATAGTGACATTGGGGTTCCGTTTGGCCAAACTGGAGGGCGTAACTGTGGAAAAAAGGGGAAAAATTCTCATTGTTTGTTATGTTGCGATTTTCTCTCAAAAGTACTGGTTTGGGATTATGTTGGAGAAGAATGGTGCTGGAAAAATTCAAAAAAGAGAATAAAATAAAATAGCACTACATTTGATGTGATGTTACTTGGCTTTCTCATAATAGCCATGAGATAAAGATTGTTGGTGAATGTCTACTATATATGGATGATGGTTGAAGAAAATAACATGCATAATATTTTGATCGATATTGTTTAAGCTTAGAACCCTTAGGATCTCACCAATCTGAATGGTCTCTAGCCCCGTTACAACCCTTGAGAAAGACCTTACTGATTTGCATATTAACTTCTCTATGTTATAACTTGTGAATTATTTGAGTGATTGTCCTTCATATGCTGAGAGTGATTGAGTGAAACCGTGAGAAAATATTCATTGTTTGTCCGATTTTGACTGAATTGATGATTATATTTCATGATCTTGAACATTTTCATTTAAATTACTTCAAGGGTGGTTGATGATTTTCAGGTGCGTTAAGGTGGTCCTTTACTCCCCGGCAGGGAAACATTTATCGTTATAATAGTAGGATCTAGAGTTTTTAAATGTTGAATTTTTGTTTGTCTCGTTGTGAGATTTGTGTTTGTATCTTACTTTTTCTTTTTTATATGGTCATTTTAGATAGTCTTATGAGGGAATGAGAACTTATGAACATTGTGGATTGTTGATTGCTCTTATATTCCTCACTTCATACTTGAGGGCAAGCATGATTCAAGTGTGAGAATATTTGATGTGTGTTATATTGTGTTCATACTTTGTGGGATTATTATGATTTTATTGAGATATAATTTGTACTTTAAGGTGTTTTTGGTGCAGGAATTCATGAATTGTGAAGAATTGAGAGGGAGCTATACATTGTACTCTTTTTCCCTTAACCAACATTTGTTTCCCACTGGATTTTCCAGGTTAAGGTTTTCAATAGGGCGATGTGCCCCAATGAAAATGTTCTTATTTTGTAAGATATTTTTCCAGGGATGAAGGAAGAGAGGGGAAAATAGAATTGCTGAAGTTATGGGGTAAAAAGTGAAATATTCAAGAGAGTTGGATTTTAAGAAGTAAAGAATTAAAGATATTCACTTCTCATAATGATAAGGATGCTATTATCTCTTGCCAATTGAAATTCCTTAATTTTAGAAATTAGTTATAGATTTAGAATAGATATTATTTTATTTCCGTATTTCTTCCTTAAGAAGAAAAGGAATTAGAAGTTGATTTAAATTTAGTTTTTTGCAGCGTAAGTATATATACGGCCACATTACAATTGTAATAGAGGGGAGGAGGGAGTAGGATAAATTTTTGTTTCCTTAGTGCAGTTTACTTTGGGATTAATTGGGGATATATATATTGGAATTACAATATACTGGAGTGGGGAGCTTATGCATTCGGTTTTATCACGGTTTGCTTTTGTTTTATTATTATTCCGTTAGTTAATTATGTTTAATTATATATTTATTTAATTTAATTATTATGAATAACTAATTTATATATCGGCATGGAATAACTAGCATTAGTTTATGAATCGTGAGGCCTAATTGTTTTATAATTGATTCTTATGTGTGTTTGATTGTTCTTGGTTTAATTTATTCTTAATGTGTTTAAGTCTGGCCAACTTGAATATTATTAGGATAATGCTATCTAATTCCACCAATACATAATCGTTGGAAAGGGTTAGTAAGTAGTGAGTTCTTGTGAAAAACAATTAACTAGCTAAGACTGTAATAGCAAGATGGGGAACAATTAAGTGTGCGTTACTATTTGCTTTTACTTTGGTAATTGTTGTATCAGGTTCTTTTCATTCTTAATGCTATCAAGGTGTGTATCTGGTTCAACGAATACTTTCCGGGGGCATCTTGGTAAGAGAAACAGTTAGTTAATTATAATTTGTTAATTATAATTGGTTAATTGTAGATGAAGTAAGAAAGAATTGGAGAGGTTAAACGTACCTACTTTCCTATAATTGATATATGCATATGAATTGATTTATCTTTGCGTATATGATCGATGTTTAACTAATGTGAGTTATTCCGAGCCGATTACCTTATTCATGTATTTTATAGATTTTTATGTCTGTTAGTTGCACTATTATTTTATATTAGTTAGTTGCAGTATTAGTTGTTAGATAAATCTGAAAATTAAGGCGTGGTGGCTACACCAAAAGTGTTCTATATTAGTAGGTGTTTTATTATAATTTTTGCTCCGTTCGTAATGGGATCGACTCTGCTTACTACTGTGCTAATTTCATCTTAAGAGCTTGCATATTATTTTGGTGAGTGAAACGACGTTTACCGGTGCTTATGTCAACGTCAACCTAATTATAATTTTATATAATCTTCTGGTTGCCTATGTTTTCCTTATCTTCGCCTCTATAATAGTGGCAAGTTGGAATTCCATTCTATGGCATGAATATTCCTAGAGTATAGTGCTAAACATAAGGGTTTTTTGTGTTATCATGTGACTTCTTCTCGGACGTATATTGCTCGACATGTTATCTTTGATGAATCTTTTTTTCCTTTTTCGGAGCACATATCGCAGTCATGTCTGCCAGATTCGTGTAATGTCAATCTCTCCTTACTTCCACTTCAAGAAGCCACCATGACTCCTCTCTCGGATGGCCCTACTCCTTTAGATTCAGTCCCTCTACTCATATTCTTTCACCCTATCAATCTCTTTTTTTCCCACGCCACCTTCCCATACGGTGGTGCCACCTCCCTCACCACCAGTCTCTTCGTTGGTTGTTCCACATCAACATACTCCCTCGTATTTCTACCCCTCCAGTACTTTGGAACACAGTATGGTCACTCGAGCCTCCACTGATTCCCTTAAGCCTAAAGCATACACTGCTACCAAACACCCTATTCTATATGATTTTTTTGACTTTGAACCCACAACCTTCTTCCAAGCCAAAAAGAACCCTAATTGGAAACATGTTATACAGCTAGAGCTTGATGCCTTACCTACTAATGGGACTTGGGACTTGGTTTCTCGGCCCCCTGCTTCTAATATTATTGGTTGTAAGTGGGTTTTTAGGATAAAAAAGAAGGCAAGTGGTTCTATTGAAAGACAAAAGGCGCGTCTAGTTGCCAAGGGTTACAACCAAGATGAGGGAGTTGACTACTTCGACACTTTCAGCACTATCATCAAGCCTACCACAATTCGGGTGGTGTTGAGCATTGTAGTCACTCGTAATTGGCCTCTTCGACAAATTGGCGTTAATAATGCCATTCTCATTGGTGATTTGGCCAAGACTTTCTATATGGAGCAGGTACTAGGCTTTACTTCTATTGATCAACCCTCGTATGTTTTCTGACTTAAAAGGCACTTTATGGTCTCAAACAAGCTCCATGAGCACGGTTCCATAAACCCCATCAAGCTTTACTTCGCCATGGGCTCAAATGGTGCATTTCTGATACATCCCTTTTAATCAAGTGCCATGGCTCTGATGTAGTGTATGTCCTACTATATGTGGATGATCTTATTATCACTTGCTCCAATTCCTCTTTCATCGATCAGTTTGTCAAGTATCTAACCTTGGTGTTTACTCTGAAAGACTTGGGTGCTCTCAATTTCTTCTTTGGAATAGAAGTTCATCGTATATCATCTGAGCTTCTGCTCTCCCAAAGAAAATGATTCAGTACCTCCTTGATTGCAGAAAAATGATTGGTGCCAAGGTCATCGCCTCGTCGGCTGTTCCCGGTTCACACTTTGTTTCGGCTGGTGGTCCCTTCTCGAATGTGCATTTTTATCACAGCATTGTATGAGCTCTTTAGTATGCCACCATCACCCATTCTGAGATCTCTTACTCTGTCAAATGTGATGAAATAACCTTTTGACACTATTATAATGTTGACTTGGTATTTTTCGACAATGACCAAAGATAAAAAGATTAAAATACCCGTAGTCTAGAAATTATAAATCTATTGACTAAAATTCCCTAGGTTTCTTCTTCCTCTTCATCTCCAAAAGCACAACCACCACCACTATTGCCATCACCACCACTGCCACTACCAACGTTGCACCACCACCACCACTGTCGACGTCGACCAAAATCTGGACTTTTATTGGAATATAGAGTGCCACCCTTGCCCCCCCGATTCTCAGCATCACCACGGTGGCACCACCACGACAGTGCCACCCCTGCCCGCCCAACACCACCTCACCCCCACAACCCACGCCCCACTGCTATCCCACCCTGTCCCTCCCGATTTCCAATGCCACCATGTATAGCCGCCAGAACATTATCGCCACCCAATTCCAAAATTCCCCAGCGCCTCCAGATTCCTAGTACTACCACGCATCGCCACCCGATCTTTATCGCCACCGGAGCACACCGGTGCATGGCATCTTTATCGCGTCAGTGCTGGATCATTATCGCGATAACAACGCACAGGGGTATGACATCTTGATAGTGAATTGCATCTAGAATCGCCAACGGCGGCGATGCATATGGAAACTAAAAATTGCAGTGACTACCAACAGCGCGCAAAGAGGAAGGAGGGAATGTTGGGAAAATTAGGCTTTCAAAAGACAAACAAGGGTAGTATAGAATTTTCAACTTTTCTAAATTTTTATTTTATAAAAATAGGGGCATAATAGTCAATTCACAAAATTCCAGATAAATTCAGGTTCATAGGGCTAGATTAGCACTTTCGACCAAAACATAGGGTTATTTTAGCACTTAACTCTAATACTCACTCCGTCCTAGCCATACCTGCAGAGAGAGAAATGTCCTTCTGACCCTTCCACTTACCATTCCAGCTCCATCACCAGCAAACACCACCACCAAGCACCACCTCTGCCACCACCAATACCCAGGAACATCAATTAATTCAACCAAAATCCAATCAGAACAGAAATCACATCAGAACTAGGACATTATCCTAAACCAAGTTTTAAAAAACCCCTAGTTAAAAATAAAAATCCAATCCCAAAACCCAAGTGATGAAAGTTTAGCTCTTATTGGAGAAAGCCAAACTCAATCGGAAAAACCCAAACTCAATCGGCCCTTCTCACTGGGTAGAGACCCAGCTCCAGATTAAACTCGACCCGAGTCACCGAGAAAATCGAGACAGACGTGGAAGTATTGGCAACGACAGAGAGAACAACGTCATCGAAGGTTTAGGGGTGGAGAGGCAACAACATGGAAAAGCAATGGCATGAAAGGTGGGATTGGACGGAGATTACATGGATGGGTTGACAATGACATCAGAGTTTTGGCTCATTGAAAGAACGAAATTGAAACAAATGACGAGGAAGAAGGCAGAGGTGGGATTGTGTGAGAGAGGAAATGGTGGAGAGTTTTGTGAAGTGGCGGAGGGTAGGGAGAGAGAGGAAATTTGGAGGGGTGTTTGTTGGTATTGAAAGTAATATGTAATTATTGCAGGGGTATTTATGTCTTGGTATGTATAAATATTTTCTTAAAATGGAAAGTGTGCAGATTTAGTTGAAACAAACTAAAAAGGAAAAATGTACAGTTCTTACTGAAACAGAGGGAGTAACAAAATTGAAAATATAAGAATTCCATTAAAGTAACACACAAATGTCAACATATCGAATTTGCTCATTTGCTCATAGTCAGTAAACCTATTAAAGTCTTTGTTTCATATTTCTTCGCCTCGTCCTAATTTACCTCTTTTTATCTCTACTCCAGTTTGACACCAAAAATAAACACAGTAGAGAGAGATGAAGGAAGGAGGGAATGTTGGGAAAATGAGGTTTTCAAAACACAAACAAGGGTAGTAAAGACTTTTCAACTTTTCTAAATTTTATTTTTTTAAAAAAAATTGGGGTATAATAGTCAATTCACAAAATTCCAGATAAATTTAGGTTCACAGGGTTAGATTGACACTTTCGACCAAATAATAGCGTTATAATTGTACTTTCAGATTTTACAGGGTTAGATTTACACTTTCGACCAAAACATAGGATTATTTTAGTACCTAATTCTAATACTCCCTTTGTCCCAGCCATACCTGCAGAGAGAGAAAGTGAAACAAAAATTTTTAGCCATTGAAAATGTCCTTCTGACCCTTCCACTTACCCTTCCAGCTACACCACCAGCTGCACCACCAGTAGACACCACCAACAGGCACCACCTCCGCCACTATCACTCCCAAGAACATCAATTAATTCAACCAAAATCCAATCAGAACGGAAATCACATCAGAACTAGGACATCTTCCTAAACCAAGTTTTAAAAAACCCCTAGTTAAAAATAAAAATCCAAATCGCAGAACCCAAGTGATGAAAGTTGAGCTCTTATTGGAGAAATCCAAACTCAATCGAAAAAACCCAAACTCAACTGGCCCTTCTCATCGGGTAGAGATCAAGCTCCAGGTTGAACTCGGCCTGAGCCACCAAGAAGACGGAGGCAGGTGTAGAAGTATTGGCAACGACAGAGAGAACAACATCATCAGAGGTTTAGGCGCAGAGAGGCAATGACATCAAAAATCAATGGCATCGAAGGTGGGATTGGATGGAGATTACAGGGATGGGTTGACAACAACATCGGATTTTTGGCGCATAGAAAGAACGGAATCGGAAACAAACGATGAGGAAGAAGGCGGAGGTGGGATTGTGTGAGAGAGGAAATGGTGGGGGGTTTTGTGAGGAAGTGGTGGAGGATAGGGAGAGAGAGGAAGTCGGAGAGGTGTTTGTTGGTATTGAAAGTAATATGTAATTATTGCAGGGGTAATTATGTCTTGATATGTATAGATATTTTCTTAAAATGGAAAATGTGGAGATTTAGTTGGAACAAATTAAAAAGGAAAGTGTGCTGTTATTACTAGAACAGAGGGAGTACAAAATTAAAATATAATAATTATATTAAACTAACACACAGATGTCAACATATCGAATTTGCTGGTTCGCTCGGTAAACCAATTAGTGTCTTATTAACGGAGTGCCACTGTTTGTTTCATATTTCTTCGCCTTGTCCTAATTTGCCTCTTTTCATCTTTACTTCAATTTGACACCCAAAAAAAAAACACAGTAGAGAGAGATGGAGAAGAAGTTGCAGAAGAGCTACTTTTATGTCCTCGGAATCTGCTGCCCGTCTGAAGTTCCGATGGTTGAGAACTTGCGGAAGAATCTCGCCGGAGCTAAGGATGTTTCCGTTCTAGTTCCGACCAGAACCGTGGTTGTAATTCATGATGCTCTCCTCGTTTCCCAACTGGAAATAGGTAAGTTAATTAGTTGCTTCCTGAAATTCTGTTCCACCTTAAGTCTATACTTTTGTGCCCTGTTGTTTAAAGGTTTGGTGTTAAAACACAAAACAAAAGACACAGTGCACACACAACTTGTTTACGCAGTTCGGTGCAAATACACCTACGTCTGCGGGGCCTTGCCCAGATCAGAAACCATTCACTAGAAAGCAGTCTTTAGTACAAGAAGTTTAACTTAAATACTAATCCATTGCTAACCTACAGAGTGAATGTTGTGAGATCCCCTCACTGCCGATCCTACGTCGTTGAAGCCTCACGATCAACACGTCTCCCTGGATCTCCTCCTCCCGAGGAATTAAGGCTTCCTTGTTTCTGATCTTTACGAACTTGTTCAGATGAATAAACACTCCTCCAAACACCACAGGCAGATCGCTCCAAACTTCTCACGTAGAGATGAATTCTTTGTCGCTTAATTGATTGCGTTGTATCTTCTTGTATTTATATCCACCGCAATCCTGCCTTCTGTCAACCTCTTTCCTTGTCTAACTCTACCATAAATAGACTTCTAAACTAAGGAAAGATCTAATTCTAATCTGGTATTTAAATGGACAATCCTTCATCAATAGGACTTGTACCATAAATAAACTACTTAATCAATTCCTAACTATTACAGGAATATTCGTTTACCAGAATTAGATTGCCACAAAATAAGATAATAATCTTCACAATATTCTGATTTGATCGCATAAATATACTCCATAATATTCTCCATAAATCGTGGACAAAATCCTGCGTTCGGAAAACCTGGATAGCGGTGTTAAAACACCAGATCACCAGAATTCGCAATATGCCATAAATAAATCCAACTCCCGAGGACTCTACAATCTCCTCCTTGGCATATTGGTGAATTCATCAGCACAAATAACATAGACAACTAGATAGCACAATTCCCCAAATATTCAGACCGAACATAAAGCATTCAAAATCAATTCAGAATCATTCAAAATCAAAATCTCTAAGTTTCTCCCCCTGAATTCAGTAATATGTCAAGAAAACCACGAAAACAAAAAAAAAACAGTTATTCCAAACTATCATCTGACTCCTCTGATCCAACACTGCCCGAAGCACCAGCATCCGACCCATTTGCATCCTGAGTTGCTGCCAACAAATCTCCTCGCTCAGCTTCCAAAGCAGCCAACTCCCCCTGAATTTTTACTATGGCAGCCTGATGACGCCCAAGAAGTTCTTGATATACTGCTGCTTTCGCCTCAATAGCTCTTAACCGAGCTGCACCTGCAACCGAGCATTCTGTTGCTGGAGGCGTCCAGGGTAGATCATTCACAATACAACCACTCAAGGTTCTGAGGGTCGGCCGTAAAGCTTGGGTAGATATCACTTCATCAGATTCCCTTGCGACAGCACCCCCTTTTTGCAGGACCATTGAGATGACACAGGGATGTACTAGGGCTTCCTTCCTAGTCTTCCAGGCACAGTCCATAACATCGTTGAATACCAGCCTTCCCAAATTAACCCTATGCCTCGCTCCCAGACTATAGAGAAGTGTAGCCATTTCTTTGGTAACACTTGTATTGTTAACCGAAGGGATCCAGTTGTGAACGGCTACCATGTACAGGCAATAATATCTGGAGGTTAGATTTGATGCAGGTATCTGCTGTCTGCCAGTCAGTGGCCAAGTGCTTTCCACCCCTCCTGTTAACTCCACTGCCACTTCATCAAAGTTTTCTGGCATCCGGTGTTGGAACACCGCCTGGACATTCCTGGTAGTGCCACGCTGCAGACATCTATTCACAGCCTTGGGGGAGAATTCAAAAACTTCCCACGCACGTAAACTCTATGAAGCCAAGAGGAATCTTCACTTTCACAATCCTCCTTCAGATTTGCGTAAAACTCCATCACCATCTGCTTATTGTACTCAGCAAAGCACGTGGCAGCTTTAAGTACTTTGAGGTATTGTAGGAAATCAGTGAACCCACACTCTCTGTACTTCTCGGCATCGGCTGGCCTTTCTGCCAGTATTTTTCTGCCACTGATGAACTCCATTTTCTCTTGACTAGCCTCATCATAAAACTCAAAGCAGATAGCCTTACTAACCTCAGGAGCAGGTAGTGTACGAGACTCCATTTGTTCAGCTGATCTCTTCTGTCGATCTGCCCGCAACTTCTTCAATTTCTGCCCAATTGGCTCATCACTATCATCACTTGCAGCCATACTCTTGTTTCTGTACCGCTTTGACCGTCGAACCTTTTTGGATGCAGAGGCCACACCTCCTCTGGTCTTCTTGGACAACTGAGGGATAGGTATGTCCCCAGACTCAGGTGGTGTTTCAACACCCACCTCTGTACTCTTCCTCTTAAGTCCACGGGTTTTTCTGGCTTCTGGCGGTGTTTCCACACCAATACTAAGACCCTCAGGGGTGTGCTCCCTCTCAGCAGAGCTCACAGCTGGTGTTTGAACACCAGTATCAAGAACATCAGCTCCCTCTAAACCTTCCACAGCCATATTCTCACTGCTCACAAGAGCATTTTCAGAGCCTGTCTCACCTTCACTGACTCCCTCAGCACATACTTCCTCTTCTTCATTATCACTTATCTCTATCACTGGAACAGGTAACTATCTCAACCGTTCTTGAAACTGAAATACAGACTCATCAAAGATTTCCATCTCTTTGCCACTTGCTTTGGCAAAGTCAGTAGATTTAACCACTTTAACCCAGGGTTGTACAACAGCATTATCACCTAGGCTTTTAATAACAGGCCTGTGCAGGGACCCTATTCTCGTGTAGATAGTGAAGTACTTATCTATTTCATCTCCTACTTTATACTGTTCTCCAAAATCTACTCCAACCAACGTGGCATTAAACTTACTAATGTCACAGATTTCTCCAATTCCACCGGTTAAAAAATCCTTTAGATTAAATCCATTTACCTTTCCACGCAAATTCTTATATTTTCGAAGATCTACATAATCTCTATTCTGGACCATCCACTCAATAAATTCAAGAACAGAGCAGAAGTAAATTCCATCGAAAACGAAAGACTGATCAAACCTTGGCTTAGGTCGTCGACCTTTTATTCCACCCCACGGTGTCAGTCTCTGTTCTCGACCTCCACAGAGCTCATCCAGGTCTGCATCGGAGTCGAGCTCTTCAATTCTCGGATTTTCAGGCACTCGCACATTGACAGAATCTCGAACCAATTTCTTGAACGTAGAACTCGCCATTGTCAGGGGGCTGTTGGTTGAGCTACGAAAATATGAGGGTTTCTGTAAACTTCAGGTTGCTAGAAAACAATACTTGCAGGAGCTCTGTTTGGGAAGATGAACAGTTGAAGAATTTGAGTTTGTGTGGGAATCAACCACTTGTCACTTTCACTTACCTTTTTCGAAAACCGTAAAGCCACTCTACTTTTTCTTCTTTCACAATACCACATGCGCAATTTTAGGCCCAGTATAACCTTTTGGCCCAAAGTTAATCCTTCTGGTCTTCTTCCACTATATTCCCCGGTGTTTAAACACCACTTCACATATTTTTGGTATTTTCGATATTTCCTTTTTTTTTCACTGTATTTAAAAGAAAACATAACAGTAAATAATACTACAACAAGGACAAATCAGAGTACCTTACATTCGACAGACACCCAAGTGCTGTCTGAGGCCTTCAAAAGTCTCACCATCCAAAGGTTTTGTAAAGATATCAGCCAGTTGTTCTGCTGTTGGTACATACTGGACTACGACCTCTCCTTTTTCAACCAAGTCCCTAATAAAATGATGTCGAATATCGATGTGCTTTGTCCTCGAGTGTTGCACAGGATTCCTGGAAATATCAATGGCGCTTTTATTATCACATAGAACTGTCTGACTCACATCATTGAACCCATAATCTCTCATCATCTGCTTCATCCATAATAAATGCGCACAACAACTCCCGGCAGCTAAGTATTCTGCTTCAGCCGTAGACAATGATATAGAATTCTGCTTTTTACTGTACCAACTAACAAGATTTATCCAGCAAAGAAGCATCCACCAGTGGTACTCTTACGATCATCGGCATTCCCGGCCCAGTTAGAATCACTGAAACCTACCAACTGCAACTCCTTGTTTCGAGAAAACCATACTCTATACTCCACTGTTCCACTTATATACCGAATAATCCTCTTCACGGCTGACAGATGTGACTCCTTTGGATTAGCTTGATAGCGAGCACAAATACCAACACTCAAACAGATGTCTGGTCTGCTTGCAGTTAAGTACAACAGACTGCCAATCATACTCCTGTACAATTTTTTATCAACACTTTGACCCAGTTCATCTTTTGTAAGCTTGTCGGTGGTAGCCATTGGAGTGCGTACTGCCTTTGCACTTGTAAGTCCGAATCTCTTGATCAAGTTTTCAGCATATTTCTGTTGATTGATGAAAATACCATTCTTCTCCTGAGTAACCTGTAATCCCAGAAAGTAGGACAATTTTCCTACCATGCTCATTTCGAACTCCTGAGTCATTAAGTCAACAAACTCCTTCACCAATACTGAAGAGGTAGATCCAAAAACAATATCATCCACATAAATTTGTGCGATGAGAATATTTGTCCCCCTACGCTGCACGAATAGTGTACGGTCCACTCCCCCTCGACGATATCCTTTCTGAATCAGAAAGGTTGTCAGTCGCTCATACCATGCACGAGGTGCCTGCTTGAGTCCGTACAGTGCTTTATTCAATCGATAGACATGGTCAGGAAAGTGTGGATCTTCAAATCCCTTAGGCTGTTCCACATAAACTTCCTCCTTTACTAGGCCATTCAGGAACGCACTTTTGACATCCATCTGATGAAGATTAAAATCCAGAATACATGATACTGCCAACATCAGTCTGATCGACTCTAATCTGGCTACAGGTGCAAAAGTTTCATCAAAGTCAACCCCTTCAACTTGAGTATACCCTTGAGCAACTAATCGCGCTTTATTCCTTGTGACGTTACCCTCCGCATCAGATTTGTTCTTAAAGATCCACTTGGTTCCGATCACATTCACATTATCCGGTTGGGGGGTAAGATACCAAACATTGTTTCTCTTGAATTGCTGCAGTTCTTCTTGCATTGCCGAAACCCAATATTCATCGAGAAGAGCGTCTTTGTAATTTTTTGGCTCAGTGAGAGAGATGAAACAAGATAGTCCTGCCAATTCTCTGTAATTTACCCGTGGTTGATCCCTCAATTGAATATGTCTGGCCGGACTCTGTTCAGAGTCATGTGTTACAGTTTCCGGAGTTTCAACACCGGTTGACTGTGCTGGTGTTTCAACACCAGTAGGATTCACTGGGTCGAGCATATCACCGTCACCCATAGTATTTTCTTCTGAATCATCAACAACCACATTAATAGACTCCATGACTACTCCAGAGCGTTGATTAAGAACTCGGAAAGCTCGACTCGTGGGGGAATAACCCAAGAATATACCGATATCACTTCTAGACTCGAATTTAGCTAAGGGTTCTCGATCCTTCAGAATGTAACACCGACTTCCAAAAACATGAAAATACGACACATCTGGTTTCTTCCCTTTCCATATCTCATATGGTGTCTTCTCAGTAAACGGACGCAGATATACTCTGTTGATAGTGTAACATGCCGTGTGTACCGCCTCAGCCCAATATCTAGCATGAATTTTTTTGGCTAACATTGCTCGTGCCATTTCCTGCAACGTCATGTTCTTCCTTTCTACTATGCCATTTTGTTGTGGAGTTATGGGGGCAAAGAACTCGTGGTGTATTCCAAGTGTCTCGCAAATATCATGAAATTTTGAATTTTCGAATTCTTTTCCATGGTCACTCCTGATTCGTGCAATTCTTACTTGGGCGGTTCCTTTTTCTACAAGCAACCTGTGTGCCAGGTTCTTGAAAACATCAGCAGCCTCTGACTTCTCCTTGAGAAATGATACCCACGTATACCTTGAGAAGTCATCTACACAGATGAAAATATACTTCTTCCCTGCCACACTGGGAGTGTTCACCGGCCCCATTAAGTCCATATGCAGAAGTTCCAAGAGTCTTGATGTTGTAACATCATGTACTGCATGGTGTGGTGTCCGGATTTGTTTTCCTTCTTTACATGACCCACAAACAACCTCATTGCTATCACTGATTTCAGGAATACCTCTAACTGCATTCAGTCTGGAAATACATGCTAGGGATTTATAATTTAGGTGCCCCAATTTTCTGTGCCACAGAGTACTAACTTCTTTCTTTGAACTCAGGCAGGTGACAACTTGATCGAGCAGGTAACAGTTATCCATTGATCTTGATCCAGTGAATACTCCAGTCTCATGCTTTACTACACATTTCTCCTTATCGAAAACCACTGTCATTTCATTGTCACATAGATGGCTGATGCTTAACAAGTTTGCCTTCAGACCTTCCACTAGTAATACATCTTGGAACACCGGAAGCCCTTTGATGGCTAACTCACCCTTGCCGATTATTCTACTGCGTTTCCCATCACCAAATCTAACATGTCCTCCAAATCCAGGTTTAAATTTTTGCAGAAATTCAGGAACTCCAGTCATATGCCTTGAACATGCACTATCGAAATACCAAGAATTTCCTGTATGTGCCCCAAAACATACAAAACTTGAAAAACAAACATCTTGAGATTTTCGAATCCATACCTGGCGTGTTGGTCAAGCGGTGCGTTGCGGACTTGGGTTATCACGCGTGTTCAGGAATCTGGTTCTGTATCCACCAGTGTTGAAACGATGCCTTGTATCATATCTTGACACGGTGTTGAAACCTCGATTTGCTGAGTTGAAAGGCAGGGTCCTAAGAAGCTTAAAACATCTATTTCTTACATGTCCTTGCATTCCACAGTATCCGCATCGTCGAATCCTTTTGGTAGAAAAATTTCTCTCGATTATTCTGGGAGTTAGCGCACCTTGACATTCTGTGTTACTCCATGAATTTTCCGGTATGGATCTTTCATATCCAATTCCGTACTTAGTCGTCTATCCCATTCTTAGACAGTCTTCGAGTTTAGCTTTTCCTGTATTAAGACGTCTGATAGATTGTTCTGCTGCCTCTGCTCGTTGCATCATTTCAGCAAAATCCTTCTTGATTTCTTCCAGTTTAGCAATTGCCTTTTCCTTTTCAAGTTCCTTTATTTTGGCTTCTTCAGGCAAAATCTTATTCTCAGACTTGAGCTCTTTGTTTTCATCTGCCACTTTTAACCACATCTTGTACATTTCCATGCTTTCCTTGCGAATGTCATCATCACTAATGCTTCTAGCCTCTTCCTCTGAGCTACCACTCTCGTCTTCATTTAGCCCACTGAGACCTTCCTTGAGAGAGTCTTCTAACTCTACTGATACACCGAAAGCAACATGATTGGTATACTCTTCTCCATCCTTACAATCATCCCCTACGTCATCATCACTCCAGGTTGTGACATACGATTTTCCTTGCCTTTTAAGTGTATTGGCACACTCAGCTTGTATGTGTCCAAAACCTTCACATTCTCTACACTGGATTCTCCTGTTCAGGGTTGGATCGTTGATTTAAACTTTGGTGTTTCAACACCAATTGCTTGGCCAAATCTTGGAGTGGGGTTTGCGTTTGGGTTTTTGTTCCCACTAACTTTCTCTTGTGACTTCCTGCCCATCTTCTTCATAAATCTGGAGAAGTTCCTGTTTATGTTTGCAATTTCATCGGACTCTTCATTGTCTGAATGATCTTCTGACTTTCCAGAGGTTATGCTTGAAAAAGCCATCTCTTTCTTTCCTGCTTTAGTTTGCAGCATTTCCATCTCATAAGATTCCAGGGATCCCATAAGTTCATCAAGTGTCATAGTCCCTATCCTTCCGTTTTCATTGATCGCTGTGACCTTCATGTTGAAACGTGGAGGTAATGCTCTCAACACCTTTCTGACAAGCTTTTGATCTTTGTACTTTTTGCCGAACTGAAAAGCTTTGTTTGCAATATCTCTAACTCGTCCATTGAACTCAGAAATAGTCTCATCTTTACGCATCTTTAGTTCTTCAAATTTTGACGTATAATACTGCAACTTTAACTCTCTGACGGAGCTTGTCCCCTCATGATAAATTTGCAACACATCCCATGCTTCCTTAGCAGTCTCACAATTTGAAATCATCTTAAATTGATCTTCATCCACTGCTGTAAAGATGGCATTCAATGCCTTTGAGTTGGACACGTGTGCTTTGTGCTCCTCGGTAGAATATTCAGAGAATGGTTTAGTCGTCAATGAGTTTGATCCCTCTGCTTCGTCAGTTGTAGGTGGGGTGTATTGATTTACGACATAGTTCCAAGCTTGGTCATCTAGTGCTCCGATGAATACCTTCATACGTGCCTTCCAATAGGCATAATTACCTTGTTCCAGCAACGGTGGTCGTGTGACTGAAGCCCCCTCCTTTGGTGCCATGGTGAAACCTGATCTCACTCTCCCTGTATAGGGGTCAGCAAGTGCCAAGCTCTGATACCAATTGAAATTCTGTTCCACCTTAAGTCTATACTTTTGTGCCCAGTTGTTTAAAGGTTTGGTGTTAAAACACAAAACAAAAGACACAGTGCACACACAACTTGTTTACGCAGTTCGGTGCAAATACACCTACGTCTGCGGGGCCTTGCCCAGATCAGAAACCATTCACTAGAAAGCAGTCTTTAGTACAAGAAGCTTAACTTAAATACTAATCCATTGCTAACCTACAGAGTGAATGTTGTGAGATCCCCTCACTGCCGATCCTACGTCGTTGAAGCCTCACGATCAACACGTCTCCCTGGATCTCCTCCTCTCGAGGAATTAAGGCTTCCTTGTTTCTAATCTTTACGAACTTGGTCGGATGAATAAACACTCCTCCAAACACCACAGGCAGATCGCTCCAAACTTCTCACGTAGAGATGAATTCTTGGTCGCTTAATTGATTGCGTTGTATCTTCTTGTATTTATATCCATCGCAATCCTGCCTTCTGTCAACCTCTTTCCTTGTCTAACTCTACCATAAATAGACTTCTAAACGAAGGAAAGATCTAATTCTAATCTGGTATTTAAATGGACAATCCTTCATCAATAGGACTTGTACCATAAATAAACTACTTAATCAATTCCTAACTATTACAGGAATATTCGTTTACCAGAATTAGATTGCCACGAAATAAGATAATAATCTTCACAATATTCTGATTTGATCGCATAAATATACTCCATAATATGCTCCATAAATCGTGGACAAAATCCTGCGTTCGGAAAACCTGGATAGCGGTGTTAAAACACCAGATCACCAGAATTCGCAATATGCCATAAATAAATCCAACTCCCGAGGACTCTACGCTTCCAAACCTTTTTGTTTCATTGTATTTTTCAAAAGGTTTTAGTCAAGTTTTTACTATAGTTGTGATTAGGGGTATCAATTTGGGTTGATGAATCGAAAATTAATGTCATTTTCTTTATTTATATATACATATACATATATATATATATATTATGTTCTCTATAATTTTAGATAAAATCGTCTTTCCATATATTTATGGAAGATGTGATTTAATTAGAATAATAAAAAGGTAAAGGTTTTAGTTGCAATGTTAAAAAATTATTATGCAACGTGTAGTAATTAAAAAGTTTATGATCCGATTAATGCAACCCAAAAATTTTATCTTACTTTTTTCTAATTTACAATTTAAACCTTGGTCTTTTCATAACTTATGAAAATACCATTTTTCAAGAGACAGACTCATAATTTTATGTATTTTAGATGATTAAAAATAATTATTGGGTTAGTTAGGTCATGAGATCAATTGAATTATCTCGTTAATTCAGATTGTTAAAATATAAAAGATTTTATTATGGTGCACTGATATTAATCAAGAACACATCTCATCAATGATGAGAGTTACAATATATAGGACTACATCAAACCAAAGTCTGACGGGAATAAGATTCGAAGCCTATAAGGAAGCTACTATCTATAACTAATTCCATAAGGAAACTAATTCTATAAGGTAACTACCATTTATAACCTTTCCTGTAAGGAAAGGGTTTCTATTTCCTTAACACCCTCCCTCAAGTTGGAGTATGATGACAAGAATGTCCAACTTGCAAAGAAAATTATGAAATTGCTAATCATTAAAAAAAGTTTAAAAAAATCTCGGTAGGGCTAGAAGTAGCAGCAACAACAGTTACAGCAGCAACAACAGTTACAGCAGCAACTGGTAGAGCAGTAGCGGTAGTAGTAGCGGTAGAGTAGTATTCAACTTCAGTAAGAGCGATATTTTTAGGAGACCATTTAAGGTAATTCTCTTAACCCTTCAGGATGGTGGGTACAATAACCAAACCAGGTCCGTCAGAAGAGCCAATGATGTAGGGGTCCATCGACAAACGACCAACAAGTACAGTTAGCTTAGGGCCATATTGCAACTGCAACTGTTTCAGTAAAGTCACAATTACCTCATAGCCATTAATGTTCTGAAGCGCAGTAGCCTCAAAACCAACATGGGGCTTGTTCTTCAGGATTACTTCCAGAGGCAGACATAGTTTAAAATCAGGTACAGATCAGTAGCAGGTACAATAACCGGCAGTAGATCGGATCGGCGAGACACACCGGCGCGTGGAGATTGGTGCAGCGGCGCGTGCGATCGGTAAGGGCAGCAGACGGCGGCCGTGGTCGACGAACGACGAGCTTCAACGGTGGCACGGCGGCGGCGCATGGAGAAACGCACTGTCATTGGCGGCGGTAGGAGCTCGGGAAAAATGGCAACGAAATTTTCTTTTAGGGTTTCAGGATTTTAGGCTCAGATACCATGATAAAATATAAAAGACTTTATTATGGTGCACTGATATTAATCAATGATGCATCTCATCAATGATGAGAGTTACAATATATAGGACTATAGCAAACCAAAGTTTGATAGGGATAAGATTCTAAGTCTATAAGGAAACTACTATCTATAACTAATTCTATAAAGAAACTAATTCTATAGGGTAACTACCATTTATAACCTTTTCTTTAAGAGAAGAGTTTCTATTTACTTAACACACATTCTCAAACGAGAAAAGGGTAACGGTTTTGCCAATTGGCATTTTTCGTTATTTGTGTATGTTGGATTTTGGGGACCATGCTCCTCCCTTTCCAACTCCTCCGGCATTGCTATAAAAAATGATCCACTAATTACTCTCAAATTTAAGTGTTTGACGTTTTTAATATTATCATCCGACATTATCTATGTATCGAATTTGGTTAATTTTACTTGTGATTATTTATATGTAAGCTAGAATGTGTATTTTTATAATACCCAGATTTTAGAACTTTTAGATTTATAAAACTACAGATATCAACTTTTTTAAAAGAACTGGCAAATATGGTCATAGATACTCCATCTATTTCTCTATTAGTGGCACACTACTTTTGGGTGATAGAATTGAGAAAATGCTAAATAAGTGAATGAAATTGAATTGAAAGAAAGAAAAGTAAAATGAATGGCTATAATAACCTTAAACTTGTCATAATTAAAAGTGTCAATATAAAAAAAATATCTCAAATTAAAAAGTGTATCATTGTTAGTGAAACGAAGGAAGTGCATTTTTTGGTGGTGAAGAAGGGAAAAATTGTTTTTGAAGTTTCTAGAAGAAGAAGAGTTCAATTTATATACGTCACAATTCACGTTTTTGTTCCGTTCTGTTATTTTATTTTCTAAGGAATTCGAAGGAAACAAAGATGGAGTAGAAGGATGTGTGATATTTCACGTTTAGGTGATGAAGTTTCAGAAAAAAAACGGTGATGAAGAATTCATGCTGCCTTTTGCTTTCTTCAAGATTATTCATGTGGTGTACTATATAAAAGGAATACTATGAAACGGCACACTTCTGTCGACGGTCGTCATGGGCATAGTGGTCATTTTTCAGCGGAGCCAAGCGTGTGTCCTCCTATGTGCTCTCAAATGTCCGTGCAAAATGGTGTCGTTTCGGGCACCGCTTTTGTCCTTTTGTGAGCCTCATTTGTCAAAAGTTGCGGCGCCTCCATGTGGGCCAACATGTGCTGCCAGGTGGCGGACAAAAATGACACCGTTTTGGGCACTCCTTCGAGAACACAAGACCCCTTCGAGCCCAAAATTTGAGACATGATAACCCCCATGGTCCCCTAGAGATTTACCATACTCATTGTTGGTCTAGGATTAGTGAGGTATCCCCCCTCTGTCATGTGGGCTTATAAAAATTTTAAGAGGTCGGGTAATGATGCAGGAAAGGCCGAGTCGTATAACATTAGTGTATTGACTGTTCAGCAACAACTCATCTACGAGTGGATTTGCCTCAATGTCTTGCCCATGGGTGACCACACATGCGAGCCTACGAAATGTGTCTTCGAAGGGTCTTGTGGACTCAAAGGGGCAGTGCATCGTGCCCTCAGAGGGGTCTTGTTGCCTCGAATGGGTCTTGTGGCCTCGAAGGGGCAATGCATCGTGCCCTCAGAGGGATCTTGTGGCCTCAAAGGGGTCTTGTGGCCTCGAATGGGTGCTGTGGCCTCGAATGAGTCTTGTGACCTCGACTGGGTGTTGTGGCCTCACATGTATCCAATTCATTTATTGTTTTGATTATGTGTAAAGGACATGTATCTATGAAATTTCATTTTTCTTTAGTACTTACGGAGTTTTAATTAAGTATATGCAGATAAACTAGAATTTATAGAAATAACTTACAAGACGTAGATGGACATAATTGTTTGATTGACTTGCTCACATATCCAAAGATCTTTAAAATCACTCCACATTGCAATTATATCTCATTTGCATCCAAATAGACATCCCCAAGAATGAGTAGGTTGATTTTCTACCATGCGGTTGAAGCCAATTAAACAAGACCTTAACGAAGTGTGGGGATTGTCGAAGAACTTGTTTTCACTTGGTCCCATAAGCTTCATGATTGTTGTTTGGACCAAGGTGTTGGTTTGACGTGTCTTTGTCTTGTTTTCCCTGGTTTCGGTGATGCTTACTTTGAAACGGCTCGATTATGTTGACAGTCGTCATGGGCATAGTGGTCATTTCCTAGCGGAGCCAAGCGTGTACCCTTCTATGTGCTCTCAAGTGGCCACGCAAAACGACGTTGTTTTGGGCATCGCTTTTGTCCTCTTGTGAGTTCCATTTGTCAAAAGTTGTGGTGCCTCCATGTGGGCCAGCATGTGTTGCCAGGTGGCGGACGAAAATGACGCCGTTTTGGGCACCCCTTCGAGAACACAAGACCCCTTCGAGGGCACGTTGCATTGCCCATCCGAGGCCACGAGGCACAGCCCCTTCGAGGCCACAAGACCCATTCGAGCGCATGAGACACTACCCCCTTCGAGCCTATGACTCACTACCCCTTCGAGGGCACGAGACAAAACCCCTTCGATCCCACGAGGCACTACCCCTTTGAGGCACTACCCCTTTGAGGCCACGGTGCACTACCCCTTCGAGGCCACAGAACTACCCCTTCGAGATGCTACCCCTTGGAGACAGTACCCCTTCGAACACACGCGACACAACCCCTTCGAGGGCACAAGACCCCTTCGAGGCCACAATCCCTTCGAGGACATAAGACCCCTTCAAGGCCATAAGACCCCTTCGAAGGTTTAGGGTGTCACTATCGAGGCCACGATGCACTGTCCCTTCGAGGGAACGATGCACTATCCCTTCGAGGGAACGATGCACTACCCCTTCGAGGCCACGAAACCCATTCGAGGCCACAAGACCCATTCGAGGCCACGAGACCCATTCGAGGCCACGAGACCCATTCGAGGCCACGAGACCCATTCGAGGCCACGAGACCCATTCGAGGCCACGAGACCCATTCGAGGCCACGAGACCCATTCGAGGCCACAAGACCCATTCGAGGACACAAGACCCATTTGAGGACACAAGACCCCTTCATGGCCTCAATACCCATTCGAGGACACAAGACCCCTTCAAGGACACAAGACCCATTCGAGGCCAAGAGACCCCTTCGAGGCCACAAGACCCAGTCGACGACACAAGACCCATTCGAGGACACAAGACCCATTCGAGGCCACAAGACCCATTCGAGGACACAAAAGAAATTCAAGGAAACAAGACCTATTCGGGGACACAAGACCCCTTCGAGGGCACAAGACCCTTTCGAGGCCACAAGACCCCTTCGAAGGATACAAGACCCCTTCGAGGACACAAGACCCATTCAAGGCCACAAGACCCATTCGAGGCCATAAGACCCATTCGAGGCCACAAGACCTATTTGAGAACACAAGACCCATTCGAGGACACAAGACCCATTCGAGGACACAAGACCCATTCGAGGACACAAGACCCATTCGAGGACACAAGACCTATTTGAGGACACAAGACCTATTCGAGGCCACACGACCCATTCGAAGACACAAGACCCATTCGAGGACACAAGACCCATTTGAGGACACAAGACCCATTCGAGGACACATGACCCGTTCGAGGACACAAGACACAGGACCAATTCGAGGACACAGGGAACACGTCTTCGAGAACTCAAGGAACACGCCTTTGAGGACTAAAAAATCACCCCTTCGAGGGCTAATAAAGGAACACCCCTTCAAGGGCTAAAGAATCACCCCTTCGAGGGTTGGAGATCCATCCCTTCGATGGCTGGAGATCTACCCCTTTGAGGGCTGAAGATCCACCCCTTCAAGGGATACATAAACACACCTTCGAGGGGTGAAGATGCACCCCTTCGAAGGTTAAAGAAACACCCCTTTGAGGGCTAAAGAATGACCCCTTCGAGGGTTAAAGTATCACCCCTTCGAGGGTTGGAGATCCACCCCCTCGAGGGCTGGAGATTCACCCCTTCGCCGGCTGCAAAAACACCCCTTCGAGGGGTGAAGATTCACCCCTTTGAGGGTTAAAGAATCACCTCTTTGAGGGATGGAGATCCACCCCTCCGAGGGCTGGAGATCTACCCCTTCGAGGGATGAAGGAACACCTCCTCAAGGGTTGAAGGAACAGGGGTGAAGACCCACCCCTTCGAGGGCTGAAGCAACACCCCTTCAATGGCTAAAGAATCCACCCCTTCGAGGGCTGGAGACCCACCCCTTCGAGGGCTGGAGACCCATTCGAGGGTTCAACTCTCACCCATTGAAGGTTTAAGTCTCACCCATTCGAGGGCTCAACTATCACCCATTCGAGGGTTCAACTGTCACCCATTCGAGGGTTGAAGTCTCACCCATTCGAGGGCTCAACTATCACCCATTCGAGGGCTCAACTCTCACCCATTCGAGTGTTCAACTCTCACCCATTCGAGGGCTGAAGTCTCACCCCTTCGAGGGCTCAACTATCACCCATTCGAGGGATCAACTCTCACCCATTCGAGGGATCAACTCTCACCCATTCGAGGGCTCAAATCTCACCCATTCGAAGGCTCAAATCTCACCCATTTGAGGGTTGAAGTCCCAACCCTTCAAGGGCTCCACTCTCACCCATATGAGGTCTCAAATCTCACCCATTTGAGGGCTCAAGTCTCACCCATTCGAGGGCTCAAGTCTCAACCATTCGAGGGATCAACTGTCACCCATTCGAGGGCTCAACTGTCACCCATTCAAGGGCTCAACTGTCACCCATTCGAGGGCTCAACTCCCATCCGTTCGAGGGCTCAACTCCCATCCGTTCGAGGGCTCAACTCCCATCCGTTCGAGGGCTCAACTCTCACCCATTCGAGGGCTCAACTCTCACCCATTCGAGGGCTCAACTCTCACCCATTCGAGGGCTCAACTCTCACCCATTCGAGGGCTCAACTCCCACCCATTCGAGGGCTCAACTCCCACCTATTCGAGGGCTCAACTCCCATCCGTTCGAGGGCTCAACTCTCATCCGTTCGAGGGCTCAACTCTCACCCATTCGAGGGCTCAACTCCCACCCATTCGAGGGCTCAACTCCCATCCGTTCGAGGGCTCAACTCCCATCCGTTCGAGGGCTCAACTCTCATCCGTTCGAGGGCTCAACTCTCACCCATTCGAGGGCTCAACTCCCACCCATTCGAGGGCTCAACTCCCACCCATTCGAGGGCTCAACTCTCACCCATTCTAGGGCTCAACTCTCACCCATTCCAGGGCTCAAGTCTCACCCATTCGAGGGCTCAAGTCTCACCCATTCGAGGGCTCAAGTCTCACCCATTCGAGGGCTCAAGTCTCACCCATTCGAGGGCTGAACTCCCATCACCAATTTGAGGGCTCAACTCTCACCAATTTTGGGGCTCAACTCTCAACCATTCGAGGGCCCAACTATCACCCATTCGAGGGCCCAACTATCACCCATTCGAGGGCTCAACTCTCACCCATTCGAGGGCTCAACTCTCACCCATTTGAGGGCTCAACTCTCACCCATTCGAGGGCTCAACTCTCACCCATTCGAGGGCTGAAGTATCACCCATTCGAGGGCTGAAGTATCACCCATTTGAGGGCCCAACTATCACCCATTCGAGGGCTCCACTCTCACCCATTCGAGGGCTCAACTCTCACCCATTCGAGGGCTCAACTCTCACCCATTCGAGGGCTCAAATCTCACCCATTCGAGGGCTCAACTCTCATCCATTCGAGGCCACAGTCCATTGGAGGCAATAAGATCCATTTGAGGGTACACAACCCATTCAAGGCTGAAGGACCCATTCGAGGCAACAGGATCCATTCGAAGCCACAAGACGCCTTTGAGGCCAGAAGACCCATTCGAGGCCACAACCCCCTTCAAGACCATAGGACCCTTCGAGGCCACAAGACCCATTTGAGGCCACAACACCCCTTTGAGGCCACAACACCCATTTGAGGCCAGAGCACCCCTCCGACGGAACGATGCACTGCCCATTCGAGGCCATGAGGCACAGACCATTTGAGTCCACGCAACACAGACCAATCGAGGCCACATGACCCATTTGAGGTAGCAGGACCCATTCAAGGCCACAAGACCAATTTGAGGCAACAAGACCTATTCGAGGCTACAAGACCCATTCGAGGCCACAAGACCCATTCGAGGCCACAACACCCCTTCGAGGCCACAAGCCCCATTCGAAGCTGCAATACCCATCCGAGGCCACAACACCCATTCGAGCCCACAAGACCTTCTCGAGCCCACAAGACTCATTCGAGTCCACAACACCAATTCAAGGGCATAACACCCCTTTGGAGACCACCATGCACTGCCCCTTCGAGGCCACCGTACTACCCCTTCGAGCACCCGAAGCATATACCCATGCGAGGACAAGAAACACTGCCCCTTCGAGGGAATGATGTAGTGCCCCTTCGAGGGAATGATGTAGTACCCCTCCGAGACCACAAGACCCCTCCGAGGACACAAGACGCTTCGAGGCCACGGTACCCACTCGAGGCCACTAGACCCATTCGAGACAACAAGACCCATTCGAGACCATAAGACCCATTCGCGGCCACAAGACCCACTCGTGGCCACAAGACCCATTCGAGGCCACAAGATCCATTCGAGGCCATAAGACCCATTCGAGCCCACAAGACCCATTCGAGGCCACAAGACCCATTCAAGGCCTACTAAGTCGAGCTCTCACCCTTCAAGGGAATGGACTCTTCTATTACATTTATAATTCATACATCTATAGCTTCAATTACAACTCTTTTACCATTCCATAAAGTTTCTATAATTTGTTATCAAGCTCACCACGCAACGCGCGGTGTAACCAATCTAGTATATGGAAGTATCAAGTATTTTTTTAATTTTTACCCATATTAATGGGGGGGATATGTATTAAGTTCCCCAAACCTGAAAAGATACATTTACAGAAGTTTATCTTCAAAATAATTTTGAAGACTTTGTACAAAAAGCTACAACTTGGTTGTCAGAATATTTGAGCAAAAAATTCTACTTAGGGCGTTTTTAGTGATGATTCCATTTTCCATGTCTCCACCCCTCGTGTTAACATGGTTAAATGGCCAGATCTCCAAAAAGACTCTAAGTAGGGATGTTATGAATGCTCGAGTGCTCAAGTGTTGAAGTGCTCGATGTTCTAGAATTTGAATCTTGACTGCTCAATGGGTCGAGGTCTCGGGGTCAAGTGCATGGCGGTTCGAGGTGTCGATGGATCAAAGACTTGAATTCCTTCCAGGTTCCATCTTGTGTCTCTTCATCTTTGCTGCTGCCACTTGATTCGAGTGCTCATGATTGGTGCAGTCGAGGCTCAAATCCCTATTGGTTTGTAGACTCAAGGGGTTGATGGCCAAGTGCTTGCTAGCTCTAGGTCTCGAGGGGTCGAGGCTCGATGGTTTGAGGGCTCAAGTGCTTGAGTGCTCGATGGTTCGAGTGCCTGATGGCTCGAGGGCGGCAGGGTTCAAGAGCTTGAGTGCTCGAGGGATCCAGGGCTCGAGGCCTCCCAGGCTCGAGGGCTTGAGAGCCTGAGCGTTCGAGGTATCCAGTGCTCGAGGGCTCCAAGGCTCAATGGTTCAAGGGCTCGAGTGCTTGAGTGCTCAAGGGCTCCAAGGTATCCAGTGTTCGAGTCTCGATGGTTTGAGGGATTGAGTGCTTGATGGTTCGAGTGCCTGATGGCACAAGGGTGGCAGGACTCGAGAGCTTGAATGCTCGAGGGATCTAGGGCTCAAGGCATCCTAGGCTCGAGGGCTTGAGAGCTTGAGTGCTTGAGGGATCCAGGGCTCGTGGCCTCCTAGGCTCGAGTGCTTGAGAGCTTGAGTGTTCGAGGAATCCAGTGCTCAATGGCTCCAAGGCTCGAGGGCTCCAAGGCTTGAGTGCTCGAGGACTCCAGGGCTCGAGGGCTCCAGGCTCGAGTACTCGATGGTTTCAACGCATCAAATGGGAAAACTTGAAATGATTCCAAAGACCAGTAGCCAAAACTGGAGTTATGCTTCCATAGGTAGAAACTTGAAATCCGCCATGTGAACGCGCAAAACAGACTGTGAAAAACGGTAGCCATTGCGAAAAGGCAGAAATAAAAATCCAAAGCCATGAAGGGAAGTAGTCCATAACTTGAGACAGAAGAGAGGAAAGATCAGCAGTATCAATCTTATTTAAAGGCTTGCCTATGGATTCTAATATAAGGTGTATGAATACTATCCATATAGATTAAGCCTTTAATATGTGCCGAAATGTTGGTCACATGCAAAGGAGAAACCATCACAGAGGATGCTTGATATTTCGCAATGGCATCCGCTACTGAGTTACATTCTCTATGTGTGTGCTTGAGGGTAGCATGGGATAAAAGAGTGTGAACTCGGAAAACTAGATGGTATAGGGTCCATTTGGAAATTGAAGGATCGTTAATCATATTTACTGCCTGTAGCGAGTCAAATTCAATAATGAGTTTGGGATATCTATCCAGACAGATCTGACAGGCCATAAGAATTGCCTTAACTTCAGCTTCCAGTGGAGATGTGGTTGTTATGGTCTCTGATCTAATAAGGATTGGTAAACCTTGGTGATTGAGAGCAATTAAACCAATTGAAACAGAGGAATTAGACCAAGATGCATCCACGTTAACCTTAATGAAACTGTGATATGGAGATTCCCAGTATATAGTGCAAATAGTTGGCTTTCGTGGTGGT
The DNA here is from genome assembly GCA_037428765.1 of Rubia yunnanensis. Classification (NCBI taxonomy): domain Eukaryota; kingdom Viridiplantae; phylum Streptophyta; class Magnoliopsida; order Gentianales; family Rubiaceae; genus Rubia; species Rubia yunnanensis. The sequence goes on from CM075065.1 coordinate 95,872,336, forward strand.
CTGGGGGGAACATTAGAGAAGGGAACTGAAAACTTAGGTTAGGAAATATAGTTGGGAAGCAGGGAGAGGAGGTAATGGAAAGGTAGAGAGTATCTGTAACTTCCTTGCTAATATGGGAGATAGAAAGAGGTGTGTCATTAAAAAAATAAGCATTCCTAGCCTTCCATAAAGCCCAACAGATCAGAGAAGGAATCAGATGACATAGCATTCTCTGCACTCCAGTAAGGTCACTACAGTTCCAGAAAATGAAAAACGTATCCACTATATATGCACATGCAAATTGAAATTCACTATAGCAGCAATCTAAATCCAAATGGATTTAACAATTTATAAAGAAATGTTCCATGGAGTCAGATTGATTGCACAGAGGACATTTAGAGGCCAAGCTATAACCACATTTTATGAGGATATCATTAAATGGTAAGAAGGAGTTAAGCAGTTTCCAGGTAAAAATAGAAATCTTCTTAGGTAACCTTGGATTCCATATGAGCTTAGTAACTGGGAAATTACCTGATTTATATGTTAGCATTTTGTAAGCAGATTTGAAAGAGAATCTACCAGTCATTTCAGGTTTCCAAATCAGTTTATCTTCTCTACCATGATCAATTTCAGCTTCCTGCAAGAAAAGAAAAGTATCATTTTCCAAGAAGGGAGCTATCCGAGATAGCATTGATACTTTGTTGTTTATAAATTCAGCAACTGAGCAGGGGTAGAACATAGAAATAATGTAAGATGGAGTACAATTAATCAGAGGACCATTTGGACACCAGTTAGCAGACCAGAAATCACACTTACCCTGTCCATGAATAATTAGAGAATTCCTTTCAGCATTAAGGTTAATATTACAGATTCTCTTCCATGTTTTTGAATTCTTGTGAGATTGGGGAATGGACCATAGTAATTTGGCCCACATAGTGTTACCTAATTGGCTTTTCCACCATAATTTAAGTGAACATGCTTCAACAATTGACTGGATGGATCTAAAACCTAAACCATAATGGGATTTAGGAATAGCAATGTCAGCCCATTTTCTCTAGACCCTGTGCTTTCTATCCTCAGTTTCTCCCCAAAAGAATCTAGACATTCTTTTTTCCATGGATTGAACAATAGAAGTAGGGGGTTTAAGAACAGTCTAAATGTGTTGAGGGATAGAATATAGACATGATTGGATCAGTATCATTTTCCCTCCAGGGCTTAACCATCTATTCTTCCAATTTTTTAATCTTTTATCCATGATTTCATGGATGGGGTGGAAGTATCTAGATAGAGTTCTACCTTTAAAAATAGGGCAGCCCAGGTACTTGAAGGGGAAAGTGCCCTTTTTCATACCTATGATAGCTCTAATCTGATGATTCTTTGTAAATGTAGCCCTCTTGCTGATGTAGAACTCAGATTTTTCATAACTAATTTTCTGGCCCAATGTTAACTCAAAAAAATGCAGGAAAGCTTTAATCCTAATCAGACCAGGTTTAGAAGCTTACATGAAAATAATGGTATCATCCGCATAGCTTAAGTGAGTGACTGGGGTAATATTAGAGGGCATTGAGAAATATGGCAAACTGTTATTTTGAAAAATGAATGAAAAGCTCCTAGAAAAAAATTCAGTGAAGATATTAAAAAGGAAGGGAGAGAGTGGATCACCTTGTTTCATTCCTCTGATTGATTTAAAAAAACCAACAGGATTACCATTAATAAGCACTGAGAAATAAGCCTCTGCAAGGTTGTTCATGACAGCCTTGAGGAATTTACCTGAGAAACCAAATTTACACAGTATATTTTTCAGAAAACCCCAGCTAACCCTATTGGAGGATTTTTTTAAGTCCAATTTAAGCATACAATTAGGGGTTCTATTTTTTTGTCTAGGAATCTAACCATCTCCTGCAGGTATAGGTTATTGTCAGAGATATCTCTGCTCTTCATAAAGGCTGTTTGATTATTTGAAATTAGTTTCTCCATATGAGGTTTCAATCTTTCCATCAGGACCTTAGAGCAGATTTTGTTAGCTACATTAGAAAGACTAATAGGTCTGAAATCATCAAAAGAAGATGGAGTAGATTTTTTAGGAATCAGAGTTATCCAAGTGCTATTAATACCTCTTGGCATGTTAGATCCAGAAAGGAAATCATTTACTGCAATAATGAGGTCATCTTTTATGAAATCCCAGCATTTATTTTAAAATTTTCTTGAAAAACCATTAGGTCCTGGGCTACTATTCTTATTTAGACTCATAACCACAAGTTTAAGCTCAGTTTCAGTTACAGGCTGGGATAGTCTACGATTATCTTATTCAGTAATAATGGCAGGAATTTGACTGATGAAATGTGGGTAGTAGGTATAATCCACTGAATTCTTGGGCTCGGTCAGCAGGTCAGAGAAGTAGGAAACGGCTTCCTTTTGGATGTATACAGGGTTATCAAGCCATTGCCCAAGAGAATTTTTTATCTTGGATATATGCAATTTACAATTTTTCTCCTGAACGGTCTTGTGAAAAAATTGGGTGTTGTTATCTCCACACTTAAACCAGTTCAACCTAGATTTATGTTTCCAGAAATTTTCTTTCTCTTTTAAAGCTCTAAGAAGTAATGCCTTTTTTTCATTAAGGTTGATACAATCAGTTTCTGAGTTTGTCAAATCATAGACAGCTTCTTGTCTCCTCAGATTTTCTTCAGTATTAATTACATTAGCATCAATGTCACCAAAACTTTCTTTGTTCCGGATCTTAATCACTTTCTTAACTCTAATAAGCTTGAGGTATAGTCCCATCATTCCTGTTTGGGGCATAGGAATGGTCCAATTATGTTTGATCAAGTCTAGGAATTCTGGTCTATTAAACCAGCAGGCGAGAAACCTAAATGGTTTAGGGTGTGATGGGATCTAGATGCAATTTGTAAGAGGAGGGGTGAATGATCTGATGATTGCCTATTAAGGATCTGAATAGAAGAGGCTGAGAATTTATTACTCCATTGAATAGTACACAAACCTCTATCTAACCTTTTAGAAGTAGGATTTCTAAGCCTAGAATTAGTCCATGTAAATAAATTCCATACTGTATTAATCTCCTAAAGTCCCCGGTTATTAATCCAATTATGAAAATCCCTAATACTGCCTAGATTAGGAAAACTAGGGCCTCTATATTCATCAGGTGTGATAATTGTATTGAAATCCCCTATGAAAACAGTTTCATTTGGTGGGAGAAGGCTTAGGTCATGCCGTAGTTTCTTCCTACCTTCTTTATTCCTAAGTGCATATACAAAGACCATTTCCATTTGAGAGTTAGATCCTAAATGGGTGATTTTTACATTTAAGAATTGCTCATGGTGGCATACGAGATTAACTGTCATTGAGTCATTCCACTTAAGCTAAATTTTGCCATTATGAAGAGGAAGATTATGTGAGTAATGCAGCTTCTCCATATATGTTTGGCATTGAGAATTATCATGCATAGGTTCTATAATACAGAGAAGCTGTATTTTCTTATGGACAGTCAAATGTTTCAGCCTTAGCATTGAGGTATCAATTCCTCTCAGATTCCATATTAGGAAATTAAACTTGAGACTGTGCATCATTGTTCACCCGATTTATGGTTTTTAGTGGCAGATCTGAGTATCATCTTATTTAATTGACTAATGTAATCATTTTTTTAATCTTAGCCTTACCTTGGCCATTACTCTTACCTGATAGTTTGTTTGAACCTTCCTGAGGATCAGGCAGTGGGTGAGAGTCCTCAGCAGGATCTTTACTAACATCAAAAGGGTCCTGGGGGTCCTGAGCCACACATTCGTCAGTGCTAGAATGATCATCCATTTCCTGCAAAACAGAAAAATCTATTTTCCATCTTTCCTTGGTGTGAAAGTGAGGGGTTAGTAGGAGAGAGTTGGAGGAGTGTCAAACTATGGGAACCAATCACAATATCATCCTTAGCATAAAATCTAGGGGCTCTAATAGGAGTAGTGACCTGAGTTTGATTTATTAGTTCCCTAAGAGATGATTGGGACTTATCTAATACTTGTATTACAGGGGTTTGGTGTGGGGAGGAGGGGTGAGGTAACTGAGATATGCTTATGTTAGGGATTGTTTATGTTATCTTAGGGCCATATGAAAGGGGATCATAGCCAGGATTAGTATTAGCTAACTGATAGGGAATGGTTACTAAGTTGGGCATCTTAGAGGGAGGTTGATTGTTAGCAAACCTCACAGGAGCTCTATCAAACTTTTGCCCTGTAGCATACCATTTTGGCATTGGATCAGCATTGTTATGAGGGATAGCTTTACATTGACTAAGCGAATGTCCCAGTTTGGCACAGTGGTCACAGTACAGGGGAACATCTTCATACTCAATGTTATACTTCCTGTTGTTACTTTCTGATCCTAATCTAATAGAGGTGTGAAGTGGTTTATATAAGTCTACTTCAACACACAATTTGATGGCAGAAGGCCTGGTTAACATCTCAGTAGCCAAATCTTTTTTGATGAAATTACCTATACTATTACCAATGGCCTCAATTGATGAAGTATTATAATAATACAGGGGAACTTCCCTGACCGTGCACCAGACAGGAACGATTGGGGATTCCTTGTGCGTTGAGAAATTTGGCGACCATTTCAAGATTTTCATCAAGACTCCATTGAAGCTCCAGCTCCCTTTGATCCAACATCGCTGATAGTCATTAATATGATCGAACCTGATGAGGATATGCATGAAATCCAGAGATCCCAATTGATATTTGCCGGCAAACCCCACTGTTTTGAAAGATGACTCCAGTTGTTCCATTGTGAGTCTGCCTTTGGTAAATTTGCCTTCGAGAGCGTTAGCATAGTGAGCTGAGAGTTTTGTAATTTCATCCTCAGAGTATAAGTATGCGGGTTCACCAAGGTGCTCCGATTTTGGGATCAATTCAGGGTTGTCCGGGAGCGATTGGCGAAGGGTGGTGATTTTGATTGAAGGGCAGAGAGGAATGATTTATTGTTGTGGATGGTGTTGCTATTCTATGCCATGGTGGCCGGCCGCAGGGAAACCGAAGTCAGCGCCATCGCTTGTAGGCCAAGAGGGAGCCGTTAGTGGCGGAAGAAGCCGTTACCGGCGTGGAGAAAAACCGTTGGATTCAGAATCGGAGGAGAGAGAAGAGAGAAGAATCAAAGGAGTGATCTACAGAAACTACTCTAGAACAGGGCTTTACGTGAGCTACCAGAGTATAATTCACAAATATTCCTAAACCTTTTGGAGCTAATCATGCGGAGAATGCTATGGAAGTATCAAGTATGTCAAAGAAAGTAAACAATAATAAAAACAAATTATTTTCCAACCATAATAATAATATAAAGTCTAACAGTTGATCAGTCAACAAACTTTTTTTAGTAACTTTATGGTTAAATTATAATTACGGAGACAGAGTCTCGGGAAAGAGGGTATTTCCATAAGTTTATGTTCACAGGAGTTTGTACCTTAAATATTGTAATTTTTTAAATAAATTTTAAAAATTTTATTTTATAAGTTAAAACAAGTATAATATGTATTTGAACGTGAAAATATAGAATTATATGATATTAAAAATTATTTTTAAAAATTCTAAATTTTGTATATAATTTAACAAATGAGTGTATAAGGTAAAAAATAAACAGTCTGTCTATTAACTTATGGATATGCCGCCTGTCAAGAGACCCACTCAATTAGGGAAAAGGGCATAAATAACCCTATTATATTTTAAAAGTGCAGAAATGACCCTGTAAATCTAAAATAAGCTAACCAAAGATTTTGTGCAATAGTGCAGATATACCGAAATTGCACTATTTCGATATTAACTAAAGGAATTTAGACATTGAACTAATTTAAAAAGACAAAAGTACCCCTAACCCTCAAATGAAAAATCTAATGACCATTATAACCCCCGGGTTTCTTCTTTTTCATCATCTTCAAACACCCTAAACCGCCGCCGCTAAGCACCACCACCGACTGTTGAGCACCATCGTCGCCGCTGCTCCGGCGCTGCCACCACCACCGCTGTCTAGCATGATATTTGTTCAATAGGCATATAGGCATATTATAGCATGCAATAATAAATTAAAATTGTAAAACACTTACCTTAATAAAGCGTAGATCTCCTGTAAAATTAGCACAACTCCATCATAAATTAATCTGAATCCTTAATTTCCGTATCCTTTTTGTAGATAGGGTTAATTTCTTCAAAATTTAATCAGAAGAAACTTACCCTTATCATGTAACAATAGGTTTCGAGGGAAAAGCTTTCAATTGAAATGGCTGCCTCCATCTGGTTTACTATATAAAAGGAATACTTGGAAATAGCACGCTTGTGTTAACCGTCGTTAGGCGCATAATGGTCATTTCCCAGCAATGCCGAACGTGTGCCCTTCTATGTTCTCTCAAGTGGCCACCCAAAACGACATCGTTTTGAGCACCACTTTTGTCCTCTTGTGAATCCCATTTGTCAAAAGTTGAGGTGCCTCCATGTGGGCCTGCATGTGCTGCCAGGTGGCCGACGAAAATAACGTCATTTTGGCACCCCTTTGAGGGGTCCAGCTCCCACCCCTCGAAGGGGTCCAGCTCTCAGCCCTCGAGGGTTCTAGCTCTCAGCCGTCGAAGGGTTCAAGCTCTCAGCCCTCCAAGGGGTCCAGCATTCAGCCCTCGTAGGGATGGACTCTCAGCCCTCGAGGTGTCCGAGGGGTCCAGCTCTCAGCCCTCGAAGGGGTCCAGATCTCAGCCCTCGAAGGGATGGACTCTCAGCCCTCGAAGGGGTTTAGCTCTCAGCCCTCGAAGGGGTCCAGCTCATAGCCCTCGAAGGGATGGACACTCAACCCTCGAAGGGGTCCAGCTCTCAGCCCTCGAAGGGATGGCCACTCAGCCCTCGAAGGGGTCCAGCTCTTAGCCCTCGAAGGGGTCCAGCTCTCAGCCCTTGAAGGGATCCAGCTCTCAGTCCTCGAAGGGGTCCAACTCTTAGGCCTCCAAAGGGTCCAGCTCTCAGCCCTCAAAGGAGTCCAACTCCCAGCCCTCAAAGGGAAGGACTTATCTATCCTTGAAGGGGTCTAGCTCTCAGACCTCGAAGGAATAGACTCTTAGCCCTCGAAGAGGTCTAGCTCTCAGCCCTCGAGGGGTCCAACTCTCAGCCCTCGAGGGGTCCAGCTCTCAGCTCTCGAATGGAAGGACTCTTAGTCTTCGAAGGGGTCTTGCTCTCAGGCCTCGAAGGGATGAACTCTTAGTCCTCTAAGGGGTCTAGCTCTCAGCTCTCGAAGGGGTCCGGCGTTTAGCCCTTGAAGGGATGAACTCTCAGCCGTCGAAGGGAAGGACTCATCTATCCTCGAAGGGGTCTAGCTCTCAGCCCTCAAAGGGATTGACTCTTAGTCCTCAAAGGGGTCCAACTCTCATCCCTCGAAGGGATCCAACTCTCAGCCCTCGAAGGGAAGGACTCTTCTATCCTCGAAGGAGTCTAACTCTCAGCCCTTGAAGGAATGGAATCTTAGTCCTTGAAGGGGTTTAGCTATCAGTCCCCGAAAGGGTCTAGCTCTCAGCCCTCGAAGGGATGAACTCTCAGCCCTCGAAGGGAAGGTGATATGAATCTCCTTGCGAAGACTCACGATTTGCGGAATCATATCTTTGATCTAGTGAAGGGATCTGCAAACCCGCACTATCTCGCACGAAATTCAGGAGTCTAGCCCTCGGGGTACGCCTAACTTCGACTTGCTCTCTAACTAGCCCTCAGGATCAGATTACAAGGTTTATTGATACTTAACTAGCCCTCGGGGTTAAGCAACAATGGAATAGCTCGCAAGCAAAGAGTATGAACTCAAAAGGTTGTATATTTGATTGATGAAAGGTTCTTAAATTCGTCCATAAGGCCTCCCCTTTTATAGGGTTACAATCTTGCCTCAAACCCTAATCACAAATGGAAACGGAATCGACTTATGACAGCTTTAAGAAGCTAAAACCATATCTAACTAAAATACCTAAAATAAATGGTAATCTAAGGTAATCAGGTTAAATTCTTCAAGAAGTAACCTTGAAGAATATTACCTTATCTAATCTTACCAAATATAATTCTAATCAGAATAAAACTGAATATACTAAACCTTAATGGACTGTATTTTCGAAATTCAGCTCTTCAAAGCCCACATGGCCGAGCTATCAGTCCAATAAACCCAAAATGACATTATTTTACAGTGATCACACTACCTCATTAAAAACCCAGTGGGAAAAAAGAGTATAGTGTTCTTCATGATGTCTTTAGTTCGTCGACAATCTTGAATAATGAATCCAAGATGTCAATGGTGACTCCTTCTTCAATTCTTCATCATAAAGGCGATCAATCAAAGAATTTAAAGAAGCATCCCTAAGCTTAGTTCTTGACCTAGTCATCGACCCTGCCATGTCACTTAGAGGATCTCGAACATATCCTTTAAATGTTTGATCAAGTCGTGGAATGTCTTCATTTATGGTGGTAGTCGTCTTGGCATCTCCATCATTCCCTCCGTGGTCGAAAGGTTTTGCCCTCGAAACTGAATCGTCTTCAAATGTAAATGGAGATAAATCAGCAACATTGAAGGTCGCACTAACACCATAATGATCTGGTAACTCAATCTTATAAGCATTGTCGTTCACACGATCCAACACTTTAAAAGGACCATCTCCACGCAGACTCAACTTAGATTTCCGAGTATTTGGAAACCTCTCTTTCCGCAGATGAACCCAAACATAATCTCCCACGTTGAACCTCATCAACTGGCGGCTTTGATTAGCTTTATCAGCATTTTGTGCATTAAAGCATTTGATATTCGTATCAGAAGGACTCATCTATCCTTGAAGGGGTCTAGCACTCAGCCCTCGAAGGGATGAACTCTTAGTCCTCGAAGGGGTCCAGATCTCAGCCCTCGAGGGTTCTAGCTCTCAGCCCTCGAAGGGGTCCAGCTCTCAGCCCTCTAAGGGGTCCAGCTCTCAGCCCTTGAAACGGTCCAGCTCTCAGCCCTCGAAGTGGTCCAGTACTCAGCCCTCGAAGGAGTCTAACTCTCAGCCCTCGAAGGAGTCTAATTCTCAGCCCTAGAAAGAGTCCAGCTCTCAGCCCTCAAAGGAGTCTAACTCTCAGCCCTCAAAGGAATGAACTCTTAGTCCTCGAAGGGATGGATTCTTAGTCCTTTAAGGGGTCTAGCTCTCAGCCCTCGAAGGGGTCCAGCATTCAGCCCTCGAAGAAATGGACTCTCAGCCCTCGAGGGGTCCAACTCTCAGCCCTCGAAGGGGTGGACTCTCAGCCGTCGAGGGGTCTAGCTCTCAGCCCTCGAAGGGGTTGACTCTCAGCCGTCGAGGGGTCCAGCTCTCAGCCCTCGAAGGGAAGGACTCTTCTATCCTCGAAGGGGTCTAGCTCTCAGCCCTTGAAGGGGTCCAACTCTCAGCCCTCGATGGGGTCAATCGTTTAGCCCTCAAAGGGATGGACTCTCAGCCCTTAGCCCTCGAGGGGTCCAGCTCTCAGCCCTCGAAGGGGTCCAGCTCTCAGCCCTCGAAGGGGTCCAGCTCTCAGCCCTCGAAGGGAAGGACTCTTCTATCCTCGAATGGGTCTAGCTCTCAGCCCTCAAAGGGATGAACTCTTCTATCCTCAAAGGGGTCCATCACTCAACCCTCGAGGGGTCCAGTTTTTAGCCTAAAAAAACATTTGTTTGGTCCCCTCAAATCGACCTTCAAAACGATTTGTTTGGTCCCCAAAGGTGGTACTAAAAAACATTTTCAATTAAATATTTCTAATTTTATAATTTTCTTTGTTTTTAGTTTTTCACCGCCGCCGCCACCTTCCATCGCCGCCGCTGCCTCCTCCTTCCACGCCTCCTCCTTCCGCCGCCTCCGCCTCTTCCTCCCGCCGCCTCCGCCTTCCGCCGCCGCCTGCCACCCCACCTTCCATTTGCATCGTCTCCGTCGAAACTCGAATTGAAAATTTCCAAACTCTTACTATTTCAATACGGAAATTTATTTTTTTTCCACTCTTGCTTAGGGGTATTGAAACTTAGGGGTATTGAAAACATATTTGAGTTTTTTTCCAAACTCTTACTATTTCAACAACAACGAACTATTTGAGTTTCAATACAGAAAATTTCAATACGGAAATTTTTGCCGCCGCCGCCAACCATTGCCACCTCCGCCTTCAATTTTCACCAGTGACGGAGACATCCACCCGGTCAATCCCCCTCCCGCTCGAAATCCCCCCTTCCCTTCGACCCAGCCTTGGTTGTCTTTTCATTTCCAGAAATCTAGAAATTTTCCAGAGTTTTTCCGGCGGGCTCAGAGCGAAGAAGTTGTTTTTTTCCGGCGGGCTCAGAACGAAGAAGAAGAATAAGTGTTTTTCCGGTGGGCTCAGAACAAAGAAGAAGAAGAGTTTTTTCTTTTATTTTTTCTAATCCAGGGGTAAAATGATCATTTTACAGATTTTGACTAATTTTACCATTGACTTATCTTAAAACCACCTTTGGGGACCAAACAAATTATTTTGAGTTTGTGGGGTACTGTCTATGGGTTGATTTGCAAATGGGGACCAAAACATGTTATAAGATACTTTATAGGAAAAAAAACAATTCAATCTTATATGAATAGGTACAATAAGCTTTCAAAGAAAGCTTCCAAATCTAGAGACCTAGGCACGTGTCTTGTTAATGTTCAGGAGCAAAACACGTTGCATATACGTGTCCATATATATATATATAGAGAGAGAGGGTACAATAAGCTTTCAAATAAAGCTTCCAAATCTGGAGACCTAGGCACTTGTCTTGTTAATGTTCAGGAGCAAAACACGTTGCATATACGTGTCCTTCCCCTTTCTTTTCTACTAATTCTTTTCCTCTCTTGTTTTCTCTTTTTTTTCTTCTACTTTTCTTCTTCTTTTCACTTTCTTTTCCGTTTTATATACTTCTTCAAATACATATACATGTATTTTCATAATTCGTGATGTGTACACAATTACTAATGTATTGATTTCAATTGTAACTATAAAATAACTAGTTATATATATTTGAAGAAGGTTATATTAATTATAGAATTTTTAATATAATCTATGATGGATATTTAATTAAAAACTATAATTATTCAATTTTTAATATGCAAATTTCGGGTATAGCTCGACGTTCACTTCTCTAGAGAATACTTAACATGTATCGGCAGAAATGAAAAGATCTGCCTCCCCTCGGGGTCACTAATAAAAACAACCTTTTTATGGGAGATCAACTCACCCGAAATGATGCGTAGGATCAAAGATAAGATACTTATATTCTACTCCCATTACCACTAACAAGCTACCTAGAAGGTACATAGTGGCAAGACTAGGATCATCCATAGAGATGATTGGTGCCTAAAAGCTAACTACACACAGCCAAGACCAGATTGTTAATCCGACCATGTGTTAGGAATAGCTAATATTGCAAAATAGGGTTTTGGGAAGTTTTTATCTAACAATTACAAGCATTCAAGATAACAAGAGAATAAAACCATATATCGCTATCACTTGGGGAATATTTGCGTAACATGATCGGTGATATGTTTTGATCCTCGACTAAATCACATTCAAGACATGCAAAACCTATTGTAATAATAATGACACGTAGTGTGGTCAATGGTCAACCCTTCCCCACTCCTTTCACATAGAATGCTTTTGTATTATTCCATCGGCACCGCCTCCATAATTAGGGAAGTGTAAGAATGGCCCTGCCTGTTGTGCAGATCTGTTTCTCCCCCGTACGATTACGTCCCAGACACTCCACTACAAATGTTTCTCCCTATGATTATAGGGGAAATGGATATACACCTTATCGATGACTGTAAGGTTGCGAATTACGCTAACCTTAGTTTGCTACTAACACTATCTCTATCTATAACCCTTCGGGCTAACTCGCCAGCTAAGACTAATGTATGGTCAATTGTAAAGTTGACTTGGCAACCCATATGCATACACTCATACGGGTCTAGACTATTGTTACCCGCATACATCTAGGTTTCACTCCCAGGGGATATCACTAATTGCGCCAACATGAAATTAGACTAAGGTTTATGCAAACATGGTGTAACAATCATGCAATTAGCAAGAATCATAAGCACAAGCCAACAAAATATTCATAAGAACATAAAAATGGGTAGATCTATAGAGCCTCCTAAAACAAACACAAAATCATGAATAAAAATACAAACCCTAAGCTAAATCACTACTTCCTAAGCATTGAACCCAAATATTTCATTAGATTCAATACCATTGGGAAAAAATAAGGAGAAAAGATATTAGAGATCCCTTTCTCTCTCTACCTACTCTTTGGAGATTATAATAATGATTGAAAACTTAGTAAAACTTCAACCCTAGTAGACATAAGCATCTATATATAGTAGTAAGGAAATGGGCCTTGAAAAAGGCCCAAAATAAGGCCAAAAACCCTAGAAGCTGAAATTGGCGCTGGCAGTGGTGTTTGGCATGTTCGTGCGTGCTCGCTCTGAAATGAGCCATATTGACTAGCTCTGGTATTGACGTGCTGGATGATACAGACCGTCGAATGGGGCTTGTCTTCAACATTACTTAGCTCACGCCCGCATTATTAAACATGAGCCGTCTGCTGGTAGTGCTTCCTCGACCAGCTGAACGGTGTGAGCCGAATAAACCATCACGGACCATCGACCGGGTGAAGGAATTTTTCTTCTGATTGGTGCGAGCCTTGTGAATCCTTGCAGGGCATCATTTATGAGTTGATTTTTGTGCAAAATGATGGTGCAGCCATGTAGAACACCACACCCTGTAGGTTGGTCTTCGAATATTTGAGTTGAACGACACGACCCCTTTTAAAGGGAACGACTCATGTCCATACTTAGCCACTTGGAGGGTCGATCTAGCACGGGTTGTGTTGGAGTGGGCGGCTCATGCCAAGGGGCTATGGCACAGCCTTGCTGGAGTGGGCGGCTCGTGTCGATGGCATGTGACACGGTCGTGCTGGCTGGCACGACCTGTGCTGATGGTCCATGGCACGACCGTGTCAATTGGCACAGCCCGTGTTGGCTGATTTGGCTGAGCTAAATCTTGAAAAGTTGAACTTTGACTCCCTTCTTTTTCCGGCTTGATTCTATATACTACCACATTTTGACTCTTGGCCTTATGTCTACCACCACCCTTGCGCATGTCCTTCTAATATCCAATACCACCCTTGCGGGTGGCCTTCTACAAGATGATGCCGAAGTACTCACAAACAACATACTAGTAAGCTCACAAAAGAAAATCTAGGTGCTCGTGAATACAAAGTATCCATTAGATCCAATTAAGTCTACAAAACTCAGGATTTAGAAAAGAAAACCAACAACGGGCATCTAAACCCTTTGTAATGAAAACCTAACTAAAAATAGCAATCAACCAAAAAAACATAATAACAAATTTGTCGAATGCATTAGTTAACACATGCTTTTAGGTGCAGATCAATTTCCCCACACTTAAACCTTTACTTGTCTTCATGTAAACAACAACGAGCAAAGATTCAAGGGGAATGTAGCATGCAAGGATAAGTTAACTAATACACTTAACTTATTCCTAGATTTCCCCAGTTCCCCCAAAGACGTAATAATCTCACAACTCTCAGACTCCCTAAAGAAGCTAAGTAATCTATACAACTAGGCATACCAAGAAAAAGGCAAGGTAAAATGATAAGTGTCAAACTAGCTTACTCCGCCGAATAAGCCACCAAAGACAATCCAAGAGTTTCTTCCAAAGAAACCTCCAAAGAAAATCCAAGAGATGTTCAAAATAGTTTCCGATTTCTCTCAATTTCTCTCATTTTTCCTAGCTTAACACACAAATTAATGGTACTCACTCATTATCTTTTTCCACACTATGGCCTCTCATATTTTCCTATGTTTTTCAACCTATCCGGGCCTTTCCCATTGTTTCCTAAATTACCCTTTTGGGTTTTCGGCTTAGCCGGGTATATATATATATATATCATTTTTTTTCCAATTTTCCATTTTTTTTGTATAGCACAAAATGCCCCAAAGATGGGTTTCATACTACATGAAGATAATCAAAATAAAAAATGACACCACCAAAATGTACCCAAAACACCCCCAAACATAAACTACAAAAACTACCAACAAAACACAAAGGAAATCTTGTTGAAATTCCTAAGGGCCTAACTACTCCCTCATCAAAACTTAAACCATGCATTGTCCTGAATGCAACGAAAAAATAATTAAAATCATAAGTGGAGTCAGGGAAAATAGTGGCACTTACTCTTGTGGCCCCAAAAGACCCTCGCTCAAACGTCTCGTCTCGTGTCTTTTCCTCCTTTCATCTTGCCTCACTCTTGTCTCTCATTGGGGAGTAGATCTCGGAAACCATCAAGTCTTGAAATATGAAACCTCTCGATCAACTGCTCAATAGCCTCCTCTTGAACATCGTCTCTCTCATCTATGATAGTAAACTCATCCCCCACCTTCCGCTCAATGGATTCTAATCTAACCCCAAAGATCTCATGGTATCTTCTATAGAACCCACCTTACTCCCAAATTCTTTCACTTTTAAGCTCATTCCCTCTACAACTTGACCGATTTCTTGCACTATCTAAGTTGACAAAACATAAGCTGCTCCCCAAAAGTGTGGAATTGGTCAAGAAATTCTGTGGGTAGGACACTTCGAGTGGGTGGTGCTCTATGTGAAATCTCACCATCATTCTCTACCTCCATGTCCGGAGTCGAGAGGGTGTTTTAGAATACCCTCTCAAATCTCAGATCGGAGACTATAGAAAGATCTTCCAATATGGTGTCTTGGTTAATGGTCGTGCGACCGTGTTGTGGAAATACCATGAAATTACACACTGTAGCAGCGTCATACAGCCAGATGAAACAATCTTTAGATGTAGTGGGGGAAACCATCGACACCCTCGCTAGCTTGTCCATCGTGTATCATATTCCCGAGTGTCCTAAACTTTCCACGATAAATGGAGAAGGAACTGGATGTCCTAAGTGTTGAGCTAGAAGTCTGACCATGCCTCCCATTGGTATCGTACCACCTTTCTTCTTTCCCGTGGCTAAGTATTCCTCCACAAAGGCTCCCACTAAACTGGGGTAGAAACTCCCTTCCGGGGTCATGACCCAAAGGATTTGGACATCTTGGCTAGGTAATTGTGAGATCTCTCTTTGGCAAAACACTCCCATAGATAATAGCCATTGGACATACTGCAAATCTGGGTGGACTATCATGGTACTCTTACACAAATGCTTCATGTTCGTGCTTGAAAGAATTCTCCAAAAAATACTCAATAAGAATGGAAGGCCCTGTCTATATGTCCTTGGAACCTCCTTCCCGTATTTCCACCCAAACGCTTGCGCGATCTCCCTATATGTCATCGTGTACTTCTTGTCGTCAAGGTGGAAATGGATGATTCTTCTCCCATTATTGGCTGTTGATTGCTCCAAGGTCGCCAAAAACTCCAAGTTCCATCTTATGTAGGTTTTTGAGTGCTTTCGTAGAAAACCCTCTAGGCCTATCTGCTCTAGCATGTAGGTGATGGGTTCAAGTAGACCTACAGCTTCTAGAGTCTCCTTACATGAAAACTGTCATAAAGATGGTTCTCTTCGGGCCATTTAGGTACCTCCATCTTCAGGACACATTCCTAGAAATGGTGGTAAAACCTGTGAACCCATCCACCACAAAGGCGGGGTTGGGAGGAAGGGAAGTTGTCGGCTCTTATCTCCCAACTTTAGCCGCCTTCTTCCTTTTCTCACCCCAGGAAGTTGTCTCCTTGTCCGGCTTACTTCTTTTTTGGGCCATTCTATCCCAGGAAGAAGAAGATAGTAATGGAAAGGATACACAAGGATATGCATCAAGTATCATTCAAGAAAAACATTCTTTCTAATTAGCCTACACTTTGCAAATCATGCCATTTCAAAACAAAGCCTATTTAATAAAGAATCATTCCCCCTAAGTAACACACATGGTAAATCATATCACCACTTCAAAAAGATCATTCAATTAAGAATAACTTCTCCTAAACAACCTCAACATGGCAAATCATATCATCATCACAAAGCGCTTCGAAGAAATAGTACACCAAATTGCCTTATTTGAACGTGTGGTATGGACAACTTCCCAAAAACCTTTTAAATCTCTCCCACCTTTAAAGGGATTCAATTTACACCTGGGATATGTTGGACAGTTGTTTGTTTAAGCCCACAGATTTTGAAGCTGGAAAATATTTTTCAAGGAAACACCGCTTCATATCCATCCACAATGTAATGCATCCCGACGCAAGAAAATATAACCCGTTCTTGGCTGCATCTCGCAACGAGAAAGAAAACGATCACAATTTGTAGTCTTCTTCCAAAACTCCGGGTGGCTTTATATTGGTGCACACTAGGTGGAATTCCGACAAATGTTTGTTCGAATCTTCACTGTCCATTCCATGAAAAGTTGGAAAACTTTGGATCTTACCACTCTTGAGATCACATGTCACATTCTGCGGCAAAGGGGGAAAGACAATGCATAGGAGTTGATTATCCAAGTTAGCAGCCATCAACTCCCTAAGGGTGCGATTATCCTCCTCTATGACTATAGAATCCTCAACTACCGTTGGCTCTTGTGGAACCTTTACTCTAGAATTCCATCTTCTTATCCTCTGACTGCCTATGCCTTCCGGTAGTTGTTGTAAAGTTTCTAAGTTCGTGGTACGGGTATGTACCATAAACTAGAAACCAAACAATAACCAACCAAAGATCCACACTAGCACATGGTTTAGAAGTAAATGGAACAACTATAACACATGCTCAACACTAAAAACCAACTATAGCAACAAAAACAAAATAAACAAAAACAACAGAAACTACTCAACTAACATGTTATGCAAGTTAACAACTAAACCTTTAGACTAGCATAGTAACAATGCCAAAATGTAATCCGCCTCCACTCGAGGTCGCTTATAAAAATAACCTTTTTATGGGAGATCTACTCACCCGAGAGGATGCGTTAAATCAAAGATAAAAGATTTAAATTCTACTTCCGTTCCCACTACTAAGCTACCTATTGGAGAAAGAATCCTTTTTTGCAGCTTATGATCTGGTAGGCATTAGATTACCTTTGGGCCACAAATCCCTTATAAATTGAAGAGTCTCTATCATGCCTTTATCAGTCCACCCAAATTTGGCCTTCAAATTCATCAATTGCAGTGTGGCACTCAAAATGAAATGTTTAGAAACCTCATACAATACCATTTTTTTATCATCATGTAATGCTTCTAGGATCTCGGATTTACCATGGAATTCTCTAGCAACAACCTCCACCATTTCGTCAAATTCATCCAAACCACCGGCTTCTTCATTTGAATCAACGTCACAGTTACCCGTGTAAACCTTGATGTGCCATAACAAACGAGTGCATCTCATTTGAAACCCTCTCATGATAAGATGCCCGCTCATATTCTTCATACCTAAATATGCGTCATTCCTACAATCCTTGCATGTGCAACATGCTCGTTCAGTGCCATTTTTTTGAGGCATGTTCAAACACTAGAGAAATAAAAGATTCAACCAAAGGGATGTATTTAGGATATTTTCAAAGATCTCTCTCTCTCTCTGAGTTCAATTCGATCCATAGGCAACTACTAATAATGAAATTCCATTTTCAACTTATTATCTTAACACACAAGAGATCAACTTATTATTCAAATTCAACCATTTATATTCTATCATAAAAATCAATTACATATTTACCATCAAACACACCCACACCACACATTACAAATCAAATCAAGGTATCATTTATTAAAGCAATAAACATGAAAAAATATACATACCTTAGGTCATGAAGAAGTCCAATATTTATCTCATTCTAACCTAAAATTTCTCATATTTTGAAACAAACAAGGGCATGAGGGACGCTGCATTTAATTTTGATCTTTTTTATTATTTCCGAATTTGGAACTCATACATACAATCCTCCAACCCGATCATATACATTTTTTATTGAAGAACATGAACCGAAAGGAGACCTAATTGAGGAACCTGAATCCGATTTGTGGGGGGGGGGGGGGGGGGGGGGGGGGGTTCTTTAATTGTGTAAAATTAAAGGTGTTTGCATGAAAAACTACCTCTGACATTGGTTAATCAAAGGCGGTTACTATAAACTACCTTCAAATTCAACAAAACAACCTTCAATTATGTACAGGGCCCGATTTAGATGTTTTCCGAATTCGGAACATCTATAAGAAGGTGGTACCTCGCCTTTTTGTGAAAACCACCTTTGATCAATGACTCTAATCAATGATTCTGCACTAACAAGCATATTGTAATGTGAGACGACGTAGCCAAAATTAAAAATTATTCCGGCCAAATTAATATGAAGAAGTTAATCTTGACTCATAAACTTTTTTTCAATATATTATAAGAAATAATTGATCACATTAGTTTGTACTCCTTCAATCCATTAGAAAGATTCAGCGCTAAACTTTCACTAAGAAATTACATAAATTTGTTCCACACTTTCATTAATATATAAAATACAGACGCGTTTCTTCTCTATCTAACTCCTATTTAACATTTCCTACTTAATAATTTCCTTTCAACATTTCAAGTTAATATAAACGTTTGTTAACCACCAAAACTAATACTATTACATTCCAGGAAAAAATATAAAAGAATTTAGGGATAAGTACCAATATAACCCTATCTACTTGAGTAAGTGCCAATATGACACTATGATAATTTTTAGTGCAAATATAACCCTAAATAGTTAATGAAAGTGCCAATATAACCCTCAGACCCCATTTCTGACATTGACCTCAATTTTCCAGCGTTGACTCTATGTAAATTGACCAAAATACCCTTTGGGCTGACTCTGAAATTTGGTGGACAATTTTACCATCATAGTTCGTCGGACTGCCATAGTTCGCTGAAATTAGCTAAGGTTATATCAACACATTATGCAATCTTATTTGGTTATATCAGCACATTCCTAATGTTTGTAGGGTTATATCATCACATTCCTAATGTTTGTAGTTATATCAGCACATTTCTAATGTTTGTAGGGTTATATCAGCACATTTCTAATGTTTGTAGGGTTATATCAGCACATCCTTAAAACTTATAGGGTTATATTGGCACTTTCACTAACTATATGGGGTTATATTGGCACTTTCAAATATTGAAAGGTTATATTGGCACTTATGTCAACTAAATAGGGTTATAAAAGCACTTTTTTCAAGAATTTAATTCGAGAATCGTAATCAAAACACCTACTATCATTTAAAGAATCATTAATTGAGATTAAAAATTACCTTGGTGCTGAAGTTTGTTTTTCTCGCAAATATTGCACTCGAATTCAAAGTTCTAGGATGCAGTTGTAGCACTGAAACACTTCTGACAAGCAATGTATTGCACCTGTACCGCTGAACTACGTAATGAGTAGAAGCTATTATTATAGTAGTTGCTACGTTAATTAACGTTTCACCAGTCACTTAGGCATCTAAATGGGAAAATAAAAAATAGCTTCTACAAGAACAAACAGAATTGATGCTACGCAAAGTAACGGTTAAATATACCGATGCAAAAACAAATAGCTACTTTGTGTAGAAGGTATACTTAATAGCTGCTATTTATATTAACGTTTCACCGGCCACTTAGGCATCTAAATGGGAAAGTTGAAAAATAGCTGCTACGGGGCCAAAAAATGCAAAGGGGGTGGGGGAGTGGAGGGATGGGAGGGAGGGGCTCCAGTAGTGAAGGAAGAGTGGGGTTGAAAGTCAAAGGGAATAAGGTAGATTGAAAATGGCGGTGTTTTTGTAAATCATGGTGTTAAAATGATAGTGAATACCCCGGTTGACAACAATACGCAAACAAATTACTTGACATGTTTTGCTCCCTTTCTTTTTACTTCTCAAGTATTAAACGTAGCTAAAAGCAACTAAAAATGTCACTCTAAGTGAGAGGTAACAAAGTTGGGGGATTTTTGAGTTTAGAAAACACTACAACTACTAACAACTAAATTAACAAACAATTAGAACAACCATTGTAAATACGATCACAACTAGTACAAAAGATGTAATGAAGATTATAATGAGTTTTGGGCGCAATTGGTTTTTTACATTTCTAGTTATCATTTGATCATTAAGAAATTATCTTGTTTTTATGCATTAACCACATATTTTGGAGAACTACAACACCTTTCGAGTGAAGACAAATCTCACCTTTTTTCGATTATAGTTAGAATGGGCGATCAGATCCACGCAATAACTCTTACACTCGAGTCACTCTAGACGACCGGAATCATAGAACACCCTGAGAATAGCAATAAACATGGAGACCCAATACAACTAACACACTGTCCTACAAGCGAGAAACATCAGGATAGCACAATTATGTTTCCTAATGATGACTACGAGAATCAGCCTTCAAGCTAGGCGTCATTAGTGTGCTACTTCGATAATTAGACAAAACCATTGAAATTCATCCTAAATCTAAGCAATTTCATAAATCGATAATCAGAATTAGTTGTCACACCAAATTATAACCTAATATTAACCAACGATAATCTCATCGACAAAGAGATGAACTATTATGGGTTTGACCAAAAACCTAGCAAATCATCAACTAGTTGTACATCCTAGTCCAAATCATGCACTAATCACAAACAAAACATAAAACATGGTTGATAATCATAGCATAAAATAAGATATATCAAATTTCACAAATTCATACTAGAACTGCTTACATATTGCTTCCAAAAGTATAATTAGTCTAGATAACTAAAACCCATTATACAGAACATAAATTCACAAAGAAACATGGAAAAAATTGAAAGAGAAATGGAAAAACTAGGGTTTTAAATGCCTCAAGTCGGGCTCACATGAAATGAGGAAGAAGGGGCTATTTATAGCCCAAGGAAATAAAGGAGAAAAAGCCAAGATATCAAATTCTGGGTGTTTGCCATGGACCCTCGCCTATTTCAGTCTGTGGAGGGTGATCTGCCATCTTCTTCTTTCCATAGCTACGAGTGAACCGTTCATCCGTTACTTTGCCATCCTACTTCAAATCCGTATTTTTTTCTTCTACAAACTAACACATTGGCCTTCGCTTCTAAGCTCTTTCCATAAATTTACATGCTTGAATCTTCAATCCTTGAGTATGATCATAAAGTACACTTCAAAACCCTTTAAACTAAAGAGTTAATATAGAAATCCTACATCACCATTCTAACTTAATGAAAAACATCATTGAGCTTACATAAAACCTGTAATCAATTACAAAGATGAGTTTCAAGTGTAAAAAAAAGAGTATAAAGTGAGCACATCAATAACTAATTCCTAAATTAAAGGAATTTCAATTGGAAAAGAATTATAAAATCATAGTCAATGTGGGAAGTGAATATATTTGATTCTTTAGATCCAAATATCTTCAATAATTCACTTTTTGCCCCAAAACTTCAGGAATTCTGCTTTTACTTTCTTTCCTTCATACCTGGAATAATGTCTTATAAAATAAGAAAATTTTCCATCAGAGTACATCACCTAATTGAAAACCTTTACCTATAAAACTAGTGGGAAAAAACCGCTGGTTAGGGGAAAAAGAGTACAATGTATAGCTCTATCTCAATTCTTCACAATACATGAATTCTTGCACCAAAAATACCTAAAGCAAAAATTATATCTCATAAAAAACATAATAATTCCCCAAAATATTAACAAATATAACACATATAAGAAGCCAATTGATGGTGTAGACAACTATCACAAAAGCATTAGCCCAATATGAAAGAGGAAGATGCAGTGAAACAACATCGTGAGACCCATTTCATCAATGTGCCGATGTTTGCGCTCTCCTCTCCCATTTTTCTCCGAAGTAGATATACACGAAACCTGATGATGAATGCCTTTAGAGGAAAAATGGGATCGTCACTACTGGGAGGAACCCCATAGGTATTGGTAGAATCGAGTCATAGGCATCGGTTATATGCCCTCTTGGATACCGGTGCGTATGTGACCGGTGCTAAAAAGTCATCGAAGTAGCACCGGTAAGACATATCAGTGCTAATAATTAGCACCGATAAGTTGTGTACCAATGATAAATATTTTGGATACCGGTGCACAAACATGCCGACTAGATATAATTTTCTAGCACCGATAGTAAGAACTACTAACGGTGCTAAAAGTTGACTACTAGTATGTTATGAACTGGTGCTCAAAAAATAAATTACCGGTGAAAAATATCAACATTCCTAGTACATATTTTGTGTACCGGTAGTATATATATGTACCGGTGATTGTATTCTAGCACCAGGAAAGAAAGTTTTCCAGCATTTCTAAGTATTATTTATAGCACCGGCACTTTTAAAAATAGCACATGTAGTAGTGATTATTTATAGCACCGATAATTTCAAAAATAGCACCGATTGTAGTGATGATTTAGGCACCAGTGTCACTGGTTCCGAATTTGAAGCACCGGTTACCAATTAGCACCGATTTTTAACTGTCAATCGGTGCTCAGTGTATGAAAATATTTCGTGGGTCAATTTTAAAATTGTCGTGCCATCCCAGATCAACCACGGGGAAAATGTTTTCATAAATAATCCCTTACTTGGAAAATTTACTTGGTAACTAAAGAAGTAAATAACAATGACAAAATTGTACATGAAAAGAATAAATGAAATCAATGTCAATATGCCATCATACTATATCAATTGATATACGCCAAATTCCCATCACCCTTCCACAAACATCACTCAATAAATTATTCTGGATCACTTCTGGCCACCATTGCATAAATGTTAACCCATGTCTCGCACCACTTGGCCACCACTTCCTGAAGTTTATAGGCTTTGTATGGGCATTGCTTTTCTGGAAAAATCTGTGCTTCGATCAGATTGAAAGTTAGTTTGTATGACGAGGTTACTGCAATGTAAGTCATACACATATTATATCATTTGTGTTGGATTTTTGATACTTACGTCGATAGGATTATCGAAAGTTGTCTCGAGAGCGAGCTCCTCAAGGAAATCGCATGACATATTAATCGTATTCCTAACAAATTCCTTGTCGTCAGTGCTAAGATAGAATAAAAGAATCGATAGTTAAATTAGTGTACTTTAAGAAGAAAACTTACGAAGTAGGTTTAACTATGTATGCTTACTACTTACGTTGATGTTTGTTATTAACCAGCTGAAATTCAATGAGGGT
Organism: Rubia yunnanensis; assembly: GCA_037428765.1. Classification (NCBI taxonomy): domain Eukaryota; kingdom Viridiplantae; phylum Streptophyta; class Magnoliopsida; order Gentianales; family Rubiaceae; genus Rubia; species Rubia yunnanensis. Next base: position 95,895,496 of record CM075065.1, read on the forward strand.
TCATTGTTCCTCTTCAACCTCTCATATTGACATGCAACCCTATAACATGTTTAAGTTACTACCTTTGAAAAAACTATTATTGGAAAAAGCAGGGTTAATGGTGTTAAAATTATTTCCTGGAAATAACTTATACCTCTATGTAATCCTTAAGCTGAATACCATTGGTGAGTGTGTCCAATGTGTGGGCAAGGTTCTTTCTGGGTCAAATGAGGATGAGGAACTAGTGTGAACTGTGTTATAATTTTAAAGTTAATATAACTATTGAAGTTTACAAAATAGATATCAATCTAAATTATAATGTAAAAATTTTGACCTCCTAAGGTATGGCACCAAATACATGGTAGCGTCTGAGTGAATCATCGAGTCCCAGATGAAGCAAACCCAGGAAGTTATGGCTTCCTCCTAAAGTAAGCTGTCGTTTCTTCCAGTGTTGGGGACACAGAACTGGATTCTGCCATTGTTCGTGGACTCCAATTTACTCCACATGTGCCTGTCACATCAGAAGTTATTCGATGTCACGAATATGTTAGAGATCAAGACATATGTATCAATTTTTTTGGAACTCACCCGATCCACAAATCTATTTGTGCATTTGAGATCCATGTCATCCCATGACAATTCCCGAGCTTGTCTCGAAATTACAAAAGTTGCTGGATGCAAATGCTAGATTTGCATGGTTTGGTAAATGAGGATACAGGGAACTGGTTGTAAAATATTTCCCTCCCGTTATAGTTCATTTCCATTGCCTTCTCGTTGCAATAGTTGATGAACTCCCTCATAATTGTATGCTCCTTTAGAGCGCACCTATTAACAATCTACACGTAGTTGTAAACAAACCATGTGTTAAGTGATAAAAATATAAGCAGATGATTTAGTCACGAGATATGACAGCTTTACCAATGTTGGGGAGGAGATCTCCACCGTATCCTTTTTTTCACCTGCTTGCAACTCGTGGTCGAATCCTGAAGCTGTGTTGACAAAGTAGTCAGTTTTTAATTTGAAAAAAAATACATTTAAATACTTATAATATGATATTAATGAAAGTCACAAATTTACCTCGTCATCGGTGACGTCGAGGAAGTCACAAATTATTTTCCTCAGATTCTTTAATAGCCTTGCCCTTCAGTTTTTCAGCGGGGGTGTCTACTTCATAATCGATTAAAGACTTTGGCCAGTCAAAGACATGTCTGAGAGCCTCTCCCACATTGATAAATGTATGGTTGGCGAATGGAAATCCTGCTTTGGCATGGAAGGCTAGATCAATCCACCCGGACACGAGCAATTGCATTAGCTGATGTAAGTTCGTGTCGGTTTCTTTGTAGCAATCCCTTCACTACTAGGGCCCTTGACACATCCAATTGCTTCAAGAACCCCTCTCCACATCATGTCATTAGTCGTGTAACTTTTGTTAATACTTTGTTAATAAATCAAGTGATGGAACACAAAACAATGAATGATAGCCCATTTTTGTACCTCCTCATTGTCCTCCTCATCTCTAGGAGTACCATTTGATTTTGTTTGGGCCTCGCTCACTTTAGCCTATGCCTTCTCTATGAAAAACTTGGGATTCTTCAAGCCAGGTGGTATTTGGACCCCACCCGCTCAAGCAATCCCCATGACGAGCTCAAAGAGGTATAACACCATTGCCTTCACCACTGGTTGGTCCTTTACTTTCTTCTGTAGGACTGATGGAGCGGGGGACAAGCTTCTAACAATTTTCTTTTGTATTTGTTTGATAGGTTGGGTACGACAACCTCCTTATGGAGGCTTGATGGAGTAACCCTATACCTCCCTGGGTGACCCGGCTTACCGGTCACTGCTATCAGTATGTCCTCCACCGGTTTGGGAACCAATGTTAACTTAGAGGCCTCCTCATTCATTTTTATCTGTGGCAGACGTAAAGTATAAATGATGAAGTGAATTTTGAAAAATATCAAGATCATTCAAAGTGGAATTACTAAACATTTTAATGTTCAATTAATGCAGAAAAACTTACAATGTTCTCTGCAATGGCTATGACAGACGGATTAATGTATTTGTCTTTGTCTGCCAGCTTTATGCATGGACTTGAGGTAGAATAGGGACTTGTCCACACTGAACTCCTTGGTCTCAAGCTCAATCTCGATCTTCTCCTTTTTCATGCATTGAGCAGCCAGCTTCACTCACTCCTCTTCAATTTTTTTTCTCAAATTTTTTCCCGAGTGACCCGGTGTCCGCTCTTTCCTGTCCGATATGTGTAAAACTTTTCCTTTGAGCGCTCGCTGTTAATCTTACTTATTTTATATCCATAAGAAACCAATGGAAGTGAAAATAATGAAATTTAAAAATGAACCGAAATGACACACATGTTGAATTTGGCTAAATGTTGATGTACATTTTACCTTAAACTCTGGTGTTGTTCTCATTTTCCCAAACTTGTACCACTCCTCTTCCTCCATCCATTTGTATTTTTCCCAAGGTTCATATTGTAACGTTTGCCCTATTTTTTCCACTTGATGAATGGATTTCTTTGCCACTTTTGATTTTCAGTTATGGTGGGGGTATTGTTGGCTGCAACATACACAAACTCTTTCAACTTTCCAAGATTTCATGCTGTCAACTTTTACTCGAACCTAAAGCTCATATGCGTTTTAGAAATTTATCATAGAAAATAATGTTAGTTTATGTAAAGAAAATTGTGAATTTATGTTAGCTAATAAATAAATTTAATAACGCAAACATATATGAGTTGTGAAATTCTCTTACCAAAATGTCTTTCCAGGCCTCCTCCTTGGTGTTATAGGGGACATTTTTCCAATGCCTGTGTGTCCCAAACTTTATTTGTAGCCGAAATGCATAATGTATGTACGCTATGCACGTCATCCAGTTTTTTGTGCAGGACATGTCCGAAAGTTTGAACTGGACAGGGACCGAGACATTATTCTTCTTGGCCAGCATTACTGACTGGCATGTGGTTGTACCACGTGTTTTGCACCACTCCTTAATTTCAAACTTTACAAAGGCTTTTCCATGCTTCCCTCATGCCTTTGAAATATCATATGTCCCCTGCTTATTGGACGTTCCCGGTTTGGAGAATGAAGTTTCTTCTTCATCACCAGTCGATACTGGGGGCCATTCGTTGTGGGGATTCTTTTCGACTATTGCTCTAGGCTTCTCAATCTGTAATAGTACTGGAATGGTGGTTTTAGTCTCATCTAGGGTAGCTGGGGGTATGTTTGGCTCTTCCTCATCCACAACATTTCCCATGACTGACTGTCCTTTCTTTTTCTTGCTCCCTCTTGTAGCCACTTTCTTACCCTTGGGAGGCATCTAATGCAGAAAATGTAAACAAAGCTCAAAACTTTTGACAAAATTAACTTCTATTAACCTAATAAAAACCACTAATCTGAAACTATATCAAGAATGAAGCTAAACCCTTTTGACACATTCAAGCACCGATGATCAAAATGCAGTAAATATAAACAAAATAAATAACCATTGACTACATCGAGAATCAAGTAGAACCATTTGGATATAATTAAGCACCAGTGATCAAAATGCATTAACATAATCAAAACCACTAATCAGACCCAAATTCAAAAACCAAGCTGAACACTTCTGAATCCATCAAGCACAGAAAAGCAGAAAATATGAAAAAAGTTCAAAACGTTTGACCAAAATAACTCCCATTTACCTTATCAAAACCACTAATACGAAACTATACCAAGAATCAAGCTGAACCCTATTGACACAATAAAGCATTCATGATCAAAATGGAGAAAGTACAAACTATGTTCAAAACTTTCAGAGAGCAACTGAGTCCCAAAATCCATTCCCAAGCATTGAACGTAACTAATAACCAACAAATAAGCTTCCTCTAACCTAATCAAAACCACTAATACAAAACTATATCAAGAATCAAACTGAACCCTTTTTCCATAATCAAGCTTCGATAATCAAAATGCATAAAACATAAACAAAATCAACAATGTTTTGACATAGCTATTAACCATAACGATTAAACATCCCCAATCGGAATACATTGTTTGAGGACACAACCACTTTCTCAACGACAAAATTAACAATCCAAAATGCAATCCATAGAAAATGCCCTAGGTTCACGATGGTGGAAACTAGCATTGATGTACGGGCGGAGGTGTAGGATAGATAATGTGGTGGAGATGGTGGACTAGAAATTTGATGGTGGTGCGGAGGAATAGGGGGCAAAGGAGGAACATCGATACCAGTTTGACGGAGTGGAAGTGGTGGGGAGTACTGGGCGACGGAGGAGGAATAGGGTGTGACAGAGTGTGGCTTTAAACTGGAGAGATGGTGGTAGTGGAGTTGAGCTAAGTTCGGAAATGGTGGAAGAGTGGGGATGGAAAAGTGGGAGTGGAAGCGCTCGCCTTTTATAAGCTACCTGTTAGTACCGGTAGCAAACCTAATACATGTGCTTATAACCATGCAATGCATCTGCTTGTTATTTATTTTTATTTATACAGTTGGACAATTACCCAAAATATTTTCAAAGTGTTGAGCACCGGTACCAATATGCTGGTGCACTAGTCCACCAAACTCAGCCGCACGCAGCTGCGTGACAATTATTTTAATTCATACGGGTGGACATTGAGGAAATGACCCAAAATATTTTCTAAGTGTTGAGCTCCGGTACCTATATACCGGTACTCTAATCCACAAAATGCAGCTGCAAGCAGCGGCTTGTCAATTATTTTAATTCATATGGTTAGACACTAGGGAAATTACCTAAAATTTTCCAAGTGTTAAGCATCGGTATATAAAACCGGTGCCTAAACATCATCGTACCGGCGCTCAGAAAAATTCAATTTTCCCACCTACCCAGTTTGAAAATATCAAATTATTTTCATTTCCGTAAAAAATTAGGCACTGGTAAAGTATGGTCTTACCGGTTCTAAAAAACCTACAACTTTTGATTATTTATGTTTTATACCCCCAAACTTTTTAGAATAAGTTACTTTTTAAAATTGACCTAATTTTTTTTAATTAATATTGTAAAACCATGAATTTGATGGTGTACATGTGAATTTGAGATTCTAGCAATAGCTGATTATATACTATAGTAAAATTACAATAGTGCCCAAACATTTTGTGAAACTCTAATGACCACGTAATCCACGTGGATTAGTATCAAATAGGTTTATGACATGCCTGCAAGTAGGTACAAAAGATACCTCGTCACCGATTGTAGTCCCAAGGGTGAATTTTAATTTGTTTGCAAAAAGGCCCTCCAACTAAACACCCCAATTACGCTTACTTGCCCGCCTCATACACCCATGAAGTTTCATTTCATTGTTTAAAAATGAATGATTAAAATAGTTGTTACACCACTGGCACATGATAGAAAGCGCTAGTGTATGATGTAAAGTTAGCCAGATGTGATTAGCTAGTGTTTACTTTGAGAATTCGGGAACTTTTATAGTGACTTGTGATGTGCCAATTTTATATGGTTATATTAGGACTTTTATGATTCCCTTTTGTCCTCTAGATGTGGCATTTTTTCTTGAAATTATCTATGGAGAGTTAAAAGCGACTTTTACGCTTTTATTACTCTTCTAGAGGATTTTGTATGACAAGGCAATTTGTTTGAAGACTTAGAAGACTTTGAACAATACCTTTGAAGATTTGATTACATTTGATCTTTTGAAGACTTGAATAATTGAAGATAAGTGAAGTGAAGAGGAGGACTTGAAACAAAAAAAAAGAAATCAAGATGCTGAAACTTGGCTCGGTAAACACTCGCGATGGATTGGTCGTGAGTCACGACGGACGGGTGGCCAAAACCTTTCTTACTTTTTTGTACTACAAATACTAAATCTTATCCTCTCCTCTTACTCTCCCTTCTTCTGCCTGCAATTTTCTGGGTTTCAAAACCCTAGTTTTCCTTTCTTTCTTTTCTTAGTTTTTATAGGTTCATCATGTCTTTTCATTATCTAGGTTAGTTTAATCTCGGGAGCAATTAATTGAAACTTTCGTATCTATGTAGTAAGAACCTCTATTCCACTATATCTTGAAGCATTTTTTATTTAGCATTCATGTGTTTTAATGTGATATTTTACTTAATTTATATCGTGGGTTATTTGAGAATAGGAAGTGTTTGTATGATTGAAGTATTAGGGTGTTAAAAAAGTTGCAAATTTCTTAACTCATTTGGCATGAAAATCCAAGAACATGGACTTTAAACTCCTAGTGTATAATTAGTTGTAATTCTTGCTAGATAAGTATGTTAATCTGGATTGTTCTCATATTTATCCTACAGATACAATGAAAGGTTGAACCTTGAATGTGGTTTGTTCTAGGTTTAGCCTAATGAATGCTATGTTCAGTTAAATGGCTATGTCTTTGGTAGAAATCAAAACTATGGTTCTTCGTGTATAATGCCTTTGATGAAATACCTTTATGGTGTGATTTTCCTAAAGTGGTTATCAATGAGGTTTGCGAATAGGTGTTGTTTGTCTTTGTGAATTACTCTTAAGAAAAAATGAATGTTGACCGTCAACCAGGAAGTGATAGTATTCCCTATAGGTAATGAATTTGATAGAATGAGTGAATGGTTCAATAACCTACATAGGTTTGGAAGTGGATATCAATTTTCCCCAAGGCTTTGTCTTTTGTAGTTTTTACATTTTTTCTTAGTTTGCTTGATGATTAGCATAGTTACTTAACTTTGCTAGTTGTTTTGTTTTTTACTTTCATAACTTAGGATCAAAACCAACCAACCAAAACCCCCATTTACTTGCTTATATATATATATATATATATATATATATATATATTTTCTAGTATAACATCAACCTTTTATGTTTAAACACATAAGAAAATCCCTCTTCTTCGTGGATGACTCCGATTTGACATTATCTACTTAGTTGTAGATAAGAAGCATTTAGAGCTTATAAATTTAACTTTGATAAACGTTTTGCTTTTTGTAATTTAGTCTCTCCAAGAAAGTTGGAATTGTTGGAATTGTTGGAATTCAAAATTCGCGATGAAGAAATTAAATTCTTTGTTGGGGAAATGTACTTTTTCAAATTGGACCCATTTTAGTGAATGGAAGGATGTCTTTTGCGAGATAAGAATAGTCTTGTAAAATTATGAAATGGCCCCAAATGTTGTTTATTGTGTCCCCACAAATTCAAAGCCTCCAAATCTTAGTAATCACAATTATATATGGTATTTTGTTATGTGTCAAAGTTTATATTATTTTTAACATTAATAATTGATGCCATTGTATTATAATTCATGATAAGATGGTGCTCAAATCGTCTATACATGTGCCTATAGGGTAATGTACTGGTGCTATAAACCAATAAGGCAGCTGCGTGCGGGTGCATTGCGACATCATAATTTTGTCAACGGCATTAGAAAAACTTACCGAAATAAAAATATATATCGTCATCATTCGTGTGTCCATCAATCATAGTATTACTACAACACCAAATGTAAATGTCAATTTGCTACCTTAGTAATTAGGACATTTCAGGAATAATAATGCGAGAATGGTTCCATTTCCTCACTGCCAACTGGATTGTCCCTATCACGGGATGGGAAATGAACGATCGCCGTCACAGCTTCAGGAAATTGGTAGCTCATTAATTTCCCCATGTGGTCACACCATCTACTCTGGTGTTGGCAATCAACCCGTAGAGTTTCAACCACACTCTCGGGTGCAGAGACACAAGATTCAATTGATGGTATAAAGGTAGGAGCAAAATTCTTGTAGAATGATTCTACAGTAATTTGTGTAATAGGATGACCCCATGCGTCATTCTCATAGTTAGGAACACCTGCAAATGCACAAAGTGAAGAAATCAGATTACAAAAACCATATGAGCCAAACTTCTCCTTGTCCTTGGTAAGGGCCTAATATATTCCCTCTCCTACATTCCAACGAAGTTTCTTTTGGATGGTATACAACTTGATTATCCTAATCATATGCACTTCAGTGTTAACCATGACTGGGTCGATACGGGAGGCCACATAGTGATACCACATGTTCATTTTTAGAATTAGTGCTTTCTTAAGAATTTTGTCCATCCAGGAAACACGAGAGCATCCACATTGGTTCCGTTAGTTGTAATGCACTTAACCAATGTCTTCCATACATCGTCATTCAAATCATTATCCTCATTGATTAGCGCCAACATCTCATCCTCATCATCTTCTACATTGGGCAATCCATACATTTCATTGATGGCTTGGGGGGTGAGGGTGACATATTTGCCACAACACAAACTTTTTCCGTGCCCAATACACACCTCAAATTTCTGTAGAACTCTGCAACTATGGTCAAGTTTAACACAGAAGGTATATGACAAAGCGCTTCCCAACCCAATTTCTGAATAGTGTCTTGAAAGGGTGGATTTGCTTCAATTACACCTTGTGGATAATGCTTCCTTGTTCTGTAACTCTGGGCCAGCAGTCTTGCCTCACCCGACACAAATCTTTCCACCGCCACCCTCATGTTCGAATCTTCTGTGGGTGAAAAACACCCTTATTTCCTAGGCCTTTTTTTCTTGGATTTGGGAGACATCATGTACATGTTCATAGAGGCATTTTTATCAAACACTTTGTTTGCATTGTCAATTTTCCTCAATTTCAACAATAATCTAATTACGACATTGGTCATTTGTAATGGCAACAACAAGGACAACATCACATTGATTATATCATAAAAGTAATTGAAAAAATAATTTCACACATAACAATCCTAAATGATCATTGTTTTTGGAATTTCCACAATCTTGAAATAAAACTTAGATAAAATAAGGATTCATTCACAAAAGTAATAGATTTCCACTTAACTGTAGTTGTTTGAGTCAGAGAATAGTACCTTTATGAAGCTCTTTCGCCTTCTGGAAAGAATATAGGGCTTTCTCAAAGAAGATGTGAAGAGGTGGTTATGAATGTAAGGTAAAATAACGACTGGGTAGTTTGATTGTAGAAAATTTGCTAGCACCGGTACTAAAAACTACTGGTGTTAAATATCAAATCAGTCACACGCAGCTACGTGGGAATTTATTTTTGTTATCAGAACAAGACCAGAGCAACTGACAAAATTTCAGACTAAGTGTAAAGCACGGGTACTAGAAACAACTGATGCTAAATATCAATGCAACCCCACACACCTGCATGGGAATTTATTTTTGTTATTCAGAATGGGACCAGAGAGCAGCTGAAAAAATTTCAGACTAAGTGTTGAGCACCGGTACTAGAAACGACCGGTGCCAAATATCACGCAACCCCACGCAGCTGTGTGGGAATTTATTTTTGTTATTCTGAACGAGATTAGAGAGCAACTGATGAACTGGTACCTTACCAGTGCTCAAACTCTGTTTTCAAGTACTCTGCTTCAAAACATAGCAGGTTCCTAAGTCAATAGCAATGGTATTTAATGTTTTTCCGGGGCTATGAATATCTATACATTTTGATTTTTTCTGAAAATTACTTGAGGAAAATACTATTTTCAAACATAGGTAAATAATTCCACTAAAAATACTCTCTAGGCCAAATAAAATGGTCCTGATGGCTACAAAAGTGAGCAAAGTACAAATGGAACACTATCTCTTCCTCTTCAAGACAACATTACCACCCACAATTTTTCCATTCTCGTCCACCCACGGTCCATCCCCATATGATTGTCTAATTAGAGATTGTCCACCAGTGTCATCCAAACTAGGGAAAGTAGACGGAAACTCTGCAATATCCGATTTGATATTAATTCCAATTTCATCATCAAAAAAGTACTTCTTACCGTGGAGTACAACATGCCACTTCTCACTGCTTGGGTCTCTAATGTAGAACACTTGGCGAGCTTGAGCCACTAAGATGAACTTATCATTCTCATATCCAACACGATTTAAGTCAACTAACGTAAAACCCATGGGCATCTCGGTATGTACCCTGACACCATTTTCAACCCAGTGACACTTGAACACTACCACTTTAAACTCAACATAATCCAACTACCAAATCTCCTCGATGACTCCATAAAATGCCATCACCGCAACAATTGGCTTTTGTCTCTCTTGCTCTATTGCCACATGGATTCAGATTCCAAAACCCTGCTATTCTGAGTTATGCTTTTGCTATCCTTGGAATTAGTCAAAAACTGTATCCATTGATATCATAACCCTAATATCTCTTAACTGTGCAACCCGATGTGTTGCAAATGCCCGAAGTTTTGACGGCATCCCCTCCACATTACATCAATTATAAAACCATTTAATAAACGTTACAAAATACTCAGGTTGAAATTGGTTCGACTACCATTTGAAATAAAGTTCTTCCAACATTGAAATGTGCTCATCAATATAAATATCAGTCTCACTACTGCTACGCAAAACATAAAGATGAACTTTAATCAACTCAGCATTAAATGGTGTGTAGAGTGTACCTCTCGAATGTGGGATACCATTCTTCATGCAAATGTGGATACGCTTGGGAACCCCAAATGCCATTTTCCCAAGAAAATATAAAGTGCAATACTTAATGATCTCCTCCGTGACATACCTCTGGACAATGCTAGCATCTGGTCGGCATCGATTATGTACATAACCCTTGAAGACCCCCATATGACGCTCAAATGAGTACATCTAATGCACCCTAGGGGACCACATATTCTAATTTCCCTTACAATGTAGACTACAAGATGGACCATATTGTCAAACAATACCAGGGAAAATACTTCTCAAAAAAAAAGAACAAGTGTCCCCTAGTGCTCCGACTCATCTAGTTGTTTTCTGCTAATATTCTTATGGCAAATGGAGTTGAAAAAGAAACACATGCGCATGATGAAGAATCTCACATCTTCCTCCATGATCCCACAGATAGCTAAGGGTAAGATTTGTTGCATCAACACGTGACAATCATGAGATTTCAACGCATTAAGATGTAATTCATCATTTACAAACCGACTTACATTGGAAGAGTAGCTAGATGGTACCTTGACTCCCCCAATGCACTCAAAGACCGGCCTCCTCTCGCTGATAGAAAGATTGTATGGGGCTGGTGGTAGGTATGTCTGTTTACCTTTCCCCTCAGGAGCTAAATCAACTCTTTTACCAAGCTGAACTAGGTCGTTTCGTGCATTCGAGTTGTGCTTCATCTTACCTGGAATGTTAAGCAGAGTACCAATTAAACTCTCACACACATTCTTATCCATTTGCATCACATCCAAAGAATGTCAAACCTCCAGAGTCTCCCAATACGGAAAATCAAAGAATATCGATATTTTCTTCCAAGGTCTGTCATTTAAGGCAACCAGTTTTAATATCTTCTTTCCTAGAAAAACATTGAGTTTTTTCAGCTTGTAATGGATGGCAAACCCACTCAATATTCTTGGCAGCTTCCTCCTCTCCCTCCCCCCAGTTTTTCAACCATTTTTCAGCTGCGCAAAATCACTTGCTTCCTCACACACGGGACATGCCTTGTTGCCCTTAACAACATAATCCAAAAGATTACCATATGCAGGAAAATCATTAATAGTGTAGAACAACATCACCTTCAGAGTGAACTTTGTCCCATGATGACCATTGAACACCTCAACACCATCCAACCAAAACAGCTTGAAATCTTCAATGAGTGGGGCTAGGTAAGTATCGATGTCATTTCTTGGTTGCCTCAGACAGGAAATCATTAATAACATCAAAAAATATTTCCTCTTCATGCATAGATAAGGAAGAAGATTGTAAATACAAAGAATAACTGGCCATGAGCTATGTTTTGATGAAATATTACCAGAGGGATTCATACCATCAGTACACAGAGCCATTTGCAAATTCCTGGGTTCTTCAGCAAACTTAGGATACCTGTTGTCAAAATTCTTCCATTGATCCCCATTCACTGGGTAACTAATGATATCATTATCAACACAACCCATATCCTTGTACCATGTCATGTTTTTCGCATCCACATTATTCTTGAACAACCTCTTCAGCCGGTACCACAGGCATTTCACAAGGACCTGTTTCCTTACCTTCACACCAACCTCTTCCTCAACAGCATGATTTCTTCTCTGCGTGTAACGAGATACCTTGCATACAGGGCAAGCCACCTCTTTTTCCAATACATCCTTATACAAAACACAATTATTGGGACATGCATGTATCTTTTTACACTCCATTCCCATTGGGCACAGAATTCTCTTTGCATCGTACAGGTTTTCCATAAAACCATTTCCGAGGGGGACAACTTATCCATGCTAGTATCAGTCCACGATACAACGCCTTTTCAGTTGAACAACTCCATCAAACATATCATTAGAATATATTTATGCTTGCAACCAGGATACAGCAGTTTGTCTTTCTCATCACGAAATTTTTGACAAAACCTCAGGCCTCCCCCTAAATTCATCCACCACTTCCTCACACATGTCATCCAAATTCAAACCCCTAAAATTTTCCCCCTTGCTACCTACAATTATGTTTGGTAGTGGTTTCTCCCCATGAAAATTCCAAACCAAATAATCCTTTGAAAACCCTCTCATATACAAATGAAGTTGGAACAAATCTCGATCATCAGTACGCTTACTGTTCTTACAATCACGACAAGGACATAGGATGCGTTTTTCATGACTAAAAGCATAGTCCAAGAAGTCCCAAACAAAAGCGACAAATTCATCACTCACCAAGCTATCATTGTGATAAACATGCTTATGCCTCTCAATGGCACAGTGTATGTCTACAATGTAATCAATTTGCGACATTTAAACATCCAAAGGAATATACAATTACACCCAAAACTATAAGCTTATTCATAACACACCCTATAAACATGCAACATGCTTGATCACACAATACTACAATCCTACCACACACCATACTTCAAATTGCATGCAATCAAAGCCATACATTACATTAACAATATTTGCAAACAAAACCTATTCATCATGAGTGTCAATAAACATTACAATGTTCAAACATACAAGATATTTATAGAAATATATCATTCCACACATATTCCACCTTAAATGATGATTTTTTTTAAAAAAATGAAATACCTTCAAGGTAATTCATTGATGAGCATTCAATGTCTTCTCCAATCCCAAATTTCCATTAATGACATCCAAAATCCTCCTCCTTTCTTATTTTACCCGATAAGATTGGGGGCAGGTGAACATTTAATGCATTAATAGCACCGGTCTAAGCAAATATTACCGGTGCTATTGATGCAGCTGAAGCATAAATACCGATGCTAAATATAAATGAAATTACCGGTGCTCAAAATTTTCACTTTTCCAGCATTTTTTCATATCTTCATTCAAATGCACCGGTATATATTACCAGTGCTAAAATATTTCCCGCGTTTCACAAATTTCAGCAACGGGACAAAAAAACTGGTGCTGATTGTATACCGATGCTACATGTTTTCCCTTAATTTCTTCCTAAAATGCACCGGTAGAAGAACAGTTACTGGTGCTATTGATACGAATTCCTGCACAAAGTTTTTAGAGCACCGCTTATCAATACTGGTACCGGTCATAGCGGTGCTCAAAATTAGCTACATTCATCTACATTCTACTAATAAGCATTGGACCTGAGCACCAATATGTTTTTTACCTGTTCTATTATCTCTTGGCATGTGGTTTTTAATACACAAGCATTTATACCAGTGCAATAGGTGATTTATAGCACCGATTTATCAGCACCAATACATGTGTACCGGTCCCTATGCCCCCAATTTCTAGTAGTGCGTAGTCGAGTATTCAAAAATTCAGTGCCACCATCACTCTGAAAAACCTTGATTTTTGGATTAAAACTGATTTTGCTCCCCTTCTTCTTACTTCTCAAGTATTAAAGGTAGCTAAAAGCAAACAAAGATGTCACTCTAAGTGTGAGGTAACAAAGTTAGGGGATTTTGAGTTTAGAAAACACTACAACTACTTTAAACAACTAAATCAGCAAACAATTAGAATGACCGTTGTAAATACGATTACAACAAGCATGGAAGATGTAATGAAGATTATAATGAGTTTTGGGTGCAATTGGTTTTTACATTTCTAGTTATCATTTGGTCATCTAAAAATTGTCTTATTTTTATGCATTAACCACATATTGTGGAAAACTACAACACATTTCGAGTGAAGACATTTCTCATCTCTTTTCGATTATAGTTAGAATGGGAGATCAGATCCACACAATAACCCTAACCCTTGAGTCACTCTAGACGATTGGCATCATAGAACTAGTAATGTATTGTAGTTGTAGCACTGAAACACGTTATAAGTAGAAGCTATTATTACAATAGATGCTACGTTAAATAACGTTTTACCAGCCACTTAGGTATCTAAATGGGAAAATTGAAAAATAGTTGCTACAGAGCAAAAAAAATAAATGCTACACAAAGCAGCAGTTAAATATACCGCTGCAAAAAACTGCTTTGTGTAGAAGCTATACTTAATAGTTGCTGCGTTAAATTAACGTTTCACTGGCCACGTAGGCATCTAAATGAGAAAATAGAAAACTAGCTTCTACGGGGCCAAAATAACAGCTGCTAAAGGGGGGGGCTTTCGGTAGTGAAGGAAGAGTGGGATTGAAAATCAGAGGGAGTAAGGTAGATTGAAAATGGCGGTGTTTTTGTAAATCAGGGTGTTAAAATGACACTAAATACCCCTGGTTGACAACAATATGCAAACAAATTACTTGACATGTTTTGCTCCCCTTCTTCTTACTTCTCAAGTATTAAACGTAGCTAACAGCAAAAAAAGATGTCACTCTAAGTGTGAGGTAACAAAGTTGGGGAATTTTTAAATTTACAAAACATTACAACTACTTTAAAGAACTAAATTAGGAAACAATCAAACGATCATTGTAAATACAATCACAACTAGCACGAAAGATGTAATGAAGATTATAACAAGTTTTGGGTGCAATTGGTTTTTACATTTCTAGTTATCATTGGATCATGAATAAGTTAGCTCATTTTAATGCATTAACCACATATTTTGGAGAAATACAACACCTTTTGAGTGAAGACATTTCTCACCTCTTTTTTATCATAGTTAGAATGGGCGATCAGATCCACAGAATAACCCTTACCCTCGAGTAACTCTAGACGATTGCCGTCATAGAACACCCTGAGAATAGCAATAAATAGGAGACCCAATACAACTAACACAATGTCCTTCAAGTGAGAAACATCAGGATAGCACAATTATGTTTCCTAATTATGACTACGAGAATCAACCTTCAAACTAGGCGTCATTAGTGTGCTACTTGGATAATTAGACAAAACTCATTCAAATTCATCCTAAATCTAAACAATTTCATAAATCAATAATCAAAATTAGTTGTCACACCAAATTATAACCTAACATTAACCAATGATAATCACATCGACAAAGAGAGGAACTATTCTGGGTTTGACCAAAAGCCTAGAAAATCATCAACTGAATTTACATCCTAGTCTAAATCATCCACTAATCACAAACGAAACATAAAACATGGTTGATAATCATTGCACAAAATAAGATAAATCAAATCTCACAAATTCATACTAGAACTGCTTACCAATTGCTTCCAAGAGTATAATTAGTCTACATAACTAAAACCCATCATTCGGAACATAAATCCAGAAAGAAACATGGAAGAAATTGAAAGATTAATGGAAAAACTAGGGTTTTATAGGCCTTAAGTCGGGCTCACATCAAATGACGAAGGAGGGGCTATTTTTATCCCAAGGAAATAAAGGAGAAAAAGCCAAAATATCATATTCTGGGTGTTTGCCAAGAACCGTGGCCTATTTCCGGTCCGTGGAGGGCGATTTGCCATCTTCTTCTTTCCATAGCTATGAGTGAACCATTCATCCGTTACTTTGCCTTCATTCTTCAAATCCGGATTTTTTCTTCTACCAATTAACACATTGGCCTTCACTTCTAAGCTCTTTCCATAAATTTACGTGCTTGAATCTTCAATCCTCAAGTATGATCATAAAGTACACTTCAAAACCCTTTAAACTAAAGATTTAATGTAGAAATCCTACATCATCATCCTAGCTTAATGACAAAACATCCATAGAGCTTACATAAAACCTATGATATATTACAAAGATGAGTTTCAAGCTTGATAAAAAAAGAGTATAAAGTGAGCACATCAATAACTAATTCCTAAATTAAAGTAATTTCAATTGGAAAGGAATTATAAAATCCTAGTCAATATGGGAAGTGAATATCTTTAATTCTTTAAATCCAAATCTCTTTAATAATTCACTTTCACCCTAAAACTTCAGCAATTCTGCTTTTGCTTACTTTCCTTCATTCCTAAAATAATGTCTTATAAAATAAGAAAATTTTCCATCGGAGAACATCCCCTCATTTTAAACCTTTTCCTAGAAAACCCAGTGGGAAAAAAACTTTTGGCTAAGGGAAAAAGAGTACAATGTATAGCTCTCACTCAATTCTTCACAATCCACGAATCCTTGCAACAAAAACACCTAAAGAGAAAATTATATCTCAATAAAAATATAATAATCCCCCAAAATATTAACGAAATATAACACATATAAGAAGCCAATTGATGGTATAGACAACTATCACAAAAGCATTATTCCAATATGAAAGAGGAAGATGGGAGTGAAACAACATCGTGAGACCCATTTCATCAATGTGCAGATATTTGTGTTTTCCTCTCCCTCCGAAATAGACAGACACGGAACCTAATGATGAATGCCTTTTGAGGAAAAATGGGACGGTAGTCGAGTATTTAAAAATTTAGTGCCGCCATCACTTTAAAAAACCTTGATTTTTGGATGAAAACTGATTTTGCTCCCCTTCTTCTTACTTCTCAAGTATTAAGTGTAGCCAAAAGTAAACAAAGATGTCACCCTAAGTGTGAGGTAACAAAGTTGGGGGATTTTTAAGTTTAGAAAACACTACAGCTACTTTAAACAACTAACTTAGCAAACAATTAGAACGGCCGTTGTAAATAAGATCACAACCGGCACGAAATATGTAATGAAGATTTTAATGAGTTTTGGGCATAATTGGTTTTTACATTTCTAGTTATCATTTGATCATCAATAAATTATCCTATTTTTATGCATTAACCACATATTGTGGAGAACTACAACACCTTTCGATTGAAGACATTTCTCACCTCTTTTCGATTATAGTTTGAATGGGCGATCAGATCCACACAATAACCCTTACGCTGGAGTCACTCTAGACGATCGGCGTCATAGAACAGGCAATGTATTGTAGTTGTAGCACTGAAACACGTTATGAATAGAAGCTATTATTACAGTAGCTGCTATGTTAATTAACGTTTCCCCTGCCACTTAGGCATCTAAATGGGAAAATCAAAAAATAGTTGCTACAGGGCCAAAAAATTGATGCTACATAAAGCAACGGTTAAATATACTGCTGCAAACAAAAACTGCTTTGTGTAGAAGCTATACTTAATAGTTGTGTTAAATTAATGTTTCACCGGCCACTTAGGCATCTAAATGGGAAAAATGAAAAATAGCTGCTACACACCCAAAATAACAGATGCTAAAGGGGGGGCCTTCCAGTAGTGAAGGAAGAGTGGGATTGAAAATCAGAGGGAGTAAAGTAGATTGAAAATGGCGGTGTTTTTGTAAATCAGGGTGTTAAAATGACAGTGATTACCCCCAGTTGACAACAATATGCAAACAAATTACTTGACATGTTTTGCTCCTCTTTTTCTTACTTCTCAAGTATTAAACGTAGCTAAAAGCAAGCAAAGATGTCCCTCTAAGTGTGAGGTAACAAAGTTGGGGGATTTTTGAGTTTAGAAAACATTACAACTACTTTAAACACCTAAACTAGTAAACAATCAAAATGACCATTGTAAATACAATCACAACTAGCACGAAAGCTGTAATGAAGATTATAACGAGTTTTGGGTGCAATTGATTTTTACATTTCTAGTTATCATTTGATCATCAATAAACTATCCTATTTTAATCCATTAACCACATATTATGGAGAACTACAACACCTTTCGAGTAAAGACATTTCTCACCTCTTTTTTATTATAGTTAGAATGGGCAATCAGATCCACATGATAACCCATACCCTCGATTCACTCTAGATGATCGGCATCACTAAACACCCTGAGAATAACAATAAATAGGATACCCAAAAAAACTAACACAATGTCCTACAATTGAGAAACATCAGGATAGCACAATTATGTTTCTGAAAGATGACTACAAGAATGAACCTTCAAGCTAGGAGTCATTAGTGTGCTACTTGGATAATTAGACAAAACCCATTCAAATCCATCCTAAATCTAAGCAATTTCATAAATCAATAATCAAAATTAGTTGTCACACCCAATCATAACCTAACATTAACCAATGATAATCACATCGACAAAGATATTAACTATTCTTGTTTGACCAAAAACCTAGCAAGTCATAAACTAGTTATACATCCTAGTCTAAATCATACACTAATCACAAACAAAACATAAAACATAGTTGATAATCAAAACATAAAATAGGATAAATCAAATCTCATAAATTTATACTAGAACTGCTTACCAATTGCTTCCAAGAGTATAATTAGTCTAGATAACTAAAACCCATCATACAAAACAATCCAGAAAGAAACATGGAAGAAATTGAAAGAGAAATGGAAAAACTACGGTTTTAAAGGCCTCAAGTCGAGCTCACATCAAATGACGAAGAAGGGGCTATTTATAGCCCAAGGAAATAAAGGAGAAAAAGTCAAAATATCAAAATTTTGTTTTCCACGGACCTTGGCCTATTTCACGGTCTGTGAAGGGTGATCTTCCATCTTCTTCTTTCCATAGCTATGAGTGAACCGTTCATCCGTTACTTTTCCTTCCTTCTTCAAATTTGGATTTTTTTTCTTCTACCAACTGACACACTGGCCTTCACTTCTTAGATCTTTCCATATATTTACATGCTTGAATCTTCAATCCTCGAGTATGATCATAAAGTACACTAAAAACCCTTTAAACTAAAGAGTTAATATAGAAATCCTGCATCATCATCCTAACTTAATGACAAAACATCCATTGAGCTTACATAAAACCTATAATCTATTACAAAGATGGGTTTCAAATGTGATAAAAAAAAGAGTAGAAAGTGGGCACATCAATATCTAATTCCTAAATTAAAGGAATTTCAATTGGAAAGGAATTATAAAATCCTTGTCAATATGGGAAGTGAATATTTTTAATTCTTTAAATCCAAATCTCTTCAATAATTCACTTTTTGCCCCAAAATTTTAGCAATTCTGCCTTTGCTTAGTTTCCTTCATCCCTGGAATAATGTCTTATAAAATAAGAACATTTTCCATCGGAGTACATCACCTCATTGAAAACCTTTACCTAGAAAACCCAGTGGGAAAAAACCGTTGGTTAAGGGAAAAATAGTACAATGTATAGCTCTCTCTCAATTCTTCACAATCCATGAATCTTTGCACCAAAAACACCTAAAGTGAAAATTATATATCAATAAAAACATAATAATCCCCTAAAATATTAACAAAATATAACACATATAAGAAGCCAATTGATGGTGTAGACAACTATCACAAAAGCATTATCCCACTATGAAATAGGAAGATGCAAATGAAGCAGCATCGTGAGACCCATTTCATCAATGTGCCGATGTTTGTATTCTCCTCTCCCGTTTTTTTCCGAAGCAGACATACACGAAACCTAATGATGAATGCCTTTAGAGGCAAAATGGGACTGTAGTCAAGTATTCAAAAATTCAGTGACGCCATCACTCATAAAAACCTTGATTTTTGGATGAACACTGATTTTGCTCCCCTTCTTCTTACTTCTCAAGCATTCAACGTAGCTAAAAGAAGACAAAGATGTCAGTCTAAGTGTGAGGTAACAAAGTTGGGGGATTTTAAAGTTTAGAAAACACTACAACTACTTTAAACAACTAAATTAGCAAACAATTAGAACAACCGTTGTATATATGATCTCAACTAGCACGAAAGATGTAATGAAGATTATAACGAGTTTTGGGCGCACTAGTTTTTACATTTCTAGTTATCATTTGATCATCAATAAATTATCCTATTTTTATGCATTAACCACATATTGTGGAGAATTACAACATCTTTCGAGTGAAGACATTTCTCACCTCTTTTCGATTATAGTTAGAATAGGCAATCAGATCCACGCAATAACTCTGGGTGTTTGCCGTGGACCGTGGCCTATTTCACGGTCTGTGGAGGGCGATCTGCCATCTTCTTCTTTCCATAGCTATGACTTAACTGTTCATCCATTACTTTGCCTTCCTTCTTCAAATCCGGATTTTTTTTTCTTCTACCAACTAACACATTGGCCTTCCCTTCTAAGCTCTTTCAGTAAATTTACATGCTTGAATCTTCAATCCTCGAGTATGATCATAAAATATACTTCAAAACCCTTTAAAATAAAGAGTTAATTTAGAAATCCTACATCATCATCCTAACTTAATGACAAAACATCCATTGAGCTTACATAAAACCAATAATCTATTACAAAGATGAGTTTCAAGGGTGATAAAAAAAGAGTATAAAGTGAGCTCATCAATAATTAATTCCTAAATTAAAGGAATTTCAATTGGAAAGGAATTATAAAATCCTAGTCACTTAGTATATAGATAAAATTTAGGGTTTTGGTTTTTGGTTTAGAAACTACTCTGATACCTTGATAAAATATTTTCCCTTGAATTGTTATTAATGGAAAGAATATATAGATAAAATTACAGATAGAGGTGTAGAACCAATATAACTCTAGTCTACTAACCATTGTTTTTATCCTAATCAAGTTACCGGGGTTGAGTACTGATTCTAACAAGTCGATTAAAAGTTTCATTAAAATTCATCGGAAAAAAATCAATACAATGATACAATAATTCAAGATGCTACTTGATACAGAGCTAACGTCTTATATAAAACCTAACATAATAATCAATCAATGAGTATTATTATTATGATCATAAACATGAAAATTAATTATCTGCTGGAAATGTCTACATTAAACTTCATATATGACCCTCTTCTTGGGGGCTTTCTGGCTGTTGAATTGATCCTCTCTCAAAAGAGGCCTCTTGGTGCCTGTAATTTGCTTAGCAGCTCCTCCACTTTTGAGGAAATTCATGTACCAAAGTGCAGATAATTTGGGGTACCTTGCGAATGAATTTCTGTACTCTACATATATCATCCCATATCTCACTGTATACCCTTCTTGCCATTCATAATTGTCGATGAATGACCATGCAAAATAGCCCCCAACCCTAACTTTTTCACTGCAAATTTCATAAATTAGTTATAATTAGTCTACAATTTAATAAATAATGGAGTGAAAAAGGAATGATATTTCAATATCCTACTAGGATATTCAAACATTTCATAATTTTAAGTTAACCGTTCAAAGTTAAAGTGTGGAATTTGAAATGGGACGCAGTCAATAGTATAAGTTGTAATACTTACTCCATGGCTTGCTTCACGAACTTGAGATGATCTTGATGGTATGCGATTCTTTTCTCATCTTTCCGAGCTTCTGAGATGGTCAGCTTGGGATCATTCACTTCGTCATAACCTATACAATCAATAGTGCTTAGCGAAGTTAATTATTTATTTGTTGAGAAAACGAATATAAGTGGTAATCATTATCACGTTGCATAGTAATCATTATCACATTGTACAATAAAGATATTTGACCGTTAATATATTTACTTACGCATAATGGCGATAAATGAAAAGTTGATATTTTGAAACTACTTGTTACGACGAATTCAATAATATCACATGCGATTATATTGTTACTTATATATCTGTTCAAATATGCGGTAAAACATCAATAGAGAATAGTATTATAGAAGTAAGTGGGCACTTTAGTCTAGGGCGGAGGGAGTAGCATTTTTCCAACAAAAAAAGAAGGGTCGATTTCATACTTTCAAAGATTAGTAGGAAATGTGGTCTTTTCATAATATATGAATCAATCACTTCACTTTTTGTCTCAATTAAACCCTATATCTTTTAATTTAAACAGCTCACATTAAATATGTAATAAAATGTGTTTGAATATGAAAATATAAAAAAATTGTTAAACAAAAAAGTACATTGTTTGAGTTGAAAAATATAGTTTTTTTAAATTAAGAAGTATAATCTTAAATTTAAAAATACAAGAAAATTTTCATAATTTAATTATGAAAAGACCGTATATCATCAAATGCACTCAACTTTCTTAAGTGTTAAGAGGTAGCTAATATTTTATCGAAAATGATGGTTCAAAGATGTATAACAATTCAAATGATGTATTACTCCGTCCCAGCCGAATGTGCACACTTTTTGGTCAACTTTCTCAGGTCATGTTTGACCAACGATAACTTTAGTTACGTATATTGGCGGTGTGTTAAAATTTGATATTTAAAAAATACAGCATGCAGAGAATCCAACAATATCTCACATGATGATATTGGTATCTATATACTAGTTGAATTTCATGGTCAAACGTGTCTTGAGAAAGTTGACCAAAAAGTGTGCAGATTCGGCTGGGACGGAGGGAGTATGTTTTTTGTATGTACCATTTTCTGTAATATAGACGAGTGGATCATTGTAGCGAGCTTTCATGTATTTAAGGAGCTCGTAAATCCTTGGTGGATACACATGCAGCCAGTCCGAACCAGCCTAAATGTAATAAAATAATTTAAAATTAGAGATTATATGAACTATCAATTGGTAAAAGTTAAGGTTAAATATTTGTTGAAATGATAATTTGTTCGTAGCTTACCACTGGACCAATTAATTTGCCATCTGCACCAGTAACTGTAGATGAAATACAAAATGGAGATTAGCTTTCCATATTAACTCTTTAATGCTAATTAAAATGATAAATTTCAAAGAAACTTATGTATTGATTATTGAGAAATGTCTTCTTTTTTTTTTAGCTTACCTAATGTTTTGACCATATAATCGTTATTGTAAGAAACCACTGAAATTGGTTCCTCGGAAACATCTTGGGCATATCGACCCGTGTAGTAGTTCAATCCTACAAAGTCAAATGACGCTTTTAGGCTTTGACTTTGCTCTTTAGTGAAGGTTGGAAGTCTTTCTTTGACTATCTCTTTCATCCTCTCTGGATACTCACCGAAGGTTATGGGTGACATGTACCTTTACAAAGTCAAATTGCAAGAGAATTGAGCACTGTTTATGACTTTATGTCACAATACTCTCAATTTTACTAGTGTGTTATCGTGTTTGGTCGATATATATAACACTAGAAGCAACGGAAAGGGAAAGGAACGAGGATTTGAACGTACCATCCGAACATGAAATCGGCCATCCGATCACGAAATCGGCCATCCGATCACAAGCCTCTCTATCTTCGGGAGTGTCGTTCAATGGCTCCCACCATTGTGATACAAGGGTGATTCCTATCTTCCCTCCTTGACACAACAATAATGAAGATTTAATCAACACTGTGTATTGAGCTCACAAGATTCTATACAGTTTAATCTGTAACAGCAGGAATAGTTACCTTATAGTTGTCGCAATATAGCTTTACTGCTTCAGCGTGAGCAAGGAGCAAGTTGTGTGTAACAATGTAGGGTTCGGTGCCAGGATCTCCATTTCCGTTGCATTGGTTGGAATATGGACGCTGGCATCTATGTTTAGGAACCTCGTCCTTGACATCATCTTCGGTAGTACTTGTGTTGACTATGCCCCTGCCGGGGGCTATGCCACCTCCTGCGTACCCTAAGACCGCGAATGTCCATGGCTCATTCAATGTGATCCAGTTCTTCAACCGGTCACCGAATTCCCAGAAGCATAGATCAGCAAATTCCCGGAAATCATCCCTGTTAAAATCAAAATGTTCATTAAGAACGATAAAAAACAAAAAAGAGAGACTATTTTTTAAAATTAGAAATTGATTAGAACCTGGACTTACACTATTTTTTGGTTCAAGAAACCGCCATACTCATTTTCCAGAGCTTGAGGTACATCCCAGTGGAAAAGCGTAACGTAAGGCTCAATACCTTGGATTTTTATATCATAGATGCCAACGTCGTATTAGTCTAGTTGGCTTAAGGATTACGAAATGAATGTAATGGGATTACAAAAAATATATTGAAGAATTTACCATTTGCCAGAAGCTCATTGATAAGATTGTTATAGTACTCAATTCCTTCTTTGTTAACACCAGCACTTAGTCTTCCACCTAGCAATAAATTTGTGACAATTTCAATTTCAATTTCAAGGGTTTAATAAAATGCTGTAAAATAGAGGTTTAAAATATGTTGGTATAAATGGTTACCTGGCAGCACTCTAGACCATGAAATTGAGAACCTGTAAGCATCAAGGCCAATCCTCTTCATGATGCTTACATCTTCCTGTAACATTACAAGGAAAAGCCGATTAGAATATCGAGTCATCTGATAGTTACTTCGACTTGAGCTGGGACGAAGGGAGTACCTTGTAGCGATGATATTGATCTACCGCCACATTTGCATTGTTACCATCTTTGACATTGGCAGGTTTTTGAACCGTAAAAGTGTCCCATATACTCGGGGCACGTCCATGTTCTGCTGCCGCGCCTTCCACCTATATATACATACACAAGTAGGTTATGAATTAACAAAAATCGTACTTTTTTTCACAGTGTTACAGTAAGTGTTATACGTAAAATCGTTGCTAATGGTACCTGGAAAGCAGCGGTGGCAGCTCCGAAAATGAAGCCCTCCCCGAAGTCGGAACGGCTGATTTGAGGTACGACCACAGAGGGGATTGAAGACATTGTTTCTATCTTGATGATGTTTTTGTTTCTTTTTCTCTTTGGTTTTGATTTGAAATGTTGTGGAGAGGAATTTGGTTCAAGGGGTTTATAAAGGGCTAGGTTTCAAGACATTCGAACACGGCAATTAGGTTTTTCATGACTTTTACATAGTCAAAGGTTGCTAAGGCATATGATGGAAGTATTGGGGAATGTTCAAAGTCGATGGCCTTACTACATTAATATTCGAAATAGGAATTCAGACCGTGGGTGCATACATGTTTGCATGGGAAACATCGATCGTGCAGAGGTGCTAGTATAGGAAATTTCTTCATGCAAATATCAACTACGATCATTAAACAGTTCAAAAGAAAAACAAATCCCATGCTAACTTGTCCAGTTGTCCCACTGTAAGGTGTAGAAAAATAAAGAAAGCAAATGCAATGAACTTGCTTAAAAACTAGCTCAGTATTACTTACAAAGAAAACATCCATAAAAACAGAAACTACAAGAGTCCTATTTAAACCAAACTAAGTGAAACAAATTCTGCTATCTTCTAGCAACTACTACCTGCACTACCCACTATTCTTCCCACAGACTCGGTTGCCTAACAACTTCAAAGACTAATTCAACAAACTAAAATAAACTACATGCATGCATTTGCATGTAACAAGTTTCACGTAAACATGCAAGAAAGTTTTGATTAATCTCCAACAATTTCCCCCTTAAGCTAAACCTTCTGCCAGATTCTTCACACCAAGTGACTCCCTCATTTCAATGAATTTAACCTTCGGCAAAGGTTTTGTGAGAATGTCAGCTCGTTGCGCTCCGCTACGAACATGCTCCACAATGATTTCCTCATTTTCCACACACTCGTGTATGAAGTGATACCGAGTGTTTATGTGCTTACTTCTATCATGTAAAATGGGGTTCTTCATCAGTGCAATGGCAGACTTGTTGTCGACAAAAAACGTTACTGACTTCGGCTCCTTTCCGGTCACTTCGCTCAACAAATCTCTCAGCCACAAAGCTTGGCAAGCTGCTGCTGCTGCTGCCAGAAATTCAGCTTCACATGAAGACAATGCTACCGTCCGTTGCTTCCTTCATTGCCAAGTGATCAGGTTCCCTCCAAGATAGAATGCCATGCCTCCCGTGCTTCGTCCGTCGACAACATCTCCAGCGAGATCGCTATCGAAAAAACCAGCCAACACATTTCCACCACTCACCTTCTCATATTTAAGCCCATATTCAATAGTACCTTTTAAATACCTAAGAATATGCTTCACTGCTTGTTGATGCTTCGTCGTCGGTCGTTCTATGTGACGACTCACCAAACCTACAGCATAAGAAAGGTCTGGTCTAGTATGCGTGAGGTACCTTAGACAACCAATGATGCGGCGATACTCCGTTGAGTCCACTAGTAGCCCTTTCTCATCTTTGTCAAGCTTCAACTTTGCCTCCATCGGGTACATAACCGAGTTGCATTCCGACATGCCGAACCGAGACAGGATCATTTTTGCATAAGCTGATTGCTTCAAAGAAATAAAGTTCTTCCCTTGCTGTACCTCAATGCCCAGATAGTACGAGAGTAAACCCAGGTCACTCATTTCAAACTCATTCATCATCTAGTTCTTGAACTTTTGGATTTCCGCCGCATTTTCACCGGTAACGATCAAATCGTCAACATATACTCCAACAATCTTTCTAGCATTTCCTTCGCCTCTTGTGTACATCGCTTGCTCTTGAGAACATCTTTTAAAACCAAGACTTCTGAGGCTCCCATCAAGTCGAACATTCCATGCCCGAGGCGCTTGCCGTAATCCATACAACGCCTTCATCAAGCGGTACACTTTGTGCTCCTGATTCTTCACAACAAAGCCTTTAGGTTGCTTCACAAATACTTCTTCTTGCAACTCGCCATTGAGAAAAGCTGACTTGACATCGAGGTGGTGTAGCTCCCAACCATTCTGAGCCGACAAAGCTATAAGCAACCGCACCGTATCGAGTCGACCCCCTGGTGCAAACACCTCATTGAAGTCTACCCCTTGCTTCTGTGCATACCCCTTGGCAACTAGCCTCGCTTTGTGCTTGAGAATCTTCCCCTCGGTGTCTTTCTTGAGCTTAAAAACCCATTTGAGTCCAATCGCCTTCTTACCTTTCGGCGGATCAACCAATTCCCACGTTTGGTTCTTCTCAATGCATTCCATCTCCTTAATTATTGCTTCTCGCCACTCCGACTCACTTGCAGCTTCAACAAAGCAAGTTGGTTCTTCAGCACCAACTAAGAGAAGCTCATCCATATCCAACTTTGTCTCCTTACTCGCCTCATACACATCAGCTAAGAGGCGATATTTTCTTGGCCTTCCGTCCTCCGAGATGGGTGTTAAATCACCGGGT
This sequence comes from Rubia yunnanensis, assembly GCA_037428765.1. Lineage (NCBI taxonomy): Eukaryota > Viridiplantae > Streptophyta > Magnoliopsida > Gentianales > Rubiaceae > Rubia > Rubia yunnanensis. Next base: position 95,922,615 of record CM075065.1, read on the forward strand.
GAAACAAGCACAAACTTCTTTGTGGTCGAGGTCGGCGCCTTCATAGACGGAGAAGTGCTTGGTGACACAAGAATATTATTCTCAGGTGCAACGACCTGCTCTATGGAACTTGACATCGGTCTCACCAGTACCAAAAAATCTTCAATCACTGTAAACTCCGGAGAGTATTGTAGAGTGCATCCTTCTTCTTGGCTCCAATCCCACGGCTTTTCTTCATAAAAAACAACATCTCTACTCACTTGAATCCTTTCTCGACATGGATCAAAGAGTCGATGAGCTTTGCTTCCAGGTTCAACACCAAAATACACCATTTTCACACTTCGATCATCAAGCTTCTTCAAGTGTTGACCTACAACTTTCACATGTGCAGTACAACCAAACACTTTCAAGTGCAAGAAATTTGGTTTCATACCTTTCCAAACTTGGTACGAAGTAGTAGCACCCAAAGCTTTTGTAGGTAGCCGATTTAGGAGATACACCGCGTGCCTTACAGCCTCGCCCCACATTCTCTCGGGTACATTCATGCTCTTAAGCAACGATCTCGCCATGTCAAGAACAGTCCTATTTCTCCTTTCCACAACACCATTTTGTTGAGGAGAATAGGGTGCTGTAAAGTGACTCTGAATGCCTTCCTTGTCACATAAACTCCCAAACATTTTTGACATGAACTCACCGCCATGATCCGACCTCAAATTCCAAATCTTTCGATTGGTTTCATTCTCCACCAAAGCTTTGAACTTCTTGAAGTTTTCAAATGCCTCATCCTTGCTCTTTAGCGTGTACACCCACATGTACCTGCTAGCATCATCAACCAACAAAAGAAAATATCTACTCCCAACCATTGTTTCCGGCGAGATAGGGCCACATAAGTCCATGTGTATGAGCTCCAAAACTTCAGTAGCTCTATATTTTTCTTGAGTTGGAAATGGAAACCTTACTTGCTTAGCGATGACACAACCTTCACAAATCCGATTTGGCCGCACAATCCTCGGTACTTCTACTGCCAACTCCTTCTGCGCCATCATTCCGAGTGCTAGGAAGTTCACATGGCCAAGCCTTGCATGCCATAGCCAAGCTGGATCATCCATCTTCGAAAGGAAAGACTCGGGCTTACATACAAGAATGGGTGTCTTGTACAAGCGATTCGGCGACCTCCGTACCTTCATCAACAATGTCCCGCACCGATTGTATAATTTCAGAAAATCACCAACAAGGAAAACATTATTACCTGCCTCGGTCAATTGCCCGATGCTTATAATGTTGCTAGTCAAGCTAGGAATGAAATACACCTCCTCCAAGATGCGTTGTTCACCATTTTTGCACTGAAACATGATATCTCCTTTACCATGAATCTGCACAGTTGATCCATCCCCAAATTTGACATTTCCGGTGATCTTCTCATTGAGTTCTCTGAATATCGCTCGATCTCCCGTCATATGGTTACTTGCTCCATTGTCTAAGTACCATATATTTTGAGCTTCATCTCCCATATACAAAGATGGTACCACCTTCTCCTCATTGAGCATCACAACATCATGTTCTTCCTCTTGAATCATCGCCATCATCAGTGCAGGCTCGTCATCTTGAGCACACATAAGGTTCACCTCCTCGTCATGTTTCTTGTTGCGGCACTCCGATGCATAATGTCCAAAGACACCACATCTATAGCACTTGATCTTGGACTTGTCTCGACCACCACCACCATTTCCATGCCCTCCATCTTCTTGGCGCTGCGAGGTGTTGCTGCCACGACCACCGTGACCTCTACGACCACGACCGCGACCTCTTCCGCGAGCTCCCTGCCCACGAAACTCTCCCCCGGAGCTTTGGCCTCTTGAACTCGATGGCGAATCAGTTCCACCCTTCTTTGCGCGTGCTAACCATTCGGCATGGGTCAACAAAAGGTGTTCTCCATCTCCTTCACTGACTCGTACACGCTCCTCATGTGCTTTGAGTCGACCAATCGCCTCAACGAGTGGCATGGTAGTGATGTCACCGAACTGTTCGATGGTTGATACAATCTGCCCGAATTTCCCAGACACACTTCTGAGAAATTTTTTCACCACAATCTCCTCTTCCATTGTCTCTCCCAAAGTCCAAATTTGATTCACAACGGCAGACAACTTCATCGCGAAATCATCAAGAGACTCCGATTCTTTCATTCGGAGCAACTCGAATTCAGTTTTGAGAGTCTGTATTTGAGCACTCTTGACACGTTCTGTGCCAAGATGCATGGCCGCCAACGTACTCCAAGCTTCCCTCGCGGTTCGCTTCTCCGCGATTGCCAACAATGCATCTTCAGGAATTCCTTGATAAATGGCCGCCAATGCCATTTTATCCTTCCTTGGTTCCACGACCTCACCTGCCGCGGGCTCGACGGCATCCCAAACGCCTTGAGCTTCCATATAGACCCTTACTTTGATGGCCCATGCTGCATAGTTACTTCGGGTAAGCATAGGATACTGTAGAGAAACAGACCCCTCGCGAGTTGCTTGCCTCTCCACTATCTGTTGCGACTCCGGTTTATTGTGTGCTCCGCTGCTGCTTCCAATTTTACCCATTTTCTACTTGTGCTCTGATACCAAATGTAGAAAAATAAAGAAAGCAAATGCAATGAACTTGCTTAAAAACTAGCTCAGTATTACTTACAAAGAAAACATCCATAAAAACAGAAACTACAAGAGTCCTATTTAAACCAAACTAAGTGAAACAAATTCTGCTATCTTCTAGCAACTACTACCTGCACTACCCACTATTCTTCCCATAGACTCGGTTGCCTAACAACTTCAAAGACTAATTCAACAAACTAAAATAAACTACATGCATGCATTTGCATGTAACAAGTTTCACGTAAACATGCAAGAAAGTTTTGATTAATCTCCAACATAAGGTGCGTATTCTGATTCTATTATTTATGCTTTTGAATGTAATTAAATATAAATTTTATATTCAAATAATATATAAATTAAAATATTATTATGTTAACACATTCATTTCATCAAGTATTTTCATAATACATTAATTTCTAAAATTAATATCTTAGCTTGAAAAGTCAAACCGTGGACTTTGAACTAGATGTAGGAATACTCTTCCTCAGTTAATGTAGCAAGGGGATTGATTTTGTAAAGCAAAATCTACCTATTTCTTCTCAGCAATTACTAAACATCTAAGATGTCACTAGCGCAGGATAAGACAATTAAATGTGGTGAAATGAGTACTTGGATGGCAATTACAAACCACCGTTCTTGGCACTACCACGGATCCGATCCCTTTGCTGTACGGTGGTGCTACGTTGTAAATTATGTATAGCACAACATTTCCAAATGCTATGTTAGATATTATTTTGATTGCCTCGTTATTTTTTCAATATTGGAACCAATAGAAATCGTTGTGCGTGAAACATACTTCTAGTATAAAAAGAATATGTTCCCGTATGTGTAGGCGGCCTCCTCTAGTTGGAATATAGATTGGTAGAGTGGACTTCTCTTATCTGAAACAATGTCGGCTCTGGTATCCCTTCTGCATCGGGAGATGTAGCGATTTCTATACAAGTGTCGAAAATAGGAAAGGTTGCGATGTGTGTTTGGATGTGTTTGTTGAGTTCCTTTATTAGCTGGCGTTTCAGAATAGTTGTTGTTCTCTATTAAATGAAATAATTTTTGAGTTCCAAAATTGGAATGACAATCGACCCTATAAATTCTTCATTAATTGTAAGACAAAATGAGAAATACACAGGAAGGTTTTAACGTATTGAAGTAGACAAAGCAAATGTAACTAAACTTGAATATGTAGCAAGACTTAATTAATTAAAGTAGTAAAAGAAAATCTAAGTAAACCTAAATACATAGCAAGACTTAATGTATTAAAGTATACATAACAAATGTAACTAAATGTGAAAGTACTTTGGGGAGTATACACTAACCTTACTAAAGGTTAGTATGCAGTACCTTAACGTGAACTAGTTTGAAAGGTTTTACTTAGTTGAATTTCATGACTAGTAGATAGTTACTCATTGAATGTATTGATGAGTGGGAGGTATGTCTACCTAAAGCTGTAGATAGTAATTGTTTAGGAAAAATAGTAACCCTTCCAATACTCCACACCATTTGCTCGGTGAATATTGTTTGTCCAAATAGAGATGGCATGGAAGAAAAAATTCTCCAACAACTTCATATATGCTAAACAAATCCAAGGTTATCCACAATGCTTTATTAACTCACAACATGTTGAATGATAGGAATGTATATATTTTTTTAATGAAGAGATAACCTATTGGAGGCAGTCTCCCTAATTGTCATGTCACGTAGATGACTTATATCTTATGGATTCTAAAGTGTTGTCTTTTCAACATTAACTACAGTTTTCAGACCACGGTGATTCAAAATAAACCGAATGTCTGCCGATGAATCCTTCAAACCAATATTTAATTAGTATAAACTAAAAAGGCATCAACACAAGAACATATATTTGTGTTGTATATCATATTAACCAAATAATTAACACACGTTATTAATAATGAACAATCCATAACTATACATAACAAAAGTTTAAAAAAACATGTATGAACAAAAACAATGAATCAAAATACCTTTGCATTATCAAGTTCAAGCATTTCTATGGTGGTCTGCAAATCGACAAAATCAATCCTGGCCCAAAATCTTCCGACCACCTTCAGCTGCACTTTCCATAGATCGAACATCTGATCCCTACCGCTCCGGACAATGAGTGCATCACAAAGGGAGATGTTGGAGAATGGGATGCCGATGAAGATGGGATTGAGACATACAGTGGAGATGAGGTGGAGGTGGTGGTGTGAGGGTTTGAAACAGGTTGAGAAGGGTCATTCTCTACTATGGTTAATGGTAGATGGTTTGATCAATGATTTTCTAGGTTGCCCATACAAGAGCCTTCAGGACTATTATTTGGCGGTTTTGTATGGTGGTTGGAGCATATATCTACGTTCAAACTGGCCCACACATGTTGATCCTCCCCTATTGAATCCTACCCATATAGCCCAATTGTATTTTAATAGATCTGTATCCAATCGCGACTCCGCTTAGAGTGATAAACTCAATGATTTAACAATAGAGCAGAAGGCAAGATGGTAGAACGAAGTTTGGTGCCAGTAGGCGGTCACATCAGTGATGTAACACCCCCCAAACCCCATCGCAAGTATCGGGTCGGGTTTTGAGCGTGCTACCGAAAGAGCCGATATTAATGAGCAATTAAAGTTTATGCGAAAGAGATTTAAATAGTTCAAAAACCTACTTTACTATTGCAATGAAAAGGATTTATTCCAAATGTCAAATAAAAGTTTCTCTTAATTGTTATAACCTCTAAGTTCATATAAAAATTCAAGTAGACAGGATCTTTCTCAAACGAAGTAAAGATAACAAGCACTCTTCTTTTACTATTCTTCTTCACCTGAAAAGGGGTTATTTAACTAGGGTAAGATCCTTGCTTAGTGAGGTTCCATCGCCAGTATTTACCCAGTTGAGTTTTAGTGATCACAGAATAACAATTAATAATTAGCCATCTATGTCCTAGCACATAGTAAAAAGGATACGAGTGGTTAATGCCGTGTTACTGCCAAATGCCTATATGGAAACTGTGACTAACATACACAACATAACCCAGTCAGTGATGCCCGAAGGCTATCAGCTCAGAATTCACTTTCCCATTCACGCCGGTGTTCAATTACGAGCTCGTATCAGTCGGGTGGTTATGCTAGCATATCAAACTCCACTTGTAGCCGGTCTAATCAGACGGTCCGGTCAGTACCGTTTCCCACTGACTTTGACCAAACTACAATGGCATCGAGGCCCCCAAAATTCACAGACAGGTAATCAGGTAGCAGGTAATTCAAGTTCGACACGGCAAGATAAAGTACAAGCCGGTCATCAGATCAGTATATGATTCAAGTTTGACACGACAAGATAAAGTACAAGCCGGTCTTTCACAAACATATCAGAGAAGTTCAGGAGTTCAGTTTCACGATAATCTAGTATAGTATGATAAAACACACACTTAATTCAACAGTCAGTAAATACCATCATTTGAGTGTAACCTTCATATCTCTCTCTCATGGCTAGATATCGAGTAAAAATGTTCGAGTATCAGGGGTTCGAGTACAGGGGTTCGAGTACTTACAGTTCGAGTAGTTGGGTAGGAGGTTCGAGCAAAAAACTCAAGTGGAGAAGGTTCAAGTGGCACTACTTTGAGAGGTAAGGTTCGAGAGGTAAAAGTTTCAGTAGTACTATTTCGAGGGGTAGGGTTCAAGGGGTACAGTTTGAGAGGTAACGGTTTCGGTGATATTAGTTCGAGAGGTACAAGTTCGAAAGGTGAGGTTCGAGAGGTAAAGCCATCCATGAACGGCGTTAATGACTCTTTTTGCACTAGTGTGTGGCACTTTTGAAAATCCAATTGGATTTTCAGTTACGTATAATGATGCAAATTTTTTTATTAAAATTATATTCTATAATAAATCTTAACATAACTTACGATAATTTAACATTGACATTTTACTTAAAATTTATAACTAGATGTACTCTAAGTAAGTTGATTGGAAAATGTGATAAGCACTTTTTATGATGGGAGTTTTTTTTTTTTTGCATGTATATTGTCAATATTGTAAAGAGAGTAGCTATGAGCATGCAATTAGTGATAATTAAAAAACACACACATACATACATATATATATATATATATATATATATATATATTTGATAGAGGGGGTAATATATATATATATATATATATATATATATATATATATATATATATATATTTGATAGAGGGAGTCTCCTTATAGATGGTTTATTTTTAAGTTATGTATATTGTTTCTTTCGTTTATATATTGTATTTTTATTATTAAACCATAAAATTTAAATGTAGATAAAATATATTATGTTAAATATTGTACTTTCATACTCCCTTCATTTCTTTATTAGTGGCACACTTTCCTTTTTGGGTTGTTTCTTTTATATTGGCACACATTCCATTTTTGACAATATTCCTTCAATTTCATCCACTCATTCTACTTTTTTACTTTCTACATTCAATTTCATCCACTCGTTTCCTTCACCTAAATCTAAACACCTAAACCTATGATGTCACTATTAATGGAACGGAGGGAGTATAATAATTCTTATATTTTTAAATTCAAACACATATTATTACCTATTTTAACTTATAAAATATAATATTTAAATTAAAAATAAAAAATAAAAATATTTATTTAAATTTAAAAGTAAGTGACACGTCTATATAAGTTTATGGTCAAACCGTCTTCCATGTGAATGGCCCTATTTTATAAACCTATAATGAGAGTAGCACTTTTCTCTCCACGTTATAATGTACCATATGGTAAACACTTTTTTATACTATCGTATCAAATTTGTCACAATGATATTGCTTCAACATTAAAATCTAAATTAACTTTACTTTGCAAGTTGTTACAAATTAGCATATATTGAGCAAAGGTTAAACGATTTATTAGATAAACGACAGTTTTTTTTTTACTAATTAGTTTTTAAATAAGTGTATATACACTACTGCAAACTAAGACTAATATAATACTTTTCTTGCAACGCTTATAACAAATGTTACAATAGCTTATAAAGTGTTACTTAAACCTTTGAAAAGTGTTACATAAATATTGAAATTGTTACTACCTAAATTTTAAAAGTGTTACGTTAGATCTAATGCAACATCACCTATGGTAATACTTGTACAAGTGTTGCGATAGGTTCAACTTAGTATTATTAGCACCTAAAGTAACACTTTTACAAGTATTACCCTAGGTGATTTTGCATTAGATCTAGCGTAACACCTTATGAAATTTAGGTAGCACTTTTCAATATTTATGTAACGGTTTTTAAAGGTTTAAATTACACTTTATAAACTATTGTAACATTTTTAATAAGTGTTGCAAGGAAAATGTTACGATGGTTCTAATTTCACTACAAGAATTACTCCCTATAGCGAGAGAAAAATTCATGGTAAAAAGTCTTTAAATGGTTGTAATAGAACATTTACAACAACTACATGGGTGGTGGTAAAGTGGTTGTAATAGGGTTGGTTGTAATTGACATTACAACCACTTTTACGCACATGTTGTAAAAGATTTATTTACAACAATTCACTACTTTAGTTGTAAAAGATCATCTATTACAACGGCTTTTCCTATGTAAAATTTTATGTTGGATGCCACCTTCATTTTATTTACAACACTTTTTTTGCTGTAAAAGCAAATATTTACTACACAATACTCTATTGTAAATATATATTTTTATTTAATTTCTAAAATATTTATTTATATTTATTAATTATTGCATAATCTCTAAAATGAACATACATAAAAAATTAGCAATTGTAATTCATCAAACTTTTATAAATACATAATAGGTATCCAATATTTAAGTCATGACATCTAAAATGTTAAAGATCTTTGGCTAAAAGTAAATTCTAAAGAGAAACTAATTTTAACATTAATCAATTTAGTCGGGTTCATGTAGCTAAAACTTTCACATTTCTTGAATTGCACTTGCACTCGTCTTTGAAAACATGAAAGAGCAAAAGGGAAAAAAAGAGAGTTGGATTCGTGATTGGTCCCTTGGGAAATGAAAAAACACAACTTCCAGTTTCCAGTGTGTGGTAATTGTTGTGGAAATTCCTTTTAACCCTTTAGTATATGCTGGCTTACCCCGTTGCATGCATGCTTTAGCCAACAGATCACAAGAAATTATATTTATGTTTTCTTTTGGCAAAACATCTTCTAAGAAGGATATAAGAAATAACATTATGTGATCATGAAAGATAAAATAAATTCTAGATAAGCTTAGTCATGCTCAGAAGATTTAAATCTAGAAATCTATTCCTGACATGCTGTGAACCCAAGAATATCATCAGAATGTCATCTATGGAATGATCTATGGATGATGAGGAAAAACTGAATACATATGCATTGAACAAGGCAGCTTAAACTGAATATTCAATATTCAGACCAGGCCTCTGAAGTACACATGCATCGAACATTACCAAAACAACGGTTTGTACAACATAACCGCAATGCAACTGCCGAAAGCCAAAAGTTTAAAGAGTTCTAATTCTTAATGATTAGGAGATTATTAATTTCAAACAAACAAGAAAGTTCGCATTGACTGAGTATAAACATTTTACATGTATTCCAATTAGTTTCTCATTTTACGTATTCAAACAATTAGTGAAGTTCTCAAACCACGAGTTCTTGATTTTACTATGGTGAAAATTTGAATATTTGCTGTGGGTAGGGTGGTTCTGGAAAATGGACAACAAGATGAAGGACGCATTAGGGAAATGCGTCCTCTGGCTCATCAATTTTTTTTTTTTTTGGGCTAAAATAGTAGAGGACGAATTTTAAAAATGCGTCCACAGGCTCCTGAATAATTTTTTTTTTGGTCTGAAAAAGTAGAGGACGCATTATAAAAATGCGTCCTCAGGCTCCTGAATAAATTTTTTTTGGTCTGAAATAGTAGAGGACGCATTTTAAAAATGCGTCCTCATGGAATTTTATTTTTTTTCCCGCTAATTTAAGAGTAATTTGTTTCTTCTAATTTACACTTTAAACCTTGGTCTTTCCATAACTTATGGAAAGACCGTCTTTCAAGAGACAGACTCTTTTTTTTAGCATTAAAGTAATAGAGGACGCATTTTAAAAATGCGGCCTCATGTTGATGTAATTTTTTTTGCTGAAAATACTTAAGTCAGCTTTTGCGCTTATGTGACGCATTTTTTTCCTAATGACATATACACCGTCAAAAACATCGTAAAACTGCAATACACAAATACATAACTATTAATTCATATTACGTTCCTTTTCATTGTATCCTCAAGTATGTATATGTACTACACTCGGCCACTTTAACAACACTATATACATAAATATATACATATTTATATAAATATAAATATATAAATATAAAAAATATATATAAATATATATATATATAATAAATATAAATATAAATATAAATATAAATATATACATATAAATATAAATATATACATATAAATATAAATATATACATATAAATATATATATATATATAAATATATACATATAAATATATATATATACACATAAATATATATAAATATATATATATATATATATATATATATATATATATATAAATATATATATATAAATATAAATATATACATGTATAAATATAAATATAAATATATATAAATATAAATATAAATATAAATAAAGATATATATATATATATAAATATAAATAAAGATATATATATGTATATATATATAAATATAAATATAAATATAAATAAGGATATATATATAGATATAAATATAAATATATATATATATATACATATATATATAAATATATAAATATAAATATAAATATATAAATATAAATATAAATATAAATATAAATATATACATATATATAAATATAAATAAAAATATATATATATAAATATATACATATATACATATATATATAATATAAATATATACATATATATATATAAATATATACATAAAAGATATATAATATATACATAAATATATATATATAAATATAAATAAATATATATATATATATATATATATATATATATATATATATAAAAGAAAGAAGAGAAGAGGTTGAAAAATATGAGGGGAGCTGGGAGAGGGAATCGGAGGACGCATGCTGCTGCTGCCACACCGTGACACCTGTACCGCCTACCACCCTGCCTGCCAACTTTGATCGGAAGGAGAGGATGCATCAACAAAATGCGTCCTCTCGCCACCTCAGCGTGGCCTTATTCACGAAAAATAAAAATAGCATAGAATTATTCACGGAAAATCAAAAATAAATATATAAAAAAAAAAGAGGTAGGAGAGGATGCATTTTCTACATGCGTCCTCCCTATTCTCTTCCGTTTGTGGCTACTGTAGCCACAAACATAGAATTTTCTCCTCAAACCACAGAGCCACGTTTTTAGCTTCGTCCGAAAGATGTTAAATTTTAACCTAACTATTTCAGTATATATTAAACTCTCCTCTTGTTTCCGTTTAAACCACACTTTTTCTGCTATTATATGTTCTAGGGCTGCACAATGATTCAGGCTAGCCTGAGCACAAACGCTAGCAGCATGCAAAGCAGAAGCAGTATCAGAAGATGGATCATGTTCCTTAGTCAACTCTACAAATGATTCAATTTCCCATTTTGAGAAGTAACTGATGAGCCACTGAACCTTTTCCAATCTTCAATGAACCAGATAAATGTAGAAACCGAAATTACTTGAAGGTGATTTGGTTAAAACACAAGGCAAAGAATGGTGCTGAAGTTACAGCTTTTCTGTTTATCCATATACACTATTTAAAGCCAATTACATGAAGTAAAACAACTAACTAAACAAGCTAAACATAGCCTAAGAGCTTGGCACAACTTATGAACGTGGCTAACAAATTCTCCCAACAAACTAACAAAATTCTTTCTTATAGGAACTAACAAATACTAAGCAAATAAGTGACTCAGGAATGAATATTCCTAAGAGAAACCGGCATGCAACAACGTTCATGCATGTAACTCAAGAACAAGAAACTCTGGTGCAAAACAACAAGTGTTAATCCCAACATTTCACCCCCTTAAACTTGTTGCTTGAACCAACTTCGATCACACCAAGTTAACGTCGTATTTCAGCAAATTTAACACGCCAAGTGCCCTGGTTAGAATGTCCGCCAGTTGCTCTTGTGTCCCAATGTGGCTAACTTCCAGCGAACCATTTTCAATACATTCACAAATGAAATGATAACGAATATGAATATGCTTACTTCATTCATGATGTACTGGATTCCTACTCAAATCAATTGCCGACTTTTTGTCCATGAGTAGCTTCACCGTCTTTGGCTCCTGATTTGTGAGATCACCATACAAACGACTCATCCAAACACATTGACAAGCTGCCGATGCAGCTGCAACATACTCTGCCTCGCAAGAAGAAAGTGCAACCACCTTTTGCTTTTGAGATGTCCAACTAACCAGATTTTTACCAAGGAAGAATGCCATTCCCGTGGTACTTTTGTACTCCTCTACATTGCCGTCGTGATCACTGTCGCTATAACCTTTTAAACCAAGCTCTAACATATCATTCTTCCCATAGCAAAAACCATAATTAATAGTCCCTTTAACAAACCTCAAAATCTTTTTCACTGCTGCCCAATGTGATGCCTTCGGTGTCTCCATAAAACGTCTCACTAAACCAATTGAAAAGGCTAAATCGGGCCTTGTATTGCACAAGTAGCGCAAGCTACCAACAATGCTTCGATATTTTGTTGCATCAACGATCTATTTGGCATCCTTTTTGCTCAACTTTAGTCGAACCTCCATTGGTGTGTAGCATGGATTGCATCCCCCCATACTAGATACTTCGAGAATCTTAGTGGCATAGGCGCTTTGACAAAGCGTGATTTCACAATCTCTTTGCTGCACTTCGACTCCAAAATAGTAACTTAAAAGGCCGAGATCACTCATATCAAACAAGCTTTGCATTTGATCTTTAAACTTGGTAATTTCATCAACACAGGCATTGTGATAATTAAATCATCAACATACACTCCAACTAGCAACAATGACGAACCACTTACCCTTCGATAGAAGGCATGCTCCAATGGATTACGTTCAAAGCCAAGAGAGACTAGTGAAGCATCTAACTTGGTATTCCATGCTCGTGGCGCTTCACGTAAACCATGCAATGCCTTGTGTAGCTTAAACACCTTCTCTTTGTTGCCGGAATCAAAGAAACCTGGAGCTTGGTGAACATAAACTTCCTCAACAAGATCACCGTTTAGAAACGCAGACTTGACCTCCATGTGATAAATCTCCCAACTTTTGTGTGCGGCAAGTGCTATTAGTAGCCAAAGTGTTTCCATTCGAGCCACCGGTGCAAACACTTCATCAAAATCAATCCCTTGCCGTTGAATGTAACCCTTTGCGATAAGTCGAACCTTGTGCTTCACTACGTTTCCCATCGGGTCCTTCTTCACCTTGAAGACCCACTTGAGACCTATAGCTTTGTGCCCCATCAGAAGTGTGGCGAGCTCCCATGTGCCATTGCTACGAATGGAATTTAGTTCACTCTCCATTGCTTGTCTCCAACAAGTGTCTCCAAGTGCTTCCTTCACACTAGCGGGTTCCTCACTAGCCAAAAAAAACATCATTCAACTCCAAACTAACCTCATCTGTGGCATCATATATGTCCGTCAACTTACGGTACCGCTGAACACCATGGTTTGTGCTAAGTACATCATCGTGAGTCGGTGGCATTGCAAATTTTGTGCTCCCCAAGTCCGATCAAAGCGTCCGAGTGCTGCTGCCCTCTAACTCAACACAAGGTTCATTTTCATTTGGAATGATCTTTGTGTACAAGCTACCTTATCCATGTGCAGTTTCATCCAAATAATCAACCATGAACACTTCATTTGATTGATCTTTCAACTCCATCAACCAATCTCACTTTCTATGCTCCTCAAACTCTACATCAAGAGACACATGGATTGTTTTTCCCATCGGATCATACACTTGATAAGCTTTAGATCCTTCTTCGTACCCAATGAAAACCATCGGCGTCAAACGATCCACAAGTTTGCTTACTCCAGGGCCAACCTTCTTCACGTGAGCTACACACCCAAAAGTCCTCAAATGATGCACCTTTGGCTTGTGCTTGCACCATGGTTCATATGGTGTTTCCCTTCCAAACTCCATGTTGGTGAATGATTGAGTATGTAGACTGCGGTCCTCACCGCTTCTCCCCAAAACATAACCGATATAGCCATGGTTTTGAGCAAACACCGAGCCACTTCCATCACCATTTGATTTCGACGTTCCACTACTCTATTTTGCTGGGGAGAGTAGGGTGCAGTAGTGTAGTGTTTCATCCCTTCACTGTCACAAAACTCCTTAAATTCATTTGAATTGAACTCCTCTCCTTGGTCCGACCGAAATGCTACAAGCTTTTTGCCCTGCTCAACCTCTGCACTGACCTTGAATTTCTTGAAGCATTTTAAAGCTTCATCATTAATTTTCAACACCTCAAGCCACATGTATCGACTATAATCATCAACAACTAACAAGATATATCATTTACCTCCCAGTGTAGATGGTGCAATCGGTCCACACAAATCCACATGAACCAGCTCCAATCCTTGCTTTGCACGGTACGCCAAAGCTTTTGGAAATGGAGTTCGCTGCTGCTTTCCAAGAGCACACCCATCACAAAATTGCTCAACTTGATTTATCGATGGTAGTCCCTCTACCATGCTACCTTGTGCCAACTTTTGCAAAGACCGAAAGTTGAGGTGACCGTAGCGAGCATGCCACAACCATGCTTCATCACCAAGCTTCGAGAGTAGACACACATGAGTAGCCAGGTCCAAAGACAAATTGTAAAGTATATTCTTAGAGCGAAGTACTCTTGCAAGTAATATTCACTCTCGATCAATAAAATAAAATTCACCATTTTCGATCACAATTGAATAGCCACTCTCATCCAACTGACCCAAGCAAACAATATTTCTATGTAGTTGAGGGATGTAATATACCTCCATGAGCACCCTATGCTCCTTATTAGTTTTGCAGCCAAAAATCACAGCCCCACGTCCGCTAATATTGACCACCGATCCATCACCAAGCTTGACGTAGCCTTTCACTCTTTCATCCAATGCTGAAAACATCTCCTTGGAACCCGTCATATGATTTCTTGTGCATGTGTCAAGGTACCACACCCCCACACCAACACTGACCAGATTCATAGGTTCTTCATGAAGAAACAAGTATTGAGTGGCATCTTGTACCTCTTCACATGTTGAGGCCAATATTAATGCATGTTGATCATCCTCGAGCATCATCAAATGAGCCTCCTCCTTGTTTTCACCTTGAGGCATGTGACACTCCTGAGAAAAATTACCAAAAATGCCACAGTTGTAGCCTTTTCCTTTACCACGTCCACAACTTTTGTTACGAGCTCTCCACTCTTCCTCCGTGAGAAGTAGATGAGCTCCCGAGTTACCGTCTGAATTTCCAAGACTATAACGATATTCTACCGCCCATAGCCTCCCAGTCAATTCATTGATTGATAGTGTGCTTAAATCAAGCAACGTCTCGATAACGATTGCCACTTGTGAGTATCGTGAAGGAAAAATGTGCAACATCTTCTTCACTACCCTCGACTCTTCAATTGTGTCACCAAGGATGCTAAGATTATTGACTAGACCGGTGATTCTCATAGCAAAATCATCGACCATTTCATCATCCTTAAAAGTGATGGTTTCAAATTCAGTACGCAACTTCTGGGCATTTGCTTCACGAACTCGATCAATTCCCATTCGCTGAATCTTCACCATGTCTCATGCCTCCTTCGTTGTATCCTTCACCGCCAATGTGGACAACATCTCTTGTGCAACCGTACGCAAGATTGCAGACAACGCTTGCATATCCTCACGATATTTAATGTCCCTATGCTCAACCACACGCCACAAACCTTGTGCTTGCAGATTGACCCTCATCACTAGAGCCCAATCGGCGCAGTTTGTGTGTGTTAGCATCAGGTAAACCATAGTTCCACTTGATTCCCTCAATGGTGGTTGGACTACCATGTCGCGGCCTCACAGCCTTGATGGGCTACATCCGCGCCTCCTTGGTGGTGTTATCGACCTCATCGATGATGTTGATCTGCTCCCAACCATTGAAATGGTATGGCTCTGATACCAAATGTAGAAACCAAAATTACTTGAAGGTGATTTGGTTAAAACACAAGGCAAAGAATGGTGCTGAAGTTAAGCTTTTCTGTTTATCCATATACATTATTTAAAGCCAATTACATGAAGTAAAAAAACTAACTAAACAAGATAAACATAGTCTAAGAGTTTGGCACAACTTACTGAACGTGGCTAACAAATTCTCCCAACAAACTAACAAAATTCTTTCTTATATGAACTAACAAATACTAAGCAAATAGTGACTCATGAATGAATATTCCTAAGAGAAACCAGCATACAACAACGTTCATGCATGCAACTCAAGAACAAGAAACTCTGGTGCAAAGCAACAAGTGTTAAACTCAACAATAAAGCCTTCTTCAATTACTAATACTAATAAAATGTTCAATTCACCAATACTAATAAAAGGTTGCTCTGGTTTTCAAGTACTGATTTTCTTGTTAACAAAGCAGTTTTGTAAGATGATTGCCTAGTAGCTGATACATCTGATGAAGTTTTCAATTCTGGATGATTTCGTTCTTCGGCATCTATAGCCTCTATTATCTCGTCGATTTCACGCTCCACCAAAGAACGTCAATGATGTTAAGTATGACTGAACAAGTAAAACTCAAAATCACAAATGGCTGAAAAGGACTTTTTTATTAGCATAAGGTTTAGGCCTTTAAATAGCTTCAAGGCTGAACTGAAACTCCTAAAATAAAGTAAAGTCCAGATTTGGCTAACTAGCAATTTGTGGTAATTGTGCAAATATGGTATTATTGAGTTGCAACATCAAAGAAGGAATTTTGGTGAAATAAGGAAAGGCTGAAAACTGAACTCAAGAAGTGTACATCTCGTCCAAGTTGTATTTGAGTTGGAGAATATATCAGTTCTTATATATGTGGGATTGGATTAATGTTATAGAATTAGAATATTCAGTTATGGTTAGGATATGGATGAGATATTCTAGTTATTCTACTTCCTCACTTAAAGGGATTAGATTTGGTATTTCTTATCTCCAAGAGATTTGATTGTAATCAGAATATTATGTGGAGAAGGAATTACATTTGCACATGACTGCATGCGTAAGAAGACTTTCCATGTTGAAATAAATGGAAAGGTGAAGCCTAAAAGGATTTAATAAGTTGAAGATATTGCGTGAATATTGTGTTTTGGAATATTGGAGATCTTACAATATATTATTTTATGCATGTGATTGAAGCATATTGAATTTATGGATAATCCCTATAATTATGGAATTAGATTTATGTAATTGAGATTAGGAAAATCCTTTATTTATGGGATTTGGATATGCTTCAGAAGCAGATTTGGAAACAGAATCTTTTGAAGACAAATGTGAAGAATTCCAATATGCTCATAAGAGATATATATATACATATAGAGATATTGATGAACATCACTGTTGTGCTACTCACGGATTAATTGAAGAAAATCTGCATCCAGAATTTTATCTTTCTAAAGGTACTACAGAGCTATTCGTCTGTGTTCCAACATGAACTTAAACTATTGATCAAGTTCAGAATCATATACCTTAATTCCTCGAGAGGAGGAGATCCAACGTCGATGACTTTTGAGGTCAGAGGAAGTCTAATCAAGGCAGATCGGTAGCAAGGGAAGCTTGCAGAATTCACATTTTATAATTAGTTAAGATATGTATATTGTATGGTGTACTTTGTACTATATCTTTCTGATTAGTGGATTCATTCTGAACTGGGCATGGCCCCGCAGATGTAGGTGAATTTCACCGAACAGCGTAACCAAGTCTCGTGTGTCCATGCTTTACTTTATTGCCTACTTTGTTGGATAAGCTATGTTGGAACACAGTAGTGATAATTGAATAAATTACGTAAAACCAAATTTCAATTGGTATCAGAGCTAAGTCACTAGTTTTACCTTGGTTTTGATAAGGAAAGTGTGATCCAGTTTTACCAATGGCGACCAGAGAAGAAGCTTCTGTGTCTCGGCCACCACTGCTGGAAGGAACGAATTACAACTATTGGAAGGCCACATACGGGTGTTCATAAATTCATTGGATGTATCTGCTTGGTACTATATTGAAATAGAATGGAAACCCTCTGTTGTTGGAAGTTCTAAAGGAGGAGAATCTAGTTCTAAAGAGCCAGCAGTTAAGCCTAAAGAGTCGTGGACACCAGTTGAAAAAATGGGTGGCTTGGCGAACTCCAGAGCATTAAATTCTATATTTACTGCAGCAGATGAAGATCAGTTCAAACTCATCTCTACATGCCAACAAGCAAAGAAAGTATGGGATATTCTACAAACTGTACATGAGGGGACAAGTCGTGTACGTGAATCAAAGCTACAAATGTTGGCCACAAAATTCAAAGAGCCGAAAATGGAAGAAGATGACACTATTGCAGTATTCAATGGAAGGCTAAGAGATATCACAAATATGGCTCATCAATTGGGAAAAACTTACAAAGAGTCAAAATTGGTAAAGAAGACGCTGAGATCACTTCCCCAAAGACTGCCGTGAAAGTAACAGCAATAGAAGAAGCAAGAGACGTGACCACAATTACTTTAGATGAGTTGATGGGATCACTACAAACCTATGAAATGATGTTGGAACATCCAACGAAGGAGGATAGCGATGATGAAAATGAAGACCTTATCACAAAAAATTTCTCAAGGATGCCAAAGAAAGTGGTAAATAATAATTCCCAGGAAAGGTTTAATGGGAATAGATCACGGTTTCAAGACTTTGTAAACAATCATAGATCAAGTATGGAGCAAACCACTCAGCAATCCTCAAGAAATCAAAATGGCGAATTGAGACAGTCAGAAAGGATACAATGGAGAGAATGTGAAGGGTATGGACATATCCAAGCTGAATGTGCCAACTCTCGGAAGAAGCATGGAAAATTATATGCACCCTCATGGAGTGAATATGAAGAATAGAAGAACCATGAAGGGGGAATTGACCAGCAATTATATGGCATTTGGAGCAAAACTTCAAGGAGACTCAAAACTTGGTACTGTATGTTCCAACATCGGACAAGAAGAAGTGGACCAATGTTCCAACATGGTTCAGATTGCTAAAGTATGATGTTCCAACACATAGAAGCTATGTGAAAAATACTCCTCGAGTGATGACGAAGACAAGATTGTGAGTGATGAGGATGCCTATGCTTCTTATGAAAAGATGTATGAAATGTGGCAGAAACTTGCTGATGCTAACATACTCTTAAAAAGGGAGAAAAACCTTTTAGCTGAAGAAGGAAGAGAGATGACATCCCTAGTGGAAGGACTCCGAAAGGAAATTAAGGTGTTGGAATGAAATCTGAGTTCGATGACAAAAAGGGCTGAAGTTGCTGAGACAGCTATTGAAAGATTAAATTCTGGAAAAGTGAAATTGGATGAAATTCTCACCATGGGTCAGAGTTCTGAAAATTGACAAGGGGTGGGCTATGAAAACCCATCTACCATCACTAAAGTATTCAAACCATAGGTTCAATTTATGAGGAGAAAAGTTTTCAAAACATGCCCACAAAAAGCCTTAATGTGTGGTTACTGTACCTATCAAGGTCATCTAGAGAATTGTTGCTTTAAGCTTCTCAGAGATATTATGAATGGACGCCAGCCTGCAGCATGGTCCAACATGGATGAAGTGCAACAACCAAGGATGGATAGAAAGGTATGGATCCCTAAAACCCCTAAATTGTGCTTTATTACACGCCCTAGGGGTTCGTGGTACCTTGATAGTGGATGTTCTCAACATATGACTGTATCTCAAGAGTATCTAAAGAAAATCAAACCCTATGGTGGTGGATTCGTTATATTTGGCGATAGAAAGAAAGGAAGGGTAGTTGGAAAATGTGAGCTGTCGATAAAGGGATTTCCAACCTTTACTAGTGTTCTATTGGTGGAAGATCTAAAGGCTAATCTCCTAAGTATCAGCCATCTATGTGATGATAATATGATCGTGGAATTCCATAAGGAGAACTGCATAGTGAAACATGGCAACAACAAAGTGCTTACTAGTATTCGGCCATCAGACAAATGTTACTAGTTGGAACAAGAAGTGAGTTGCTTGAGTGTTGAATATGATAAGTTGGATCGTACGGTGACCATGTTCCAACATCAGATGATTTCTCTGATCATGGATGTAACGATGTCGGAACATCAGATGAGGTAGATCTTACAGATTAAGCTGATGACTCACATAACTTTAGCGATGTTGGAACACTGTCCTCTCCACAACTCACCCATGTTCCAACACCAGTGCAGGCTGAATCAAGTAGAAGAATGACTCGATCGATCCCTCAGGTTAATTATAGGGAACTTTTTGGTCTACAATGTTTTCTCCCCATTATTGAACCAAAGATTACAAAGAGACTCTACTTGATAAGTATTGGGTTGCGGCAATGCAAGAAGAACTTGAGCAATTCAAACTCAATGATAATAAAGCAAGGTTAGTTATTCAAGACTACACTCAGGATGAAGGAGTTAATTTTGATGAGATATTCCCATCAGTTGCCAGGTTAGAATCTATTCGCATTCACCTTGTTATAGCTTGCACTAGGAATTTTACGATGTACCAAAAATCTGCCAAGAGTGCTCCCCTACATGGTGTGGTTAATGAGGAAGTATATCATCGACTCAATAAGGTTTTTTATTGATCAAAAAAAGAACCAAGGGCATGGTATAAGTGACTCACTACCTTTCCTATTCAGAAAGGTTATCGTCGAGGGGGAGAAGATAACACCTTGCTTGTTTTTCAAGAATCATCAAATACACAGATTGCTCAAATCTATATTAGTGATATGATCTTTGGGGCTACTTCACCATCCTTGGTATAAGATAGTGTGACTTTAATGCAGGCTAATGTGAGATGGTATGGTGGGAGTATTTGTAAGATTTCAGGCTAGTCCTAAGGAATCTCACATGATTGCAGTCAAAGGGATATTTCTATATGTTAGTGGGACTTTTGAGTATGCAATCTGGTATTCTAAGAATCAAGACTCTTATCTGATTGGTTATAGTGATTCTGATTGGAGCGATGATCATAAAAGCACCACATGTGGATGTTTCTTTATTGGTGGAAGTTGTTTTGCACTAGTATTATTGATGAAGCCAATGTTGAGTGATTATGGAATTAAAGAATGGCTTCTAATAGTGTTATGTGACAACAAAAGTTCTATTGCCATCTCAAAGAATCCAGTACAGCATTCTCGAGCAAAACTCATTGATATAAGCCTTCATTGTATTTGAGAACTAGTTGAGAGGAAAGAAGTGGTATTTAACTATGTTCCAATATCATAAACTTTTAAGCCTTCATTGAACTGGTTGGTCTCTACAACTTTTGAGTTCCTCAGACAACACTTAGGTGTTTATTGAATTTGAGGTATTTATTATATTTCTCAAGCTTTGTGTGATTTTTTTTTGTACATACATTCGAAAATATACAAACAAAATTGAAAAGGAGAAATATTGAGGCATAGTTGGACATGTTAGAAGTTGGTGTTGAAGGAATTATGGTGATTGATGAGATGCGTATATTAGAGAAATGGCTACTTCTGGTATTCTGGTTTAGTATGATGAGGAGTTGGAAGACAGTGATGTTGGCCATGTTTCAACACAGAGTATGAAGACAAGTAGAGAAGATGTGTACATGGAAATAGATGAGCCTGGTATGATTAGAGATTCTGATGTTCAAACATGATCATGATCTGAATGGTGAACAAGCTTATGTTCCAACACAAGACATTGAAATAGGGGAAGAAAGTATTGATGAAGTGAAGGAAGCTGAGTAGGTGATGTTCCAACATCGATACAGACTTGAGGTGTTGATTCTGAAGCAATGAAAGGATCTTATATTCCAACATAGAGAAAGCGGGTGAAGCTGAGAGCTGCTATGTTTCAACATCGGTGACTGATGTTCCAACACAAGGTGAGCAGATTATTGAAGGCACTACTGATCAGACTGCTGAATTAGTGAAAGAGGATGCACAGTCACCAAGAAGAAGATTAAATCAGAAAGTGGACATCGTTCAGTAGCAGCTCCCTCAATTAAGGATGCACTCAATTCTTTATTCTTTGATGAGAACAGTAATGAGAGATATGCTATTGTGTGTCAGAGGAAGATTTTAGACGAAAGAACAACTGATCTGGGTGTATATGAGGTGTGAATTTATAGCCTACCTAGACTATTTGGGTCTCAAGATTGCAGTCAATCAACAAGGAGTACAACTGATATATTGTAGAAGAATTCTATGAGAGGCAACATTGATCCAGATTTTGAGTGGTACAATAGATTTTACAAGAGAAGCAAGAAATTACAGAAGGATTTCAGTCTCAGTGACCACTCGAAGGAACACTACTACATCTAGCTTAACTATTAGGTATTTGTACCTATTATAGATTGTTATAAACTGTTGGATTCCCTTTTGAAATATTACAACTATCTCTCTAGAAAAGTCCAAGCAATAAGACATTTGATTTAAGACATGTGCATGATCTGTCATGGAATCTTGAGGCTACAACTTCTGATATTGATGAGAAGAAGGTCAAGTTTGTGGCCATTAATGTGAAGTTGAGAGCTCTAGCCACTTAGATGGAATTTTTTAGAGGCAGAAAAGGCCAGATCAGATGAGGCACATATATGCTCCTGAAGAGGTTTGAAGGTTCTTCTATGGCTATGTTCCAACATACACCATATATTTGCTTCAGGGAGAGTTGCAGTTATTGGATATATTTTTGGTTTTCTTGTGTCTAATGCATTTGGCATGTTTATGGTCCCAAGGAGGAGAAGGTTTTGGATATTCTTGGATTTCAGTACTTATTATTTATGTTGGTCCTGTGTTCCAACATGGTTTTCTGGATAGCTAAGTACTGATTGTGAATTTTATGTGAATTTGATGTTCCAACATGGATGTTGAATTCTTGATGATTTGGAGTTGTGATATTCAGGGGGAGTTAAAAGTTTTTTCATCCCATGTTCCAACATCCATCTGTGGTTTACTTGATGTCAATATATTTGCATAGTTGTTGCTTTGAAAGTCCAAAAGATTGGTGAGTCCACAAAATACCAAAGGGGGAGATTGTAAAATCCAGATTTGGCTAATTGGCAATTTGTGGTAACTGTGCGAATAGGGTATTATTGAGTTGCAACATCAAAGAATGAATTTTGGTGAAAAAAGAAAAGGTTGAAAACTGAATTTCAAAGTGTTAATCTCATCCAAGTTGTATTTGAGTTGGAGAATATATCAGTTCCTATATATGTGGGATTGGATTAATATTATGGAATTGGAATATTCAGTTATGGTTAGGATATGGATGGGATATTCTAGTTATTCTAATTCCTTAATTAAAGAGATTAGATTTGGTAATTCTTATCTCCAAGAGATTTGATTGTAATCAGAATATTATGTGGAGAAGGAATTACATTTGCACAAGAATGCATGCGTAAGAAGACTTTCCATGTTGAAACAAATGGAAAGGTGAAGCCTAAGAGGATTTAATCAGTTGAAGATATTGAGTGAATATTGAGTTATGAAATATTGGACATTTCGCAATATATTATTTTAGGCATGTGATTGAAGCATATTGGATTTATGGAAAATCCCTATAATTATGGAATTGGATTTATGTAATATTATAGGATAATTGAGATAAGGAAAATCCCTTTATTTATGGTATTTGGATATGCTTTAGGATCAGATTTGGAAACAGAATCTTTTGAAGACAAATGTGGAGAATTCCAATCTGCTCATGATATATTGATGGACATCACGGCTGTGTTACTCACAGATTAATTGAAGAAAAATCTCCATCCAGATTTTTATCTTTCGAGAGGTACTACAGAGCCATCCATCTGTGTTCCAACATGAATTTAAACTGTTGATCAAGTTCATAATCATATACCTTCATTCCTCGGGAGGAGGGGATACAGCATCGACAGGTCAAAGGGAGTCTGATCAAGGCGGATCGATAGCAATGAGAGCTTGAAGAATTCACATGTTATAATTAGTTAAAATAAGTATATTGTATGGTGTACTTTCTACTGTATCTTTTTGATTAGTTGATTCATTCTGAACTAGGCATGGCCCCGCAGATGTAGGTAAATTTCACCAAACTGCCTAACCAAGTCTCGTGTTCTCATGCTTTACTTTATTGCATACTTGGTTAGATAGGATGTTGGAACACAGTAGTGATCATTTAATTAATTAGGTAAAACAAAATTTCAGGAAACATAAAGGCAAACAAATAGCAACCTTCAGGCCTCTCAAATTGAGGGCTTGATTATTCCTAAACAAATTAGTTCTTGACTAAACAGAATCAAGACTATGTAAACTTCTAGAAATGGGAAATAACTCTTTCAAATGATTCAGGTTGCACGGTAGTTCTACAAGACACATTTAAAGACCGATTTCCTAACAACGTGATCATTTACAAAAGGTTCTTTATGACCTAATTCTGAGAGAGTCATAGGCTCAACATTGTGCACTTTTAAAAAAACATTATGCTGGTCAATTATATTTCCCATCTTTCAATATCTGCTGCAAATACTGAGGATACTGATTCATGCTGAAATTTGGTTTTACCAAATTTTTCTAATTCTTATTAGTATGTTTCAACATAACCTATTTAACCAAGTATGCAATAAATTAAAGTATTAACAACACAAGACTTGGTTACGCAATTCGGTAAAATCCGCCTACATCTGCGGGGCCTGGCCCCAGTTCTGAATAAATCCGCTAATTAGAAATATCAGTAAAAAGTACATCATACAAAATACTTGTCTTTACTAACTATAAAGTGTGAATTATGTTATCTCCCCTAGCTACTGATCCGCCTTGATCAGACTCCCTCTGACCTTGAAACTTGTCGACGTTGGATCCCCTCCTCCCGAGGAATTAAGGTAAACGATTCTAAACTTTGAACGGCGGGTCACGTATGTTGGAACATAGAATCCTGGCTCTTTGCAATTCTCTCAAAAGATTGAAAATATGTGTGCAGATTTTCTCTGATTAAAAACGTAATGAATGCAGTCGTGGTTGTTCCCTTTTATAACCATGAGCATATTGGAGCTCTCCAAGATTATCTCCATAATATTTCTATTCCTTATCTTCTTCTTGAAACGTATCCAAATCCCATAAATAAAGGGATTTTCCTTATCATAATATCTCCTAAATATTCGATAACATCAACACCATATTTGTAGGGATTTTCCATAAATCAACTATGCTTCTACATGCCTAATATATAGCAGAATATTTAGATTTCCATATCTCACAAATACCATAAAATTCCATCATTTTCCCGTAAACCTTCTAGGTGTGAATTCGCTAATTCGCATGTTCCAACATGGAATGTTTTTCGTTTCCAAATATGTTCACAAAAATTGCCAATTAAAATATTCTCTACCAATTAAAATAACAATGCATATCTCTTGACTTTACAATCTCCCCCTTTGGCATTTTGTGGACTCAAAACTTTTTGGCCAATTAATCTTTCAACGAAAAACTTGTAATCACACATAGGTCTTCCCAACTCCACCTATGTTGGAACATATGCACAAGTTACTGAATCTAATCAAAGATTGATTACCAGAAATCCATAAACATATGAATACCATAACCGAATACCAGAAATCCAGGAATACCACCAAAAATAAACTTCAGATTACAGCCAAATTATCCAAAATTCTCCCCCTGGGGCCATACAAATGCCAAAGGCAAACAAGAAACATAAGCAGAAAGTAGGCTCCCCCTGACTGTGACATCTATGTTGGAACATAGAAAAAAAATATTTTCAAGTGTTGGCCTCCAGCTGCGCTTTTTCACTGTCCAGTTTCACCTTTTTTGTTTCAAGTGCTTCCATTTGAATGGCTACTACCTCCCATCTTGCATTCAGGACCACCAGTTTAGCCTTCTTTTTCAGCAATTAAAGAAGTAGACCCAGCAGGACTCCATGGTAGATTCTTCTTGTTCAGCAATGACATGTTTTGCTTTGGGAGCTGTGGCTTGCCTCACCAGGTTCTGCTGAATAAAGAGTCCAAGATTGACTGGCTTCTGTGTTCCAACATAGAACAGTAACTTGGTCATTTCTCTCGTCAGGGCAGTCGTGTTCGAGGATTGCATCCAGCAGTTAACTGGTATCTGATACAGACCAAAGAACCATGATGACAAACATGAAGCTTGTGAATACCCTACTTCAGGCCACTTAGCCTTGTATCCTCCTGAGATTGTTTCCAGTATTTGATCATCTATTACTCCTAAATCCTTGGGAAACACCCCCTCAAACTCTGGTGTTTGCAGCCCCAAAACCTTATTTATTCTGGCAGCTGAGAGATCCATAATCTTTCCCCACACATACACCCTTCCAAACCAGGGAGAGTCAGCTTCCAAATTTTCATCCATCAAGTTGGAGTAAACCTCAATGACCACTTGCCGATTATAGTGAACCTAAACAGTGGCCGCCCTCTTCATTTTTATCAAATCCAAAAAAAATCTGAAAAACCACCATTCATGTATGCCTCCAGGTCTACAGGCCTCTCAGGAATAAACTTCCTCTCAGGAAAAACTTCTCCCATCTCTTCACATTTTAAATCAAAGTATGAGAAAGAAAGTGCATCACTTACAGGGAGGGGAGGAAGCACTTTCCTCTTGGTAGATTCCTGACTCTTCTTGGCCCTTTTTGTTGGTGGAGAATCTTCTGTTGCCGCTACCTTTCTCTTGCCCTTGACTGACTGTAAGAACTCATCCAACACTTCATCATTTGAATAATTTATCTTAGGGTGTTCCGGTGTTGGAACATACTGAATATCGCCTGCTCCTTCAATTCCAGCAATTTGTGCTCCAACATTCTGCACTTCTTCTGATTCACTTGGTTCTGCAACTAGTTCTTCACTGTGAGTTCCTTCCTTGTTATCATATGCATCACCAGTTATTTTAACCTGGTCTTCTTCTCCCGTATCATCATCAATATCCATCTCTACACTATTTTCATCCTCAGCCTGCTGTGTTAGAACATAGGCATCATGTTCCCCTTCCTCACTGTCAGAGACGTCAATAATTATTGGTTTCCTCAGCTCTTCCAACCTCTGAGTTGCCCTCAAATCAAAAAATCCTATAGGTAACCTATCTATAGACTGAATCACTTCTTGTCCTGCAGCCTCCTCATCTCTAATTTCTCTCATAACAACACAGCTTAGACGAGGAATAGATGAATAAATATAAAATTTGTCCTTCCCTCTGTACTCATCATACCTCCCCCTCAGGAACTTAACTTTATAGTTTTTGTCTTTCCACAAATCTCCAATATTCCTAGTCACAAATTCTTTGACCTTAACTATCATAAATTCATCCTCTATTCTCTTAATCTTTGTCAAGTCTACTGTTAATCTATTAGCTTCCAACCAATAAAATATATCATCTGTAGTCTTGAATTCCATCCCATGGATTTTAAAAATTGGAGGATCAGGGTTAGTTTCCTTTTGAACGGACCCTTTCCTTTATTACTGGAGCTTCCATCCTAATCTCCATCACCCAGAACAGAGCCACCAGCTTCGAATTCTTCTCCTCTCTGTTCAGCATTGTCAACTTCTGGAAGTTTGAGAGCTTCGTGAGTTTCATATTCAACTGAGGGAGAGTTTGTGGTTGAAGACATTTTCTGGCACAAAGTTGTTGCGGGAGAAAGATCGTGGGGATATTTTGCAACACAACTTCGAAGAATACCAAGAAGAATGAGAGAGTGGCCGAAAAGAGAGGGATTTGAAAGGATTTGGACAATTTTGAATCTAACACAAACTCTTCAGCTCTCTTCCTCTTTTGCCGCAAGCCCCTTTTTGGTTTTCCAAGATGGGTAATGATGACTTTTTTCCCTCTTCTCAACTCAAGATATCACATCAAAAACAACTTCCAACATATCATAACTTCTAACTATCCAACTATTCTTCTTCTATTTTTGCACAACTTTTCTTCTTTTCATTTTTTTGTTTTTCTGATTTTTTGACAGAAAATAAAAAATAAAATAAAATATATACATTTAACTAAAGGCAAGGATTACCTCAAATTTGACAAACACCTAAGTGTTGTCTGAGACATTCAAAAGTGGCAGTGTCCAACGGTTTTGTAAAGATATCAGCAAATTGCTCGTGTGTTGGAACATAGACTACCTCAACTTCCTTCCTTTCAACAAGATCTCTAATAAAGTGATGTCTTATGTCAATATGCTTGGTTCTCGAGTGCTTGACTGGATATTTTGAATCAATAGCACTTGTGTTGTCACATAAAATCTTCAAGGGGCCTTGATGAATTATCTTTCACCATTTGCTTCATCCATAACAATTGCGCACAACAACTTCCAGCAGCAAGATATTCAACTTCTGCAGTAGATAAGGAGATTGAATTCTGTTTCTTACTAAGAAACCAGATTCGTGCCAATAAAGAAGCATCCACCTGTAGTGCTTTTTCGATCATCAACATTACCAGCCCAATCCGAACCACTATACCCAATCAACTCAGAATCTTGATTATTAGAATATCAGACACCATACTCAGAAGTCCCACTTACATATCGAATAACTCTTTTGACTGCCGTGAGATGAGACTCTTTTGGATCAGCCTGAAATCTTGCATATATCCCAACACTGAGACATATATCTGGTCTACTTGCTGTTAAATACAATATACTCCCAATCATTCCCCTGTATAACTTTTGATCAACTACAACTCCTTTCTCATCCTTGACCAGTTTGTCAGAAATCCCCATAGGTGTCCGGACTGCTCGGGCATTGCTTAACCCAAATCCCTTCACGAGATTCAATGCGTACTTGCTTTGATTTATGAACAAGCCGTGTTTTCCTTTCTTAACTTGCAATCCTAGAAAG
This sequence comes from Rubia yunnanensis, assembly GCA_037428765.1. NCBI lineage: Eukaryota > Viridiplantae > Streptophyta > Magnoliopsida > Gentianales > Rubiaceae > Rubia > Rubia yunnanensis. Next base: position 95,951,236 of record CM075065.1, read on the forward strand.
TATGTGACCTCTCCAACCATACTCGTTTCAAGCTTATCCTGCACAACCGTGACAAACTCCTGTACCATAGATGATGAAGTAGAACCAAATACTATATCATCCACACAAATTTGAGCAATCAAAATTTTTTATGACTTATCAAGCACAAATAAAGTGCAATCTACTCCCCTTCGATAATAACCTTTCTTAAGAAGAAAGTTATTAAGTCGTTCATACCATGGCCTGGGTGCTTGCTTTAAACCATATAAGGCCTTCTTGAGGCGATATACATGATGAGGTTAATGCGAATCTTCAAATCCTTTAGGTTGTTCCACATAAACTTCTTCATTTACCTCACCATTTAGAAACGCACTCTTGACATCCATTTGATACAAAGTAAAGTTCATAGAGCAGACAATAGCAAGTAAAATTTGAATTGACTCTAACTTGGAAACCGGTGCGAATGTTTTATCAAAGTCAACACCTTCAACTTGTGTGTATCCTTGAGCAACAATTCTAGCCAAGTTTTGAGTAACATGTCCGTCAGCATCATATTTATTCTTGAAAATCCATTTTGTGCCGATGACATTAACACCCTTAGGGCGAGGAGTGAGATACCATACATCATTTCTCGCAAACTGACCTAGTTCTTCTTGCATTGCAGCAATCCAATATTCATCCAGTAATGTCTCCTTGTAATTCTTTGGTTCAACGAGAGAGATGAAGTATTGTAATCCAGCCAACTTCCTGTAATCCACCCAAGGAACTGGTCGAGTACTCCGTGCCATTGATTTAGGTTGGTCATGTGTTGGAACATAGGATACAACAGTGGGGGATGATGTTCCAACATGATCAGTGTCAACTGGTTCAACATTCATCTGCTCAGATGTTCCAACATGTGATTAATCTTCCTGTGCCACAGAAATCCTTCATCTTGCTTCGAGATCATACACTGTACTTCTTGTTCCAGCAAATAGCAATTATCTGATGATCGTATGCTTGAAAGAACCTTGGCTTCTCCGTGTTTCACTATGCATTTGTCTTTCTGAAATTATACAATCATATTATCATCACACAATTGACTTATGCTCAGTAGATTGGCCTTCAGGTCTTCCACAAACAGAACACTAGTAAATACTGGAAATCCCTTAATCTTTAGTTCACATTTTCCAACCACTCTACTCTTCTTTCCATCACCAAACGTAAAATAACCATCATCGAAAGGTGTGATATTTGTAAGGAATTATTGAGTTCCAGTCATATGGCGAGAGCATCCACTATCAAAATACCATGAATCTTTGGAATATGATATAAGTGAAGTATGTGCAACAAGGCATGTACCAAATCTTTTGACAACCCATACCTTTCTGACTGTTCTGGTTTTCTGGACTTCGACTATATTGAAACATACAACGAGTTGACGTCCTGCCATTTGATCTCTGAATAATTTTTGACATTTATCCTCAGAGTGACCTTGATATAAACAGTAGCTGCAGATGAGAGGTTTCCTTTGATAGGGCTTGCCGAACTTTCTTCTTACCTCTCGAAGCTTTGTCTTGAGATTCGCTAGATTCAGGAGTAACTCGTGTGCTTTAGACTTGAGTGTGCCTGTGTTATACCCAATTCCATGTCGATCTTCAAAATTCTTTCCTATATACAGAATATCATCAAACTTAGCTTTTCCAGAATTCAATTTAGAAATTACTGCTTCAGAAGTCTCAGCTCTCTTGGTTGCTAATATCAGCTTTTCATTTAATTCTTCAATTTCCTTTCAGAGTTCAACAACTTTTACATGCAGTTCTCTTTCTGTTTCCATCAACTGCACTTTTTCTTCCTTCAGTTCTTTGTTTGTATCAACCACTTGAAGCCACATAGCATACATATTTTCATAAGTGTTGTAGATTTCTTCATCACTACCTGCAAGTCCATCGTCTCCATCACTGGATGCTTCATATGGATCTATGTTGGAACATACACCTTCAACTTTATCCAGTGTGTTGGAACATCCATTCTCCGATGCCTCATAAGTTTTTGCTTCAAATGCCACATAGTTGCTTACAAACTCCTCTTTTTCTTTCTCTTCTTCTTCATCTTCACTCCATGAGGTGACATAAGATTTTTCCTGTTTCTTCCGAGTGTTTGCACATTCAGCCTGAATATGACCATAACCTTCACATTCCCTGCATTGAATTTGTCCAGGATGTTTTGGTTCACTACTTTGATTTCTGAAGAACTGCTGATTTCCTTGCTCAAATCCTGTTCCACGATTATTTTCAGTATCATATGGCCTTGGTCTATTTCCTCCAAACTTCTCCTGAGATTTCTTGTTTGCTACTTTCTTCAGCATTCTTGAGAAAATCTTCGTGATAAGTGCAAGCTTTTCAAATTCATCATCACTGTCAGAATCGTGATTGTCCTTTGATGAAGATGTTCTGAATACCAACTCCTTTTGGACCCTTTTTGTAGCTGATTGAAACGTCATCTCATATGTCTGTAATGATCCCATTAGTTCATCTAAGCTCATGGTGGCTACATCTCTTGCTTCTTCTATTGTCGCAACCTTCATTGCAAACCTTTTAGGAAGTGATCTCAAAAAAAATTTCACAAGCTTCGCCTCTTTGTAGACTTTTCTAAGTTGGTATGCCATATTGGAGATGTCCCTGAGTTTTCAATTGAATATAGCAATTATGTCATCCTCATCCATCTTGAGTTCCTCAAACTTAGTAGCCAGTATCTGTAGTTTATATTCTCAAAGTTTTAGGAAGTGATCTCAAAGTTTTTTTCACAAGCTTCGCCTCTTTGTAGACTTTTCTAAGTTGGTATGCCATATTGGAGATGTCCCTGAGTTTTCAATTGAATATAGCAATTATGTCATCCTCATCCATCTTGAGTTCCTTAAACTTAGTAGCCAGTATCTGTAGTTTATATTCTCAAACTTGACTGGTTCCTTCATGAACAGTTTGAAGAATATCCCATGCTTTCTTGGCTTGAAGACATGTAGAGATGAGTTTGAACTGGTTTTCCTCAACCGCAGTAAAGATTGCATTTAGTGTCTTTGAATTCACCAGAGATTCCTTGAGGTCATCAGGAGTCCAACTAGCTTTGTCTTTGAGTTACTGCTCCCTTTGACTTGACTCTCCTTCTTTAACCTTAGAGCTTGTATCAGCATCTTCAGTAGGGTGATTCCACTCATTCTCAACATAGAACCATGCAAGTTCATCCGGTGAGTTGATGAAAACTCTCATGCATGCCTTCATATAGTTGTAGTTGTTGCCTTCTAGTAAAGGTGGCCGAGACACCGAAGCTCTTTCTTTAGTTGCCATGGTAAAACCAGATCATACTTTCCTTGTCACAACCAAGGGAAAAATAAGTGACCAAGCTCTGATACCAAATGAAATTTGGTTTTACCAAATTTTTCTAATTCTTATTAGTATGTTCCAACATAACATATCTAACCAAGTATGCAATAAAGTAAAGCATTAACGACACAAGACTTGGTTACGCAGTTCGGTGAAATCCACCTACATCTGTGGGGCATGGCCCAGTTCAGAATAAATCCACTAATTAGAAAGATACAGTACAAAGTACATCATACAAAATACTTATCTTCACTAACTATAAAGTGTGAATTTTGCTAGCTCCCCTAGCTACTGATCCGCCTTGATCAGACTCCCCCTGACCTCGAAACTCTTCGACGCTGGATCTCCTCCTCCCGAAGAATTAAGGTATGCAATTCTGAACTTTGAACGGCAGGTCACATATATTGGAACATAGAATTCTGGCTCTTTGCAATTCTCTCGAAAGATTGAAAATATGTGTGTAGATTTTCTCTGATTAAAACCGTAATGAATGCAGCCGTGGTTGTTCCCTTTTATAACCATGAGCATATCGAAACTCTCCAAGATTATCTCCATCATATTCCTATTCCTTATCTGCTTCTTAAAGCATATTCAAATCCCATAAATAAAGGAATTTTCCTTATCATAATATCTCTCATATATTCGATAATATCAACACCATATTTGTAGGGATTTTCCATAAATCAACTATGCTTCTACACGCCTAATATATACAAAAATATTCAGATTTCCATATTTCACAAATACCATAATATTCCACCCTTTTTCCCGTAAATCTTCTAGGTGTGAATATTCTTATTTGCATGTTCCAACATGGAAAGTTTTTCATTTCCAAATATGTTCACAAAAACTGCCAATTAAATTATTCTCTGCCAATTAAAATATCAATGCATATATCTTGACTTTACACATGCGATCATATAGCAACACAAATTAGGGTCTAGCAATACAAATTCATGCGATCATACTGGGTATTAAACTATTAATGACATATACTGAGCAAAGCATTGCAACTAGAGGTGTCAATTCGAGCTATAATGTCAGGTTTGTATCGGGTTGGAACATATTGTGTTGAAACAGGTCGGATTGAAATGTGTTGATTTGATTTGTCGTGTCGGGTCAGTTTAGGTTGGGTTATTGTCGTGTCGGGTTGAAAACGTGGCATTTTGTTTCCTCGGTGGGGTCGTGTCGGGTCGAGTTAATATTGGGTCGGGTCACTGTCGTGTAATTTTTATACTCAAGTTAGGTCAAGTCGGGTCAAAATATTGTTGGGTTGGATCGGATTGGGTTATTGTCGTGTCATTTTTTTGTACTAAAATTTTGTTCGGATCTGATCATGTCAGTTATTTTTTTTATAATGTTTCATATTGGATTCAGATATATTTTGGGTTGGTTCATTTTAGATTGGGTGATTATGCTACCCAATTAAATTTGGGTTGGTTTAGATTATATTTCAATTATATAATTGTTACAACTGCACTATTATCAGGTTTTGTTTCGTTGTAACTTGTAACTTGCAAAATGTAAGGACTTGACTCGTAACTTGCAAAATGTAAGAACTTGACTCGTAACTTCAAATTAAAATTCGCTCGAACGTGATGCTACTCTATACACTCCCATTGTATTTTCCAAGTCGTAACAAAATTTATCAACAATTGAGCATAAAAATATATTTGTAATCATTTTCGATTTCTCTTTCTTACTTCTAAGTAATTAACTATAAATTACTCTGGAACATGTATTAGTGTTTTCCAACATTTCACCCAAAAAATTAATTTATTTAATATTTCTATATTTAAGCAAGAATAACAAAAATAATGTATTTTGGAGCAACGGATAATGAGGTAACACAATTTTGGGCCACATTGTAATTTTTCAAAATTGTGTAGAAGTATTCAATGTTGACTTTCGAGGCCCTTCACCCATACATGCCCAAATAGCAAAGTCGCGATAGTACATTATTAAATTGCATTTTGGTATCGCCAATTTCGTGATTCGATAATTCCAGCTTTCTAGGAAAGACCTAAATGCAAAAGGCAATAACTTTACTCATAACTCCAAATTGAAATCCACTCGAACATGATGATACCCTATACACCCCCATTGGATTTTTCAAGTCCGTAACTAAATATTTATCAACAATTGGGCACAAGAACATATCTGTAATCTTTTTCGATTTTTCTTTCTTACTTCTAAGTAATCAATTTTAAGTTACTCTAGAACATATACTAGTGTTTTCCAACATTTCACCAAAAAAATATATTTTTTTTCTATTTCTATATTTATGCTAGAATAACAAAAATTGTGTAATTTGGAGAGAAGGATAATGTCGTAAGAAATTTTTGGGCCATAGCGTAATTTTTCATAAATATATTAGAGGCACTTGTGTGCCTACTATCTTAGTTGAATAGCAGTGTTGAGTATTCATTGAATTCAGTTTACTTTTTAAAATACTTTAGTGCATTTTTGTATTGTAATAAATATTCTGATTCTAATTTTTTAAAAATAAAAAAACTAGTGACCTACTGCGCGTTGCGCGATATTATAAATTAAAAAATTGGGATTACTTTTATGTATTTTTTTGTCTTACATTTAAATTGAAAATAAAGAATTTTGTTAACAATTTTGAAATTTGGTTATCTAAGGAAAACTATATGAGTAATGAAGTGATATAATTAGTTTAGTTAGAAATCGTTACATATTAAATACAATAAAAATGATTATTTTATAATATTTATCATAATTATATATATCTCAATGAATAAAATTAATATCAAATATTCTTATTCGTCCCACTAATTATAAAATGCCCTCATCGAACAGTTACTCGGTCTATAACAAGAATTTGTGATAATTTATTAAATATTATTTTCACAATACTTTTCAAACTGATTTTTGAAATTAATATTTAGTCAAATCTCCATAATTATTAATTCAAAATCATAATTTTAATGAGACATCTCTTTTTATTTGACTATTATTCAATAGATTTAAAAATTCAGTCGTGTGCATTTTTAACTTAACCTTGTGTATTCACATTTGTTATCAGTTGACTTTACGTATTAGTAATCATATCTGTAAACTCGTAATATATAAAAAATCCTACTTTATTCTAATAAGTATGTCTAAAGAATTTATTAGTTTGATGCATAACCAAGTTGTCTTGGTTCCATATTAAATGTTAATTAACTTTTTATAATTACATCTATCTTGGGTTGATTACATGTAGGGTTATAGTTGATTTATTGGGCTGAATTAGGTCTGGGTTCAATCGGGTTTAGGTTGGATCAGGTTCAGGTTGATCTCGGGTTCGTATTCAGATCGGGTTCGGGTCCAGATTGTTGAGTCATATTTGGGTTTTGAGTTGAATTTGGTCGTGTCGGGTTCAGGTATAGGTCAATATTTCTCAGGTCCAATTCAGGTTTCGGGTTGAGTGCAGTCATGTTAGGTCGGGTTCAGGTCAATATTTCTCGGATCAGATCGAATTTTGAGTTGATTCGATCGTGTCGGTTCAGGCCAGGTTCTCTGTTCGGGTTAAAGATTGACAACTCTAATTGCAGCACGAGGTACTGCCAGTTTAAGGGTTGTAGAATTATCTCACAGATCAGCGGCAGTATCAAACATATAAAATCAACCATAACACTCCCTCTATCTTGTAAGAATTTCTCTTCACGTATTAGTATTTTTCTTAATTTGATTAGATAGTTGTGCTTGTGAGATCATTCAATTTAGTTGTCTTTGTTAAAGTATTATTCTTGATATAGTTGTACAAATCGTGTGTTGTGGTTATGTTAGTGCTCTTGTGATAGAGGGTTCTTTTTATTTAGATGCATCTATTTGTGTTTTTCAATATTTTTACCATTTGAACATGGTCATAATTTTTGTGTAAAACAACTTAATATATTTGAGGTTGATATTGCTGTTCTAATAAATCTCTAATTTGTGATTACACATCCGATCAATTTGGTTGACATGTACTTTTGTTATCCTTACAATAAAATATAAAACTTGAAGAGTAAATAACAATTCCATGTATTGTAACAGTTGATGAATGTTTCTCCCAACAAATATGATGTTTACTTTTTCAAAAAGATAAACAAGTAAATCAATCATTAAAAGAGGTAAACATTTAAAGAATACTCAAGGATATATATAATTAGGCAACCACCAAATCCTAAAGAATTTGGAGAATGCAGAGAAAACAACATTCATAACGAGATTCAGAATGTTTTGTTATGTAAAAATGTCATTTGGATTAGAAAATACAGGAGCAACATATCAGAGAGTAGTCAATAACGCACTTCGTAATCAAATAGGACAAAATATTGAGGCATATATTGATGATATGGTTATCAAGAGCAGGAAGGTGGGTGACTTCACCGTAAAAGAAACCTTAGACACACTAAGTAGCATCGGGATGAAGCTTAACACTAAAAAATGCACAATTGGAGTAGGTGTCGGAAAGTTTTTAGGATACAAGGTATCCTGAAAAGGAACCGAAGTCAACTCAGAGAAAATCCAAGCTATAGTGAATCTTTCCCAGCCACGAACAATGAAGGAAGTGCAAATATTGATGGAGTCGCTGGCAATGCTCAGCCGGTTTGTCTCAAAAGCAACGAAAAATAATTTCCCACTCTTCGAAGTCCTAAGGAAGGTAAACAAATTCAATTGGAGCGAAGAATGTCAGAAAGCGTTTGAAATAAACTTCAAATTAATCCAGTTTAAATTAATATTAATGTAATGTAATTTGATTAAACTTTATTTAGATTTATCAATATGAGTCTGCTCTTAAAAGACGTTTTTTCCTTAAGCTATTCAAAGACTAAGTGATATGAATCTCCTTGCGAAGAATCGCGATTTGCGGAATTAATATCTTTGATCTAGTGAAGGGATCTGCAAACCCGCACTATCTCGCACGAAATTCAGGAGTCTAGTCCTCGGGGTACACCTAACTTCGACTTGCTCTCTAACTAGCTCTCGGGACCATATTACAAGGTTTATTGGTACTTAACTAGCCCTCAGGGTTAAGCAACAATGGAATAGCTCGCAAGCAAAGAATATAAACTCAAAAGGTTGTATATTTGATTGATGAAAGGTTCTAAGGTAAAAATAATGTTGAATACCACCCCTATTTATAGCACATAGGTATGGTCTTAAAAAAATACACATAAGAAACTGAAAAGGATTATGGCAGCTTTAAGAAGCTAAAACCATATTTAACTAGACTACCTAAAATAAATGACTATATTCTTCAAGATAAATCTTGAATGAATATTGGCTTATCTAATTTTACCAAATTTAATTCTAATCAAATCAGAACTGAATATTCTAACACCTAAAACAAATGCATGACCGAAACATTAATTCTTCTAAGGCCAACATGGCTGAATTAATGGGCCTTATTCTAAAATAAAATAAATGATCACACTACCTCATTACTAAGGTTTAAACTGCAAATTAGAAGAAATCAAGATAAAAATATTTGGTTGCATTAATTGGATGATCATAGAGTTATAATTATTGTACGTTGCATGATAAATTTTTAATATTGCAACTAAAATCGTTTATCTTTCTATAATTCTAATTCAAGCTAGTCTCTCCATATATTTATAAAAAAAAAAACTGTCTATTCCAAGATTTTGCCTATTAACAATATTTTCAATTTTCTTAATTTTATTCAATATTTTTATTCAATTCAGTGCAACCTTTAAATTGTCTAATATTAAACGTATATACTACAACCAATAAAAAGGAGGCATTAGATTGGAAAATCCTTGGGCACGTACGTATGCTTCAACCTAATCACGTTGAACAACTATCTTCAAAAAGGTTGAGCTTTATGTACTAATTAATTCTATACCACCATCACCTTAAATTATTAAAATAGAGAATTTGAAAACTAAAGTGCCATTCTTTGTTTTTTTCCTTTCCTAGAAAACCAGATTTTATCCTATTGAATCAATAATTCTTAAGTAAATATAAAAAGATGGCGTGAGAATGTTACATTAAAGTTCCTTTTCATCATCTAATAAGTTGGAGTTCCGCTCTAATCATATTATTAATTTAAACAAATATCATCATTAAAATTTTCTAAATGCATAAATTTAATCAATTTGAAAGTGGAGTACTCATGGTGGAGGAGGTTGTTAGGGTCGCCATGGTGACATTAAAAAGTTGCTCGAGGGATATATTTAGAAAGATAAATAAATAATTTAATCAATCAAAAAAGAAGTTAAACATTTAAAATATACTCGATGGGATATGAGTTTGTTTGCGACTGACGTGGCGGAGCAGGTCAAAACTACCGACAGCGGCGGCGGCAGAACCGATGGCGTCCGGATGGGGAATAACAGGGAACAAAGGACGATGCTATGATTTCTGGATAGACTTTAGCGAATGCATGTCTCGCTGTAGGGAGCCCAAAGATTGCTCCCTTCTCCGGGAAGATTATTTCGAACGCCTCCACCGCTCCAAAGAGTTTCAACGTAGGAATCGAGTTTACAAGGAGGAGCAGCGTCAGCCAAGAGCTGCTTCACAAAAGGTAGATGGAGGTGGGCATGATGGAAGCCATCATTGAAAATTGCGTCGCGAGAGGGCGACAAGGAATGTTCATCTGTTCAAGTTTTGAATAATAATTGCCCATCACTTGTATTTGCACCTTTTCAGCCCTTGGGAACACGGACGTTGTTTGTAATTGTCAGATTGGTTATTTGATGGGGGAAATGATACTGTAAGACAGTTTCTTCTGGTTATAGGAAAGCAACATGCTGCTAGCTGTAATCTTTGAGTATGGTGAACTCTCCAACCGGTTTGGTTTTTTAAGGGCACGAACAATTTCTGTGAAAAAAAAAATACTCGATGGGATATATTTAATTAGGCCATATTATTTTAATTTAAATATGATTTCATTCAATATAGATTAACTCATTTAGCTAAATTAATATTAATATCAATTTATTTTAGTTAGATTTAATAATAAGCAACGTTTTTGATATTTTTAATTTTAATTCATTAACCCTTAAATTTTCTAATATTAAAGAGGAAGGTACTAGTTTGAAGGGAAGGTCCGGCATTTTCATAAGTTTAAGGACGGTTCACAGGGGGCTTTCACCTTAAATGTTGTAATATTTTTTATAAAATTTAAATATCGTATTTTATAAATTAAAAAAAGTAATAATATATATTTCTAGGTGAAAATATAAAAATATATAATATGAAAAATAATTTTTAAATTTTATATGTAATTTTATAAATACCATGTATATATAAAAAATAAATGATATGTCTATAAGTTTATGTACAGGCGCCTGTCAGGAAAACCACTCTAATTTGAAAAGCACCGACGTATACTTCTACCTGATCGCGTTGAACAACTTTCTCCGGAAAGGTTGAGGTTTACGCAGTAATTAATTCTATAACATAACCCTGAACTAGTAAAATAGCAACTTTGGAAAACAAGGTCGCATTCCTTGTTTTTTCCTTTCCTTGAAAACCAAATCTTTTGACAGAAAAAAAAAAAAAGTGGGTCTCCTGACAGGCGGCCTGTCCATAAACTTATGGACAGTCCACTTATTTCTTACCTTGTACACTGCATTTCTTAAATTACATACAAAATTTAAAATTTTTAAAAATATTTTTTTTATCATATATTTTTATATTTTCACACTCAAATACATATTGTTACTTGTTTTAACTTATAAAATGTAATATTTAAATTTTATAAAAAATTACAACATTTAAGGCAAATGCCCCTGAGAACTGCCCATAAGCTTATGGAAAGATCGCCTTTCTGAGACTTTCCCAAAAAAAAAAACCAAACCTCATCCTTTTGAATCTATAAATTTTAAGTACTCCCTCTATTTCACTAATATTGGCACTATAGGTTTAGGTGTTTGGATTTAGGTAGATGAAATGAGTGGATGAAATTGGATGTAGAAAGTAAAAAGTAAAATGAGTGAATGAAATTGAAGGAATCTTGCAAAAAATGGAAAGTATGCCAATATAAAAGAAACATCCAATTAAGGTAAGTGTGTCACTAATAGAGAAATTGAGGGAGTATAAACTTGGATACAGGCCGGACCAATGCAGTGTGGGCTGTGCACCCGACCCAATTTCAGAAGGGGCTCAAAATTTTAATCTTCATCTATTATATATATGTCATGTTTATAATTCGTAGAGGCCATATAATAAAAAATTTAGATCTTCTGAAAATAGTTTTGTTTTGGCCCCAAATAAGAGTTGAAATTGGGCCTTTTTATCTCCTCACTTGTAATTAATTGACATGCTATATTGGACCTATAAAAAAAGAGAAATTGGACTTAACTACATAGGGCATTTCAGATTTAGTTGGGCCCATTTTTACTAATTATTTACTAGTAGTTTTCTTGCTTTTTTAAAAAAAGAATAAAACCTAAAAATATCACTTGTTGTCTTCCTCCTCTGGACCTTGCGCACGAAACAAATTGAACGGTCGACTGCTCTCTTTCAAAATTTTCATTCTACCATTTCAAAGGTTTCAAATTACGATATCAACTCATTCTCCACTTCTCTAGTCTTTCTTCTATTCAAATTTGTCTTTCATGTTTTTCGTAGATTTATTTTGATAAGAACAAATAACCATAATTTCTTGAATCTTAAATTTTGAGTGTTTAAATTGGTTATATTGTTGTATTGATAATTAGATGACGAAATTTCATTAAAATTCGGTTATAAAAATTTAGGGTTATTTGTTTTACCCTCTTCATTTATATATTTTTTTAAAAATTATATAACAATAAGTTGGTGCCATTTAGTCAAATTTCATTTGTAAATTTGATATGATGCAATTTCTTTTGTTATTATTTTGTCATGAATTGTTGTGATAAAAATAAATAATTGGCTTAGTCCTAATTTATATATTTTCTTTTGTATATGCAGTGATACAATGAACTAAGGATTTAAGAACTTATTAAATTTGGAATAGTTTGCACCCACGTTGAAGTTTGGGTTGCTCCACTATCCAGATTCTATTGTTCTAGATTTTAATTTTTTTATCATAATTTGATTAAAATAATGTTCCCTAAAAGACAACCGTCTGGTAGTGAAAAAGGGAAAAGAAAGAAAGAAGAAGAGGAACAAATAAAGTCGCAAAAAGGATCACTTCAAAAACTTTGGAAAAAAAGAATTGAGAAGGTAGTTCTTTAGAAAATGAAGTGGAAAATTGTGCTAGAGATGTTGATGAGGTGAACAAATAACTAATAAATGCGTGTGAAAGTGAAAATGAAGAGGAAAAGGGAAATGAGGTAAATGATGGCGTGAGTGTAACCACTAATGTGTCTAGTGAAAAATAATGAAGAAATTAATAATGAGCTTTTTTTTTTTATCATCCTTAGACATGTATGATCCTAGAGTTCGGGATGGTTTAGATGTAAAAATGAGAGATTTACTTTGACACTAGTGTAGGAATGACCTATTTAAGACACTTTTTAGGTGCCTTTATTAGATCTTCCTTCAATCAACCTTAAAATAAGGTGGTTCTGAGAACCACCTTTAATAGGGCTAGAAACGGTTTTCGAACTCAGAAATTATTTTTTACCTTCGAAAAAAATAGTTGTCGGAGACCAATCAGTTTCCAGCAGCGAGACGTAGATTGATCTCAACAGGCAACAACAACGACAACGCAGAATACAAATGTAATACAAATAGAACAATAGCTATACAAAAACGACGCAAAAATAACAACAATCTCCAGCGAGACTTCCAGGCAAACGGCGGAGGTGGAAGGACACACCGATGAGCTCCATGTGGCGGCGGCGGCAGCGGCGAGAATGAGAATGGGTTGAGGGACACGCCAGCGAGACTCCAGGTGGCGGCAAGAGTGAGAATAGGTTGGGGTATGCGGCGGCAAAGCTCCAGGAAACGATGATGACAAAAGCTCTAGGCGAAAATCGGAGGGAGAGGGAGAGATTCGCTTTGGAGAGAGGAGGAGAGGGAGAGGCGCTGATTAGAGAGAGAGGCGACAAGAGAAAATGGAGAGGAGCTGACCGAATATGGAGAAGGAAGAAATTGGAGAAATTAGATCTACACCGCCGAGTAAAAATGGAGAAGGAAGAAAATGGGTTTGCGCAGTAGGGTTTAAAAATAATAAATATACAAGTGTTGGGCCAATGAAGTCCCACTAAAGAAGGTTTTGACTTAAAACCTCCTTTAAAATAAATTGGGGATCCGAGATAGTATTTCCGAGTTTGGAAGTATTTCCGAGTTTGGAAGTGTTTCCGGACCTCTATTAAAGGCGGTTCTAAAGGTAAAACCGCATTTAATCAATGAAATTAAAGGCGGAACCGCCTTTAATTAATTCAAACTGCCTGGGAAAGATTTCCGAACTCGGAATTCTCAATTAAAGGCGGTTCCAATGGAACGGTATTCGTACGGTGCCTTTAATAGAGCTTTCTCTACTAGTGTGAAAATGATCCCATTAGAGAAGATAACATTATTTTTCCTAAGGAAGATAGAAATAGAGGGTTTTCCACATTTCATTTTGATCAAAAGTTAAGAAATGGAGAAATAATTGATAGAAAGTGGCTAGTATACTCAAAAGAATCAAATGAAATGTTTTGTTTTTGTTGTAAAGTTGTAAGAAGTGTTCGTTCTATAAGTCATTTAGCTACGATAGGAGTGGATGATTGGAGACATTTAAGTATTAAAATTAAGCAACATGAAGATACTACTTAACACCTTAGCAACCTTAGAGCTTGGTCTGAACATCGAATTAGATTGAAAATAAATCAAACAATTGATAGAGAATTACAAGAACAATTTTTAAAAAAAAAATACAAAACATTGGAAACAAGTTATGGTTAAAATAGTTTCGGTTGTTAAGCACTTAGAAATGAATAATTTGGCATTCTGTGGAACAAATGATAAAATTAATGAAGATTGTAATGGAAACTTTCTAGTATTTCATGATACTATAGGTGAATTCAATGAAACAATGAAACATCATTTTTGACTCATTCATGATAAAAAGGTTCATGATCATTATCTTAGTCATAAAATAAAAAATGAACTAATTGACATGTTAGCATTAAGAGTGAAAACAACGATAATTAAGAAAATTAAAGAAGCAAAATATTTTTCTGTCATTCTTGATTGTACTCTCGATGCTAGCCATATTGAACAAATTACTTTTATTATTAGATGTCTTGATGTTGTACACAATCCAATAAAAATAGAAGAATATTTAGTAGAGTTTTTAGATGTAGAAAATACCTTTGGATTAGGACTTTTTGGTGAATTACAAGCTACAATTAGCTCTCTTGATTTAAATATTAATGATGTAAGGGGACAAGGGTATGATAATGGTTCTAATGTGCGGGGAAAACACCAGGGTGTTCAGAAAAGATTACTTGACATAAATCCTAGAGATTTTATATGTCTTGTGGTTGTCATTCTCCTAACTTAATTCATTCTGATATGGCTAACTCTTGTCTAAAAGGAAAATCATTTTTCACTAGTGGAGGAGGCCTCATTAAAAGTGGTTAGATTGGATATTAGAAGTCACTTTGTAGGTGACTTCTCCGGGTGTGACTTTGACCAATTTCGATCAAAGGTGGCTCCGAGAACCGCCTTCTATTGATGTAAGAAGTAGTTCCGAACTCGGAACTTGTTTCTGATGTCCAAAAAAAAGCCGCCGGAATTCAATCGTTTTCCAGCGGCTCCAACGGCGAATCAAACTCTGAATTAATTGGAACCAAACATATCTAAAAATATGGTACCGAATCAGAAACACCTGAACAAAAACATATATGGTATCGAATCAAAAGCATATGGACATGTTTCCTAATATATATGAAAATATAAAGCCATTAATTTAACCTAACAGAGGCGACCGGCGGAAGAGAAACCCATCAACGGCGAAGGAAATATTTAGCAGCGAGAAGGAGCCAGTGACACAGAGGAGCCAATCATTCGTCGGCGATAACAAATTCACGGGAAGGAGCCATTATTGTGAAGAAGCCTGTAGTGGAGAGGGCGCGGTGGAACCAGTCAGTGGCAGAGCCAATCGTTCGTCGACGGAGGGAGAGGAGTGGCGGTAGCGGGGGTGGGTTTGGGACAATAGAGGTGATCGGCGGTGGGTTTGGGAGAATAGAGGTGAGACACCGATGTTAAAAAAATACATAGAAGAGATAGGGTTTGAGGATGTGGGTGTTAGAAAATTTTGGAAATTTTTGTTAAGGGGAGAAGCGAAAAAGAGTTATTTTTACTTAGGCCCAAAAATCAATGCAAGCCACCCTATTAAAGTCATAAACGCCTTCTATTGATGTTAATCAAAAAAGGTTCCTCAAGAACAACCTTTAATCATTTTTTAACCGCCTTGTACTGAGATCTGAAAGTAGTTCCGACTTCGAAACCTCATATTTCGATATCGGAACTCATTCAGATCTTAATAGAAGGCGGTTTCTCAAGAACCGCTGTTGGTTGGGTATCTTTAATGAAGGCCTCTACACCAGTGTTTTGGAGCATGTCAACGTGTTTTCCAATTCAACAAAGAGATGGAATATTTCACTTGAATAGGTAGATGAATTAACTCTAAAATTTGTGTGTGTAACAAGATGGGAGAGTCGTATAGTAAGTGTTAAAGCAACAAAAAATTAAGCTTCAAAGATTTTTTCAAAAAATGCCCTAATAAAATTGGCCGAAGTTTGTGATGATCTTAAATAAGTTGGGATGTTGAAAAATTAATATCGGTGAGTTGTCAAGTTTTGAATTCATTTTAAGTTTGGTTATTTGGCATGACATATTGTATAAGATTAATTTAGTTGGTATAAAGTTTACAATCTAAAGATATGCGCCTTGATGTAGCTATTGAAAGTTTGAAAGTATTAGTTTCTCATTTTGAAAGATATAGGATAGATGAGTTTGTTTCACCTATAATTGATGCAAAAGAGATTGCCGGTGAAACGGAAATTGAACCAAATTTTCAAATAAAACGTAGGGTCATAAGAAAGAAACATTTTGATGAATTCCAAATTCTAAAAGAGACCAAAAATCTGCACAAGAAAATTTTAGAATGGACTACTTTATTATTTTAGCTGATATGGCCATTTCACAATTAAAAACAGATTTGAACAAATGGAACTTTTTGAAACTATATTTGGTTTCTTATTTGATGCATCATGTTTATTTTCATTGGATGATGAAGGCCTGAAAATTTATTGCATGAAACTTGAAAAATCTTTGACACATGGTGATGATTGTGATATTGATGCAAAATGTTTTTGTTAGAATTTCAAATATTACAAAGCATATAAATTTGGAAAACCATGGGATTCTTTTAAAATTTTAGAATTTGTAAAATGATGGGTATGTTTCCAAATGTTTTGATTGCTTATTAAATCTTACTAATTGTTCCTATTACTGTAGCATCTGCAGAAAGAGGTTTTTCAAAATTAAAGTTGATAAAATCTTATTTATGGACAACTATGACTCAAAATAAGTGAAATGCATTAGCAATATTGAGCATAGAAAAAAACTTGTTGAAAATTATTGATGTTGATGATATAATTGATGATTTTACCTCTAAATGTGCAAGGAGTCATATAAAATAAAGTGCATGTACAACAATTTTGTGAAGGAGTATCTAGGATTTATCCCCATTTTTGTGAGTATTTTTTATATATATGGATTATGTATTTTTATTTTTAAACAATTACACTTTTTTATTCAATATAACAAAGCTAAAATCAATCTTTGTTTCCAGGGAATGAGCAAAATAGGTGAGAATTGGTGCACAAACTTGTCAACATGTCTTCAATGTTATCGAATTATTATGATAGAGAATGTTTCAAACAATGTAATGTTTTTTAGGGTATTGTTTATGCCCCCCCCCCCCCTATACATTTTTGCATAATTTCAATATTTTAATAAAATAAAACAAGTGTGGCGTGAGACTCGTAGCATTGTACTTGGATAGGTTCCAATCCCTAATAAATATTTATTCTGTATTTTATGTCGATAAAAAATTTTATATGAGAGCCCCAAATTTTTTTTCGCACGGGGCCTCACAATACAACGAACTGGTCCTGCTTGGATATAGAGATTTTAAATATAGAATGATGATGTGAAAATATTTGTTACATTAAAATTCCATCTAGTCAACAAATTAAGTTGGAGCTTCGATTTTGATTATCACTAGTGTAGTAATAGCCTATTAAATGCGGTTATATCGGCAATTTAAAGACACTTTTTTGTGCATTTAATGCTTGTGAGCCGCCTTTAATTTGTTTCTGAACTCGGAAACAACGGTCTACCCACCGCACATGTGCTCTTTTTTCCGAGTTCAGAAACTTATACATTTCCGAACTCGAAAACCTAATATTACAGTGTTCCATCTCTTCATGAAAAGAAAAAAAATCCGAGCTCGTGTGACATTTCTGGTTTGTTTCTAGAAATTTTTGGCTGAGCATTTAGTGGCCTTAAAATGTTTCCGAGTTTGGAAACCATGTCGGCTCCATACCGAGTTCGTAAACTGTTTCTGGCCTTTGCAAAATTTACATAAAAGGGGCAAAAATGTTTTCGGACTTGGAAATCCATTCTGGTCTTTTGGTAAAAGTTTTGTTTCATTATAATTTCCAGCACAAAAACAGCCTCGATATACAGCCACAATTTAAATAAAATACACGATAAAATCTTGCCCTTAAACAAAAATCTATTGATAATGCTAACCAAGCAATAGAAATCACTAACCAAGCAATAATCTATATATAGGAATACAAATTGCTACAATTTATTCCGACATTTCTAACACCCATTTTCTTCTAACTTGGGTGTCCCTACGAATATTGGGAATTCTCAGTGTGTGTGATAGATTGAGAATTAGATGACGATCCAATGAATTCTGCGCATTGTTGATATCTTCATGCGAGCAGGCTTTCCTATCCTTTTTGAAAATATGAAAATTATTAAATATTTGGCAGAGGTTAGTTAGGAAAATTACCACGTTCAAATATACAAATACCTTGTCAAGTTCAAGTTCATCTTCCTTGACTTTCTCTACACACTCGAAAACGTATAACATGACGCAATAGCCGCACTCCCAAGTTTGAGCATGTTTCTTGTACTATATGCAAGAAAAATAAATTATTAATACTAATGTATCAAATAATTGAGCATAGTATTGAGGAAATTAACATATTGGTAGACCACCTTGATTTCAACCACGTGAAGCGAACAGTTTGTTTGCTCACTATTTTCCTTCATTTCAGCTTCCAAAATCTCAACAAATGCATCAGATGGTTGGAAGTGGAGGGGATACATCTAATACACTCGCTTCTTTACGGGTAATATCAAAATTAAACTCCAATGGTCCATGAACAAGAAAATTTAATTATCATTTAAAATTTGTGGAAATGGTGTTGGTAAATAAATTGAATGTAGTAAATAACCTCTCGATGAATGGCGCAACAAAAAGCAACTTATCCTTACGCCCTAGGCATTTTTTAATATAGTCGATGCTCTCTTGTTTTGTACAACCAATTTCCTATATCATCACCAGGCACATGTATACAACCCATCCCTTCTTTTGGTTACTCGTAAAAAACATGTACCTGGACAATTTCATAGGAGGTAATATTTGTAATAATGTTTAGTGTAAATTAACCGAATTTAGTAATAAAATTAATAAAATCACTCACAAGGTATTGATCGACATCATCGCTAGATTAACTTGTTCACATCTCCAAAGGTCTGCAAAATCACTCCATAAAACCATGAATTCACGTTTGCATCCAAATACACATTCATTTCCCGAGAATGTGTATGTTGAGTTTCGATCATGGGGTTGAAGCAAATTATCAAAGACACATACGAAGCCAGGCATGTCTCGAGGGACGTAGGCTCTTGCCAATGGAGGTCTAACCTTAGTTGTTGTAGTTGGTACCGGTTTGGGCATCGTTTTGACTGGTTTTGGTGTTTTCTTCACTGGTTTTGGAGATGGAGTCCTTGTTTCCTTTAAATGTTGATCCTTAATAGTATCGGCGTATATAAGTCTACAAGGCCAAGTAAGGAACATTCCTCGGAAAGGGCCAACTTTTTTGTATTCCCCATCTGGGATTGGCAAAGGTGCGCCCATCACTAAAGGATTCTCCAATGAAACCCTCGAAAGACCTTCCGCAATTGGTATGGAGTTATGATGCTTCATTGATTCATGCAAAACTCCATCGGCTACATATAGTGGCCTACCGTCTATGCCTTACTCAATGTATAGTTCACACAAACATGATTTCTAAAATAATTGCAAAATAGATATAATACGAGACTTAATTCAAAGGGTCATAATTGACGTAAACAGAACCTTCGTACCCTTTTTCAATTGCTAGTGTGACATTGTGTAGGTTGTCGGGTTTGAACAATTTCCTATCAATTCTTGGATTTCGTACAATTTCCCCGTGATTTACCTCAACATCCCTGGGAGAATGTCGTGAACCCCTAGATGGTGGTGTCCAATCGGGTGTTAACTCCTCTAAATTGTCTGGAAGAACTAGCCCGATGTGTTGGACCAACTTTCGAATTACAAGATCTTGTTGTTCAATTTGTTTTTCTAGGAGTTGGGATTTGTTTTCAACATATGGACTCTTGAGGGTTCCGCTCCATCGTAGGACCGCACGATCCCAAATTATTTCCGTTGTGTTAAGAAACTACCCACACCCCTAGCACAGTCAGGATGGTCGGGTTTTTTTGTGGCTTCAAAAAGGTGTTAACTCCTCTAAATTGTCTGGAAGAACTAGCCCGATGTCTTGGATCAACTTTTGAATTACAAGATCTTGTTGCTCAATTCGTTTGTCTTGGAGTTGGGATTTTTTTTTGCAACATATAGACTCTTGAGGGTTCTGCTCCATCGTAAGACTGCATGATCCCGAATGCTTTTCATTGTGTTAAGAAACTACCCACACCCCTAGCACGGTCAGGATGGTTGGGATTTTTCGTGGCTTCACAAAAGATGTCGTGTTTATCACTTGGAATGAATTCCCCTCGCAATTGATCATTCTTCAATTTTTCCTAGGTAGAATCATAAATAGATATAACTTGGTTATTTCCATATCAATTAAATATAGTTCAAATTAATTATGTATTCACCTAAAAAGTTACGTACCACTCTTTCGGCAATTCGTTTCTCTTCTTCCTTGAAAGTTCACCCTTTTTGTTTTATTGCCCTTTGAGAAATAGATCGCACCTCTCAATGTCATCCACACTAATTGGTTGCACCAAAGCCTTGCCTCATCTTCTAGCATCATGCCCGTAATCGTCATTTTTATATATTGTTCCAGACGTTCCTTGACTAGCGACATTGCCACTAAATGATAACCCCCACGACTCAATTGGTGTGGCATTTAATTATCCCTGGAAATGTGTTGTTTTACATCCCTCGTACCCTAAGATGGATGTTAGGGTCATGTTAACATTACAAAAATTTTAATGTGCATAATTAATCACACCAATAATTTGCACTAGTTTTTACTAACGTTTTCACTATTCTCCAATGTCCTTTGCTTGTGAATCTCTCATCTTTTGGGTAGAATGTGCGTGTAAGTTTTACATGGGCGGTCACCTTTCTTATCACTAAATATGTAGTCTCTGAACAAAGTGTATTTATGTTCAAGCCAACTTTTTGATATCATGAACATTGCCTTCTTTTGCAAAGCGCCCACATCTTGTGCTTTGATTTGAAAAGGTCTCTATGGGGATTAGGAAACACAAGGATGTGAGGAGGGACAGTACATGTGACGACAAAATGTAGAAGAAAAAAATAGGGAAAATGATTCACTAAAGCTAACTTGCATTCCATCCGCAATGTGTCCTTGTAATCATTTGGGACATCATGCCAAGTATCGTAACGAATATCTACCCTTGTTCGACTGACCTTTGCCACCCAACTTGACCATTTAGCATATTGCTCCGATACACAATTGCCCATTTTGTTGAAAGCCAACGACGTTAACTCTTTCCTAGACATTCTACATTCTAATGGTCTACAATATGTTTGGTGTTTTCCTACATTCCCCGTACCGTTGTCCTCATCCCACGCCATCTTCTTTGTTGTAGGATTGACATTACCGGACGGTGACACATTGTCATGAGTCCGTTTCCTTGTTTCCATTTTTGAATGATACATTTACAAGCATACCAAAAATAGCTTTACCTCGGCCAAACATAAGTTACTAATATTTATATTATACGCAAAATATATAGGATAAAATTTTAACTAGAAAACGAACATTGGATTTGGAGGATGATTTTACCGTTTAAGATCATGAAGCAAAAAAAATACCGAGCAATTTAATAACAAACCCCACTTAAAATACAACTCATTGGAATCACAAAATCCAAACCCCAACTATCACGAACAAGTTGATATTTGGAATTGCTCATTTATGTTTGAAAATAACAGACCCTAGCATCAAAATGGAGCTTAGAATTACCTTATTGATCAATCAAAGGGTATTAAACACTCCTTCATAGCTTGCGCCCACATTTAAAAAAAGACCCATGTTGAAAATAAGAAATTTTAAGAGGGAATTTGGAATAGAAGAGATGAATACAAATCTCAAATCATCCACACTTCAAATAGGAGTTTTGATGATGAAATGGATTGATGAGTTGAGTATGAATGTTTTGTGGAGGCGAGAAAAGTGGAAAGGGCAGGTTTTTCAAATGGGAGTAAATACCCATTTGAAACCCTTTCCCCATATTTTATTCCCGATATAAAGGGTTTTCGAACTCAGAAACTTGTTTCCAGACTCGGAAACATTTTGTCCTTTCCATATGGTAGACAAGATCGATTTTCGAGCTCAAAAACTCTTTTTGAATTAAAAAAAATGGGCAGCACAAATTTAAAACGATTTTAACATTCTCCTAAACCCTACAATCCCAAAACCCTCAAAATCTTTCCCAAATTTCACAATCCAAAGCCCCCAAAGCAATTCACCATGATTCGCAATAGCATCGCCCCCTAAGTCAAAGACAATTGATCGTAGGCATCGCCTATCACGGAGATTGGTGAATCGATATCTACCACACACATGTTTGGCCGGGTGTGAGCGACACTACTCCCCTTTATCCCGTAGCCATGGCGAGGAAATATTTTAAGAGAGTATGAGCTAATGTGCGGAAAGTGGAGAGTTTTTATGTCGGTCAATTAACTGTAGAAGAGCGTATTATTTATGATTGGATATGCCTGAACGTATGCATGCGAGCCGACCATTGCTAACCTCATGATGTTTTACTATGTCATGGAAGGTAGAAAGATAAACCCAAGCTTTGCTGTCATCTCTTTCATGTTGAAGGCCGCGTAAACAAAGAAGAAAGCTCTTCCTTATGGTGGTTTGATAACCTCTATGATAAGAAAAAGGCAGATATAATTCCGCAGGATAAGCCTATGAGGATAGACTACTATGACAAGAATTTGTTCCAACAGAAAAAGCTTGGAAACCACGTGACATACCCAGTCAAAAAGCTAAGATGGCAAAGAGGGTTCGCAAAGCGGAAGAAGAAAAGGAAGAGGCATCGAGCTCCCATAAGAGATTGAATAATTTACTTAATTACAATTTCAAATTTTTTATTTCCATATCCATTTGATTTTGATGTATATTGATTTCCAGGTACCGGCAGTGGTTGGAAGGCTAGGCTGACCAAGTACTTTGTTGTGTGCATACGGACTTGACCGAGACCCACGAAATGTTGACCCGGGCTCATACCCAGCATTCACGTTCCTGGAATCTCAGGGTCTGCAATTGGAATTGAGCGAAGATGACAAGCCGCGTAACTTCGAGTTGATCTTCTCCGAGAGTGAAGAAGAAGATGATGATGGTGATTGTGATCATGGGGGTGATGGCGAGAACATAGTGAGCCAAGAATAGGGTGGGAAAGGAATCTATTTGAGACTTACTTTTTATAATATTGTGGAAAACATTCGACTATGTAAGATAAGTTATTTTTAAAAATATTTATTATGTAAGGTTTGGATGATGGTTTATATTTAAAGTCATATTGACAATTTAATTTGAAATTTTACAGCACGAAATTTGGATAATATTGTTGTTATGGAATTTTGTTTATTTTTGGTAGAAGAATTTAGTGGTCGGATAGGTGATGTTCTTAGGATCAAGGTTTGTGAAATTTGCAAGTGACCAAAAGACAAGATTACTTTCAGAACTTGGAAACTCTTCTACGCTTTTTAATTTTAGACCGGAACCATTTCCAAACTCGGAAACGTAGGAGACAGTTTAGTCATGTTGGCACGATAAACTTTCCAAGCTCATAATGATAGATTACGAACTCGAAAACATGTGGTGAGTTGAAGAACAGTAGACACGAGTCACTTTCCGAACCCGGAAAGCAAGTTTTCAAGCTCGTGTGACAGATCCTGGACTAATATTGAATTTTCAAAGCTTGCATTTTTTTGATATTTAACTCATTTTTTAGCTCGTAAATGTCTCGTGTCGGTTTATTAAAGAGACGAAACATACTTTCCAAACTTGGAAAGTATTGACCATATAAAAAAATAGGGGACGAATCAGATTCACAAAATCGAATATCCCCAATTTTCAAACCCTAGCCCACATTCCGAACTCTAAAATGCCCTCAAATTCTTCCATTTTTGCAAACTCAATCAAGTATTTGGCATGGCTAGGAGTGGTTCAAGCCGTGGAATTAATGTCTCGTTCTCATTCAACCGGCCATAATCTAGGCTTCGATGATACAAGGTTTATCTCTAAATTTGCGCAACTCGGTATGATGTATTTCATGAGAGGGAAAATTTATTAGATACATTTCTTGTGCCCTTCAATGAGAATTTAGCTTTAGGGATGGCCGATGCTCTAAAAACATTTAGTGAACAGCACATTGAGAATTTTCTTTCGTGTAATGAGAAAGCATATTTTGATTTGACTTGCCAATTTTATGCTAATTTGCAAGAAGATGGCAGTGGGGATTATGCTATGAGGGTTGGGGGAATTGACAACCCGCTTAGCCAATGGATAATTAATAAGATATTTGATTGCCCTTAGTTGGTCCCGAAATTCATTTACCCGGAGGACACTGATGATCTGTTGGATGATTGCTACCATTGGGAAAAATGACTTGAAGTTGATCCTCCCTACATTGACCCCATTGAGTGTAGTGTATGTTACTTCAACCGCAATAGAATTAATTTGAGAAAACCCGATACCTTCGATTTAAAGATTCTTCCCGTAGATCAATTGTAATACAGAAACTATATACTTTTTGGTATCGAAAACCCATCCGTTCCATGTTTCTGAGTTTGTAAACATTCATTTTAAAGGCGGTTAGTCATAACCACCTTTAATTAGGGTTAATTAAAGGTATATATGCCTTGAATCACATTTAATTAGCCCTAATTAAAGGCGGTTCAAGGAAAATCGCCTTAAATCAACAAAAAAATGGCCTTTAAAATGTTTTGGGGGAAACAAACAGGGGTTTCCAAACTCAAAAAAATTGATTAAAGGCGGTTATCAACGAACTACCTTCCATTGCTGCCTTTAATAGAGGGCTCTCAACTAATGCATCATGCTATTATTTTCACAATTTTCATCATCAAACTTTTTTAAATTCATAAATTTGATCACATTCACGGTTAGCTTTACTAATGCTAACAATTTTCACTATTTACAAGAGAATATTAACCTTTTCATTTATCGAAAAGACAAAGATTTGTGCGAGACTGTCTCACAGCGAGACCAGGGATTATTAATATGCAATATTATGAAGTTAGTTAGAGATGGAGTTGCAAATATAATTTAATAAATTTTGGGAGTGGAAGGAGGGATCGGGGTGCAAATACCACTTTTTGGGGGGCGCTTGGCGTGAAAAATTGGGAATTAATGATTTCAGGTCATAAGAATCACGCGGGTCAAGAATCTGGGTTAGAGAAATTTACAATTTTCTCCTCATTTTCGAACTATGCGCGAGTTTTTATTACCAAACTTGATGTTTTATTTTCAGTGCTTGATGTTACAACAAAACTAGTGATGTTTTTTTAGAATCTATTTTTTCACTAAAACCATGTGTTTTAGAGTTAATTTTGATCGTTTATTAGAAATCTTATATATGTATGTTAAAATTTTGATGGGTAATATGAAAATATAACCCTATATGTTTAAGAAAGTGCAGATATAACGCTCAGTTCTTTTTTAGTGCAAAAAAACCCTAACTATTGAATGAAAGTGCACATATAACCCTCCGACCAAGATTCCAGCATTGACTAACAAATTTCAGCAATTGACCCATTTGAAAAGACTAAAATATCCATATTCCCCAACCCTTAAAAGAGAAGGACAATTATGCCCTTATTAACGTGGGCCCAACAAAAACAATATCAAAACTTCCTTTTGTTTAAAAAAATCTCCTTCACCGTTCTTATGAATATCATCACGCACTGATAAACCCAAGTGGCCACACCGCTGTGTTCTGTCTCCCACCACTCCTGTCAACCTCCCTCACACCATCACCACCACCATCATCCCTCTAAACCTAGCTCTCTTTGAATATCATTACCGTTCCTCTGAACTGATGGATGAGATGTTGATGGTGCAGAGGTCGTGAATAGATGGCCCGCTGCCATTATCCTTGAGAGCCTGAGCAATAGCCATGAGTTCCTTTGTCCTTGCCACGCAAAACCCTGAAATCATTCAAATAGGAATTGGATAATAGCAACAAAAACAAGAAGAAGATGAATATTGATACATGTATGGAATTGTAAATGGAACAACAAGTAGAAGAATATGATATGAAAAAACAAGTGGAGTGGGAATAGGAGAGAACCATTGGAGTGGGCAATGAAGGGTAGGCGAGAGAGTCTTGAGAGATAGTGAGGGGGCAAGCGGAAGGGTTGTGAGAGTCGTAGACATGATTAGTGATAGGCACGGCAATTTGAAGGAAGCGGTAATCAGTGGAACCGATTTGATCTCCTTTCCCAACTACCTCCAATTCCATTGCTGCAACTCTGCAACTTTGGGTGAGAAGGACACCCTCTTCCCCGCTATATATTTTATGACAATGTCGATGCCACCAGGTCTAGCGGGTCGAGTAGTATTAACGGTGGAGTGACCGGATTTAGCGGGTCGAGCAGCGGTGGGACAGTGACACCACCTAGCGCCAGTGCCACCACCGCCACCACATAGCATCGGTGCCACAAGTACTGATTCTATCTCATCGAGTAATTGGCGCCTTCTTGACTCATTACGGATGGAACACACGATAGAAGGGATTTTCGCTGGAGTGTCATTAATAACTTGGCTAGTTTCTGCAGAGCAATTCTGCAATGAGATGGTTTTACTGGAGTGAAGGTGGTGGATCCCAGTTTTTCAGAGTGAACATAGTGGATCCCAGTTTTGCAGAGCAAACGTTTCGGGTCGGTTTCTGCAGTGCCATTAATGTGAATGTTCACTTTTGCAGAGCTCTTTGGTTGGGAATAGATAGAATGAAGAAAAGAAAGAGAATGGTGGAAGGAAGAAGAAGCAATTAGGGTTACTGATTTTTGGGGTCGAAATAGTTAATTTAATTTTTTTCTTTTTTATTTTTTTAGAAGGGTAAATTTGACGTTTCACCTAATTCCGACCTCAAATTTCCGATTAAGGTTATATTTACACATAACCTTAATATCTAGGATTTTATTTGCACTTTCAATTATCGCAAGGTTATATCTGCACTTTCATCAATTATGTAGGGTTATATGTGCACTTTGCTCAATTTTGACACTTTATACATGTTGACACTTAGTGATATTTTACTATCTTAAATTTTACTTTATAGTTTATATTTTCATTTTGATTGATGTGTTAGTTTTTCAGCGCGTCCTTTTAAAAAATGATATTGATGTTTCTCTTTTTTTCTGAATGTATTTTTATTCAAAGTATCCTTGATGTGTTTATTGTGTGAATTGATTTTCTAATTTTTAGTATTATTTTTTTAAAAAAAATAGTGTCACATTTTCTTGCACACTCTTATGTTTTAAAATTTATGTGTGTTTTTATTTAATTTGTTAATATTATAATTTGATTTTCTTCCTTGTTTCTATTAGATGTTCCAATATTTTTTATTTAATGTTTAGTTTTGGGTTTTATTTGATGATTCATTATTTTAGCTTGATGTGTATTTTTTAGTATTTTTATTGATATTTATATATCATATTTTTATTTAGTATATAAACACTTTAATTTGATGTTTATATTTAGTGCCTTCATTTATTTAAATATTTTTATTTTTTATGTATAATTTTTTATATGTTTTTTAATTAATGTTTTTTTCTAATGTTTTAATAATTTAATTTATTATTATTAAGTTTTTCCAGATATAGAGAAGTTGGAAATTAAGTTGAAGGTTGGATTAGGCCGATGGAAGCCCGAATTCAAACCCAAATTGCGAGTCACCTTCCTCAACCTCACCTGTTGGCGGCAGGGAGATGAATTCGAGGCCATCTTGGAAGGTATACTTGTAGGCAATTAGGCATTAGTAAAACAAAATTCTTGTAAGGTAAGGCTAGGACCTTTGGGCCTTCCCCAATCGTACTCAACTTCATAGAGTTGTAACCTGAATAAGCGCCACATACTTGTCGACCAATTCGATGGGGAACACAAAACCAATGCTCGACATCGATAGTTGCTTCACAAATAACCAGAAACACCGATCGTAATCGATGCCCTCAATCCGTCAATCGTCGAAGCTTTTCCGGATTCAGATGAAACCCACAAAGCAATCCCATGAAGCCAGAATTTGATTGCAATCCGATGCTTCAGACCCGATAATCAGAAGCACGACGGTGGTGAAGATGAAACTGGAGTTGTACGAAAACGATGGCAAACACACTGCTGGAAATTTGGCGAAGGAAGGTGATGGAGATGCCAAGACTACTACCACCATAGATGAAGATATTCCACGATTTGTCAAACATTTAAAGGCACTACCACAAAATTGTTTTATCCCAACATATATTTTATGACATTTTTTTACCAATGTTGTTGTAGAATCCTATACCGACACTAGGTAAGATAGCAAGATACTGTCAATAAAATTTATTAGTATAGTTACTGTTGGTGTTTTATGAAACACAAAGTTATTTAAGTATAATTGGATTCGAGTAATTGTAAACTTGGGATGTTAAAACAAGTTTGGTGGTGCGGAGTGCACATTTGTATAAACTATCTACGAGTTTACAAGTTCATATGATAAGGATTAATTATATGGGTGATAACTAACATGGCTTGTCCTGGAAAGATATATCATTTCAGAATTTATTATAATTTTGATATGGTGGTGTGTATTGTCTAACTCCTCTTTGATGGAAAGGATAGGGATGATATTAGATTAAATACGATACATTGAATGTTGTAGTGCAATGTGGAAAGATGTATTGTGTGAAAAATTGCATCATTTCAGAATTTATAATTCTGATAGGTTGATGATTTAGTGTGGAATGATGAAGTGTTATGTCTTTTCACGACATTAGTTTCTTATAAATACATGCTTTCGCATGGATGGAAAAAGATACACACAATACAGAAGTGAAAGAACACAGAATACACACGGGAAAACTAGGAATTTTCCCAGACATATATACAACCAAAAACACAGGTACTCAATAGTATTCTTCTGATTCAAGCCTAGAACAGGAGGGATTCTCGATTGTTTTATCCTCAAAGGGAATTCGTGTAACCCAAGGCGTAATAGGGTCGAATTACTCTTTAAGGAAAGCGTACGTAACGCGACTCACATCGATATCCAAGAAAGATTTTACCACCATCATCCAATCGTGATTTTACCATTCCAATGGAATGGAATATTACAGCATCTGCCCCAACAGTTACGTACACCAACATTTTAAATATAGTGTTGTGATATCATTCTATCTCAACATTGCATAATTTATGTCCAAACTAATGTTGGGATGAATGAGTTATTAATTCATTATTAAATGTAATGTAACACATATTATAGTTCAAAATTTATATTAAATAATTAATGACTTTTTTGTAGTTATACTAAGTCAAAACCAACTTTAGTGAGATGGTATTCTAAAGGCATTCTATTTTTATATTACAATATTTAAGTGTGCATTAACATTACAATATAATTTCGTTAAGAATCGCTAAAAATAAATTAAAAATTGAAATTATTATAAATTATAAATTAGTAAATAATTGAAAATTGAAAAATTGAAATTTTGAAATGATTCTAAATAATTATAATTACAAATTAATACCTGTTTTGTTTATTTTAACATCGATTTT
The DNA here is from genome assembly GCA_037428765.1 of Rubia yunnanensis. NCBI lineage: Eukaryota > Viridiplantae > Streptophyta > Magnoliopsida > Gentianales > Rubiaceae > Rubia > Rubia yunnanensis. The sequence continues at coordinate 95,980,853 of CM075065.1, forward strand.
TTTTAAATTGGTGATAATTTTTATTTATTTTAACACCATTTGTTAAAAAACTGGTGTTAATTTTTGTTTTTGAAAAACATTAACTAACACCGATTTTATAAAAACCGGTGTTAAAATTTTAAAAATTGGTGCCAAAACCGACGTTGGAAAAAAATAGCACCAGTTTTCAAAAACCGGTGATTAAAATTTTAAAAATTCAATCTTCCCACCAAAGAAATTCCAAAAAAATTGCAAAAAAAAATTCAAACAATTTGCCAAATTTTTCAAAAAAAATTTGCCAAAAATTTTAAAAACTTTTGCCAGAAATTTCATGGTCTGAGAGCTAAAAACTGTGCAGCCGCTTTAACCTAAATTCTTTTTTTCTTAACTTTTAAAATCGTTCACTTCTTTTGTTGACTTTTATTAATAACTTAGTTGACTTAAATTAATCAGCGATTAACCTTTATTGACCTAATATACATAAAAAAGAATAAAAATATTTGACATTAATTAATTAACGTTCAACCCTTAATTGATTTTGTATATATAAATACAAATACAAATGTTTGACTTTAACTAATCAACGGTTAACCCTTATTTGACTTTCTACATCTAAACACTAATAACTAAGATTACTTTAACACATCAATAGCCACTCCTTACTTAACTTAGTATGTATAAATAAGAATATAAATGTTTCACTTTAACTAATCAACGCTCAACTTACTTGATTTTGTATATATAAACTCTAATAACTAACTTGACTTTAACTAAGCAACAGTTACCCTTACTTGACTTTCTATACATAAACACTAAATATGTAAACCCTTAATTGACTTAGGCAAGAATAACAAAAATTATGTATTTTTTAGCAATAGATAATAGGGCAACACAATTTTGTGCCACAATTTAATTTTTCAAGACTGTGTAGAATTAATCAATGTTGACTTTCGAGGCCCTTTCATTCACCCATACATACCAAAATTGCAAATTTTCAATCGTATACTATTCAATTTTATTTTGGTGTTGCCAATTTCGTGATTCGATAACTTCAACTTTCTTGGAGAGACCTAAATGCAAAACGTAAAATTTTTACTCTTAACTCCAAATTGCAATATGCTCAAACGTGATGCTACCATTTACACCCCCATTGTATTTTCCAAGTCCGTAATATAGTACTTATCAATAATAAAGCACAAGAACATATTTGTAAATCTTTTCCGATTTCCCTTTCTTACTTCCAAGTAACTAACTCTAAATTACTCTAGAATATGTACTAGCGCTTTCCAACATTCCACCAGAAAATTCATCTATTTAATATTTATATATTTAGGAAAGAATAACAAAAATCATGTATGTTGGAGAAGTGGGTCATAGGAAAACACAATTTTAGGCCATGGCGTAATTTTTTAAAACTGTGTAGAAGCAATCAATGTTGACTTTTGAGGCTCTTTCGTTCACCCATACATGCCCAAATTGCCAATTCGCAATATTATTGAATTGCATTTTAGTGTCGCCAATCTTGTAACTCGAAAACTCCAACTTTCTTTGAGGGACCTAAGTATAAAAAGTAAAGACTTTACGTAACTCCAAATTAAAATCCGCTCGAACATGATGCTACCCTATACACCCTCATTGTATTTTTCAAGATCGCAAGGGAATATTTATTAACAATGCGCCCAAGAACATATTCGTAAATATTTTCAATTTCCCTTTCTTACTTCAAAGTAATCAACTCTAAGTTACTAGAACATGTAATAGCATTTTCCAACATTTTTCACAAAAATTAATTAATTTTTTATTTCTATATGTATGCAAGAATAACAAACATTGTGTATTTTAGAGAGAAGGATAAAGTCCTAACAAATTTTGAGCCATAGTGTAATTTTCCATAAGTTATGGAAAGACCAGGGTTTAAACTGCAAATTAGAAGAAATCAAGATAAAATTTTGACAGTCAAACCTTACTTGACTTTTAACAAATAAACATTAATAACGAAATTAAGTTTAGCTAGCCAACTAGTTAACTCTTATTTTGACCTTTTTACATGTAAACACTAAAAACTAAGCTGTTTTTAATTAATCAATGGTAAACCATTATTTGACTTTCTATATATAAACACTATTAACAAAGTTGACTTTACTTAGTCAATGGTAAATCAGTATTTGACTTTCTATATATAAACACTACTAACAAAGTTGACTTTAACTAATCAAATGGTACCCCTTAATTATCTTAGTATATACAAACACTAATAAATAATTTGACTTTAACTAATCAAAGGTCAACTATTGCTCGACTTTCAACATATAAGCACTAATAACTAAATTGACTTTACCTAATCAATGGTCAACCACCACTTGACTTTTTCTATATAAACACTAATAACTAAGTTGACTTCAACTAATCAAATGCCAATTGTTAATTAACTTTCTATATATGAACACCAACAACTAAGTTGACTTTAATTAATCAACGGTAAACCCTTACTTGACTTTCTACCTATAAACCCTAATAATTAAGTTGATTTAACTAATCAATAGCCAGCACTTACTTGACTTACCATATATAATTACGAGTATATGAAATTGAAGAAATTTTACCAAAATTGAAATATGTGTCCTTTAAAACAAAACATCTCAATAATATAAATGTGTCACAAATAGAGAATCGGAGGAAAACTAAGTTGGGTTCCATACTTAGTCTTATTTTCCACACTTAGAATTTTCTCACCCGCTCAGCTCTCACCCTCTCCCGCTCAGGCCTCACCCTCACCCTCACCCCTCTTTCCACCTTCATGCCGCCCTCCACCACCATCACCCTCACACCATAGGCCCTCCACCACCGCCCTCCACCATCGCACCACCGCTCTCTCCTCGGCTGAAAATGCCTCCATAACAGATCTCCACCGCTGCAGTATAAGGAGCCCCGCTCTCTCCTCTGCCGTCCGATCCGCTTTCTGGATCCGCTGCATGGACGGATGATTTGCTCGTTTATCAGGCCTGGAAAGGCAGCAACGTCAGTTCCTTTATCCCTTCATTTTATCGATTTCCTGATATTAGGGTTATATTTCCAAGCTTTTTGACTGCTGGTGTTATGTAAATCCATATTTGTGTAAATTATGAGCTGTTATTTATCCCAGATACTGTATTCCGGTGTTTTAAGTTATGTTTGGGTTGCTCTTTTGTTCATCGTCCATGGAAGAATAAGTTTTATATGGACATGAATGGTCCCCTTGTTTACCGTCCATGTTGCTGGTTCTGAGTAAAGTTGCTATTGGAACTTTGTCGGCTGCAGAATGAGGATAGGCTATGTGGGTTACAAAATAATATTGATTTTCTCTTGGTCAGTTTATTAGGCTATATTGCATGCAGTTCTACTTGGCAAGCTCTAACATTTTTAGTGTGCAGACGCAGCGGTGGAAAGCCTAGTATTTTAGGGGGGGCTTATTTATACTGGTAAATTTTTTTTCCGGACGCTATGTTATATTAGTAATTTTTTTCGGGAGCTGGATTACACTGAATTTTATTTTTCTGAACACAAGTCGACATATTCAAACAAAATCCATTTCAATAATAAAGTGTTTATAAAATAATCCAATTTCTACAAATACGATAAATCACACTTACAATTATTCGTTCTTGTTAATTAATATATTAAAAATAACTTAAATAAGATTATAAAAATAAAATTAGTGCGCAAATCACATGTATAATCAGTTTATACCTAAATGAAATTAATTTATGTCTAAATTAATTAAATAATTTAATAACTTGGTAAAATTACAACTGAAAATATATAGCCTTATTGTGATTTTCTTAATTTTAAAAAATTTACCATATTCATCAGCATTAATTTAAAAATGAGATAAAGAATCTCTTATGATACTCTCATCTTAATTAATTATAGTAACAAAATCATATTTAATGCAAAATACCAAATATCACAAATGACAAACAATTATACTACCGAATATAAAGTTACAATAAACTATTGTTAGCAGTACTATTTTGACTTCCATAAAAGCAGTGGTTTCAAAGACTTGGTTAAGAAACTTGACAGCGGGCCTATGGCTTCGTTTGAACGGCCCATTTGATTTTTAACCCATATTTTACCTTCAGACTTTTAATCAAAACGACGCTGTTTTGATGTCTGAAGGGAAAGAAAAAAAAAGGAAGGTCAGTCGTCTTCTTCGGCGAGAAGACGAACAGGGGGCAGAGCTGGCCATCCAAGAGGGAACGAAAACCATTTTTCCGGTGGAGGCTAGACCTAATTTCCGCACTACTGGATCTTAGGGGGGCGCTGGCACCCCCTCGCCCCCTAGTTCCGCCCTTGTGCAGAAGGACCTATTTGTTCCATGTTGGTTCAATTGCTTCTTCTTTTTTTCAGTTTTGTTGAAAGATATATTCCACATCGGTTACTTAAAGACTAAATGACTTACATATAAGGTCTTGGGTCACCTCCACTTAGTACCAATCGGTTTTAAGATGGAAGCCCAAGATATCTTGAAATTTAACATGGTATTAGAGCCTAAAATCCTGAAACCTTAAAATCCCGTCCTAAATTTTCCGCCATCGTCAGTGTGTGACTCCCACGCGCCGCCGATCCGGACTACCTTTCTTAAAAAAATCCCCTTTAGCCCACCGACGGTCCTGCTCACCACCACACCGCCGCCGCTGTTCTTCTTCCGCCGCCGGTTCTGCTCCCGCTCCGTCGGTTCTGCTCCCGCTCCGCCGGCCTGCACTTGCTTCCACCCCCGACTGCGTACGCCAGCCTACACCTGCTCCCACTCCAGTCTTCCAATTCGTCCGCCGATGACGTCTTCTGAATCAATCCGGCTAGTTCCTGCTCTGATTCACCACTCTGGCCTTTGATTCGTCCGGTCTACTCATCACTCTGGCCGGCTAGTTCTACTCCGTTCTCTACTACGGCCAGGTTCCGTCAGGTTCGACTGGGCAGAGGGAGACGAGCAGACAACGTGAGACGCGCGTGAGATTCACATGCTCAACCTTCCAGAAGCGTGTGAGTCCACGTGCGGGTGCACCAAACGCGCACCTTTGCCTTCACAGCGTGTGATCTGCACGCGCCACACAAGAGGCGCGAGTATTTCCTTATTTTTTTGCCTTTGGTTCAACATATTTTCTCCCTTCTCTTACTTTAATTGTACTTGCCATTTGTCATGGCTCTTTTCGCCGACGTAGTGACGTTGCCTCAAGGGTTTGCGGTGGCCGCCTCCTCTGGCTTACCTACACGATCTGATTTTGGTTATGCTCTGTCTGATGACCAATGGAGTACGACCGTACATTTATTTAATCAGTTTGATTCGCTATCTGACCATGGGTCAGGTAAGTCTACTTTACCTTGGATTCTTGATTCGGGAGCCTCATATCACATGACTGGTGACAAAGGTTCTCTTACTGATATTACTACTGCTACCAATACTGTGAATGTTATACTGTCTGATGGATCTGTGTCGTATACTACACAATATGGTTCTATTTGTTTTGGTGATGTCACCCTTACTCATGTGCCCTACATACCTACTTTGCGATACAATTTATTATCATGCTCTAGATTATTATCTGCCTTAAAATGTCTAGCTTTGTTTACTGAAAATTATTGCATTTTACAGAAAATCAGTACGGGGATTGTGATTGGCGTGGGTGAACAGAAAGGGGGGTTTATTGGCTTCGTCTGTTGGATACTCGCATTCGTCCTCATATCCTGCAATCATTTCTGACAGTTGCTTCGGTTTCTTCATCTGATTTATGGCATCAGCTTTTTGGTCATCCATTATCTACGGTGTTGTCTTCTATTCCTACTCTTGATTTTAGCACCAATAATACTACTATACCTTGCTCTGTATGTTATAGAGCAAAACAGACTAGACATAGTTTTTCATTAAGTTCTACAAATGCTACTGCATTATTTGAATTAGTACATTGTGATGTTTGGGGACCTTATCGAACTCCATCCTCTAGTGGTGCATTTTATTTTTTGACGATAGTCGATGATTATTCCTAAGCTGTTTGGTTTTATATATTAGTCGCTATGTCTGAAGTAGCCTCTAGATTTTTAGAATTTAGTGCCTTAGTGAAGAACCAGTGGGGCTGAACCATAAAACGTGTTCGGGCTGATAATGGAACTGAATTTCTGCCTTTGCGATCTCATTTTACTGCATCTGGGATCATCTTTGAGGCATCTATGGTTGACACACCACAACAGAATGGTCGGGTTGAAAGAAAGCATCGACATTTACTCAATGTGGCACATGCTTTAAGATTTCAAGCAAGACTTCCTATTGAGTTTTAGGGAGAATGTGTTCTTACTGCTGCTTACTTGATTAACCAAAAACCGACCTAGCTTCTCAATGGTCGTACTCCCTTTGAGTTGTTCTATGGGAAAGCTCCAAATTATTCATCATTAAGGGTTTTTGGATGCTTGTGTTTTGTTGGTCATGTTCCCAGATACCATGACAACTTTGCACCACGAAGTTGGTGGTGTCTGTTCCTTGGTTATCCTGCCGGAAAGAAAGGCTACCGCCTTTTTGACTTGGAATCCCGAGTGATCTTTAACTGTCGGGATGTTGATTTCTTTGAAGACCAGTTCCCGTAATCTGTAACTTCGACATCTGCTTTATCCGATGAACCTAGCGGCGCCACCACACCACCGCCGGATTCCTCCTCCTTCTCGCTGGAGCTGCATGGAATTTTGGTTCTGCCTCCCGCTGCCGATCCACCGCCGCCGGTCACCGTTGGCCTTCCATCGTCCGTCGATGGCCATTGGCTGCCGTAATGACTTACATATAAGGTCTTGGGTCACCTCCACTTAGTACCAATTGGTTTTAAGATGGAAGCCCAAGATACCTTTAAATTTAACATGGTATCAGAGCCCAGGTTGGGTAATTGGGCCGATGTGTGGATCCCCTTTAATTTTGCCCAATATGGGTCGTGGAGTGTTCCACGTTGGCACGTGAGGGGCGTGTTGAAAGATATATCCCACATCGTTTACTTAAAGACTAAATGACTTACATATAAGGTCTTGAGTCACCTCCACTTAGTACCAATTAGTTTTAAGATGGAAGTCCAAGATACATTGAAATTTAACAAGTTTGCTATTGGATGTTATGCATAGTGTTCACAGTCATCTTAGGGGGACATGGAAAAATTTCAAGATATCTTACAATTGTCAGTCTTACTGTTCTTAAAATTTTCCCGTTTAGCTTGAATTGAATGAAAACTCTCTTTCATTTCAGCCTCCAGGAAAGGTCTATTGAGTGTAGCCGTAGTGACCTCAGCATCTGCTTTCCTCAGTTCTCTCTCCCCTAATTACTCAACGCTGATATCTTACGAATGCTGGCTGGTGTTGGCCTGGGGGCGGGCCTGTTTATTCTTCTTGTGTTCATCTTCTTCTTCTAGAACTTAAGTAAGACCAAACCCTTAGGTTGGGAATAATTACTAATTGTGCATTGCAACCTCAATGGTAAGTAAACTAGAATATGAAAAATGTGTGCAGTGTTTTAACTTTTCATGTCTAAGCTAAGACCAATTCTGAGCACATTTGTGGGTTGGAGCCCCTCTTGTTTGTGACCCAAATGAAATGGGTCTTTAATGAAGATTTTAATCATATTCATGAATTAATCATTTTTAAATTCTCACACTGTTGAGAATGCGGTGCATGCTTTCTTGTCACAATCGCACTACTATGGAATTTTCATCATGTGATTGATGCCCGTCTAACTTTTGTGTGCTGTGATTGTTAATGAGCAAACTTGTAGAATTATACGAGAGTTCAGAGGAATGGTCCAAAAAGGCTGGAGAGCGTGAAGGAGTTATCATTCACCATCTGGTGAGAATACTTGGGTTTTTTTTATTTTCTATTCTTGCAAGAGTTTCAGAAGTTTTTCCGCGTTGCAAATGCAGTGTAATAATGTTCTTGTGTTTGCATGCTCCATTTCTGCAAGGTACTCAGGCATAACTATTTTAGGCTTAAGTAGAACTTGTTAATGATGCAGAAAATTAATCATGTTGATATATTTGTAAGGAAACAAAATATGGGGTTCACCTTGATCTTTTCTTGGAAACATGTAGTCTGGGAATTTTCTTTTCCTTATGCAAAATGGACTAGAATTGTAGAGTTTGAATTCCATATGGTCTTTCTCATTGTTTGATATTTGTATAATCTACTTATATTTGATAAAATACTTCACCTTTTCAGTTTATCTAAGCCCATCAAATGGATCGGGTCACCCATTGGATAACCGTTATCCATATACTATTTTCACTTATTGGATAAGAATTATTGGATAATGACCCATTGGGTTAAGGGATATAATTGGGTTATAGTTATTGGGTTTAGTTGGGTTGGATAATGGGTTACCCATTGGATAATTTTGGGTGGGTTGAGTTGGGTTGGGTAATGGGTGACCCGTGGATAATTTCATATCACAAGATAACTAAATTTTCACAAGTTTGATTATGAATAATTTAATTTTTCCCTAATATATAATCATTTATTATATTATGTAATATAATATTATGTACATTATATTATATTTAATAAAAATAAAAAATATATAATATGTAGGTTTTGTAAACTCAACGAAATTAACGAACAATATTAGTTGGGATTGAGCTCGAGCTCAAATACTGTACGAGCTCGAATATTGTACGAACTCGAATACTGTACAAGATTAAGCTCGAATACTATACAAACTCGAATACTGTACAAGATTGAACTCGAATATTGTATGAACTCGAGTACTGTCCGAGATTAAGCTCGAATATTGTACGAACTCGAATACTGTACGAGATTGAACTCAAATATTGTACGAACTCGAATAATGTACGAGATTGAGCTCGAATACTGTACGAGATTGAACTCGAATATTGTACGAACTTGAATACTGTACGAGATTGAACTCAAATATTGTACGAACTCGAATATTGTACGAGATTGAGCTCGAATACTGTACGAGATTGAACTCGAATGTTGTACGAACTCAAATACTGTACGAGGTTGAGTATGAATTTTGTACGAACTCGAATACTGTACGAGATTGAATTCAAATACTGTACGGGCTCGAATACTGTACGAGCTCGAATACTGTACGAGCTCGAATACTGTAAGAACTCGAATATTGTACGAGATTGAACTTGAATAATTGGTGAATTATAATTTGTATAATTTGGGAATTATGTATTGGATATTTTGGATATTTATTGGGTATTTGTTATGTTCCCATTGAGTTAACATAATATGGGACCCATTGAGATCAAAATTTCCCATTAACATAATTATTCTCATCCCAAATTCTAAAAAATAATGAACATTTAATACCTGATCACATTGGATAATGACAACTTATAACCCAAATTGATAGAAAATGTTTAATGATAACTTATTGGGTTAATTATATAATGACTTATTGGATAATATATTTTAACCCATTTGGTCATATGAAAATCTCATGGGTTATCAAATGGGTTATCCATTTAATGACCAAACTCATTTATGACCCAACCCATTATAACTCATTTAATAAATGAGTTAGTTGGATAGTGACCCATTGGATTTGGATAATGTGTTTATCCAATAAACTCATTTGACGGGCACTTTTCAACCTTACTGAAATAAATGAGGACAAGCAAGGAGCTCATTGAATAGGACTCCCCTCCCCCCTCACAAATATGGTGCTACCTCTTTAGGTTCATTGAAGGCTTCACGAAAAGCTTCACGTAGATAGTTATGTTTGGTCTCATAGATCATTAATTTTTATCATACATTTTTATGTTTTATTTATATATTATCAATTTTGTGAAGTTAATATTATTATTAAGTTAATGCCCTAACAAATTTTTAATTTTAGGTCTGTTTCCCTTCCTCTGTAAGCAGCTGTGCGCAGTTGCTTACAGAGGAAGGGCAATTTTTGTAATCCCCTTAAAAATTTTAACATCGGTTTTTTAAAACTGGTGCCAAATATAAACCGGTGCCAAATATAACCAATGCTAACAGGTCAAAAATTAACACAGGTTTTCTAAAACCGAAGCCAAATAAAATCGGTGCTAACGAGGCACAAATTAACACTGGTTTTTAAAAATGATGCCCACAAAAAATTGATGCTAAATTAACACCAGTTTTTTAAAAATCACCGAAACTGTTTCACTACCTACTTAGGCACCGGCTTTTTATACCCAAAAAACCGGTGCTAGATCACAAAAAAATAGTGCTAGAGGGGGGTTCCTGTGATAGTGGTGAATTGTTGTTTTTCTAATCATTCTTATGTGCTTATCCTGCATTTTTAAGAGAGCTATTTTGCCAAGGATGATATTCCTATGCATGTTCCTCCACAGCTTGCTAAGATGTTACAGGAATTTGAAGATGTTTTTCTGGAAGCATTACCTCACGGTTTACCACCATTGAGATTATTGAACACCAGATTGACTTACTTTTGGGTTCGGTTATTCCAAACTGTCCGACGTATAATGCAAACCCCGATGAGATAAAGAAACTACAATGAAAAGTCAAGGAGTTACTTCAAAAAAGTTATGTGTGTGAATCTATAAGTCCTTGTGTTGTGCCTGTCATTTTAGTTCCTAAGAAAGATAAAACTTGGCGTATGTTCATTGATTGTCATGCTATTAAGAAGATTACCATTAAGTATCGCCATCCTATCCCTAGGTTAGATGATATGCTTGAAAATTTTCATGGATATGTGATTTATACTTAGATTGATTTGACTCAAAGGTTATCATCAAATTCGCATAAATGAGGGGGATGAACGGAAAATTTCATTTAAGACTAAGTTTAGGTTGTATGAATGGATTGTTATTCCTTTCGGTTTAACTAATGCACGTAGTGCCTTTATGCGGTTGATGAATCATGCCTTGAGAAAGTTTATTGGTCGATTTGTTGTGGTTAATTTTGATAATATTGTGATTTATTCTAAGTCGACTGATGAACATATTGAGCATATTGAAATGGTTCTTATTGCACTCTGTTAGTCTTGCTTGTATGCAAACATCAAAAAGTGCAATTTTCGTGCTTCGGAGGTGGTGTTTCTTAGTTTTGTGGTCTCTAAGGAGGGCATAAAAATTGATGAATCCAAAATTGAGGCAATTAAGAGTTGACCGAGGCCTACCAATGCCAATCAGATACGTTCTTTTCATAGTTTAGCTAATTTTTATAGATGGTTTGTGCATAATTTCTCATCTATTGTTGCACCTCTAAATGAACTAGTTAAAAAGTATGTGAAGTTTATTTGGACCGACAGTCAGGAGAATGAAGTTAATGAATTGAAAGTACGATTATGTAATGGTCATGTTCTTGCTCTACCTGATTTTGATGGTACTTATGAGATTCATTGTGAGGCTTTTGATGTTGGTATTGGTGCTATTTTAATGCAAGAGAACTGACTTATAGCTTACTTTAATGAGAAGCTAAAGGGTGGTGCTCTAAACAATCAAGTTTATGATAAAGAATTTTATGCAATTGTGCATGCATTAGAGACTTGGCAACATTATTTATTGCATAAAGAATTTTTCATTAACAGTGATCATGAGTCATGGAAATACTTGAAGAGTCACATAAAGTTGAATAAGCGTCATGCTAAATGGTCTAGTTTTATTTAATCTTTTTCTTATGTGTTACGATACAAAAAGGTTAAAGAGAATGTTGTTGCTGATGCTTTGAGTCATAGACATGTTTTTCTTACACTATTGGAATGCATTATGTTAGGGTTTTCATTCGTATCAGATTTATATGCGACTAATTCTGATTGTTCATCTATTTATGCTGCATGCGAAAATGGTGCTAATGAGACGTTTTTCCGGCATGATGGTTTCTTGTTTATGAATAATAGTTTATGTATTCCTCAGTGTTCTATGCGTGAATTACTTGCTAGAGAAGCTCATTTAGGTGGTTTAATGGGACATTTTGGTGGATTTTAAACTTATAATTTGTTGCGAGAATACTTCTACTGGTCGAAAATGGCACTTGTTGATGATATGATTTGTAGGAATTGTATTCATATCTTGGAGGCTAAGTAAAAAAAATAAGCCTCATGGTAAAAAAATAGCATCCTTGGGTTGATATTTCCATGGATATTTTCCTCGGTTTACCACGATCTCAGTCAGGTAATGATTCTATCTTTGTGGATATGGATAGATTTACAAAAATGGCACTTTATTCCTTGTAGGAAGACAGATGTAGATAATGCAAAGAATATTGCGGATTTATTTCTGAGAGAAGTAGTTCAGCTCCATGGCATTCCTGCGTCCATTGTCTCTGATCGTGATGTTAAATTTTTATCCTACTTTTGGAATACCTTGTGGCACAAGTTAGGGACAAAATTACTGTTTTCGACTGCCAGTCATCCTCAAACTGATGGACATACAGAGGTTGCGAATAGAACACTAGGCACCCTTTTGCATGTTCTAGCCCAAAAGAACTTGAAGAATTGGGAAGCATGCATTCCGATAGTAGAGTTTGCTTATAATCACATTGTTCATTCTATTACTTTACCTCCATTTGAAATTATTTATGATTTTCTACCTACTACACCTCTTTATTTACTTCGTTTGAATTTTAAATAGGTTAGAAACTTTGATGGAATGAAGAAGGCTGATTTTGTGAAGCAATTACATGAAAAGGTGCGCTTGAAGATTGAACGGACAAATGCAAAGAATGTTGACAGAGCAAATTATGGCCAAAAAATGATGAGATTCAAGGAAGGTGATTGGGTTTGGGTCCATCTGTAAAAAGAGAGGTTTCCAGATGCTCGGAAATCTAAGTTGAGTCTGCACGGAGATGGTCCTTTTAGAGTGGTGGCGCATGTGAACGACAATGCTTACAAGATTGCTTTGCCAGGAGACTATGATGTTAGTACTACTTTCAATGTTGCTGATTTATCTCCGTTTACCTTTGAAGACGATTCAGTTTTGAGGGCGAAACCTTTCGACCACAGAGGGAATGATGGAGATGTTAAGAATACTACCACCATGGATTAAGACATTTCACGATTTGATTAAACATTTAAAGGTTATGTTTGAGATCCTCTAAGTGACATGGTGGGACCTATGACTAGGTCAAGGACGAAGCCTAGAGATGCAACTTTAAATGCTTTGATTGATAGACTTTATGATGAAGAATTGAAGAATGAGTCATCATCGACATCTTGGGTTTATTGTTCAAGAATGTCAAGGAAATGAAGACATCATGAGGAACACTATACTCTTTTTTCCCATCGAGTTTTTAATGAGGTAGTGTGATCACTATGAACTATTGTAAAGTTAGTTCATATTGAATTTTTTATGAGGAGCTCGGTCATGTGGCCTTTGAAGAGCTTAAGTTTGAAATTTGGTCCATTGGGGTTTAGCATATTCAGTTTTCTTCTGATCAAAATTAGATTTGGTAAGATTAGATAAGTCAATATTCATCCAATGCTTAGCTTGGAAGAATTCGGCCACATATGTGTTTATTTTAGGTATTTTATTTAGATATGGTTTTAGCTTCTTTAAGTTTCCATAAGTTGATTCAGATTTTGTTTGTGATTAGACTTTTCGGCTGAGATTGCACCCTATTTATAGAGGGTATGACCGAGAAGTTTACACACATTTTTATCAATCAAATACATCAATTTTTGAGTTATACTCATTTCTTACGAGATTTCTTCATTGTAGCTTAATCTCGAGGGTTAATTAAGTATCAATACGGTCAATTTGTGAGGTAATCTTGTGGGCTAGTTGGTGCCACAATTCTTGAGCAATTCAAGATCCTAAGGGCTAGTTTTAATCAGCTTGTGTGGTTATAATAGGATTTGTAAAATACCTCATTTAGTTAAAAATCTAAAATTCTGCAATCCAAAGTCTTCGCAAGGAGCACTAGTGGAGAATGGCCTATTAAAGGCAGATTTCAAAGGCGGTTCCAAGAAATTTCCCCCATCTTTCTAAGGTGTGTTCCAAGTTTGGAACACACGGAATCTAGACACCTTGAAAAATCAAAGGCATTTTTTGATCGTTGGAAGGCGGTTACTGAAGAATCGCTTTCCATTGAAGAGATTCGAAGGCGGTTCATAGAATAATTGCCTTTATTGAGTGCAATTGAAGGCTATTGTGCCAAAGTGACTTCTAATGCAGTAGTTTCGAGTTCAGAACAACAATACAAATCTTGTTCTGATTGAGGAACTATAGTGGTTCAGGGCACTTGAAAGCACGAAAAGATTCTCAATCTCGTAACTTCCGCTGATCATAGTTACGAATTAGGTACTAATTTCAGATCCCTCTTCTGAGGCAGGAACTTATTTTGGCCCTTTGTTGTTGAGTAGAAGACCCGTTCCGAATTAGGAATGATAAAAATGGGAAAGTATCTAAAAACTAGTGGGGGTCATTCACAACAAAAATGGAAAGAGGTGTAACCCAATCTTTGGGGTTTCTGGTAGAATTAATTGTGAAGGTATGTTCGAGTCATTCATTCATTTTAATCAGATCAATTATATTAGGAATGAGTTGAATAAGGGTTATTTGTGTTGAAGTTTTTTTGTGAATGGATATGATATTAATAGGGTTATGTTGTGTTATATAATTGTTTTGGTCCACACTCAAATGTAGGTACGTACGCATGTAGCGCCATCTTGTGGATAGATTGGAACTCATAGGTGGTGATTGTAGAAACTCACCTGATTACATTCCCTTGGTAGAATCGTTTGTCGTGTTGGCTTTCAAACATGCCTCAAAGAACGGTGTGGTCTGGGCACTTTGCCCATGCAAGGATTGTAAGAATGATGCATATGTAGGGAGAGAGAAGTTGTGTGAACATCTTATAATGTGTTGTTTTGAAACTAGTTGAACTCATTGGATATGTCATGGGGAGGATCTCACGGATATTGTAGATAATGTTAAAACTAATGAAGGAGTTGATTTGGGTGGAGATGATGGACTTAATGAGATGTTGGAGGATGTCGCTAGAGAATTTCATAGTAAACCCAGGGCACTTGAAGCGTTAATCAATGACAAGAAGACTGCATTGTATGTTGGGTCCAAACATTCTGTTCTGAGCGCAACCTTGAGGATAATTAATTTGAAGGTAAAATATGGGTGTCCCGATAAAGGGATGACTGGGACACTTGAATTTCTAAGGGAATTTCCTCTAGATGGTAATCTTATGCCTGATAGAACATATGATGAAAAGAGGATTCTCTGTCCAATAGGATTGGAATTAGAAAAAATACATATTCATCCCAATGATTGCATGTTGTACAAGGGGAAGAAGGACGCAATTAGAGAAACTTGGCGGATATGTAGTGAGTCTCGATACAAGTACAAGATGGGAGAAATTGTTGTGGGTGTGAAAGTTGGTTTCTACTAGAAGAAGAAGATCCCTGCTAAAGTTTTATGGTATCTTCCTATTATTCCATGTCTGAAGAAGTTGTTTACTTCCAAAGATGATTCTAAGTTAATGCAATGGCATGCAGATAGAGTTAGACATAAGGAAGGTGTGATTAGTCATACCTCAGGTGGTGAGCAGTGGAAGAAGCTTGATGCCCTCTACCGTGATTTTGGCTCAGAGCCTTGTCATTTGAGGTTTGACCTGTCAACTGATGGAATGAACCCATATGGTAATATGAGCAGCGTGCATTGTTCATGGCCTATAATGTTGGTAATTTACAATCTTCCCTCATGGTTGACCATGAAACCAAAGTATGTTTTGTTATCGATGATGATTTTGGGGCCGAGGCAACCTAGAAATGATGTAGATTTTTATCTTAGTCCCATTATCGATGATTTGGTGACGTTGTTCAATGTTGGGGTTTGGACTTACGATGGTCATGCGCGAGAGTATTTCACATTGAAGGGCTTGTTATTCTGCACTAAAAATGTTTTTATAGCTTATGGAAATTCATAGGGATTTCAGTGAAGGGGAACTACGAGTGTCCAGTGTGTGAAAGGGAAACCTCATTGTGCCAACTTAATCACAGTTGTAAAAATGTTTACCAAGGTTACAGAAGGTTTCTTCCAGAGGGGCACCCTTGGCATTCTGCGAAGAAGTGGTTCAATGGGGACATTGGGTTACGTTCACCCCCGATACCACTAACAGGTGATCAAGTTTTTGATAGGGTTAAAAAATTACCAAATGACTTTGGGAAGGGGAAGCAAAAATCTTCAGTAGATGGAAGTTGGAAGAAATGTTTTTTTCAACTCCCTTACTAGAAGGATTTGGATGTCAGACATTGTCTTGATGTAATGCATATCGAGAAAAATGTGCATGATTCGTTGGTTGGTACACTATTGAATACCTCTGGGAAAACTAAAAATGGGTTGAAGGCCCGGCTTAACATGGTCAATATGGGTATTAGAAAGACTTCGTTTCCTATTGGATGGTGAGTAATGTTATCTCCCACCTGAATGTTTCTCAATGTCTAATGCAGAGAAGAAACTGTTTTGATAGACCTTGAGTAGTTTGAAGGTTCCAGGAGCATATTCATCTAACATTAGTTTATGTGTATCGGTGAAGGAGTTAAGTTGGTAGGTCTTAAGTCACATGTTTGTTACAATTTGATGTAGGAATTGAATTCCATTACGATAAGGTCTTCTTTGCCTCCCTATGTAAGACATTGCATTACTAAGCTTTGTTTTTTCTTCAAGTCCATTTGTTCCAAACAGATTACGGTTGAAAAGCTTCACCTGTTGCAGACGATGATTGTTGAAGTATTATACCAAATAGAGATGTAATTTCCACCGTTATTATTTGACATTATGGTCCATTTGATTATTCATTTGGTTCGGGAGATTGATGTATCATTTTGAACGACATATGAAAATATTAAAACATTTTGTGAAGAACATATATAGGCCTGATGCAAGTATTGTTCAACGGTATGTGGCAGAGAAGGCAATAGAGTTGTGTACCAAATATTTAAAGGAGGTAGATTCGGTTGGTGTTCCGAATTCTAGACATGAGGGGCGATTGGATAGCCAAGGTGTTCGACAGGGTAAGCTACTCAGCCCTAGTGCGGCGAATTTATATGCTGCTCATTTATACGTACTTCGCAACCACAATGGTGTTTTTCTATACATTGAGGTTTTCATGAATGAGATACGGGGGACACATCCTTTATTCAATGAAACTCGTGTTCTTTAACAACACACTAGAACATTTGCATCTTGGCTTTGCGGTCACGTTGGCAGGGGTGGACACCCTGAAACGGTTAAGTGACTAGCACGTAGACTTCTTGGTACAGTTCTTTCATATGGGGGTATAGCATTAATGGTTTTACGTTTGCCACCAAATCAACAGATAATAAGAGTGTTTCCCAAAATAGTGGAGTTTCACTAGTTTCCGAGGCACTTCATGTTGCTAAGTCCGAGCACAAAAATCCAATTTATACGCATACATGTTACTTTGGAACCATAGTCGAAATATAGGAGCTTGATTATGTGACAATGCGAGTTCCGGTATTCAATTGTGAATAGGTGGATATCAACAGTGGTCAAAGAATGGAAGACTTGGGATTCACTCTTGTGGACCAAAGCTGGTTTCCTTGGAAGGAAGACTCATTCATATTAGCGGGTCAAGCACATCAATTTTTCTATGCAAAGGACCCTATTGACCCAAAGTGGAAGATTGTTGTCGAGGGTAAAAGTGCATTTGTTTCTGAAATTTTTTTTTTGAAGATTTCATTAGTTTCGGCCCAAAAGTTTTTATTGGTTCAAATGACGACGATATAATGCTTGAAGAAGATGAGACGAGTTTGCATATGAATTTTGGAAGGTCGGACCATGATGAGGTGATGTGGGTTGATGCCTGAGGGAAGATTACCAAAAAATGAAGAAAAGTGAAGAAAACGTTGGTAAAGAAAAAGAGGAAATCTAGGTCATGATTGTGGTATCTGGATGTTAGTGTTTTGGAAGGATGAACATATGATCCAAACCATTTCTGAGTTCGGAATTTTTTCGGGTCAAGTGGTCATCAGTCAATGCTTCCTTTGTTTTAACCTTGAGTTTGAAGGTATATAAGTTTAGAAATTTTGGGCTAAGAAATATACACTATTTTCACACTAGACATACAAACATAAGACACAATTAGACATTCATTGACTCGACATTAACGATTAGTCTCACAACATATGAATTAAAATAAGAGTTATGCAAACTCATTCAATGTAGTACCCTAATTATTATGATAACCACAGTTGTCACAATCCAGTGGAATCCTAATTAAAAACATGTTACACAGATGAACATCGTTTCAGGCGAGGCATTTTTTACTCTTTGAAAGCTCTCTCATAGGCATGCAGCTTCTTCTCTAGCTTCCATATACACTCCCTTAGTTGGCACACTTCGTCGTGCACCCATTTGTAGCAAGTCTTCATGCTCTTTATAAATTTTGGACCAAAATCTTCTGCATTTACATTTTCATATAACAATTAATAAAAGTATACTCTTTGAACTTATTTATATTTATAAAAAATTAGATTTACCTTCTTCAACCCTTGCTCTCTTGTGTGGCTCGGCCCTGTCAAGAGGTTTGTAATGCCATTTATTTTCATGTAGTATCCACCGTTTCTTCTCAAAATACTACTTGTCAAAGTACTTTCAAGCTTTTTCCTCTCCATGAAAAGCCAACCCATCTACACCTCTCAAGATCAACGTAATCAAGTTTCCATAGGGTAGATTCTTGATAATTCTCTTTGTTGTAGCTACACAGATAATGTGCTGAAAAATAACGGTCCCAAGATTAACTATGGCCACCTCAATCACATAATATAAAATCAGAAGAATTGAGTAATTTAGATCGGTAAGGATACCTAAAGTGGGTAATATCAACCTAGCTATTATCTCGTAGACAATTCGTAGGTCGGGCCCAAGTTCCTTAAAATCAAAGGATTCCGGTCTACCTATATTATGAGGATTGCATTTGAAGTACTTCACACTACATGCAATTAGGTCGATACTAGGATAGCCATCTTCTAGCAGCCATTCCCCCCTATGATAAACATTATCTAGAGGGCCATCCTCCACTTGAGGGTAAACATCTTCCGGACCCTTATAGGGGCATTCAATAAGTTGATTGATAATCCACGGGCTTATCTCAACATTAAACTCGTTCACCCTAGTCCATGAACTACTCGAACCCTCTACCTCATGCAAATTGGTATAAGATTAAAAAATCTCATCAAAATAAGGCGGTTCATTCAAACTAAGAAGTTTAAGTAGATGTTGGTCTTTGAAATACTTAACGGGGTCCTCTAACCCTATGCTCTTGTACACATTCAAGTCTATCACATATGTATCCAATAATTTTCCACCATCTCTTAAAGTATTAAACCTATTTTGAGCTTCAAGGGAAAAAAAACAATGCATCGTAGCCCGGATTGTTCGGTCGGCTCCCTCTCGTTGACTTCGAACAAAGTTTGGTAATGGCCGCATTTGCATTTGATGTCGACATGATGTGAGGAGGTCTCTCCTGCGAGTGTGAGGATTTGAATTTGAGGGTGGGTGTTTGTGTTCCTCCGTCGGAAATGAAGCTAGGGATTTTATAATGAATCCCAATTTGGGGGATTTTTTTATATATGTCTGCGTAGATTCCGAGTGCGGAACTAAGTCGTGTCCATGGATCAAAAGCCCGATTTCTAGTTCCTCACACAGAACTTTTCCTGTCAATGAGATTGTGGTGACAAGAATAAACGTTCTGAATCCAGAACCTTTACTTGTCAATAATTAAAATTTAAGCTCAAAAAGAATGCAAAGGGCCACATTTGGGCAGGTTAGTTCCAGAAAATGTGTAAGAGGTCGGAACACAGGTTCCAAGCCCGTAACATTTACTTTCATTCTTTCAAATTAGCCATACAATAGTGTTCCTCACTCATAACCTATATTCTCAACCTTTTATGCTTAAAAACAAAATTTTATCAAGAACACCGGGTTAGTTCCAGATAATACCTCAGAGCATAGACATCGTGATTTCATTAGCGGAACTCGATCCTGTTCCAAGCTCGTAAAGTGTATTCTAATTATTAAGCTTAAAAACATCATTTTTTGAAAGAAGACCAGGTTAGTTCAAGAAATGACATCAGAGCTCGGAACTATAGTTCTGAGCTCGTAACAAAGTCTTCCTTTCATTGAAAGAACCAGATCTGGTTCTGAGCTCGTAAATAATATTTTACTTATTAAGCTTTAAAACGCTAATTTTGGAAGAAGACAAAGTTTTTCCAGAAAGGACATCAAGCTCAGAATTGGAGTTCCGAGCTCGTAACCTACTTACTCGTGATTTTATAAAAAAGATTCAGAATATGTTCCGAGCTTGTAAAGTATATTTTACTTATTAAGCAATGAAAACACTAATTTTGGACAAAAATTAGGTTAGTTCCAGAAAGGACATCCGATATCAGAACTGGAGTTCTGAGCTCGTAACCAACTTACTCGTGATTTAATAAAAAAGAATCATATCGTGTTCCAAGCTCGAAATGTACAGTCACCTATAGTGTTCCGAGTTCTGAACATCTTCTGGGAATATTTTCGTACTAAAAAGAAAGAGTTCCACCATCGGAATAGTTTCGTGAACTATGGTAAATTTAAAACAACCTGACGTTGAGTTCTTCCTTTGAAAGAGAGAAAAAAATCCTTGAAAAATAATATACATTGTCAAAATAAGGTAATCATAATAGAAAAGGTCTAAGAGCATGTACAATGGTAAAACTGCTCTGCAACCGCTCTTGTGGTTTCAATTTATTAATTATTCAATCTCTCTCCCCCATATCATCAACGAAACCACTCCATTTTTTCTTCACAATGCTTGAAAGCACTTAGCAACTACTTCATGGACCCCACTTGATTTTCTCTATCATACTCATTAATTATACCTTTAATATTTAATTTAAAAAAAAATTGCCTACCCAAATAAATTGAAATGTGAAATTTAATAATACATTTGAAGTTTTTAAATTGAATTTCATTTTTTAAAATTTCATATTTAAAAATAAATTCAATTTTTCAAATTTATTTTATGAACCGGAATTAAAAGGAACCATATTTTTTAAAAGAATGTAATTTTGATGTTTAAAAAGAATAAAAATATAATTTTTGAATTTCTAAAAAAATCATAAATTTTTTAATCTATTTTTTAAAAAAGAATTCAGAAATTAATTTTCGAAAAATTAAAATGCGGGTTTTTTAAAAAAACAAATCAGTTGGGACACGTGGCCAATCAGAATAATAATAATAATAATTTATAGGGGAGAACATAGTTGCAGCCACGTGGCCCAGTCAGAAGCTGCCATGTGGCAGCTGACACGCGGGCCCAGAATCACACTGGCTTTGCAGAATTCCACAACTCGGTGCGGTTCCAGTATTAGCGAACTGAGCACCGATTCCACTTTTGTGGAACCACTTTGGGACCCCCATTGCACATAATAGAAAGTGTTGTCATTGAAAAATATCCTGAAAATCCCTTACTATTATAATTGATCAAAGTTATCAAAAGTCATTAAAAATATCCTCAAAATATCTTGCATCATCAACCTAACATTTCTTCAATCTCGGAGTCGGTTTCTCTTCATCTGCATCTCTGCCCACCGTTCTCAGTCCCAGTCTCATCATCCTCAGAATAATTAGGCTTGAAGTTTGGCTTACCCTCATCGTCACTAAGCACAATCTGGAGTCTGGTGGATTTGATGAATTTGTTGTGGTTGGCTTCGGCCATGGCTAGCTCTGCATTAGCGGCACTAACTTCGTCTCGAAGACAATTCATGTACCTTTTGGAGGTACCCGTCCACAAACTACGGTTGCCTACAAAATTCAAGTAATAGATAAGAAATGGTTATAAACGATAGTTTAATAAGGGAATCTATCTGAAATAAATAAATATTTAAATACTCAAGAGACGAAGATGCATTTTCCCTCTCCACTTCTCTGGCTCTCTTTGCTGCCCTAGCGTTGACCTTGGAATTTTGCGCTGGACATATTCACCATCAGAGTTCAAGCACAAATGCTTGTGGTCGAACCAAGCCTCATCATAGTACTTCAAACACAATGGCCTATCGACGCAGATAACCTTTCACTTCTTGATCAATTTCGTGATTAAGCCACCGTACGGAAGATTTTTCATTTTACCCCCCGCGGCCTTCAACATATACATCAAAATTGTGTAGCCCGGGTTCAGACTCACACCCTCCATAATGTAATAAAATAGCATCAGGTTCCTAATTGTAGGCTCGCATGAATGACCCCCCGATGGTATAACATTCTGGCATATCCACTCATAGATTAATCTATCCTCAACGGACAACACTTCCACATCAAAGCTCTATGCTTGCCCCGGTCCTACTCCCGACCTATGGAAATACTTTTTAGGCATCACAACCGGGCACAACGGGGTTACCTCTGTAACCCCGAGTCAGTTTTGTTGATGGAAAATTTCAATTGGTTCCCCGTTATCAACAGGTTTCAACTTAATCGGGCTATTATACTCGCAACCTAGGGCATCATTAACTGAGAACTTTTTAACGGGTATAACACCGTTGACAATGGTTTGCTCCTTATTATTACTACCTTGTCCTAAATTAGCATAAAACTGCAGGACTTCATCATAATGGACGAGCTCATTTAACAGGAGTAGTTTGTTAAAACCAGAGGGCTTAAATTTCTCAATAAGATGACTCAAACCTAGTGGCACTACATCGTAGGGACAAATGACCTTTGGATTACTGCATTTCCTCTTGTGGAGGGCCACATACCTTTGTTCGGTGGAACTATTGTGGAATCGAGAAGAACTGACGGGGAGATCTTGTCTTGGTTGATGACTACGGGTTGAAGCATTGCCAACACCACAGCCCAATTTAGCGCCGCAATACCTAGGACCCATTAATTTTTCGGTGAGAAGAAGTGAAACGGAGGTTACAAGGTCATAAATCGGATGAACGAAATTGAGGATTTAGGGGAAAATTCATGAATTAGGGTTCTAAGGATGTTATAAGACCCGCGAATGTTTTTTTGTATATACTACGAACCAGTTCCGAGCTCGTACCCATTTTTGTCCTATTTTGCGAAGACAAGATGTAGTTCCTCACCCGAAATGTCTTCGGCCGAAAACTCTTCCAATCTCGGAACTAGATTACGGGCCTTAATAAAAGGCATTAAAAGTGGTTTTCAAATGGGTAATTAATACCCATTTGGCAAACGCGGGAGTTCCCTCCCATTTTCTCCCTCAAAACCCTCTCAACTCCTTCTTCCACAATACCCGTCACAAATCTCTCTAAAATTCTCACTTCCTCACAAAATCTTCCAAACCCTACATTTCTCCATCAATAAATCACATTCTCTTAAGAATCACCACTATAGAGCTTGGATTTTTGTTAGGGTTTTTACATGGTGAAGATTGTGGTCTAACTAGATCATTTGAACATCTAATCACCACCTATTGTTCAAGAGGTATATGTTTAAGTGTTTGTGTTGTTGTGCTCATATGATAACTATATCAATCCCTTTTAATGTGTTCTTCATAAAATATATGTAGATTTGGTTTGCAATTATGATTTTTGTTTTCTATTTAAGTAATGTCCTTGGATTTTGGTTAGGGTTTTAATTTATTAAAACCCATAGGTTGTTATGGGTTTTATTTTTTTTTTAGTGTTGTTCCTAAGATATTTGTAGATTTTGTCAGCTATTGTATACTATTATAGTAATGTCATTTTTTATTTATAAAAGTCATTGGATTTTGGTTACGGTTTCTCATAATCAAAATTCCATAGGTACTTTCATGTCACAGAAAAGGACTCAAGATGAACCAACGGGTTCACTCGAAGGACATTCCGATACAATAGGTGATGAAGATGATGATGAAGAAGGGTCGCAGGAGGTCATCATAGCTAGAACACATAGTAGAACTTTAGAATATAGATTTGCAAGGAAGGGGTCAACTTTCTTAGTATTCAACCAATTTGGACAATGCTTGTCCGATGAGCATGCCAAATGGTTGAGTTGGGTAGGGAAAGTGGGTAGGACAAGGGTGGACATCAAGAACTATAATTGGCACGAGTTCCCTAAAGAATACAAAGAGGTCATTTGGACGGAATGCAATGTACCCAATATAATTTCTTTCTTTATTTATGCTTTTACCATTTTCCATTCATCTAGAGTTGAAATGAATTAAAGCTGATGTATTTGATCATAATTCTATATAATTATTGTAGAGGCCCTTCGAGATCGATTGTCCGGATTTGGATGATTTGAAGAAGAAAGCTATGGCCATGATGTCAAAAGGTTGGAGAGAACACAAGTACACCTTGTCTAGAGATTACATATTCTCTAGAGAAGGGGGTGGTTGTCCATGGTTGACATATACATATATTTAACCGGATAGTTGGGAAATTCATAAGAGAAGAACATTGGAAAATGTAGAAAATGTAAGTGATTTTTATTTTTTTTAAGATATATGCATCTACATATGACATTTGTTTTAGTTTTAACAATGATTGTCATATCCCAAACTAGGGTATAAGGGCAGAAAAAAATGCTATGAAAAACAAAACACCACATCAGAAGAGCCAGAGTGGATATGGATTAGCTGCCCACGAATTAGTCAAAGAACGTTTTGAAATGGATGTCAAGAATGCCATTGAAGGGGGATGAGCGAGGAATAAGTGAGGTCATCGGTCGAGTATGATCTCTTCTTGAAGAACAGGAAAAATAAATAGGGTGGATAAAATACACCTCCCATTATTGAAGTCGCAGAACGAGTGGTAAGACTTAATATTAATTCTGATTTCAATGTGGCTAATTTTATTCCTTTCATTAATTTTCATGGCACTATATTACATGTCTAGGAAAAGTTAAAGCAAGACTAATTGGAGGGTCGATTTATTCCAGCGGGTAAGCACGATATTCTTCGTGAGGCTACGAGTAAACCCGACCACCCGGGTCCTGCAAGAGGGGTGGGATCATTTATGTCCCAAAGAGAGGCATATGGGATAGTTTGATCCTACCATTGGGATACACCATAGAGACTCCACGTGTAGCAACAGGAAGCACCCTATAGAGACAAGCGGATAGAACAACAAGAACTGTTGATTCGAAAGTTGGTCGACCACACATGGCTCTCGATACCTAAGAATTTGGATGATTTGACACCCGATTGGCTACCACAATCTAGAGGATCACGACACTCGCTGGGAGAAGTTGAGATGAAGCACCAACCAATTCTTGATCCGGCAACAAATGAGGAAAATAATGTGAAAGCCATTGTGTCACCCCAAAACATGGCCAGTTGCATTAAATCATTTCATTGTTAATGAATTTGGCTACATATTTTTTAAAAAAAATTTTAATTCTCCCTCACAATCTATACGTTGTATTTGTGTGAGTTATATATTGATCGAGGTGAAAAGGGTGGGTCACTTCACGTTGCCGGCGGAATTCTACATGAGTTGATGCGACATGATCATCATGTTGTTCCAATTGCTAATGAAATTAGTAGAGTTTAATGGGAGAACCTGAAGGTCCTCAAAGCCCTATTACCATTTTTGGAAGGCGAGTACAAAAGAGGGGGATCCTCACGGGGAGTATTTCTTCTATGGCCTAGTCGTCTCATTTACGTGGACCCGATCAAAGTTCGCCATTTGAAGAAGATACCAACGACCACATCTAATCCCATCCTTGAGGTGGCGAGGATTGCAAAACCCCCTATCACATGGGCACAAGTAATTAAGGAGTCACTGCATTTCATGAGGGTCTTGTATGATTTCATGGTAAAAAACAAACATAACTCAACTTACCTATTCTCGGGTAATGAGTGTATATTTGGTCAAAAGCAAGAACTCATCGCATCTTGGACTGGTTTCGAAGACTTATGGAGGTATGACCAAGAGAACCGGACGATGATGTCCTTGTACTTACTGTAAGTTATATAGCATTTCCATACATGCAATTTTTTAAATATTTTCTGTTCTGCACATTTCGTCATTAATGACATCCAATTTTATTTTGAAAGTACATGTATTATATTCTGAACCAAAAGGACAAGTATTGGATAGGGAATTTGTGCCCGATGTTTACTCAAGAAATCGGATGTACTGTTTAGGAGAGGATTGACTACATTCACAAAAATATTGGACGGAAGGATAAAAAAATATTTGTTTCACGTATATTGAAAGGTGGTTGATACGGACTCTCGTCATTTCAGCTAATCAACTAATAAAATATATTTTAATATTTTTCTCCTATGTTGTAGAGACCATTGGAGATTAATATTTATTGTCCCTGATAAGAAGTGCGTTTACTGGTTGGATCCTCTGCACCACCAACCATCTGAATCATTCGTTAAGATATAGGGTGACTCTTTCGAAGGTTTGGGGAAGCATGGTAGTGAGGGTTTGGACATAATACAAATCAAGATTTGATTCTCATTTCATATCAGGAAATTCTATTTCCACATCACTTAATGTAATTGTATGTCACTAATTTAACTTTTATCTCTTAGTACAAGAAACAATCAAATACATGGGCATGCGGCTATACCATAATGCTTTACGTAGCGGAGTGCGTCATACATGTGCGTGAGGATTACCTAGAAATCGAAGAGGTGAGTACTAAAATGATTCTTCGAAGAATGTTTTAAAGCAATGTAACATGTCGTTCCAATTCTTACATTGTTACTTCGTTTGTTTCACAGAATTTTCCAAAGGTGCTCAAGTCGTATTCACAAGATGATATCAACAGTGCGAGAAATTGCTTGGCTAGGTATCTTGTGTACTCCCACTCCTATTCAATTGGGCATCCCAATGGGGAATTGTGAGAAACTCGTATTTGATGACATAATTGTGTGAATACATTTTTGGTGACTTCTATTCCTATCTATAGATTGTTACTTTCTTAGCATAGTCTATAGATTTATATCTAGTGTCAGCTTCTCTTGTATTTTTTACAATCTGGACCAATTTTATGAGGCTTTTGAGAAGCCGAATTATAATAAAATAGATAGATATTACCATCTGGTCCGATCTAAGTTCTAACTTAGGAACTAATTTCTTTCCATATTATCAATTTTAATGTAGTCCTGATTACAAGTTCCTCACTCCGAACTCGGAACTAATCATCCAAAAAATGAATCTATTTGGAGAAAATACCCGTGCAGGTCCAAAATTGATCCTCGGTGTGGGAACATTTTATAAAGCCCACAAAAAATTCCAATTTCTTAACCATATCTCACTTGACCGCATCTGACCAATGGTTCCACCCTCGAAACTCAGTAATCGATTCCTCACTTGGAACCATATAGGTAGTCTAACACTCGGATAAACAGTTCCACACTTGGGACTGCTCATGAAGTCCGACCATCGGATAACTTGTTCCAAGCTCGGAACTAATTAAAGGTGGTTCCAAGGTGTGATCAAAGATGGTTGATAACCGTCTTTGATTGGGACCATTTAAAGGCAGTTCCTTAAAGTGCATTTGATCGCAGAGGATCAAATTCACAGCCAGAGAAGTCACCAGTCCAAAGGAACCGCCTTAAATAGGCCTGGTTTCCACTAGTGGAGATTCATATCAGAAGGATCGGTTTGCTTTTATGCAATTGCAACCCATTCCTTCCCTTTTTTCTCATATTCTTAAAACAACCCTGAACCCAAAATAATTAAAGATTTAACCCCTAATTTAGTTTCCCCTTACTCTATATTTTCAGTAGCCCTTGGTCTCACCATGAGACGGTCTCACTGGAGATGGAATCTATTGACAAACATAATATTGTATTTTCAAATATATGTGAGCTCTTTTAAAAATTCCATAAACTAAAACTTAAGAACTGGCGTGAAACATTTGAGGTGGAATTGGTAGTGGAGGAGGTGATTCGGATCATAGTGTTAGGTTTGGAGGAGGTGTACGAGGTATTGTTGGACGTGGATCAAGTCAAAATGGTAATTTTGGATGAGGTTGTGCAGGTGGAGGACTTGATGGCGGTGGTGGACTTGATGGCGGTGGTGGTGGGATAGCTCGAGGTGATTATCAATGTCTTGAGAGAATGTTGCATACAACTTTCCTTTTTCTAGCAACCCACAATATCAAAACAATGAGGCGTCTAGTGTAGTCGTCGAACCAAGGGGAGTAGACTTCCTGGACAAATCTGCAGTCGATCTCCTTCTCGGAGGTTGGGATGAGCTTTAGAATTAGAGAGTTCATCGGCGGCGGAGAAGGAGCTGCGTTATTGGAGGTGAATTGTCAGCTGGTATCTCTGGTGCAAGAAAGGGGTGTAAAAATTGAAAACCTCGTTAAGGCAGTTCATTTTCTGGCCCCCTTTAAAAGGGGTTTCGACGAGGGTTACAACATCGAAACATAAAATTTAAGGCGGTTCATTTTTACACCCGCCATCAAGTGGTACTTTTAAGGCATTATTAATAATTGGCCCAATCCATATTTCCTCTTATCACAACCCTAGCCTTCACAAAAATTCAATCCCCTTCTTTATTTTCTTGCAGCCGGCAGATCCCAACTTACGACAAATTCTCTCTTCACAAAATTTGATTCAGCCCTAGCCATATTTTTCTTTGTTTTCTTTCATCTTTCTTCAGATTTTCTTTCTTTCCCCCCAAACTCTCACCGACCTCGTGGATGTGGGTTGGTGACCGTGGTGGTTGGTTGGTTTTGTGTTGGTGTTGGGTTAGATTTAGAAGGTGTCGGGGTGCTTTGGTGTTCTGTTGTGTTGGATTGGATTAAGATGGTGTTGGAATTGCCGTGGTGGTGGGGGTTGGAGGTGGTGTTGATTAATTTGGATCATACACATGTGGTGGTGGCATAGGTTCCAACATCGAACGCCACATTGAAAAACTTGCGCTAGCGGTTCCATAATCGCCACCCACCCGACATTCGATACACCACTCATCTAGAGATGGTGGAACAAAACCACCATTAAAGATGTCGGAAAACCACTGTAACAGTCTAGCGCCTCCACTAGTGTATCGTAGTCGAAGTAGCGATGGAGATGGGATGACATCTCTGAGGAAGAAAAGTTTTCTTCTTCTTCTTCTTAAAACTAGGTTAGTTTTAAACTTTTCACATCTCAATTCCCAAATTTTATAGAATTTAAGAAGAGCTCAAGCGTTCCTTAGCAAGTGAAAATACAAAAGTGAATATTTAGTATTAAAGGAGCAAATAGTGAAAGTGATAAAATTATACATTCTAAAAAGTTTCATAAATGCTAACATTTTAAAATGATGGTCAAAAGTGAAACTATAACTTAATTTGGTTATCAACACTGAATTTTATTCTATAATAAATGTACTCGATTGGCACAAATTAATATTTAATGGAAACATTTTTTATTTTTTATTTTTGAAAAAATCAATCATTCCAAGATGATGGGGAAAACGTCCAACGGCGATTACAATGAGTGAAATTGACATCCAACCTAACTAGCATCTAGCAATAACTAACATTGCAAGGATATCTAAACTACATGTCAGTCAGACTCATCGTCTGTACTATTACATATCAGAAATCCAATAAAAAATGTAACATTGTCCTCGGGATATTAATTTACTTTCTACAAAAATTATAACCACTTGACATAGAGGAGCGTATCACGCACCAATACCACTACGCCAAACTCTCTTTAAGTGATTTGCTTATAAGTTGAACACATGTTTTGTGTTTGGCAAACAGCAAAAAAAATACTTATTTAAGAAGCAGAAGCTATTTTTTTAGGATAATCATAAGCTATTTTTTTGGGATACGCAGAAGCTGGTCTCCCCCCACTTTCAAAATAAGTCATTTTTGCTTATAACCACAGATCTGCCAAACACACTCTATATACCCCTCACTACGGTGTCTTTAAAAAATATTTAAAACTATCTCTGTCCCAATAAAAATAACATATTTTAAATTTTGGAAGTCAACTGAATCAATTTTCAATTATTAATATCTATATTTATGTGTGTAAAAAAATTGAAAAATAATAATCTAAAAATATATGTTCTGATGAATCTAATAGCATATAACAAAATAATAATTTTGCAGATAATAGAATTTAATGGTCAAAGTTACATGGTTCAGTTTGACTTCAAAAAGTCAAAAGGTGTCTTTTTATGTTGGAATAGATGTAATATTAAATTATGTGATATTTATTATATTTATCATAAAAAATATTTAAATACTCCATGGAGTATTATAGCATAAAAATTTTAAATACTTCATGGAGTATTTAAAAAATTAAATAAACTGTATTGTATTAATAAGTTGCATTTTGGTTCCGCCAATTTTGTGATTCGACTACTCCAACTTTCTTGGAGGGACCTAAGTGCAATAAGTAAAAACTTTACTCGTAACTCCAAATTGAAATCCACTCGAACAAGATACAACCCTATACACCACCATTGTATTTTCCATATCTGTAAGTGAATATTTATCAAAAATCAAGCACAAAATATAACAATAATCCTTTCTGATTTCACTTTGTAACTTCCAAATAATCAACCGGGGCAGGAGAACCGGAAGGAGAAGGAGAGAGAAAAGAGGAGAACCGGGAGGAGAAGAAGGAGAAGGAGAGCGGGGAGAGGAGTCGCTGGAGAAAATGAAGCCGCCGGAGAAGACGCCGTTCGTCACCGGAGAAGATGAAATGAGCGACAAAGAAGCGGGAGAGGAAAGCAGAGGAGAAGCGGTGGATAGCGGCGGAGAACAGCTGGAGCGGTGCTCGACAACGGCGGGTGGCGACGGTAGTGCACGGCGGACGATGGACAGCAACGGTTTACGGCGGTGCATGACCGGCAGTAGCGGCAATGGCGATGTGGCAGCGGCAGTTGTGGTAAATAATAACTTTTATTTAATATTAATTTAAACATATTTAAATTAAATTAAAATACATATTAGATATTAAATAGTATATATAAATGATATAATTAAGTAAAATGCAGAGCGTGATATAGTCATCCATTTTTTTTATCATCATTTAATAATTTAATTTTCAGTTTATCTTGTTGCCGTGTTTTCAACCTTACATTCAAATGGCCTACGGCTAGGATGTATGATTACATTTCAGTCTTGTACTACACAATGTACCAAATTTTCAAATAAGAATATAAACGTGCTTTTTTTGAGTGGTGAAATTAACAGCAAGAATCGTTTTCAACTAGCTCGCATGTGGCATTGGTTGGAAATAAGCCTTTCATGACTCGTCCTCATTCATTCCTTCCAATCGTTTTGAAGCTGACATATTTAAATAAATTTCTAGTGTATAAATTTTTAAATCAAAATGTATTACTCCTCTTCCTTCCTTCCTTCCATTATCATTGTCCTAGTACTTTTTTTTTTTTAATTAAACCATCCTAAGATGGAGGAATATTATATTATGCCTTCCCAAGCCATAAAAATTATAAAACGAAAAGTAAAGAAAAGGGGAAGCCATTGGCTTAGTTGATATGTACATTTGTGAACCATAGGCTCATTGAAGCAACATTCGTTGCATCCAAAAATGAGAAAATAGTAGGCTAAGTGTTAGAGGATTACAAGAAAACTCTTAGTTTAAATGGAGGTCATCGAACTTATTTATGGATCGAAAAGACGAAACACAGGTCAGTCAAAATCGCCCCAACTAAACTAAGAAGCTCCTCCCCTACATAGCTAAACAGTAAAGAAGAAAGCTTAAAGATCACATCTAGAAAGTCATCTATATAAACAGGAGCAGCAATCAGCCATTTGGTAGCATCCCTAAGGCATCAAGCAGAATGCTTAATACTGTAGGAAATTCAGAGACTTGTGTAGTGAGCAGGCAGGTATTCATAGGGCCAGCAACATCATCAAAACCTGCAAACAAGAGTGGAAATAAGTAGCATCCGGACTAATTAACAACCCTTAGAGAGGGGGTGCCAATTTGATCTAATCTAAGTAAACCCTGGACAGTGTTGGTAAGCTCAGATATGTTGCTAAAAGATGAGTCACATTGTAGTTGCAAACAGTTTGTAGCAAGGGTATGGGCCACCATGTTTGCCTGTCTATATATGTGTACAAGTTTGATGTCTTTCAATGATTGATGAATCTCATCAGCTAAGCAAAAACAGTTCCAATGACATCTGGATGGATCATTAGCAAAAAGAACTGCTAGAAGACAATCAGATTCCATGTACAGAGGAGCAGGCAAATCATATGAAATCTGTAAAGCAAACTTAATAGCCTTCAATTCAGCTTCCAAGGGGGAGAAAGCATTAGAGATTAAAGTGTAGGCTCCTCTGAAAGCACCTCTGCTATCTCTGATAATCACTCCAATCCCACACATATTAGTGTTGCATGACCATGAAGCATCAACATTAAGCTTAAGACCAGATGTTGGCCTTTTCCAAGCAATTTTCCAGATTTTAGGCTTTGGTGAAATTTTGAGTAGGGGTAGAAAAGAGTGATCTGCAATACTAACATCTAGTGGAGATGCTATATAAACCGGTTTTGCACAGAAGGAGATGAAAATCTGGTCTTTAATCATTTGAAGCACTAGAGTGGAGGAAGGCTTGACTGAATCAAATAGAAATCTATTTCTCATCTTCCAAAGGTTCCAGAAAGTAAAAATAGCAGCAGTCCGGATCATGATCGAATGTAAAGAAGATAATACAGGCATAGTTAAATAATATGAGATTCTCTCCCAAACAGATGGAAAGGTCCTATCTCGAATACCCATGAACTGATGAATAATTTTCCATACAGATAGAGAGAAATCACATGAGTTAAAAAAGTGCTCTAAGGAGTCATCATGTTTGTTACACATACAGCATTTAGAGGCAAAAAAAAACCTCAGTTTCCTGAGGATGTTATCAAAAGGCAACAAGGAGTTTATCACTTTCCACATAAATACAGAGATTTTTTTCTCTATTCTGGAGTTCCAAAGATGTTTCGAGGAGGATATGTTACCTGAATGGTTGCAGAGCAAATTGTAAGTATCTTTAAAGGAGAAACTCCCAGAAATACCTGGTTTCCAGATTAATCTATCAGCTCTGTGTGGTAGAATTCTGGACTCCTGCAAAAGAGTAATAATATGAGTAGGCAGGAATGACTCTAGTTTTGTGATGAAAACGTCTTTGTTAGCTATGAAAGCAGAGACTGTACAGTCTTCAGCTATATCCACCCTATTCTGATCACAAAAATCTATCAGTAAACCTACATCAAGCCAGTTTGATGTCCAAAAATTACAATCTCCCCTTCCTATAATGACTTTAGAATTAGCCTCAGCCCAGGAGTTTACTGAGCAGATTCTCTTCCAGTTTGGAGAGGTCCTGTGAGATTGAGGGAGAGCTGCCAATAGATGAGTCCAGGGGGCCTCAGCCATTTGATACTTCCACCATAATTTAACCGAGCATGTTTTGATTATGGTATGTATAGACTTGAAGCCTAATCCATTTTGATCCGTGGGGAGACACAGATCAGACCACTTTTTCCAGGATCTTTTTGGTTTTAAATCCTCCCCCCAGAAAAACTTGCTCATTTTTTTTTCAATGGTGGAGATGATCAGTTTTTTTGGTTTAATGACCTGCCAAATGTGTTGTGGTATAGCATATATACATGAGTCAATCAGAGTAATTTTACCACCCATAGATATCCATCTATTTTTTAAATTACCTATCTTATTATCAATTAGTTCAAAGAGTGGTTGGAAATAGATCTTTTTAGCAGCACCAGTGAAGATTGGAACTCCCAGGTAGGTAAATGGAAAGGAGCCAAGTTTCATTCCCAAAATCCTTTTAATGTGGTTCACTCTTTGATCTGTAGCATGCTTACCTATGAAGATGTCACTCTTATTATAGTTAATAGACTGGCCAGTGACTTCCTCAAAGGTGGACAGAAAGGCCTTTAATCTAACTAAGGTTAGATTTGTTGCTTTAAAGAAAATAACAGTATCATCCGCATAAGATAAATGTGAGATTCTTGGAGGATTACCTGGTAGATCAAAGTAGGATAGCTTACCATTGTCAAAAATGAAAGTCAGACTCCTTGAAAAAGACTCAGAAAAGATATTAAACAAGAATGGAGATAAAGGGTCACCCTGCTTAATACCCCTAGAGGATTGAAAGAATCCCACTGGCTTACCATTAATAAGAATAGAGAACCAAGCCTGGGACAAGTTTTTCATAACTGAGAAGATAAATTTAGCATGGAAACCAAATTTTGCCAAAACTTTATATAAGAATGACCATCTAACTCTATCAAAAGCCTTTTTGAGATCAAGTTTAACTATGCAATTTGGGTCTCTTTTCTTCCTATTAAGAAATCTAACCATTTCCTGTAGATAGATTACATTATCTGAGATGTCCCTACCATGTAGGAATGCTGTTTGGTTAGGAGAAATAATCTTAGGCATAATAGACTTCAGTCTTTCCATGAGAACTTTAGAACAAATCTTATTTATCACATTGGAGAGACTTATAGGCCTATAATCATCAAATGAGGTAGTAGTTTTCTTCTTGGGGATTATAGTAATCCATGTACTGCTAATACCTCTAGGCAGGTTAGATGAAGATTGAAAGTCATGAACAGCTAGTAGAAGATCATTTGCTATAATATCCCAGGATTTTATGTAGAATTTGGCAGTAAAACCATCTGGACCTGGGGAACTTGATTTATTAAGGCTGCTAACTATCACTTTAAGCTCATCAAGTGTGACTGGTTTCAAAAGATGATCATTATCTTCCTGAGTAACCAGATTGGGGATATGATTAAGAAAATGGTGTTGAAATATAGAGCTATCCGTGGAGCAATCTTCACTAAGAAGATCCTGGTAATAGTGTATAGCTTCCATCTCAACATCCTGAGTATTTTCCAACCACTGCCCATTTCTGCCCTTAATTTTTGTTATCCTTAGCCTATTATACTTATCTTGTACAGATTTATGGAAGAAAGATGTGTTGTTGTCCCCTTCTTGAAGCCATTTTATCTTTGCCTTATGTTTCCAGAAGTTTTTTTGTTCAGACATAGCCCTGACTAACCTGGCCCTAGCTTCCCTCAGATTAATCAGATTATGTATAGATTCATCTTGATCAGTTAGTGCTTCCTGAGCCTGCAAGGCCATTTCAGCTTGTAATACATTATCATGAACGTTTCCAAAATGCTCTTTGTTCCAAATTTTTAAAGCCTTCTTAAGTCTTACTAACTTTAAGAAGAAAGCTAGCATTCATGAGTTATGTATCGGAGTATCCCAATCCTTCTTGATTACATCATTAAAATCTTTTCTCTTGTACCATGTATTTAGGAACCTGAAAGGCCTGGGATTAGATGGTATATCACTACCTACAGTCAGCAGCATGGGGTTGTGATCTGAGCTAATTCTATTCAGAATCTGAATTGAAGAGGAAGGGAAAGAAAGAGACCATGATGCAGTGCACAATCCTCTATCAAGTCTTTTAACTGTAGGAGATCTTAACCGATTATTAGTCCAGGTAAACAAGTTCCCCACAGTGTTAATTTCTTCCAAAGCCATTCCATTAATAAAATCATTAAAATCTCTCATACTTCCTAATTTTGGAGTAGATGGACCTCTATATTCAGTTATTGAAGTAATGGAGTTAAAATCTCCAATAAACAAAGATTCTGAATGACTGAAGGAGCTGAGATCAGACCAGAGATCTTTCCTTCCCGATCTGGTTCTTAGACCATATATAAAAAAGGCATCCATGGGCTTAACGGGATTAGAACTAGTTAGGTGAACTCCAAGAAACTGAAGATTATCATTTATGATTGCCAGAGTTATGTTTGAGGTCCAGAAAATCCAAATCTGACCGTTAGTTGCAGAAAAACAGTTATCAAACTTCAGCAATTGTCTATATGAATCACACTGTGAGTTGTCATGTTTAGGCTCAATTAGACAAATGAGTTCAAATCTATGCCTATTGATGAGATTAGATAATCTTAACATAGATGTATCCATTCCTCTAATGTTCCACACCAACATTTTAATCCTAATCGTGTTATTCATAATGAAACATTAGAGGAGCTTTTTGATCTAGTCATAATGGTGTTTTTCTGTGAGAAGAAAGAGTCATTAGATGGTTTGCTATTTTTTACAACAGACTTACCTTTCTTAGACTTACTAGGATCAGAAGATGAGGCACTGTCCCCCTGTACATGGTCATCACCAGCTTCAGGGGCAGTAACCGATAGGGTAGTACCTTCTTCAGTGGCAAGGTATTCATTATAAGTGACTTCCTCACCCAATGGATCTTCATCAGCTAGGGGTAGAAATCTGTTGGATCTGTTTTTCTGCTGAGAAAAGATAAAATTTTTTGCAGCAATGATAGAACTGAAAGGAGAAAAGGACTTTCCTCGTTTACTGGGTAAATCATCCTTAGCAAAGACTGTCCTAAGGGTGGGTGGGGCAGATTGAGGATGCCTATCCTGTATTTTAGATGGCCTAGGAGGAGATGGAGACACTCGAGGGGAGGGGATAAGGTTTGGAATTTCAGGTTCAGGTGACAGAGATTTATCTTCCTTCTCTATAACAACATCCTCTTTACTAGGTTCAGCTACATTGTTGGGAGCAATTTGTTGAGGATGTGAAAGCTCACCAGGAGTCATAGGATCAATTGCCGTAGCATCAGTATCGATTGGGATAGACTTATTAGGTTCAGGAGCAGGAGCTTGGATCAGCTGTTTCTTAGGGACATATATAAGTTTCTGAGCCTGATAGTTTCTTTGTTTTTCTGTAATTGATACCCCTGAGCTCTCAGCTCTTAAGTTCCCAGTTTGGTTAATGTTTAATTTCTCATTTACCTGTCCCAACGAGCCATTTAAATTATCAGGTTTCTTAGGCAAGGATCTCTTAAGCTCCGGATGCAGATAAATGCAGTAACTATCTTCATGCCCTATGCATTTGCAATGGACACAGTATGGGGGAATATCTTCAAATTGTAGGGGAAGTTTAACAACATTGAATTCATTTCCATCCTCTTCTATTCCCACTCTAATGCAAGATGGCAATTTCTTTTTTAAGTCGACCTCAACACACATTGTCCTAGTACTCGCAAGTACAGAAATCAATCAAATAGTGAATTTACAGAAAAACATAACAGGTGAGAAAAAAGTTAACCGGTGAATAGAAGTGAGAGATAGGAAAAATTAAGTTAATAATAAGAAAAAATATTACACTTTTAAAATTTGATGAAATGTGGGTCGAGCAATTGAGTTAGACAGATTGATGTGTTTTTGAAGCGAAAGTGAAAGTATGGTTTTTTTAAAAAAACATTTTTAAATAATTGTGATGTGTTTTGTCACTTTAAGAAAGCATGATGATATGATACTCCATGAAATTACTCATCCCAGTCATATCATATAATAGATACTGATTGTTTTCTGTCTGTCGACTGGGGATATTTGAATCATTTTAATTATCCTAACTCCAAAAAATTGTTTAAACATATATACCAATATTATAATATGTTACCGGTTTTAATTCTCATCTATGTATAATTAATCATAATTTATTAACATGCAAATATTGTAATATGTTACCAATTTTAATTTTTTTACTATATACAATTGTAGAAAATAAGGGTAATTTTGTGTGTTTGCATTCATGATCGCATGATACATTATATAGTGGTACAAAATACATATACAAGGTAGGAAAATGTAAAAGAATATAATTACAATTACCAGTAATATTCTAATTCCTTAATACTCCTTCTCAAGTTGAAGCATGGGGATCATAAATGTCCAACTTACCAAGCATGGAATGAAACTGGTTATGTCCTAGAGCCTTAGTAAACAAGTCCGTAGGTTGGTCTAACGTGCGGATATGCTGAGTAACAATAGTGCAAGATTGACAAGATCCCGGACAAAATGACAATCAACTTCAATGTGCTTTGTGCGTTTCATGGAACTCTGGATTTGCCGCAATATGAAGAGTATATTGACTGTCACAAAACAGTCGCATATGAGAACTGTGAATAACTCCTAAGTCTTTCAGTAAAAACTTAAACCATAACAACTCACAACAAGTAACAGCAATAGCACAATACTCCGCTTCAACGGAAGACCGAGAAACCATAGATTGATTCTTGGTCTTCCAAGAAACCGGAGAATCACCAATCATCACAAAATATCCAGAAATAGACCGCCGGGTAACTGGGCATGCATCCCAATCTGAATCACAGTAAGTAGCCAACTGTAACGCACTAGTGGAATAGAAGAATAAACCTTGACGATGATGACTCTTCAGGTAGTGCAACACACAAACTACAGCTTGCTTGTGAGGAACACAGGGAGACTTTATGAATTGTGAAAGTGTATGAACCGAATAACTAAGCCCGGGACGTGTGATAGTCAGGTATATCAAGCGCCCAACCAGACACCTGTACTGCTCGGGATCATGGTAAGCTGGACCCTCAACACACACCAGATCATGTTGTTGCTCCATCGGAAAGTCAGCCGATTTAAAAGCAGATAAATCTGTATCAAATAAAATGTCCAAGGAATATTTCCTTTGCAAAAGAAACATCCCCTCCAGTCTTCTAGCAATCTCTATACCCAAGAAATACTTAAGTAAACCAAGATCATTAATATGGAAACAAGAACTCAAGTATTTCTTGAACTCAGAGATGAGGACAGAAGGGCTAACAACAATGACCAAATCATCCACATAAACCTAAACATGCAAAGAAACCGATCCACGAGAAAAGACAAACAAAGAGTAATCTGCCTTAATCTAAAAAAACCAAATTCTCGTAAAGCCTAAGCTAATTTGGCAAACCAATTTCTAGGAGTCTGGCGAAGAACATGAAGAGAAAAAAATAGGCGACATACCTGACCATGGGGTGCGGCACAGCATGGTGGGGGTCGCATAAAAACCTCTTCATGTAAATCACCATGCAGGAAAGCATTATGGACATTCATCTGATACAGTTCCCAACCACTTATGACCGAAACATATAAGAATAGGCAAACAGAACTCATCTTCGCAACCGGAGCAAATGTCTCAGTATAATCAATCCCTTCAACCAGGCAATTCCCAAGAACCACTAGGCATACCTTATGACATTCAATAGCACCATCTGACTTAAACTTCGTTCGGTAAACTTGTTTGCAACCAATCGCCTTCTTATCCAGAGGCAGAGGGGCCAAAGTCAAAGTCTGATTGCGCTCAAGCGCAGTAAGCTCTTCAGTCATAACATCTCGCCAATAAGTATGTTGTAATGCCTCGGAATAAGTGGTGGAAGCTGCACTAGATGTTACTGCACCCAAAATTTTAGAAGGCATACTAGAAAAATTATCACAATTTACATAATCAGTAAGAGGATAGAGAACACCTGAGGATAGCGATGGGGCATAAGTGAACATAGTAGTAGTAGGGGGTCTTCAGTAGTAAGAGCACAGGCATAATTATCGCAATCCTAATCTTCCAAATAAAGAGAAGGCCGGCGAGCATGAATACTCTGTCTGATAGGTGGAAAGTCGGTGGTGGAATTATCTAGAGCGGGAGATGCCACGGAAGGAGGCTGGGTAGGCTGCACATGAGGTGTGTAAGACTCCGTCACTGACGGTGAGTGAGGTGGCAGTGTCCTTGGTGATGCAACGTCTGGCTGGGCCAAAAGTTAAATCTAGCAATCTTGGTCGAGATACGGTGATGAAACCTCACGGTGGATCGATGCCACCGACAGCCGGCGTAGATGAGACGGTCGTGATCGCCTATAGGGGACCGACTGTGACCGGCGTCGGAGAACTGGGAGATGCCGACGGTGGGTGATCAATGATGGTCGGAGGAATAGGGCCAGCAGCGGCCGGAGGTAATGGGCCGTGCGACTCCAGCAGCGGCAATTAGGAGGCCGGTGGTGTGATAGTGACACCATCGGGGTCTTCTGATAAGGCCGATGTCAGAGTTGCGAAATATGGGAACTGGTCTTCAATAAAATATGCATTCCGACTAGTAAAGATTACGCGGGATTCCAGGTCAAAAAGGCGATAGCCTATCTTTCTGGCAGGGTAACCAAGAAACAAATAACAGCGACTTCTTGGTGCAAACTTGTCACGATATCTAGGAACATGAGCAGCAAAACACAAGCATCCAAAAAAATCTTAATGATGAGTAATTTGGAGCTTGCCCATAGAGCAACTCAAAAGGAGTACGACCATTGAGATGCTTTGGCGGTGTCCGGTTAATCAGATAAGCAGCAGTAAGAATACATTATCCCCAAAAATTAACTGGAAGATTGGCTTAAAACCGTAAGGCACACGCCTTATTAATTAAATGAAAATGTTTTCTTTCAACACGATCATTCTATTATGGTGAATCAACCATAGATGTCTCAAAAATGATCCCAGATGCAGCAAAAATGATATCTCAGAGACAAAAATTCAGTCATGTTATCATCCCGAACATGCAGTATGGTTTAGCCCCATTGGTTCTTCACCAAGGCACAAAATTCCAGAAATCTAGAAGCTACTTCTAACTTAGCCACAAAATAAATAAACCCAAATAGCTCGGGAATAATCATCAACTATAGTTTAAAAATAAAAATTCACCACTAGAAAATGGTGTTCTATAAGGACCCTAAACATCACAATGTATTAATTAAAATAGTGCAATAGCATTTGTAGAACTTAATGAAAAACTATGTCTAGTCTATTTTTCTCTATAACATATTGAGCAAGAAAAAGAAGTCTTATTAGTGCTAAAATCAATAGAAGAGACAGAAGATAACATCATAGAGGAAGGATGCCCAAGACGCTGGTGCCATAAATCAGAAGAAGACACAGAAGCAACTGTCGGATGAGACTGCGAGATAGGAGAATGATCACGAGTATCCAGCAGATCAAGCCAAAACACCCCCCCCCTTTTTGTTCACCCACGCCAATCAATTTCCTCATACTGATTTTTATGTAAAATGCAATTGTTTTCAGTAAACAAAGCTAGACATTTTTTGGAAGATAACAATCTAGAGCATGATAATAAGTTGTACCGCAAAGTAGGTATATATAGCACATGAGTAAGAGTGACAGCACCAAAGCAAATCGAACCATATTGGGTAGTAGATGACATAAAGCCATCAGGCAGAACAACATTCACAATGTCAATAGTAGTAGTAATGTCAGTAAGAGAACCCTTTTCACCAGTCATGTGATATGAGGCTCCTGAATCAAGTATCTAGGGTAACGTAGACTTAACTGACCCATTGTCAGTAAGAGAATTGAACTGATTAAATAATGCATGGTCGTGCTCCAGTGGTCATCAAACAGAGCAGGGCAAAAATTAGACCGGGTAATGACGCTGCCCGAGGAAGTCATTGTTGTTAGGCCAGGCCGCGACATGGAAATACTGGCGTATGGCGACGGTATTGGAAGAGCCATGTCGGATCCTCCGTTCACGTCGGTGGCGATCGACCGAGAGACTGGCGCCGTCCTCCTGGCGGCGCTAGCTTTTCAGCAAACAATAGTAACATTAACCCCAGGCCAATCAGCAGCATCATGATGACCATATTGGGGTTTGGTAATGGATCCATCAATGGACCCAATCTTGTTCTTAGTAAGGAATGTGTGGCACAATGCGTCAGACCATTCAATGTAATCTTCTTGACCTTTCTGCATGTTTGGCATAATTTGCAGACATGGACCATCGCCGAAGCCAATAAAGTAAGGATCAGTCAACAGACGACTAATAGGTACAGTAGTCTGAGGGCCAGATTTCAACTGCA
This sequence comes from Rubia yunnanensis, assembly GCA_037428765.1. Lineage (NCBI taxonomy): Eukaryota > Viridiplantae > Streptophyta > Magnoliopsida > Gentianales > Rubiaceae > Rubia > Rubia yunnanensis. The sequence continues at coordinate 96,022,467 of CM075065.1, forward strand.
ACTGCTTCAGTAAAATTGCAATCACATTATAACCACTCATATCCTGAAGCTTCGTAACCTCAGGTGGAGCATCAATACGAGAGTGTTCTTCAAAAGTAGACATCATGCAAAATAAGGTATATATCAACAGCAGGTGTAGCAACCGGCAATGGATTGGATCGGTGGCGGTGCACAACGGGAACGCAGCTGCGCGTTAGCTTTGGGATCGGCGTGTGTGGCTTAATGCACGGACCGATCGGATCAGGAGAGGCAGCACACAAATTACCACAGCTAGACGGTGGCGATCGATAAGCGGCGGAACGAAGCAGACGACGGCGGCCTTGCGGCGTTGCGTGGATCGATGCTTCTTGAAAGGCAACAAAATATTTTCTTTGGATTTCATGATTTTAGGCTTTGATACCATGTAGAAAATAAGATTAATAATGTGTGTTTGCATTCATGATCTCATGATACATTATATAGGGGCACAAAATACCCATACAAGGTAGGAAAGGTAATAGAATAGAATTACAATTAAAAGTAATATTCTAATTCCATAATAATAATCAATCATAATTTGTTAAAATATATAACTTCTAAAGATATATTTAAAACCATAAATATCTCATTATAATATATATATATATATATATATTGAAGAAAATCCAAAGACATATATGTATATATATAACCTCTAAAGATATATTTAAAATCATAAATATCTCATTACATAACACACGCACACGCACACGCACACGCACCCGCACACGCACCCGCACACACACGCACACGCACACACACGCACACGCACACACACACACACATATATTGAAGAAAATCCAAAGAAATACATAATATAAAATAATAAAATGTTAAGATTTTTTATACAAAGATAAAGTAGTTTTGATAGAAATATGTATACATATTTATTTATATACAACAAAGTTATATTTTAGACTGACTAACTTTTAAATGAGGACATTTTATAATTAGTGAGACTAATAAGGTTATTTGATATTTATTTTTATTCATCGTAATGAGATGTACGCACACTACTGCAGATCAGGGGCAATTGCACCGGTAAAAACACCCCTTTCGCAACAGTATTTTGGCCCTCTGAAATACCAGTGTAAAATTATAGCGGTGTAAAAAAGGAAACGTATAAGCGGCGGTATGCTATACCGAAGCTAAAACACCTCATTAGCACCGGTATACTATACCGGTGCTAAAGCTAAAACACCCCCATTAGCATCGGTATAGTATACCGGTGCCTATAACTTTCCTTTTTAAACCGCTATACTTACGCACCGATATTTTAGAGGACCAAAATACCGGTGCAAAAAGGGTACTTTACCGGTGCAATTCTCCCTGGTGATCAATAAAAAAATGAGCACCAATTTTACCGGTGCTCATTTTTAATTAAAAATTTAGAAATCAAAATATTTATTAGAACACAAAAAATGCAGTAAAATATATTTGAAAAATCGTGAATTGAATTCAATGAATACTCGGTAGCTAAAACTAACTCTTATCAATTTACACTAATGCAAAAAAACGCTTATACCAAGGTAGCTACATCGATTAAAAAAATTAAATTGCTCCGTAGCAAGCAGTGTTCGAGACTTCCTTTTGTCTTAATCTCCATATCCACCGTACTTACTGGAAAAAGGCCAGCACTCCACGTTCATTAAAAACCTGCTTGACAAAATTTAATGGAGTAACTCTTTGATATAAAATTAAAAGGAGTTAGTTGAAATCCCCACACAAAAAATATATCAAGACTACAAGCATCATTACACAGATGCCGGGTACAAGCTTATAAATGAATGACCTGATACAAAGGTAAAAAAGGTGAATATTAACTGATGTTGTAGAATGTAAGAAAATAAATTCATTCAGTAGTTCATTCTCAATATCACAGATGTTGTGGAAGGTGATATATCTATGCACACCAAGACTCTGCTACGGACGACAATGGGTCCTCTCTTTCTCAATCACACACAAAGAACAGGTGGAAGCCCTAAAATGTTGAAGGGAAATAGTAGTATATGCAAGTAATTGTTGGAAAATGATGGTTAAAAGGTTGAAATTCATCAACTTTTTGGGCTTCGTTTAGAGTGGGACCCGAACGGATTTTGGGTCAATGGATGTTATTTTTGGATTCTCCTCCGCGAGTACTATAAAATCGACTATTTAAACTCTCAAAACGGATCAAGGGTGAATGAGATATGAATGTTTTAAATATCACTCTTGAAAGAGGAAAAAAATGGACGAAAATTGGCCTAGGTAATTTTCTCTGGACTGTCCAAAATGCGTATGGACCGCATGGAAGTCTCTGGAAGGCCCAACCGCATAGTATATATGGAATTGCTTGTGTATAATTCTTAAGAGATGAGAACAAAATATTTCCATATTTTGTGAGATATCTTGTCTTAAATAAATTTGCGGTTTACCATGTTTAATATGATGAAGAATATTTGTACAAATATTTCTTCATTTTCCAGCAGATTTGATTCGAGTATTCATGGAATGTCTCGGATTCGGTGAGTTGGTGATTGGAGAATATTCTTCTCTAATTACAGAAAATCAGAATATCATGTTTCCATGATTAGGGTCTCTTAGAGTAGTATAAATAGAGCCTCTAAGTCAGTCAGAAAACTCGCACCATTCTCAAGTTCCTCATTTATTCTAAACTTGAGTCTCACTTCTTTTTGTCTCTGTCGGTGATAGTCCTTCGGGCCTTGCGTAAATCCCAGGTAACTCTTAAATGTTAATTGTTGCCTGCGATGGTTTTATCCTAGGGAACGATGTCCACGACGGGACTCATTCGTTTCAAGCGCAGCGAGTGTTACTCGTGACTCCATCAATTTGTGATTACTTGAAACGTGATTCATGCTTTGATTATTTGTAATTTAAGCTTTTCGATTGTATGCTTGAATAATTAATAAAATTGTATTATTCTTGCATATGTTAATTGCTCGTTCAATTTTGTTATTTGATTTTTTGCATGATATAATCAATATATGTCCAACAGTCTTGAAACGAATGAAATTTGTTGATTTATATTGATTTGGTTAATAAGATGCATGCGGAAGGAATATATATTAATATAGATTGCATGGAATCAGTATGCATATATGTAGTCAAAATAATCAGTATGCATGCGTGAATAATTAGTAGTCAAATTTTCCATGCAATCAGTATGTATGCGTGAAGAATGTTGCAGTCAAAATATGTAGTCAAAATAATCATGCGTGAATAATGCATATATTACTTGCCTGCCATATTTATTAATATGCATATCAATGTTTATCGAAAATATGCATATGATTTGTAATTCTGCGCAAATCATAAGAGATTGCATGATTTATGGAAATTGTATGTTTGCAAAAATATGCATGCTAATGGTTTTGGTTATTTATAACAAAATCAGATTGAACAATTTGTTATGTATAATTGTTTAAAATATTATACTACGATATTTGATGTGTACTTATATTTAATGGTAAATAATTTTGTATGTACACATTGGTGAATCCCAGAACCATGTCGAGCAATGATGCTACGAAGACTACCCCTGGGGTGATGCCTCTTGTGGCTGTTCCTCATGCTGAGAAACCCGAGAAGTTCAATAATGGTATAACTTCAAGATGTGGCAACAGAAGATGCTCTTCTACTTGTCCACTATGGGTTTGGAACGTTACATTCACGAAGATCGTCCCGTTGTGGATGAGAAAAGCGCTAAGGAAGTTCAAGATGCTGCGGTGGAGTGGAACTCTAAGGAGTATGTCTGCTGCAACATCCTTTTGAATAGCCTTCACGATGCCATTTGGAATGCGTATAAGGTGAAGGAGCCTTCCAAGGTGTTGTGGGAAACTCTTGACCAAGAGTATAGGGGTGAGGAAGTTGGATCCAAGAAGTGGGTCGTCGGCAAGTTCCTCGACTACAAGATGGTTGATGCCAAGTCTGTGGTCAGTCAAGCTCAAGAGCTTCAAATGATGATCAATGAGCTGATAGCCGAGAAGATGACAATGTGCGAGATTCTCCAAGTCTATTGCATCATTGAGAAGCTGCCTCCAAGTTGGAAGGACTTCAAGAGTTATCTGAAACACAAGCAAAAGGTGATGACCATGAGGGATCTGATCCAAAAGCTTCGTGTTGAGGAGGGTAATCGCATCTCTGAAAAGAAGATGAATGGATCTGTGCCTGTGGCAAGGGCCAATATCGTGGAGGTTGGTGGGAGCTCCAAGTCAAAGAAGCCCAAGGCAAAGAAGGGATCCAAGTTGGGAGCTAAGGGTGGAGTTTCGAAGAAGTCGAAGTTCACTGGCAAGTGCTATAATTGCAACCTCGTTGGCCACAAGTTCTCCGAGTGTAAGAAGCCAAAGAATGCCAAGAATGAGGCCAACATGGTTGAAAATCTTGCACGAGATGTGAATAACATCGATCTATGTGCTGTGATTTCTGAAGTCAGCATGGTGGACTCCAATCCAAAGGAATGGTGGATTGACACTGGTGCTACGAAGCACATCTGCTCTGTCAAGGAAGTGTTCTCAAACTTCAAGGCAATTGAAGATGGAGAGACCATCTACATGGGCAACTCTGCAACTTCCATGGTGAAAGGCCGTGGCACTGTGGTGCTGAAGATGACGTCTGGGAAGGAGTTGACTTTGAAGAATGTTTTGTATGTGCCAGACATTCGCAAGAACCTTATGTCCGGTTCTATGTTGATCAAGCATGGCTTTAAGCTAGTGTTTGAGTCTGATAAGTTAGTCTTGTCAAAGCAAGGTATGTTTGTAGGCAAAGGTTATGAGCTAGATGGTATGTTCAAGTTGAACACCATAGTTGTACCTCCTAAGAAAGATGAAATGAATGCTTCTTCTTCTGCTTACACGATTGAGTCTTCCAATTTATGGCATGGTAGACTGGGACACGTTAATTATGATTCGATAAGAAGATTAATTAAAATGGAGAACATACCTAACATGGAAATTGATGCAAATCATAAGTGTGAAACTTGTGTTGAAGCTAAGATGACTCGAACGTCTTTCAAACAAGTTAAACGAAACACGAAACCTCTTAAGTTGATACATACCGATATCTGTGATCTCAAGTTCGTGCAAATAAGAGGAGGTAACAAGTATTTCATCACTTTCGTGGATGATTGTACAAAATACTATTATGTGTACTTGCTGAAAAGCAAAGATGAGGCAATTGAGAAATTTGTTCTCTACAAAACGGAAGTTGAAAATCAACTTGATAAGAAGATCAAGGTGATTAGAAGTGACTGTGGAGGTGAATATGTAGAGCCATTTAGAGACTATTGTTCTGAACATGGCATTATTCACGAGGTCACTGCCCCCTACTCGCCTCAATATAATGGTGTGGCTGAACGTAAAAATTGCACTCTTAAAGAGATGATGAATGCAATGTTGATAAGTTCTGGGTAGCCACAGAGCATGTGAGGGGAGGCTATTTTGACGGCCAACTATCTTTTGAATAAGATACCCCGTAAGGATGAGAAAACAACTCCTCATGAGTTGTGGAAAAGCATGAAGTCATCCTTTATGTACTTGCGAATGTGGGGGTGCCTTGCGAAGGTATTAATCCCACCCCCAAGAAGTTAAAGATCGGACCTAAAACGGTTGACTGTATCTTTATAGGATATGCACATGAGAGTAGTGCTTATCGCTTCCTTGTACATGAATCTCATCATCCCGAGATTCACAAGAACACGATCATGGAATCAAGAAATGCAAATTTCTTTGAGGATGTGTTCCCTGCCAAGGAAAGGGCCGAATTATCGAAAAGGACCATTGAGTCATTAGACGAAGGCGTAGTAATTCCTGACGATCTCGAGGATCAAGAGGAGGAAGTGGATGAACCTAGACGAAGTAAACGGATTAGGGCTGAAAAATCATTTGGTCCTGATTATCTAACGTTTATGCTTGAAAGTGAGCCACAAAGCTATAAAGAAGCTGTGAATTCGTCTGAGGGGCCTATGTGGAAAGAAGCGATTAAAAGTAAAATTGACTCGATTCTACATAATCATACTTGGGAGCTAGTGGACTTACCTCCGAGGTGTAAACCATTGGGCTACAAATGGATCTTCAAGAAGAAGATGAGAGCAGATGGCTCGATTGACAAGTATAAAGCCAGACTTGTAATCAAAGGTTATAGACAAAAGGAAGGTTTTGACTACTTTGATACTTATTCTCCAGTTACGAGAACAAGCTCCATTAGAATGATACTTGCTATCGCCACGCTGCATAAGCTTGAGGTTCATCAAATGGATGTGAAGACTGCCTTCTTGAATGGAGATTTAGAGGAAGAAATCTACATGGAGCAACCTGAGGGGTTTACGGCTCCCGGTCAAGGAGGAAAAGTCTGCAAGTTGGTGAAATCATTGTATGGTCTCAAACAAGCGCCAAAGCAATGGCATGAGAAGTTTGACCATGTCGTCCTTGCCAATGGTTTCAAAATCAATGAGTGTGATAAGTGCATCTATGTGAAAGACACGGAAAATGGATATGTAATCCTATGTTTATATGTAGATGACTTGCTCATTGTGGGTAGTAATGAAAAGATGATCAAATCTACCAAGGACATGTTGAATTCTTGTTTTGACATGAAGGATATGGGACTGGCGGTTGTGATCTTGGGGATAAAGATCATCTGAAGCTCTGATGGTATCACCTTAACCCAGTCTCATTATGTAGATAAAATCCTTGAGAAATTCAACAAGAATGACTCAGAGGTGGCGATGACTCCAATAGATCCGAATTTGCATCTACGAAAGAATAAATTTGAGGCTTTTAATCAGGTGGAGTACTCGAGAGTCATTGGGAGTCTGATGTACTTGATGAGTTGTACTAGACCAGACATTGCCTACACTGTAAGTAGGTTGAGTAGATACACGAGTAACCCCAGTATGACTCACTGGAAAGCAATAACTAGAATATTGAGATATCTACGTTATACTTGTGATTATGGTCTACATTATTCGAGTTATCCAGCTGTAGTTGAAGGATACAGTGATGCAAACTGGATACACGATATAAAGGATCTGAAATCCACTAGTGGGTATGTATTTACACTAGGTGGAGGAGCAGTCTCGTGGAAGTCCTCTAAACAAACGGTTATTACTCGATCCACGATGGAATCTGAGTTTGTTGCCTTAGACAAGGCGGGTGAGGAGGCCGAATGGCTCCTTCAATTCGTAGAGGACATTCCTAGATGGCCAAAGCCTGTGCCAGCCATATGTATACATTGTGATAGTGTATCTGCTATTGGAAAGGCTCAGAATATGCTCTATAATGGGAAGTCTCGTCATATTTGACGGAGACATAGTTCCATAAGACAACTTCTCTCAACTGGAGTGATCACAAATGACTATATAAGGTCGAAGGACAACATAGTCGATCCCTTGACTAAAGGGTTGAATCGAGAGATAGTTGAAACATCATCGAGAGGAATGGGATTGAAGTCCATTAAATGATGGTTTACGTACGTGGACACCCAACCTATGTGACTGGAGATCCCAAGATCTAGGTTCAAAGGGACAACTAAACTGCAAAGACCCATTGCAATCACTGTGGGGGTTTCATACCTCCTATCTTATTCCTATGATGAAGAAACAGTGATGTGAATGGAGGTTAAGCATTAGGTTGCTTTTAATGGTTCATGGCATCAAGTGTGTAGTACTTGAAAGAGCGCATAGTCTCTGGAACTGCTCTTACGCCAAGAATCACCTATGTAAGCGAGAAGTGTGGCCGCTTCGAAAGGGAATTGTTGGAACGCAATTCTTTAGAAACCTTACAGAACTAGGCATGTGCCATGGCCTGATTAATGGACACAACCGAGGAAAGCGCAAGGGCTAGGAAAGACGTCTGTGGGAAGTGCATTGTCGTTCACACAAGCGGTAGGGGAAGTTCAAGGACATCGCGTCTACTTCCTAACCAGTGAGCTAAGTGTACTCTCTCAAGGGAAAGTTCAAAGGGTGACACCTACTTATCCTATGCAGCATCTATGTCGTCGAAATGAATCTATCACCAAGTCAAACTCTGTGTCTGACGTGATTGTTCTGATTCCTACATCAATATCTATTCATGTGGGGGATTGTTGGAAAATGATGGTTAAAAGGTTGAAATTCGTCAACTTTTTGAGCTTCGTTTAGAGTGGGACCCGAATGGGTTTTTGGGTCAATGGATGTCATTTTTGGATTCTCCTCCGCGAGTACTATAAAATCGACTATTTAAACTCTCAAAATGGATCAAGGGTGAATGAAATATGAATGTTTTAAATATCACTCTTGAAAGAGGAAAAAAATGGGCGAAAATTGGCCTAGGTAATTTTCTCTGGACTGTCCAAAATGCGTATGGACCGCATGAAAGTCTCTGGAAGGCCCAACCGCATAGTATATATGGAATTGCTTGTGTATAATTCTTAAGAGATAAGAACAAAATTTTTTCATATTTTGTGAGATATCTTGTCTTAAATAAATATGCGGTTTACCATGTTTAATATGATGAAGAATATTTGTACAAATATTTCTTCATTTTCCAGCAAATTTGATTCGAGTATTCATGGAATGTCTCGGATTTGGTGAGTTGGTGATTGGAGAATATTCTTCTCTAATTACAGAAAATCAGAATATCATGTTTCCATGATTAGGGTCTCTTAGAGTAGTATAAATAGAGCCTCTAAGTCAGTCAGAAAACTCGCACCATTCTCAAGTTCCTCATTTATTCTAAACTTGAGTCTCACTTCTTTCTGTCTCTGTCGGTGATAGTCCTTCGGGCTTTGCGTGAATCCCAAGTAACTCTTAAATGTTAATTGTTGCCTGCGGTGGTTTTATCCTAGGGAACGATGTCCACGACGGGACTCATTCGTTTCAAGGGCAGCGAGTGTTACTCGTGACTCCATCAATTTGTGATCATAGTCAGATTTCACTAGGGTCAGATTTTCTGCTTATAGATCATAGTGCAAACCTTGAAAACTTCCTTCTGCGTGCTTTCAAATTCTACCTGTCAGCCTGAAGGTAAATGAATGTTTTGCACCTAATAGGAAAGTGCAGATTCTAGGCAATTTGAAGCAAAACTTTGCAAGTACAGGTACAGTCCAATAAAAGAACATCAATCATGTATTCAAAGAAAATTAAAGTGAAGTAAAGATATATTCAGCATCATCTCCTGAATAGGGATGGAACAAGTAGAAAATGGACATCTATGAATCAACGTAAAAATTAAAAAATTAAAAGACAATTGCAACAGATCCCGAACAACATCTTTCCCAGGTGTACTTCCATGCCTGTTTCATAAATCAGCTTGTGCACTGCCAAGCAACAACTTTTCTATTCATTATTTAGAGCACTTTTTTTTAGAAATTAGCTTGTATGACGAACTGCAAGGTCTTATCAAAATGCAAGAGGTACAACACATGAGTATAACATAGATCATATCTCTAATGTCGGGTTTATTTTTAACATGGATAGCCTGAGCTTAAAGACTTTACCATCTTCATATCATCAAGATAAGATTCACAAACAAATATGATATGTTCATACAAACAAGACAACCAAAATTTAAAAAAACTGAAATCACAACTACATTGAAGTAATTATTCCCCAGCAACAGTAACACTGGCGCTTCAGGAAATATCTATGAAATTATTGATGGGAAGAGATTCGCCACCATCGATTGAGCTTAGGACAAGTATTCGTCGCCTGAACCGCCCCTGCCCTTCAAGTTGAGCATCACGTCGAATTGGGTCACCTCTGCGCCTCTAGTGCTCTCATCCAAGGGCAATTTTGGAACTGGGGCTCGCAAGGGCTAGTCGATGGGCGAAACCCAGCCCGGGGATAGGATCCTTCGGAGCCCCAGTTTGGAGGGTTGGGATTGAGGCCCGAAGATGGCAAAGCCCCAGAGGGTGGAGGTCGCCGAGGTTGGGTAGAGAAGGTGGTCGTCGAGGGCATGGTGGTGGAGGCGGAGGGAATGTACGGTGGTGAAGGGTGGGAAGGATGATGCGGCGGGAATAGAATTAGGTTTCAAATTCTATATATAGTAATAAGTTTTAATGGTTTATATTAAATCAACAAAAAAAATTAATTGTTCAGATGAAACCAAGTTGGATTTTTTTTCTTTTTTTTAAGTACCATATTTGTACTTGTATGAATTAGACAATGCTGGTTTAAATATATATATGTAAACCAGCTGCTTATGACTACTTTAAATGGCTTTTTTTCCCTTTCTTTTTGGAACCCGGGAGCAAATCCGCGAGATTTTTTCTAAGTACCTAACACCGGTACAAAAGTATCAGGCCCGGTGTAAAATTTTACCATTGGACAGCTGCTTGCAGCCGCTTTAAATGAAATTTTTACTGACCCGAGAGTAACCTGATCAAATTTTTTCTAAGTGTTATGCTTTAAATGATTTCATGTTCCAAAAAAGATCAACCAGAGAGCAAGTTTTAAATTTTATTACTAAATATTGAGCACCTCGTTGACCGGGCCCGAATATGATTTTATTAAGTAATATTTCCGTACATCCTAGGTAAGTATGAACCCGCAAAATTGATTATATTCGTTTCTCACAATTAGGTCCCTACGACACGTTGGGAAACTATATAAATTACCAAATTCAATATTCTAGGCTAAAATTATAATTGCAACATAATTGTGTTCGGGTGGTGAATTGACCAAAAATACTAGTACATGTTGTAGACCAAATGGCAAAGGTTTACACATAGTTTAAATGTGTAATCTAAATGTCTCCCAAACTAACTACCCGTTCATTTCCCCACATTTGGTACTTGCAAAAACAAAATGGACGTTTGGGGTACCATCCAGTTCGATCGGATTTCAATTTTGATTAACGAGTAAACTTTTGACTTTTTGCACTTAACTCTCTCTAAGAATCTTGGAAGTGTCAAAATTTAAAATTGGCAATACATATATGCAATTCAATACATTACGACCACGTTCAGGCATTTGGAGATGCTACGGGTGGATGGAATGACCTGTAAAACCAACAGTAAATGTTTGCACTATATTTTCCAAAATTGTACTATTGCCAAAAATATTATATGGGGAACCTCCATAGCTCCTAATCCTACAATTTTTTTTGTATTCTAACCATTTATGTAATATAATGAAGTTATCATACGCGGTCCTGATGTAAGCATTACGGCCAACTACATTTGGCCTATAATTTGTGTCTTCGAGAGTAATTTTACATCGTATAACATGGACCGGTGTAGAAATTCTACCATTTTCCCACTTTTTTTAAAAAAAAATACACCAGTAAAATAATTTATCGGTTTGACAAAAAATAAATTTGGTGCCAAAATCATTGAATTCTGCCACGCCGATACACAGGGAAATATATACCGGTGCAATTGTGAATAATGGCACCGGTGTTTAAACTTCTGTACATATAACCGGTGTGAAAACTAGGAACATCTACACCGGTTGACATTACACCGGTGCGTATGTAGTCAATTGCACCGGTATTTTTGTTAACATGCTTTATACCGGTGTAGTTGCCTACATTTTGCTACGGTATCCTGAACTCATATTTTTTTACCGGTACGTAAGTACCTGTTTTCCAATAGTGACATATAATTATGATAACCTTTTAAAATGAATGACAACATATAAATAATTACTTTTTAAAATTTTTTAATGACATATTGTAAATTAATCAATTTTTATTGTATTCAATATTAAACGTTTTCCAACTAAATAAATTATTTCACTTCATAACTCATAATTTTTCATAAATGACTTAACTTTAAAATTTTAAATAAAATTTAATTTCAACATTTTAATTAATGATATCTCGCTACGCACGATGAGAGCCCACTAGTTTCTAAGAAAACAATTTGTTAGAGCAAAAATGAAAATGCTAATACATAACTGAAACCTAGGTGATATAGATTGCATTAGACATCTTATATGATATCAAAGAGAAAAACCATCTTATATAGTTGGGTACAAAGACACCTTATTTTCCACGTACATTTTCTAAAACTTATAATAAAACATGGCCATAACTTTGAAAAAACCTCATTCCTGATCAAACTCTGTAAATGACCTTCCTCTTCGGTGGCTTCTGACCGGCCAGTTCATCTCCGTTATCAGAATTTGGCCTCTTGGAACCCACCGGGGCTGGAGTTTTCCCCGGCTCAGAAGCAAGAAGAAACCCACCGTTGCCTTTGTTGATAAAATTCATGTACCATAGGGCTGATAATTTGGGGTACCTAGCGTAATTGTTCCTGTAGTCGACATAAATCATTCCATATCGAACAGTGTAGCCCTCTTGCCATTCATAGTTGTCTATGAACGACCACACAAAGTACCCCGCAACCTTCACTTTCTCACTATGCGATGAAAAAATAATATTAGAAACACTGTTGTTATTTTTGCATAAATCTATCAATAAAGTCCATCGTGATACTTACTCCATGGCTAGCTTCACTTGTTTGAGATGATCTTGAATGTATCGGATTCTCTCTGGATCCTTTCGCGCTTCCGAAATGGTAAGCTTGAAATCATTCACCTCATCGTAACCTATTAAAAACGTTAATTGACAACAAGCATCCCCAAGTTAAAGAAACAAACAATTGAAGAAATGTTATAAATTTCATACCATTTTCAGTAATGTAAATGATTGGATCATTGTAGCGGACTTTAAGATACTTGAGGAGTTCGTAAATCCCGGGTGGATAAACATGCAACCATTCAGAACCAGCCTATATAATAAATAAGCATCCAAAGGCTTGATTAATCATTAAGGAATTACGAAAATTAATTAAAACTTAGAAATTTAATAATTATGAATCATGCCGGTGGACCAATCAGCTTGCCATCAAGACCATTTACTGTGAAATTAAAGCATGCCAGATGAGAAAAAATCAAGTAAAAAATCATTATATAGTTATTAATTCAAAAGATTCAATAAATTCAGAAAACTATCAAATTAATACCAAGGGTTTTGACCATATAATCAGTGTTATAAGAAACAACACTGATTGGCTCTTTGGAAATGTCCTGTCCACATCGACCCGTGTAGTAGTTCAATCCGAGGTAATCATATGACATTTTCAACATTTGACTTTCTTCCTTTGTGAATTTAGGAAGCCTTTCCTTCACAATCTTCCTCATTCTTTCCGGGTACTCACCGTAGGTAATTGGTGCCAAATACCTACACACACCACACTTTAACTATGTGAGAAAATTGGGAATTTCGAGGTTTTTTTAAAAAAAATTAGAAAGTGGATATTAGATTCCATGAGTTTTCTATCCAAATTATAATTAAAAATAAAAATAAAAAAATTTTTAGTGTAAAGTCAAGGACTTATTTAATTGGCAATTTTGTGTGAACAAAATCAGACCATGTTGGAACACTGCTGGAGCAGAGTTTACGAGCAGAATTTACGCCAAGGGTTTAACGGATTCAAGCCGAAAATATTGAAGAGTTTTAGAATTTATGGTAACTGTATATTTGGCTATATATATTGGGCGTAATAAGCATATTTGATGTATGGTAAAATCCCTACTTATAAGGAGGAGATTCATTCGAATATATGGGAGAGTTTGAGATAAGGTAAATTCCTTTATTTATGGGATTTGGATATGCTTCAACAATCAGATTTGGAATAGGAATATTGTGGAGATAATCATGGATATTCAGATCTGATTCGTGGATATAAATATGGGACAAACACGGCTGCAAAACTAACGATTTTACAGAGCAAAATCTGCACCCAGATTTTGAGATCTTACGGAACTTGCTAGAGCCAATATACTGTGTTCCAACACTGTCCTGCTGCACAAGTTCAGAATCGTATACCTTAATTCCTCGGGAGGAGGAGATCCAGCGTCGACGGAGTTCGAGGTCAGAGGGAGTCTGATCAAGGCGGATCGGTAGCTAGGGGGGCTAGCAGAGTCCACACGTCATAGTTAGTCAAAGATAAGTATTTTGTATGCTGTACTCTATACTATCTTTCTAATTAGTGGATTCATTCTGAACTGGGCCAGGCCCCGCAGATGTAGGTGATTTACACCGAACTGCGTAACCAAGTTGTGTGTCTTTTACGTTTCACGTTATTTTTACACTTGGTTAAACTAGGTATGTTGGAACACACTAGTAAGAACTAGGAAAATTGGTAAAACTAAATTTCAATTGGTATCAGAGCTGAGTCACTTATTGTTCCCTTGGTTGTTTCAAGGAAAGTGAGATCCGGTTTTACCATGACGACAAGAGAAGGAGCTTCAATCTCTCGACCACCACTGTTAGAAGGAAACAACTACAACTATTGGAAGGCTCGTATGAGGGTGTTTATTAATTCCCTGGACGAACTGGCGTGGTTTTATGTTGAGAATGAATGGAATCATCCTACAGAAGATGCTACCAGCTCTAAGGATGTGGAAGGGGAGTCAAGTCAAAAACTCAAAGACAAGTCTAAATGGACTCCAGGTGATCTTAGAGAATCCCTAGCAAATTCAAAGGCTCTTAATGCAATATTCACAGCAGTTGATGAAAACCAGTTCAAGCTTATATCTACATGCCACCAAGCAAAGAGAGCATGGGACATCCTACAAACGGTTCATGAAGGAACCAGTCGAGTGAGGGAGTCCAAACTACAGATGTTGGCTACCAAGTTTGAAGAACTCAAAATGGAGGAGGACGACACCATTGCCACATTCAATGGAAAGCTTAGAGATATCTCCAACATGGCTTATCAACTTGGAAAAATGTACAAAGAAACCAAGCTGGTGAAAAAGACCTTGCGATCTCTACCTAAAAGGTTTGCAATGAAAGTAGCAGCAATAGAGGAGGCAAGAGATGTATCCACAATGAGCCTAGATGAACTAATGGGGTCGCTGCAAACATATGAGATGACATTCCAGCAACCTACAAAAAGGGTATCCAAGGATTTGGCGTTTAAAGCTTCTTCAGCCAAAGGAAGTAATGAGTCTGACAGCGATGATGAGTTTGAAAAACTGGCACTTATTACAAAGAATTTCTCAAAGATGTTAAAGAAGGTGGTCAATAAGAAATCTCAGGAGAGGTTTGGCGGAAACAGACAAAAGCAACAAGATTCGAACAACAATCGTGAATTGAGGTTTGAACAAGGAAATATGCAGTATGGGAGAAATCAGTACAATGAATCAAAACAGGCTGGAAGAATTCAATGTAGAGAATGTGAAGGATTTGGTCATATTCAGGCCGAATGTGCTAACACCCGAAAGAAACAAGGAAGATCATATGTTACCTCTTGGAGTGATGATGAAGAGAATGAAAAAGATGAGGAAGAATTAACCAGTAATTATGTAGCCTTTGGAGCAAAGGTCCATGATACTTCAGAAAGTCAGTGTTCCAACACACTGAACAAAGGGAAAGGTGTAAGTTACGATATGAATCTGGACGAGGCTCGCAGTGATGAAGATGATCTTTCTGTAAGTGATGAAGAGATATATAGCACATACGAACAAATGTATGCCATGTGGGTTCAAGTAGCAGACAAAAACAAAGAACTGATTGAAGAAAAAAGGAAGCTGATTGACAGTGAAAAGGAGTTACGGTCCACGATTGCAGAACTTGGAAAACAAAATAAAGAACTGAGTCAGAAATTGATAGCAGCAGTCAAGAGGGCTGAGATGTCTGAAGCAACTATCTCAAAATTGAATTCCGGGAAAGCGAAACTGGATGACATACTGGATATGGGAAAGAACTTTGGTGATAGACACGGAATTGGATACAGGAAAGAACCAGAGGTTGAATTGCATGAAAAACCAGTAACTCTCAAAGCAAGGATTCGAGAAATAAAACGGAAGTATGGAAAACCGTTTCAAAGAAAGCCTCTAATCTGCGGATACTGCAGGTATCAAGGACATACTGAATATCAGTGTAAAAAGCTGATCAGAGATCAAATGACAGGGAGAGAACTGTGTTCCAACACAGTCGATATTCATACAAGAATCAGGAAGATATCATTAAAAGGTCCAGTACGTGTATGGTCGCACACACTTCTTTATCAGCATATTCCAGTGAATCATGGTACTTTGACAGTGGTTGCTCTCGCCACATGACTGGCAGTTCAAAATACCTTACAAATCTTACTCCATATGATGGCGGGTATGTAACTTTTGGAGATGGAAAAAGAAGCAGAGTAATTGGCAAGGGCGAATTAAAGATTGAAGGGTTTTCTGTCTTCACAAGTGTATTATTTGTTGAAGATCTAAAAGCAAATTTGCTAAGTATAAGCCAGCTGTGCGATGACAACATGATAGTTGAGTTTCAGAAGGACAAATGTGTAGTGAAGCATGGAGAAAACAGGGTTCTGTCTGGAATACGATCTTCAGACAATTGTTATCTTCTGGAACAAGAAGTTCGATGCATGCTTTCAAAGCAGGACGAGGGAATTCTATGGCACAGGAAACTCGGACACATCAACTATAAAACACTGGTGAAAATTGCTAACATGAAAGCTGTACGTGGAATGCCTACCTTGACCGGGAATGATGAAATCATGTGCGGACCATGTCAGCAAGGTAAACAAACTCGTGCTCCTCATTCTTCAGTTCAGTTTATTACTACTTCTAGAAATCTGGAATTATTACATATGGATTTAATGGGGCCAGTGCACACACCTAGCATAGGAGGAAAGAAATATATTTTTGTATGTGTTGATGACTTCTCCAGGTTTACATGGGTAGCCTTCTTGAAAGAGAAATCTGATACGATTGAGGTATTTCGTAGCTTTGTAGTAAAGCTACAAACTGAAAAGGGAAGTCCTGTAGGAAAGATAATTCGGATTCGAAGTGATCATGGCAGAGAGTTTGAAAATGAACAATTCAGTTCTTTCTGCAATGAACTGGGGATTCAACATGAGTTTTCGGCTCCTATCACTCCTCAACAGAATGGTATTGTCGAAAGAAAGAATAGAACTCTTCAGGAGATGGCTCGAGTTATGTTGGCAGAGAAGGATGTTCATAAGAAATGGTGGGCAGAGGCGATCAATACAGCGTGTTATACAATTAATCGAGTGTATCTTCGACCGTTCACTGATAAGACAGCCTATGAGATCTGGAAAGGCAGGAAGCCAAATGTTTCGTATTTTCATGTGTTCGGAAGCACCTGCTATATCCTCAGAGACAGAGAACAGTTGGCAAAATTTGATAATCGAAGTGATCCAGGAATTTTTCTAGGGTATTCTATCAACAGTCGTGCCTACCGAGTCTTCAATCATCGAACTAACACTCTCATGGAATCCATAAATGTCATTGTAGATGATTCAGGAAAGGAGCAACTTCCAGAAGCAGTAGAGGAAGAATCCGCCAACAATCATGTTCCAACACAGTCTCAAACTCTGGACAGAGCAAAGCCGTCAGAACCAAATGAGCACCTGGATCCTCACTCTGCTGAAGCGGACCATGTTCCAACACATGACCATGTTCCAACACATGACCATGTTCCAACACTGCTACCTCCTACTAATGACCGTGTTGCACCACACATTCAACCTGGCTCAAATTTACGAAATACTCGATCAGTTCCTCGAGTTGATTATCGACGACTGGCTGGTCTACACTGTTTTGTGTCCCTAATTGAACCGAAGAACTATAAGGAAGCTTTACTTGATGAATATTGGATTGCTGCAATGCAAGATGAACTCGGACAGTTTACCAGGAATGATGTTTGGTACCTTACCCCTCGTCCCAAAGGCATCAATGTCATTGGTACAAAATGGATCTTCAAGAACAAGTCCGATGCAGATGGCTTAATCACCAGGAACAAAGCCAGACTTGTTGCTCAAGGATATACGCAAGTGGAAGGTGTTGACTTTGACGAAACCTTTGCACCAGTTGCCAGGTTAGAATCTATTCGTATTCTACTAGCTATTTCCTGCTTCTTGAACTTTACGTTGTATCAAATGGACGTTAAAAGTGCGTTTCTAAATGGAGTGGTGAATGAGGAAGTCTATGTGGAACAACCTAAAGGTTTTGAAGATCCTCATTATCCGCATCATGTATATCGCCTCAAGAAAGCCTTATATGGATTAAAGCAGGCACCTCGAGCATGGTATGAACGACTTACTAACTTTTTGCTTCAGAAAGGTTATCGTCGAGGGGGAGTAGATCGCACTTTATTTGTGCTTGACAAGTCATCACAGTTTCTAATTGCTCAAATATATGTTGATGACATAGTATTTGGCTCTACTTCACCATCTATGGTACAGGATTTCGTCATCACAATGCAGTCTGAATTTGAAATGAGCATGGTTGGAGAATTGACTTACTTTCTGGGGTTACAAGTCAAACAAGGACGGAATGGTCTATTCATCAATCAAAGTAAGTATGCCTTGAACTTGATTAAAAAATTCGGACTCAGTAGTGCTCGTGCGGTTCGAACTCCTATGGGGGTTTCTGATAAGTTAGTGAAAGATGAAAAAGGAGTGTCAGTCGATCAAAAGTTATATAGAGGCATGATCGGAAGTTTGTTATATCTCACGGCTAGCAGACCAGATATATGTTTCAGTGTTGGAATATGTGCTAGATTTCAGGCTGATCCTAAGGAATCTCATCTTACTGCAGTCAAGAGAATTATTAGATATGTGAGTGGAACGTCAGAATATGGTGTTTGGTACTCAAAGAATCAAGATTCAGAATTGATAGGATACAATGATTCTGATTGGGCTAGTAATGCAGATGATCGGAAAAGTACTACCGGTGGATGTTTCTTTATTGGAACAAATTTGGTGTCTTGGTATAGCAAGAAACAGAACTCGATCTCTCTATCTACTGCAGAAGCAGAGTATCTTGCAGCAGGGAGTTGTTGTGCACAATTATTATGGATGAATCAAATGCTGAAAGATTATGGAATTCATCAAGGCCCCCTAAAGATTTTATGTGATAATACAAGTGCAATCGATATTTCGAAGAATCCAATTCAACACTCAAGAACCAAACATATTGACATAAGGCATCATTTTATTCGAGATTTGGTGGAAAGAAAAGAAGTGGAAGTGGCCTATGTTCCAACACACGAGCAGCTTGCCGATATATTTACAAAGCCACTTGATGCTACCACTTTCGAGAGCCTTCGACAACACTTAGGTGTTTGTCAAATCTGAGGTAAATTTTACCTTTGATGAATTCTTCGTGTAAATAATTTGTTTGTGTTTTTTATTTATGTCAAAAATTAGAAAAAGAAAAAATTGGAAAGAAGCAAAAGCTGACCAAAAATAGGAGAAGTTAAATAGAGTGTTGGAAGTTAAATGAGGAATAAATCACTGATGGGACAAGAAGAGGAAAGGCTATCATGACAACTTTTGGGAAATCTAAAAAGGATCTTCGCGGGAAAAGAGGTAAGTTTATGAAGAGTTGAAAGTTGTCTCAAACTCTAAAACTTCCCTTTCGCATTCTGTTACCTCTGGCCGATTTTTCCCCAAAAACTCTTGCCAAAAATCTTGCCTCAAAACTCTCCTCTATCTCGGCATTGTTCCAAATAATGTCAAACCCAAATTCTCCGAGAAAAGAAGCTTTAGTGCCGGAAAGTTTGGAAGAAGACCGGAGCTTAGTGAATTCGGGATTGGTAGTGTTCGATGAGCCGAGAAGGCATGTTGAAGTGGGTGAGTCACAAAATCAAGAACAGAACAAAGTAAGCACTATCCATGAAGAGGATGAGGAGATGGCTGAAGCAGAGCCTGAGAAAACTGAAGAAGAAAAGGAAGAGGAGGAGACATTTGTCAAGAACCAGAGTAAAAATTTAGATGCCCAAGAGCATGCGTCTGGAGGCAAGAAACAAGAAAAACCTAAGGTAACTGGTCCTGACCCTCGACCATTCAAATTCTTGGGCTTTGAAAGTAGAAGTGTGGATGATATTTTTGAGTGGTTACAAGCTAATAGATACTCTGTGGATTTAAGCAAAATCAAGAGTATAAGAAAGGATTTAGAAGTATTGCATGTCAAAATTAAGGAGTTTG
Source organism: Rubia yunnanensis (assembly GCA_037428765.1). Taxonomy (NCBI): domain Eukaryota; kingdom Viridiplantae; phylum Streptophyta; class Magnoliopsida; order Gentianales; family Rubiaceae; genus Rubia; species Rubia yunnanensis. Next base: position 96,042,432 of record CM075065.1, read on the forward strand.
TGTCTGGTCACTTTACTGATGTCTGGGATATTGAGTATAAGACTGTGAAGTTTCTGAGAGGGATGTACGGTCAGTTGAATGGGAAAGGGAAAGACAAATTTCATGTTTTTTGTCGTATGACTCCTCATAGTTATGTGTGGATTAGAGAAGTCAATGAGGAACAGGCTGTTGGGTTAAAGAAAGTAAAATATGGAGATAAGCTACAAGTCGGATTTTATGATGGAGTGAATGCAAAGAGGATGGATAAATTGAGAGAACCTGTGTTTATTGAACTATCTGATGATGAGGAGAGTGTTTCAACACACTCAGAAGAATCTGTGCATATGGAGGTCGAATCTGATGCTGATCTGGGGGGTACACAAGGTGATGAGGTTCAAGAAGAGTTGAATGATGGAGCCACTGATCAGTCCAATGAAGAAGGGAATCAGGAGATGGAAGGAGCTGATGAAGATCTACCAGTTCAGGGCAGTGATTCAGAAGGAGAGCAGGCTGAAAGAGCTGACAGTGTTCCAACACAGGACACTCCAGATTTGACTTACTCCAGTGACGAGGTCCTGGATAAATTCTTTCAAAAGGCTAAAGGAAAAAGGAAGGCCAGCGCTCCCATGGATACCAAGGCAGGAAAAAGGAGAAAGAAGAGAAGTGATAACACTCAAAGGAAGGTCTTACCACCACCATCTATCTCCCAGGCTTTCTCGACGGATTACTTTGATGTGAAGGGAGCTGAGATGGAAAATTTCTTCTCCGAGAAGAAATTTATTGCTGAACGACCAGTAGACTTGAAGGCATATCAGGAGAGCGGATTCACCAGTTTCTTAAAGGCAATGGGGATGACAAAGGCTGCCACACTTCAAAGGCAATACAATCGACAGGTGGTACTTGAGGTATATGCTAATCTCATGCCTGAAAATTTAGACATTTTATCTGAGTGGTTCGGGAGAGTTTATGTTCGGGGGAAGGTTATTGAGTTGTCTGCTTCAAGGATAAATATGTTGTTTGGGCTCAAGACTCCTGACATAGGGGGAGTTTTTCCGGATGATTTAGAGTTGAATGATGATGAAATCTTGGCTGTGATTTCTGGAGGGTATAAGGAGAAATGGCCGGCTGTGGGATATTCTCAGGCATCATGTTTGACATCCAGGTTCTTCGGACTGTATCAGATTGCAGTCCATTGCTGGTTGCCATCTAGCAACACCACGGCTTTAACCAGAGAAATGGCCAAGTTGCTCTACTGTGTTGGAACACAGCAGGAAGTCAACCTTGGGTTATTAATTCAGCAGCATTTGGTGCGACAGGCCACATCTCCGAAGGTGAATGACGCAGTAATATACCCATGTTTGATCTCAGCACTAGCCAAAAGTGCAAAGGTGAAGGGAAAGACTACAGATGTAATAGTTGACACGGAGTACTTGCGGCCGAACAAGAAGACATTCGGACTCAGACATGTGCATGATCTCCCGTGGAAAGGTTCAGGATCAGCATCCTCATCAGCAACTGCAGACAAGAAGATGCGGTTGATGGCAATACAGGCTAGACTTGGAGCTGTAGGAATTCAGATTGCTGCCCTACAAGCAGAACAAGCAAGGTTGGAAGAAGAAAAATCAAAGCTGGAAGGATGATTCAGGGGGAGTTTTTTTTTAAGAACTGATTTTATTTTGGTGTTTTGGGTCCCTTTGGCCTTTGTATGGTCCCAGGGGGAGAAATTTGGATTTTGGATTTCTGGTTTTCATTCTGGGTTTTGAATATTTGGTTGTATGACTGGATTTCGGATTTCATTATTTCGGCTTTCATTAATTCATTCCGGTATCATGATCATTTTTCTGCTCTTTGAATGTTGTTGACTATGTGCTCGTAGTCCAAAATATTATGGGTCCACAAAAATGCCAAAGGGGGAGATTGTAAAGTCAAGGACTTATTTAATTGGCAATTTTGTGTGAACAAAATCAGACCAGGTTGGAACACTGCTGGAGCAGAGTTTACGAGCAGAATTTACGCCAAGGGTTTAACGGATTCAAGCCGAAAATATTGAAGAGTTTTAGAATTTATGGTAACTGTATATTTGGCTATATATATTGGGCGTAAGAAGCATATTTGATGTATGGTAAAATCCCTACTTATAAGGAGGAGATTCATTCGAATATATGGGAGAGTTTGAGATAAGGTAAATCCCTTTATTTATGGGATTTGGATATGCTTCAACAATCAGATTTGGAATAGGAATATTGTGGAGATAATCATGGATATTCAGATCTGATTCGTGGATATAAATATGGGACAAACACGGCTGCAAAACTAACGATTTTACAGAGCAAAATCTGCACCCAGATTTTGAGATCTTACGGAACTTGCTAGAGCCAATATACTGTGTTCCAACACTGTCCTGCTGCACAAGTTCAGAATCGTATACCTTAATTCCTCGGGAGGAGGAGATCCAGCGTCGACGGAGTTCGAGGTCAGAGGGAGTCTGATCAAGGTGGATCGGTAGCTAGGGGACCTAGCAGAGTCCACACGTCATAGTTAGTCAAAGATAAGTATTTTGTATGCTGTACTCTGTACTATCTTTCTAATTAGTGGATTCATTCTGAACTGGGCCAGGCCCCGCAGATGTAGGTGATTTACACCGAACTGCGTAACCAAGTTGTGTGTCTTTTACGTTTCACGTTATTTTTACACTTGGTTAAACTAGGTATGTTGGAACACACTAGTAAGAACTAGGAAAATTGGTAAAACTAAATTTCATTTAGCATTAACTTTGAAAAGTTTTTGTAGAATCTATGATGCTACGATATGATTCTACTGATTTCAATTCTACCGAAAAACGATTTTGCAGAAGATCTTCGATTATGTGAGTATGGAGAATATTTTACCATCCTATGAAGAAATCAGCCATCCTTTCACAAGCCTCTTTGTCTTCCGAAGTGTTGTTCAATGGCTCCCACCATTGAGAAACCAAAGTGATCCCTATCTTCCCTCCTTGACTCTACATACACAGGAAAAATCAACCTAAGTGGGTAAGTGTGATTTTTCAATAATTTGGATTTATTCATTTAATTTTAGCTTGATGAAATTTAAATTTATTATTACTATCTTTAATTTAGTTAATTTTAGTTCAGTTCACTACAATTTAGGTGAGAAGAAAAGAGTCGAAACTTTATAAACTTTTCAACTTTTGAAAAATGGTTGATACGTTTATATTAGATAAAAGATGTGCAAACTCATAGTCAATCAAAAGTAATATACAAGAATGTGTAAACTTGTAATCAAACAACTGTTTAGTCATGTCTAACGTACCTTATAGTTTTCGCGATACAACTTAACAGATTCGCCATGAGCAAGGATCATATTATGTGTGACAATGTAGGGTTCGGTTCCTGGATCACCATTCTCATCGCAGTCATTACAATGGCGATGACCTCGATGTTTAGGAACCTCGTCTTTAATATGCTCGGAAGGGTCAACTGAGGCAACCACACCCCTACCCGGGGCCGTGCCGCCTCCAGCGTAGCCCATCACAGCAAATGTCCATGGCTCGTTGAGAGTGATCCAGTTCTTTACGCGATCCCCAAACTCCCAGAAGCAAAGATTGGCGAATTCGCAAAAATCATCGCTGTTGATTAGATTTGTTCTAATTAACGTTAACGTGCTTTCAAAATTTTCACATCTTTTATTAAGGACACAAAGGTTAAAAATAAAGAAAAGTCATACTAAAAGTTCTTACATAATTTTTCTATCCAAGAAACCACCATATTCAGATTCCAGGGCTTGTGGGACATCCCAGTGGAAAAGTGTGACATAAGGTTCAATCCCTATATTTAGTAGCATGTGATTAATTAAGTTGTTAGTAAAAGTCCCATAAAACATTTGGGAAAATTAAAGAACACAAAAACACGCACACGCACACGCAGTACCCCATTGTTATTTTTTAATAAAAAACAATCTCCTCCCGTATCCTATTACGGAGTAATATAATAGTTTTATCAGATTCTAACAGTTAGAACCAGATTCAATTTCATTATGATTTATGAATAAGAATTTGTTTACCGTTCTTTAGAAGTTCATCGAATGAGATTGTTGTAGTATTGGATTCCTTGCTTGTTCACACCAGCACTCAGTCTTCCACCTAATTAGATAATAAAAATGGTTTAATTTCCATTTTATTATATATAATTGTGAATAAGCTTTTAGATGACATAGGCAAAGAAAATAACCTGATCTTCGGATAAGGCTCTTTTTGTGAGAAAAATACTCATATGAGACCGTCTTACCATAATTTATTATTAAACGATAAATAAAAATAAAATTTTATAAATTACAGAAAGTACTCCATATCAAATTTTATTGTATTTAAACCCTTGATCTCACCCCAAGATTTGGTGACATTGATATTCAAGGTGAGATAATATTGATGTGAATAGATATTATAACTACTGCTTACCAGGTAGAAGCCTTGGCCATGAAATTGAGAATCTATAGGCATCAAGCCCAATTTTCTTCATGATTTTTACATCTTCCTGCAAAATGCCAAAAAAGAAACAGAAAAAAAAAACAGGGTTAAAATAATATTAGAACCCGTTCTTGACCATAAAATTCAGTCCTCCCTCAAACTTGAAATATCCATGTGTACACATCCTAAAATCACGTGTGATATTTAAAGACAAAAGTTTATAAAACATTTGTTGAACTAAGAAATCTGCCTTTTTTCACCAATAAAATCTCTTCATTCCTTTCAATTTGTAAACTGTACTGGGATACAGTAAGAAAAACCACCATATTTTATTTTCAGAAAGAAGGGAGAAGAGAAAAATAAAAACAATCATTCTAGAGTAAAGAAAAGAACATACAGCATATCCCTTTAATTTCACCAAGAATTAAATTTGTACCTTGTAGCGATGGTACTGATCAACAGCAACATTTGCGTTGCTTCCGTCCTTTATGTTGGACGGATTTTGGATAGCAAAAACGTCCCACAAACTCGGTGCCCGTCCCTCCAAAGCCGCTGCCCCTTCCACCTATACAAACCATTGTTCGTGTTGCAATGATTGTGAAAATCATACTTGCAAATTAACAAATACACGGTCTCGCTCAATCTCAAGGTGACACGAATGGCCCAAAGTATAATTTTTTTAAGATGAAATATGATACCAGGTGTTTTTAGTTATTTTTAAAATTGTATTTAAGAAGTCTTTGACAGAGATTATAGGTGTTTGGCTTATAATTTAAGCATTTTTTAGCGTTTAATAAACTACTAAAAATGTGCTTATTTATGAAGCAGAATCTATTTTTTGGGGCAAGAGCACAAATTGGTCTCCCCTACTTTCAAAATAAGCCAAAACTAGTTAAGTTTGCTTATAAACACAATTTGGTCAAACGCATCCCGTCTCACCATAATCTATGATAAAACGGTTTCACACCAGACTTTCTCGTTAACAGTATAAATTACAGTTTTGAGACAGATCTAGTCTATTTTTGCACGAAGAGAGAGGGTAGTACCTGGAAAGCGGCGGTTGCGGCGCCGAAGATGAAGTCCTCCGGAAGTCAGAACGGCTGATCTCCGGCACAATGACAGCGGCGCCAGAAGCCATTTTTGTCTACAAGGGACCGAGTACTGTGTGAGTGTGTGATGTATTACGAGGGAGGAGAAGTTTTGTATGGTGCTTCGGCATTGCATAAGGAGGGGATTATATAGGAGAAAATGGAGGAGGATAGGTACGCACCAATACCATGTTTTAACTTTCGATAGTGAACACTCAATAATCATTTTCTAGGTAGTGTCCCGTCATACCAGAAAATAGATCAGATTCTGCCAAAATCACTTCTTACTTTCTTAATAATTCATTACTCCATCTGATCCATTTTAATCTGTAATTTAACTATTCATTCAGTCAAAACTTCTTAACTTTAACCTAAAATTGAATTGGTATATAAATTTAAATACTATTGTGTGTACATTGCTAGATTCATTATAATATATATTTTTAAAATATCACATTTTCATAAGTTTTAATTATCCTTAATGAAAGATGTTAAGGATCAAACATTTTTCAAATAAACTGGTAAAAAACAAAAGTTGAAACTTGAATAGGGTGGAGGGAGTACTTTACTAAATATGCAATTTATAGAGTACGTAGTAAAATTCGATTTGTCCAACACGTTAACAAACAATATTTGATAACATATAAAATTTTCTGCCCATCATGCCCCTCATTTTCTCAAATAGTTGATTTTCTATTGAAGTGAATTTAAATAAATTAAATTACACTAAAATTAAATATAGTAGAAACTAAGAAAAGTAGATTAAAACCTGGTTAAATAGCATTGATTTGAAATTTTACTAATTTAAACTGAATTATAAAGAAATGCAGATAAATTGGAAGGAATAGGTTTTAAATGCTATTTTAGGACTAAATTTTTTGAAAGTGTGAAACAACCCCTAAATTAGCGCAGATGCTAAATCACCCCTAATTTACTAAGTTTTTAGGCAATAAGGTTCAAGTTACACATAAGTAAGAAGTTGGGATTTTAGTGGTACTATTGAAAATTTATGGAATTAAAATAGCAGATAATTAAGAATAGAGCTTGACTAAGCTAAAATATGATGATGGTAATTTTGGGCAAACTATAAGGTACCTTGCGGTACCACGAGCACTGTATTTCCAGTGATATTTTGTGTAAGTGTTTTGTATTATATAAATGTGCATTCTTTTATGTATTATTATGCATCGTATAATTTGTTTGAAATTACTACATAAATATTGTAATGTACACGTAATAGAATTCAAATGCACATCCAAAACATATATATTGCAAATGCATGGTATACTAGGGATACAATATAATATTGCATAATTTTGGGAGGCAGCAAGGTTTAATGTATGAGTTTATTTTTTTTTTTTTAAATAATAAATGAGTTTATTAGTTAAAGAGGAATCCAACAAGAAATTACTAGTGGACCCGTGTGTACCAAGTAATTAACCACCCAAATAGTAAAAATAAGTTGTCTAAATAGAATAAATAGTGTCAATTGAAAGTTACAGTTAAACATATTACCCAATTAAGGCAATACGGTAAAAGGTCTCAACCTAATTACCACGAAATACAAGGTGAGTGATCTCACACTGCTAGCACCAACACCTACAACTTAATTAAGGTAAACAACACATATAACATACGATATTCCCTTGCTTCACTGTCAAGGACATGTTATTTTCAACCGGAACTGGAATGAATTAAATAATAATAATAATGGTGGTAAGAAATATAAATATTACTTGTAATTGTAATTAGATTCTATTTCCTTTTCTTAGCTTGTATAGGTATTTTGTACTACTATATAATCCCTGAGCTCATGAATAAAGACAGATCATTACCTTTATTTTCTACATGGTATCAAAGTCTAAACCTAAAACCTTAAAATTCCGTGCTAATTTTTTCACCGTCGTCCGTGCATAATCTCCACACGCCGCCGATCCGAATTACCTTTCAGCAATTAAGTTTAAAATTAAAATAAAATAAAATCTTCAGTTGCTCAGCCTTGCTCACCGCCACCATGTCCGACCAGAAATCCACTGCCACGCCAGACCAGAAATCCACCGCCACGTCCGACCAGAAATCCAATTTGTCGCTTTCGCTTGATTGCTTCGCCGCCACAGCAACTACTCCGCCGCCGTCGCCACTTGGTTGCTTCGACACCATATCGAACCATCGCACCCAGGCGCTGCAGCAATTACTCCGCTTCGACAGCGCCGATAGCGCAGTCTAAAAAATCAGTACGAGGGGCTCCGACAGAGCCGCGCGTGATATTCACGTGCGCGCCATACCTACAGCGCGTGTAACCACGCGCGATTGTGCTATTCGCGCACCTTGCCTCCGGCACGCGTGTCTTCACGCACCACTGTCTTCACACTCAATTGCATCTTTTGCGGCGGCTGTTGCAAACAATTTATTTTACGACAGCTGTTCTACTATTGTTCTACCGCTGCTGCAAACAATTTGTATATCATTTTATTTTGATTGTACATCTACCGTTGGTTGCCATTTATGTCATGGCTCTTCTTGCCGGTGGAGTGACATTGCCACAAGGGTTTGCGGTGGCCACTTCCTCTAGCATCCCTACACGAACTGATTTTGGTCCTGCTCTGTCTGATGATCAATGGAGTACGACCTTACATTTATTTAACCAATTTAATTCTTTATCTAACCATGGGTTTGGTAAGACTACTTTACCTTTGATTCTTGATTCGGGAGCCTCATATCACATTACTGGTGGCAAAGGTTCTCTTACTGATATTACTACAGTTAACAATTCTGTGAATGTTATAGTACAACATGGATATGTGTCGTCTGCTACACAATATGGTTCTATTTACTTTGGTGATGTCACCCTTATTCATGTGCTCTACATGCCTACTTTGCGATGCAATTTATTATCATGCTCTAGACTGTTATCTGCTTTAAAAAGTCTAGCTTTGTTTATTGAAAATTATTGCATTTTATAGAAAATCAGTACGAGGACTGTGATTGGCGTAGGTGAACAACAAGGGGGGGGGGTTTATTTGACTTCGTCTGTTGGATTCTCGCGTTCGTCCTCTTATCTTGCATTGTATTCCGATAGTTGCTTCAGTTTCTTCATCCAATTTTTGGCATCAACGTTTTCGTCATCCATCATCTATGGTGTTGTCTTCTATTCCTACTCTTGATTTTAGCACAAATAATACTACTATACCTTGTTATGTCTGTTATAGAGCAAAACGGACTAGACATAGTTTTCATTGAGTTCTACAAATGCTACTGCATTATTTGAATTAATACATTGTGATGTTTGGGGTCCTTATAGAACACCATCTTCTAGTGGTGCATTTTATTTTTTTTACAATAGTTGATTATTATTCCCAAGCTGTTTGGGTTATTTATTAGTGGCTAAGTCAGAAGCAGCTTCTAGATTTTTGGAATTTTGTGCTCTGGTCAAGAATTAATGGGGTCAAACTATACAGTGTGTCTGGGCTGACAATGGGACTGAATTTTTGCCTTTGAGATCTCATTTTGCTGCATTTGGGATCATTTTTGAGACATCTATGGTTGATACACCATAGCAGAATGGTCGAGTTGAACGAAAGCATCGCCATTTACTCAACGTGGCGCGTGCCTTAAGGTATCAAGCCAGTCCCCAATTGAGTTTTGGGGAGAATGTGTTCTTACTGCTGCTTATCTGATTAACCAAACACCGAAAAAACATCTCAATGGTTGCACTCCCTCTGAGATGCTCTATGGACAAACTCCAAATTACTCATCTTTAAAGGTATTTGGATGCTTGTGTTTTGCTACTCACGTACCCAGATACCGCGACAACTTTGCACCAAGGAGTCGGCGATGTTTATTTCTTGGTTATCCTGCCGGAAAGAGAGGCTATATCACCTTTTTGACCTAGAATCTTGCATCATCTTTAACAGTCGGGATACCAATTTTTTTAAGACCAGTTCCCATATGCAGCAAATCTGACATCGGCCTCTTCAGTAGATCCCGGTGCTGCCACCATCTCACCGTCGGTATTGCTTTCACCGCAGCCAGAGTCATATGCCCAGATTGCAGCACCACCGGTCACACCGACAGCCACCGACCCTATTCCGCTGGTTTCCACCGCTCCTGTCCCACCGGCCGTCGTTGTACCATTACCACTGGATGCCACCGCACCTGTAGCGCTGGCCACTTCTCCGATTTTGGTGACCTACCCAGATCACCGGCAACCCTTGCCGGTCTGACCTGACAATGCACCGCCCAGGCCGCCACCATCTCACGCGCTTCACTCACCATCGGTGAATAGCAATCACGCACCGCCAACTCAGGCGACTCCTTCTCTTCCACTGCCCGATGTGGTGTCTCTGACCCCGCCTAATTCTACTCACCATCTGCCTATGTCACCTCCGCCGCCTATTTCGCCGGTTACTCCAACGTCTCTTCCCACTACCGGCTTACCTCCCATCAGACATAGTGTTCACGCTCGCCGACCTCCTCCTTATTTGGAAGATTATGATTGTGATGATTATGCATGAGCTCTTCCTACTGAAGATCCCCCTACGAATACGTTCACTCATGCGCCGTCACTATACTCAGATGTTCTCTATCCTCTTACTGATAATGTAAATTGTGATTATTTTTCTTGTATGCATTCTAAATTTTTAGGTGCAGTAACATCTCGTGCAGATCCCACCACTTACTCTGAGGCATCACAGCTTGCTCATTGGCGAGATGCTATGGCTGAAGAGCTTACTTCGCTTGAGCACAATCAGACTTGGACTTTGGACCCTCTGTCTCTGGATAAGAAGGCGATTGGTTGGAAATGGTTTTACCAAACGAAGTTTAAGTTGGATGGTACTATTGAACATCATAAGGTGTGCCTAGTGGTTCTCAAAAATCGTCAAGTTGAAGGGATTGATTATACCGAGACATTTGCTCCCATTGCGAAGGTGAGTTCTGTTCACCTATTCTTATCTATTGCGGTCATTCGTGGTTGAAAACTGCATCGGATGGATGTCCATAATGCTTTCCTGCATGGTGATTTTCCTGAAGAGGTTTTTATGCGACCCCCACCAAGCTATGACGCGCCCCATGGTCAGGTATGTCGCCTTCAGAAATCTCTTTACGGTCTTTGCCAGGCTCTTAGAAATTGGTTTGCCAAAATTGGCCCAGGCTTTACGAGCATTAAATTTTGTTCAAAGTAAGGCAAATTACTCTTTGTTTGTCTTTTCCCGTGGATAGATTTCTTTACATGTTCTGGTTTATGTGGATGATTTGGTCATTGCTGGTAGCTCTTCTGCGCTCATCTCTGAGTTCAAGAAATACTTGAGATCTTGTTTTCATATGAAAGATCTTGGTTTACTTAAGTATTTCTTGGGCATAGAGATTGCTAGAAAACTGGAGGGGATGTTTCTTTCGCAAAGGAAATATGCCTTGGATATTTTATCTGATACAGGTTTATCTGCCTCTAAACCGACTAACTTTTCAATGGAGCTGCAACACGATCTAGCGCGTGTAGATGGACTACTTTACCATGATCCTGAGCAGTATAGGCGAATGGTTGGGCGCCTGATATACCTTACCATCACACGTCCTGAGCTTAGTTATTCGGTTCACATACGCTCAATTCATAAAGTCTCCTTGTGTTCCTCACTAGCAAGCCGCAGTTCGTGTGTTGCACTACTTGAAGAACCATCATGATCAAGGTTTATTTCTCTCTTCCCGTAGTGCATTACAGTTGATTGCTTACTGTGATTCTGATTGGGTTGCTTGCCCTATTACCCCGCGTTCTCTTTCCGGTTATTTTGTGATGATTGGTGATTCTCTGATTTCTTGGAAGACCAAGAAGCAATCTACGGTTTCTCGGTCTTCTGCTGAAGCGGAGTATCGTGCTATAGCTGCTAACTGTTGTGAGTTGTTTTAGCTTAGGTCTTTACTAAAAGACTTAGGGGTTGTGCATACTGCTCCTATGCGTTTGTTTTGTGACAGTCAATCTACTCTTCATATTACAGTAAATCCAGTGTTCCATGAATGTACGGAGCATATCGAAGTTGATTGTCATTTTGTTCGGGATCTTGTGCAGTTTGGTACTATAGTTACTCATCATATCCGCACTACAGATCAACCTATGGACTTGTTTACCAAAGCTCTCGGACGTAATCAATTTCATTCATTACTTGGCAAGTTGGGCACTTCTGATCCCCAAGCTCCAACTTGAGGGAGGGAGGGGTATCTTATTATTTTAGCTCTAACCAATTTCAATTTCATGACTTACTCCACTTACTCGTAAAGGGCCTAGTGCTAGTTGAAGACAGTTATTTGGGAAACAAAAAAAGTAAAGTCAAATTAATTTGAGGTATGCTCTAAATTACAATAAAATTTAATCGGATCAAGTACGAGTTGGCAATCATGTTAAGGAATATAAATATTACTTGTAATTGTAATTAGATTCTATTTCCTCTTCCTAGATTGTATAGGTATTTTGTACTGCTATATAATAGACCTTGACCTCATGAATAAAGACAGATCATTACCCTTATTTTCTACAAAATGATTATCAAACTAAAACTAATTGGCAAAGTCTTGGGAAAGACGGTCTTTCCATAGACTTATGAAAATACGGGGTTTGAATAGAATAATAAAAGGTAAAAGATCTTAGTTGCAATATTAAAAGTTTAGTATGCAAAATGTAGTAGTTATAAAATTTATAACCCGGTTCATGCAACCCAAAAATTTTATCTTAATTTCTTGTAATTTACTCTTTAAACCTTGATCTTTCCATAACTTATGAAATGACCGTCTTTCAAGGGACGGACTCAAACTAATTAAGCTTATATATAGTTAAGTTTTAAAAACAGGGTCTAAGAGGTGGGGATAAACATATAAATTTCACGTACTATTATTATCTTCATATTTACATTTAATACATGGATGATGAAAGAAGTTAATGTATATAAAAAGGAGCAGTGATAAAATAATGGGGAAAAAACAAAAATAATATATATAATTGAACGAAGAGAAAGTTTCCTGTTAGATTGACTAACAGTTGAACCAATCATGAGATATATCATTTTAATTGTGACATCCCGATTTCGACTTCCTGCTTATTTGAGAGGCCGTAATCGAATGTCCGCTTAGTTCACACCAAGACTCAATAGTAGAAAGAGCAAAATAACTAGTCAACTAAAATTTATAAATTTATAACTCACAAGGATACATCCATCCGTGATCTAATGAGATAAAGCAGAAAGTATGACATACCAAATACAATTTCTGAACATGTCTGCATTATTTTCTTAATTATTAACTACCTGAGCCCTTTCTGAACTCAGTGAGCATAAAACTACACACGTAAACATGCCTCGTTTTCACATAACCAAAGATTCTAGACATTCTAATAACAGTTGAAATTTCCCTAAAACTTTGCTTCGGGAAGTTCAACTACAATCACTAGGCAAGGAGCATTAGAGCCATGATTAGCTATTGCCATAGAGTTTTAAACAATATAATTTGTCAAGAAAAAAAAATTAGGAGAAAGGAAAATTGTTAAACGTTAATAATACTATCCACTACAACACAAAAGCTATCGGGACATTAAAATGTGTCCCAATAGGTCTTTATTGGGACGCTTACATTGATAGGACACTTTTGAAAAGCATCTTATAAGCGATCCGTTATCGCAAGTCCCTATGGATCATGGATCGTTATATTAAGCGATCCTATAAATAAGATACATGGTTGTTTCTCTGCGTCTTATTATATTTTTTCGGTTATTTTTTTGTGATTTATAATTGTATATTGGGTCGCTTTTTTGCATCATAATATAAACATATTGGGACGCTTTTTTCCCAACTAAAATTAACATATTGGGACATTTTTTTTGCATCCTATAATTATAAGTCACAAAAAAAGTCCTAATATGTTAACTTTAGAATGCAAAAAAACGTCCCAATATGTTAATTTTTGTTAGCAAAAAAGCATCCCAATATGTTTATATTAGGATGCAAAAAAGTGACCCATTATAAAATTATAAATCACAAAAAAAAATGTAATATGATGCATAGAAACAACCATATATCTTATCTATATGGTCGCTTAATATAGCAACCCATAATCTATAGGGACTCACGATAATGGGTCGTTTATGAGACGTTTTCCAAAAGCATCCTATTAATGTAAGCGCCTCAATAAAAACCTATTGGGAAACATTTTAGCATCCCAGTAGCCCTTTTGTGTTGTAGTGCATCTTTCTAAAAGCATATGAACAAACGATTTTTCCTCAAACTTTACATTTTTTTATTATTTGATAAATATTTGTGTTATAGAGCTGTGTACCAAAAATTAAAAATTGGAAGAATAATAAATTTAGACGGAACGTTTCTTTTCTTTTTTATGATAGCAATAGACCGAATGTTCACTAGAGGGTTTCTGGTTGTTCTCTATGTTGAAACCTCTGTACAAGGCTGCAGAAATACCACAAGGAAGGAAAATCTCACCTTGGAAGATTAGGAAGTTATGTTGGGAGATCAACGATGATGCAACACATAGGTGCCATTTTTCATCACATTTTCAGGCAACAGAATCAGGCTGCGCACGAACTTGCACATATGGTACTCGGCCTGGATACTCAACTGATCACTGTCTAACAAGCACAGGACTTCAACCAAAGAGTCAAGGCAGCAATCATGGCAGATCAGATGAGACTGTCGAACATTAGAGTTCACCACTAAAAGAACGACATCCATCTCTATTAGGATCATCCCAGGAGTTATATATAGCATCGGTTTCTTGGAATATTTTCAAAGGCTTGTCTTGGTTAACAAATGTTAACACTTGGGGTGGAGGCATTTCGTTAGAGACACAATCATTTCAAAACAATATATGTAGCACCACTTTTGTTTAGAAGCGCGATCACACCATTATAATAGGAGAATTTTTTAACTAAATGGTTGTAATGTTTTTGATTACAGAGCTAGGGATAGTCAATACATACCCCTACCTACCAGATGGTTTTAAAAAAAAGAATGTTCACTAGAGGGAAAGAGGAAAGGGAAACAGGACAGCGTTCACCTGTCACGCTTGCCAAGCATATGGCCCCGTCATGAGCATACACGTTTTGGCGATACCATCGCCCTCAGGGCCCCGGTCGCACCGACACCAAAGCCATCACCGAGGAGGTAAATCACGGTAACCCAGCACCAGGACCCGTGGGACGGAACACTAGCTTGGTGAGCACCAGGGAGCTATGCAAGCACAAACTCCCCACACGATCTCTGCCAAGACTCGAATCTGGGCGATTTGCAAGCCCCCATCACGTCCCAACCACTGGGCTTTGCCCGTGGGTGTAGCATACACGTTTTGGACGAAATGAAGTGGTGCCATTTAAAACAAAAGTGGTTGTGAATACACGTTTCTCCAAAAATAATTTATGTCCAAGTATATGAATACAAATAAAGTTTTGTATATAGAAGAAATGTGATTATAGAATGTAAATACTTTTATATGTATGGTTCTTTTATATGTATGGTTATACTATATACTAACGTATACTCCTTCCTTTTCAGGTAAAGATTCATCTTATGTATGTACAAAGTGAAAAATATGTACAAAGTTCTCTTATGTATTGACTCTCTCCTTTAGGTTTGGGGAACCTTTATATATCATCCTCCACCCTTGGGTGTTTTCATTTAAAAAAAGGTAAATATTCATCTTTCCCAATCAAAATTTCATATTTATATTATTTTCTGATTGAAACTAAAATTTGTGGTCAAAATTTAGCTCGCTCATTTACAATGTATTTCTCCTGCTGCATCAACATGCATAAATATATGTGCAAAAATTTTATAGGAATCTTTTAAAAGGCGGAGGTAGTATATATATAATCATAGTAGTATATATAACCATATGAACGAAGATATATAACCCTGACATACATGCAAGTTCTGTTCACGGCACTTTTTGTCATTTAAATACGTATTGGTTTATATTTTTCGGAATGGCTACATATATGAAGAGACAATTGGTCAGTTATGAATTTTCCAGAAATATAAAGATTTTAAAATTCAATAAATTTAGGGCATTTGTTCATTAAATGAGAAAAAAAAAGGAATTATTTTGACCAGAGCATCAAATTATTGGGCTGAAAACTTAATCGGGTGGTTGAACAGGGATAGCACATAGAAATAAAGGCCTAAAAGGGTGGTTGAACATGGATAGCTCATAGACATTATTAAATGCCTAATTGTCATTATACAAGTTTAAATTCGAAGGAAAAACAACAATTAATTTTGGCGTTTCTTTTTATCCACTTTTGCTTTCTCATCAATAACACACGTTCTCCGTGCAAACCAGAACCAGTTTTCAGGCCATGTTCACATAGAAAACTCAAAGAGTTGGAAAAAAAATGCACACTGTTTATGAATCAGTGGTATGGCATAAACAAATGCACATGGTTATTCTTTATGTATTTTACTTTTAAAGCATATAAAATGGACTTTTCTTTTCGATTTTTATTATTCAGCGGGTCTATTCTGTACTTGATTTTGCACTATGTCTGCTTCCGGAAGTAATCCCGAAGAGCATGCCCGTACTGATACTGGTTCTGAGGCTAATTCTCTTTAGAACATGAATGACTATGAGGTACTTGCAACTTTATAGAAACAACTGCAGTTGCAATCTGGCTCTAGGATACCTGTACATGTTGGTCGTTTGTCGACTCACCCCTATTTCATTGGCTCTTCTGACGGAGTTGGTTTGGTTATTGCACCCACCATCCTGAAGGGTCTAGAGAATCACCTTGAATGGTCTCCTACAAATATTGCTCTTACTGAAGTTGAATACTACTCTACTACAACTACTACAGCTAATAAAGCTAAAAATGTGGACTAGGGAAAAATAAAAGACTAAATTATTTTTTTGGTTCCTAACATAGCATCTTATACATCTTTGGGTCCTCGAGACAGTTTTCAAGGTGGGTACTGAAAGGACGTGGTTTTAGTCTCGGGGACCAAAAGTTGGTATTAGGTCATGATGTGTGTTATATTGTCTTCATATTTGGTGGGATTATTGTGATTTTATTGAGATATAATTTGCACCTTTATGTATTTTTTGTGCAGGAATTCATGGATTGTGAAGAATTGAGAGGGAGCTATACATTGTACTCTTTTTCCCTTAACGAATGGTTTTTTCCCACTGGGTTTTCTATGTTAAGGTTTTTAATGAGGCGATGTGCTCCAATGGAAAATGTTCTTATTTTATAAGACATTTTTCCAGAGATGAAGGAAGAGAGGCAAAAGCAGAATTGCGGGTGAAAAGTGAATTATTGAAGAGATGTGGATTTGAAGAAAATAAAGATATTCACTTCCCATATTGATAAGGATTGTATTATCTCCTTCCATTTTAAATTCCTTAATTTTAGGAATTAGTTAAATAGAATTAGAATATTTTATTTCCTTCTTTCGGAAGAAGAATCCGAATGGGTTTGGGATTGTAATTCATGTGTATATATACACATGCATATGCACGCAGATAGGGAGAGTTTTTTTTTTTAATTGGGTAATAACTCAAATGAGCCCCAATAAAATCCCTCCCCTCCCCTTGCCCTGGTGGGAATTGAAACCTTGACCTCATGGTAGTAGCACTAGACTTCAACCGCTAGGCTAACATTCAATTCCCCGCAGATAGGGAGAGTAGTTAGTTTACGAAAATATTATTTAGGTTTGTTTTAGTTCGGTGGCCGGAGCAAATTTGAGTTCGGCGGCAGAATTATTTGGTTGAATTTGTTGCTTTGTTTTTGGTTTTTGCAGCATGCTGAATTATGTGGTGAATAATTATTTTGCCTGATTTTCGTGCGTAGACTTGAAGTAATTTGTGGTTTGCATGCTACCATAATCCTGGTTTATTTAGTTGATTTCGATTTATTGTTTTAGTTATGTTTTCTTATTATATTGTTTATTTGTTTTGTTTAATTATTATGAGTAGCTAGTTTATATATCAGCATGGAATAACAAACATTAGTTTATGAATCGTGAGCCCTAATTGTTTTATAATTAATTCTTATGTGTTCTTGATTGTTCTTAGTTTATTTTATTCTTGATATATTTAAGCATGATCAACTTGAATATTATTGGGATAATGCTATCTAATTCCACCAATACGTAATCGTTGGAAATTGTTAGAAAGTAGCAAGTTTTTGTGAAAAACAGCTAACTAGCTAAGATTGTAATAGCAAGATGGGGAACAATTAAGTGTGCATTACTATTTGCTTTTACTTTGGTAATTGCTATATCAGGTTCTTTTCATTCTTAATGCTATCAAGGTGTGTATCTGGTTCAACGAATACTTTCCGGGGGCATCTTGGTAAGAGAAACAATTAGTTAATTATAATTGGTTAATTGTCGATAAAATACGAAAGGATTGGGGAGGTTAAGCGTACCTACTTTCCTATAACTGATAGATGCATATGAATTGATTTATCTTTGCGCCTATTATCGATGTTTCACCCTTATTCATATATTTTATAGATTTTTATTTTTTCCGTTTGCATTATTATTTCATATTTTATATTAGTTAGTTTCATTATTAGTTGTTAGATAAATCTGAAAATGAAGGCGTGGTGGCTACACCAAAAGTGTTCTATATTAGTAGGAATTTTATTATAGTTTTTGCTCTATTTCTCGTGGGGATCGACCCTGCTTACCATTGTACTGATTAGTATTAATCTAAATTTGCAGGTTATCATCAGGTCATATATTCGGGACCAAAAAATAATTTAGTCAAACAAAAAAAGAAAATAAAAAAATAATAAAGAAAAAGGGGAAACTGACCATTTTATCCTTAAAATTGACTCTTTGACCGAAAGTTGACGGAATGACCTGATAGAAGGGGCACAATTGACCAGTTTTGTAAGTTCATGGGCCATAACACTATTGAAAAACAAGTGCATAGGCACCGATATGTTATTGATACCGATGCTACAAAATCAAGACACTGGTGCATATAATAAATTCAGCATCGATACACAAAAAACTGGTGCCTATAATAAATTCAGCACCGGTACACTGAATACCGGTGCATGAAATTGGTGCCTTTGAAGAAAAAATGTTTGAGTTTAATATGTTCCAGCACTGATTTTGGATGAATGACATATACCAGTGCTAATACCGTGCATGTGACAGGAATAATAATTTTGGTGGGTCTAATTTTGGTGGGAAAAGAGCTAGCACCGGTATATTGAGCAATGGTTCCGGTAATAATGCCGGTGCTCAGAGAATTGTTTTTGAAAAATTGGGTCATGGTTTGAGTTATGAAAATGATTTTATGGTATGAGTTACTCAAGAACATGTACTAGCGCTTTCGAACATTTCACCAAAAAAATTATTTATTTAATATTTCTATATTTGGTCAAGAATAACAAAAGTCGTATATTTTGGAGCAATGGATAACGGGGAAACACAATTTTGGGCCACATTGCAATTTTTCAAGGCTGTGCATAAGTAATCAATGTTGACCTTTGAGACCATTTCACACACCCATATATGCCCAAATCGCAAAGACACAATCATATATTATTGAATTGCATTTTGGTTCCACCAATTTCGTGATTCGACAACTCCAACTTTTTTGGAGGGACCTAAGTGCAAAAAGTAAAAACTTTACTCGTAACTCCAAATTGGGATCCGCTCGAACATGATGCTACCATATACAAGCCCATTGTATTTTCTATGTTTGTGAGGGAATGTTTATAAAAAAACTGAGCACAAAAATATATCCATAATCATTTCCAATTTTACTTTGTAATTTCCAAGTAATCAACCATAAGTTACTATAGAATATATACTAGCATTTTTTAATATTTCACCAAAAAAATATTTATTTAATATTTCTATATTAACAAAAATCATGTATTTTGGAGCAATGAGTATTGAGGTAACAAAATTTTGTGCCACAGTGTAATTTCCTAAGAATTTATAGAGGTAATCAATGTTGACTTTTGAGACCCTTCTGTCCACCCATACATGCCCAAATTGCAGAGTTGCGATCTTATATTATTGAGTTGCATTTTAGTTCCGCCAATTTCGTGATTCGACGACTCCAACTTTCTTGGAGGGACCTAAGTGCAAAAAGTAAAAAATTTACTCGCAACTACAAATTGAAATCCACTCGAACATGATGCTACCCTATACACCACCATTGTATTTTCCAAGTCTGTAAGAGAATATTTATCAAAAATTGAGCACAAGAAGATATCAATAATCCTTTCCGATATCACTTTGTAACTTCCAAGTAATCAACAATAAGTTACTCTAAAACATGTACTAGCGTTTTTCAATATTTCAACAAAAAAAAATATTTTTTACATTTCCATTTTTAGGAAAGAATAACAAAAATAATGTATTTTGGAGCAATGGGTAATGGGGTAGCACAAATTTGAGCCAGAGTGTAACTTTAAAAAAGTTATTTTACAAGCTCTTCAGTTCACCCATTATAGCCCTATTTTTAATAACGTAATTGTCTCTTATTTAGCTGCATTTTGGTTTCTCCAATGTTGTGACTCGCATCCTCCAAATTTATTCTCATGGGCATAATTGTAAAAATGAAAAGTTAACTTAGAGGGAAAAATATACTAGCACAGACATTATTTTTCATTCATACCGGTGCTATCATGTAGAGGGAAAAGGAAAATTTTGAATTTTTGCCCAATACTTTTGAGGGATTTTATTAAAGCATCGGTAGCACCACCATAGGCACTGGCCCAACTACCGGTGCTAGATACTTAGAATATTTTTCTTCTCTTTGCTCTCGGGAAGAATAAATAGTTAAAACACCCATTTAAAGCAGTATCACACAGTTGCATTTGAAGTACCTAGCACCGGTATGATCACCATAGACACCGATTTTCATATTGGTGCTAGGCACTTAGAATATTTTTTCTTCTCTTTGAAGTATTATCACCGGTATGATCGCCATTAGCACCAGTATTAATACCCAACATGGCCCAAGTTAGAGCACACAAACCCTAATCACATAAAACCCCCCTTTCCTATTAACCCTCACTTCACCACCTCTCCCTACCTTTGCCTCCTCTCCATCCTCTCCCTCCTCATCCACCAGCTCTCCCTTTCCAAAGGTGTCGCCTCCCAGCCCTACTTCTAAGGCTTCAACACCGACGATGATGACCCCCTATCCGCCCTCCCCGTGATGCCATATCCCAGACGATCCCCAATGCCATCTGTGAAATCCCGAACCCAAATAGATTTTTTTTTTCAAATAAAAATAAATTAAATAATAATAATCATAATAATAAAAAAAATATCGGGAAGAGAAAGTCAGGCAAGCGGACATGAAAATTTGTCAAAAGTGAAATTGGGCAAGTGGACCAGAAAACTTATCCAAATGAGGGTTAAATGGATAAAATTTTAGGTGTTAGGTGTCAGAACCTTATATCATCATCTAGTATAAATAGCACTTACTGCCTTCCCAAACTTATAGCCTTAAGATATTTTCATACCAAAATAAGAACAGCAGTTGAGCGGTGGTAAAGTAGGAATAGAGCTGGCCCAAACCAAGTCTAACCGAGGTGAGTGTTTTCATCGCCTTAGCACGAACTGAATTAAAATAAGTATATACATATATATATATATATATATATATTTATATGCATATATATATATATATGTATATGATGCAACCAGAGAGTTTTACCTCTCGAATCCCCACCTCTTGAACAGTACCTCTCGAACCCCTACCAAAAACTTCAACCATCAAACCTCCACTGAACCCTTCCCCTCTCGAACCCCTATTGAAAACTTCACCCATCGAATCCCCACTGAAACCTTCACCTCTCGAACCCACCTCTCGAATCCCCACTGAAAACTTCACCCATGGAACCCTCACTGAACCCTTCACCTCTCGAACCCCTACTGAAAACTTCACCCATCAAACCCCACTAACACCTTCACCTCTCAAACCAGAGAATACCTCTTGAACATTCACCAAAACCTTCACCTCTCGAACCAGATAATACCTCTCCCTTCACCGAAACCTTCACCCCTCGAACTAGAGAATACCTCTCGAACCCTTCACTAGAACGTTCACCTCTTGAACCGTACCTCTTGAACTGTATCTCTTGAACCTGTACCTTTCAAACTAGTACCACTGAAACCTTTACCGCTCGAACCCTCCTCTCGAACCTTACCACTCGAACTAGTACCACTGGAACCTTTACCTCTCGAACCTTACCTCTCGAACTAGTACCACTGAAACCTTTACCTCTCGAACCTTACCCCTCAAACTGGTACTACTGAAACCTTTACCCCTCGAACTGTACCTCTTGAACCCTAGGTCTCGAACTAGTACTACTGAAACCCTTACCTCTCGAGCTCACCTCTCGATCCATACCTACCGAATCTCTCCAACTGAACCTTACCTCTTGAACTCACCAGCTGAACCGTACCTCTAGAACATCACCAACTGAACCATACCTCTAGAACATCACCAACTGAACCATACCTCTAGAACCTCACCAACTCAACCAGTACTGCTCGAACCTCACCAACTGAACCCGTACCTCTCGAACCTAACCAATTGAACCTCACCCCTCACACCTCACCACTCGAACTAGTACCACTTTCCACTCGAACCAATACAACCCGATACCCGTACCACTAGAATCGTGTCCACTCGAATTCTTTACTTGAATCCCTTGTACTCGAACCCAACTACTCGAACCCTTGTACTCGAACCACATACGCGAACCCTCTACTCGAACCCAACTACTTGAAACCCCGTGCCGAACATCATACTCAAACCTCTCTACCCTTTACTCAAACTGTGAGTACTCGAACCCTATTAGAGAAGGATACGCCTGCTAAAATTAAACAAAAAATATATACAAATTGTTAAATTAAGTGTGTATTTTATCTTATTGTGCTCAATTATCGTGAAACTGAATTTATGAACTACTCAAATATTTCTCTGTGAATGACCAACTTATACTTTATCTTGTCGTGTCAAACTTAAATCATATACTGCTCTGATATGTTATTTGGATGATTGGCTTGTACCTTATCTTACCGTGTCAAACTTGAATTATCTGCTACCTGATTACCTATCTCTAATTTCGGGGGCCCCAACGCAATTGTAGTTCGATCGAAGTCGGTGAGGAATGGTACAGACAAGACTGTATGATTAGACTGGCTACTCGTGGAGTTTTTGGTATGCCAGCATAACTAACTGTATCTGATACGAGCTCGTAACTGAACATCTGATTGGGCGTGGTTGGCAAAAATGAATTCTGGACAAATAGCTTTTGGGCACTACTGAAAAGGTTATGCCTTGTATGTTAGTCAAAGTTGCCATGTAGGCACTTGGCAGCAACTCGGCATTAACCACATGTATCCTTTTACTGTGTGTTGGGACTCATGTGGCTATTTGTTCTTTGTTTTTCTGTGATCACTAAAACTCAACTGGATAATTACTGGCGATGTAACCCCGCTAAGCAAGGAGCTTACCCTAGTTAAACAATGCTTTTTCAGGTGCAAATGAACTGTAAGAGAACAGAGCATTGTCGCCTTTACTTCTTTTGAGAAAGGATCCTGGGTAGTCCATTAGAATCTTTTAGATAGATTTTAAAATTAGTTGTGTGAACTAACCCTTATCCTTTAGAATTGTGGCATGTAACGGTTAGGTGAAACTCTTGTTCAATATTTGTAATAATCCTTTCACTGTAATAGTAAAGTTAGGTTTTGAATTCTAAAATCGCTTCCGCATAAAATTTATATGCTCGTTACTGCTAAAATTCTCGGTAGCATGCCTAGATCTGACCTGATATTTACGTGGAGCAGGTAGGTCGTGGGTTTGGAGTTTTACAGATGTGGTATCAGAGCATCTTTAAAAAAAGTAAAGGCAAACTCATACTTACCTTAACTAAAAGATTTTAGAGGAACTGGCTAAATCGTGAATAAAGTATGGCTAGTTGGATCCAGGTTGTCAAACTAACAAGTTTGTTATTTTGATAGATGGACGATAACGTAGAGGTCGCGACATAAGAGAAAATTCATGGATCTTTACCCTTTAGAAAGAACCTTAGATCGAGTTCTGTAATCTTAATCAAAGCTAGTGAAAGAAGAAACGTGGTATCAAAACTATTACATTAAGGATATTGGTATGGAAGTATAAATTTTGGAATTTCATTGAAGAAAAAAAACCCCAGTAAAGTTACCTTTTTATTTGAACTGAGAAACCTTTGAGTCGCTTGGGGATGACCAGCCCAGAGTTGAATCGGGTTCTTAGTTCAAATTAAAAGGTTCCTACATAATAATAATAAATTTCAAATCCCAAAAATGAGAGGATAAAGTATTAATACAAATCTTCATAACCTATATAATTAGGCTATTAAATGTAGTAGATCTAAAGTCTATCTAATCAACCAATTATTCTACTCTAACTAGGTAGCGTAGGACTTGGTTAAGGAAAACGATAACTTAATCACTAGAATCCCTAACCTGGAGTGTCAGGAACAAAAATGATAACGAAGAAGAGGTTAGAACCAATACTTTTTTTTAAATTAAACCATCCTTAGATGGGGGAAATTATATTAGGCCTTCCCAAGCCTTAAAATAAACAAAAACTGAAAGGTAAAGAAAGAGAGAAGCCATTGGCTTAGTTTATATGTACATTTGTGTCCCATAGGCTCATTGAAGCAACATTTGTTGCTTCCAAAATGAATAAAAGAGTATAGCTAATTGTGAGAGGATTACAAAAACTCTTAGTTGAAAATGGAGATCATCGAACTTATTAGTGGATCGTAATGACGAAACACTGGTCAGTCAAAATCACCCCATCTAAAACTAAGAAGCTTATCCCCTATAAAGATAAACAGTGGAAAGAAAAACTTCGATATCTAAAATAAAAAATTCCATCAAGCAACTCCTCACTGTAACCGAGAGCAGCCATGAAGCATCTAGTAGCATCCCTCAAACATCAAGCAAACCAGCAATGAAGGACAATTAACCATTGCGCATTCCTGAATCTTCATGGAAAATTCTCCATGTTGTGCATCCTTGTGGTCGTAGTAAAATCAAACTGCCTCCTTGTGCCTACAAAAGGTGAAAACATTTAATCAGTAGCATCCATACTATGTGAAATTCTTAAGGAGGGAGTCCCTAACTGATTAAGCCTAATCAGACCCTGAATATGATTAGGTAACATATGAAAAGAGAAAAAGGATTCACTTGTCCCATCTTTGAGGCATTTCTTTGCTAGTGCATCAGCTACAAGATTTTCTTGCCTCAAAATATGAGTAAGTTTGAATGGACTCAGAGATTGTTTAATTTCATCCGCAAGTTGGAACAATTGCCAAGGGGCAAGTAACGGATCTGATGCTGACAAGACAGCATTCTTACAATCAGATTCTATGCATACATTTACCATAGAACCATCAATTTTTGATGTGGCAAACTGTATTGCCCTCATTTCAGCCTCTTGAGGAGATTTAGCATTTGAAATTTGAGTATGAGCAACAATAAAATTACCCCTACTATCTCTTAGGATCATGCTAAATCCAAACAAGTTCAGATGGGAATTCCAAGCAGCATCAACATTTAGTTTATATCCCCTGATAGGTTTAGACCAAGCAATTTTAAAGATTTTCGGTTTAGGAGGGAGCTTGATCAGTGGCAGAAAAGAGTGATTTGCAATATCTTTGTCAAAATTTGATCTAATGAAAGCAGGTTTAGCAGTGAACATATAGAAAATTTGTTCTTTGATGCTTGCTATCACCACACCTGTCATAGGCAAAGCTGAATCAAAAATGATTCTATTTCTCATTTTCCACAATTGCCAACAAGTTATAACAGCTGCAGATTTTATGATATCATTATGAAGGGCACTTGTACCCGAGATAGTTAGATAGCAAGAGAGTCTCTCCCAAATAGAGGAGTAATCAGCAGCAGTAATCCCCATGAAAGAATGAACAGTTTCCCAAATTTGAATTGAAAATGTGCAGGAGTTGAAAAAATGGTCTAAAGATTCCTCATGATTATTACACATACAACATCTTGAAGTCAATGAGAATCTCAGTTTGCGCAGCACATTATCGAAAGGAAGCAAAGAATTCATCATTTTCCACATAAAAATAGAAACTTTTTTCTCAATTCTAGTATTCCACAAGTACTGAGCAGATTGGATATTACCTCTTTGGTGTCGTAGCAATATGTAAGTAGCTTTAAAGGAGAAGTCACCATTTGTACCTGGTTTCCAAATGAGTCTATCCTTTCTATGCGGAGATAGGGTTGCTTCCTGCAATAAAGTGGCAGCATGAGAAGGGAGAAATGGAGCAATTTCTTGAAGCCAAGAAGCTTTATGTTTGATGAAGTCAGAAACAGTGCTTGATTGAGGGATATTTACAGTAATAGGATTACACCAATCCTCAACCGATCCTATACCTAACCAATTTGAAGTCCAAAAGTTACAGTCTCCGTTTCCCACTATAACCCTAGAGTTAGCTTCTGCCCAACTATTAATATCACAAATTCTCCTCCAATTTTGAGAGGTCCTATAGGATGAAGGTAGAGATGCCAGAAGGGAAGACCAAAGTACCTCTCCCTTTTGGAATTTCCACCACAACCTAACAGAGCATGTCTTTAGGATTGTATGAATAGATCTAAACCCAAGACCATTTTGATCAATGGGATAACAGAGTAAATCCCACTTTCTCCATGTTCTTTTTGATCCTTGATCAGTTGTGCCCCAGAAAAACCTACTAAGTTTTTTCTCAATGGTGAGGATAACTTCATTCGTAGGTTTTAAAACTGACCAAATATGTTGGGGAATGGAGTATATACATGACTGGATTAAGATGATCTTACCCCCCATAGAAAGCCACCTGTTCTTCCAACCCCCTATTTTGTTTTCAATCTGTTCAATTATAGGTTGGAAATAGATTTTTTTGGGTGACCCTGTAAAAATTGGAACCCCTAAGTATGTAAAGGGGGATTTGCCTATTTTCATACCCAACACCCTTTTGATATTACTGATCCTATCTACTGAAACATGCTTTCCTGAAAAGATGTCACTCTTTGAGTAATTAATCCTTTGTCCACTGACCTCCTCAAACTTGGTAAGAAAAGCTTTAAATCTGATCAAAGATTGGTTATTTGCAGTTAGAAAAATAACTGTATCATCAGCATAAGATAAATGAGAAACTGGAAAGGTGTTACCTGGAAGATGATAGTATGATAGCTTACCATTCAGAAAAATGTAAGCTAAGCTCCTTGTGAAGGATTCAGAAAATATATTAAAGAGAAAAGGGGAAAGGGGGTCACCCTGTTTAATTCCCCTAGAGGCCTGAAAGAAACCGACAGGCTTACCATTTATGAGGATTGAGAACCATGCCTGAGATAAGTTCTTCATGATGATAAAGATGAATCTAGCAGAAAAACCAAATCTAGCAAGAATTGAGTATAGAAATGACCATTTAACCCTATCAAAAGCTTTCTGAAGATCAAGTTTAACAATGCAATTGGGATCTCTTTTCTTTTTGTTTAAAAACCTTACCATTTCCTGTAGGTAGATGACATTATCGGAAATGTCTCTACCTTTAAGAAAGGCAGTTTGATGTGGTGAAATAATTTTTGGCATTATAGACTTTAGCCTTTCCATCAGTACCTTTGAAAAGATTTTGTTTATAACATTGGAAAGGCTAATTGGTCTATAATCATCAAAAGATGTAGGAGTTAATTTTTTGGGGATAATAGTGATCCAGGTGCTGCTAATACCTTTGGGAATATTTGTAGCAGATAGAAAATCATTTACAGCAGACAATAAATCATCTACAATAATATCCCAAGAGTGCATATAAAATTTAGCAGTAAAACCATCAGGGCCCGGGCTGCTAAGCTTATTTAAATTAAGCACAATATCTCTAAGTTCATTAAGAGAGGCTAGTTTAACTAAACCATCATTATCATCCTGAGTAATCAGTTTAGGAATTTGGCTGAGGAAGTGTGATGTGTAGAGATTAAAATCTGAAGAGCTATCCTCAGCTAAAAGATTATTGTAATAGTGAATGGCCTCATTTTCAATTTCCTGAGCAGTATCAACCCATAGGCCATTACTATTTTTTATTTTTGTAATATTTAGTCTACAGTTTCTCTCCCTAACAGATTTATGGAAAAACCTTGTGTTATTATCCCCCTCTTTAAGCCATTTTACCTTTGCCTTATGCTTCCAAAAACTTTTCTGCTCTACAAGTGATCTAACTAATTTAGCTCTGGCTTCTTTCAGTTTCAGTAAGTTCAGATCAGAATTAACCAGGTCATAGTTCTGTTCATGAGCTAGGAGATCAGTTTCTGCATTTGTAACATTATCCGTAATGTTACCAAATTTTTCTCTGTTCCATATCTTGAGCTCCTTTTTTAATCTAATCAGCTTAAGGAAAAACCTCAACATACCAGAGTTATTCATAGGCATTTCCCAATTATTTTTGATCACCTGAGTGAATTCTCTCCTTTTATACCATGTATTAATAAACCTGAAAGGTCTAGGAGAAGAGGGGACATCACTACCAATAGTAAGCAACATGGGACTATGGTCTGATGAGATTCTATTCAGAATGTGTACTGATGAGGAAGGAAAATTAGAAGACCAGGAGGAATTACATAATCCCCTATCCAGTCTTTGAATAGTAGGGGACCTAAGCCTGTTATTACTCCATGTAAACAAGTTCCCAACAGTATTGATTACTTCTAATGCCATGACACTAATAAAATCATTAAAATCCTTCATACTACCTAGTTTAGGAGTAGCAGGACCTTTATACTCATTTATTGATGTTATGGCATTAAAATCTCCAATAAAAATGGAGTCAGAATGATTCAGTGATTTTAAATCTGACCAAAGGGACTTCCTCCCATTTCTGGTCCGTAGGCCATAAACAAAAAAAACATCCATGCTCTTGTTGAGAGTTAAACTTAGCACATTGACAGCAAGAAACTGCAGGTTATCACACTTTAGTGTCAAAGAAATGTTGGAATTCCAAAAGAGCCAAATTTGACCACTACTAGCATACATACAATTATCAAAATCTAAAGCATGCCTGTAACCTTCACATTGAGAGTTATCAAGTTTTGGCTCTATCAAGCATATTAGATCAAATCTGTGCCTATTAATCAGATTTTTAAGTCTTAACATAGAAGTATCCATTCCCCTAATGTTCCACACCAAGAACTTTATCTGAATTGTTGTATTACTCATAGGGAAACATTGTTAGAGCTTTTTGATCTAGTCATGATAGTATTTAACTGAGTTAAATAGGTCTCATTCCTATGATTAGAAACTAGCTTTTTCTGTTTATCCTTTTTCAATTTGGAAGAACCAGATGGAGAGTTTGAAGAGATAACCTGAATGTCCAGAGACTCCCCAGTACCATCTCCATATTCAGAAGATGCAGAGTGTGTGGTAACAGCAGGGGAAACCACTTGGGTTGGCATTTCCTCACAATCCAGAGCTTGAAATCTGTTTTGCCTATGCTTGTGTTGAGGAAAAATGAATTTTTTTGCAGCAGCAATTGGGTTAAAAGGGGAGGAAGACTTACTTCTTATACCTGAGATGTCATCTTTTGCG
The DNA here is from genome assembly GCA_037428765.1 of Rubia yunnanensis. NCBI lineage: Eukaryota > Viridiplantae > Streptophyta > Magnoliopsida > Gentianales > Rubiaceae > Rubia > Rubia yunnanensis. The sequence goes on from CM075065.1 coordinate 96,071,565, forward strand.
AGGCCTACCTTTTTGTGGAGTTGGGGAGGAGCTGATAGAGATAGTTTGTACAAAGGAATAGGAGACTGAAGTACAGGATCACGAAGTACATGAGAAGTAATAGGGTTATCCATGGATTCAGAATGAACATATATTACATCTGAGGTTTCTAGATTTGAAGTTAGGTCAGGATTCTGCATAGTACAGTCAATTCCAGGGGCAAAAACTTTCTCAGAGACACTAACCTTCTCAGGATTCCCAGGGACATAAGCATACTCCGGATTCCCAGGGACAAAAACAGTGTCATGTTTCCCAGTATCATAATTAGAAATGACAGGGTCTGCTTGCTCAGTCACATGAGTAGGAGATTTATCCTGTACTAGACTGAAAACATCAGACTGGTTTTGGTTATTGATGATATCCTTTCCTACCTTCTGTTTAGGTACATATCTAAGGTTTTGAGTTGACATAGCATTAAACTTGTCAGTTACTGAGAGACCAGACCCTCCAGCTTTGTTAACTTTATCATGAAACTGATTAACAACCTCCTGTTCCTGAGCATCTATTGGCTTTTTGTGATCCTTACCAAGGACACTTTGCATGGGCTTAGTGTTATCCATTTTATTCATCTTTGGTTTTCTCAGTTCCGGACGTAAATAGATGCATAGATTGTCATCATGACCAATAACCTTACAGTGATGACAATATAAAGGAAGATCATCAAACTGAAGATGCAGTTTAGATACATTATATTCAAAGCCATCTTCCTCAATGCCCACTCTAATAAAAGATGGTTGTCTTTTTTTCAAATCTATTTCTACACACATCTTCACTGCGGATGGTCTAGTTAAGCCAGCAGTAGCAGAATCCAACTTAATAAAATTCCCAATCTGATTACCCATGGATTCTAACATAGCAAGGTTATAGAACCAATACGGTTACCATAGGATACGATTAAACAAGGAATACCTAGATATAGAAATGAGACCTACATGATATAGGATGCAGGAGTTGACTCGAACTCAAGGTGGCGTCTGAGTCTTGCATAAGATAGATGGCTCACCCGATAAGTGAAATGTTAGTCCTCCTACCATGGATGCTAAAACCCTGTCCAGATAAATTGTCATACGAAGGAAGTTAATTTATGTCGGGGGCGGGGAAAAAAGATAGAGGAAAGTTTAGAATGAAATAGGTCATTCTCATTAATGGTTGACAACGTCAAGGTTTGACGGATGATTTATAAGAGGGAAACTGGAATGATGGCTAAAATTATAAATAAAACCAGCAGATCAAGTAGAAGAGGAATAAATACCGATAGTTTAGGACTTCCCTTAAGTCCTGAAGTACTCCCAATGAACTTTTAAGTCGCATCTGAAAAAGGAACATAGTTTACCATTAATCTGCTCTAGTTTCTTGAAGCCCTTATCACTCAAGGGTTTTTGTTAGCTCGAAGGTTCATCCTATTGATTACACCACTCTATGAAACTCAGTGTTAATAGTTAAGAAGAAATATGACTCTATGGACGTGCATCGATTACCTAGGCCTAAATAATGTGATGATTAAAATAAGTACCTCCTCCCTATCATTGAGAATTATTTTTTTCATTAGCCCTAGGAACAGTCGTATTTGCCAAGTTGGATCTACAACATGGGTATTACCAATTTTGGAGAAAAAAAAGACTGGTATGTACCCACATCAGGGATGGAATTTTTGTAAGATTATGATTTTGTGATAATTTTACCCTGATGAGACAAGTGTGGCGGAGAATGCCTTAATCCTAAAATAAAGTTTAAGTTGAAATTTGGAATAATGAGGTTAATCATGGCCGAGTAGTGTTCTTCTATCTAAGGGTACAATCCATATTACCCACGGAGATTAAGAACCCTCATGAATCAGATAAATCCTTAGAGAAGAAGAGAAAGCTTGCAATTGAAGGGAATTTTTCGGTAAAACTACAGTGAACTTTGGGGACAAAGTTCATTAGGGGGGGGGATTGTGAAAACCCGAACCAAAATAGATTTTTTTTTTATAAAACAAATAAAATAATAATAATAAAATACTGGGAAGAGAAAGACATGCAAGCAGATGTGAAAATTTGTCCAAAGTGAAATTGGGCAAGTGGACCAGAAAACTTATCCAAATGAGGGTTAAATAGATAAAATTTTAGGTGTTAGGTGTTAGAACCCTATATCATCATCTAGAACAAATAACACTTACTGCCTTCCCAAACTTACAACCTTAAGATATTTTCTTACCAAAATAAGAGCAGCAGTTGAGCAGTGGTAAAGTAGGAACAGAGCTAGCCCAAGCCAAGTCTAACTGAGGTGAGTGTTTTCATCGCCTTAGCATGAACTGAATTAAAATGAGTATATATATGCATATATGTGTGTGTGTATGATGCCACCAGAGAGCTTTACCTCTCAAATCCCCACCTCTTGAATAGTACCTCTCAAACCCACCTCTCGAACCCCTACTGAAAACTTTACCCATCGAGCCCCCACTGAACCCTTCACCTCTCGAACCCCTACTGAAAAATTCACCCATTGAATTCCCATTGAACCCTTGACCTCTCAAACCCATCTCTCGAACCCCTACTAAAAACTTTACCCATCGAACCCCCACTGAATCCTTCACCTCTCGAACCCCTACTGAAAACTTCACCCATCGAATCCCCATTGAACCATTCACCTCTCGAACCCATCTCTCGAACCCCTACTGAAAACTTCACCCATCGAACCCCCACTGAACCCTTCACCTCTCGAACCCCTACTGAAAACTTCACCCATAAAATCCCCACTGAACCTTTAACCTCTCGAACCCCTACTGAAAACATCACCCATCGAACCCCACTGAAACCTTCACCTCTCGAACGAGAGAATACCTCTCAAACCTTCATCGAAACCTTCACCTCTCGAACCAGATAATACCTCTCGAACCCTTCACTGAAACCTTTACCTCCCGAACTGTACCTCCCGAACTGTATCTATCGAACCTGTACCTTCTGAACTAGTACCACTGAAACCTTTACCACTCGAACCCTCCTCTTGAACCTTACCTCTCAAACTAGTACCACTGAAACCTTTACCTCTCGAACCTTATCTCTCAAGCTGGTACTACTGAAACCTTTAACCCTCGAACTGTAACTCTCGAACCCAAGGTCTCAAACTAGTACTACTGAAACGTTTATCTCTCGAGCTCACCTCTCGAACTATACCTCTCGAATCTCTCCAACTGAACCTTACCTCTTGAACTCACTAACTGAACCGTACCACTCGAACCTCACCAACTGAACCGTACCACTCAAACCTCACCAACGGAACCCGTACCTCTCGAACCTAACCAACTGAACCTCACCCCTCGCACCTCACCACACGAACTAGTACAACTTACCACTCGAACTAGTACAATCCGATACTTGTACCACTGGAACCTTTTCCACTTGAATTCTTTACTCGAACCATATGTACTCGAATCTAACTACTCAAACTACTCGAACCCAACTACTTTAAACCATGTGCCGAACCTTATACTCAAACCTCTCTACCCTTTACTCTAGTCGTAAGTACTCGAACCCCATTAGAGAGGGATACGCCTACTAAACTAAAAACGATAGTATATACTGACTGTTAAATTAAGTGTGTATTTTATCATAGTGTGATCAATTATTGTGAAGCTGAATTTATGAACTGCTCAGATATTTCTCTGTGAATGACCGGCTTGTACTTTATCTTGCCGTGTGAAACTTGAATCATTTACTGCTCTGATCTGTTATGTGGATGACCAGCTTGTACTTTATCTTGCCGTGTCAAACTTGAATTATCTGCTAACTGATTACCTGTCTCTGATTTTGGGGGCCTTGATGCAATTGTAGTTTGGTCGAAGTCGGTGGGGAACGGTACAGACCGGGCTGTCTGATTAGACCGGCTATTCATGGAGTTTCTGGTATGCTAGCATAACCAACTGTATCTGATATGAGCTCGTAACTGAACATCTGATTGGGCGTGGTTGGCGAAAATGAATTCTAGACTGATAGCCTTAGGGCACTACTGAAAAGGTTATGTCTTGTATGTTAGTCAGAGTTCCCATATAGGAACTTGGCAGCAACTTGGCATTAACCACCCATATCCTTTTACTGTGTGTTAGGACTTATGTGGCTATTAGTTATTAGTTATTTATTTTTCTATGATCACTAAAAATCAACTGGGTAATTACTAGCAGTTGAAACTCGCTAAGAAAGGAGGTTGCCCTAGTTAAACAACCTTTTTAAGGTGCAAATGAACTGTAAGAGAACATGGCACTATCGCCTTTACTTCTTTTGAGAAAGGATCCTATGTGGTCTATTAAAATCTTTCGGATAGATCTTAAAATTAGTTGTATCAACTGACCCTTATCCTTTAGAACTGTGACCTGTAACGGTTAAGTGAAACTTTTGTTCAACATTTGTAATAATCCTTTCACTGTAATAGTAAAGCTAGTTCTAAAATCGCTTCCGCATAAACTTTATCTGCTCGTTGCTACTGAAATTCTCGGTAGCACGCCCAGATCCGATCCAATACTTGCGTGGAGTAGGTAGGTCGTGGGTTTGGAGTGTTACACCATCTCCCCGTGAGCTCCACCAAAATTGTGGGTTCAACTCAGATCCGCCACACCTCATCTCTCAGCGCCACCACCACGTTCGACCGCACCTCAGCCCTTGTGTCCAACCTCACCTTCACGGTTTTGGTTCGTTGATGTTATCTAGGTTTTGTGGAGATTAGGTTGTAGTTTTGATAATTGATGTTGTTAATCTATGTTTAGGTCTAGTTTATTTCATGAATTGAGGGTTGTTATGTATTTTCAGATATATGTAATGAAATTCTAGGTTGTGATTATGAAATTTCTAGTTTTTTACATGAACTTCAATTTTTTTGTGTTTTATACGTCCTATTATTCTTTATTCTTTATGTGCTTCATATTCCGGCCGGTGAGTTTATTGTCACAGGCCAAATTTTTTTTATTGATAGTCTATTCACTAGCATCGGTATTTTATGCATAGGCACCGGTATTTCAAGCATTTTCATACCATTGCTGGACCAGCACTGGTACCACTTACTGATGGCTATGAAACTACCTTTTTACACAGGGTCACTTACGCACCGGTATGAAAATTCTCAAAATATCGGTACCTATACGTTGAAATACTAATGCCTATGGGGTATTTTCCATTAGTGAAAGTATTCAAAAAAATGAAGAGGCAAAGGTGGATGATGGTGATAGTTCGATGGTCAAATAAGTTATTTATTCTAAATTAAATGGATGAAAATAAATTAAATTTCAATGGAGGAATTTTTTTATCATCATTGAATAATTTAATTTTTAGCTTATCTTGTTGCCGTGTTTTCAACCTTACATTCAACTGGCATATAGCTAGGATGTATGATTACATTTTTGTCTTGTACTATACAATGGACAAAATTTTCAAATGACAAGATAAACGTGCTTTTTTTTATGTGTACCAATATTATAATATGTTATTGGTTTTAATTCTACACTCTGTATAATCAATCATAACTTATTAACATGCAAATATTATAATATGTTACCAATTTTAATTTTTTACTATATTTTATCAATCATAACTTGTTAAAATATATAACTTTTAAAGATATATTTAAAATCATAAATATCTCATTATAACATAAATATCTCATTATAACACACACACATATTGAAGAAAATCCAAAGAAACACATAATCTGAAATAATAAATGTTCAGGTTTTTTATACAATGATAGAGTATTTTTGATAGAAATATGTATACATATTTATTTATATACGACAAAGTCTTACTTTAGACTGACTAACTGTTAAATGATGATATTTTATAATTAGTGAGACTAATAAGGTCATTTGATATTTATTTTTATTCATTGCAATGAGATATACACATATAATTATGATAACCTTTAAAAATGAATGCCAACATATAAATAATTACTTTTTAAATTTTTTGAATGAAATATTATAAATTAATCAATTTTTATTATATTCAATATTTAACGTTTTCTAACTAAATTAATTATTTCACTTCATAACCCATATAATTTTTCTTAAATAAATAAACTTTAAAATTTTAAATAAAATTTAATTTCAATATTGTAATTAATGAACTGTTGCGTTCTTCTATGCAAAAAGAAGACTTAGAAAAAACAAAGCAGTTTGGATCCAAAAAAGTATGCTTAGGTAGTTCTTTCGATGAGCACAACAAAGATTTGACCCTTTCGAACTCTGTCTGTAACTCAATATCACGCTACACGCAATAGTAGTCAACTAGTTTCTAAGAAAACAAATTGTTAGAGAAGAAATGAAAATGCTAAGGTGATATAGATTGCATTAGACATCTTATATGATATCAAAGAGAACCACCATTTTAATTAGTTGGGTACAAAGACGCCTTATTTTCCACGTACATTTTCTGAAACTCATGATAAAACATGGCCATAACTTTGAAAAAACCTCATTCCTGATCAAACTCTGCAAATGACCTTCCTCTTCGGTGGCTAACGACTGGCCAATTCATCTCTGTTATCAGAATTCAGCCTCTTGGAACCCACTGGGGCTGGAGTTTTTCCCCGGCTCGGAAGCGGGAAGAAACCCACCGTTGCCATTGTTGATAAAATTCTTGTACCATAAGGCTGATAATTTGGGTACCTAGCGTAATCGTTCCTATAATCAACATAAATAATTCCATATCGAACGGTGTAGCCCTCTTGCCATTCATAGTTGTCTATGAACGACCACACAAAGTACCCCGCAACCTTCACTTTCTTACTATGCGATTAAAAAATAATATTAGAAACACTGCTGTTATTTTTGTATAAATCTATCAATAAAGCCCATCGTGATACTTACTCCATGGCTAGCTTCACTTGTTTGAGATGATCTTGAATGTATTGGATTCTCTCTGGATCCTTTCGCGCTTCCGAAATGGTAAGCTTGGAATCATTCACCTCATCGTAACCTATTAAAAATGCTATACACCTTTAATTGACAACAAGAACATCCCCAACCTTAAAGAAACAAACAATCGAAGAAATGTTATAAATTTCATACCATTTTCAGTAATGTAAATGATTGGATCATTGTAGCGGACTTTAAGATACTTGAGGAGTTCGTAAATCCCGGACGGATAAACATGCAACCATTCATAACTAGCCTATATAATATATATACGCATCCAAAAGCTTGATTAATCATTAAGGAATGACTGGCACGTGACGGGAACACATAGACGAACGGTGGTGCAACAAGCTCTACGAAAGGCAGGAAAATTTTCTTTTATGAGACTTTATTATGGTGCATTGATATTAATCAATGACACATCTCATTCAATGATGAGTGTTGCAATATATAGGGTTACAATAAATCAAAGTTTAACGTGAATAGGATTCTAAATCAAAAAGTAAATTACCATCTATAACTAATTTTATAAGGAAACTAATTCTATAAGGCAACTAACATTTATAACCTTTCCTTAAGGAAGAGATTCTATTTCCTTAACATCCATTCACCATAAATTCAAGTGAAAATTTACTTGTGTTTAGATAGTGAAATAAAGAGGTACAGGTTTTCTATTTACAAAATCGATTGGATATAATTTAGAATAAAAATCAAGCATATTTTTCTTGTTGCCGTACCATTTTCTTGTTTATATTATTTTTAGATAACTTTTTAAGATAAAATATTGGGAAAGACCGTCTTTCCATAGCCATATGAAAAGATGTGGTTGAATTAGAATTTTAGAATGATAAAAAGTTTTAATTGCAATATTAAAAATTTATTATGCAACGTGTAGTGGTTATAAGTTTATGACCCGATTGATACAACCCAAATATTTTATCTTGATTTCTTCTAATTTACAGTTTAAACCTTGATCTTTCCACAACTTATGAAAATATCGTCTTTCAAGAGACAAACTCTCTTTTTAATGTTTTGTTTTATTCTGCATTATTTTATTTATTAAAAAAGTTCCATTCACCTGCATTCACTCACTTAAATTATTATTTTTTGGAAATGGTTTAACTTTCATTGCCTAAACTGCATATTTATATCATCCATCCTATTCTATTCTTCCTCTATCATAAACTTTACACATTTTCCCCTCAACTTTGGCTTCATCCATGCTCTATACACCATGCAATCTATTATCACAATTTTCCAGTCTCTGTCGTGATTTCTTTTGTTAAAACTGGCCTCATTCCTTCGTCGCCACAACTCGTAAATTGTCTCTGTAAAGGCTAACTTCAACATTTCAGATTTTGTTCCTTTCCTGCTGCAGTTTTCCATCAACCAGCATCTCTCCTCTTTCCAGCCTTTTGGCTGCCTTTCCACCTGCATCCATTTGAGCATATCTCTCCAAACAACCTTGAATCTATTGCACTAAAAGAATATATGCTCTAAGCACTCCAGTTCATCACAAAAAAAAAACACTTTCCATTAGTTATAATGCCAAACTTTGCCATCCTATCCTTGGTTAACAGTCTACCATGACAAGCCATCCATAGAGTAAATTTTACTCTCGGTCTAGCAGCATTCTCATACATCAGTTTCCTCCATGGCACCTCCTCCTTCTTCTCCAAGATTTCCTTGTAGACTTTACTGACCTTCTTTTGTTTTGATCAGTTGAGCTCCCCATTGCTTTAGTGATCTTGCTTTCTCCCTGCATTGCATAACTCTTTTTATCATCCAAGAGCTGTTACTGGGGATTATAGCCTCCATAACATCTTTCTCCTTGATATAATAGTTATGAATCCATTTGATCCATAGACTATCAGTCTTCCTGCATATATTCCACAAGGTTTTCATCATCACAGCCTCACTCCAATCCACCAAAGCTATCACATTCAGGCCTCCTTCCCTCCTTGGTGAGCATATTTTTTCCCAAGCTACATGAGCTTTTTTGGTGATCTCCTCCCCTCCACTCCATAAATATGACCTGCTGATTGCCTCTATGTGTTTTAAGACTGTTTTTGGCAGGGGGAAGCACTAGATCCAATAGTTTGCCACAACAAAAATAACATTTTTATCAATTGTAGTCTGCCTGCATAGCTAAGTAGCTCAGCACTCCATTGCCTGATTCTATCTGTAATATTCTCTATAAGGGGCTGGCAAGCTTGAATTGTCACTCTTCTGCTTGTTAAAGAACCCCCAAGTATTTGAAGGGCAGTTCACCCCTTTCAAATCCAGTAATATCAGTGATCTTTCTCCTTTCTTCTTGTTCTACTTCTCCAAATAAAACTTTACATTTCGCCTTGTTTACCTTCAGCCCAGTAGCCTTTGAGAATTTCAAAAAAGCGTCCATCACCAGTTGCACTGATATGCTATTTCCTTTGGACAATAGCAGTAGATCTTCAACAAAACTTAAGTTAACTATTTTCAGTTTATCACATTTGTCATGGTAAACAAATCCCTCTTTTCCATCCATCTCTTGCATACATCTATACAAGTACTCCATAATCAGTACAAACAGAAGTGGAGATATGGGGTCTCCCCGTCTTAATCCTCTCTTGGCCTGAATAGGTTCTATTAAATTGCCATTCACCATATACTAGTATGATACACTCTTCACGCATGTCATAGTCCAGTTGATAAACTTTGGGAAACCCCAGCTCCTGCATAATGCCTTCCAAAGCCACCCATTCCATAGTGTCATATGCCTTTTGCAGATCCATTTGGATTAGGCATCTCTGTCCACCAGTTTTCCTGCTATACCCCCTGATTAATTCATAAGCTAACATAACATGCTCATGAATGTTCCTTCTAGGTATGAATGCAGCCTGGATTTCATGTATTATTTCTGCTATCACTAAAGTCAGCCTAGTGATCAAGATCTTAGAAATGATCTTGTATAAATTTGAGTAGCATGAGATAGGTCTCAGGTTCTTCACTCTCTTTGCCCCACTAAATTTTGGTATTAGAGTCACCAGGGTCCTTTTAACAGCCTTATACAACCTACCTTTGTCAAAGAAGTCCTGGATAGCTTTCCTCACATCTATCCCTAATATTTTCCAGTTCAGCTTGAAAAATATTGCACTGTATCCATCTATGCCTGGGGATTTTTTATTATCAATACCATGCAAGGCTTGTAGCACTTCCTTCTCAGTCACTTCCCCTATCAGTCACTTCCCCTATCAGTCTTCTCCTTTCATCACCATTAAGAGTTTTGCCTTTCCTGACAATATTCCTGTCAACAGCCTCCAATCTGGTTTCAGCTTGTCCCACCAACTCCTCATAAAATTTTGTGATTTTTAATTCAATGCCATTCAGAACCTCTACCATCCCTCCATTATCCTTTTCAATCTTTGAGATTCTTTTCTTCATATTTTTGGCTTTGATAGAGGCATGGAAATAGGAATTATTTCCATCCACTAATCTAAGCCAGCCTATTTTTGCCTTCTGCATTGCCACCTTCTCATCTATACTATTCCATTTCATCACTTCCTCATCACAGTTTATCACCTTTTGTATCCTTTCCTTATCATCCTTTGTAAGATCAATTCATGATGTGCCTCCCTAAGTTCCCTCCTAGTGTCCCCCAACTTTTTAGTGATCACTGTTATCCTCCTTGTGTGAGGAGATAGCACTTGTTGTAATCTGAGTAGTTTTTACCACACCACATACATTGGTCTCCCCTCAAAATCCTGCTCCCAATGTGCTTTGATTGCCACTATAAATTCCTGGTTATCAAGCAAGCAGTTTAGTAGTTTAAAATTTTTCCTTCTACTTTGTTCTGCTCCTGTATTTTGATTTTGATCAGTGCATGATCAGACACCCATGGTTCCAGGACTTCTACTGTCACATTTTGGTATTTCTAGTTCCATTCGATATTTGCAAGGACCCTGTGTATTCGTGAGTAAATAAACCCATCTACATGTCTGTTGGACCATGGAAAATAATCACCAATTGTATCACATTTAGCCAGCCCAGTTCTGTGCATCACATCCTCCAGGTCCATAAATTCACTTAGCTGTACATCACTTCCTCCAATTCTATCATTAACTGATAGTATATTGTTAAAGTCCCTCATGATGATCTATGGCTCTCCACTATTCTATACACTGATCATTTCTATTTCCTTCAATAACTTTTTCCTCTTTTTCAATTAATTGGCAACATAGATTGTTGTAAACCAAAACTGGAGCTGCCCATGTGTATCATACACTACAGTATGGTTCATTCAGTCTGAGCTATTTATCTGCTTAACTTCCACCCTACTATTATCTCAAATTAGCCAAATCCTGCCATTTACATGCTTATCATAGTTATATAGGTAGCACCATTTAGTCCCCAGTTTTCTCCTGACTTTTTCTGTATTTTCACTTTTTACCTTTGTTTCAATCAAAGAAGCAATTATAATATCCATTCCAAAGAGACGGGATCTAATCTCTCTAATCGTTGCCACATTATTAAGCCCCCTTATGTTCCATGATACAATCATGGGACATGATCATAAGGATCTCCAGGATCTTTCCAAACCCTGAGATCTTCATAACTAGTTCCAAGACTTCTGTTGCTACTACCTTCAATCTGATTAATTAGTTCAAGAATTCTCTTCCCTCTACTATTTGATTTCACTATGCTCCATGGCCTCTCATCAGCATCCCCTTATGTCTTCATAGGTTCCTCATCTTTCTGCTCTACAGCTTCTTCCTCCTTACCTTTCCTCAGTTCCTCACTTCCACCTTTCTTCTTCACAGTTCCTCCTTTCTTGATCTGCCCATTTCTTTATCTCTCTGGCTTTATACACAATCTCCTTACATTGATTGCCCCCAACCTGGCATTTACTACAACAAACTGGTCTCCATTCCAGTTCAATTTTCTGGTTTATCAGATTGCCAGTTACATCCTTGATGGGTATAGTTTCAGGTACATTCTGAGAGATATCAACTTCAATCATTAGCCTAGCATAAGAAACTCTCAGCTTATGTGATGTGCACTCATCAGTAAAGAGTGGATTTCCTATTGCACTCCCCATTTTCCCAAGGCTTCGAGCTCCCCACAAGTGTAAAGGAAGATTAGGAAATTTAACCCAAATTGGCAGTGTTTTAACCATATCATCCTTCATAGAAAAATTAGCTTTCCAGATGTGTAGAAACATAGGCATGTTATGAATGGTATAAGGCCCCTTCCTCAAAATCTCATCCATATCTTCGATAGATTGAAATTTCATTATAAAATATCCTTCATCATTGTAAAATTGCTCAGGTAATGAAACATTGCTCCAAAACTGCATCATGTATCTTTTGACAGCTAACATTGTTAATTCTCCTCCCACAACATACATAATCAAGGCCGATTCCCTGTATTTTAATTCATGATGTACATCTTCAATACCAATTTCAATTTTCACTTCTCCATTAACTACAATAGGGGCATTGTATTCTATCTTCATACCATTTGATCTAATATGATTACCAGTTATCACATCTACCCAGAGCCTATCCAATTTAGCATCATCATTCATAATCACCCTCTCGGTAATTGGGTATTTAGGTTTTACCTCATCTCGATCCACCTCTGGTTCTGGTATCATCTGCTCCAAATCGCGTACAATTTCCTTCTGCTCCTCCATATCTTCCTTCTCCAGACTGACAGTGTCTGCACAATCCTCCTGCACAGCACTGCTCCACTTCATCGTTGACGAGATCACCCTCTTTCTCGGCCTACCATGCCCACGCTTCATAGTTTCAGTGATTTACACGCTCAGTGCATGTAGATCGCCCTCACAGTCTTTCTCCATCTATTTTATTTCAGAATAACAACTCGCTATGCATTTCTTCATCAATTTCTTATATAATAAGATCATATTTTTTACCCTTTCTTTAAAAAAATAATTAAGTTAAAATAATAATATTAAAAATAAAATAAACTAAATTATATATCATTAAATAAATGAATATTTAAATTTTAGAAAAGTAAACAAATTGTACTCAAGTGAATTATAAGAAGTTAAAATGAATTGCAGTTAATTTAATACTTTAATAAAACTAAAATTCCATTTCTAAAACCATTTATATTGCTCAAGCTCAACTATTCTTGATCATGACATGATAGTGGTAGCATCATAATTAGGGACTAGGAATGTCATGTACACAAAGTGACATGTGAGAAAGTGGGAATAAGAAAATCAAAAATGGTGGCATCCCACTCTCCAATTTAACGGGTTTTATTTCTACACACATATAGCTAGCCTGTACAACAATAAATGCTCCCTATGTCATAAGACTCATAACATAAAATGTACCGAATTTTTTTAACGATTTTTAAAAAATATGCTTGATCGATAATATGTTTAACTATGCATAATAACGATAAATAAAAAGTTAATAGTTAAAAAATACTTATTACGGACAAATCCAACAATATCATGTACGATAATATTATTGTTTATATATCTAATCAAATATGTGGCCAAAGTTTAATAGTTTGGACTGTCAGATAGTAAGTGTGTAGCTTATATTGGGACAAATGGAGTAAGACTTCTTCTGCAACAAATATTTTTGATTTTGGCATTTTCTGGGACAAAATATTTTTAATATGTTCCCTCAGTAGTAGAGAGAGCTCTATTGAGGTCCGGGAGGAGTTTTGAGTTTGGAAGTCCCTTCCGGATCCTTTTAAAGGCCGGTCCAAATTCATTAAAGGCAGTTTCGCCTTTAATGGTGATCGAGTAAAGGCGATTTCACCTTTAATGAAGGGCACTTATGAGTTCAGAAGTGCAATCCTAGATCACCTTTCATTTGAAAGACTGTTCTAAAGGCGGAACTGCATTTAATAGGCTATTTTTTAGCCCAACATATGCTGAGCCCATACCCATACTTAGCAAATTTTTGAAACCTTATTTTACTTCTCCTGGTTTCACCTCCAGCACCCCTCTCCGTCTTTATTTCTGCTTCAAATCCCACCGCCGCCTCACCCCTCACTGCCACCTCACCCCCCTTTCCGCCGCCTCTAGGCCCGTCAAACGAGTCAAGTCACCCGTTGGATAACCGTTATCCATATACTATTTTCACTTATTGGATAAGACTTATTGGATAATAATCCATTGGGTTAATAGATACAATTGTGTTGTAGTTATTAGGTTTAGTTTGTTGGATAATGGATCACCCGTTGGATAATTTTGGGTGGGTCGAGTTGGGTTGGGTGATGGGTGATCCGTGGATAATTTCATATCATAATATAACTAATTTTTCACAAGTTTTATTACAAACGATTTAATTTTTCCCGATTATATAATCATTTATTATATTATGTATTTTATATTATTTATATTAAATAAAAAAAGTATATAATATGTTGGCTTTGTAAACTCGACAAAATTAACGAACAATATTAGTTGGGTTCGACCTCGAGCTCGAATATTGTACGAGTTCAAATGTTGTATGAGATTGAACTCGAATACTATACAAGATTGAGCTCGAATACTATACGAGATTGAGAACGAATATTGTACGACCTCGAATACTGTACGAGATTGAGCTCGAATACTGTACGAACTCGAATACTGTACAAGATTGAGCGCGAATACTGTACGAACTCAAATAGTGTACGAGATTGAGTTCGAATATTGTACGAGCTCGAGTACTGTACGAACTCAAATACTGCACGAGATTGAGATTGAGCTCGAATAATTTGTGAATTATAATTTGTATAATTTGTGAATTATAATTTATATAATTTGTGAATTATTGTGAGTTTTCATGTTAAATATTACACATGCATTTATTTGGGTAATTTTGGATATTTATTTGGTATTTGTTAGGGTTCAATTGAATTAACATAATATGGGACACATTGATATCAAAATTTAATTATTCTCACCCCACCCAATCCCAAAAACTAATGAGTATTTAATACCTGATTCCATTGGATAATAACAACTTGTAACCCAAATCAGAAGAAAATATTGAATGATAACTTATTGAATTAATTACATAGTGACTTATTGGATAATATATTTTAACACATTGGGTCATATGAGTTATCTTATGAGTTAACCAATGAGTTATCCATTTGATGATCCAACTCATTTATGATCCAGTCCATTATAACCTATTAATAAATGGGCTAATTGGATAAAGACCCATTGGATAATGGGTTAATTGGGTTTGGGTAATGGGTTGATCTAATTAACCCATTTGACGGGCCTAGCCACCTCACCCCCTTCGTGAAGGAGCTCACCGCCAGAGAAGGAAGAAGCTCCTGCCACTGGAGAAGGGAGAAGCCGCTCGCCGCTAGGGTTATCTCCCGCTGGAGAAGCTCGCTCGCTCGCTGCTAGGGCCTCGACTCTGCTGCCCCACCGCTTAAGTTCCTTTCCGCTGGACTTTTAGGATCGGCGCTAGGTTTCTGATGTTGCTGTTAGGATCGCACTAGAATTTCTCAACTCTGTTGTTTTTTTATCGTTGCTATGATTTCAGATTTGGGTTTCCTCGCTGCTGGAAATCAATTTAGTTTTCGGATGCTATTTTTTTCGAAAGACAGAATCAGAGAATGCGGTTCTAAAGTGCCTTCTCTGATTCGATATAACTGTCTTTAATCACCCATTCATCCACTAGTGTCTATCAATTGTCTAAATCAAGGATTTTGATAAGAAATAATTTGAATTTTTTATCTATAAATGGGGAAAAGACTGACCAATGAATTATTTACTATAACGAATTTCAAATTCTATAAAAGGTTGAATTTGATCTTAACGAATGTTGAGAAAATGTTTTTGATTCTTTATTTTGAAGAAATTCTTAAAGAAGCTCTTGAACTTCCTCTTAGATATATTTCATTAGTTTTAAAATTTACTTTCTACTTTTTCATTTGGACTATTTCATAGTTTTTTCACAGTTTTTCACTTTAATTTATTCCTGTTTTGTAAATTTTAGTTAATTCATTTACGTTGCTTAAATATCTTATTTTTTTTGTCACCGTCTTCTCTCTAATACATTTAGTTCTCTCTAATTAGAAACAATTTAATTTGGATATATGTTTACCTTCACAAAAGTCTTATTTTATACCGACTCTTTGTAAATTGACCAAAATACCCCCTGGACAAAATCTGAAATTAGGTAGACAATTTTACCATCATAGTTCGCCAGACCTCCATCGGCCCGCCGTCCAGACCGCCGCCGAAACAGGTAGGGTTATATGAGCACATTATGAAAACTAATAGGATTATATCAGCACAATCAGAAAACTTGTAGGGTTATATCAGCACATATTATAAAAATTAAGTGTGTGGTACTCGACTGGCCTTAACGGGCGACCACATCATCATATACACCATTATTACATCATAACAATATTTTATACACCATAAAATTTGACATCAGGACCCCATCATTCATATTAAACACCATTATCATATATCATAGCTTCATTTCAAAACTTATCAACATAAAAAACCCTAGGCCGAAGAACACGGTAAAATAACAACCACACACAACACCAAAGGTCGTCCAATAATCATTCTGGACTAAACACAACAAAATACACAAAATATCATTAAAGCGTCTATATTCTATAGTTTGTGCTGATATAACCCTACACTTTTTACGAATGTACTAATATAACCCTATAAATTTTACGAATATGCTGATATAATCCTATAAGTTTTAGGAATGTGGTGATTTAACCTTACCAATTTTCATAATGTGCAGATATAACCCTACCTATTTCGGCGGTGGTGTAACAGCTGTCCGGTGGCTGTCCAGCTATATTGAAGTATTGATGACTCCAAGAGAAATAATGTCATTTCCTATTTTTTTTAATATTTTAATTTCTTTTCAGAAGGTCAAAAATGTATTTTTATAAAATTTTGGCTAAAAGTTTCCAGAGAGGGTTATATTGGCACTTACACTAACTATTTAGGGTTATATATGCACTTTCGAACAGTGGAAGATTATACTGGCACTTATGTCAACTAGGTAGGATTATAGAAACACTTTTCTCTTATTTTTAAATCTTGTAATGAGGTTTCTATAACTTTGAAAAACTTTTAAAATGTATCACAATGTTTAAAAAATTATAATTTGACCCTAAAAATTATTGAAATTAGTGGTCTGACCATTAGTCGGTCAAATATGAGACTCTCTCATTTGCTTTTGCTTAGTTCTTTATTTGATTTATATTAATTTTTCCCTTTACGAAATTACATTTCTTCTTAATTAAAAAGCATGTAGTTATCTTCCCTTAATAACTGCGGTAATCTCTTCCCCTCAATAAGTGGCGATTTATTTTAAGGTAAAATTTATCTTGTCCCTAGGTACAGTTAAGCATTGTATTTGTTAGAATAAGTTAATGTGATGATTGTATTTTATTTGATTTGTGTTTATCTTGTTGACTAGGTTAGATCTATTTTAGTCATGGCCTATCTATTGTACTCTATTTATTCCATTCAGTAATATTATAATCATTACAGGAAATACATTCTATCATGGTACAGATCAAATTCTGACCCTAAACTCAAAACCCGAAACTTTTTCCTCCTTTCTTCTTCTTTTCTATTATTGTCACAGCCTTCCCACCGGCATCCCTTTCCGGCGAATTCCCGGTCAACTTCCGGTTAATATTCGGTAGCCATCGGCGATTGTTCTCTTCCCAAAACACCAGCTTCCCCTCAAATTATTCGGCTATCGACGTTCATAACCAATGGTGTTCTTGGGTTCCCTTTTCAGCAAGATCCAGTTATTCGACATTTCTTCAAATCTCGAGTGGCGTCCCCTATCTCCGGCATGGGCACATTCTTCTCCGATCGGTCGACCATCTTCTCTATTCCCAGCGGCATTCTTTGGTAGTCGACTCATCAACTCTGACGCCTTGCTCGGCTTCTTCCTCGGCGTTTGGCAACAATTCGGTACATCAAACATCCCTGGCGTATTTCAGAGAGTCCATATACACGCGAACCAGCTCAGCAGTGCGTGTGATATCCACGCACTATCTGGCACACAGACGCGTCCGGACACGTGCGCGTGAATCGCATGTGCCAGCACTCCTTACCGCGTGTGAATTACATGCTTCGTCTTGTTGATATTTTATTAACCATTAGTGATATGGCCTATTTTGATTCCTAAAGGTGTGATATTTTGAGATTTCTCGGCCTTTCTCATAATCAACTATTTCATGGCTCCAAGTGGATTGTAGACTCTGGTGTCACAAAACACATGGCATCATCCCCTACTGGTGTTGATCATACCACACCTTATCATGGTTTCTTCAGTGTATATGTTGGTAATGGTTCTCAACTCCCTACTACTCATGTTGGTGCTTCTCATATTTATAAATCCCTGTCTCTTTATGATGTTCTTATTGTGTCTGATATCACTAAAAAATTTCTTTCGATTAGCAAATTTACTCGAGATTTAAATATTGTCGTCTGCTTTGATGATTGCTCATTTATTATTCAGCATAAAATTACTAGTGAAAATTTGGGCCATGGTCATAGTGAAAACGGGCTTTGTGTTCTAGACTATGATGCATCTTTTTGTTGTCTACTATAGAATAAAATAAGTTACGTGCGTATTTTTGAAATCTAGCATGCTAAACTTGGTCATATTCTGCATTCCGTTATTTTTGGTTTGCATTCTTCTGGATCCCTATCTGTCTCATCTATTTTGGAAAAATCTACCCTTTGTGATGCGTGTGAAAAAGCCAAAGGGAAACGTTTATCTTTTCATACAAATGATAAACGTGCTGCCAGAGTACTTATGATTCATTGTGATTTGTGGGGTGGTTCCCTCTACTATTTTATATACTGATGGTTTCTCCTACTATGCCATTTTCCTTATTGATCATTCCCGACTCTCGTGGTTTTACCCACTGCGCCGCAAGTCTAATTTTTGGGATGTTTATCACCAGTTTGAGGCCTTTGTGGGGAACCCGTTCTCTGCCACCATTAAGGTGTTTCAGAGTGATGGGGGAACTGAGTTCGAAAATGGTCGCTTACGCTCTCACTTTCAGACAAAGGGCATTCACGATTAGATTTTTTGCCCGTATACTCTTGAGCATAATGCTTGGGCTGAGCGCAAGCACCGCCACATTGCTGAGATAGGTTTGTCTATGATGTATCACTCTCATGTTCCTCTATCCCACTCGACTAACACCTTTGCTGCAGCCACTTATACCATAAATTGATTGCCCACTCATGTTCTTGGTGGGTGATCACCATATGAAGTTATTAATGGTCGAGCTCCTATATACACCAATTTTCATGCTTTTGGTTGTCGGGTATTCCCATTTCTTCACCCTTTTTCCGACCACAAGCTGTCTCCCTGTAGTATTCCATGTGTATTTATTGGCTACAACTTGCAGTATAAAGGTTTTCAGTGTCTCGATTGCACTACCGAAAAATTCTATGTCACTCGAAATGCTTGCTTCGATGAGACGTGCTTTCCATTTGCCCAATCTATTCCTTCGGTGACTGGTTTTCCACCTTCAGTGTTAGATGTTTCTACATTTCTTAATCCTGATTCTGACTCGGCACCTCCTTTCCCTACAGTTTCTCTTGTGCCGACTCCATCTCCTTCGGTCTATTGCTCTATTTCAGCTACAGATTTGGCTCCACTTCATCAGCCGGTGCCACTTACATCTCCGGCGGCCAGTCTAGCCACCCAGTTTGGCCGCTCCTTCACCAGTTGCCTCAACCGACACAACTCCTCCGAATTCTCCTCCTCGACCTCGTACCCATCAGATGGCTACTAGGTCAGCTACTGGGGCTATACAACGCAAGGATTATTCAGATAATTTTTCACATGGTCTCACTATTGCTTTACTTACTCAGTCTAAGCTCATAGATTATTGCTTTTCCCTTCAGGATTCGGCTTGGATTTCTGCTATGGATGACGAGATGGTAGCTCTTCGTGGTCAGCGCACCTGGGATTTTGTGCCTCGCCCTTCAGACGCTAACATCGTTGGCTTCAAATAGGTTTATCGACTGAAGTATCGACCATATGGCACTATTGAGTGTCATAAGGGTAGACTTGTGACGCATGGTTTCTCACAGATTCCGGATTTTAATTTTGACCACACTTTTAGTCATGTGGTCAAAGCCTCCACTGTTTGGACAATTCTCACCATTGCCACAATGCGCTCTTTGCCACTTCATTAGCTGGATTTCAAGAATGCTTCTTGGGCGTGGTTTCAGCGCTTCAGCACTTATTTGACTCAGCTTGGTTTTCAGTCCAGTTCGGCCGACACCTCTCTGTTTGTTCTTTCACGAGGATCATTGTTACTGTATCTTCTGGTGTATGTCGACGACATCTTCTTATAAGTAACCATTCAAATCTTGTTCGGAAGTTTATTGATCAAACACATTGGGAGTTTGCGATTAAGGACCTTGGCGCTTTTCACTACTTCCTTGGCCTGGAAGTTTCACCTACTTCATCATGTCTACTTCTTGGTCAAAGAAAGTATGCTCGGGACATTCTCACTGTGCAGGGATATCTGATGTTGCACCAGTCTCTACACCATTTGTGCTAGGTTCTCAGTTGCACAGTTCGACCAGTCCACCATTTCAGAATCCAACCTTGTATCGTTCTCTAGTTGGGGCCATTCAGTACTTGACCATTACTCATCCTAATTTGGTTGTTTCGATCAATACTGTCATTCAGTATCTTCAGGATCCCAGAGATGATCATTTTGCTGCTGTTACTCAAATATTGCGGTATGTTCGGGGTACTTTGCATTTTAGTCTTACTTTTTGATTTGCTAGTTCTCTGGAGGTGGTGGGGTACTCTGACGCTGATTGTGCTTGTTATTTGGAGACTCATCGATCCACTTATGGATATGCTAGTTTTCTTGGTGGAAACCTTGTTTCCTGGAGTGCTAAGAAGTAGCCCACAGTTTCTCATTCCAGCACTGAGTCTGAGTATCGTGCTCTTGCCAACACTGTCTCGAAAGTTGTCTGGCTTACTCATTCGCTCCGAGATCTTAGAGTTCCTTTGTCTGGTCCTCCGGTGTTGTTATGCGACAATTATAGTGCCATATTATTGGTGCAGAATACAGTTGCTCATAAGCGAGATAAGCATATTGACATCGACTATCATTTTGTTTGAGAGTTGGTTGCTTCTGACAAACAGCGAGTTGCTCATGTTCCTACTTCACTTCAGATTGCATACATCTTCACCAAAGGTCTCTCTCGTCCGCTGTTTGAGTTCTTCAAATCCAAGTTTTGCATCACCGAGCATCCGACGCTTCGCTTGGGGGGGTGTTAGAATAAGTCAATGTAATGATTAGATTTGGTTTGATTTGTGTTTATCTTGTTGACTAGGCTAGAGTTATTTTAGTCATAGTTTATCTATTGTACTCTATTTATTCGATTCAGTAATATCAGAATCCTTACGGGAAATATATTCTATCAGTATCCCTATGGTATTATACTATATGCTAGTCAATGAAAATCTGCTAAATATATGCTTAAATAATAGGAGAGAATGTATTAAGATTTTATTGTAGAATACATTTAATTACTGGAGATACGGTTGTGGTGTGTATCCCCATTGCACAGTATACAAATTGTTATTTCAATTAGGAGAATTATATTGGTCAAAATCATCTATAGAAAACCAATTCCATCCGCTAAACCCTTCTCCAAGCTACAACCACAACCCTTCTTCAAGCTTTTTCCCCATTTTCCCATTAGGGGAGATGAAGAATAGCATATTATTTTTAGTTCATATTTTGGTTACTGAATAAGTGTGAAATTTATTTCCACGGATTTGTTTTGTTCTTTGACTTGATCGATTAAATCGTTGTATTCATGATGATAACACAATTTAATTGTTCATGTTGATGTATTGTTCTCGATCTGCTTGTACAGATCGTGTGTTCGTGGGAGGTCGTCGCCGTACCTCTCAAAGTTAATATTTATAAGCCCTAAATGCTTACTATCTACAACTAAGTAGATAGCGGTAAGTCGGGGTCGTCCACGAAGAAGAGGGATCTTCCTAAGCGTTTAGGCACAAAAGGTTGATATTAGGCTAGGAGTAGACATATATACATACATATAAAAGCATGTAAATGGGGGGGGGGGTTTGGTTGTTTAGTGGTCCTAAGTTATGAAATTAAAAATACAAGATAACTAGCAAAGTCAAGTAACTAGGCTAATCAAACAACACTAAGAAAAATGGGTTTAAAACTACAAAGATAAAGCCTTGGAGGCAATTGATATCCACTTCCAAACCTAATGTAGATCATTGAACCATTCACTCATTCTATTACATTCATTACTTGACTTAATATTAACATACTTATCTAGCAAGAATCACAACACATTATGCACAAGAGGTTCTGAGTTTATGTTTTATAGATTTTCATGCAAAGGAGCTAAGGAATTCGTCACTTTTCTAACACCCGAACACTTCAATCATAAAAACACTTCCTATTCTCAAACAACACATGACATAAATGAAGTGAAACATAGCATCAAGAATACATAAATGCTAAATAATAAAGGCTTCAAGAACGAGTGAAACAATCTATTCACTACTTCAACTACTTGTTGTGAAGACAAATCTTCTGTCCTTCTTAGATAGTAGTTTACAAGAGTGAATTCGACATCTCTTGTCAAACCTCACCACTCCCTTAGGACTAAAAGTATCCCATTGATGGCATTTAGCATGAGGAATCAACAAGTTTGGCAACACTTATAAATACTACACCGTATCTAAGCATTTAACCAATTCATGCATTTACACAAGATTAGTCAAGAATGATCGACATTCATAGACTTCTCTCATTTGCTACCTAAAAAAAACATGACAACGAGTTCGACATCATCACATTCATCTAGCAATTATCAACACACCAACATCATTTAAGAAGCTCTAACTCATGCTCTTGGATTCCACATTAAAAGAGGGGAGAATTAGCTACTTTCTCCCAACCTTAATAAGTAATCATACAAGCAATTCATATACTCAAGCTTCCAACAACATCAATGCAATTAACAATTCACATTCAAATCTCACTAAATGCACAATAGCAAAAGCACTAAATAGATAGATATGATTCTTACTACATATATATGGAAGCTTCAATCCATTGCTCCCAAGATAAAACTAAGCTAGATAATCAAAACCCATAACATAGAACAAAGATCTACAAAGAAAGAAGAATAAATGGAAGAAAATGGTGAAAAA
The DNA here is from genome assembly GCA_037428765.1 of Rubia yunnanensis. Lineage (NCBI taxonomy): Eukaryota > Viridiplantae > Streptophyta > Magnoliopsida > Gentianales > Rubiaceae > Rubia > Rubia yunnanensis. Next base: position 96,094,704 of record CM075065.1, read on the forward strand.
CTAGGGTTTTGGAGCCCCCAAGTCGGGCTTAGAGAGTTGGGGAAGAAGGGGGTTAAAAGCTATTTATAGTACAAGAAAAAAGGGAGTAAAACGCAAGTTGCAGGGTAGTTATTGTGAGTCGTGACGCCTCCATCGCGAGTCGCGACCAGATCAGTAAAATTTTGAGCTCCCAGGTCAACATTTCGCGAGTCGCGACGGAAAAAGTCCCGTTTTGTTTTGCTTCCTCCGGGTGAACCGTTGATCCGTTTTGGGAGTTCTTGTAGTCGATTTTATAGTACTCAAGAAGAGGAATCCAATGGTACCACTCTTGGAGGCTGATTCTTGTCGGAAAATTCTCAAAACTCTGCTTCAAAACATAGATCATTCTTCACCCTTTGGTTTGCTCTCCTTTCTTCACTTTATCTTCTACCACTTTGTGAGTGGTCTTCCATCTTCTATCATCCTTTTGAATGGCCTTAACTAAACCACTCCTAAGTGCTCATGAGCAATCTACAAATTAATCTTACAAAAAGGAATCTAGATGCTCATAAGGACCAAAAGTCCATAAGACTAAACATAGGTTACAAAATGAAGGATTTAGATATAAAAACAAAAAATGGTCATCTAAACCCCTTATCATGTAAACCTACTAAATCTAGCAATTTTACAACAAAAATATGATAAAAGAGATATTAAATGCTTTGGAAATTACATGCATTTGACGTCTCATCAGTTCGCAATTTCGTTTGTGGTTTTATTTTTGACATTTTTTATATAAATTTAGGTTTGTCAGATCTGTATTTTTTTAAAGTGTTTACAGTTTGGACAACATAGATCATGGTTGGATCAAGTGGTGTTATAGTTGTAGAAGATCCTTATTTTGTGCAGTGATATTGATGCGCGATACGCACCTCTTTGCCAAGTGGTCATATTTTTCGCGGGACGTAAGTTAATAGCCTGAGGACGATGTTACAATTTTTTTATTGAATCCCTGATCTGTAATAATTCAGACGATTAGTCTGATTGACATGTAATTTGGATATTCTTGCAATATGTTAGCTATTGCTAGAGGCTAGTTATGTTGGATATCAATTCTACTCATTATAATCGCTACTGAGCATTTTTCCCATAATTTTGGAATGATTGATTCTTTAAAAAAAATTAGGGTAAAAATCATCCTATATATCATAGGTCTTATCAACTGCCAAAGGTATAATGTCACATGTACGTTAATTAAAATTTGATTGATCATTTAATATTTCAATACTTATCTTAAATATTAGTAGCCAATTGATACATAAACTTTTGTGAGAAAATATTATACAAGTGAACTAATAAAAAATTAATATTTGATGGAGTGAGTCTCCTAATATGTGGCCTGTCCATAAGTTTATACACATATCATTTATTTTTACCTTATACACTGCATTATTAAATTACATAGAAAATTTAGAAAATATTTTTTATATGATATATTTTTATATTTTTACTTCAAATACACATTATTATTTGTTTAAATATAAAATATAATATTTTAATTTATAAAAAATTTACAAAATTTAAAATAAAAATCACCGTAAACTAACCTGAAAAGACCATATTTTCCGAGCTAGTTCTTGATGATGACATGTTTTCAATTGATCAGCGCTAGACAGGGCTGTGTCGTGATGATGCACAAGGGAGTTAGAAAATGGATTTTAATCCAAAAGAAGATGTACTCTATTTCGGCTAGCCCTGGGTCGCCACACCAGCCGACACTACAGCCAACATGTGAGAGGTAAGTCACGGTAGCCCAACGGCAGGACCCAAACTGGAGCCCGTACTCACCGCGCACCAGGAGCCCACCCGCCACATGACCCAGAAGGCCATGCTTTGAGCAAGGACATCCCACACGGTCGCTTGCGAGCCTCGAACTCGGGGTCCCCCCCTAAATCAACTTGTCCCAACCGCTGGTGTACACCCGTGGGTGTGAAAGAAGATGTACTCTTTCTGACAGATTAATAGAGTCTCATCACTCCTCTTTTTTTTTTGGATATCATACTTCCTCTGTTTCTTTAATAGTGACACATTACTTTTGATGATAGAATTTAAGAGATTCTAAATAAGTGGATAAAATTGAATTGAAAGAAGAAAATGTAAAATAAGTAGATGTAATAACCTTAAACTTGCTATAAATGAAAAGTGTCAATATAAAAGAAACATCTTAAATTAGAAAGTGTGCTACGATTAGAGAAACGGAGGGAGTACTAAAAGCATCTCATTTCATTTCAAACATATCAGGATCAGTTACTCCCTTCGTCCCAGATGAATGTGCACACTTTTTGGACAACCTTCTCACATCATGTTTGACCAACGATAACTTTAGTTACGTACACTAATGGTGTGCTAAATTTTGGTATTTAGAATATACACCATGTAGGGAATCCAACAATATTTCACATGATAATATTTCACTTTGACTCAGTTCAACTGAAATAGAGTTGAGTTGAGTTGAGCTGAATTTGTCGGAGTTGAGAAGAAATGAGAAAAATTGAGAATAGCTTAGTTGAGTTGATTGGAGGTGAGCTAAGTTGAGATGAGCTGAGAAGAGTTGAGAAAAGTTGAGAAGAGCTGAGTTGAGTTGAGCTGATTGAAGCAGAGCTGAACTGATTGTAGCTGAACTAAACTGAATTCATTATCGATGAACTGAAATGAACCAAAACAAACTAAACTAAATCAAAATGAAATGAACCGAATCCAATTGAACTTAACAGAGTCAAACTGAAATGAAATTAATCAAATTGACTGAATCAAACTAAATGGAACATAATCAAATTGAACTAAATTGAATCAAAATAAATCGAACTACATCAAAATGAAGCCAACCGGATAAAGATGAAGTGAAATGAATCACACTAAACAGTTTCATGCTTCAGAACTTCATTAGAATGCACAAGCTTGAATTACCTATTCTCAACCATAAGATTGGCCAAGGAGTTGCAAATTTACACATATTTGTTGAAGATTGGAAACAAGCTATGCAAGAAATACGTAATAATATATCTTTGCAAATTTGGAACTCTATTGAAGGCAGTGATGAAGAGCAAATGACCGATGAAGAAATATTATTAGTTGTGGATGAAACCGTTTTCAATCATTCTCCAGCATTAAATTGAACTATCATATGTAATTTTGCTAATGTTAATGTTCATTTGAGTTATATATTTTATCCTATTTATATGTATTGAACTGATTTAAACTATATATTGAGTAATAGGTCTGGAGTTCGGTAATTTTGAGGAAATTTACAATTAATGAGCCGAACTAAAATTTAACATTATGAAAAATATCGATTATAATAGACCTAAACGAGCGCATTTTCATAAAATTAACTCAATTCAACCGACCTGACCAGAACGTTACAAGAACTAAATTCAATTGAAATGAACTAAACATGAAAAAATTGAAAAACATGAAAGGAGATAAAGTGAATTAAACAAAATTTAAATAAATATAAATATACACAACTAAATTTTATTTAAATAATTTAAAATGCTAAAGTAACATAAACTTAAATAACAACTCAAACAAATTAATTTGAATCAAAATGAATCTAGATGAATTGAAATGTTTAGAACCGACTCAAACTTAAAAGAACTGAATTCTACATAAATTGAGGGAATAGATTGACCTAGACTATGTATAAAACATTAATAGTTGACCTAAACGAGCGCATATTTATGAAATTAGTTTATCTGAACTGAATTGAATTAAACTACATACAATTGAACTAAACTTAACCAAATGAACTAAACTACATACAATTGAAATGCCTGAAAGGAAATGACTTAGTTGGACTAAAATTAAACATCTATAATAGTGTGTATGCTTTTCATAATCACAATAATTATAATAATTCATACATTCAAATATGAACAACATTTACTATAAGTTTTATATTCAAAATAGATTAAAAAAATTTCTAAATTAAAAGGATTTGAATGGAGTTCAAATTAAACAATCTGATATTATTAGAGCTGGGATGAGTTGATTTGAGTTGAAAAGAGCTGAGAAGAGTTGATAAGATGTGAGAATGGCTGAGAAGAGTTGAGAAGAGCTGAATAGAGTTGAAAAGAGCTGAGCTGAGTTGATTGGAGTTGAGTTGAGCTGAGAAGAGTTGAGAATGGTTGAGAAAAGCTGAGTTGAGTTGATTGGAGCCGAAATAAGCTGAATTAGACCGGGCCATATACCGGTTAAAATTTATGGCCAAACGTGTCATGAGAAAGTTAACTAAAAAGTGCGCAGATTCACTTGAGACGGAGAGAGTATATCATTTTAATACATCAATTTTAATTTTTGTTTTACTAATTTTATTCAATTTTCTTCACAAAGGGAGTATGTACATAAATGCATACTCCCTCCAATTTTTTTTATATTGGCACAATTTCCTTTTTGGGATGATATTTTTATGGCAAAGTCTTGGGAAAGACGGTCTTTCCATAGGTTTATGGAAAGACGAGGTTTGATTAGAATAATAAAAGGTAAAAGGTCTTAGTTGCAATAGTAAAGTTTTAGTATGAAACATGTAGTAGTTATAAAATTTATAACCCGGTTCATGCAACCCAAAAATTTTATCTTAATTTCTTCTAATTTACACTTTAAACCTTGGTCTTTCCATAACTTATGGAAGATCGTCTTTCAAGAGACGGACTCTATTTTTATATTGGCACTTTCCTCTTTTGACATATCCTAGATTATTTTCATCCACTAAATTTACTTTTTTTACTCTCCCAATACAATTTCCTCTACCTATTTTATTTTTTTAATAAAAAATATTGTAAGAGTGCCAATATTTTGGGTCCGAGGGAGTACAAACACTCAGGAAGATTATTTTGACAAATTCGTGCAACCACCGGAAATTTATACTCCTCAGTCCCAGCTTAAATTGTAAAGAATCTTTTTTACGATTTTAAATAAACACCTTAATCGTAAATATATGTAATTATGTATAATAATGACACACTAAAAATTGATATTAAAGATTCATGTTACGATGAATCTAACGATATTTTATACCATAATATTATTGATAATTTTCTTATTCAAATATAAGATCCGATTTTGATAAGTTTAACTAAGAAAAACATTCCGTTTAATTTGAGATAGGAAAGAGGAAGCACAGTAAATCGGAAGATCAATGTGATGGGATGTTTCAAAACAATTTATACCTCGAACAAGTGGATTGCTATATCACGCGCTGTATTTTACTAGTTACGCCCTGTATTTATACTGTTTTATATACAATATGTATTTTTAATTTAATTTAATTAATTAAATTTAAATTTAATTAATATTAATTTAATTTATTAGTAATTTAATTGCTGCTCCGGCTCCGCCTTGCTCCGGTGCCACCGCGCCGCCGCTTCCGGGCGTCGCCGCCGCCGCTGCTCCGAGCGTCGCCGCCGCCGTTGCCGGGCATCGCCGCCGAGCGCGCGGCCGAGTCAAACCGCCGCCGAGCCGGAGGTGTCCCGTTCGCCATGGCCTGGGCGCGAGCCGGAGGCTCTCCCGTTCGCCAGGGCCTTCGCGCGACTGGCGCCGGTTCCGTTCGCCACGGTCCGGGCGCGAGCCGAAGGCTCTCCCGGTCGCCACGGCCTGGGCGCGACGGGCGCCGGATCCGTTCGCCACGGCCTTCGCGACTGGCGCCGGTTCCTTTTGCCACGGTCCGGGCGCGAGCCGGAGGCTCTCCCGGTCGCCACGGCCTGGGCGCGACGGGCGCCGGTTCCATTCGCCACGGTCCGGGCGCGAGCGCGCCTTCCGTTCTCCTCGCCCTCGGTGCGAACCGGGGCTCCCGTTCTCCGCCATTTCTCCCTTTCTCCGTCGGCGGTGCTAGGGTTTCCCTCGAGGACGATGGAGGATGGCGGGCTAGCTTCGCTCGACGGGTTTAGGATGGCGGAGCTCGACGGCGACGAAGGAGGAGAGACGGAGGGGCTAGGGTTTCGATCGACGGGGCTAGCTTCGATCGACGGCGACGAAGGAGGAGAGACGGAGGACGAAGGAGGAGGAACGGCGGGGACGAGGCGAAGGAGAAGGTAGGACGGCGGCGGGGCTAGGACCGCCGGAGAAGACGAAGAAGAAGAGAAATAGTGGCGGTGGCGCTGGAGCACGTAGCGGCGGAGATCGGTGGCGCACGGCGGCGTGGCGCGCAGTGGCATCGCGGGACACGGCGGCGCGCGGTGGCCCTCGGCGGTGCACGGCGGCGCGGAGGTGGCGCACGGCGGCGCGGTGGTGGCGCACAGAGTGGCTGCGGTTTTTGTTTTGTTTTTGATTTTTTTGTTTTTGATTTTGATTTTAATTTTGATTTTAAATTTTTGTTGTTGATTTTTGTTTTATTTTAAAATCTTAATATTAGTATTATACATATACATACGTATTAGGACGTAACTAATAAAATACAGAGCGTGATATAGCAATACCCCTCGAACAATCAATGTGATGGGATGTTCAAAATACAGACACTCAGCAAATTTATTTTTGACAAAGTCGTGCAGCCACCTTACTGGCTGCTATGCAACCTAATTTACTCTTTTTGTCTAAACAACCTTTCTGGATGTTTCAAAATACTATAACTTATTACTCTCCCATCTCAGCCTATTCTGCATAAATTAATTTTTATCAGTTGATTTAAAAAAAGTTTGATCATTGGTATTTATAATTATGTGTAGATACATATTATAAAAAAATGATATTATAGAAATTAATGTCATTACAAATCTAATAAGATCAAATATAAAAATATCATAATTTATTTATCGATTCAAATTTGAGGTAAAAGTTAAGCAATTTTAATTAAATAAATATTTAAATTACAGAAATAGCTGGGAGAGAGTAATAATTTTGATTATTATAATTATAAGATAAAGTGAGACATGCATTGTGATGGCAGTGCTGAGGTCATAACGTTAAAGTCATCATTAAAATTTAGGGTAATATGCAAATATAACCCTACATGTTGGAGAAAGTATAAATGTAACTTTGATTTATTTTTTAGTACAAATATAAACCTAATTATTACATATATGTGTAAATATAACCTTAACTATTATACATATGTGCAAATATAACCCTAAAGTCATTATTCCGGCATTGACTGACCAGGGGTATATTTGCACTTTTAATTATCGCATGATTATATCTGCACTTTCATCAATTATATAGGGTTATATATACACTTTTCTCTAAAATTTAAAAAGTTGCAAAGACGACTAGTGAAAAGCTAAAAGTCATTTTAATTGTTTGTAGTAAAAAAAATGAATATTCGCATGACCCCATTAATCCTTACATGTTACGGTGCTTTCTGGCAAAAGGCGATCAATCCGCTCGCCCTCAGCGGTCTATACCAGCCCACACCCATGCCATCGTATGAGAGGTAAATCACGGTAGCCCAGCACCAGGACCCATGGGCTTGGCATTGCCTCGGTGCGCTCAAGGGAGCCTTGCAAAGCAAGAACCCCCCACACTGCCGCTGTCGAGGATCGAACCTGGGATTATTGGCTTACCCACCCATGTCCCAACCACTGGGGTACACCCGTGGGTGTTGTTACGGTGCTTTCTGGATTAGCACTAAGCTGGTAGCAAATTAGATTAATATTTTGACTAATTTATTGCATAAGATGTTATAGTTTCTGATTTGTATTATTACTTCTCCTCTTTCTTTAGAATTGGTATAATTTTACTTTTGAAATCAACTCTTTCCTCCGTCCCAACATTATTTGTACAATTTCCTCTTTGGAACATCCCAACTGAATTTGAACTTATGATTTTTTCCCATATTTGGCAACATTTTCTCCTTTTTTTTATAAAAAAATCACTTGGGCCAATTTTGTTTTTTATTTCGGCGTACTAAACCCAACATCAACCCAATTAACGTCTAACCTAACTCTAAAATATGGTTTACTCTCACCTAACCCTTCTCAGCACATTCAATTTTTCCAACCACCTCTTTCACCCTTATTCAATTTATTCATATCCTCCAACGTCTTTATTCTCTTCATTCTCGAGATTCTTCATTCTGAAAAGTTGCCCCCCACTTTTTGTCCTGTGATCTTCCCACTACATTATCCCTATTATGGTTTTCATTTCTTCATCTTTCTCTGAACTATCATCTCATTTTCTCTTTCTCTCACACACACACACGCTCTCTCTCTCTCTCTCTCTTTAACAATCTGCCTCCTCTCCTTTCGAAAATCAAATAGCTTCTTATGTTGGTTGTGGGTTTAATTGTTTAGGTGGTTGTAAGTTCGACAAAGTTCCAAACATCGACATAAGCATGGTGTACACTACAATATCGATGTAAGTTCGGTGAGTTTTCAAACATCAACAGAAGCACGATGAACACCATAGCATTGATGAAAGTTTGATGACCCTTATAAACATCGACATGAAGCTAGTGACCACGCTAACATTAACGAAAAAAATCTTGTATATTTGATAAACTATATGATCATGGATAATTTTCATGATCTTTGTTGAACACTCACAAGTCTGGCAAGCTTTACCAAGGAAGACATTGTCTAGGTGGACAGGATGATATGGTGCAGGTCGATAGATTCAACAAACTTAACAACTTCTAGCTAGAGTAAGCTAGCAAAATTTATTAACAGGACCACAATTAAAGGCCAACTATTATTGTTGCAGAAAAAGTAGTTTGAAGGTTCAATACATAGAAACTTCAGAAGAAAAAACAAGAGCAACCTCATAGAGGGATCAATATTGAAAAATTAAAATGAAGAACATTTGACGACAGCAAGTTGCTGACTGAAGTACACCACAAGCAAGGAACACAATTACTATCATGAGCTACAATCTAGCTCCTCACAAAGAAATTTTGAGCTTCGGTGTAAAATTTTAGTATGGTCCTGATTTTTCCTTCGTAATTCAGCTATGAATGCTCTAAGATAATTTGGGATTTTCACAATCAACGGAAGGTTCACTTTACCGAATCTCAGACAGTATGCATGGAGATTTGATTTATATTGAGTGGCAGTAAGAGTCAATTGCTTCATATCAGTACAAAAATGATTAAGCTCTCCTCCTTGATGACAAAAAAGACATCCTTGTTCATTTAAGTCTAATTTCAAGCGACAAATCTCTTCTTGCTGCTCTGAAGTTAACCTAATCATCTATTCCAGACTCCCAGATCGATGGATGACACTAATCATATCGCGAAGAGTTTCTCCATAATGATCATTCAAGGAAAAATAACTTTGCTCTATGTCGTCAACACGTTGGAACAATTTGTCTCTTTCCAACAAAAGATTATCCTGTGTTATTTATAGTGAACGAATTTCTTTTTTTCAATCGAGAAGCATGCCTCGAAGAAACTCCACTTTCTCTAATCTACCTTTAGCTTTTTTTTTTCTCCCAAGCTTAAGCCACAAAAAATGCTTTAACATTTGGAGATACAAGTCCCAAGCATAGTCTTCAGTTTCTTTGAACCATATTTCAAGGACCAGAAGAAAAGGTATAGGTATAAATGCTTGAAGGAGGAGCGACCAAAGGTAGAGGGAATTGAACACTGAAAAGCAATACAAAATATATTATTAATTTTCCCTTCAGAGCAACATTGGAGCAACACAACAAAAGGGGAAATTAGATCAAACATAAATAAACAACATATGCCACAATAACAAGTATGGCGTCAGAGCTAGCCTTCTCCATGTCTCCATTTTCGGTCAAAGATGGGTCTTAAACCTCTAGTGAAGAGTCTTTCGGATCCAAGCATTCATCTTCCATATTATTATTTGTTTCACTTGACTCATCCCCATGGTCTCCTTTCCAAGTAGTGCCTTCATCAAAAGTTAGTTGCTTTAGGTCTTCCGCAGTCAATATGCTGGTACACGATACTACATGGTCGAGAAATGGAAGCTTAAGCCTATCATCTTGAATAGACTCATACCAGATACGATCCACCTCCTTGGAAGCTTCATGATGCAAGTGTCTTTTAAGAAAGTTGTAGTGTGCGCTTGCAGGTTGCTTAAGCAAGCTCATGGCTAAGTTATTCTTGCCTGTTTTCCGACCTAAAGTCACTAGCTGGATGAAGCTATATTGTTTGACCACTTAAGCTCTTTATCTTTGCTTGATGGTTTGATAACTTGCAAGAAAAATCCCCCGAGTGATCAGGGGGAAAAAGCTCTGAAGCTCAAATTAGTCTCGAGTTTGTTCCTAGTTCAAAGACTCTAGCGTTTTGATGTACTTACCTCAACCTTATACTTTTTATTCTTCCAGTTTGAAATCCTTCTATTCCCATTATCATGCCAATCGTTTCGTATTCATTTGATATATTCTGTTGGGTTAAGCCATTCAAGAAGTAATATGCTTTTGACTTCTTCTGTTGGCTTAAACCGTTCAAGATACAATGGGCCTCAGACTAAAGCCCAAGTTCAAGTTATTCAACTTCACCCCATGGTGTATCACTTGTGCAGCTATGCTAGCTTAAGTTGTTTAAAGTGACGAATTATGTTTTGAAGTGTACCACTTCTGCCGCAACACAATCAGTGACTAACAAACTTGATCCTGCAAACTTTAAAAGTCGAAGCTTGCAAGGATATCCACAATTCTCATCTACCAACCTATTAATATCATCTTTAATATCTTGATCTAATTTTGCATTCATGTCCCTAACTATCCTAAACCTTTCACCACCTTTGATGTTCTCTGCCTTTTAAGATATTGAAATGAAAATAAAGTAAGTATTTAATTACTCCATTTGTATCATTTTAAATTGCACACTTTCAATTTTAGCAGTTGACTAAAAATTGTTTAATCCTTAATATCATTTATTAAGGATAGTTTAAATTTGTGAAAAGTTGATATTTTGAAAATATATGTTATAACGAATCTAACAAGGTATACCTCAATAGTATTTATACTTATACATTTATCTAATTTTATGGTCAAATTTAATAAGTTTTAACTAAATGAATAGTTAAGTTTAGAATAGTTTTGACTTTTGACGTTGTTGGTTCGAATTATCAATTTTTATGCGGCACTATTAATTATATGTAACTAGTGATATCTACGGTCAGGCATGAACATTGAAAATTTAAAAAAACAATTAGGCAATTTAGAGTGAGGTGGAGGGAATATGCAAAATAAAATGAACACCAATTTTGTCATTGAAGCATACTGATCACCAAATTTTCATCACAAAAAATGCCAGTACATGTTTTTGACCACCAATTTTTTGTCACTAAAGGTTGTCACTAAAACATTTCGGCCATTAAGTGTAATTTTGACCATTAGTCATATATTGACGACTTTTCGTCACAATAAGATGTCAACAATGCCTTCTTGGACTCTCTATTAGTGATGATTTAACTCGTCACTGTACTATTTATCACTAAAGTATGACGACCCTGAAGTTCTTAGTGACCGCTTCTTTTGTCACTACCATAGTGACTACAGATATTTCAACTATAAATGTCTGTATGAGGGAGGCTTGTAAAAAAAACCCCGGCGGTCGTCTAACCCCCCCCCCCCATGTGGTTTCTCATTATTGGCCCTTGACACAAGACCAAGAGAGCCCACCCTTTTGTCATTTTCGCTCCATCGTGTCTTTCACTACCCATTTTATCGTTTGACCAATTTTCTTCCTCACATCACCCTTTTCACTCGCACCTATTCTTCTTCCTCGCATCACCCTTTTCACTCACACACATTCTTCTTCCTTGCATCACCCTTTTCTTCTTCCCCAACCAGCTATGCTTTCTGGCGGCCCGCTCTCCCGCGTCTTTCTCCACGGTGTCCAATAATTTTTCCAGTTTGTTTTAATTTTTTGGACTTGTCAAATGATTTTTTTGCATCTAAATTTTGGGAATAAGGTTACGGAGAGGACAAAGAAGTTTCCATGCCTTGTAAACTGATTCGACAACTTTAGATAATCATGGCTATTCACAAATATCAATATGATGCAACCCTTAAGAAAGCCTCATCAGATAAATCTCTGTTTCACACCCCTTGTTCTTCACAACACAACCCTTGTTCTTCAGAAAAAAATCTTCTCGTGCCATGGAAATGAGAAGGAATCTAGAACCTGGATGTGTCTTTGTGAAGCAATTTTACTACTGGGGCTTATGCAATTACTTCTATCATCCAAAAGAGCCAATGAAAAGGATGAGGGAGAGATCATCTGTTACCTCAAGTGGACCCATGAGAGAGCCATGTGTGGCGACTTGTAGTTACCCACTGAAAAGGAAAGTAAAGAGGCAATGGAATTCAAGGAAGATTTCATGTAAGTAGCACAGAAGTGCAGACAGGAAGAGGTGGACAAGGAACTTAGAGAGTGAGAGTAGTATTACATTGATGAAATGGGGTAGAGTTGGGTGCCAAAGAAGAAGAAGATTTGCTACTACTGCTACAAACCTTGTGAGGGAATGTGGGCATAAATAAGCTTTTGTTTAGTATTTTGAAGAAATTGTTATTGTGGTAGCTTTTGAATCCATGCATGTTGCCTGAATTGTTACTGGTATTATTGTTTTGTCACCCGTATAGCATTTGTTATCTCTTATTCATGTTATGCTCTCTTATTTTGCAGTAATGAGTTAATTTATATAGTTTTTAGATTTACAAAACCCATTTTAATGGATTGATATCAGCACTTAAGAATTTCTTGATGCAGGTGTTGACATGTTGCTCTATATGAGCAAATGAGTATCGAAAGTAAATTTGCCAGTACTGGATGTTAGTTGATTGCTTATGCAGCTATAACTAGCAGAATTGTTAGATGTTTGAAGATAGTTTTGTTTACTTATAGTTGTTGTTTGTGTCTTCTGTTGGACTAGAAGCAATAAAATAGAGAAGAGATATACTTAGAAGAAATAAAGGATTGAATTTAGAAATTGAACCGATTCACACTAATCAATGTTGATTAATACAATAACCTCCTGGATGTATTATAGGTTATTCCCATTCATTTAGATATGTGTTATTTTATTTGTAATTTCCACATTCAAGAGTCTTCTTTGAATTCGGTGGAAGTAATGCAAACCCTATCTAGTATATTTTCATGAGACATAGCGATTACATGCATGTTTGTTAGCTTAAACATCCGCCTTAGTCGGTCCGAGAGTTTTTGCTGATCGTTGCAGTGTATATCGAGGGGCCGTGTTCATTGAAGTGTGTAGAGAGAGGCTTTGCTCGCTACGTAGTTACCTTATTAGGAACAATAATGTAACCATTCCGAGTTGTTAGGTGTTTGATTGCTAGTTGTCGAATGAGTTTTGTGTATTTCTGCTGTGTAATTGCCCTTGAATAGTTCTAATTAATACTTAGAAACTGTAACTTTAGTATTGAAGTTGATTTTTGTTATGAACGGCTTCTATACTTTAGTTGATCTTCTTTTGCTACAACACATACAAATGTTTTGATCTGAGTTTGTATCCATATCTTGACCTTACTCGGTTTGTTGCTTGTGTTACATCACCACCAGTAGCATGTTTTCAAAACCCAGTTCTTGTGGTGATATAGTATTGAAGGTCTTGTAGAAGTAGGACTAAGTAATAATTTAGGATTGAATTCCGGGATGGGGCACCGCGTGGGCTGATTTAATTTTGCAAGGGCCCAAAAGAAGAGTGGCCCTAGTTTAGCTGCAGGTTCTTATCAGCAAATCAGTGTGTCGGTGATAAGTTAGGGAAGATTAAAAAAATGGGAAATGATAATCGGTTCAAACTAAATCGAAATTTACTTAGCGTAACTAGTTAACTGGTCAATTGACTTTGTTATTGAATTTATGATTTGGCAATCGATCTAATCGGATAACCAATAAGAGATTTATATCACATATTAGTTAATTAATGTCCACCCCAATAATGATTTCTTTAAACTTTGAGCCTTGATCACAAATATTAGATAATTTTAAGTTCCTAACCTAAATTAAATTATTCTTTAAACATATATTATTTGGCCATACATCTTTAAACAATAATTATGAGAAATAAAGTCAATGTAGCTAATAATTTAGGGACGAGGGGTAACATTTTCATATTAGTTCAAAAACAATGATTCAACTCCTATGCAACACAATTGTCTACTTTGTAAATTTCTTATCTTTTATTCTAAATTTTGCGCCTCTAATCAATTTTAATATGGATTTACATTTTTAATTCGAAGTTAATGACATATATGCTAACCGGTAATGACCGACACATCATCCGATAAGAACTGATTCGGTAAAACCAACAACATTATCGCTCAGTTATTCTAGGTACAATATAAAAAATTATAAACTGGTACAAATGAAACGGATTAATTGCATCAACGACAAACTGATGGGTTGAACAGGCGATGAGGGTGCTAAAACTTTTTTCAATAAATTAGAGAGTTGCAGAATCCGTAATTTTATTTTGACCTTTAATGGATATGTCATCAATGTTAATATGTGTTTGAAAATCATGTAGTTGTCGTGTGTTTGTTACACTAGTAATTTATTTCGATTGTGCATGGATTTGTCATCAGTTCCTTTATGGGACAATTTCAATTCCACAAAATTAAGAACATTAGTTCGTACCAACTACAACTCAATGCATATTACACAAACCTCAACATAAGAAATTGAAAATCCTTCATCAATAAGGCATGGAATTTACATAATTAAAATTTTAAAACAACAATCTAATCATAAGACAAAACAATCCACAATGATTCAAACCCATATATTGAAGGATCAGGGTTACTATCATGTAAAGGTTATATCATATACCCTTCAATCTTAAAAGTCTACACATGATAAATGTCTTCTGTGCCCAAGAAATGATTCCTCACAGATACACCAGTGAGGTAGACACAATTAAGCTTCAATATACCATTCAGAGCTGAAGACGTCGCAACCATGAATGACGAGTTGTTACCTAAAAATGATGCGTCTTTCCCCAAACTCTCAATTCTTTTGCACTGCCAGCTTTCCACATCTATTTCATATATTTCAAATCTGGCCGATATTATATCAGAAATGCCCCTAACTAAAAGAAACCTCACGTCCAATGTTTCTACTAAATGACTCTCTAAAATGGTAACATCATAGTACACTGGTGGAGTCTCGCTAATCAGAACCTGAACCTCCATAAAATTTGTACCAAATGGATCACAATACCAAATCCCACCACCTTTCTCAATATGAGAGACTACATAGAATCTACCATTATGACAACTGACATCACAAAAATTCAAAAGTGGTTTAACATGAATTCAAATGTTATCCCTAGATCTCCAAAGACCGAATCTACTAGATGTGAAAACAACCATAAGATGAAAATTTCAAGACAATGTCAGAGTAACTGATAAACAACTTTCCTAGTATAACCACTCATAAAAAAACCGTGTTCACAAGTTGGAAGCTGAATTTTTGTAGTAGAAAAAAGATTGAACAAAAATATATCACCTAACAAATAAAAAACTAGTAACCAACCGAAACTAACCCCTATGCACTTTTTTCCCCTTAGCTCTAGAAGACAAAGCATTATACCTACCTTCCTCTTGACCAGACAAAATAAAAATCCATATCTTCACCATCAACTTCTTGTGGAGTCATTAGTGGTGGAAGGTTGCGTCCCTTGAAAAACATCTTACTAACAGCCGCTTACCACGAGCGGCAAACGCCTCTCATCACTATAAAATTACATAGTAGAAGAAGGTTAAGTGCAATGTTGAGCAACTGATCATCACTCAGACCTGGACATTCATTTCATTGCAATTTCATGTTTTTGAGTTGGTAATAGTTGTTAAAAATGTGGAAGGCAGTAGACAGTGGAAAGGTAAAGAACATGTGTCTTTTCTAAAAATAATTTCCATGTTACAACTTATACAGTAGCGGAAATTGAAGGCAGATGGTCATTGGAAAGATAATGAATAACTGTTTTGACAAATGAAAAAGTTTAATGAATCTAATGAATGTTGAAGGTTGAAGGGAGCATACAGATGATTGAGTTGTGGACAACGTGCTTCTTTTACGGAAATAGTTTCTTGGGAAAAATATGGTTGTAAATGTGTGTTTGAGATGCTACAAAATAGGGATTAACTGTTGTGTGAATGTAGGTTAATAATATATACAAGTTAAAAAGAGATTGTAGCAAAATTGGAGCACTTTCAGACATGTGCATCCCTGGAGCGTGCTGATTTTAATTTTCAACCAAGATAGATTGTTTGTAGCTTAGTTTGGATATTAATACATGTAAAATCAGATAGACAAATTTCATGAATGAGTGGAGACAACTTGGAACCAGACTTTCCTGGCCCTTAATTGTTCATCTTCTTGAGCACATTAGGGACTGTGTCCATAATGACATACATGCAGCGCATGTTAGTTAGGCTGGTTGCTATATGGAAAACATATTCACCCTGGTTGTATGGCGTGTGGTACGGGAAGTAAATAGTAGTTATCCGTTATACCAATGTCCAAGTATCTATTTGAATAAAATCCAAATTAAGCTTCAATTACACATACCTGGTCTATGGTTAGTTTAACTAACTTGGAGAAAGTTCCATCGAAGTTCTCCATAAGGTGTATGACATACAAACCATGACATGTACTACACTTCGTGTCGTACCAGTGGGGTTGCACTTTTTTGTAGTTGAAGTCCAGGAGGTCATTCACCCAACTTTCTCCCAGGCGCATCAGTATGCACCACACATACGATCTCTATGATTAGACCAAACGACAAAATAACTTGTAATTGTATGCAATGTATGACAAAAAGTTGTATAAAAATCAGTAAACACGTGCATAACCTATACTCATCCGAATTGGGTTGTCTCTTGGTTGTTCACATTTATTATTAATTATCTTATCCAAACATTACCATGCAAATAGCCAGAGATTATCCTAGACAAGCCCAATCAGTTGACCATCTAAAAAACACCCTACATTTAGTCTGCCTATGTTCTTAGGGACCATGCATGCTGTGTTTTATGTGTTGGTGTATTTTTATAGTGGCATAATGTAGCCTCATGTAGTTTATGCCACTTAAGATCATGAACATTGCAAAGCGTGGCAAGTGCTAGGGGTGTCTAGGGTGGCAGGGGTAACTTACTATGACCCTTGTATATGTCTCTCATTCCTGCTGACCGTTATGCCTGCATTTGTCAAAGAAGTATATAGTTGTAGATTTGAAGTTAACAACCAGGATGGCGTATTGATTCTTCATTTGGAAAGGCACATAAATCTGTTCCTGTTAATAACGGATGTAGAGAGATCAATAACAAGAAAGAAAGATGAATGAACATTAAATTATCATTAACAATCAAAGAGTACCACTTCTAACTGGTCGATGTCTACTTTATGGAAACGTAAGCATTTCCACCATTCGTACACTATGTTATCCATAGTCAACAACGTGGCGTCCTGCATTTTGAATGTAAAAGTTGGGAATGAATGTATTATTTAACGACAACTTTCGAATGGAGAAAAACAGAAGAATAAGACTCTTGGGTGGTGTTTGCAATTGAGGTGTCCCTTTGAATAAAGTAATTACTAGTTTAAACATTTGTAGGGATGTGAATTGTTTGTTACATCACCTCCACTCAAAGCTCAACATATGCGACCACGCCGAAATGATCGTAGGGGATAAAATCACATCCAGGTTGAAGGTCATTATATGGGGTCTGTCTAGCCTTAAGGACTTACCATCATCGTACAATGCTTGGCTGATTTATTCATTGAATGCACATAATGTAAGGACCGAGAATGTCCATACACAAAAAATGGGTTAAATATGCATTTAAAACGGTAGACTAGCATTAACCTGTGATCATTAGTGCCATCTTCTCCCAGGCACTAGTTACCCACTTCTAATGCATCCCTCGGTAATGGATTCTTGTACCTTGAGCAGTCGCAGCAAAATGTGGTAGAGAAAAAAAATCGTATGGATTAGCCGGCAGAGTGATATTGGGATAATCAATTGTTAGTGTGCCAAACATATAGGACTCGTGTTCCAAGTTAGCAGAAAGTTGTACACCGCCCTGAGATACTGCATAAGTCCTCTTGTTACAACAAGTCTTCCCTTTCGGAGAGACAAACAATTGGATGAGGTGATATGGGCTAGGCGGGGAGGAACTGCACATGACGTTTTAGGTATCCCAAGTTGTAGATGAACTCATCTATGCACTCATTGGCTGAAATAGGTTCAGGAATATTCAAGTAGCTAGGAAAACCAGCCTTTGTACTAACAAGCCCCGCTATGTACTTGCTCTTCGCAATATGAATTGCGAAGACAACTTGGAGGTTGATTATAAGAGCTTCATCATGGCGATCATTCTCCTTGATATTCAATAGAATCGTTACGTAAAAAAAAGGCGACGTGGTTCTACCAGACACAACATGAGTTGAGATACCAACACAACATTTCTAGTCATAATTGTGGCACATATCATTTGTTTAAATTTGCAATTCGTCTTTTTTTATAGGTAAAGAAGTCCCTATTCATACCGTAGTTACTATGTTGGAATTGTTGTACAATACTATATTAACCAATTGAAACATGTCAATTCATACGTGCAGTGTCTTTAGGTGTTTATAAAAAACAAACACCAGACATAGTTATATATTTTTCTATTCCGCAATTAGACTTTAGAGAACACATGGAATTCAAGCACGCACACACAATTTATTATAATTCTAATGGAAGTCACTATTATTTTTTGCAGTGAAGGAGGAGTATTATCCAACAGTAACATTCCTCCTTATACTCATAACCTACTTATTAATACTGATTGTTGGTCTCAACTTAAAACTTCTAACTTAACACTCAAATTTGCTACAGAAATAGTAATTGGACAACCAGAGACATAGTTGCGTTAGGATAATTGTAAACTCACGTCTAGGAAGTCTGATCCCAACTGATCATCATCGTGGAATAATGATCGGACGTTGAAATATATAACCTTTGCCTGGCGCCAGTGAGGAAGATTGCGACGTGTCCCACGGCTTCCTTCTATAGAAGTGTGCCCTTCTGCACCGGAATTGAAGTGGAGCGGGGAATCGCCCATCATTTCAGTTGGCCAAGACACTTCTTGGGTATGGTTGTTATAAGATTTTGCCGGAATTGACGACTATGGTTCAATCACCAGGGTGTTTACCGAATTTTCTGTAGTCATTTGGTTCCTACCTTTGTCTGACAGTGTGTCCAAACTGACAATGATCGGCGTGAATCATATTTAGCTACTGTGTTTAGGCACTAAAAATCCTACACTAGTGTAGTTAGGGCTGGTGGTTCTGTGGTACTCTGTGAGTGGTTTTTATCGAAGAGAAGGCGCGGGGATTCTGGTAGAGGGTTGGGAATGAGGGTGGGGGTTGTTGAAACTGAGTGAAACCCGTGTTGTACTACTTCTGGAAATTTTAATTATGGTTATTTTTCATATTTTTGCTTATACTAGTTTGAATATCATCCTAATGCACGCAAAAGACACAATGAACGTTACCCATGCAACATTGTTTATAAGTATTTACTCTAAAAATAATAATTGTAATGTTATTACGTAATTAATCAAGGGATATTATGTATTATTGAACATTAACCATTATTATTAATATATGCCCAATGTAGTTACTCCTTATTTAAACCAATATATAATATGAATATGTTTAATTTCTAATTATCTACTAAAGGTTTATGGCAAGTTACTCCACCTCTAAGGTTATTTAAAAAATAAAGATGACTAAAATTTTTTCGAGACATTATTTGTTTTAGAGTAGTAAATTAACGCAAATACTATCATCATAAGCGAAGTACGACGAGCGTAGGTTATTTAAGTATACGAACTAGTATTTGTAATTGGCCTAATGTAGCGTTGAACATCACGCATAGCTATTGACTGGTCTATCTCACAAACGATATTGGTAGTGAAGATGATTGTTATAGTATTCGGAGTATACATTGCTGTGATATTATGAAACCCTTACCCTTAACTTCTATCGTTATTATATGCAACATTGAATAAAATATATAAGTACGTTTGTTGGTACAGATTACCAAAGCATAGAGTTGTACTCTGTGTACTTCAATTAATGAAATGAAGATTAATTCCAAAGAAGTGGAAAATCACCTTCAACCGACTTTATATTAAGTTCATTACAGATTGGACACAAAGCTTGACGGGGGCATCAGCCTCCGCTAGGGATGATCATGGGTGGGGTCTGAGTCTAATAAGACCCAAATCTGACCCTAAGAAGATTTAGTTAGACCCAGACCCAATCCAGATGTGTAGGGTTTGAAAATCTTAGACCAATGGATCTAAACGGGTCTTGGGTCTAAAATAGGTCCGAAATGGGTTTTATTTTCTAATTATTTTTCCTTAAGTAAATAAAATATGTATTATTTTAAATACAAATAATTTAAGTTCAATATGGACATGGAATTTTTTTTTGAAGGAAAAAAATATACGATACACATTCATGTCCAATTGCTTCTGACAAATAATAAATTTTCGTTCAAAGGAAACATATGTACGATATTTCATATGACGTAATATTCTTTAATATTGCAGAATTAATTAGCCGGTTTAGAAATAGGAAACCAGGACCGGCCCCAACTAGACGAATACGTGGGATTATACGGTTATTCTAGGTTGTAATTTAAGTAAGCGTTCATTTATATTTCGCCAGTTGTATCAGTGCTACAGTACATGAATTCTTTCTTCATGCCGATTTTGCGTCACCATAATCATGAACTCATGACGTTAAAAGATACGAGATTACAATTTACATTTCCTTATTCAACAATAATGACCCAGAGCATGCTACTTGGGCGAAGGCACTATAGTATTCAGCAAAGGTCCCCGGTCTCATATACGATTAGTTCATCATGAATGCATACAATTTGCTAGTAAGTACTAATGTTACAAATGTATTTTGTTGTTTTAATAGTACATTTTGACTTATTATTAAAATTGAAAAACTAAACTACAAGAATAATACCGAACTCGCTATGTCTAGTATAGAGTACATATCTTTTTAACATAACGGTTGGAGATACGTAATACTATTATGTTAGGAATACGAATTCCACGAGATATTTATTAGTCCAAAAAGATGGATAACAAAGACAAACGTAAAGAAAATAAAGGAAATAATGAACACAAGAATTTACGTGGTTCGGTCAAGTTGACCTACATCCACGGCCAGAGGAGACCGGAAGCTTCACTATATGTGGAGAAACTATTACAAGACTTTGCCTACCACCTATGAAGGAATTATGTGGCAAAATATAAAGATGAGGGCTTTGGCTTCTACAACTACAAAAGGAGAGGTAAAGGGGGAGAAGAAAGCAAGTAGCGAAGGAATGCTATGCTTGAAGTGTGTTTGAACTCCTAAGTTCATCCCCTATTTATACTACTCCAAGTTCACCAATGGCCAAGAGCTCCCAAACAAAACTTATCCCAATATCCCAAGAAATCATCCTTCTTGCTTCAAGCATGGGTTGTGAACATTACTTCCAAATGGTTCTTGCCAAAAAACCATGATAGTTGAACCCCAATAGTCAAAGAAATAATGCTTCAACTTGCTAAGCATGGGATGAGAATAGTGTTGCAATTTAATGCTTTGAATGATTGCCTTTGCTATCCTCCAAAGAAGTGAATGTTCATGGACATTTGGGTGAAGACCAATTTTCTTCACATATTATATAGCTTTCCCCATTTAATTATAATCTAATTATTTAATGCATTTAGAATTGGCCGTTGTGGTAGTCATATTTAGATTTCCCATTTCATTTTACTTTGAATTTGGTAATTGAGTAACAAATTTTTTTTTTGGAGAAATTGAATTACAACTTTTAGTTATGGTAATATCGTCTGCTCATCTAATTTTTCCGTCTCAATTTAATCTTGTGAATGTTTGTTCTTCTCTAGTTCACATTGATAATACTGCTTCACTACTCCATTGTTGAAATTAGGCCGGTCATTATTTATCCCATATTTTGGAAGGTAAATATTTTAGTGATATAAACTTTTAACTTTGCCAACTAAATATCCTACGAGAAGCTTCAGATGACCCTGGTTTAGCTTTATTTTTGGAGTTCAATTACCATCTGATTCCCATTTAATTAATTTAATATTTTCACTTCCTTCCTTTAAAGTTTATCTGCTAGTTAATCGTCCAATTCCAACCATATTAGGGTGGAGAATTGGTTCACTTATATGTTAGTTTATCTCCAGAATTGGTTCATTATCCTAGAAGCTCCACTTGAGTAGCATGAAATTGTGATTTTTATTAATTCGAAATCAAAATCCAACAAAGACACGGCAATATTAACGTCTGAATATGAATATTAATTCCTTAATATCGAGCGGTGAGGATGATTATAGAAGCTAGATGAAGAAATTAGAGGAGGCTCTAAAATCAGATATTAGTCCTTTAATTTCACTCAGTCAACGAAGAGGAGTACTACCAAATAATTTTATAGCTAACATTAATATTTCAAAAACAACTAACAGATTTGTTTTTATTCCAAATATATATTGTACCCTTATTTTGTTTCATAAATTGATGCAAATTATTTGATTAGTTAGTCCAGATTTGTACATGATACCGTACTATAAAATCGATTTGGTTTATAAATATGAAATTTAAATAGGTACAAGTATTGATGTTAAATTTCAATCTATCTTGGGCTTTCATTTTAAAATCAATTGGTACTAAGTGGAGGTGACCCATGATCTTATATATAAGCCATTATCTCTGTAAGAAACCGATGTGAGATATATCTTTCAACACGGTCCCTCAAGTGCAACCGTGGAAACACTCCACAACTCACATCGGGCCAAATTAAAGGGGATCCTCACATCGACCCAATAACCCAACCCGGCCTTTGATACCATGTTAAATTTTAAGGTATCTTGGGCTTTCATCTTAAAACCAATTGATACTAAATGGAGGTGACCCAAAACCTTATATATAAGTCATTATCTCTATAAGAAATCGATGTGAGATATATCTTTCAACCATTGAGCTTCTTAGATGGATGTTAACGTAAACTAAATATACTGCATATCATTTTTTAAATTTTCTGTATTGCAGTTTATGGTCATAAAGTTTACAAAATTATGGAGTCAATAGTAGTCCTACCCCTGTACCAACTTAAATTGCACACTTACTTTTGTGGGCAATATTCTCTTTTAAAGTTTGAGCACATGTTTAAATAGATATATAAGCAATAATATTATCATATGTGATATTGTTGAACTCGTCGTATCAAGTAGTTTTCAAATATCAACTTTTTAATTGCCGTTAACACACATAGGTGAACATATTAACCAATCAACATATTTTTTCAATAACGTGATAATGATTGTTGTTCAATTTAATCTGGCACCCAGGGAGTAAGCAATTTGAATTGGACAGAAGGAAGCACACACTTTCAGTAAATGAACATATGTACATGTCATAGTTATTCTCAATATACGGTTCTTTTTCCGTAAAAATAATTTCCAAGTAAAAAATATTATAGTATGTATATGGTTTAATTTATTGTAACGGTTCATGTTAATTTTATTATACTAATATATTGTTTTCATATGTAGGCAAATGTATAAACCATGAATCATGGAGTAATTAACCTATTCAATTAGTCAATATTTCCAAATTTCGATCTCAAAATTTAATTGGTCAATTAGTACAATTACTAATGTACGACTAATAGTTAAGTTTTTTTATAACATATATTTTTAATATGTCGACTTGCCCCAAGGTATAATTATTCTTGACTGTTAGATTAAATCAGACTCCTGATTAGATTATGATTTATTCTGATTAGAGTTCTTTCCTTATTATACCTCTATTGTACTCTCTATATATTCAGATATCAATAATACAATTAATTACGGTAAATCATTCTATCATGGTATCAGAGCAAGTTCTGATCCTACGCCGTAAATTTTAATTTACTGTTCAGCACCTCCCCTTTTTCCGGCGGAAGTTCCCAGCCAAATTTCGGCAGAAGTTCCCGGCCAAATTCTGGCCAAATTCCGGCCAAATTTTTCATCAGCATCAGAGTACCAACAGTTTCATCGGCATCGGAGTTCTTCCAGAGGTGTCGTCATCGAACCAGAGGCGTCGTCGTTGTCCAGAGGCTTCTTCCAGAGTCGAGCGGCGAAGCCATTCTTCACGGCGAGCGGCGAAGCCATTCTTCACGGCAATCGTCGAAGATCTTCTCTCCAACGACGTCGGAACCCATCCTTAGTGACGAGTCTCATACTTCCAGCGGTGAGCTTAAGCGGCGAGTTTCCAGCTACGATTTTTCCGACGGCGAGATCCACGCGCCCGCGTGAAGGTCACGCGCGAAGGAGATTCCATTGCGTTTCGTCATTCCAGCGCGTGAAGTCATGCGCGACTCGACTCGCGAAACTTTTGGATTTCTCTCGTCATTCATTTTATCGCGAGTTAATGCTGTTTATCGCGAGTTACTGCTGTTTATCGTGAGTTGATGCTGCTTATCGCGAGTTGAGGTCCTTTATCACGAGTTTTTCATATTCTAATCAGCATCCAGTCAATTTCTGTGCAATTCTTGGGTTTTTGCTATGGTTTATTTGGGTTCTACATCTCGGGAAGATTGCTCCACTAATTGGGTTGCGTACAAGTTATTGTTTCAGGCCAGTTTGAATGGTCCCAATCGTCATTCTTCGTCGAATCAGTGGATCGTTGATTCAGGTGCTACATCTCATATCACTGCTCACACCAGTCATCTTGATCAGGTACAACGTTATCGTGGTTCTGATTCTATTCTTGTTGGAAATGGTGAATCATTATCTATTTCTCACATTGGCCAATGTCATTTATCTGGTTTCTCTGTTAATGATGTCCTTGTGGTCCCTAAGATTACTAGAAGTTTATTGTCCATTAGTAAGCTTACTCGTGATCTACCTGTCCGTGTTATATTTGATGCCAATGCATTTTCCATTGAGCACAAGCTTACAAGGGCGATAATTGGTAAAGGCCGTCATAGGTCTGGTATTTATTTTCTTGAGACTGGTGATTCCAGCTTTTTGGGCGAACTACGCTCTACAAAGCTTCATGCTTCTTTTGAGCAGTGGTACTCTCGCCTCGGTCATGTGTCTCATAATACTGTTCAGTTATTGAATCGACGGGGCCTTATTTCTGTCACTTCTGCTATGCCTACACCTGTCAGTTGCTCTCCTTGTCAGATGGCCAAGAGTAGTCGTTTGCCCTTTTCCACTAGTGACAAGCACGCTACTGGTTTATTGGATAAAGTACATTGTGATTTGTGGGGATCAGCTCCTGTTTTATTTGTCGGTGGTTTCTCTTATTATGCACTTTTCATTGATGATTTATTCGCGATTCACATGGTTTCTTCCGATGCGGCATAAGTCGGATTTCTATGACACTTTTATCCAGTTTCAGAAATTCGTTGAGAATCAATTTTCTGCCAGGGTTAAAAATTTTCAGACCGATGGTGGCACCGAGTTTACTAATCACCGACTTCAGGCTCATCTCATATCATGTGGCATTCATCATCAGATGTCCTCACCCTATAAACCTTCTCAGAATGGCCGGGCTGAGCGGAAGCATCGTCACATCACAGTGACTGGTCTTGCCATGCTTTTTCACTCTTCTGTGCCGCACTGTTATTGGGTGGAAGCTTTCTCCTCTGCGGTTTACATTATTAACCGTCCACCTAGTTCAGTTCTGAGTGGAAAATCACCTTTTGAGGTTGTTTTTGGTCATGTGCCTGACTATACCCTCTTTCACCCGTTTGGTTGTCGTGCATTTCCATGTCTGCGTGCCACTGCTACTGATAAGTTTGCATCCCGATCCATTCCCTGCGTTTTTATTGGCTATAGCCCTCGTCACAAGGGCTTCCAGTGTCTCGGCCAGACTTCTGGGCGCATATATATCTCTCGCCATGTTCGTTTTGATAAAACTTTCTTCCCTTATGTATCATCTTCCACGGACAGTCGTTCGATTTTAGATCTGGAGATTTCATCATTTTTTGATGGAACTGTTACTTCATCGATTGGGGCCACCACACCTGTGTCTGTGCCTGTTCCAGCTGCCCCTCCTTCACCACCATCTTCCATCTGGACGGTTGACCTGGACCCGGCTCCTCGGCCAACGCCCACCATACCTCAGCCGCTGGTCATCCCTCCTCAGCCACCGTCTCAGCCATCGACCCCCACGTCTCCGCCTTTATCGGTTATTATTTCTCCGGTGACTTCCGACGGCCACTCTCCAGTCAGCGCATCTCGATCTTTCTCGGTGTCATCAGCTGGTTCGACTCCTCCATCTTTGCCGCCCCTCTTCGTATTCATCGGATGGCAACTCGGTCTTCTACTGGTGCCATTCAGCGCCGAGATTATTCGGATATTATTGCTCATGGTCTCACTGCCGCACTCCTCTCTCAGACAGAGCCCACTGATTATCGCTCTGCCCTTCAGGATCCAGCCTGGGTTTCAGCTATGGATGATGAGATGGCCACTCTTCGTGGTCAACACACTTTCGATTTGGTGCCCCGACCTTCGAATGTCAACATTGTTGGCTTCAAATGGGAGTATCGACCAGATGGCACTATTGAGCGTCACAAAGCTAGACTTGTGCCGCAGGGTTTCTCACAGATTCCAGGTTTTGATTTTGACCACACTTTCAATCCTGTGGTTAAAGCCTTCACTGTTAGGACGGTTCTCGCCATAGCCACCATGCGTTCCTGGCCACTTCATCAGTTGGATGTCAAAAACGCTTTCCTTAATGGTGTTCTTGATGTTCCAGTCTACAAGAAGCAGCCTGTTGATTATCAGGATTCTGTCTATCCAGACTATGTTTGTCGTTTGCGAAAGGCCATTTATGGTCTTAAGCAGGCTCCCCGGGCTTGGTTCCAGCATTTCAGCAGTTATCTGACACAGCTTGGTTTTTGGTGCAGCTCAGCTGATACTTCTTTGTTTGTCCTTTCGAGAGGGTCGTCGTTACTGTACCTACTTGTGTATGTGGACGATATCATTCTTACAGGCAATGACTCGACTCTTCTTCGTCAGTTCATTGATCGGACACACAGAGAGTTTGCGATCAAGGATCTCGGTGCTCTTAATTACTTTCTTGGTCTTGAAGTTTCGCCTACCTCCTCAGGATTACTCTTGGCCAAGCAAAGTATGCTCGGGATATTTTGAATTGGGCCGGTATGTCTGACGCGGTACCTGTTTTTACTCCATTTGTTGCTGGTTCTCAGCTTCACAGCTCTACCAGTCCTCCATTTTGGGATCCTACACTTTATCGTTCTCTTGTTGGTGCTCTCCAATATCTCACTATCTCTCGCCCGGATTTTGCATTCTCGGTCAACACGGTGAGTCAGTATCTTCAGGATCCCAGAGATGACCATTTTGCTGCTGTGACTCGGATTTTGCGGTATGTTCGTGGCACTCTTCATTTTGGTCTCCGGTTTTGTTCTGCTAGTACTCCTGATGTGCTAGGATACTCTGATGCTGATTGGGCTCGCTGTCTGGAGACTCGTCGGTCCACTTATGGTTATGCAGTTTTTCTTGGTGGGAATCTGGTTTCTTGGAGTGCTAAGAAACAACCCACTGTTTCTCGCTCTAGCACTGAGTCTGAATACCGTGCTCTCACCAACACTGCCACAGAAGTTGTTTGGCTCACTCATTTGCTTCGTGATCTTCGGGTTCTACTTTCTGGTTCTCCACTGTTGTTATGTGACAATAGTAGTGCTATCTTCTTGGCTCAGAATCCAGTGGCGCACAAGCGGGCGAAGCACATCGACATCGACTACCATTTTGTTCGTGAGTTGGTGACATCCGGAAAGCTGCACGTTGCTCATGTTCCGACTTCTCTTCAGATTGCAGACATTTTCACCAAGGGGCTCTCTCGTCCGCTGTTCGAGTTCTTCAGGTCCAAGCTGTGCGTCGGCGAGCATCCGATGCTTCGCTTGAGGGGGGGTGTTAGACTAAATCAGACTCCTGATTAGATTATGATTTATTCTGATTAGAGTTCTTTCCTTATTATACCTCTATTGTACTCTCTATATATTCAGATATCAATAATACAATTAATTACGACAAATCATTCTATCATTGACGAAATGTATTAGGTACAAACCTTGTGAAACTAAAATAGTTAAGGTTAAAGTGTGCATCTTCAAAGTGGGACGAAGGGAATACCATAATACGACAATTAAAAAACAAAATGAACGAATACTGTCAAAGAGCTTATTTCGCAATCCTAAAACCTCTTATTTTTATTTTGGTTTACAGAGCAAGTTAATAAGCAGTCAAACATCATAATGGTTTGGTTGGCCAGTCGACAAATTACACATCTTAAAAAATAAACTACATCGTAGACAACTGAATTTATTTTGAAACTTCTTAGTGGTTCTTGAAATCCCCAGTTACGATTTCAATATTTTGGTTGTCCCCTTTTACATTCGTAACACAACCATAATGAGTAACTTTGGGGTGATGTGTTACGGAATTGAAATTGGCATTGGAATTGGATTTGTATTCCTAATATAATTGTAGATGTAATTTATTCTGCTACCTTTTCCTAGCTTGTATATGTATCATGTACTACTATATAATATATCCTGAATTCATGAATACAATACAACATTATTACTCTTATTTTCTACATGGTATCAGAGCCTAAAATTCTGAAACCTGAATAGAAAATTTTTCGCTTCATTAAATCCTGCCGCCCGACGTCCACGTGCCACCGATCCCGACGCCACGCGCCGATCGCCGTTCGCCGCTATCCAATGTCCGACGTCCGCTGCTCGCCCTCACGCGCCACCGCTTCCTCTGCGTCGGTGTGTCTTGTGCGCTCTCAATATAATTCTCTCTCTAGCTCTGGGGCGAAAAAAAGAAGAAAAAAGGCGAAGCCTTTCTTCCATCTTCTGGAGGCCGATTTCTTCAATTTCATTAACAATCCACCGATGAATTATGGTTTAACGGATTCTACTCTGGATTCCGCACAAAACTATATGCAATTCGTGGTGAGTTTCTGATCTAAATCGGCCTTGGAGTAGGGTTTGAATTCGGCAAAGGAGAGTTCTTGGTGGATTTTGGGTTTGAATCGGGTTTGGATCATTGAATCGGACACGAATTTGGATTTGGCTAGGAGATCGCAATTTGATTCATTACTCGAGAAGGAGATTGGATAAAAAAATCCAATCTTTCTTCGATTTGGAATTGGATTTGGTTGCGCAAAGGAGTATAAAGGTTTTGAGTACAATTTTCAGCACCAATTCTACTCAAATTCCTACACTTTTGATCGGATTTGGCACCAAGATTGGAGTTTTTGATCGGAATCAAGTTCGGACGCAAGATTTGAATTCGGTTTGCTTGGAGATCACGGTTTTCACGGTTTCCAGGTTTATTCGATCCATCTTCTTGAGTTTTGTTTGTATTTCGATTTGGAGCATGATTTTATGTATGTGTGCATCCGATCTAGTACTTGAAAGATTTCGGTTTTAAGATCAATTCTTGATCCGATTTCTCTTAGGTTTTAAATCGGTTTTGTTTCAAGTATTGTTCTTGCTTGATTTCGAACCCGGTTTGGTTGATTTCGAACCCGGTTTGGTGGATTACGGTTTTGATTTAAAGCTTTTGGTGCATGTTTTGCATGTTCTTGAAGTCGTCCAGGGATTGGTGATTTCGGTTTGGTGTTAAGTTTGTTCTTGAAACCGATTAATCCTAGGGTTTTTCGTTTTAGAGTGCAAGCTTTGTTCATTGTTGGTGTGCTTCTGATTGGTGTTCACCCGATCGGATTGTTTGTTTTCGTTTGTGATCTGGTTGTTTTGGTGAATCCGATCTGTTTTATCGGAATTCAGCCATTACAATGGTGATGAATGTGGGGAATAAATCGGGTGAAAGGAATAACAATGGTGATGATACGGCCGATGTGAATGTGAATCAGAAGAAGAATCAGCAAGTGCATCCAAGAGATTAGAATGATCCGAAATTAGAGAGGAGAAGGAGATGGGATGATCCTGAAATTCTAATGAACAAGTCGGACATTGAAGTTGTTGCAAACAATGGAGATAGTGTCGATTTCGTGCTCACTGATGAAGAGATTCATAAGGATTTACATAAGCCTTTTTTCGGGTTCTTGAGTGTGTTTCCGGGATTCTTTCCAGGTATGTATGCCATTCGTACATTGTTGGTAGCGAAGTGGAAGGTGCAGTGTAATGTTCAGACCAAGCAGAATGGATATGTCATGTTCAAGTTCAACAGTGCAGAGGATAGAGATCAGGTGATGAATGGTCCTGACCATTATCTCCATGGGAAGAAGTTGTTCATGATGCTAGTTGATGAATCTGGGCAATATGATGCGACCATCCAAGCCACTAAACCAGTTTGGTTAAGGATGGAACACTTGCCAAAGGCGTACTGGCACAAGAAGTCGTTAGAGAAAATTGCTACTTCACTAGGAGAACCTATCCTTATGGACAATGGTACTCTTGAGTTAAGGGGCTATTATGCACGTCTCTTGGTATGGATTGACACTTCAAGAAAGCTTAAGGAGGAGGTGACTTTTCGTATTCCATCTGGTGAATTGTTTGTGCAAAAGATCATCTATGATTATTGCAGACCTTGGTGCACTAATTGTGGTGAAAACAATCATCTCATGGAAGAGTGCGATGACTATTGGAATGCCAAGGAGACACAACAAAAGAAACCTATGGCCGAGAGCAAAGTTGTGAAGGCGAAGGGCAAGAAAAGCATGAGAACTCGGTACAATGATCATGTTTGGGTTCGGAAGATGCAAGCTGAAACCATTGGAGATAATCAGAACTCAAATTCGGTTGGAGGCAATGAGAATGTGACCATTGAGGACGCCTCTTCGGACAATGAGGAGGTAGAAAGGCAAAGGAAAGGGAAAGGAAAAGTGGTTGAAAACATAGTCAAGAATATCGAGAGAGTTGGAAGTGCAAGAAAAGGGCCAGGAATAACTATTCGGGGAGTGCACGATGATGATCATCGCGCCGTTGTTGCGCTGCCTGCAGCACCTACGCCCGTAGCCATAAGCACTGGCGCTGCAAGCACGGGCGCTGGAAGTCGTGGCGCGGGCGCAAAATTAAGACGAATAGCGCCTGGAGATGTTGGCGCTGGACACGGCGTTGGCACCAATTCTGCTCAAGCGCTGCCTGGAGCTGCTGGCGTTGGAAAACAAGCACAAAATGCGCGCGGTAGAAGCACTGAGCGCAAGCAATCCAGCACTCGTTCGGCCATGGAACCCGAGAAAAAACAGCCAGCGTTTGGAGATGATGATAATCCGATTGAAGGGGCGGGAAAACTGCCTAAGCAGATGATTCATCCGGATGCTCGGGGCTCTAAAATACCAAGATTGCATAGGAGTAAGAGTAAGAGTAGACCTCCCTCCGCATCAGGGGTTTTGACTAGGTCTAGAAGCAAGAGTAGGACTCGATTAAATGAGCAAGGGAAGGGTATCCAGAAACCTTTTCAGTGAATGCTATCAGCTACAAGGAGTCATTCAGACAGTTCTGGAAGTAAATCAACTGAAGGCGGCGGTCCGAAGCCACAAGGGACCTCTGTTTCCCAATGAATACATCAGCAATGAATGTCAGGGGTCTATCGGCCCCTGTGAGAAGGAGGTGGGTGAAAAATATCATCTCCACGAATAGAGTTGGTCTGTGTGGTTTGTTGGAAACAAAAATGGAGGATAAGGTGTTGCGCATTTTTCTGAAAAGTTTTAAGGGATGGAAGTTTACGCACAATTTTGAACTGTGGCAGAACTCGAGGATATTAATCATCTGGGATCCGAAAGGCTTCTTGGTTGATGTTCTAGGGAAAACGCCGCAATGTATTCATCTGAAAGTTCGTAATCTTGTTTCTGGTATTGAGTTTTTCTGCACATTTGTGTATGGGCATAGTGAAGGACGTTTGGCGCGTTTACCACTATGGGAGGAGTTGAAGTCGTTTGGAGCTAGCCTGAATGCGCCTTGGATGGTCCTTGGTGACTTTAATGCTATCCTTAGCGTTGAAGATCATTATGGGACTAATGTACCTAGTCTGTATCCGATGAAGGAATTTCAGGATGTCTGTGTAAAGTGTGGACTTAGGGATGCACCTGCTTTGGGAGAACATCTAACCTGGCATAGTGCGGACTGGAAGATTTGGAGGAAGCTGGATAGAGTGCTATTGAATCACGGTTGGGATGAAGCTGCTTGCCGTACAACCTTCTTACCAATCTCGGCTCAATCAGACCACTCTCCCATGGTGGTGGATATGTCGCAGGAGATAGATGGAAAGGGAAGGCCTTTTCGATTCCAGAATATGTGGTTGGGTCATCCGAATTGTGGACAAATTGTAGAAGATTATTGGAGTCCGTCGGTTGAAGGGACTAAGCAGTTTTCGGTGACCAGGAAATTGTTTCGTATGAAGTACCCCTTGAAGGAATTGGGTCGACTTGATTTAAGCCATATTTCCGAGAAGGCAAAGGCTGCGGATGCGGAGTACAACAAGGCTTTTGATGAATTCGATGCTATGCATGCCTCGGAGGATGATGTTGCGGCATTGCGTAAATTGAAGAAGCAAGCAATGTTGTTTTATTTGGCGGAGTCTTCTTTTCTTGCGCAAAAGGGAAGGATTAATCATATTACTCAGGCGGATAAGGGATCACAGTATTTTCACTCTATGGTCTCTGCACGAAAAGGAGGAGGTATCCCTGCAATTATTGATAGTGACAATCGGATCGTTACTTCCAATAGTCGCAAGGGAGAGTTATTTGCTGAGTTTTATAAATGACTATTCGGTATGAAGAAGGACAGATTGGTCACGGATCCGAGCATATTTGATGCGAGTACGAAGATTACCGAGGTGGAAAGAGCCTACTTGGATCAGGATGTGGCGAGTATTGAAGTTAAACAGGCGCTATTTGCAATGGCAGATGATAAGTCTCCCGGTCCGGATGGCTATACGGCAGGATTTTTTAAGAAGCAGTGGAATACAGTGGGAGAGGAAGTTACGGCTGCAGTACTTGAATTCTTTCAGACAGGCGACATTTTGGCGCAGCTTAATCACACTGCGGTGGCCCTAATTCCGAAGAAGCCGGACAATTTGAAGGTTGGCGACTTCAGACCAATTGCGTGCTGCAATGTGGTCTATAAAATTATCACGAAGATTATGGCGAACAGGATTGAAGGTATTTTACCAGGTATTATTGACCCTAGTCAGGGAGCATTCGTGAAGGGCAGAAACATTTCGGATAATGTCATGTTAGCGCAGGAATTTGTCCGGGGATATGGAAGAGTTCGAAATTCGCCCAGATGTATGATTATGGTGGATCTTCAAAAAGCGTTTGATACAGTCTCTTGGGATTTCTTAGAAGAAGTTTTACTTGGACTGGGATTTTCGGAAAGACTAACGAACAAAATTATAACCTGTGTGTGCACTTCTTCATTCTCGATTGCAGTAAATGGTAAACTGTGCGATCACTTTCAGGGTCATAGGGGTATTCGTCAGGGTGATCCTTTGTCGCCTCACCTGTTTGTGATCTGCATGGAGTATTTCTCGAGATTACTGAAAAGGAGAACGGCATCTAGGCATTTTACATTCCATCCGAGATGCGAGACTCTTCGGATCACGCATTTGGCTTTTGCAGATGACCTCATGCTCTTTTCTAAGGCGAACACGAGTTCTGTATATTACTCATGGACGCCTTGAATGAGTTTGAGCGCACTTCGGGTTTGGGAATTAATGTAGCCAAGTCGAAGTTCTTTGGGGTTGGTATAAAGGAGGATTTGAGCTTCACAGGTATTCCTTGGGCGACATTCCCCGTTAGATACCTAGGCGTGCCACTTGATTCCAGCAAGTTGAAGGTGACGCAATTCGGTACTCTATTGGGAAAGGTAGATTCGGAAATAGCTAAATGGAAGGGCCATACCCTCTC
The DNA here is from genome assembly GCA_037428765.1 of Rubia yunnanensis. Taxonomy (NCBI): domain Eukaryota; kingdom Viridiplantae; phylum Streptophyta; class Magnoliopsida; order Gentianales; family Rubiaceae; genus Rubia; species Rubia yunnanensis. The sequence continues at coordinate 96,128,572 of CM075065.1, forward strand.
ATATGCAGGCAAATTGGAACTTGTGAGATCAATCGTTGGAGGTATTGCGGGATTCTGGATCCAGAACTTCGTTATACAAACTACGGTAATGGATGCCCTCGAACAGAAATGCAAAAGGTTCTTATGGGGAGGTAAACATAAGGCGAAGGTTGCATGGAAGAAACTCTGTGCGCCTAAGTCTTTTGGAGGCCTCGGTTTGAGGGACTTTGTTACGTGGAATCGGGCTTCAATGGCTAAAAGGCTGTGGGATGTTCACTTGAAAAAGGATAGCCTTTGGGTCCAATGGATTCACTCGTACTACCTTCAGGGGGTAGATTTTTGGGGATTAAATCCGAGAATTGCAAATGGTAGATTAGGGGAGAGATACTCGAGCTACTTTGGTGATCTCTGCAAACTCAGGGATGAATTGTTCGCAATGTTTAATGGTGATTTGCAAGAGGTAATCGGCCATCTTGGCGTTTGGTCTGGCTCGGGAAAGTTTACTAGTGCAGCTTATCTTCATATGCATCGTCATAGATACCCGAATGTCTATGATGTTGGTCGATCAAGTGAAAGGGTTTTCAACAGTATTTGGCGTGGGTTTGTTCCGCCGAAATTCTCATTCATCACTTGGTTGGCGGTCATCCAGAGACTTCATACTAAAGATAAGCATCGGATGGAGGAAGGGGATAGCATGGAGAAGGTATGTTCTTTATGCCATTTGGAGGAGGAGACAAATGAGCATTTGTTCTTCAAGTGTGAATTTTCTGAGGTTGTTTGGGGGCGTATTCGGGCTTGGATTGGTTTAAGGAGACGAACTAATTCAATCCCAAGTTCCATGACTTGGGTGAAGAGGCAAATTAAAGGCTCCAAGTTGCGAAAGAAGTTTGGTATACTAGCCTTGATTACCACGGTTTATCGCCTTTGGAGGGAAAGGAACAATGTGGTTATGGATGGTGCTCAACCAAGTTCGGAAAGAGTGGTGAAAATCATCATGAAGGATTGCTACATGGTGATGAATAGGCTATTTCCGGATGAGCACCTGTTTTAAATGGAGAAGCGTTTGGATTGAAGGGTGCTGGCGGCAATGTATCGGGTGCTTCACACTTCGGGTCAAGGTGCTTCATTCCTGGCGCTGTGCTGGCGTCAGGTGTTGTGCTGGAATTCGTCACGGTTGAAGGGATGCAGGACGCCAGCAAGGGAGATGGTTTCGGCGATTCAGGGCTGGAACGGTGTATCACGGTTTAGACTTTCTGGCACGGTTTTCAGAGATGGTTGATGCGGTTTTCAGCGCCGGGAGAGGCAGTTTTGTGCTCGATGGAGTTCTGATTGGCCTACGGTTTTTCTTGGTTTTCTATTGGCACTTGCAGCTCGGTTTTCAGGAGGAGGCAATAGGTTTTAGAGTAAGGATTTCCGTCCTCACACTCTTTCTCCTAAGCCTAGTTTTTACTACTGATTTGACGGATATTTATGCGCTTTATGCTCGCACTACACTCTGTGTTAAAATAGCATATAGCTGTCCATTTGCTCAAAATGGAGTGGGCGAGTACATACTCGCCACGCTTGGTGCACGCGGTATAAGTGCATCCATTCTCACATCTTTCGGAAGTTGATTTCACTGGGAGACACAAAGGTTGGAGGCACGGCCTCATTAATCTTTGCCCATAGGATCAGCTTCGGTGCAAAAAGAGAATGCCAGAAGGCCAATAACATCCCTCTTTCTTCATCTTAGGGATGTATATGGTAGAAGCTGTTGTCCATTGGTTCATCGGCTTCAACTTTCATGCGACATCCAAGACCCGAGACATCCTCGGCTGCATTAGGATATCCTTATCATCACTTCTTGGACCTTAGCCCCTTCATCAACGTTCCAACACCTACACTGGTTCAAGACCCGAGACCCTACTTCTCGGTTGCATTTTGGAAATTGCGATGAAGAAGGCCCCATTTGTTAGGGGTAGAAGCAGATTGATTTATGGGTAGTGAGTTTGTCCTCACCCCATCATTTCGTTTAGGTTATAGCCTGTATTTTTCCAGGTTTTTTTGTGCTCCCTCTGCTCGCCTATCTTGCATTGGGTTGGTTGTTATTTTATTTGGACATAAGGGGGGGGATGGTAGAATGCTGTCCTACGGACTTACATTCTTCTATTCCCCCCTACCTCTTTTGGACTTTACTCCTTAGGTTTACTTAGTAGCCTAAGGTTGGATTCTTTTGTATTTGGTGGGGTCCTTTTCGGGCTCCACTGCAGGTTCCACCGTTTATACTATTTACCTATTTACGTCGGTGTGTCTTGTGCTCTTGATTTGTACCTAATTTTTACAATATGTCTAGCTCTGAAGATCAGCCTCGTTCTGATGCCCTGAAGATTCAGGATATGGGTGGTAATGATGTGATTACAGCTTTACTTCAGCAGCTGCGATTACAATCTGGCCCTCGTACTACTTTACCGATTGGTCGTGTGTCGACTAATCTTTACTTCATTGGTCCTGGCGATGGTCCAGGTTTACAACTTGTACCGACCATGCTGAAAGGTCAAGAAAATTACATTGAATGGTCTGATGCGATTTGTTGTGCATTCCTGGCCAAGCACAAGATTGGGTTCATTGATGGATCCATTACCAAACCCCAGGATGATCATCCTGATGCTGCTGTTTGGCCTGGGGTTAATGCTACTTTTGTCTGCTGGATCTTGCAAACCCTAGATCCGGTATTGAGATCTTCTACAAGTTCTTTTTCCACAGTCAAGGATTTGTGGGATGATCTGAAGGCACGATTTATTCTCGCTGATGGTATGAAGCTTTTGTATACGCAAGAAGCCATTCAAGGTTGCAGGCAAAACAGTCAACCCATCGACATCTACTTTGCCAAACTGAAGAAGTTGTTTGCAGATTATCACTGCATGCGACCTCCCATGGTTTGTACCTGTGAAGGTTGCAAGGCATTATGTCAGTGCAATTTTGCTGCGAAAATTTTCCAAGAGAGAGAGAAGGATTTGATCTACCAATTCATCTCTGGTCTCGACGAAGGTTTTCACACCTTGCGTTCCCATATCATGAGCATTGAGCCACTGCCATCTGTCATGAAGGTCTATGCCCTTGTTGCTTAGGAGGAGAATTATAGAGCTATCATTCAAGCTCGTGATCCTTCTTCTAACTCCATGGCGTATGCTGCACGACGCTCACCACCTGCAAGTTCTTCGCCAGTTGTTCTTTCTGCAACCGACCGCAAGAATCTTGTTTGTACCCATTGTCGTCGCAAGGGTCATGATAAAGATACCTGTTTCCAGATACACAGTGTACCAGAGTGGCTCAAGAAGAACAAGAAATTGGCACCACCTGCCCGACCATTAGTCAATGCCGGTCAAATAGGCGGTGCCACCGATCTCTCGCTCTCACCGCCGTTCGCCTGAGCCGCCTTGTCGCCACCTAGTTTGGCGGCGGCAGCCTCCTCTGCTATACCTGCATGCTCTGATTTTGTCCCTTCTCTGTCTGATGAACAATGGAGCACGACCATGAACCTGTTTAATCAGCTTCATTCTCTTACTGGCGATGAGTTTGGTAAGCATACTTTACCATGGATACTTGATTCGGGAGCCTCTTATCATATGACCGGTGACAAAGGTTCTCTTTCTTATCTTACTACTACTATTGATGCTGTGAATATTTTTCTGCCCGATGGCTCGATGTTCTCCGCTACTCAATTTGGATCTATTTGTTTTGATGGTTTTATGCTGCCGCACGTGTTATATATCCTTACATTGCGTTGTAACTTACTGTCATGCTCTAGATTGTTATCTACCCTAAACTGTCTAACTTTTTTTGCTGAAAATTATTGCATTTTACAGACAATCAGTACGAGGAGAGTGATTGGCGTGGGTGAACAGAAAGGGGGGGGGGTGTTTTGGCTTCGTCTGCTGGATGCTCGTGTTCCCAGTCCTGTCCTGCAGTCTCTTTCTACTGTTGCTTCATTGTCTTCTTCTAATTTATGGCATCAGCGTTTTGGTCATCCATCATCCACGGTGTTGTCTTCTATTTCCCCTAGTAATAATAAACATTATGTACCTTGTTCTATATGTTATAGAGCAAAACAGACTAGACATAGTTTTCAATGAAGTACTACTAAGGCTACTGCATTATTTCAATTAATTCAATGTGATATTTGGGGACCTTATAATACACCATCTTCTAGTGGTGCTTTTTATTTCTTGACAATAGTAGATGATTATTCCCGAGCTGTTTGGGTTTATTTGTTAGTAGCTAAATCTGAAGTAGCTTCTAGATTTTTAGAATTTAGTTCCTTAGTCAAGAACTGATGGGGTTGATTTTACCATATATTTTGGGCTGATTATTGAGTTAAATGGTTGATTAAATGCTTGGATATTTATGTTATTCGTAATGTTCTTGCAGTTTAAAGATTTAGATGCTGAATTGGCAAGTTGGTGCAGTTTATGGTCATTTGTGCTTGGAGATGGAAGATAAAATAATAATGAAGATATTCGGTACTGAATTATGGCAATTACAAATGTAGTTGGAGAAGAATCGGGATTGATTTGAAGACTCCTAATTGTTAGGAGAGAATATTGTGATTATCTTTTAGAGTTCTAATTAGATAAGGAAAGACATATTTTATTCCTTATCTATCTTTTGGTGTAGTAATATTTTGGAGACTTTATTTTTACACGCATAACTGCACGGCCGAATAGAAAATAGAGAGTGACAGAATTACGTACGCACAGTCCATTTGCGCAGACAGTATTTTGCAATTTGGGTTTTCTTATATTTTATTCAGACAATTTTCATCATTTATTTTTATACTTTTGATTGTTAATTTAATTATGTATTCTAGCTAAATTCTTCTTTCCCGGTAAAGATTAAGGAAGTACTGGCATCGATTCTCGTGAGATCTAATTAGTTTTAATACTTTGATTGCATGCTAGCATCTGCTGTTCTTGATTATAATGTTTATGATTCCTTTCATGTTATTGAGTAGTGCGCAATATTTGATAGCATGTTAGTTAATTTAATGCCAATTGAACCAATCATCCGTAATTGTGATTTCAGTTCAATCAGTGGTAGGGAATAACAGTCTTAATTTAACAATCCGGCGTCCGAGTTTGTTGGTTATGAATTGGGTCTTTCTCATTCTTAATGCTGCTAGCATATTAAATCTATAGAGCGTCTCTTAGATTATATGTTAGTTAGAGAAATAGTTGGTGAGACGTCTTCCTGATTATCGACAAGGTAAGGAAAGATTGGTTGCTTGCAACTATAACCAATTTGTGTGCATGCATTTAAAGTCATCTTTGCATCAAGGATCGAGATAGAAAGGCAGTATGGAATTGATCGAAACTGGAATCTTCTCATCATAGTTGAATTGTTTTGCAATCTATAACAATTTATCATTCCTGTTTTTACTCTATTTTTAGTTTCTCTTATTCACGACCCTCATCTGGTTCTTTTGGTTACAAATTTGCAGATTAAAGATTAAAGAAAAAGTCTCTCCAATCTCTTGGGAAACGAACCTGCTCGCAGCTATACTGGTTGGTATGCCCATACCGACCACAAAATCCTGAACTGAAAATTCAGCTTACAGCTTGATTTATTTTTGGTGTAAAACGACACACCAAATTTTGGCGCCGCTGCCGGGGATTGGTTTTAAGCAGTATTTTTTCTTTTAATTCTTTAGTTTATTTTCACTTTTTCTTGGTTTATGCCTCTTTCTTCTCGTACAGGAGAATTGATCTTCACTCCAGAGATTGAGAAACTTGCACGAAGTCTAACGAAGCAGACAAAAGCCTTGAAAGGATCTTCCTCGTCTGAATCAACCGCCACTGAAACCCATTTCAACATGGCTGACGAACAAAGACGTGAGGAGGAACCACCAGCCCAGCGTATGAGAGACATGGGACGTTACAGACACAATCGTCCGAGATTAAACCAGGTTTCATACAAGTATTACCTAAATTTGGTGATATGCCAGGTGAGAGTGCTCATAACCATCTTGATGAATTTGACCTCGTCTGTGGAACTCTTCGACCACAAGGTTTTTCGGAGGATCATATTAAACTACTCACCTTTACACACACATTGCAGGGAAAAACCCGTGAATGGCTTTTTGAACTCCCACCCGGTTCAATTCGAACCTGGGAAGATTTGGAGGAGAAATTTTTACAAAAGTTTTTTCCCGAGTCTAGAGCAGCTAATTTGAGATCTGCAATAAGTGGTATTAGACAAAAGAAGGGAGAGAGTCTTGCGAGTTATTGGGATAGATTTAATCAATTGTGTCGCAAGTGTCCTAACCATGGTTTTACTGAGTATCAGCTTATCACTAATTACTTTTATGGTGGTATGTGTTCTATTGACAGTAAGATTTTTGATGCGGCTTGTGGAGGAAATGTGCTGAACAAAACCATGGATGAAGCAAAAGAGATTATCCTTGATATGGTCACTCATGAGTATGATGAAGATGATGATAGATCTAGACCAGTCAATGTAGCAGGTAACTCATATTTGGATGAGAAGCTAGATGCTCTCACTTCAATTGTAAAAGATCTAGCCATGAAGAGTGCCGGAGGAGCCAAGTGCGAAATTTGCTCACACATGGGACACTACACTGATTCTTGCCCTACTCTTCAAGATCCTCAAATCGAACAAGCTTTCTTTGGATTTGAAGATACCCCACAAAGGCCGAGACGGAACGACCCATTTTCAGATACATACAATCCAGGATGGAGGAATCATCCAAACTTCAGATGGAATCAAAAGGGCCCGGGAATGTATGCTCCGAAACAAGCACAAGTTGGTCGTGAAGTAAATCCAGCAACAGACGATCAGAGGGTCACCATGAATGAAGTTCTTAAGACAATGGCCCAAAGCAGCGAAGTGGTGCAGAATTTAGCCAAAAACACAAATGCTTTCCAGCAAGAGACAAGGGCTGCTATAGGGAACATTGAGCAACAAATGACTCAACTGGCTGCGGAAGTAAACAAGTTGAAGTTCAACACTGGGAGGTTACCATCCCAGACGGAACCGAACCCTAGGGAGAATGCAAGTGCAGTCACACTAAGAAATGGGAAGATATTGGATGATTCTGTGCCAAAAGAAGTTGATAAGGAAAAAGACAATCATGAAGAACCCAAAGAGAGTAAAAATGAGTCCTCAAAGGTAAACCCTGAACCTATGACATATATTTCTAACCCAAATGTCGCTCCACTTTTCCCATCCAGATTAGCTCGTAACAAGAAAGAAGATGATGAGAAGGAGTTCTTGGAGATTTTCAAGAAGGTAGGGATAAATTTGCCCTTGATTGAAGCTGTTAAGCAAGTTCCCAAGTACGCAAAATTTCTTAAAGAGATTTGTTCAAATTAGATGAAGTATGGGAAAGATGCTAAAATCAGGGTGGGGAAAAATGTTTCTGCTGTCATTCAACGTAAGTTGCCACAAAAATGTAAGGACCCAGGAATGTTTTCTATTCCATGCATAATTGGCACAAAAACTATTGAAAAAGCCATGTTAGATCTAGGTGCATCAATTAATGTCATGCCTTTATCTGTGTATAATGACTTGCAATTAGGACCATTGAAAGAAACTCGTGTGATAATCCAATTGGCTGATAGGTCTAATGCATACCTTGAGGGAATGATAGAGGATGTACTTGTGAAAGTAAATGAATTAATATTTCCTGTGGATTTCTACATTGTTGATATGGATGACTGATTCTCTACAAATAGATCCTTAATTCTTCTAGGAAGACCATTCATGAAAACGGCGAAAGCCAAAATTGATGTTGATAAGGGAATCCTTAGTCTTGAATTTGATGGAGATGTAGTTTCTTTCAATATTTTTGATGCCATGAAACATGTAGATGATCCTGAATCCATGTTTACCCTTGATGTAATTGACCTGTTGGTTGATGAATATATAGAGAGATACTCCAAGGACGACAAGTTGGAACAGGTAATCTTCAATGGATGGGTTGACAAGAATATGATGGACGGTTTAGATGAAACATTTTGTGAAGTCATCATGCATCTTTACTCCACCAAAGAATACAGCTCCTAGCCACTTTCGGCGGTATGCCCATACCGCCCGTTTTCTGCTCAGAAATTCAGAAATACAGCTCCCAGCCACTTTCGGGCGGTATGCCCATACCGCCCGTTTTCTGCTCAGAAATTTAGAAATACAGCTCCCAGCCACTTTTGGGCGGTATGCCTATACCGCCCACATCCAGACTAGAAGTCCACCATATCTCGCAACCTACATAAGTCGGGATGATCATTCCTCCTATTCCTGAACACACCCTTCCTTCAATTGAGAAAGCACCAAAGCTGGAGCTGAAAACTTTACCTGAACATCTCAAGTACGCATTCTTAGGGGAGTACGGGACTTTCCCTATCATCATCAGTTAGGACCTGAGCATGGAGCAAGAAGATAAACTGGTAAGACTTTTAAGGACACATAAATCTGCAATAGGATGGACGCTGGCAGACATAAAAGGTATTAGTCCTTCTATCTGTATGCATCGCATATTACTTGAGCATGATAACAAACCTTCTAGAGATCCTCAGCGAAAGTTGAATCCAGTTATGAAAGAAGTTGTGCATAAAGAAATCCTTAAATTGTTAGAATTAGGGATTATCTACCCTATATCTGATAGTGCATGGGTGAGTCCGGTGCATGTGGTACCTAAGAAGTCTGGGTTTCAATTAGTTAAAAATGATAACAATGAGCTAATACCCATGAGACTTCAAACTGGTTGGCGTATGTGTATAGACTATCGAAAGTTGAATAACGCTACTACGAAAGCCCATTTTCCCTTGCCCTTTATAGATGAGATGCTTGAAAGATTAGCTGGGAAATTATATTTTTGTTTCCTTGATGGCTATTCTGGTTATTTTCAAATCTATGTGGCTCAGGAAGACTAGGAAAAAACAACTTTTACATGTCCATTTGGAACTTTTGCTTATCGTCGCATGCCTTTTGGTCTTTGTAACGCTCCAGGAACATTTCAAAGGTGTATGATGAGTATTTTTTCTGACATGCTTGAAAGTTGTATTGAAATTTTCATGGATGATTTTACTGTACATGGTGACTCATTTGATCAATGTCTTGATAATCTTGATAGAGTTTTGCAAAGATGCACTGATACTAACCTTGTTTTGAACTATGAGAAATGCCACTTTATGGTCAGAGAAGGCATTGTACTTGGACATGTGATCTCCGAAAGGGGGATAGAGGTTGATAAGGGTAAACTTGATTCAATTACGAAGATACCTTACCCTACTAATGTGAAAGAGATTCGTGCCTTCTTAGGGCATGCAGGTTTCTACAGGCGTTTCATCAAAGATTTTTCAAAGGTCTCTCAACCCCTAACAAGGTTGTTACATCAAGACGTGTCATTCAACTTTGATGACAAGTGCAGGAAGCTTTCGACCTCTTAAAGAAGAAGTTGACATCAGCCCCCATAATACAACCACCAAAATGGGGAGAGCCATTTGAAATCATGTGTGATGCAAGCGACTTTGCTGTGGGAGCAGTGCTTGGGCAAAAGAATGGGAAAGAGAGTCATGTCATCTATTATGCCTCGAAAACTCTTAACCCTGCCCAATGCAACTACACAACAACTAAAAAAGAGCTTCTAGCTGTGGTTTTTGCTTGTGAAAAATATTGATCATACTTGATTGGTTCTAAAGTTGTTGTCTATTCTGATCATGCAGCACTCAAGTACTTACTCTCGAAGAAGGAATCTAAGCCTAGACTCATACGATGGATCCTTCTACTACAAGAATTCGACCCGGAGATCAAAGATAAAAAGGGCTGAAAATAAAGTGGCGGATCACTTGAGTAGGCTGCAGTCGAACTCAGTCGGTATGCCCATACCGGACAAATTTCCAGATGAACAATTGTTCATTTTTAAAGGTAAGACCCCATGGTATGTTGATTTGGTTAATTTCTTAACCACTGGAATTTTTCCCAAAGGCATGGAGACAGCTCGGAAGATCAAATTAAGGAGTCAAGCTAAGTACTTTATATGGGATGATCTGTACCTATGGAAAATCTGTTCTGATCAAATTATTAGACGATGCATCCATAAAGAGGAGGTTCAATCCATCTTAGAGTACTGTCATGCCCTTGCTTATGGTGGCCATTTTGGACCTATAAGGACAGCTAGAAAGGTTCTTGATACTGGTTTCTACTGGGAAACCATTTTCAGGGATTCTTTTCAGTTTTGTAAGAATTGTGATCGTTGCCAACACACAAGTAATATTTCTTCCCGGAATGAAATGCCCCAAACACCTATTCTGGTATGTGAAATTTTTGATATTTGGGGAATAGATTTTATGGGACCTTTCCCGAGCTCTTTCGGAAACCTATACATTATATTGGTTGTTGATTATGTCTCGAAATGGGTAGAAGCAAAAGCTACCCGGACTAATGATTCTAAAGTGGTTGTAGGTTTTCTTAGGTCTAACATCTTCCATAGATTTGGTGTACCATGAGCCATTATCAGTGACCAGGGATCTCATTTCATCAATAAGACCCTTGAGGCTCTTCTCAAGAACTATGGGGTACATCATCGAGTGGCCACAGCTTATCATCCATAGTCAAATGGATAAGCCGAAGTTTCAAATCGAGAGATAAAGAACATTTTGGAGAAAACAGTGAATCCAAATAGGAAAGACTGGAGTTCACGACTGGATGATGCTCTATGGGCATATCGCACAGCATACAAGGCTCCAATTGGAATGTCCCCGTATAGACTTATATTTGGTAAACAGTGTCACCTTCCAGTGGAGTTAGCTCACAAGGCATATTGGACTGTCAAGCAAGTTTGCATGGATCCGAATGTTGTGGGACAAGAGAGAAAATATCAACTGCAAGAGTTAGAGGAAGCACGACTGGAATCCTATGATAGTGCTTGTTTCTACAAAGAGCGTACTAAGTTTCTCCATGACAAACACATAAGAAGGAAGCATTTCGAAGTAGGACAGAAGGTGTTACTTTTCAATGCTAGGCTTAAGTTGATGCCTGGGAAGTTGAAGTCAAGATGGATGGGTCCTTATGTGGTCATCAATGTTAGCTCTCATGGGATGGTGGAAATTAGAAGTGTAGACACTCATAAGACATTCAAGGTGAATGGACAGTTATTAAAGCCATACCACGAGGGGATGGCGTTTCTCACAGTCGAGGGAATAACACTAGCATTACCCACATCTGCCTGATCTGAGCAAGCCGGCTGAGTCTAGCCTAAGACGTTAAATAAGGGCGCTGCTTGGGGGGCAACCCAAGATTTTATTATTATTTATTTTATTATTATTTTTGAAATTAAAAAAAAACATGTGATTTTTTTTCCAACTATTTTTGACCTATGGTGATGATTCTATATTGCAGGTTTGCAGAGAAAAAAGTTTCAGTGGAAGGAGGATTCTGAAAGCTTAAATTTCGGACTTTGGAGGTGACTTTCAAAGAAGAATAAAGGATGGATGACTTTTGTGCAAATTCCTAAACAACTAAACCCTATCCTACACTTATTCTAATTCATAATTTCTCCTTGTTTTTCTCTTCCCCTACCAGCCGTTCCCCTCCATTCTCTATCATCAATTTTCTAAAAAAAAAATTTCTCTCCCTTTTCTCGTTTCCAACCGGCGCCACTAGCAGCTCCAAGGTGCCGCTAGCCGCTGATCCTACCAGCCGCTCGCCCGCCGGTGTTGAGCTGCGCCCGTCGTCCACCACAAGCAGAGCTTCCAGCCGCTTGTCCACCGGAGTCCAGCCGTGCGCCACCAGCGAGTCCCTCCAGCGAAGTCCAGATTTCCACCGCTTGGCTGCTCTCCGTCCGTGAGCCACCACGCGCCGGCGATTTCGGGCCCTGACACTAGTTAACCACCTGTTCGCCGCCGAGACCTTATCTCCGACGACCAGCTTCGGTGAATTTTGCCATCGCCACAGCCATGGGTAGAAAATTTGTTTTGAAGACCAGAGGCCCGAGCAAGATTTCCTCTACACCAAAAGAAACGAAAAAATACCGACAACCTTCTCCGGAGCTGGAGCAGCCAATCCGTCGGACAAATACAGCACCACCTTCTAAGCGTAAAAAGAATATTCTGGAGCCGGAGAAGTCTCCTACCCCAGAACCTGAGTCTGACGGAGCCAGTGGAGATAATACTTAGACTACACAGCCCGGAGGTGCAGTTCCACTAGTCCAGCCATTATCCGACGATGAAAAGCGTCGCAGGTATTCTCTTTTCCAAAATAGATCTATTGTGGAATGGTATGAATTTGATTGGAAAACTTTGCGAAAGTTAGAGGTTAAACTTGAAGTTGAGATATTCTTTTCTAATATTGGTTGGAATGCATTGTTGTGCGTTACTGATCCTGTTTGTCGGAAATTATGTTTAGAATTTTATAGCTCTTTCGTTTGCCAGGACTTAACGAAAAAAGTTGATGTCATGAGCCCTAATTTTGTTACATTTGATCTTGGGGGGACAGACTTGGACAAAATCAATTTCTGATTTAGTTGTTTTATTGGGTTTTGAAACCCCTGAGAGTATATCTTCTGATGCGTATCTTTCTTATGCCACTGTACCTGACCTTAAGTATGCTAAATCGGTGAACAATGAGTGGAGTATTCTTTCTTTTGAAACTGTCCATATTAAAAACATGTCAAAGAGTACTTCGATAAAGGATGGTGCTTTAAGACTTTGTCATCGTTATTTGGCATATAACTTGTTTGGTAGGGTGGATGGTGAAAATGTTGTTACCTAAACTGAAGTTTCTTTGCTGTTCAAGATGTGGAGAGAGCGGAAAGTGAACTTTGGTTATTGGCTCCTTAAACAGTTCAAATTTAATTGTACTCATATGAAAGGGAAATTGGCCCTAGGAGCATTAATAACCAAACTTGCTAAGCGTTTAGGTGTGTTTAATGAGTCTAGTCTTCTCTATGGGTTGCAACCTAGTCGGATTGACATGCCTGCTTTGGAAAGAATGAGATTAGTTTATCTTGACACTGCTTCTGGGCAGTATAAGTTTTTTGAGCTAGGGGTTTTACCCCCGAGCAGAGCCTCCACTTCTGTTGCAGGTACTTCATTTGCGAATAGGACATATAGTGGACTTGGGGCAGCAACACCGCAATGGGCGGTTAACCTGTCCAATCAAGTCAAAGACCTCAACGACCAGCAAAGACAGCTTCAAGAGCAACTACAGAACATTGATGAGAAGATCCAAGGATTGGAAAAGAAAGTTTCAGCCCAAAGTAACCCAACATACCCACACTGATCAAGATTCACCGGTTGACCCCCATGGCTAATTACCGCCCAGGGATCATTTTTCCTTTGTTTTTATTATTATTATTTTTTTCATTGTTTGTTGAATTTTATTACATTTGTAGAGTAAGTGCATGACATCATATTTTCTACATCATTTGCATATGTTACCTCTCTCTTACACAATGAGGACATTGTGTCATCTAAGTGTGGGGTGGTGGTGTAATATCATTAGTTTGTTTTTCATAAAAAGTTTTTTTCTTTCATGAAACCAAAAAAAAAAAGAATTCAGAAAATTATGAGAAAAAATACAAAAAGATTTTCATTTTTTCATCATTTGAGTAAAAAAAACAGCAGCCTTGAATTGGAAATTTGAATGGTTAGAGTTGGAATTTGGTTTGTGGTAAGATTGAATGTTGTTTCCCTTTGTGAATGAAATCATGGATTCCTTATATGCATTTTAGGATGATGAATGTGCAATAAGTCATTTTGCTCTAAAACTAGATGTATTGTGAGGATTTGAGCCTTAAAAGAGCAAAAGCCAGAAAAAATATAGGCATATTAAAAAATATGATGATATTAAGTAGCTCTTTATCTCTTTGTTGAGTGATCATATTTTGATATTCATTGCTTGGTTTGTGCCATGATTTCGAGACTGTTTTTGATACTTGAGTATGAAAATGATAGAGGCACTTAGGAATGAGCCCTACTTAGCTTCTACTATATACTTCCTTCCGTACATTGATGGTCTTCTAATATGATAGTTGGTATTTAGTCACTAAATATTTAGCCAAGAGCCTTAGCCTTTTCTTAACCCTCTGAGAATATGTTAGTGATTTATTATTGCTTGTGATGTGGATTAGAATTTTATGGTGGGTTAGAGATGGTTGAGATTTTGTGCTAATACATGTGGAGCATAGAGTATTTTTGACTTATATTCATTTGGAAGGTGCATGTATAGTTTTTGCATGATATTATTGATCTTGTATGCCCGAAAAATGCTTGTAAGTGCTGCTGTCTAGAAAAAAAAAGTTGAAAAAGAAAAAAATTGAAAAAAAGAGAAAAAAAAAGAAGAAAAAAAATCAGTTCTGAAAAAAAATAAATAAATCTGGTCAGTAGCATATTGGGCTGAAAAGTTTTGGTAGCAATATGGGTATGGTTTAGTGCTGGGTGGTGGTGTACTTCGTTGTGTTTTAACGTTGCATATTCATTCGAAGTATGAAAATAGAGGAGCATGAGGTGATAATGAATTGCTTGCATATTCTCAGATTTTTAGCCTCGTATTCCCTTTATCCTACCTCTTTGACCTTATCTCCGTTACAAACTTGATAAAGACCTCATTGATTTGTACTCAAGTGTTCTATTATTACGGTGGGGATAGTGGTATATACAAACCTGTTGTGATGAGTATTGAATATGATTTGTGTAATTGACCTGATTATGATTTTGAGAGATATTGAGTCATCTTGGTGAGGCTGGATTTTATTGCATATTTTTTACTCGAATGTGAGGATGATGTGATTTTATAAGCAAAGGGGAATGGTTTGTTGTATGAAGGTTGATTGTGTTTTGACTCTACTATGACGGTTTTTGATTTGAGGGCTGCTGTAGTGTTTTAAATTTGAGTCTCACGTTTACATTTATGTTTTGCATTTGCATATGCTCGAGGGCTAGCATTATCTAAGTGTGGGGTATTTTGATGGGGTTGATTTTACCATATATTTTGGGCTGATTATTGAGTTAAATGGTTGATTAAATGCTTGGATATTTATGTTATTCGTAATGTTCTTGCAGTTTAAAGATTTAGATGCTGAATTGGCAAGTTGGTGCAGTTTATGGTCATTTGTGCTTGGAGATGGAAGATGAAATAATAATGGAGATATTCGGTGCTGAATTATGGCAATTACAAATGTAGTTGGAGAAGAATCGGGATTGATTTGAAGACTCCTAATTGTTAGGAGAGAATATTGTGATTATCTTTTAGAGTTCTAATTAGATAAGGAAAGATATATTTTATTCCTTATCTATCTTTTGGTTGTAGTAATATTTTGGAGACTTTATTTTTACACGCATAACTGTACGGCCGAATAGAAAACAGAGAGTGACAGAATTACGTACGCACAGTCCATTTGCGCAGACAGTATTTTGCGATTTGGGTTTTCCAGTATTTTATTCAGACAATTTTCATCATTTATTTTTATACTTTAGATTGTTAATTTAATTATGTATTCTAGCTAAATTCTTCTTTTCCGGTAAAGATCAAGGAAGTACTGGCGTCGATTCTCATGAGATCTATTTAGTTTTAATAATTTGATTGCATGCTAGCATCTGCTGTTCTTGATTATAATGTTTATGATTCCTTTCATGTTATTGAGTAGTGCGCAATATTTGATAGCATGTTAGTTAATTTAATGCCAATTGAACCAATCATCCATAATTGTGATTTCAGTTCAATCAGTGGTACGGAACAACAGTCTTAATTTAACAATCCGACGTCCGAGTTTGTTGGTTATGAATTGGGTCTTTCTCATTCTTAATGCTGCTAGCATATTAAATTTATAGAGCGTCTCTTAGGTTATATGTTAGTTAGAGAAATAGTTGGTGAGGCGTCCTCCTGATTATCGACAAGGTAAGGAAAGATTGGTTGCTTGCAACTATAACCAATTTGTGTGCATGCATTTAAAGTCATCTTTGCATCAAGGATCGAGATAGAAAGGCAGTATGGAATTGATCGAAACTGGAATCTTCTCATCATAGTTGAATTGTTTTGCAATCTGTAACAATTTCTCATTCCTGTTTTTACTCGATTTTTAGTTTCTCTTATTAACAACCCTTATCTGGTTCTTTTGGTTACAAATTTGCAGGTTAAAGATTAAAGAAAAAGTCTCGCCAATCTCTTGGGAAACGAACCTGCTCGCAGCTATACTGGTCGGTATCCCCATACCGACCACAGAATTCTGAACTGAAAATTCAGCTTAGAGCTTGATTTATTTTTGGTGTAAAACGACACACCAAATTTTGGCGCCGCTGCCAGGGACCTTATCCATCATCCACGGTGTTGTCTTCTATTTTCCCTAGTAATAATAAACATTCTGTACCTTGTTCTATATGTTATAGAGCAAAACAGACTAGACATAGTTTTCAATGAAGTACTACTAATGCTACTGCATTATTTCAATTAATTCATTGTGATGTTTGGGGACCTTATAATACATCATCTTCTAGTGGTGCTTTATATTTCTTGACAATAGTAGATGATTATTCCCGAGCTGTTTGGGTTTATTTGTTAGTAGCTAAATCTGAAGTAGCTTCTAGATTTTTAGAATTTAGTTCTTTAGTCAAGAACCAGTGGGGAAGAACAATTCAACGAGTTCTGGCCAATAACGGTACTGAATTTTTGCCTCTACGGTCTCACTTTACTGCATCTGGGATCATTTTTTAGACATCTATGGTTGATACTCCGCAACAGAATGGTCGAGTTGAAAGAAAGCATCGTCATTTACTCAATGTGGCACGAGCTTTACGGTTTCAATCCACTCTTCCTATTGAATTTTGGGGAAAAGGTGTTCTTACTGCTGCCTACCTGATCAACCGAACACCGACTTAGCTTCTCAATGGTCGTACTCCCTTTGAGTTACTCTATGGCCAGGCACCAAATTACTCTTCTTTACGGGGTTTTGGATGCTTGTGTTTTGCTACTCGCGTTCCCAGATGTCGTGACAAGTTTGCACCAAGAAGTCGACGGTGTTTGTTCCTTGGTTATCCTGCCGAAAAGAAAGGATATCGTCTTCTCGACTTGGATTCTCGAGTAATCGTTAATACTCGGGATGCTGATTTCTTTGAAGACCAGTTCCCGTACTCTGTAACTTAGCAATCAGCTTCATCCGATGAACCTGGCGGCGCCACCACAACACCGCCGGATTCCTCCTCCTTCTCGCCGGAGCCGCACAGATTTTATAGATCTGCCTTCCGATGCCGATCCTCCGCTTCCGGTCCCCGTTGGTCTTCCATCGTCCGCCGGTGGCCAGCTGACGCTGGATGCCCTTTCGCCGATCAAAGCCGACCGGTCAACGTCGGTCACCGCCGGTCGGTCAATGTGGGTCAGTCACCTCCGGTCATCGCCGGTGTTTCACCGCCGACCGGCGCCGACCGACTCCCGGTGGTCATCTCTGATGGCATTACGCCGGCAACTATCGGGCGTACTTCGCCGCCCGATGCTGGTTCCTCTATGCTGGCTGCGGCCGGCCTAGCTGCACCATCTGTCGCCGGTTCTTCTCCGCCAGTTGCCGTCGATCCGACATCTACCAGGTAGAGTGTTCGATCTCGTCGTCCACCGTCATATTTGGCTGATTATGATTGTGATGATTCTGCTTGTGCTCTTGTTACTGAAGACCCCACCCTTCGACTACGTTCTCTCATGCGTCATCACTTTCCTCAGGTGTTCTCTACCATCTTACTGATTATGTAAATTGTGATAATTTTTCTAGTATGCATTCTAGATTTTTGGGTGCTGTAACTTCTAGTACAGATCCCACTACTTACTCTGAGGCTTCCTGTCATTCTTATTGGCGAGATGCTATGGTTGAGGAACTTATGGCCCTGGAGCGAAATCAGACTTGGACTTTGTCTCCTTTGCTTGCACATAAACATGCTTTTGGATGCAAATGGGTTTACCAAACAAAGTTTCATTCCGATGGTACTTTTGAACGTCACAAGGCGCGTCTAGTGGTTCTTGGCAATCGCCAGGTTGAAGGAATTGATTACACTGAGACTTTTACTCTGGTTGCAAAGATGAGTATAGTTCAATTGTTCCTGTCTGTTGCTGTTATACGTGGATGGGAACTGCATCAGATGGATGTTCATAATGCCCTCCTGCATGGTGATTTACATGAAGAAGTGTTTATGCGTCCTCCGCCTGGCTATACAGTTCCGCATGGTCAGGTTTGTCGCCTTCAGAAATCTCTTTATGGTCTTCGCCAGGCTCCTCGGAATCGGTTTGCTAAACTGGCTCAGGCTTTACGGACATTTAGTTTTGTTCAAAGTAAGGCATATTACTCTTTATTTGTCTATTCCAGTGGATCAGTTTCTTTACATGTTCTGGTTTATGTGGATAATTTGGTCATTGCTGGTAGTTCTTCTTGACTCATCTCTGAGTTCAAGAAATACTCGGGTTCTCATTTTCACATGAAGGACCTTGGTTTGCTTAAGTATTTCTTGGGCATAGAGATTGCTAGAAGATCGGAGGGGATGTTTCTCTCGCAAAGGAAATATGCTTTGGACATCATATCTGATACAGGTTTATCTGCTTCTAAACCAGTTGATTTTCCGATGGAGCAACAACATGATTTGGCACGTGTTGAAGGTCCAGCCTACCATGACTCGGAGCAGTATCGCCGCTTGGTTGGGCGCCTAATATATCTGACAATTACTCGTCCTGAACTTAGTTATTCAGTTCATACTCTTGCGCAAT
Organism: Rubia yunnanensis; assembly: GCA_037428765.1. Lineage (NCBI taxonomy): Eukaryota > Viridiplantae > Streptophyta > Magnoliopsida > Gentianales > Rubiaceae > Rubia > Rubia yunnanensis. The sequence goes on from CM075065.1 coordinate 96,147,280, forward strand.
TCATGAAGTCTCCTTGTGTTCCTCATTGGCAAGCTGCGGTTTGTGTGTTGCACTACCTGAAGAGTCATCCTGGTCAAGGTTTATTTCTTTCTTCCCGTAGTACTCTACAATTGACTGCTTATTGTGATTCGGATTGGGCCGCCTGTCCAATTACTAGGCGTTCCTTATCTGGTTATTTTGTTATGATTGGTGATTCTCCGGTTTCCTGGAAGACTAAGAAGCAACCTACTGTTTCTCGATCTTCTGCTGAAGCAGAGTATCGTGCTATGACAGTTACCTGCTGTGAGTTATTATGACTTCGGTCCTTGCTGAAGGACTCAGGGCTTTCGCACTCTTTTCCTATGCAATTGTTTTGTGACATTCAATATGCTTTCCACATAGCGGCCAACCCGGTTTTTTATGAACGTACTAAGCACATTGAAGTTGATTGTCATTTTGTCCGAGATCTTGTACAATCTGGCGCTATTGTTACTCAACATATCCGTACGGTTGACTAAAACGCAGATTTGTTCACTAAAGCTCTCGGACGTAACCAGTTCCATTCCTTACTTGGAAAGTTGGGCATTTCTGATCCCCATGGTCCAACTTGAGGAGGAGTGTTATGGAATTGGAATTGGTATTGGAATTGAATTTGTATTCCTACCATAATTGTAGATGTAATTGTATTCTGTTAACTTTTCCTAGCTTGTATAGGTATCCTGTACTACTATATAATGTATCCTGAATTCATGAATACAATACAACATTAATACTCTTATTTTCTACATGATGCCATCGATGTTAAAGTAAAAATTTTAATGTTTGGAGATATATAGCTTTTAAATTTGGTCAATCTCTTAGACTTGAAACATCAATGTGATGAGATCGCTAATGTGCCTCTTACAACGGAGTATTTGTCAAGTGCACAAGCATCAAACTGTGATACATTTTTCTCCCATAGCTTCATAATTTAAATCATCAAACTAAAGGTAATGTTCGTATTCATGATAATAATTCCAATGACTGTCAAACTTTACATGTATATTAAATTGACGGTAAAATATAATCTGTGTATTTCTAAGGATGGACAAATTCAATTGGATTTTTCATATGAAGGTCGGATTATATCTTATTCGATTATTACCACATTCAACAATTTCCGTTATTGTGATTTTAAGCACCTATAATTCAGGCACTGATTCTTTTAATTATATTCTATGTTTATAGTCATATTACATTTTTTTTTCTATTCAAAATATATACCGAGAATTCTATGTTTGTCAATGTTAAAAAAATGATGGTTAAGTCAAGTTCAACCACATAATATGAAACACAGTGGTAGGGTCGATGGGAATTAATGTTAGATTATTGTAAATCATGTATTGCTCCAAAATTAAAGGATATAGTATGAAACAAATAGGGCTTAATATTTGTCACAACCTTCCATGTTCTTCTTCCATTTTTGGCGAGAATTATTAATGGCTATAAATAAGAACCCTTGGTGTAATTAGCAATCCCTCCACAAGAACACAACTTCAGCCATAAAAAAAAACCTAATTCTGTTGTGAACACAATGTATAACACCCGATTCTATGACCTCTTCAACCTTAATAATTATTGGGCCGGAAATCTCCACAAATCCTCATGTTCTCCCTCTAAAAAATCATGCACCATTTGTGATGGCGAACAACCTTGAATGAGAAAATCCAAATATGTTAGGTTAAGAAGCCGATTGCCTTCTTCAAATCGAAGAAAACATCTAGGCGCTTAGCACTCCCTGTCAATCCTGCCAGCGCAGTCAATATGATTGCACCCAACGGAGCACCTGCTCCCGTTGTTGAGGTTGTCGACCTAGAACTAGTCATTCCCATCGAGGTGGCACTGATTATTGTCCTTGATTTGCCTGCTGTGCCACTCCCTATTCATCAGTAAGCTCATCCATACGTGCGTGAAGATCACCTTCGTGATTTGGTGCAATTATGCCTTTTGATTCGCGAAATGTTAGCAAAATTCAGTTAGCCCAATGGCATAATACTAATTGCTGTAATTAAATCTCTAGTTCCTACAACAAAAAAGATTTTCCAAGAGGAGCTGCACTCCCTGTGGGTTTCAAAAGGATAGTTCGACCCCCTCCCTCGTGCCTCTGCCGGGACCCTGCTCCACCCCTTCTCCCAACGTCACCATCGTCCGCCGGGGTGAGTTTGCCACTCCACCAGCAATCCAAAACTTCCCAACTTTGACAAGGGAGGTCAATATCATCCATATTGTGGATTGATAAGGGTGTGTTGAGTTTTTGGCAAACACGTTTGTTTACTATGTGTCATGAATTTGCTCCACCATTTTGTCTGTGACGTCCATCGAAGATGCCAACTTTGTGGAGCGACTGCGCAATAGATGATACTGCATCCTGTATTTAACTTATGGAGAGATACCACATTTAGGGTTAGCTGTATTTGTAGAGGATATTTGAACATCCCACTGTTTGAGTGAGTGGAATTATTAAGAAAGGTGTGGGTAGGGAGGGTTGTGGAATGAAGGAGGTTGGTGGGTTGTTGTGGATGGTGTATTCCAGGAGAGTAAATAATTGAATTACAAAAAAAACATTAGTTTGTTTTGTACAGTTACACTATGTTATATGTACTCCCTCCGTTCCAGGGGAATCTGCAGAGAGAGAAAACTATGCAGATTATTTCCCTTGGCCCCCACCCTACTCTGTCCCCCCACGTGCTACTGTTGAAACCAAAAAGAAATGAAAAAGCTGAAAACTTAGGAGGGTTAAGTTTTTCCAACTTTTTTTTAATGGTGGCCCTTCCCCCTTTTTAGGTAAGTTGGGATGGCGCCAAAAAATGTCTGTTGGCTACTGTTCATACACTATTACACCAAAAACAATTTTACAAACAAAATCTGAAGCCCTACACTATAAATACATACATATCCAATGCACCATAAATGCTTCAAAATCTGAGAGTTCATAAGGTAAGAAAACAAAAAGTTTTTCTTGTCTAAGTTCTGCTTCATTCACAGCACAAACCCCAAACCCAAATGCTCTCATTACTGTGCATCTTCACATTCCTCATTGGGTTTTTTTATAGGGTCAATGCGGAAGAATCTACGAACGAGGAGAGAAAGCATTTGGCCAAGTTTCTTCTTGAGAGCCACAAGGATGGGAAGTTTTTGCATTCAAAATGGTTGGAGGCAGCAGTAATGTTCGACTGTTCCCATACGAACAATGAGCACAACCTATTCATAGAATCACAACTCTCAAAATTAGTGTAGATCACCAAAATTAGTTCACAAAAATTAGTGCAGATCACCAAAATTAGTGCATAATTCACAAAAGCACAACCCCAATTCATTAGACCGGGCAGAAAATTGATTAACTAAAACAAAATCATCAACAAATTAACTCATGCGAAAAGGACATGCAACAACAAGGATTAGAGCAGCCCTCCTCTCACAAAATCATTTCCACAAAATTAACTCTAAAAACATTAGAAAATAGAAAGAAAGAGATTAAACCTGCTAACAAATACCAAGGTGAACACAAACTAACAGAACTCTACTAAAACCGATAAAACTCGTAAAATCAAACATAAAACAGTGATACATGTAAAAAATTAGTACAACCGATTGAGAAACAAACACGCACATACACATTCAAAATTGGACTGATAGAACAAAATGAGATTAATGCTAACAAAAATCAGTACAGCTGATTGAGAGACTTTCCAGTTTTTTAGCCTTTTTCCCAATTTCGATTAAAAAAACACACACCTAAACCACAAAACAAAAAATAAATCCATTGTAATCGCATATATCCTCCAGCCCCTGAAGCAATCAGGAGGTCTCACACATAAGCATGGCAGTAAGAATTTGTTAGCTGAAAATTAAATCACATATATCATCGAGCCCCTACAAGAAACAGGAACTCTCGCTCATATCACAGAGATGGCACCAACAGGCATCATAAATTAAAAAAAATAAAAACTCAGGAACAATATCACCTGGTTTGAAGAACTAAAATTTTCTTCAGAACTTTAAATCACTCCAGGAAGGATACACAAGGGATTAACCCTTTTTTGATGTCATTTTATACAATAGCAACACATTCACTGTCCAGGGAAGCAACATTAATGGTCTCCATGGGTAAGCATAATACACACCCGTTAGCTATAGAAAATAATCCAAAACATGAACCAAAAAAAAATCAACCAAGAAACCCTAACAATCGAAGGAATGCGACTTATCTTTTTTTTGACCTCCATTGAAAAAAATAGAGCCGATCTAGGGTTTGCGCTGCCTTACATCACACACCTCCCTCATCCATGGACACAAGAGATAAAGCATGGCGTTGCTTTCATGAGAGGTATCCTCTAGTCACTTGGAGCAGCAGAGTCCCAGGGGAAGCGCATCGCCTCGGCAACATAGCTCAAAATAGCATCGGCGCCAACTCTTTGACTAGGGTTAGAAATCTCCACCCCCAAGTCATCATCGTCGACACGCGTAACACCAAGAGCATCCACATACAAGTGGCCAGCCGACAATTTTACATCGTACCCATGGCCTACAACTACCAATTCCATCAAATCTGGAAGACGTAGCATTTTCAGCAGTCATTGACTGCCAATTCCTCAAGGGTCGTGTCAGCCCTACTGGCTGAGGTGACATCATTAACCACCATCTCGGGAACAACTCCAATTTGCTGTGACTGTTAGAGACATGATACAAAGAACACCTCGGCAAGATTGACAGGAGGATGTGGTAAACGATGACATATGGACCCAGCCACTGCAGATGAAGGATCTGTGAAAAACAAGGCCAAATTGGATCTAAACTTTTGGGGAAGATGAAGAGATAACGATGAATTAGGGTTTTTTTATTTCAGAGAGAGAGAGGAGCGTATGAGATAAGTTAGTTGAATGACATCAAAGAGATAAATGTGAGCATGTGACGTGTCTAGAGATTTTCAAGGCCCAAGGAGCATTTGATTGGGTGAATTGGTCGGTAGTGGGAGAATAAGAAATTTTGAATTTCAAAATATGAATTGGGTAGAGGAAGCTTCCAGATTAGTGCGTTGAACATGATTTAGGTTGATTTAAGTGTGTTAGGATTAAGGCTAATTGGGTAAAGTGGGTTCGATTTGGGCTGAATTAAGGGTAACAATATTGGGCTAGTGAAAAATTGTTTAAATGGTGGTGTTATTATAGGGAATTCAGGGCTCATTTTTTGCCAACTGAGGTAAGAAGCAAAAAGAGTGCAGATTCTGGGACACCTAAATAAGGAAAGTATGCAGATTCCACTGAGACGGAGGGAATACTATTTTTTTAGTTATTTAGTACGAATCAAATTTGAAGAGTTAAAAAATTTCAACATATTTGACGCAGGAAAATCAGATCAAAATTACGGAGGTAATTTTTGCTTAAGTCGTTATTTGACACTTCCAAATTTCATGTTTATACCATTTACACCTTCAATTATTTATCTAACCAGTGGTTAACTGACGCCAGTCCCTCGACTTATGTTAATGAACATAAATATTACTTATAATTGTAATTAGATTATATTTCCTTTCCCTATATTGTAAATAATGGATCCTGAGGTCTTAAATAAAACACATCATTACCTTTATTTTCTTCATGGTATCAGAGCCGAAACCTAAAACCTTAAAATTTCATCCTAAATTTCTCACCATTGTTCGTGCATGATCTCCACGTGCCGCCGATCTGAACTGCCTTTTCGCTAAAAAAACTGCTTCTACCTCCCGCCCCGTACCTCGCTTAGTTACTCTCCGCCGGAGCAAATTCTCTACCAGAAATCCACCACCGCAGCAAATTCTGTTGCAAAGAATTGGTTGCAAAGAATATTTTTATTAAATTATTTTATTTTGATTATACATCTACCGTTGGTTGCCATTTGTGTTATGGCTTTTCTTGCTGGTGCAGTGACGCCTCCTAAAGGGTTTGCGGTGACCGCCTCTTCTGGCATCCCTATATGAATTGATTTTGGTTGTTGCTCTGCCTGACGACTAATGGAGTACGACCATACATTTATTTAATTATTTTAATTCTTTATCTAACCATGCGTTCGGTAAGACTACTTTACCTTGGATTCTTGATTCGGGAGTCTCATATCACATGACTGGTGACAAGGGTTCTCTTACTGATATTACTACTGCTAACAATTCTGTGAATGTTATACTGTGTGATGGATCTGTGTCGTTTACTACACAATATTGTTCTATTTGCTTTGGTGAGGTCACCCTTACTCATGTGCTCTACATACATACTTTACGATGCAATTTATTATCTTGCTCTAGACTGTTATCTGCCTTAAAATGTGTAGCTTTGTTTACTAAAAATTGTTGCATTTTACAAAAAATTAGTACGAGGACTATGATTGGCGTGGGTGAACATTAAGGGGGGTTTATTGGCTTTGTCTATTGGATACTCGCCTTCGTCCTCATATCCTGCAGTCTATTCCGACAGTTGCTTCAGTTTCTTCATCTGATTTATGGCATTAACTTTTTGGTCATCCATTATCTACGGTGATGTCCTCTATTCTTACTCTTGATTATAGTACAAATAATACTACTATACCTTTCTCTATATGCTACAGAGCAAAACATACTAGACGTAGCTTTCCATTAAGTTCTACAAATGCTATTGCCTTATTTGAATTAGTACATTGTGATGTTTGGGGTCCTTATAGAATACCATCTTCTAGTGGTGCATTTTATTGTTTTACAATAGTTGAAGATTATTCCCGAGCTATTTGGGTTTATTTATCAGTGGCTAAGTCAGAGGTAGCTTCTTGATTTCTGGAATTTTGGGCTCTGGTCAAGAATCAATGTGGCCAAACTATACTGCGTGTCCAGGCTGACAACGGGACTAAATGTTTGCCTTTGAGATCTCATTTTGCTGCATCTGGGATAATTTTTGAGACATCTATGGTAGATACACCACAACAAAATGGTCGAGTTGAACGAAAGCATCGTCATTTACTCAATGTGGCATGTGCCTTACAGTTTCAAGCCAGTCTTCCAATTGAGTTTTGGGGAGAACGTGTTCTTACTTCTACTATTCTGATTAACCGGACACCGACGAAACATATCAATGGTCGCACTCCCTTTAAGATGCTCTATGGACAAGTTCCAAATTACTCATCTTTAAAGGTAGTTGCATGCTTGTGTTTAGCTGCTCACGTTCCTAGATACCGCGACAAGTTTGCACCATGAAGTTGGCGATGTTTGTTTCTTGGTTATCCTTCCGGAAAGAGAGGCTATCACCTTTTTGACCTGGAATCCCACATCATCTTTAACAGTCGAGATACCAATTTTTTTGAAGACCAGTTCCCGTATGCAGTAACTCTGACATCAGCCTCTTCCGTAGATCCTGGCGGCACCACCACCTCATAGCCGGCATCACTTGCACCACCACCGAAGTCACATGCCCAGATCGCGGCACCACCGGTCCCGTCGACCGCCACCGACCCTATGCCACCGGTCGCCACCGCTTCTATCTTACCGGTTATTGTCGTACCTATACCGCCGGATGCCATCGTGCATATACCTCCGGCCGCTTCTCCGGTTCCGACAATGGACCAAGATCATCGGTAACCCTTGATAGTCCAGCTAACGATGCATCGCCCGGGATGCCATCGGCGATCATGCATCTCATGCACCACCAACTTCGGTGACTCCTCCTGCTCTGCCGCTTAATGCGGTGTCTCCGGCCCCGACTAATTCCACTCGCCATTTGCTTCTGTCAGCTCCATCACATGTTTCATCGGTTTTTCCAACGTCTCCTCCCGCTATTGAGTTGCCTCCTATCAAACAGAGTGTTCGCACGCTGACCTCCTCCTTATTTGGAAGATTATGATTGTGATAATTACTCTTGTGCTCTTACTACCGAAGACCCCCCTCTTACTGCTACGTTCACTCCTGTGCCATCACGATCCTCAGGTGTTCTCTATCCTCTTACAGATTATATAAATTGTGATAATTTTTCTAGTATGCATTCTAGATTTTTGGGTGCAGTAACGTCTAGTGCAGATCCCACCCCTTATTCTGAGGCTTCACAACATGCTCATTGGCGAGATGCTAAGATTGAAGAGCTTACTGTGCTTAAGCGCTATCAAACTTGGACTTTGGCCCCTTTGCCTCTAGATAAGAAGGCGATTGGTTACAAATGGGTTTACCGGATGAAGTTCAATCAGATGGTACTATTGAAAATCATAAGGCACGCCTAGTAGTTCTCAGGAATTGCCTGGTTGAGGGGATTGATTATACTGAGACATTTGCTCCGGTTGCGAGGATGAGTTACGTTCGCCTATTCTTATCTGTTGCGATCATTCATGGTTGGGAACTGCATCAGATGGATGTACATAATACTTTCATGTATGGTGATTTGCATGAAGAGGTTTTTATAATACCCTCACCAGGCTATGCCGCACCCCGTGGTAAGGTATATCGCCTTCAGAAATCTCTTTACGGTCTTCTCCAGGCTCTAGAAATTGATTTGCCAAATTGGCTTAGGCTTTACGAGAATTTTGTTTTTTTTTCAGAGTAAGGCAGATTACTCTTTGTTTGTCTTTTCTCGTGGATCAGTTACTTTGCATGTTCTAGTTTATGTGGATGATTTGGTCATTGCTGGAAGCTCTTTTGCGCTCATCTCTGAGTTCAAGAAATACTTGATTTCTTGTCTTCATATGAAAGATCTTGGTTTACTTAAGTATTTCTTAGGCATAGAGATTGCTAGAAGGCCGGAGGGGATGTTTCTTTCGCAAAGGAAATATGCCTTGGACATTTTATCTGATACAGGTTTGTCTGCCTCTAAACCGACTGACTTTCCGATGGAGCAGCAACACGATCTGGCGCGTGTTGATGGTCCGCTTTACCATGATCCTGAGCAGTACAGTCGACTGGTTGGGCGCCTTATATACCTTACGATCACATGTCCGAGCTTAGTTATTCGGTTCACACACTTGCTCAACTCATGAAGTCCCCTTATGTTCCTCACTTGCAAGCTGCAGTTCGTGTGTTGCACTACTTGAAGAGCCACCCTGGTCAGGGTTTGTTTCTCTCTTCTCGTAGTGCGTTACCATTGACTGCTTACTGTGATTCTGATTGGTCTGCTTGCCCTATTACCCGTCGTTCTCTTTCCGGTTACTTTGTGATGATTGGTGATTCTTCGATTTCTTAGAAGACCAAGAAGCAACCTACAGTTTCTTGATCTTCTGCTGAAGCGGAGTATCGTGCTATTGCTGTTACCTGTTGTGAGTTGTTATGGCTTGGGTCTTTACCAAAAGACTTAGGGGTTGCACATACTGCTCCTATGCGTTTGTCTTGTGATAGTTAATCCGCTCTTCATATTGCAGCAAATACTGTGTTCCATGAACGTACGAAGCATATTGAAGTTGATTGTCATTTTGTTTGGGATCTTGTGCAGTCTGGTACTACAGTTACTCATCATATTCACACAATAGATCAACCTGCGGACTTGTTTACCAAAGCTCTCAGACGTAACCAGTTTCATTCATTACTTGGCAAGTTGAGCATTTCGGATCCCCATGTTCCAACTTGAGGGAGGGTGTTAAGGAATATAAATATTACTTATAATTGTAATTAAATTATATTCCCTTTTCCTAGCTTGTATAGGTATTTTGTACTACTATATAATGGATCTTAAGGTCATAAATAAAACACACCATTACCTTTATTTTCTTCAACTTACTATGTTTACCGACGATAATGACAGTTAATCGGCACCTTGTTACATGGTTGTGAATCCTGTATGAATTACGTGAAGAGTGTTATAGAAAGAAAGGTGTAAAATTAATAGGTGTCAGAGCTGCTACAATTGCTTGTGCGGGAGCTTGTGTTGGTATTGGTAGCATCCTAAGTTCTATGATTCATTATGGGGAGCGAAATCCATTATTGGCTTCACAATTATTTGGTTATGCCTTTTTTGGGCAACATTAATATGAAGTCATGCGCGTTAGTAATGTTGTAGAAAGGTGATTATGTAAGAGGTATAATTTTGGTGTTTAGAAAATAACTAATTATAATAGTTATGGAGTGTTACTTCAGGTTGATTGTTTATTATATAAACCCATCCCAGTTAGTAGCTTTCGTAAAATGTTCAAAGTCAGTCAACAGTTTATTACATACAACCATATGCACCAATGTTCTTTTAGAAAGTTAATTGACTAACAATGAGGTGCCCGTTTAGGCCATCTCCAGCCATAGACACTAATTTTGGTGTTACAATACTTTAAATTTGGTGTTGTATAGTAAATTTACACCATTTCCCTCCAACCAAAAATACTATATTTTACACTACAAAATATTCTATTACATGCTAATATAAGCATAATATTATTTTACTTCCGTCTACTTTTCATTGTATATTTTAATTTGTATTCAATTATGTTACTTAATAAGATTTACGTTTTATTAATTAATATAACAATAAGACTAAATAAATTTAAAATTTATTTGTGAAACTTATTATATAAATAGATTTATTCAATAAAATTATAAATATTTTTAGTTTAATATTAACTTATATTAAATATGTTGTGTGAGTTTTAACTTAATTCTTTCGGCAATAAGCAAACGCATTACATTACAATAAAAAATAACGATTACACTGCATTGATAAAAGTACAATAGAGATGTAGATAGATATTTTTACATTCAAATTTTAATGATCATTTAGTAAGATATTTAATTTAGTATGACTTTGTGAGATTTAATTTATCCTATTCTGTGCTTTGATTATCAAGTACTCCCTCTGTGCCAGCTGAATTTTCACTATTACTTTTTTGACACTATTCTCTATCAAAGTTTGACCGTATATTTGAATAGCTATACGAACAACAATATTATTGTATATGATATTATTCGAATCGTCGTAACAATTACTTTCTTAATATCAAAATTTTTTATTTGCCCTTATCATACATTGGTAAACATGTTAACAGTCAAACATATTTCTTGAACAACGTGATAATGATGAAGGTGAAAATTCACCTGGGGCGAAGGGAGTATATTTTATGCTTTCTTGTGTGATTAATGCATGATTTAGACTAGAATGATCAACTAGTTGATGATTGTGGGATAATTAATTGCTAAGTTTTTGGTCAAACTAGGAAGACTTTGACTTTTTGTCGATGTGATTATCGTTAGTCAATTTTAGATTATAATTGGGTGTGACAACTAATTATGATTAATGATTGATGAAATTGCTTAGATTTAAGATGAATTTGAATGGATTTGACTAATTATCAATGTGCCTCACTAATAACGATTAGTATGAAGGCTGATTCTCGTAGTCGTTATTAGTAGATATATTTTTGCTATCACAATGTTTCTCACTTGTAGGACAATGTGTTAGTTGTATTGGGTCTCCATGTTTATTGCTATTCTCGGGGAAGTCTATCATACCAATCGTCTAGAGTGATCATGGGGTAAGGTTTATTGTGTGGCATCAATCACCCACTTTTACTATAACCGAAGAGAGGCGAGAAATGTCTTTACTCGAAACGTGTTGACAAGTTCTCCAAAATACGTGATTCATTCTAAAAAGAGGATAATTAGTCGATGATCAAAGGATGACTACAAATGTAAGCCAATTGCACCCTGGACTCATTATCATTTTAATTTCATCTTTCGCACTAGTGTTATCGTATCTGCATCATTCACTATAATCATTTGTTAATTTAGTACTTTAAAACAAGCGCAGTGTTTTCCAAAACCAAAACCCCCACTTTGTCACCATGCACTTAAATTAATGTCTTTGTGTGCTTTTAACTACGTTCAACACTCGATAAAATTCCCTTTTCCTTGTGGACACCCCGTCTTACCACTATCTACTATTTATTAGTTAGCCGTAATTGGTGGGGCCTATAAATACTATCTTCGAGAGGCACGACGATATCCTTCCCAAATTTTATGTACTAATTTTAATAGCTACGGAATTTAGTACAACTAATCAAGTTTCTCAATCTTTACTTGATTTAGTGTAAATGAACAACAATATATAAGTTTACTTTAACTAATCAACGATCCAGACATACTTTACTTTATTTATACAAACACTAAACAGTGGTCAACATTTAGTTTAGTATGCATGTACGCTAATGATTAGGTTTACCTTATTTCTTGTAGATATATAAACACTAATGACTAATCTAACCTTAACTACTCAACGGACAGTCCTTACAATGTGTAAGTTGACTTAAACTAATTGACGACCAACCCTTGTTCGACTTAGTATAGATAAGTTTGAGTATAATATTTGACTCAACTATTCAATGGCCAACCCTAAACCGTACACTAATATTATTATTTGACCTCATCTAAACAATGGTCAATCCTTACTTCACTAATAAAGGGTCAAACCTTACTTCACTAACTGTACTTAAACACTAAATAAGACATTTGACCAAAACTAATTCACTCTCAAGCAGGTCTTAGACTCTTCGTATATAATCGCTACTAACTCACTTGACTTGAAATGATTAACTGTTAGCCTTTGTTTGACTTTCTCTATAAGAAGCTTTCTTTTAAAAGTTGACATTAGCTAATCAATTGTTAACGCATACTTGAATATACACGTACGGAGATTAATCACTGATATACCATTATTTAACTACACAAGACCACTAACTAACACGAATGGAAAATAGGTATATATGCACAGGTACAAATGTACTGGTGCCAAAATACTGGTGCTAAAAATGTCATAGGCACCGGTATGTCAGTGATACTGGTGCTTAAAAGCTAAAATTCAGCACCGGTACACAAAAAACTGATGCATATGCACTGAATACCAGTGCTATAAAACCAAAATTCAGCACTGGTACACAAAAAACCGATGCCTATAAATAAATTCAGCACAGGTAAACAAATAATTGGTGCCTATGCACTGAATACCGGTGCTACAAAACCAAAATTCAGCACCGGTACTCAAAAAAAACGGTGCCAATGAATAAATTCAGCACCGGTAACACAATTTTGGGACGTAGTGTAATTTTCCAAGAACTTATAGAAGTAATCAATCTTGACTTTCAAGGCCCTTCCGTTCACCCATACATTCCCAAATTGCCAAGTTACGATCATATATTATTGAATCGCATTTTGGTTCCGTCAATTTTGTGATCCGATGACTCCAACTTTCTTGGAGGGACCTAAGTGTAAAAAATAAAAACTTTACTCGTAACTCCAAATTGAAATCCACTCAAATGTGTCCTACCCTATACACCCATATTGTATTTTACATGCTTGTAAGGGAATATTAATAAAAAAATAGAGCACAAGAACACATCCATAATCCTTTCCGATTTCACTTTGTAACTTCCAAGTAATTAACCATAAGTTACTCTAGAACATGTACTAGTGTTTTTCAATATTTCACCAAAAAAATAATTTATTTTATATTTTCATATTTATGCAAGAATAAAAAAATCATGTATTTTGGAGCAATGCGTAATGGGGTAACACAATTTTGGGCCATAGTGTAGTTTTTCAAGAATTTATAGAAGTAATCAATGTTGACTTTCGAGACCCTTCCGTTCACTCATACATACCCAAATTGCAGAGTTACGATCATATATTTATTGAATTGCATTTTGGTTCCGCCAATTTCGTGATCCGACGACTCCAACTTTCTTGGAGGAACCCTAAGTGCAAAAAGTAAAAACTTTACTCGCAACTCCAAATTGAAATCCACTCGAACGTGATCTTACCCTATACACCCTCATTGTATTTTCCAAGTCCAAAATAAAATATTTATCAACAATCGAGTACAAGAACATATCCATAATCCTTTTCGATTTCCCTTTCTATCTTCTAAGTAATCAACTCTAGGTTACTATAGAAAGTTTCGTAGCGCTTTTCAAAATTTCATCAAAAAATTTTATTTTATATTTCTATATTTATGCAAGAATAATAAAATTCGTATATTTTGGAAAGAAGGATAATGTCGTAACAATTTTTTTTTAAAAACCCTTCAAAGCAGCCCTAAGCAGCTGCGTTTCGTATGTTTAGGAACCGGTATGAGCATTTTGGGCGCCGATTTTGGTACCGATGCTGAACACTTAAATATTGTTTCTCAAGGTTTGCTCTCGGGTTCAATTTTTTTCAAAAAAAAAACATTCAAAGTAGCCCTAAGCAGCTGTGTTTCAATTTCTTGGGCACCGGTATGAGCATTTTAGGCACCGGTACTGGTGCTCAACACTTAAAAAAAGAAGAAAAGAGCCCAACTTGGTTTCATCTGAGCCGTTGAATTCTTTTGTTGATTGAATTTCAACCATTAAAAATATGCCTATATATACAACCCCCTGAAACCCTAAATCTACCCACCCTCATTTCGCTCCTCTCCATCTTCTCCCCCCTCCTCCCCTCTTTGCTTCGACGTCACCGCCGACATTATCTCCCGACTCCATCTCAAAGCTATCTTCGGACACCATCATGACTCCATCTCACAGACCATCCTAACTCCATCTCCGAACCATCCCGACTCCATCTCACAGACCATACCGACGCCATCTCCTGGACCATCCCGACGCCATCTCCCTGCGGTGCACCATCCCTGACACCATCTCCGCGCACTCTACTCGCTGGTCAGAGTTGCGTGCTCCACCAAGATCCGAGTAACCTTCACTGTTTTTGTTCGTTGATGTTATTTAGGGTTTCTGGAAATTTGGTTCTAGTTTTATGATGATTGATGTTGTTAATCTATGTTTAGGCATAACTTGTTTCATGAATTGAGAGGTATTATGTATTTCCAATTATATGTAATGAAGTTCTAGGCTGTGGTATGAATTTTCCAATTTTTACATGAACTTCTTTTTTTTTTGTTTTTTGTTCATTCTGGGTTTCATATTCCGGTCGGTGAGTTTATTCTCATTAGCCAGATTTTTTTAATTGATCGTCTATTTAGTAGCACCAGTATTTCATGCATAGTCACCGGTAAATGGTATCAGTGCTGAAATATATTCTAGCACCGGTACGACAAAGTGAAAATTGAGCACCGAGTGATATCCGGTACTGGCTTAAATTTCTAGCACTAGTACCACATACCAGTGCCTATGTATCATATTACTAGCACCGTTCACATACGCAGCGGTATGAAAATTCATAAAACACTGGTGCCTATGGTATGAAAATATCGGTGCCTATGGGGGTACTTTCCAGTAGCGTAGGTTTGGTTAACTCTAATTACTCAACGGTCATTCTTTACTAGACTTTTTATATATAAACATTATTAGCTAGGTTGACTTCAACTAATAAGCGGTTAACAATTACTCGACTTAGTATTTATGAATAATAGTACAATTAAACACCAAATTTTAACGTGATCACTACATTAGTTAAATTGGACACTTATTTTTTAGGATTATGTAGGTTACCCAATAAAATTTAATTGATGAAGTCTTTGCCTCACCGGCCGTTCCCGTCGGTCCATCGCCGGATTTTGTAACTTGATTGTTAAGGTTTAGCTATTTAAAAAAAAAAAAAGCTAAGAGTTGAAGCTATAATCCTGTTCTCAGATGGCTGCATCCACTGCTTCGAGATTATGCCGTGCTGGTGGTTCATTGCTAGGGGCTTTGAGCAACAATCCTAGTGGGTGAACTAGAACACGAGCAACCTTTCCTCGCCATTCACTAGCTTTCAGCAAATCCGGACTTTTATACAGATGGGCACCAAGATAAAAGCAGTCGACAACTCAGGTGCAAAGAAGGTGTGCTGTATAGCAGCATTGAAAGGTGACAAAGGTGACAAAGTTCTCTACGGTGTTGTAGTTCGTGCTGCAATGCAGAGAGGTCGTTGCGACGGAAGTGAAGTCAAGTCTGATGACAATGTAGTAGTTGTGGTGAACAAGCAAGGAGAACAAATTGGAACTCGGGTCTTCGGTCCAGTCCCACATGAGCTTAGGAAGAAAAAGCATGTCAGAATTCTTAGTCTTGCCGAGCGAATTGCTTGAGCTATTTGTTATTTTGCCCTTTTCTGCATGGTAAGATGGTGGAGTTTTTCTCTGTTTCAGGACACCAAATGCTAGAGATTTGGGGCAGCAATAGTTCATTTGTTTAGGGTGAAGTCATATCACATTTTTACAGTCAGCTGAAAGAAAAGTAAACCATGCATTCTCTTGAAAAAAACTAAAAAAAACTGATGAAGTCTGAATTTTACAATTAATTCACAGACCATGACCATTTAACATTTGATTAAAAAACTTCCGGAAGTTAAGTTGACCTACACAATTTCGAGGTTTAACTCCCACCGTACTCAATAATCGTAATTATTCATAATGGTCATTAGGACATTAAGGGATCCGTCATTAAGTTGAAATCAATTTTCATTTCTTTAAAATCACAACCCCCCTCCCCGCCCTCACACACAACCACTTAGATTATAGCAAGGGCACATCGAACATTGCGCGGGTTGATTTATCTTTTCAAAAACCCTTGATTCCTGAGTGCATGATTTTTGTGTGGTCAAAAATTTCATGCTGGGAGAGAATGTGCATGTTTTTTTATTTTGGATGCAAAGGGGGGAAGACGCATTATGGTAATGCGTCCTCCAAGGGCCCCAGCTTTTTTTTCCAGCATTTGAAGAGGACGCATTCCGATAATGCGTCCTCTAGGTGCAATTTTTTTCCCATAAATTAAATAGAGGACTCCTTTTTTGTTTCCGGAAATGGTTTTCCCCCTTCTTTATTTTAATTCAATTCGTCCTTTCAATTTTTTGTTCCGGAAGTAGTTTGGATTTAATTTTTTTATTAAAATCAATTAGAGGTCTCGGTTTGGACCCTTTTTTTTAGCATCAATTTGAGTACTCATTTCTAAAATCAAATAATGGCTGATTTTGCACCATTTTATGTTTCCCGAAATGATTCTCATAGCACTCGTTTTGGAAACGACTCCTCAGATCCGGCGAATTGTTTTTTTGAAAGTATTAGGAGGAATCGTTTTTGAATTTGTACGAATTTGCACGAATTTGTTTATCGGGAGCTCCTCTAACGAGTCCTGTAATGGGTATTCCTTCTTGGAATTTTCTTGAAAATGTCGGAAATGAGATTTCCAATTAACTACGGTGCTAATGTAATCTGTGAATGAAATAATGTCTATTATATTTTGTTATATTTTGTTATATTTGGTAAATTTAGCGTGAAGAGAATTTTATTTATTTGGGAGATAGCTTATTATACTATCCTGCCCCGAATTCGACAAGATTGTGGAGTTTCAATTGAGTCGAGAATTTAAGTAATGAATGTCGGTGCAGGAACGGATTATTGCATGGTAAGAATGGATACAAGATAGCATGCATGTACAGTGTGGAACAGTATGAGTGAATTGTAATGCCAATTAGTGTTGAATAGCATGTACTGCCCTAACGATGGTCTCTGCATAGCATTTCACCCGTTCCACACGGGGGAGGACGTATGGTCCTGGATGTCCGCCGTGGTACAACCGTCCGGGCAGGTACATGTTCTTCCTCATGTGGAGCTCCCCCCGGCATGTCCTCCTCCATTTCGTATCCCGCTTCCTCATTCGAATCACAGAAGGCATATGGAATAGTACATGTGTGTGATGAATCGATATGCGACATGTACGGATGACTGGATGTTGGAGTGACATATGCAATGTAATCTGATGCATCCATGTTGTACTGTGATGGTTCCCCGGCTGATGGTCCGCAAATCGGTGGACTTGCATATGAGGGCCCCGCTTGTGATGGACCAATGTGTTCCGCATGCCCCCTAGCACGAGGCCTCCGACCTCCTTGTCGATCGGGGGCGGCTTGAAGGTGGGTTTTGAGGTCAGTATATCTCACACCAGGGGGCGGTTCCTCACAGTGCATGAACGGCTGATAGTGTTGCGGCCTGGAGGGCTGATGCGCATGTTGAAGACTACGTGTGATAACATGACGCATCCCCCGTATAACGTTCGCACAATGTGGGGGCCAACCATCCAAATTAATGTCTGACATGCCATGCAGCTGTGTCATTGCCTGCAACTACATAATCGAGATGAATATGTCAGATATATAATTTTGAGGACCTCTGTTGTATTCTTTCTTAACAATATTTGAGTTTTAGGACATGCCAAGTACTCCGTTGTTGCACCGTCTCCGTGGAAACCCTCGGTAGCTGCTACAGGCCACCCTGGCTGATCAATCATGGACACTGTCTTGCGGAAGTACCACTCCAAGTAATCACAGCCGGGTAGATATGGATCTGCACTCCTCAGTGTGGGTACTTGTTGGTTGGACCGATGTTCCCAAGTATCGAGGTATCTTCTGAGTTCGACACGCTAATCCATTCTAGACCTTCCTCGACGGTCTCTAGTATGGTGTAAGTTGTACTCATCCCTACTGACCAACTGGGTGGGGACTGGCTGGATTAGGCCGAACTGCCTGAGAACACGATGTGCATGATGGAACTCCACGGCATGCCAGCAGATGAGGTCGACGCAAAGCAGCCAATTGTTTCTGCCATCTGTGCAGTACCGCGGTAGTTGCTCCAGGACATCCTCCGTATATGGCAGCCAGATGAACTGAGACAGCATGCATGTGTTGCGGTTAGGTAACTGGAAACAATTTTTTGTGAGAAGTCAAGAAATCAAAATCCAGTTATTCCTATACCTGATTGTGATTGAGAGACGTCAGTTGGTCACGGTACACCTTGAGAACGTGCATTGGTGATTGTGAACAATCGTAACGGGCCCTCCACCTATGAGGAACCGAGTGAATTACATTAGCCATACTATGGAATTGCATGGGGACTTATGAATACCACGTATTGAGGAATAAGACGTGTACCGGGATCCAAGAGCACTCATCGTCACTGTCACCTGTAGTGCCCCGGCAGGTCGGATGGATGGTATGCATTCCCATGCCCACAACTGCCAATAAATGCAATAGAAATGCCCATTAATATTAAGCACGGTAGGTACGAACGACTATGTGGACCAACAATTTTACCTGTAGCAAGACAAGCGGCCCAGATATGGATTTAGACTGTGGGATTGCCGCGTCACATAATGACCTGTACAAGAATGCAAGAATGGAACTCCCCCAACTGTATCGATGGACTGCACCTAGATCCGTCAGTGCCGATAAGTAGAGCAGTGGGATGAGGTGGCCGGACGTGGCGGACATCAGCATTCCCCCAAGAAGTAGCAGAAGGAACACCCTAGCCCGCTGTTGGCATTGTACGTCAGTGGGATCAGCGGGGAATGGACTGTACAATAGCGTTCCCAACCACCTGGCCCTGATGCGACCCCCTCTGATACAAGTGGGGTCCGGTGTAGCTCCCAGGTAGTCTGTGCAGATGAGCTACCATTCCTCCGTACGCCTAACGGTGTCAACACCTGTCACTGGGATGCCATCGATCGATAGACCCCACAGGACCCCTACATCCTGCAAGGTGACCGTAGCCTCCCCCATCGGCAGGTGAAACGTGTGCGTCTCTGGTCGCCAACGGAGTGGTCAATTTGTATTGCGGCTGAGTCCAGGAGTCCCTAAAATCCCGCGTCACGTACATATCGCATCACCTGTTCTGGCAGTCGCTCGGTCCAGCATGCCCCGTCGTACCACGCACCTGCAGTACCTCGTCCTCTAAATGTCCATTGTATAGGGCACGAGCACGGTGCTCCTGATGGAGGTACAGCAAGTCCTCCTCAATGGGTCCTGGATGGTACATGGTGTTTTCCTGCGAGCAGATACCAACCATAGTTAGATTTTTTCATGGAATAATAGCACAGATAAAAGTAACACTGCGTGTTGTGACACATATTTGCCAAATATAAGTAATACTACATAATCTGCTACACATGTCAAGTAATACAAGAAATACCACATCACGCTACGAACGACAGAATAAGCATTCCGTCTCCCATCGATGTACAATGCAAACCCAATGACACGACGGCACTAAGCACGACCACGCCTACGCACCCCCCTGGTTTCGCCCGCCACCCTGTCATCCATCTGATTCCTTATCCTCCTCTCCGCAAACTGTCCACGCCTCCTGTTGCGAAACTTTTCTACATCCGGAATCAACCTCCAACGGGCACGCTGCCAGAGTGACGGATCTCGCATGGGTATAAAACCCTGACTGTATTGTTGGACATATGTGGTCGTGTGATACACCCTGCCACATAGACTAGCAGGATCATCACGTCTATGCCGACAAACGGCCAAGGCATGGGAACAAGGGAAATGAAATATTTGCCACTCGCGACAAGTGCACTCTCTTCTTCGGTACTTGACCGTGTATTATCGTTCACTAATGCTCCCATCGATGTTCCTCGCCACAACCCTATAAGTCTGCGACGCATGGCCAAACAAGGTGACAATATGTTCCTGCGCCAATGTATCCTGCTTCTGGAACTTTTTGCATACCCTCTTAGGGAACACGGACCTGGATAGACGGGCAATATCTCAAAATCGGGGCATGCCGGCGTAAAAATAAATCTGCAACTGTATTTGAGTGAGGAAGTACCTCCAATTCGTAGCGTCCGTAAGCCTTTGTGCAAACATTTCAACCGTTCGCTCGAACGTCGCTTTGACACAAGCTGTTATCGGGAGATGGCGTGCGCGCCGTAAACAGTTGTTAAAGCTCTCTGATAAATTCGTCGTCAGAATTCCCCAACGCCGATCACCATCATCGAAGGCAAGACACCACCTACTCCTATCTTGCCGTTCCAGCTAGGCCCAAGCCGATGGATCCAGACTCTCCAGCTCCTCCTTGTACTCCTTCCACCTGCTCTCTCGCGTGGCACTACCAAGCTGCCACACCAGAGTCTTCATAAGCGCATTCTTGAACTTCCCCTTATCATGGGATAAGAAGTTGGACTGAAAATGCAGCAGGCAAATCCGATGGTATCCGGCTGGCTCCATCCACTCCTCTATACAAGTCATCGCATTTACAAGTCCAGCATGCCTATCTGATATGACACAGATTGGTCTGCTGTCATCACCAACAACATGGAGCCGCAACCTCCCCACGAACCAGTTCCAGCTTTCATTCGATTCCTCGTCGACAATTGCATAAGCGATAGGTAGGATGTAATAATTTGAATCGTGGGTCACGATGACCAGCATTGTGGACTTATATGCACCTCTCAGATGCGTGCCGTCTACGCTTATCACTGGCCTGCAATGGCGAATAGCTGCAATTGCCGGACCAAAAGCCCAGAAGATAAATTTAAATTTCTGACACCCGAGACCGTGTATTCTATCAGGTACGTCGGCCCAATCAACAACGGTGCTCATATTAGCCGTTACAAGCTCGTCCATAAAGGTTGGGAGCTGTTCAAAAAACTCCTCCCACGTTCCAAATACCATGTCAATTGCCTTCTGACGAGCATACCAGACCTTCTTGTAGGAAATCGTGACATTGAACTCATCATTCACTTGAGCTTGCACATCTTTCACTGTGTACGAAGGGTTTACATCAATGTGGTGGCGGATTGAACGGGCTATCATCACCGACGTCAGATTCACGTTACCCGTAGATCGACCAGCCCCGACACACCCATGGCTACTGCCCCATTTGGTGATCTCCCACATACCATGCGAAGCCTTTTTCGAAGCTCTGCAAACCCAAACACAATTCCCAGTTCCTTCGACGATGTCCTTGCATTTCGCATACCATGTGTATGACCTGCTCTCCACAACCCTGTGTTCCCTGTTCATCATAGAACTCCAACGGGAAACAGCTTCGACCAGCTGTGGCTTTGTCTGAAATCGCATACCCACGTCCATTTCACCAGTCTCTCGAATGTAGGTAGAAGCACCGGACCCAAAATGGGTAGGGTCATAGCTATCCTCATCGGGGCCCCCATAATCTCTATAGTAGGCCCGTGTATCCGGGTTTTCCAGAATATGAAATGACGCGGGTACATCGTTCGTGCACACCAATTGCTCTTTCTCGTCCCCGGGATTCGAATCGGTTGATAAAGAACGATCATCCTCAGTTTCACCGTCAAGTTCATGGGAAGTGTCACGATCGCCAAAGTCACCCACGTAGTCATTGCGGAAGACATTCTGCTCGCCATGGTCTACCACATACATACCAGCACTTGTGGACGGCTGGGCACAATCCACGTGGGCATACCTACCAGGTTGGCTGGGCTCACCAAATTCAAAACCTCGGCTACGAACAGGTGGTGGTATAGTGGGTACAACGACGGAGTTCTGCACGTTGCTCAGCAATCACATGAACGTGCTTCCCCGTGCCCCATCATTAGCGATTGGTAACTGTTCCGTAACAATGTAAAAATCCGCAGAAGACAGTGACATTCGATCAACAATGTTGAGGAAGAACGTGGTTGACTCATCGTCTTCCACAGGATAACATCGATAGTATACTGCGGAACCAATCAGCTTGGGACATCGGTAATACATTTTCAACGAGCAACTCTCCCTCACAATGGCCAGTCTCGTTACAATTAAATCAAACAATTCTAAGTGGTTCAACCTCCTCTCGAGAGTCACAACTCGCTCCGACATTGGAGGATCATAATAAACACCCACACCCAAATCAAACTTAATCTGACCCCCTCTGTACATATACACCGCCAAAAACATCGCAGAACTGCAACACACAAACACATAACACATAACACACAACGCAACAGACCAAGCTTAATCATGAAATGTACACACAATCAGACAACACAATCATACACATACAATTACATTAACTAAATTACTCCGGCATATCAACAGATTATAATTCAACTCAAAAGGCAACAACTGGCCGACGACCGGCAATGTGCCACACACACATAATGTTGGAACACGTTCGTATAATTCTTTAGGGCGCAATTAACTACTAGAAAATGGATAACAGAGTGGGAGGGATTCTAAGACTTACGGAGAAAGTGACAAAGGTGACAGTCAGCTGCGGTCAACGTGGACAATGTTGGGTCCACGAGGTCAACGACGGGTCAACGCGGGCAACGTCGCGTCAACGCGGTCAACGCGGTCAATGCGATCAACGCGGTCAATGCGGTCAACGCGGTCAATGTGGTCAACGCGGTCAACGTCGGGTCAACATCGGGTCAACATCGGTCAGCGCGTTCAACGATGGGTCAACGGCGGGTCAATGCGGTCAACGGCGGGTCGGCGGCATCCACTTCAACCCGAATACGATCTCTACAACCGAAATCCGATTAAGAAATCAGTAGTAATTAACAAAAAAATCGAAACAAAATTCAGCAAAAAACAAGGAACATACCGGATCTTGTAAAAAATTCGAACTGCGGATGAAAATGGCGGAACGCCGGTAGAGCAATGCCGGAGAAAGAGTGTAGAGGAATTCCCGGGATGGCAAGACACTGGCGAAAAGGAGGCTAACAGTGGGAGAAAGGTGAGAAAGGATTGCTGAAGAAGATGAACAATGTTGGAAGGGGAGCAATTCAGATGCATTTAAGCAAAAAATAATTACGCAGTACGCCACGTGGCAGCACCGGATTCGACCTCCAATACCACTTTTGACCGGATTTTTTTAAAAAAAATAAAGCCACCGAGGACGCATTATCGTAATGCGTCCTCGCCACATGGCAGAGACCGATTCGATCGACAACTGAACCACAATCCGCCGCAACGTGGCTTCACCCTCGGCCGCCACGTGGCGTGTCCTCCACCAAGCATTTTTTCTGAATTTAAACAAAAAAAAGTTAAAGGCCCAGGGAGGACGCATTATGGTAATGCGTCCTCGCCACGTGGCACGGCCCCATTCGGCCACGTGGCAATTGGTCAATTTGACCAGAATTTTTTTTTAAAAAAAAAACAATGGCGTGGAGGACGCATTATGGTAATGCGTCCTCGCCACGTGTCGTAACGCCATGCATCGCCTGATATTTTTGACCAAAAATTGGCAAAAAAAAAAATAAAAATGAGAGGACGCATTACCATAATGCGTCCTCCATGGGAAGTTGCTGTTTGTGGAAACTGTAGCCACAAACATAGCAATTTCTCCTCGATTCCCGCACTAATTCCTACCCACACATGGCACCGCCATCTCCATTCCTACTTCTTCAAACTCTCATCGCCTTCTCTATCATCCACCATCCGAAAATGGCTGATTTAGGTGAGCACAAGGAGGTTATAGCGGTGATCAGGAACATGAAGGCTAGGTTCAAGAATGGTAAATACTCAAACCTAGCTTAATCTCCTTGCGCACGGGTTTTTCTCGTGTTCCACATCGTCGAAATGAACCCTTATGTAACTCTCCAATTTGACAGAGAATCTACTGAGCTGTGATGCTGGCCGCCTCCAATGGAAAGCTCAGAAGGAGCATCTGGAACAAGCAGGGAAGATGCTTTTCGAAGCCAATAAGGTAATGTCAAACATGAATGAACAGTTGAATCTATTTCCATCCAGTTTTCCTTTCTGTGCGCTGACCAACGATTTTCATTTAAGAATATAGATGTCCGCATACAAGAAATGCATCAAAGTCAGTATCGAGGTAGAAAAGTGCTACTACATCAAGAGTGCGAGGATACTTATTTTGCTCCTAAAATTTCTGTCGACATTTTTCATAACTTTAACAAACCTCTAAAATCTTTCCTTGACATCTTCTTATCTTAGTTGAGGAAGGCAACGACATGTGCGAGGAACCAGACATTCTTGCTGGAAAAAGCGGCAGATTCACAGTTAGAATTTGCAATTTCTTTTACTATTTCATGCTTAACTAATTAGAACCAACATTTAATATAACCCCCTAATCTTTGGACCTGCATTGTTCAAACTTACATTCACTGATTTCACCTGCATTGTTCAAGGTTACTGTTAGTTCGGAATGGTGTTCTTGTGTGGGCTTCAGGCTTAATTTTATTAAACCCGACCCAACTTTGTTTTTAGTCATGTTTTGTTTTTATCCTTGGATTTGAACATGGGTCAGTAGAGAGCGACAGTGACTTGGGCAAAGCAAAGTGATAATTATTTATTTGCCTTAGGTACAAATAGAGAACTATGGGTGAAAGTGTGCAGTAGCCGGTGGAAACAGGTGGCAGAGATGGGTTTTAAAAGAAGTTTTAGGGAGGAACAGAACACCTAGAGAGAAATTATTAAGAGAAAGGATAAAGGATTGAGAGCTTATATTCCTTGTAATATAGGGTTGATTATAGTGGAACAATTCTTGCAGGACGTAGGTGAAAACACCAAAATTGGGTAAAATCTTAGGTGTCCTCTGTTAGCTTCTTGCGTTGGATTGTTTGATTTCTTGTTTTTTCCAACTCTTGCATTGCATTCCGTTGAGTTATATATTCGTTGTTTGTCACAAAATTTTGAATGGGCAATTGTTTCAACCCGTTGGACATTTGTTTCAACCCGTTGGACATTTGTAGCAACCAATTCTTTACCAGATTTTTTTTTTTTTTAAAGTTAAACCATCCGAGGATGGGGGGAAATTTATAGGCTCCCCTAACCATGGAATTGCCTGAAAGATTATACATGTGTACAAAAGAGTCATCCTTATGATGATCCTAGAGCAATCAGTAGCTCATGAAGCATAAAAAATTGCTATGAAAAAGATAATTATTTATTTCACATAATTGGTTTCGAATGGAAACTTTCCAAAGTAATAAAATTATCATAGCAGCTACTAATAAGATTTGGAAGGTTACCAAAGCAATAACAACATCACGGTGACGACTAGTAAAATACCCAAGGAAACATTGAACTTGGCTAAACCAGTTACTAAATTTTCATTTCTGCTATCACGGCCCAATGGGCCTACCATACTAATGTCCCAAACTAATACTTCAACGGGTGTAGGTAAGCTTAACCACGGGCGTGGCATCCAATTCTTGAATTAGTGAAGGTCAGCTTAATGATGGGTGTTGGAAATGATTCTTGGTAGAGCTTAATTAATCATGGGTGCTGCAAATTTATCTTGCGATTCATTCTTCGGACCCCTCCGCATGCGCCAAAATCTTTAATTAGTTCACTAAGTTTTTTTGGCCACCCTTAAGAAACTAATGAGACCTTAAAATTTAATCTTGCTTAATATGAAAAATGGTATGAGTAACACTATCGACTTTTATGTTTGTTGCTCAAACTTTTAACTCATTATAAAGAAAAGAAGTATTCTGTAAAATTATGACTATTTTAACGTGCCGTATTTATATAGGTGCAAGTAATTTAAAAATCAAACTCTTGAAACCAGTTAAACCTCTTTTTATATGCATCTTCCTTTTTCTATTTCGATTTGACTGATACTCCACCAAAGAAAAAATTGTCATTCCTAATTACAGTATCATTGGAGTTTAATGTTCTATATGCTTAAACTTGGGTTTTTTTAATGATGATGCCGATCCTAATGGCATGATCAATTACTAGCTACTGACATTGAGGATGATACATAACGACGACAAACTAAATATCTACATTCCCTTGCTATACATTTCAGACAATAGAAATAAACTACCTCAAATTCATCGCACCAATCCAAGGCTTAACTAATGACAATCCATCCACAAATTTAAGGCTAAACCATTTCTACAACTAAGATAGTCCTACCATAGGATACACCAGAGTGCAACATTTCCAAACCTAATGCACCATAGTCGGATTACAAATTCAATAAAAGGGTTGTCGAAGAGAGCTAAATAATGGAATGTTAGGTGAAAACTGTCCTAAAGCAGCTCCTCCGTTACTTCCACCACCACTAATATAGCTCCCAAAAAACGACTGTAAAACATGAAATCAAAAGACACTTACATGCCATGAAATCAAAAGGCATATATGGAGACATATATGACTGCAAAAGATGAAACTTGTGCGATGTTATGTTTTCACGATTACTTTGATTCCCGTTGCTGCAATCAGGACTCGCATTAGGAGTGTATCTCCCCCCTCTGCCTCTATGACCACCGCCACAATGACCACCACGATTACGATGAGACATGGAAATCTTCCTTTTCAACTACCTCCAACTGTGACCCATCATGTCTCTTGGATCCTTAACCGCCTCAGGATCTGACTCATCCCATATATGTCTTCCAGCTTCTTCGTTTTGCTCAACAGTGACCGGTTTCCTTCCATACACTCTCCCAGTCCCTATAAGGAAATCCTTTCTTAGGCCATCAACCGTCTCCACCTTCTCCTCCAAATCACGCTTCAGTTTCTAGAGTTGCACCATTCATTCCTTGTAGAGTACCTCATCATTCATCAGCATTACACAAATTGAGTAACATATGGTGTGCATCGCCTGGTACCTTTCGAAACCAACAGGGGTTTTACCAAACCAAGTCGACATCGGGTATTTCTCCATCAGGTACTTCCTTGGGATATCTTTGCGCTACCTACAAAATATAAACATCTCAGCAACATCCTTCACTTTCTCTTCCCATAATACACGAAGAGCATGCACGCATAGTATTTCCTGAAACTCAAAGTTCTTGCACACACACTTTATGTCCATCGAGTTTCTATCGAGGGTCATGGTAAAGTTCCACTTCTTTTTCCACCATGCAAGAAATTCCTTCACAACAATTTCGTACCCTACCACACCTGCTTTGTCCCTCACTTTCACTGCGCTATTATGGGCCATCTCCATCAGCTCCTCATGGAACTCCACAAATTTTGCGCGTGTAAACAATTTCTCGAATACAACTTCAAAGGGATGGCTGCCGATCTCACAAGATTTTATGTTTACACCCTTGAAAGTTGCATCTTCCTCATCCATAATCCTCATGCACGCTGCTTACCCAAACCTCTCGACAAACTTCGTGAGGATAGTGTTTATATTCATAAACCCCTTGAAGGAATTGTTCATACCCTCACTTTGCTGCGTTGATGACATACCCGCCCCAAAATCACTCCTAAAATAGATGGGCACCCATTTCTCCCTCCTTGAAAACATTTCCACTATCCATGAGTTTAACTGAACATTGAACTTCTCCATGATTTCCTTCCACTTCTCCTCGAACTCTTCCATGGTCCAGGAATCGTGCAAGGAATCTAATAGCTCCCTCTTCAAAGAATTCCATTCTGTCATACTACCCTAATTCTTAGCCGCATTACGCATTACCTGCCATAGGAACCACCTATGCTTAGAACTTGGAAATAGTGTTTCAATTACCTTCTCTAAGGGCACACAAGGAAGGCATAAAACAAAAAAAAAGAATATTTTACACATGGTTAAATCCAAACACAATCTATGAATATGATGAATCTTCAAGGAAAGTAACGAACGAGAATTCAATACCAATGGCTCTGTCTTGGTTCGTCAGGGTGCATGACGGGTCCTTGCCCATACACTTTCGCTATGTGTTGAATAACCAAACGAAACTTTCAGTGTCCTTCTTACCTACCAATGCGCAACCAAACAACATTGATTATCCGTGATGGTTGACACCAATGAAATGAGAAAATGGCATCCTGTACCGATTGGATACAAATGTTGTGTCAAGTGACACTATATCCCCAAACTCTTTATATGCCTCCCTACACCTAGAATTTTCCCAGAATACGTTATTTAACTTCCTCTCCCCATCTATGTCATACTCATAAAAGAAACCTAGCGGATCTTCCCTCATTCTCTTGAAATGAATTTCCATAGCAGCAAAATCACCATGTTTCATAAGCTCTCTTGATTGGAAATATATGAAGTTGTGCATATCTATCTCAGTAAATGGAAATACCCTTTGTATCTATTAACAAATATGCTAAGACAAAATGTTTTTTTGGTCCCTGACATATGATCTAATACCATCTTTTGGTCCCCGTTTCCAAAGCCACCTCTTTTCAGTACCCTGCGAATTCAAAACAATTTGTTTGGTCCCCAAGCCAGATTCCGAGTGGTTTTCTTGTAGACTAAACTATTTTTTTGTCCCTAACATATGGTCTTACCATCGTTTGGTCCCAAAACCCACCTAAAAACCACCTTTAAAAAATGCCTTGGGACCAAGCAAATTATTTTGAACTTGTAGGGTACTGAAAGAAGGTGGTTTTGGAAACGGAGCAAAAGATGGTATTAGGTCATATGTTAGGGACCCAAAAAAATTTAGTCATATGTTAAATATGTGTGGAACAGATACACCTAAAATGTTGAGCTCTAAAACGAGCCTTTGGTTAGACCAGTTAATCATATGATACCTAGGCAACTGATTGGAATCAATAGATTCTAAATCGTGGTTGTGCACGGATATAATGTGTGTTATCTTCCAAGTCATGTCATCTCTATTTTTCCTTGCATTCACTCCATACTCGCAACCACTCTTGCAAGTTTGGGTAGGCTTGCAGGGATCCGCTAATCTGGACTTAAATTTATCGTACTTTTGGCAAGCCATATGAATTTTAGTGTAGTTGACATACGCACTCTCCATAACCCTACCACCATAAGCACAACATCGGGTACCTACAATCTTGTAATTGTCCACCCGATCAGAACTCCTGACACAAGCTTGAAATCCCTTTGAATGTGCATAGCGATGAATGTAGGCAACAAAATCTTCCCAGTACTAAATTGCACTCCTTTTGTGGGTTCAATCACTACATAATTCCCACCATTTGGTTGAACCCTATCACCAAAAGGAGAAATCACCACAACATTTTGTTGTCCAGCAAGCTAGAACACCAGATCCCCATCATCTTCTACCTCTGCAACAAATTCCTCCTCATCATTTTCCAACATTACATCTCCAATTTCAAACCCATCCCGGTTCAACCTTATATTTGGCACACCTATCCGCACATTGTCCTGCTCAACCCTCTCATAGCCTTCACATTCACTACTACCTACTGGCACTTCCGAACCACCACAGATTCTCTCCGGTGGAGTTTCTCAATTCACTAATGCTTCATCAACATCTTCATTGATTTCTTGGACACTAACATTTAAATCAATGCCTTCACGACTAACATAATTCAAATCCACATCAATTACAGGGATAAAAGGAGATTCCACTCTCACCACATGTTCCACTGATTCCACATTTAGTTCAATATCCACATTTAGGTCAATATCCACATTTAGGTCAATATCCAAAAGAGTAACCATTTATTATTGCACTAAGCCCGAAGTAGTGTTGCTACTAAACAAAAATATGTACATCATCAGTGTGATATCAACTCCGGTGAATAGTTGTAGCACCGGCGACAGTGACGATGAGGTCTATGGTGGAGCACCTGCATAAGCGAGGTCTATGGAGCACCGTTGACGATGACAATTAAGGTGGAGCATCGACGACAACGACGTGTATGGTGGCACACCGACGACGATGACGACTAAGGTGGAGCACCGGTGATGGCGACGACTAAGGAAGAGAACTGACGACGTCTAAGGAGATGGTGAAGCACCGAAAATGATGAGGACTCCCTTCCGCTCTGGCGTCGGTGGGGAGGCGATTAAGACGAGGGAAGTTTGTAGAAATAATTCTCGAGGGAAGTGGTTGGCCGAAAGGATAGAGTGAAAGTTGGCAAAAAGTTCTCCTGAACAGAGTCACGTATCCTATACTCGCTGAAATACACTTGTGCGAAGGAGCAACGGGGAGCCGATACATGGTGGTGGGGAGGAGGGGGTGGGTAGACCCCCGGGTTTTTTTAGTTCTTCCTGTTTTAGTGATGAGTAAATAGTAAATCTATCACAAGTCCCTTTAGCCACTATCTTTTACTGATGACCTTTTCATCATTAAAGCATTTTAGTGTTGAATTTTGGACTTTTGTGATGAATTTCCATCGTCATGAATCTCATTTTTATTGTACTGCAAGTGTGGTACTTCAACCCAATAATTGTGTCTTCAAAAAGTGTGCAATTTGACAATGTTCAAATACATAAAAGATATATATTAAATGTCACTAAAACATCATAATTGGTCACATATAGGATGATACATATTAATGCCATCTTCTTACCTTGAGTTTTGACATATAAATCAAATTATGGTTAGGGTTCTGACTTTTAGCGACAGATAATCTGTGACACATACCGACCAATGTACTGTTTCAAAGTTTCAAACCAAGAACATCAAAAGAGCAAATAAACCATTAAACCCTACAAGAAACTTTGTAATCAAGGAAGAATTAGTTTCTTCTTGGCTTGATACTGATCACCAACATATTCATCAGATTCTGGATCGCTATTTTTCTCCATTGTTGCACGCTTGGTCCCCTTGGATGGCTGTAGAATGGCATTTTGGGGTTTTTGGAGAAATTTTGAGAGCCATAGAGCTGAAGATTTAGGGTATCTTTCGTACTTATCTCCATAGTTGACATACATAAGTCCAAATCGAACTGTATAGCCTTCTCCCCACTCAAAATTGTCCAACAATGACCATATGAAGTACCCTTTTACCCTCACTCCATCACTGCAAAAAGTACCAATTGTTTTGAGTTTTATCGACGAAAAAATTGTTTGTCGATATATAAGAACTACTTTTGAGGATGGAATTCAAAGTGTAGCTACTTGTTTGTTGTTCAGAAAAGCACATTTGTAGTAGCGTATGCCTTTGTGTTGCAAATATTTGTTTTCATTGTATTAAGATCGGACTAACTAAGTAAAATTGTGTGACTAATTAAGGAAAAAGTGTAGCATTAATTTTTGAGAAATTACTTACATATCCATGGCCTGTTTGACATATTGCAGATGATCGAGATGATATTGAATTCTTGCTTTATCCTCACGAGCTTCTGAGACTGTAAGACGAAAATCATTTGCCTCATCCACACCTAAAAATTAAGAAGAAAACACACATACTTTGAGCAGAATTATTCTTAATCAATGGTTATAATTGTAACTTGCGTAATTACATAATGATGAATTAGTTATTCTCGTACCATTTTCAGTAATGTAGATGATTGGATCATTGTATCTAGATTTTATGTAGTTCAGAATCTTGTACATGCCAAGAGGATATATGTAGAGCCACGTTGAAGCAGCCTATATATAAGATAACACGATTAGTTACTAAGTAAATTAATAAAAAGGTAATTATTAATCTATTTAATTTACTTTTGCATACCATTTGACCGATTTTTGTGCTGCCATCAGGGCCAAGAACTTTGAACGGTTGTAATTTATACAAGAAAAATAAACGTTAAATGAGACATTTTAAATAACAAATTTTACAAGTGTTGCTAAAATGCAATAATCGATTTCATGTAATTGAATATATGAAGAATATTGGAATTTTGATAAATGATTATGAGTTTGCGCAAAATCTCCCACCATAACATGTTGTATTTATTGTTAAAAATAATAGAAGGAGAATATATATGATCTCAAATTACCTTGAGCTATAACATGTGTGTCAACATAATAGTTGGGAACTTGAACTTTAGCGATGGATGCATTTGTGACATATCGAGCAGTGTAGTAATTCAAGCCAAGAAAATCGAAAGAACCTATCAAAGCTTTACTCTCTTCGTTTGAGAATTCTGGAAGTCGTGATTGAACTATATCTCTCATTCTCTTTGGATACTCCCCATAAGTTATGGGCGACATAAACCTTTATTTGGAAAATAATTAGATATCTTGACTAAAGATAGTAACCATTAATTCCATTAATAGAAACAAAGAAGAAATTATTTACCATCCAAAGAAGAAATCGGTCATTCTTTCGACGGCTTCTTTGTCCTCCGGAGTTTGATGAAGTGGCTCGTACCATTGTGCTACTAGGGAAATGCCAATTTGTCCTCCTTGACAAGCCTTAAAAAAAAACATTAGAACTGTAAAGTCCTCCGGAGTTGGACTTATGTATGGCATATTGTGAATACTAGTAATCTGGTGTTTTAACACCACTGAGTGACTTCTGGTGATATGGTGTTTTAACACCACTGCTATCCAGCAGTATTCCAGCAGCAGTATGGTTGATGTCCACGATTTATGGAGTGTATTATGGGATATAATTGTGCGATCTGATCAGGATATTGTGAAGATAAATGATTGATTTCGTGGTCATCTAATTCTGGTAAACGAATATTCCTGTAATAGTTAGGAATTGGTTAAGTAGTTTATTTATGGAACAAGTCCTATTGATAACAGGATTGTTCAATTAAATACCAGATTAGCATTAGATCTTTCCTTTGTCTAGAAGTCTATTTGGGGTAGAAGTTCGACAAGGAAAGAAGTTGATTAAAGGCAGGATTGCGATGGGATAAAGAGAATAAGATTACAACGCAATCAATTTGACGCGACCAAGATTCAATCTCTACGTGAGAGCTTTGGAGCGATCTGCCTTAGTGTTTTGGAGGTTCGTAAACAACCGACCAAGTTCGTGAAGATCAGAAACAAGGAAGTCTTAATTCCTCGGGAGGAGGAGATCCAGGGAGACGTGTTGATCGTGAGGGTTCAACGACGTAGGATCGACAGTGAGGGGAGCTCACAACATTCACTCTGTAGGTTAGCAATGGATTAGTATTTAAGTTAAGCTTCTTGTACTAAAGACTGCTTTCTAGTGAATGGTTTCTGATCTGGGCAAGGCCCCGCAGACGTAGGTGTATTTGCACTGAACTGCGTAAACAAGTTGTGTGTGCACTGCGTATTTTGTTTTGCCTTTTAACAGCAACCTGATTTGGTGTTCCAACACCAAACTATTAAACAACTTGGTATAAAGAGTTAGAATTCAGGTGAAACGGAGTTTCAATTGGTATCAGAGCAAGGCACTTGCTAACCCCTATACAGGGAGAGTGAGATCAGGTTTCACCATGGCACCAAAGGAGGGGGCCTCTGTCACGCGACCACCGTTGCTGGAACAAGGCAATTACGCCTACTGGAAGGCACGTATGAAAGTATTCATTGGAGCATTAGATGATCAAGCTTGGAACTATGTTGTAAATCAGTACACTCCACCTCCCAGTGACAAAACTAAAGAGTCGAGCTCATCAACGATCAAACCATATTCTGAATACTCTACTGAGGAGCATAGAGCCTACATGTCCAACTCAAAGGCATTGAATGCCATCTTCACAGCAGTAGATGAAGATCAATTTAAGATGATTTCAAATTGTGAGACTGCAAAGGAAGAATGGGATGTGTTACAGACGTATCATGAGGGAACAAGCTCAGTCAGAGATTCAAAGTTGCAATACTATACATCGAAATTTGAGGAATTGAAGATGCGGGAAGATGAAACTATCTCTGAGTTTAATGGACGAGTCCGAGATATTGCAAACAAGGCTTTTCAGTTTGGTAAAAAGTACAAAGATCAAAAACTTGTAAGGAAAGTGTTGAGGGCATTACCGCCATGGTTCAATATGAAGGTCACATCAATCAATGAAAATGGAAGGATTGGGATGATGACACTTGATGAGCTCATGGGGTCTCTGGAATCCTATGAGATGGAGATGTTGCAAAATAAAATCGGAAAGAAGGAGATGGCTTTTACAAGCACAACCGCTGGAAAGGAAGATGAACATACAGATAATGAAGATTCCGATGAAATTGCTAACATAACCAGAAACTTCTCCAGATTCATGAAGAAGATGGGCAGGAAGCCACAGGACAAGTCAAGTGGGAGCAAAAATCTGAATGCCAACTTCACTCCCAGATTCGGTCAGGCAACTGGTGTTGAAACACCGAAGTTCAAATCGGTAAATCCGAATCTGAACAGAAAAATCCAATGCAGAGAATGTGAAGGGTTTGGACACATACAAGCTGAGTGTGCCAATACACTTAAAAGGCAAGGGAAATCATATGTCATAACCTGGAGTGATGATGACGGAGGAGACGATATTAAGGATGGAGAAGAGTATACAAATCATGTTGCTTTCGGCGTGTCGTTGGAAGAGTCTTTTGAGATAAATCGCAGTGTGTTGAATGAAGAAGAAAGTGATAGCTCAGATGAAGAGACTAGAAGCATTAGTGATGATGACATTCGCAAAGAAAGTATGGAGATGTATAAAATGTGGTTAAAAGTGGCAGATGAAAACAAAGAGCTCAAGGTTGAGAACAAGAGGTTATGTGAAAAGGTTAGAGTGAATGAACTTGGAAAGAAAAATGCAATTGAAGAACTTGAACAACTTAAAAAGGAATTTGCTGCAGTAGTTCAACGAGCGGAGACAGCAGAACAGGCTATTAGACGTCTAAATACAGGGAAAGCTAAGCTTGAAGATTGTCTGAAAATGGGACAAACTACCAAATTTGGAATTGGGTATGAAAGATCAGTTGATGCGTTGAAAAATAAGGCAGATCAAGGTGCACTTGCTCCAAGAATAATTGAGGAGAATTGCCCCATCAAGAGAATCAGGAGATGCGGATACTGTGGAGTTCAAGGTCATGTGAGAAACAGGTGTTTCAAATTACTTAGGACACTGTCCGTCAACCCAGCATATCGGTATTTCAACACCATTCCAGGATACAACACCGTGCACCAAGTCAACACTGGAGGATACAGGAACGGATCCTTGAACACACATGCAACTCAGAGATCACATTGCAGCACTCGACCAGTAAGACAGGTATGGGTTCGAAAGTCTCAAAATATTTGTCTATCAAGTTTTGTATGTTTTGGAGCACATACAGGAACCTCGTGGTACTTCGACAGTGCGTGCTCAAGGCACATGACAGGAGTTCCTGAATTTCTGCAAAAATTTGAACCTGGATTTGGTGGACATGTTAAATTCGGTGATGGAAAACGAAGCAGAATAATTGGCAAAGGGGAGTTAGAAATCAAAGGGCTTCCAGTGTTCCAAGATGTGTTGCTAGTGGAAGGCCTGAAGGCTAACCTATTGAGCATCAGTCATTTATGTGATAATGATATGACGGTGTACTTTGACAAAGATAAGTGTATTGTAAATCATGGGTCTGGAGTATTCACTGGATCCAGATCAATGGATAAGTGTTATCTACTCGATCAAGATGTCACCTGCTTGAGCTCGAAAAAGGAAGTTAGTACACTGTGGCACAGAAAATTGGGGCACATAAATTATAAATCTTTGGCTCGTATTTCCAGACTAAATGCTGTCAGAGGTATTCCCGAAATCAGTGAAATCAAGGAGACTGTCTGTGGATCGTGTAAGGAAGGAAAGCAAATTCGTATTCCTCACCATGCTGTACATGATGTTTCAACATCAAGACTTTTGGAGCTTCTACATATGGACCTAATGGGGCCAGTGAGTACACCAAGTGTGGCAGGGAAGAAGTATATTTTTGTCTGTGTGGATGACTTCTCGAGGTATACGTGGGTATCATTCCTCAAAGAAAAATCAGAGGCCGCTGATGTATTCAAGACCTTGGCGCACAAGCTTCATGTAGAAAAGGGAACCGTTCGAATTGCACGCATCAGGAGTGATCATGGAAAGGAATTCGAAAACTCTAAATTTCGGGACATCTGTGAAACACTTGGTATACATCATGAGTTCTCTGCCCCCATAACCCCTCAGCAGAATGGTATAGTAGAAAGAAAGAATCGGACACTGCAGGAAATGGCACGAGCAATGCTGGCTGAGAAAAAAATTCATTTGAGATATTGGGCTGAGGCAGTACACACTGCATGCTACACCATCAACCGAGTATATCTACGGCCGTTTACCGAGAAGACACCGTATGAGATCTGGAAAGGAAAGAAACCAGATGTGTCGTATTTCCATGTCTTTGGCAGTAAGTGTTACATTCTGAAGGATCGAGAACCCTTGGCTAAATTTGAATCCAGGAGCGACATTGGAATATTCTTGGGCTATTCTCCTACCAGCCGAGCATACCGAGTACTGAATCAACGTTCTGGGGTAGTCATGGAGTCCATTAATGTGGTGATAGATGATTCAGAGGAGGACAATGCTGGAGAAGGTGATGCGCTTGATTCAGCCGTTCCTACTGGTGTTGGAACACCAGCTCCATCAACCGGTGTTGAAACTCCAGAATCTGGAAATCTTGATTCTGACCAGAATCCAACGAGACATATGCAGTTAAGGGATCGACCCCGTGTAAATTACAGAGAATTAGCAGGATTATCGTGTTTCATCTCACTCACTGAACCAAGAAGTTACAAAGAGGCTTTGATTGATGAATATTGGATCTCGGCGATGCAAGAAGAATTGCAGCAATTCGAGAGAAACAATGTTTGGTTTCTTACCCCACGACCTGTTAATGTAAATGTGATTGGTACCAAGTGGATTTTCAAAAACAAATCTGATGCAGATGGTAATGTCACCAGAAATAAAGCACGCCTGGTTGCTCAAGGGTACACACAAGTAGAAGGGGTTGACTTCGATGAAACTTTTTCCCCTGTAGCCAGATTGGAGTCCATCAGACTAATGTTGGCCGTGTCCTGCATACTAGACTTTACTCTTTATCAAATGGATGTCAAGAGTGCATTCCTGAATGGCATAGTAAAAGAGGAAGTTTATGTGGAGCAACCTAAGGGATTTGAAGACCCTCAGTTTCCTGATCATGTTTATAGGTTGAATAAGGCGTTGTATGGACTCAAGCAGGCACCCCGTGCTTGGTATGAGCGACTGACAACCTTTCTGATTAAAAAGGGCTATCGTCGAGGGGGA
This sequence comes from Rubia yunnanensis, assembly GCA_037428765.1. NCBI lineage: Eukaryota > Viridiplantae > Streptophyta > Magnoliopsida > Gentianales > Rubiaceae > Rubia > Rubia yunnanensis. The sequence goes on from CM075065.1 coordinate 96,184,715, forward strand.
GTAGACCGTACACTGTTCGTGCTGCACAAGGGGCCAAAGATTCTTATTGCACAGATCTATGTGGATGACATTGTGTTTGGATCTACCGATTCAGCCTTGGTGAAGGAGTTCGTTGACTTAATGACTCAAGAGTTCGAAATGAGCATGGTAGGAAAATTGTCATATTTTTTGGGATTGCAGGTTACTCAGGAGAAGAATGGTCTGTTTATCAATCAACAGAAATATGCTGAAAACTTGATCAAGAGATTTGGTCTTACAAGTGCAAAGGCAGTACGCACCCCAATGGCAACCACCGATAAGCTTACAAAGGATGAACAGGGGCAAAGTGTTGATCAGAAATTGTACAGGAGTATGATTGGCAGCCTGTTGTACTTGACTGCAAGCAGACCAGACATCTGTTTAAGTGTTGGTATTTGTGCTCGCTATCAAGCTGATCCAAAGGAATCACATATGTCAGCAGTGAAAAGGATTATACGGTATATAAGTGGAACAGCGGAGTATGGAGTATGGTTTTCTCGAAACAAGGATTCACAATTAGTAGGTTTCAGTGATTCGGACTGGGCTGGGAATGCTGATGATCGTAAGAGTACCACTGGAGGGTGCTTCTTTGCTGGATCTAATCTGGTCAGCTGGTACAGTAAAAAGCAGAATTCTATATCCTTGTCCACAGCTGAAGCAGAGTATTTAGCTGCCGGGAGTTGTTGTGCGCAGTTATTGTGGATGAAGCAGATGATGAGAGATTATGGGTTCAATGATGTGAGTTTGACAGTCCTGTGTGATAATAAAAGCGCCATTGATATTTCCAGGAATCCTGTGCAACACTCTAGAACAAAGCATATCGATATCCGACATCATTTTATCAGAGACTTGGTTGAAAAAGGAGAAGTCGCAGTCCAGTATGTACCAACAGCAGAACAACTGGCTGATATATTTACAAAACCACTGGATGGTGAGACGTTTGAAGGCCTCAGACAGCACTTGGGTGTCTGTCGAATGTAAGGTACTCTGATCTGTACTTTCTATTGTATTATTTTCTGTTGTGTTGTTTCTTTTATAATATGGTGAAAAAAAAATAGAGAAAAATCAAAAGTATCAAAAATATGTGAAGTGGTGTTTAAACACCGAGGACTTCAGAGGGAGAAAAATCAGCTGGGCCGAAAACTTATTGGGCCTAGGTTTGTACTCAGAAGGAAGGAAAAAGAGAGACTTTTGGGTTTCGGAAAAAGGGGGGAAAAAGGAGAAAGTGACAAATTGATTCCCACACAAACTCAAACTCTCGACTGTTCATCTTCTACGTAGCTCACAGCTCCCTGTTCATCAGAAAAATTTGCCAAAACCCTCGATTTTTGTAGCCCACTCAAAACCCTGTAACAATGGTGAGCTCCACGTCCCAGAAGATGGTCCGAGATTTCGTTAAGGTGCGGGTGCCGGAGAATCCACGAATTGAAGAGCTCGATTCGGATGCAGATGTGGATGAGCTGTGTGGAGATCGAGTGCAGACGCTAGCCAAGTGGGGTGGAAAAGTTCAGAGACGGAAAGCTAGGTTTGATCATTCCTTCGTCTATGATGGAAGGTATTTTTGCTCTGTTCTTGAATTCATAGAATGGATGGTGCAGAACAGAGATTATGTAGACCTTAGAAAATTTAAAAGTCTGCATGGCAAAGTTAATGGATTTAAACTTGAGGAGGTATTAACTGGTGGAATAGGAGAGATTAGGGAGATTAGTGAGTATGATGCCAAATTGGTTGGGGTTGGTTTCGGAGAACATTATAGAGTAGGAGATGAAGAGGGTCAGTACTTCACAATGTACACACGGATAGCTTCCCTGCACAGGCCGATTATCAGGAATTTGGGGGATAATGTAGTTGTACAGCCCTGGATAAAAGTGGTTAAATCCACTGATTTTACTGTGGCTGGTGACACAGAGATAGTGTGTTTTGATGAGTCTCTGTTTCAGACTCAAGAATCACTGAGAAGGTTACCTGTTCCTGTTGTGGACATTAGTGATAGTGAAGATGAGGCTGGGTGTGCAGGTGGCACTGATGAGGCTGAGAGGATTTTGAGGGTGAATGAACCAGAGAGTGGCTCTGTACTGAGTGAATCTGCGTTGAGTGGCTCTGTACTGAGTAAAGTCCTCCGGAGTTGGACTTATGTATGGCATATTGTGAATACTAGTAATCTGGTGTTTTAACACCACTGAGTGACTTCTGGTGATATGGTGTTTTAACACCACTGCTATCCAGCAGTATTCCAGCAGCAGTATGGTTGATGTCCACGATTTATGGAGTGTATTATGGGATATAATTGTGCGATCTGATCAGGATATTGTGAAGATAAATGATTGATTTCGTGGTCATCTAATTCTGGTAAACGAATATTCCTGTAATAGTTAGGAATTGGTTAAGTAGTTTATTTATGGAACAAGTCCTATTGATAACAGGATTGTTCAATTAAATACCAGATTAGCATTAGATCTTTCCTTTGTCTAGAAGTCTATTTGGGGTAGAAGTTCGACAAGGAAAGAAGTTGATTAAAGGCAGGATTGCGATGGGATAAAGAGAAGAAGATTACAACGCAATCAATTTGACGCGACCAAGATTCAATCTCTACGTGAGAGCTTTGGAGCGATCTGCCTTAGTGTTTTGGAGGTTCGTAAACAACCGACCAAGTTCGTGAAGATCAGAAACAAGGAAGTCTTAATTCCTCGGGAGGAGGAGATCCAGGGAGACGTGTTGATCGTGAGGGTTCAACGACGTAGGATCGACAGTGAGGGGAGCTCACAACATTCACTCTGTAGGTTAGCAATGGATTAGTATTTAAGTTAAGCTTCTTGTACTAAAGACTGCTTTCTAGTGAATGGTTTCTGATCTGGGCAAGGCCCCGCAGACGTAGGTGTATTTGCACCGAACTGCGTAAACAAGTTGTGTGTGCACTGCGTATTTTGTTTTGCCTTTTAACAGCAACCTGATTTGGTGTTCCAACACCAAACTATTAAACAACTTGGTATAAAGAGTTAGAATTCAGGTGAAACGGAGTTTCAAGAACAATCCATGAATATTTTTTTAAAAAAAATTGTCAACTCTTCAATGGAAACTTAGATATTAGATCAGTGTCAATTATCACAAAAAAGAAGAAGAAAAAGCTAAGACATTCTCCCTTATCGAAAACTATAGTGAATTTTGAAATGCGAAAAACCATATCAAAACCAGATATAATTAAAATCGAGTAAGGAAACAGTTTTGTAGTGGGGTTACAATAAGAGATTGACCTTAAAAGTTTCGCGGTATAAAGTGACGATATCAGCATGAGCAAGGAGCAAGTTGTGAGCAACCGAATATGGGTCTCGACTAGGATCTCTATTGATGTCGGAAGGCATCTTCTTCTCGTGTTTAGGGCACACAATGTAACATCTATGCATAGGAACTTGACCATCTTCTAGAGCTGTGTAGCCTTCAACTGCAAAAGTCCATGGCTCGTTCAAGGTGATCCAGTTCTTCACCCGATCTCCAAATTCCCAGAAACACAATTCCGCATATTCATGGAAATCATTCCTGGATCGATGTCACTCGAAATATATTACAAAAGTTATGTATAGGTAAACTGGAAGTTGTTTGTTTTAAATTAAACGTTCACAATACAATTGGCGGGACTGTATGTTTCATTGTAAATGTTCGTTTCATGGTCCCAAAAAATCAATTTGGTATAAAATATACCCACGACAAGAAGAAGAAATAATAATACCTAGCTATAAACTAAACTGTGACTTTATGCAGTGCTTGTGAATTTGTGATAATACTAATATAGTACCAATGGAGTATGTCATATTGAAATCTTATTCTACATTATTTTTGCATTTCACCGTTCCATTTTGAAAATATTTTGTAATAAAAATAATATTAAAAATTAAGATTTTTTAAAGTGAAAAGAGCAGTGATTTCAGTTTTCTGTAGTATTGTGTCCGACTCTCCAATCTGACAAATTCGTAATTATATTACCAAAATTTTAATAATACTGAATTAATTACAACTAAATACTTTTAGTGACTATTTTTTATCATGTATTTATCACTTAACTTAGTTATAAATCAATATCCATGATTCAATCTTGAAACCCCTTGGGCCTTATTCTTTCCATATAAATCTTATATGTTTTTCACTTCACTAAAAGTTTATATTAATGTTATGTTATATAGTTTTGATATTCTAATAATAATTTTTATTAAGTTTGTGGTAATTCAATTCAATTTAAATTCAACGATTAATGAGAACGGGCCTTACACAATCTTTATGCTTAAGAAACCACCATACTCACTTTCCAAAGATTGTGGTATATCCCAATGGAAAAGAGTCGCGTAAGGCTCGATACCTAGAATAAATTTTAATGTTAGAATACGATTTTTTTAAAAAAAATAAAAAATAAATAAATATGAATCTGTTTAATAGAATTAATGAAATGTTTCTAAAAAAATATGTTTCAACACAAAAAAAAAACATAAAAATACACACGAGGAGCTATACCATTTACCAGAAGCTCATTGATGAGATTGTTGTAGTACTGAATTCCTTCCCGGTTTATCCCAGCACTAAGTCTTCCACCTAATTAGCCATTTATCAAATCAATTATCCTCTAAAAAACCCCAATAAGACTGCATTAAAATTTGATTTCAAATAGAAATTATATTTATAATCTTTAAAAAAAAATTAAAAAATGTTTACCCGGCAATACTCTGGACCATGAAATCGAAAATCTGTAAGCGTCTAAGCCAATTTTCTTCATTATTTTTACATCTTCCTGCACCATATATACACATTTGAAGTTACACCATGATAAAAAGATTATAAGAATCATAAACCAAAACTAAAATGCATACTTTCTAATTAAATCAGACAAACTGATTTTAAGATGAATGGAACAGGAAAAAAAACTATTCCTTCCCTTTCACAAGAAAATATCTCTTTTTTTATATATTAAAAACATTATTTACTTAAGTATATATTTCAGAATTTTTTTTTTTTAATTAGGACCCCCAATTTCCTATACCTTGTACAAATGGTACTGATTAACAGCTACATTTCCATTACTCCCATTCATTATTTGCTCAGGAGTTTGATTTGTTATGGTGTCCCAATTACTAGGGCCTCTGCCCCCTTCTGCTGCTGCACCTTCAACCTGTCAATAAAAAACATACATGTTACATGCCTTTATTTTTTAAGTTCAATTAAAACAATTCTTGAACATATGATAAATAAATTTAAATTGAATTTAATCTCCCTATATTTTAAATAATGTTTTTTGATATTCTCCCCTTATTTTTATGCATAAATTACTATTTTTACTACCGTCGCGACTGGATAAAACATTTTACCTGGTAAGCTGAACATGCAGTTCCGAAAACAAAGCCATCTCCAAAGTCTGCCCGGCTGATCTGATTTGTTCTTACATTTCTTGCTGCCATTTCTTATTTGGTGGTTGCTCTTTCAATTGCTTCCTATTGATTTTGAGGGAAAAAATGGTGACAGAAACTCTTTTGGTTATTGGATTTATGTAGCTGGCAGAACAATTTGCAGCTATATTTATAGTTGGTATTAAGGATAAAATTGTCTCTCGTATAAATTAGTAAGACCTGTTTTTTAGAAAATTTTGAACTGAATTAAACTGAACATAGTTGAACTAAAATAAACCTAAATAGATTCAATTCAATTAAAATAAATATAAATTTAATTCAATTAAATATAATTTTATATGTTACCATATATAAATTAATATTGGTGTAATAAATTTCAGAGAAAAATGAACTGAAGTAAATTCAAATCAATTATCCTAAATTAAACTGAAATAATTGAATTCAAGTGTAATTATATTAGAAAAATAAGTAGGATGCTTTTATGTGGTAATAACAAAATTTTCATAAAAGGGTTTATAATTTGGTAAATTCTTGGGAAAGACGGTCTTTCCATAAGCTTATGGAAAGACGGGGTTTGATTGAAATAATAAAAGGTAAAAGGTCTTAGTTGCAATATTAATGTTTTAGTATGAAACATGTAGTAGTTATAAAATTTATAACTCGGTTCATGCAACCCAAAAATTTTATCTTAATTTCTTCTAATTTACACTTTAAACCTTGGTTTTTCCATAACTTATGGAAAGACCGTCTTTCAAGACACGAACTCTTATAATTTAGTTAGTTAATAGTTGCGTATAAGTTAAAACAACATAGCATTACGCATTAAATTTTCCTTTAAAAGACCGTTGGAACATAGTTTAGTAAATTATTCCTCTGTACTCGTGAACCCGTTTTATATTAGTAGAATTGGAAATTAATTGTTTAACCTACCACTCAAAAGAGCATTTCAAGAAGTACAATTCAAGTTGTTGCTTCATTGCAAGAAATTAAAAAACTTAAGAAAGTGAGTTTCTTTCTATAACTAAGACAAATTAATAACTAGTTAATGCAAATTATGAACTGTTAATCAAAATTTTGGTTCCTTTCATTCAGCTAGCTGAGTTGTCTTTTAAAAAAACAGGAAACATACACTTTTTATTTTTGAAAGTTGAAAACATGCACTCTTGACTCTTGTAATCAATCACCTCATTCAATTTTTTAGTAGTAACATTTCTTATGAATTCTAAATTACAGTAATAATTTATTATGATTAAGAAAAAGTCTCAGGAAAGACGGGTTTTTCATAAGTTTACTTTAAATGTTGTAGTAATTTTTTAATAAAATTTAAATATTATGTTTTAAAAGTTAAAATAAGTAATAATATGTATTTGAATGTGAAAATATAAAAATATATAATATAAAAAACATTTCAAAATTTCCTAATTTAAAATGTAATTTAGCAAATGCAGTGTATGTAAAAAATAAGGGACATGTCCATAAGAGCATGTGCAATGTAAAAGTTCATTTTGAGACTTTTACACACTCTCTTCTCAACAGCCTCAAATTTCACAATCATTCAGTCACATCCATGTCATACGGTCCCTTCCACATCATCTTTAACCGGTCCCATTATTTTTCAATTATTTCCAACTCACTATTTATGTTTGTAAATTAATCATTAAATATGAAATAAATAAACTTTAATTTCCTAAATAATATTTTTAATTTTTTAAACATTCATAAAATTTATTTTAATAATTTTTAGTTGTAAAAAATATTTATATAAAAGGAAAATAATTATATATATATGTTAACTACGTTAAATAAATAAAGCTCAATTATATAAATTAATTTTGGAATCCACAATAATACGTTAATGGTAAACTTACATTAGTTATGTAATAAATAATGTTAACAGTATTTTTTAAATTTGTGTATCAAAATAGTATAACTACAAATAATGTCATTAGCAAAGTTAAATCATGTTTTAAAATATGGTTGAAAAAATATGAAATGTATGAATAAGAATTAACAGAGTGATTTGTGTATTAAAAATAGTAAATATTAGACTCTATAAATAGATAAAAAGGAAATTACAATATTGAAAAAATTCTTAATAAAAAAAATGCAGACTCAATGATATAGAATTATATATAAAACAATAAATTTAAAATAAAAATGAACAAAAGAGAAGTATATTCATTAACTTAACACATAAATAAATATGAGGTCCACATGCCACGTGACATGGACCCCGTGTCCTTTTAGGGTCATCTTAGGAGAAGCCAATAATCCCAGGTTCGATCCTCGGCAGCGGCAGTGTGGGGAGTTCTTGCTTTGCAAGGCTCCCTTGTGCGCACCGAGGCAATGCCAAGCCCATGGGTCCTGGTGCTGGGCTACCGTGATTTACCTCTCATACGATGGCCTGGGTGTGGGCTGGTATGGGCCGCTGAGGGCGAGCGGATTGATCGCCTTTTGCCAGGAGAAGACTTCCTCTCTTCGCCTCATACATGTTAAGTAAAAGATGAGTCCAAAAATCCCCATTACACATGTTTTAAATTTATGGACAAATTGCTCTATGATTAATTACAGTGAGACCCACTGTATGATTCATTACAATTAAACCACTTTTTTTTAAACCATCTTATGTTAACTGACATTTCCCCCCTTTTGTAATTAAGTTTTTTTTTTTTATAATAGTTTCATGTCCCGGAACCAAATAATTATTTTTTTAACAGGAGAGAACAAAACAACAGATGGCTAAGAAATCACAATGGTGAAGTTTTGTGGTCTTAAGATATCAAACATAAAAAATTGAATTGATTGGATTCGTAAGCCCACATATATCTCAATTTAACCGCTATTCTGTTAATTTTATACGAATTTAATCTAATTAAATTGATTTTAATTATAAACAATAGTAAGTTCCGTTGAGTTTGAATTCAGTTCAGGCGAAAAATAACATAAACCTGAATCTATACTATGTATCTCTAAAACAATAGCTAGATCCCTACGGAAGGAATCATCATTAGTGACTCATTTGTACGGCGGCTATAGATTTTTTCTTCAAAATTGATGTTTGCCTTAAGTTTTGAATTCGGAACAAGTGTCCCTCTAATTGGATTGACATTAGACTGACTCCAAAAATTGGTAGACGACTATTATTCATAAACCATCGTCTAACGTAGTACTATTAATAACGATAGAGTTTGAATCATCGTTGAAAGTATTATATAATGGTTCCATTGTTTACTTTAGTGCATTTCCAAAGGTAGTTTCAATGTCGGAGCATGTGTCCCCTATAAAAAATATGTACTGAAAGCTACTTATTATTTGGAGTTCTGAGGTGTAATTTGGTTTTATCAAATTAATTTAATTATTACTATCGTGTCCAACATAACCTATCTAAGTAAGTGTGCAATAAAGAAAAGCATAAAGACACAAGACTTGATTATGCATTTCGGTGAAATCCACCTATATCCGTGGGGTCTGACCCAGTTCAGAATGAATCCACTAATTAGAAAGATACTGTACAAAGTAAACCATACAATATAATTATCTTATCTAATTGTATCACATATATTTTGCTAGCTCTCCTAGCTACCAATTCGCCTTGATTAGACTCCCTCTGACCTCGAAACTCGTTGATCTCCTCCTCTCGAGGAATTAAGGTATATGATTTCTGAACTTGATCAAAAAGTTTTGATCATGTTGAAGCACAGACACAAAACTCTCGGTTACTTCTCTGAATATCAAAAACCTGGATGCAGATTTTCTTCAATTAAAAGCATAAGTAACTCAGCCAGAATGTCTTCTATTTAAACCAATCGCATGCATCAAAGTTCTGTGCGAATATAATTCCTTCTCCACATAATCTTCTGATAACAATCAAATCCTTTGGAGATTATAATTACCAAATCTAATCCCTTGAAATAAGGAATTAGAATATCTCGTCCATATCTCTATCATAATTGAATAATCATAGATCAATTTCAATTCCATAAATCTAATCCAGTCCCATAAATATATGAATTGATATATTCTGCAATCAAACACATCTGGATGACAATACTTCTTCTCGGATTTTATCTTCGAGCTTCCTTCAATTATGAACATTCCTTCTTTGATGTTACAACATAACTATTTTCATATTTGCATAATTTCCAGAAATTGTCAATTAAATAAATCTGGAATTTACAATCTCCCCCTTTGGCATTTTGTGGACTCATTAACCTTTTGGACTTTCAAATCGAAAACTATGCAAATACAATGATCAAATCAAAACAATATGAATGTTGGAGCATGAGCTCAAAATTTTAGCACCCTCTAAATTCCACAACCCCAAAAAGTATACCTCAACATCCATGTTGGGACATCAACAGAGAGTCAATAACAAATTAGAAAACCATTAAACACCATGTTGGAACATCAGTCCAACTGACTGTCATAAACCCGAGAACCCACATAACCAAGAATTCCAAACAATCCAAAAATTAAAAAAAAATATCCATCGGAAATTCAAATTCGAAAATACTCCCCCTTGAGGCCATAAAACATGCCAAAGTTATCAAAAATCAGGAAAATCAAGAAAAATGTTTAAATTGAAGCATTAGGCATCCATCCGGCCTTCATCACCAATATCCATCTTGATTAACTCCTCTTAAAGGGCTGCAATCTGGACCTGAAGAGCTGCAATCTTTACCTTCACAACTAACTTCTTTGCATCCTTAGCCTTCTTTGCAGCTGTTGTAGACGAAGTATTAGTCTTCGAGGAGATCCAAGGAAGATAATCAATTTTCCTTGTAGAGAAAGTTATGGAGCTAGCCTTCACCACATTTGGAACTATGAACTCATCATCATTCTTAACCTTCACCTTCCCTACTTTAGCTAAAGCAGTAATGACACAATGATGTGGCAAAGAGTTCTTCTTTGGAAGACACAACCTGGAACACTATATTCTCTTGTATGATTCAACCAAGATTACCTGGAATCTTCTTCCCAACACAATACAACAAGTTGGCCATTTCTCTAGCTAAAGCAGAGGTAATTGTAGAAGAAATCGAGTAATTTATAGCAATTTGGGGCAAACAAATATACCTGCTGGTAAGGTTGGACATTGCAGCATTCTCCTGTAATGGCCACTGAGTCACTAGTCCCCCAGAAATCTCATGCAATATTTGATCATTTTTCAACTTAAGATATTCAACATATAAACCAACAAAATCATGAGTGGTCAACGTAAGGATGTTATTTATCTTCTCAACAGAGAATCTGATCTCTTTGCCACACACATAGGTCCATCCATACCAGTCAGATTGAGAATCCAAGTTTTCTGCCATTATATTGGCATAAAACTCTTGAACAAGCTCCTTATTATAGTCCTTGTAGACCGTGGCAGCAGTAGAATACCATGATATGAATCTCCTTGCGAAGACTTTGGATTGCGGGATTAAGGTCATTGACTGAATGAAGGGATTTTCAAACCCTCACCAAGTCGCATGAAATTCAAGAACCAAGCCCTCGTGATGCTCTTAATCTCAACTTACTCTTTAACTAGCCCGTGGGATCAAATCACAAGGTTTACTGAAACTTAATTAACCCGTGGGATTAAAAATAAATGAAGATAGTTCGCAAGCAATGAGTATAGCTCGAAAAAAAAATATATTTGATTAATAAAAGGTGTATAAAATCGTGAATGGCCTCCCCTATTTATAGGGTATAATTCAGCCAGTACAAATAGAAACTGGAATGACTTATGGCAGCTTTAAGAAGCTAAAACCATATCTAGCTAGACTACCTAAAATAAATGACTATATTCTTCAAGATAAAACCTGAATGAATATTTCCTTATCTAATCTTACCAAATCCAATTCTAATCAAATAAGAATTGAATATTCTAAACCCTAAAATAAAGCATAGCCAAAATTAAACTCTTCTAACGCCAACATGGCAGAGTTAATGGGCCTTATTCCAAAATAACAAATGATCACACTACCTCATTAAAAACCCAATGGGAAAAAGACTATAGTGCTAACCTCCTAAAAATACTAAACTAAAAAAATTATATCAAATGACATTTTTGATATCGTATCATTCCCTCCGAGGTTGGAAAGTTTTGTCCTTAAAACGTGAACAATCTTCAAAAGCAATTGTAGAAAAAATGTCCCACCCTAAAACTTCCTGCTAATTAATGGTGACTGGACACTAACTGGACATTGATGTGGCTCTTAACTCGTGAGAAGGGAACTGACGGTAAAATGAACTAACTTGCGATAAATTCAAAATATCACGATAAAATGATCAGATCACGAGATGAGGGTATGAACCACGAGAGGGACTGAGCTGCTCGTGCGATATACAAGCATCTTCAAGTGGCATGCACGTCAGATTCATGTGCCAAAGTGTGCGCTCGCAAATGTTAGCCATGCAGGGTCTTCTTCTTTGCTGGCTTGTCTGCGCTGAACTAAGAACGGACTAGGCCAGGTATCTGGAAAAACTATCCATGCACACAAAAATATACTTCTTTCTAGTCGTACTAGGTGTATTGACCGGACTCATCAAGTCCATGTGTAGTAGCTCAAGCTTTCTTGACATGGTGATATACTGAACAGACGAATGAGGAGATCAAATCTGTTTACCTTGCTGACATGGTCCACACACAATTCCCTTTTTGTTAGTGAGAGTGGGCATACCTCGTACTGCTTTAGAGTTTGCAATCTTCACCAACGTTTTGTAGTTGATATGCCCAAGCTTTCTATGCCACATAGCACCTTAATCTTCTTTAGAGCTTAAACATCTCACTTCTTGTTCTAACAGGTAGCAATTGTCTGAAGATCGAATTCCTGATAGTACTTTATCTTCACCATGCTTTATATTGCATTTGTTTTTGTAAAAATCCACATACATATTTTCATCACACAGCTGACTGATACTCAAGAGATTAGCTTTCAGGTCTTCTACAAGCAGAACACTTGAGAAGATAGGAAATCCCTCGATCTCTTGTTCTCTTTAGCCTACAACTCGACTCTTCTTTCCATCACCAAATGTAACAAAACCTCCCTCATATGGTTTGATATTTGTCAAATATTCCCGAGTTCCAGTCATATGCTGAGAGCATCCACTATTGAAGTACCAAGAATCTCTAAAATGTGCAATAAGAGACGTGTGAGCAACTAGACAAATAGTAGTTTGCTTAGGAATACCTTCCTGACCAATTTAGACCATTGAGCATTGTCCATGTTAGAATATGCCGACAATTGTCGTCCATTCATAATGTCTTTGAGTAGCTTAAAAAAATGCTCATGTATATGCCCTTGATAAGAGCAACACTGGTATAAGATAGGTTTGCATCGACGCGTCTTCATCACTTTCTTCTTCATAGCCTGTATCTCTACTTTGAAATATATAGTATTGCTTTAAGCTTTGTCATATCCAATTCCTTGTCTGTCTCTAAAATTCCTTCCCATAGTAATTATATCATCTAGTTTTGCCTTTCCAGTGGTCAATTTTATGATTGCAGCTTCAGTCATCTCAGCCTTCTCAGTTGCCAACCTTAGATTCTGTTTCAGTTGCTCAATCTCGGTTTCAAGTTTTTCAACTTGATCCACCACTTATATTTTTCTTTCAATCAGTTGATGTTTCTCTGATTTTAGAACTTTATTCTCCTTAACAACCTTGGCCACATAGCATACATATTCTCGTACGCATTGTACATATCTTCATCATCCACCTCCTGGCCACTATCATCGCTTGAATGATCACTAAGCTTTTCTATGTCTAAACATATAGGTTTCTCTGCCGTCCCGATGTTGGAACATGCACTTCCAGTTTCAATTATGCCCTGAATCTTTTCTCTGAATGCTACATAGATGCTAATGAGTTCATCTTCTGCCTCCTCTTCTTCATCTTCACTCCATGAGGTTACATATGACCTTTCTTGCTTCTTTCGTGTATTAGCACATTCAGCTTGTATGTGTTCATTTCCTTCACATTCTCTGCATTGAATTTGTCGTGGATGCTTTGCTTCACTATTATGATTTCTTAAGAACTGCTGATTGCTACGTTCCATTCCTGATCTTTGAGTGTAGCCAAACTCTTGTGGATGAGGTCAATTTCCACAAGATCTTTCCTGTGATTTTTATTCACCACATTTTTCAGTATTCTTGAGAAATTTTTAGTTGTAAAAGAAAGTTCTTCCATTCCATTATCACTATGACCTTCATGTTCATTCTTTGAGGACGGAGCTCTGAATGCCAACTCTTTATAAGTTTTCTTCGTGGGTTGTTCAAGCGTCATCTCATATGTCTGCAATGATCCCATCAATTCATCTAGCGTCACATTAGCTACATCTCTTGCTTCTTCCATAGCTGCATCTTTCATTGAGAATCTTTGAGGAAGAATCCCCAAAGTTTTATTCACCAACTTCGCCTCCTTGTAAGTTTTGCCAAGTTGATACACCATATTGGAGATATCTCTTAGCTTTCTATTAAACACAATAATCATCACATCTTTCTCCATCTTCAGTTCTTCGAATTTTGTGGCCAACATTTGTAGCTTGGATTCACATACTCGGCTTGTTCCTTCATGCACTATTTAAAGTATATCCCATGCTTTCTTTTCCTGATAGCACGTTGAGATGAGTTTGAACTGGTTTTCATTTACTGCCATGAAAATAGCATTTAAGGCCTTTGAGTTAGCCATTGAAGCTTTTAGTTCATCTGGAGTCCAAGTTGACTTATCCTTAAGTTTTTGTTTCGTTGCACTCATTTCTCCTTGTTTCTCTTTGAGCTAGATTCATCATCTTTTGTAGGGTGACTCCATCCTGTCTCAATAAAGTACCATGAAAGTTCATCAAGTGAGTTAATAAAAACACTCATGCGTGCTTTCCAATAGTTGTAATTTGTTCTTTCTAGCAATGGAGGCCGAGACACCAAAGCTCCTTCTTTGGTCGCCATGACAAAATCGGATCACACATTCCTTGACACAACCAAGGAAATAGTAAGTGACTTAGCTTTCATACCAATTGTAATTTTGTTTTACCTAATTAATTTAATTATTACTACCGTGTTCCAACATAACCTATCTAACAAAGTATGAAATAATGTAAATCATAAAGACACAAGACTTGGTTTCGTAGTTCGGTGAAATCTACCTACATCTGTGCAGCCTGGCCCAGTTCAGAATAAATCCACTAATCAGAAAGATACAGTACAAAGTACACCATATTATATACTTATCTTATCCAATTATATCATGAGAATTTAGCTAACTCCCCTAACTACCGATCCGCCTTGATCAGACTCCCCCCTGAGCTCAAAACATGTCGACACTGAATCTACTCATCCTAAGGAATTACGGTATACGATTATGAATTTGATCAAAATGTTTTGATCATGTTGGAACACAGACACAAAGCTCTCAGTTACTTCTCTCAATATCAAAGACCTTGTTTTCTTCAATTAAAAGCGTAACTAACTCAGCCAAAATGTTTTCTATTTAAACCAATCGCACACATCGAAGTCTAGTGCGAATAGGATTCTTTCTCCACATAATATTCTGATAACAATCAAATCTCTTTGAGATAGGAATTACTAAATCTAATCCCTTGAAATAAGGAATTATAATATCTCGTCCATATCTCTATCATAGCCGAATAATCATAAATCAATTTCAATTCCATAAATCTAATCTAATCCCATAAATATACGAATCTATATATTCTGCAACCAAACACATTTGGACTATAATACTTCTTCTTGGATTTTATCTTCAAGCTTTCTTAAATCACTGAACATTCCTTCTTTAATGTTACCGCTTGAGGAGGGTGGAGTAATTAAAGACGGTTCTTTTGGCCCAGAGAAGCCATATGAAGGTGACTTCTCTGGCCCTAGATTTGATCTTCGTTGATCAAAGACGGTTACGAAAACAGCCTTCTATCGGCTCCCAAGGAGGTTCCAAATTCGGAACTTAAATCTTGGGCCGTAAAAAAGCTGCTGAAAACCTAACCAAGCACACCCATCAATTGGAACCCAAGCAAACACAGACCTGGAACCCAAGAAAACACAAGCAAACACAAATTATACACAAAATTAACAAAAATACAGATCAGGAACCCAAATCAACAAAAATGAAAATGAAGAAGGTGGAAACCCTAAAACACAACGGTGGCATGGGATTCACTGGTGGAGAAGAAGAGGGTGAGAAATTGATGCAGAGGGAAAGAATTGATGTGGCTAAGAGAAATTGGCTTGTGGAGGGAAAAGATGATGTCGCCGGTGAAGGGAGGAGGAGGTGAGGAGGTGAGGAAGCCATCGCCAGTGGAGGGAGAAGATGCGTCATCGGTCAAGGGAGTGGCGCAATGAGGATGCCACCGTCGATGCTTCCCAGTGGTGATAGGATGAGGAGAGGTCGAGGAGGCGAGTGACAGTGGATGAGCCGTTCAACGGTGGTGGAAATAGGCTGAGCAAAGGCAGATGGGGTGGCACAGATGACAAAAGGTGTTGTAGGGATAGATGAAGAATGAAGAGATAAAAGAGAAATGTGACCAATCTGACCAAGAAGACTAGAAATATTGGCTAAGGACCCAAATCCTAAGCCTTTTCGCCATATTCACTTAACTAGTGTGGCTACACCGCACATTGCGCGGTGAGCTTGATAAAAAATTATATAAATTGAATAGGAATGTTAAAAGAGTTGTAATTGAAGCTATAAATGTACCAATTATACATGTAATTGAAGCGTGGAGATGGTGAGAGGTGAAGGTTCAGGTGGAAAGGGTTAAAGTGGAGGGGTTCGAGAGGTACATATTCGAGATATGAAGGTTCTCCAGCTGGAAGTTCACATCTCGAATGGGTACCTCTCAAACCCATCAAATGGAACCCCTCCACCTAAAAGTTCACTTCTCGAATGCGTAGAAGACTCTATCCCTTCCAGTGGACCCCTTCGAGGATAGAATAGTCCATCCCTTCGAGGGTTGAGAGCTGGACCTCTTCAAGGATAGAAGAATCCATCCCTTCGAGGGCTGAGAGCTGGACCCCTTCGAGGAAAGAAAACTCCATCCCTTCGAGGGCTGAGAGCTAGACCCCTTCGAGGATAGAAGAGTCCATCCCTTTGAGGGCTGAGAGCTGGACCCCTTCGAGGATAGAAGAGTCAATCCCTTCAAGGTCTGAGAGCTAGACCCTTTCGAGGATAGAAGACTCCATCCCTTCAAGGGTTAAGAACTAGACCCATTCGAGGATAGAAGACTCCATCCCTTCGAGGGCTGAGAGCTGGACCCCTTCGAGGAAAGAAGACTCCACCCCTTCGAGGGCTGAGAGTTGGACCCCTTCGAGGAAAGAAGACTCCATCCCTTTGAGGGCTGAGATCTCGACCCCTTCGAGGATAGAAGGGTCCATCCCTTCGAGGGCTGAGTTCTCAACCCCTTCGAGGATAGAAGAGTCCATCCCTTCAAGGTGTGAGAGCTGGACCCTTCTAGTATAGAAGACTCTATCCCTTCGAGGGCTGAGAGCTGGACCCCTTCGAGGGAAAAAGACTCCATCCCTTCAGGGGCTGAGAGCTGGACCCCTTTAAGGAAAGAAGACTCCATCCCTTCGAGGGCTGAAGTTGGACCCCTTCGAGGATAGAAGACTCCATCCCTTCGAGGGATGAGAGCTGGACCCCTTTGAGGATTGAAGACTCCATCCCTTCGAGGGCTGAAAGCTAGACCCCTTCGAGGATAGAAGAGTCCATCCCTTCGAGGGTTCAGAGCTGGACCCCTTTGAGGGTAGAGGAGTCCATCCCTTTGAGGTCTGAGAGCTCGACCCCTTCAAGGAAAGAAGACTCCATCCCTTCGAGGGCTGAGATCTCGAACCCTTCGAGGATTGGAGAGTCCATCCCTTCGAGGGCTGATAGCTAGACCCCTTCGAGGATAGAATACTCCATTCCTTCGAGGTCTGAGAGCTGGACTCCTTTGAGGAAAGAAGAGTCCATCCCTTCGAGGTCTGAGAGCTGGACTCCTTTGAGGAAAGAAGAGTCCATCCCTTCGAGGTCTGAGAGCTGGACCCCTTCGAGGATAGAAGAGTCTATCCCTTCGAGGGCTAAGAGCTTGACCCCTTCGAGGAAAGAAGAGTCCATTCCTACGAGGTCTGAGAGATAGAACCCTTTGAGGATAGAAGAGTCCATCCCTACAAGGGCTGAGAGCTTAACCCCTTCGAGGATAGAAGTTTCCATCCCTTCAAGGGCTGAGAGCTCGACCCCTTCGAGGATAGAAGAATCCATCCCTTCGAGGGCTGAGAGCTGGACCCCTTCGAGGAAAGAAGACTCCATCCCTTCAAGGGCTGAGAGCTTGACCCGATCGAGGTGAATTTCTCATTCAATGAGCATTCTCAATATTATGCCTTGAAGAGGACTCGAACGTTTAGCACAAGATTTTGAGATAGATGATTCCATCCCTTCGAGGGCTTTGAGCTGGACCCCTTCGAGGAAAGAAGACTCCATCCCTTTGAGGGCTGATAGCTCGACCCATTCGAGTATAGAAGACTCCATCCCTTTGAGGTATGAGAGCTCGAACCCTTCGAGGATAGAAGACTCCATCCCTTCGAGGGGTGAGAGCTCGACTCCTTTGAGGATAGAAGACTCCATCCCTTCGAGGCTGAGAGCTGGACCCCTTTGAGGATAGTAGACTCCATCCCTTCGAGGGCTGAGAGCTGGACCCCTTCGGGGAAAGAAGACTCAATCCCTTCGAGGGCGGAGAGCTATACCCCTTAGAGAATTGAAGACTCCATCCCTTCAAGGGCTGAGTTCTCGATCCCTTCGAGGATGGAAGACTCCATCCCTTCGAGAGATGAGAGGTAGACCCCTTTGAGGATAGAAGAGTCCATCTCTTCAAGGTCTAAGAGCTTGACCACTTTGCGGAAAGAAGAGTCTATCCCTTCGAGGGCTAAGATCTGGGCCCCTTCGAGGATAGAAGAGTCCATCCCTTCGAGGTCTGAGTTCTCGACCCCTTCGAAGAAAGAAGGGTCCATCCCTTTGAGGGCTGAGTTCTTGACCACTTTGAGGATAGAAAACTCAATCCCTCCGAGGGCTTAGAGCTAGACCCCTTCAAGGATAGATGACTCCATCCCTTCGAGGGCTGAGAGCTGGAACCCTTCGACTAAAGAAGACTCCACCCTTTCGAGGGCTGAGAGCTGGACCCCTTCGAGGAAAGAAGACTCTAT
This sequence comes from Rubia yunnanensis, assembly GCA_037428765.1. Taxonomy (NCBI): domain Eukaryota; kingdom Viridiplantae; phylum Streptophyta; class Magnoliopsida; order Gentianales; family Rubiaceae; genus Rubia; species Rubia yunnanensis. The sequence continues at coordinate 96,203,292 of CM075065.1, forward strand.
CCCTTTGAGGGCTGAGAGCTGGACCCCTTTGAGGATAGAAGACTCCATCCCTTCGAGGTCTGAGAGCTTGACCCCTTCGAGGATAGAATACTCCATCCCTTTGAGGGCTTAGAGCTGGACCCCTTTGAGGAAAGAAGACTCTATCCCTTCGAGGGCAGAGAGTTAAGACTCCTTCTAGGAAAGAAGACTCCGTCCCTTCGAGGGTTGAGAGCTCGACCCCTTCAAGGATATAAGGCTCTATCCATTCGAGTGCCGAGAGCTATACCCCTTCGAGGATAGAAGAGTCCATCCCTTCGAGGGATGAGAGTTGGACCCCTTTGAGGATAGAAGAGTCTATCCATTCGAGATCTGAGAGCTGGACCCCTTCAAGGAAAGAAGAGTCCATCCCTTCGAGGGCTGAGTTCTCGACCCCTTCGAGGATAGAAAACTCCATCCCATCGAGGGCTGAGAGCTAGACCTCTTTGAGGATAGAAAACTCCATCCCTTTGAGGAAATAAGACTCCATCCTCCCGGGGGCTCAGAGCTAGACCCCTTCGAGGAAACAAGACTCCACCCCTTCGAGGGCTGAGAGCTCGACCCCTTTGAGGATAGAAGACTCCATCCTTTCGAGGGCTGAGAGCTGGACCCCTTCGAAGAAATAAGACTCCATCCCTTCGAGGGCGGAGTTCTCAACCCCTTCGAGGATAGAAGAGTTCATCCCTTCGAGGGCTGAGAGCTGGACCCCTTCAAGGATAGAAGAGTCCATCTCTTCGAGGGCTGAGAGCTAGACCCCTTCGAGGATGGAAGAGTCCATCCCTTCGAGGGCTGGGAGCTGGATCCCTTCGAGGATGGAAGACTCCATCCCTTCGAGGGCTGAGAGCTGGACCCCTTCGGGGAAAGAAGACTCCATCCCTCCGAGGGCTGAGTTCTCGACCCCTTCAAGGATAGAAGAGTCCATCCCTTCGAGGTCTGAGAGCTGGACCCCTTCGAGCATAGAAGACTCCATCCCTTCGAGGGCTAAGAGCCCCCTTCGAGGATAGAAGAGTCCATCCCTTCGTGGTCTGAGAGCTGGACCCCTTCGAGGGTAGAAGAGTCCATCCCTTCGACGGCTGAGAGCTAGACCCCTTCAGGGATAGAAGAGTCCGTCCATTCGAGGGCTGAGAGCTGGACCCCTTCGAGGATAGAAGACTCCATCCCTTCGAGGGCCTAGAGTTCTACCCCTCGAATGGGTCCCCAAAACGATGTCATTTTGGTCGGCCACCTAGCAGCTCCTGTACCCGCACATGAAGGCGCTGCAACTTTTGACAAATCGGGTGCACAAAACAAAAAAACTGGTGCCCAAAACGACGTCATTTTGGCCACTTGAGAGTACACAGAAGGCCACACGTTCGGCTTTGCTGGGAAAAGACCACTATGCACGTGACGACAGTTGACACAAGCTTTCCGTTTCCAAGTATTCCTTTTATATAGTAACTAGATAAATGGACCCGATATTAGTTCCAATTTTGAATCATCGACCGAACCTCAATTAAAGACGGTTCTACAATAGAACCACCTTTAATTAATACTAATTAAAGACAATTCTTCAAGAACTGCTTTTGTTTAGTAAAAAAGTGACTTTAAAATTTTCGATTGAGACTTGGGAGGGAGTTTTGATTTTAGAACTCCTTCGGATCCTTATTAAAGGCGGTTCGTCAAGAACCACATTTGATTGAGTGTCTTTAATCAAGTGTTCCCCACTAGTGTACAATATAACAATTCCATATTTACATAATTTTCACAAATTATCAATTAAGTAAATCTGGACTTTACACAAGGGCGTTTCGACTGCGGAACAGGTGCCTGAAGTGTAGAACAAAGGGCAGTTCTGACGTGGGAACATGTGTCTGGAGTGTACTAAAGTAAACAACGACAATTCAACCTACGTCTACCATACAAAATTATGCACTATAATCTACTGTTTTAAAGGAGTTATGAGGGCACTTCCAATGACAGAATAGGTGTCTGCAGTGTAGAACAGAGAGCATTTTGACGTCAGAACATAAGTCTAGAATTCTCTAAAGTAAACAAAGGCGGTTAAACCATCGACAAAAGAAACCCTAAAAAATACATTTCACCTTTATTATCCTCTTCCTTCCCAACAACCTTTTTTACTTCACTATTTTTCTTCCATCTTCTTCTCCTTTTGTTCCTTCCCCAAGTCTATCACTTCCCGCTTTCCATTTTAAATTCAACTCCATGTCGACAACTTCAAATTCAGAAATTGTGTAGGGATAAATTTCATATTATCATGGTGTGTTTCTTCTACATTTTAAATTTGTTATTGGTATACCCGCCTACAAATTTTGATGCAAGTTATTGTTCAAGGTGAATTGATGAATTTTGTTTGAATGTTTAGTATGTATGAGTTTAACATTAAGTGAATCTGATATGAGTGTAAAAAATGAAGATATTGTATTAAAGATAAATGTCAATCTATGTTAATATGAAAATGGGGACGATATAGTTATAGATTTGGATTTTCTTATTTTGAAGGAAATGGAAAATCCAGATGATTTGTGTTAACTTCCGAGATCAGCTCTGATGATGTTGGAAATGACCTCGAAAGTAGCTAAACCGTCCTAATGCGGTTCTAAACTTAGAATTGTTTATGACACGATTTTTCAATAACCTTATAATTGAATGACAGTTATGGTGGTTCGCAATAGTCGTCCAACACTGAATTTAACCACTGCAATTCTGCACCAATGAGAACGCACGTTCTTATCTTCATATTTCTTTTGGTTCTGCGCCTCTCTAATTTTTATCAGAAATATTTCTACGAAACAATTAGAATCAAAACCATTATATCTGGATTTGCCACATTAATGTTGACACGTTACAGTTTCTAACCTTTTATGATGCGAATGATCATAATAATGGGTATATTTTGATTTTTTCCGGAGGCATTTTTCGGTCCAAACCTTTTCGTTAAAGAAGAAGATCTTTGGTTTGAACGGTATTCCTCTATACATATATATTTTCTGCAATTATAGAACTAGATACCATTTTCAGAGGGCAGATATGGAGGATGTTTGATAATTTATTTTTTAACCAGGTTTTGCCTATTTATTTTGATATGTCTTTCACCTTAATCCCAACCACCATATAATCGATATTGTTTACTTTATGTCTGTCAATCGGGGGTATTTGAGTCATTTTGACTAACCTAATATAAAAAAACGACGTCGATCTCACGCAGTCTCCTGCTTCTCCTCTTCTTCTGATTTTCAATCTATGTTCCTTCTTTTGTTTTCAATCCTTTCGTCTTCGTTTCTAGGACATGGATGATACATTATTCTCTCTCCTATGCTTTTTATTGTTTTATATGATTGTAGATTGTCGTGAATCTAATTGAATTAGTTATGGTTTTGATCTGAATCTGTAATCTTGAAATTGATTGATTTGTTTTGAATCAAAGTGTATGGTGTGCGACGGCGGAGGGGCGGCAAACGGAGCATCGAATTGACAAAGACGAGAACAAAAGATGGTCGGGAGCATCAGCTACATCAATTCCTCCCAGCTCATCTCTCTCAAGCATCGCCCCAATATCGCCATGGTCGATGTTAGGTAAACATCCATACATGAATACCTGCCCTATAATTCAAATTTACTGAAAATTGCCTGTTTTTTCTTCAATTTCGTGAGCTGAAACTGTGTCGTGAGATAGATTAATCCGGTGAAGTGCCGGAGGATCCGATGGCCTCGAGGAAGTACGCCTTATTCTTTACCTATCGACTACAATCTTTGACTCTTAATTTTATGTTTGTTTTATGATATAATCGTAGATCGGTACAATCTTTGAGCCTCTAAGTTTTCTGTCGTTTGAAGCCGCTAACATTATCACCGTAAACATATCGAAGCTGATAAAACTGAACATTTTTTAGGGAGAAGAAGAAGATGATGAAGGGAAAGACGAAGTTACCTCTGATACTCCGGTGGAGTGTCCTCGTTGCGTCAGCGAGCCTGTTAGAGTTATGGGAAATAGAAAAGAGAGGAGGAAGTTGTACGAGGCCTTCGCCTATGGCGGAAACACATTCTGCATCGTGAGTTTTTTTTTTCATTTCTCCCCCGCCCAATTTTTAGTGTTCTTTTCTATTTTTTGTTGTTGTTTTCTAATGGAAATGCACGATCGTTTTCAACAGGATTTCTGCTACTATGCCAACACAATCTTCTTGGTCATGCTTCTCTTCTACCCTAGAAATGAAAAGTTTTTCATGATTTTCTTCTCATTTGCAGAGGTGGGCTATTGATGAGCAGCTATCTTGGTAGAATTTTATGATCTTGTGTTTGTTCTCTCTGATATCTTGACTTCCTCTAATGCATATGCAGGGGCCTCTAGCTTGGGCACTGATTATATGGAGGTGCAGCTTAGTGTTCAACTATTTTGATAAAACCGTAAGCGTCTTCATACACCTTTTGCTTGGTAAGTTGGATGGCCTTTTCTCCTTTCATAGTGTGGCCCATTTTCTTATTTGAAAGCGAGGTTATTTCTGATGATGATAAATCGAATCTTTCCCCATTCTTCATTCTTTCAAAGTGGTGGTTCTATTTCTAGATTTATATTTCTTTTTGACTGCTTAATGAAGATTTGTTATTGTTTTTCTATCATGAATCAGTTTTGGCAAGTGATTCTGCATCTGTTCTTATCTTCTGTCTAACCTGTCTTGGATTAACTTATGGCAACAATTGAACACTTCTTTGAGTGTAAGATATATGTAATGGTGTAATATCACCATACATGGATATTGAAATCGAGAAAATGAACATTAAAGTTGGAGCCAAGACCTACGTTGTTCCTTGCTAATATAGTAACTGGAAGTCCAATATGTTCAAAGCAGATTTTATCGTATTTCTTCACCTGCATGTCAATAATTGTGTACTTCTACTTCTACTGTATCTTTTTTTTCATTGCAATTGATTTCTTTTTACTATTTTTGTTAGTATTATTTAGCTAGGCTTAGTTATATCTTTTTTAGTAAAGCAACAAAGTGCCAATTTTGATTGTCCTGTCCTAATATCAACAGAGCTGGATATTGATTGGAAATGTGTTTGCAGTATCTCTGACCATCACACTAATGCATATAACATTAACTAAGATACTTGCTGCAAACTTCATTGCACTGCAGTCTGCATGTATCATTATTAATATTTGACATTGATCTGTTTCAGTTGTTATATATTAAAATGAATATGTTTCTTGGTTCCCATGTTTATTCTAATATAATTATTTGGGTCAAGTTTGGTTTTCTTCACAAATCGATGGTGGGATCCCGTATTCTTTGAAGCTATGCATCCTGTTGGAACCCCTCGGAGACCTTCATGGCCTTATGTTGAAAACAAATACAATCTCTGGACTTATCTGTTTCTTGTTCCTTTAGTTGCTTACTTCCTTTGGCATGCTTTTTTTTTTCTCGTCATAGATGTCCTACGTCGCCAGAGAATCGTAAAGGATCCAGAAGTCATGAATTCTCACAGGTAATATTATTATATGGTTGCTGTAACTGATAATCTAGATCATCCTCTCTTCTGCAACAATGAAATTCCAAATATTTAATATCTAGTTCAAGTAAAGTTGCTAGAGAGAAGGTGAAATTGTACCAAAAGATACCACCATATCTTATGGAGATGAGATTGAAATTGAAGAAGAAGGCAACGTGTCGTAGTAGAAGATGATGTTCCAATTAATCAAATTTATAAAAAAACAATATGAATCAAAGTGCTTTTTCTTGGTCCTATAAGGAGTACATATGGTTGAATTTATGAATTTGTTGTTTTTATGATTCATATTGTTGACATTTCATGTTTTTTCACAGTGGAAAAATAGTCCTGGAACCATCACCCCTCGAACCATCAGTTCTTGAACATCCACCACGCCACCACTTAAACCATCCACCTCTCAAACATTAACCATTCGCCTCGAGGCCTCCCTGCCACTCGAACCACCCACCCTTTGAACATCAACCATCCGCCTTGAGGGGTGTTGATTCGAGGCATCTCCACTCGATTCATTAAACCTCAAGGCCCTGGAACCATCAACCACCCCCTCGTGGCATTACCCCTCGACTCAAGCCTCTTCACTCTAAAATATACTCGAACCCTCACCACTCGAACCCTTTCCATTCGAATCCTCTACTCGAACCCTCTCCACTCAAACCCAGTACCACTCGAACCTCTCCATCGATTCATTAACCCTCAAGGCCCTCGATCCATCAACCATCCTCCTCGAGGCATTACCCCTTGATCCATCAACAATCCGCCTCGACTCAAACCTCTCTACTAGAACCCATTAGCACTCAAACCCAGTACCACTCGAACCCTCTCCACTTGAACCCGGTGCTACTCAAACCCTTTCCACTCGAACCCTCTCTACTCGAACTTAGTACCACTCGAATCTCAACTCGAACTCTCTCCACTCGAACCCTCACTATCCGAACTCTCTCCACTCGAACCTCACCACCCGAACCCTTTCCACTCGAACCCAGTACCACTCAAACATAGTATCACTCGAACCTCTCTACTCGAACCCTCTTCACTCGAACCTCTCCACTCGATTCCTCATCACTCGAACCTCACCACTGGAACCTCTTTGCTCGAACCTCTCCACTGAAACCTAGTATCACTCGAACCCTCTCCACTCGAACCCATTATCACTCGAACCTCTTTCGGATCCACTCTACTCGTACCCTCTCCACTCAAACTCTCTATTCAAAGCCTCTCCCCTCAAAAACCTCTCCACTCAAACCCAGTACCACTCGAACTCCCATTACTTGAATCGCTCGACTCGAGCCATCTCCACTCGAACCCTCTCCAATCGAACCCAGTACCACTAGGACCTCTCTATCGATTCAATAACCCTCAAGGTCTTGGAACCATCAACCAATCTCCTCGAGGCATCACCCCTCGATCCATCAACCATCCACCTTATTACACTCAAACCATCAACCCCTCGAACATCAACCATCTGCCTCGACTCAAACCTTTCCACTCGAACCCAGTACCACTCTAACCTCTCCGTTCGAACCCAGTAGCACTCAAATCGAGTCCACTCAAACCCAGTAGCACTCAAACCGAGTCCACTCGAACCCAGTAGCACACAAACCCAGTCCGCTCGAACCTAGTAGCACTTAAACCCAGTCCGCTCGAACCCTCTCTACTCGAACCCAGTACCACTCGAACCCTCTCCACTCAAACCCAGTACCACTCAAACCATCTCCAATTGAAACTCTTCACTCGAACCCTCTCTACTCGAACCCAGTACCACTCGAACCATCTCTAGTCGAAACTCTTCACTCGAACCCTCTCTACTCGAACCTAGTACCACTCGAACCATCTCCAGTCGAAACTCTTCACTCGAACCCTCTCTACTCGAACCCAGTACCTCTCGAATCTCGACTCAAACTCTCTCAACTCGAACCTCACCACCCAAACTCTCTTCACTCGAACCCAGTACCACTCGAATCTAGTATTACTCAAACCTCTCCACTCGAATCCAGTACTACTCGAACCCTCTCCACTTGAACTCTCACCACTCGGACAAGTACCACTCGAACCTTCTCCACTCGAACCCATTACCACTCAAACCCTCTCCACTCAAACCTCTCTACTCACGTAACAATTTCCTTACTTCACGAGCTATTGTTTTTTGTATGATTTGATAAACGTAAGTTGATTGATTAATGTTAGTTGGATCTATAAAGGTAAATTATTAAACCAATATGCTATACAAATTTCTTTTTAATAAGCTAATATTTTGTTTCTTTATTGTTACATAGTCAAAAACTCAAGAGGAAGAAATAAAAAGGTCCAACTTAATTTGATGTCAAGCCTTCAAAGTGAAGATGAACTTGAAAGTAAAGATGAAGAGCAACCAAACTCAAAGACAAGAAGGATGATATAGGTTTCAAAATTTATCCATTATCGAGGATGATCCTTATTCCATTATTTTTCTCTATTTCATATTTCTCTATTTCTCTATTCCATTTTACTTTATTGTTTTGAGTTTAATTTGACTCATATTTATCTTTTTAATTTTAGTTTCTTTTTTTTTAATGAATAATGATTTACATATTTAACAGAATGATGAGATATGTATTGCTTGCATTAGTTAGAGAATAAATTTCCGCTTAATTACTATAATGTATACCTTTTTTTATCATTATTTTAACTTAATCAAGTACTACTTGATTTATTTGAGAAATTCATACACGGATAATTATAATAAAAATAAAAGATAATATTTCATATTAGACTGACTAACAAAATTTATTTATTCTAATTTGTACTTTAAACCTTGGTCTCTCCATACCTACTGTCTTTCAAGAGATGAACTCATTATATTTAGAATTTAATTTAGTTTATACTTAATCTCCGAAATCTAAAAACAAATTTTATTCAAATAAAAAAATATCAAAAATACGCGCCAGCTAGTTTTATTATAATGACTTATCTTGTAATTGCCCTTAATTATATCAAATCAAATCGATTATAATTAATACAAATTTTTTTTTTTAAAAAAATTGGGTAATAACTCAAATGAGCCCCCAATAAAATCCCTCCCCTCCCCTGGTGGGAATTGAACCAATGACCTTATGGTAGTAGTACTAGACTTCAACCGCTAGGCTAACATTCAATTTCCAATTAATACAAAATTTAAAACAACTGTTTTGAAGAAAATACGAACAATTTATAATCAATTTCATTAAAGCATTATCAAATAATAATATATTGCTATAATAATAAAAAAAGGTATATTATGGGAGGAGGCCTTTCCATAAGCTTATTGACAGTCCACATGGGCTTTTACCTTAAATGTTGTAATTTTTTAATAAAATTTTAATATTGTATTTTCTAAGTTAAAACAATTAATGATATGTATTTCAAGGTGAAAATATAAAAATATATGATATAAAAAATTTAAAATTTTTTAAATTTTGTATATAATCTAACAAATGCAATGTATAATGTAAAAAATAAGTGACATGTTCATAAGCTTATGAACATGCCGCCTGTTAGGAGACCAATTTTGTGGGGAGAATTTGTTTCTTGAAAGACGGTCTTTCCATAAATTATTGAAAGACCAAGGTTTAAACTTTAAATTAGAAGAAATTAAGATAAAATTTCTGAGTTGCATTGATCAGATGATAAACTTATAGCTACTGCACATTGCATAATAAATTTTTAATATTGCTACTAAAACATTTTACCTTTCTATTATACTAATTAAACTCATCTTTCCATAAACTTATGTGACGACAGTATGTCCCAAAACTTTACCTTAAGGGAAAAAGGTAAAAACAACTAATACATTTAAAAAGGAACCAAGAAGTAAATGGAAATTTGAAACAAAGAGATTATTTTGATATGTCATTATCAAAATAGACATAATAAAAAACAAATCATCCGATCAATAAAAAATTTAAATCACTAGTAGAGAGAACTCTATTGAATTAGAAGGCAATTTTATCGGAATTGCCTTTAGTTGAGGTCTGAAAGGAGTTCCGAGTTTGGAAGTACTATCCCAGATAACCTTTTATATTTTAAAGGCGATTCTAAATGCAGAATCACGTTTGATGGGTTCAGTTTTTGTCCCAACCCATATACTTAGGTTTCTTTATCCTTCACATCTCCATTCACCTTCCTTCCAAGATCTCTTTCACCTCCACCTCACGCTGGTAATTCTCTTCCACCCCACCACCACCACCTCTCCCACCATCGCCTCACCGCTCATCGCCACCTTACCCCACCGACGCTTCATTCCTTCGTCGCCTCACCCCCCTCCGCCGCTCCAGCCATTGCGTTGCTCGCTCCTATCTCCCGCTCCCCCCTTCCCTTTCGCCACTCGCCGACGCCGTCACACTGGGGTTTATCGTCACTGCTGCCTCGACTCTGCGTCAAAGCCCATCGCCGCCGCTGCCTCAACTTTGTCACCGCCTCTCTAGGGTTGCTTTTGCTATGTTGTTTGAGATTGAATTTCATATTAATAGGATTATGTGTTATTTTTTTCATGTTGTTGTTGCTTCAGATTTGTTTCAGATCAATTTTCATATCGCTAGGATTATGCCTTTGGTCAATTTTAATGTTCTTGTTGTCATGATGTTACAGCGTAGTGTTGATTCAGATTTAGGTGTTCCTCGTTGCGAGAAACTGATTAGTTTCTGAAATCTAATTTTTTGGAAGGTCAGAAATAGGTACTGAGCTGGGAACCTATTTCTGACCTTCCAAAAAAATAGATGTCGGAAACCAATCAGTTGGAATCTATTTCAAACCCTATTAATTTCGATCAAAGGCGGAGACTGAGAAAATGATTCTAAAGTATCTTCTTTGATTCGATAGGGCGTCCTTTAATCACCCTTTCCTCCACTAGTGCATGGAACTACATTCAAATTGTACAAGCGTATTTGGACAAGATTTGCATCGTCTTCATTTCAATTGGCATATCTAAGCTCAAAAGTGCTCGTGTTTGATACGATGTAAAAAATATCACTTGTTATAGTTTTCATAATGTATTATTAGATTAGGGTTTTAGGAGGATTGCACTATACTTTTTTTTTCCACTGGATTTTTTAGTGATATAGTGTGATCATTTTAGTTTGTTTTTATTATTATGAATAAAACCATAAACTTGGCCATGTTGCCTTAGAAGATTTTTGGCTATATTTTAATTTAGCATTTAGAATATTTTGTTTTGATTTGATTAGAATTAGATTTGGTAAGTTTAGATGTGGCATGTTCATTCAAGAATTCAACCAGTATTTGGATTAATTTACTTGGATGAATATGGTCATCATTTATATTTAAATTAGGTATTGTAGTTTAATATGGTTCTAACTTATTAAAGCTGTCATAAGTCATTCAAGCTTTTGACACGAATTACCAAATCCTTATCTTTTTTGTATTCTTGAAGGCCATACCTATGTACTATAAATAGTGGATGGTTTTCAACAATTTAATTACCTTACACAATTTTATACATCACATGTTCAGAATTTGAGTTATTACTCTTTGCTTGTGAGCGTTTCATTGTTACTTAATCCCGCGGGTTCATTAAGTTATCAATATCCTTCACATCTGTGAGCTAATCTTGTGGGTTAGTTAGTGAGAAAATACCCTTCAAATTGAGAGCTAATCTTACGGGCTAGTTAGTTATCAATTTGTGCAACTTTATTAGGGTTTGCGAGATCCATTATTATAGCCAAGATTCAATCAAATTCCACAATCTATAGTTTTCGCAAGAAGATTCATATATGTTGGTATCTGAGCAAAGCAAAAGTTTGGTGACCATCATAATAGTTGGCATCAGTTGGTATCGTAGGGCGATATCGGTTGGTACCTTCATATCCGTATTATTTTGAAGAAAAAAAAAATCAAAAATCGGACCAGCCCAGGACATCTCGCCGCCGGCGCTCAAGTTCAATTCCGAGGACCGTTTTCATCTACCGTTGTTCCGATATTTTACACTTATCATGGCCGATAAAGAAGATTCATATTAGACTTTTTATTCGTAATAAATTTGCAAGGTAGATAATGAAATCACTACTGAAAAATACCCCCATAGGCACTGGTATTTCAATACATAGGCACTGGTATTTTGAGCATTTCCATGCCGGTGCCTAAGTAACCCGGTGCAAAAGATGTAGTTACATAGGCAACGGTAAGTGGTACCGGTGCTAGAATCAATTCTAGCACCGGTATCACTTATCGGTGCCTATGTAACTACATTCTTGCACTAGGTCACTTAGGCACCGGTATTTTATCATATTAATAGTTGGAATTTTACATTGACATTCACTATCATAATCACTAGAATAATCTGAATCTGTTTCATAATCGGATTGTTCTTTATCTGAATCAATTAAGATAGCTAACAGTTGATTTCTTAATTCTACATCTTCTAATGCATTTATTTTAGTTTCTGTCTTACAGACATTTGCTGTGTGACCAAACTTTTTACATTTATAACATTGAATATTTTTGAATTCTTTTTTCTTTTTAGACCTATGTTTCTTATGTTCTTTTGAATAAAAAGGTTTTTTTGTCTTTTTTATTGTAATCATATGACCTATTTCTGTAATAAGTTTTCTTTTTCCTATGTTCATATTTATGTTTTCTGTATTTTTTATATTCTTTTATTTGAGAAGAAGGTGGTTTGAGTCCTGTAATGCCAAATTGTTGGCAAAAAGATCCCATTTCTTTCCCTCTCTGATCCATATTTATGTTGAATTTTCAAATCTTGACATAAAGCCAAAGCTTCTTTCTTTACAAAAGCAAATATTTGATCAAAAGTTAAATCATTGTAATTAATCTTTTCTGTTCCTAATGCTTTGCTTAAATTGGTTAATATTCTTTGTGAAAATAAATTTGGTAGTCCTGTTATGAATTTCTCTTTCCAAAATGGTGCACTTAAATCTGATCTCCTAAATACTTGAGTTAAAAATACATCTTTGTACCATTTGAAATCAGTTAAAGTTGGACATCTTAAATTTACTAAACAAAATTTTGAACTTTCTAATGCTTCTGTAGGATTTCCTACAAAATACATTGATATTGTATATAGTAAAAATGTTGATCCATCTGGGACCATAACAAATTGAATATTAGGTTCTTGACCTTGTGCTTCTTCTGTTTCATGATTTAGAATTGCTTGTTTTTCTTCTAGTTGGAGGTATTCGTCCCACCAACCTTTTAATTGTCCTGTAAAGCCTGTAACTAATAACATTACTATTTGTTGTTCTGTTGAAGACATGGATGCTTTATAAGCTATCCTTGTCATTCCCATTTCTTGTAATAAATTTAAAATTTGGTATTCTGATAAGCCATCAATATTCCATTGATATATTGATGCACCATCATAGCTTTTGAATGAATGTAACTGTTCTTCATATTGAAGATCTGGTGGAGTTGGTTTTGAATAGTAAGGTTTTGTGTTACTATTTTTCCAATTATATTTTAATTTGTTAATTCTCATATCTGATTTTTCTTCTATTGGTTCTTGAAAGTGTTGTTCTATTGTATTTATTTGTTTTTCAAAATCATTGTTTGAAAAATCATTTTCTGATTCTGTTTCTTCTGAATAAGAACTATTCGAATCTTCTATATCTATTGGATTTGTTTCTGATATAACTCCTATTTATTTTGTTGAACTACTGGGTTTATCACTTGGTCTTAAAGATAATGATTCTTCCATCTTTTTTGAAAAAGGGGATGCTTGAAAATGGGGTTTTGAAAATGGGTTTTGAAATAGTTCCGTTTTACTATTTGCCTTATTATTTAATTTTGTTGAAATAAAATCAACCTGATTAGCCACAGTATGCAATAATTGATTGGAATAATTATTCTGTTGATAAACCTTTTTAATATCGGCTAAATTTACTGAATCTATATCATTTCCTAGTCTTCCTGACTTAAATGGAGAAGCAACTATTGTGGTTTCCTCTGTAACAATATGAACTGATTGGAGTGGCGGATGAATAGAACTGACTACTGTATCATTTGGCAATTTCCATTTTTATAAAGATTGGACTGTACATTTATAACTGGAATATCTGTGAAATTATCTTTTTTGATTATTTGTTCTTTTTTCAAATAATATCCTAACCACATAAAGAACTTCATTTGCCTAATCTTTTTGGCTGTTAATTCATCATAAAATTCTTGTCTAATATGTTCTCTGGTTTCTAAATTTAACTTTTCAAACCATAATCTAGTTTTAACATTTTCTTGACTATAATAATCTTCATTTAAATATGCAAATGGTGGGCCAATTACAAGCCAGAGTTCTGCTCTTCCAAAGCAGTAACTTATTATTTCCAAACAGGCCAAAAAATGAAAATTAATTCAAAACCCCTTATTCAGCAAACACTTCCATCTCCTCTTACAAAGCCAAAGCCCATTGGGCCATCAACCCAATTTATTCCACAGCCAAAGAATATATGTCCAATACCCATCCAGACAACTCCAATAACACAGGTTCCAAGTCAAATCCCAGATGATGAATTACAGAAGACTCTTGAATATTATCAGGAGTTAGTCAGACAAAGGCAAGCAATTAAGCAAGAAACAGAAGACCAATTATATCTTGAAGACAGTCAAGACCCCTATGAGATGTAGGGAATATTATCAGACGTAAGCAATGACGATTTCCAGTGAAAATTCAAAACAGATCAGACAGAAGATAATGGTGGATCCCAGCTTCCACCGTCCAAATCCTATAAGGTCAAAAGCAGCTACAGTGGTGGATCCCAGCTTCCACCGTCCAAATCCTATAAGGTCTAAAGCAGCTACAGTGGTGGATCCCAGCTTCCACCAAATTCAACTTATTCAGCAGAAGCCAAGAGATAATGGTGGGGACCACATCCCACTAACTACAATTAGCCAAATACAAATGCAAGTGGCGGAGCCCGCTCTCCACTCAGCACACAAAAGGAAGGCCAAGATTCAACAATCAAGATTCAACAGCCGAGATCCATGGATTTCAAATTTGGACTTCAACAATTGTAATAGATTAGGAGCTTCATTTTTTGGCCTGTTTGGAAATAATAAGTTACTGCTTTGGAAGAGCAGAACTCTGGCTTGTAATTGGCCCACCATTTGATTTTGAACTGTCTGATTAAAGAAAATGGAAAAGAAGGGTGGAATGGTTTTATTTGAAAACTCCAGGCAAAAATCCAGGGTACCCTGAATATAGCATGGAATAATAATGGTCTTTCATGGGGTTTGGAATGGCTAAGTGTTTGTTGGCTAAATTTTTGGAATGTATGGAATCCTTCTAAAATGGGTTCTGGATAGATATCAGTAGAAGGGCCAAATTTGACCCACCAATCTCCGAACCAGTTTGGTATTTGGTTATTAAAAGTGGAATGAAAATTAATAAACCACGAATGGTCAAAAGATCTAAAAAGGAATGTCCTGTACCAAGCTTGAACATAATCATTATAATTGAAATCAGGAGGATAGTAATCAACCGAAAATGGTATGTTTGAATTGGAAATTTGTTGAGGGCTAAGAATCTGCTTAATATAGATTTTTGATTATAAAAATCAATTACAAAGATTTTTAGGTTGTGTTAATTATATATCTGATTTCTTTCCAAACATTAAGATCATATGTAAGAAATTATATGAAAGATTAAAAACAAATCCTCCTGTATGGACAGAAGAACACACAAATTTAATAAAAGACATTAAGATAAAAGCAAAATCTTTACCATGCTTAGGCATTCCACATCCAGATGCATTCATGATAATAGAAACTGATGCATCAGATATAGGATATGGAGGAATATTAAAACAAAAACATTTAGAGAAAATATCTATAGTCAGATATTATTCAGGATTCTGGAATAAAACCCAAAAGAATTATTCAACAGTTAAAAAGGAAGTTTTGAGCATTGTTTTATGCATATCTAAATTTCAAGATGATTTATATAACAAATTTTTTTTATTAAATATTGATTGCGAATCCGCCAAGGACATTTTACAAAAGGATGTTAAAATTTTGGTTTCAAAACAGATTTTTGCCAGATGGCAAGCGATTTTATCAGTTTTTTATTTTGATGTTCAATTCATCAAGGGTAAAGACAATTCAATTCCAGACTTCTTGACTCGTGAATTTCTTACAGGCCATCATGAGTGATTCCACATCTACTGGATCAGCCCATTCAAGGACTAGTAAAGACTATAATAATCCTCGACCTCTTACTCCATCAGTTTCTCCAATGATTCCATTAGAAGGCTTTCCACCTCTAACTTATTCCACAATAGCCCAAACTTCGCATGACTTGTCCAATCCCAAACTCCTACTGTATTTTCAAATTACACTCCATTAAAAAGAGCCCATACTCCAAATCCACTTCCACAGGCCTCTTCCAGTACTACCAAACCCATTTCCACATATTTTGATAAGCCCAATCCTGAGCATATTATATTAACCCATTTCAATGCAGAACCCGATATTCCTCAATTAAAGATTTTTACATCCAATTTATTTTCTCCTTCATCTCTTTGGATGACAGCCAATATAGATAAAACCCAGCAATACTATGAATTGATTTTAGTAGATACCCACTCTATTGACATTCAGCATATTTACAATACCGGTGCTAGTAAATAAGCGATCAATTAAAAAATCTGGCCAATGTGAATAAACTCACCGGCCGGAATACAAAACCCAGACATTCATAAAGAATTATAGGACGAACAAAACATAAAATAAACAAAAGTTTATGTAATAAGACGGAAAATTCATAACCACATCTTAGAAGTTCATTACATACATATGAAAATACATAACAACCCACAATTCATGAAGCAAACTAGATCTAAACATAGATTAACAACATTAATCATCATAAAAATTAGAAACTAATTTCCATAAACCCTAAATTACATTAACGAACTAGACTGTCAAGATGAGGTCAGATCTGAGCTGAATCAGCAATTTTGGTGGAGCTCACAAACCAGAGCGCGAGGAGATGGCATCAGGGATGGTGCGTCATGGGGAGATGAAGTCAGGGCACGTTCAAGAGATGGCATCAGGGATGGTGCGCCGCAGGGAGGCCAGAGAGGGGGTCGTCGAAGTGGCATCGTCGAGGCATCATCGTCAAAGCGGCGTCCAAGCAGAGAGGGGGTGCACCGTCATCAGAGGCGGTGGCAGAGAGGGAGAGGTGGTGAAGGAGGTGGGAGAAGATGGAGAGGAGGTAGAGACAAGATAATGGGAGGGTGGGTAGGATTAGGGTTTCTGATTTAGTTTATATAGACAAATTTTTAACGATTGAGATTCAATCAACAAAATAAATCAATGGTTCAGATGAAACCAAGTTGAGTGTTTTTAAACTATGGAGCACCAGTACAAATACTGGTGCCCAAAATGCTCATACCAGTTCTCATATTCAAAACAGCTACTTAGGGCTATTTTGAATGGTTTTTAAAAAAATATTGGACCCGAGAGCAAACTTAAGAAATTTGTTTCTAAGTATGGAGCGCCGGTAAAATACCGGTGCCCAAAATACTCATACCGGTGCTCATATTCAAAGAAGATGCTTAGGGCTACTTTGAATGGTTTTTTAAAAAAAAATATTGGACCAGATAGCAAACCCAAGAAATATTTTCTAAGTATGGAGCACCGATACAAATACCGGTGCCTATGTAACTAATACCGGTGCTAATTCTAAAATTTCAAAATTTCAAACAATCCCTACAAAATTTGGAATGAAAATTCAAAAAGTTCATTATCCTGCCATAACAATGCACCGGTATGAATGAACAACAATGCCGGTACTATTATTATTTGATCTCTAAGTTAACTTTTTAATTTTTGCTATTAGGTCCATAAAAGAAATTTGGATGCGGCGAATAACAAAATTGAAGACATCAAAGTGCAATTAAATATGAGACGATTGCGTCTTTAGAATTTGAGGTACAATGGGTGAATGGAAGCGCCTCTAACATATTTTTGGAAAATTACGCTATGGCCCAAATATTTGTTACGACATTATCCTTCTGTCCAAAATATACAAATTTTGTTATTATTACATTAATATAGAAATAGAAAATAAATTTTTTTTTGATGAAATATTGAAAAGCGCTACTGCATGTTCAATGGTCACCTAGAGCTTATTATTTAGAAGAAAGAAAGGGAAATCAGAAAGGATTGTTGATATGTTCTTGTGCTCAATTTTTGATAAATATTCCCTTACCGGCATGGAAAATACAATGGGGGTGTATAGGGTAGGATCACGTTCGAGCAGATTTCAATTTAGAGTTACAAATAAAAAATTTAATTTTTGTACTTAGGTCCCTCCAAGAAAGTTGGAGTAGTCGAATCACGAAATTGGAAGAATCAAAATGCAATTCAATAATATACGATTGTAACTTTGCAATTTGGAAATATATGGGTGAATAGAAGGGTCTCAAAAGTTAAGATTGATTACCTATATAATGTCTTGGAAAATTACATTGTGGCCCAAAATTGTGTTACCCCATTACGCATTGCTCCAAAATACATAATTTTTTTGTTATTCTTGCATAAATATGGAAATATGAAATAAATGATTTTTTTTGTGAAATAGTGAAAACTGCTAGTACATGTTCTAGAGTAACTTATGATTGATTACATGGAAGTTATAAAGTGAAATCGGAAAGGAGTATAGAATACGTTCTTGTGCTCGATATTTGATAAATAATCCCTTAAATGCATGGAAAATACAATGGGGGTATATAGTATTGGATCACGTTCGAGCGGATTTCAATTTGGAGTTACGAGTAAAGTTTTTACTTTTTGCACTTAGCTCCCTCCAAGAAAGTTGGAGTCACCGAATCACAAAATTGGCGGAACAAAAAATGAAATTCAATAATATACGATCATAACTATGCAATTTGGGAATGTATGGGTGAACGGAAGCGTCTCGAAAGTCAAGATTGATTGCTTCTATAAATTCTTGGAAAATTACACTATGGCACAAAATTGTGTTACCGGTGCTGAATTTATTCATAGGCACAAGATTTTTGTGTACCTATGCTGAATTTTAGTTTTGTAGCACCGGTATTCAGTGTACCGGTGCTGGATTTATTTATAGGAACTGATTTTTTTGTGCACCGATGCTAAATTTTGGTTTTGTAGCACCGGTATTTAGTGTACCGGTACTGAATTTATTCATCGGCACCGGTTTTTTGTGTATCGGTGCTAAATTTTTATTTTTTAGCACTGGTATCACTGACATACCGGTGCCTACAGGGGCGGATCTATTAATACGCGAGGTAGGGCTCCAGCCCTACCTCGATCGCCGGCCGGAGCTAGGAGGAGGCGGGAGCGCGTCTCCGGCGCGGCCGAGCGCGGCCGAGCGCGTCTCCGGCAGAGCCCAGCGCCAGCTCGCCGGAGAAGAAGGCCGCGCTGCGGCCTTCTTTTTTTTGCAGACTCACGCATCAAAACGACGTCATTTCACGTTAGTGAAACGACGTCGTTTCGGTTGGCTTTCATTTTTTATGACCTAAGTAGTAAAACGACGTCGTTTCACTAACGTGAAACGACGTCGTTTTACTAAGTACTAAGAAAAAAAAAAAGAGATCGGAAATGGATTGGGCCAAAAACTGAGCGGCCCAATCCATCATCCTATAAATAATGCTTGAGCCTTGAGCAGTTGAGCGGGAACAACTGAACAAGAACAGAACAACAGCCAGAGCCACAGCTCCTCCTCCTCGCAGCGCCGCTTCCGCGCCACCGCCGCCGCCGCCGCGCCACCGCCGTCCACCACCGCCATCCCGCCGCCTCTGGTAACTGGTAAGTCTTCTCTAGACTCTAGTTCTCTTCTCTTTATAGTTTATATGCTAAATTGCTAATATTTATTAATTTTAGGGTTTATAATTTTTTGTCATTTTAATTTATTTCTTCAAAACTTAAATATATGTATAATGTATTAATGTGAACATGATTTTTAGATTGGATGTTGAATTGAATTTATATGGTTGTATTATATATGATTGTTGAAGTTTAGTTGAATTGCATAAATTGATTTAGTTGAATTGCATATTTAGTTGAAATTTAGTTGGAATTTAGTTGAAATTATAATTGTTTGATTTATTTTGTATAATTGTATGTGACAATGAAATTGTCAATTTGTCATAATCGGTTTATGGAATTATCAATTAGGGATATTTGTTAAATTGAATTTAGATGAATATGATTTTTTGAACTTTTTATTTTCATTTGTTAATTATCAATTAGGGATATTTTATTAAATTGAATTTGAATCGATGAAAAATAAATCAATTTACATAAACCGGACGCCGGACGCCGGACGCCGGACGCCTCTGCACGCCGGGCGCCGAAAATTTTTCAGCCTCCCCTGAAAAAATTTTCTGGTTCCGCCCCTGGGTGCCTATGTATCTGTTTTCAAGTAGTGAATGATACTATTTATTAGAGTCACGTGCTTCTATCGTAAGCCAATTACTCATACTTTGTAGATATGGTCTATTATCTTATATTAAGTTATAACTTAGTCCACAATCAATATGGGACACATCCCTTATAAAGTTGTTTATGACCTTATATTGAGTATTAACTTAGTACACAATTGATGTGGAACTTTGACACATCCCTCATGTACAATAATATTTTTTATCTTATGAACGTGGACAAAAAGAAGGGGCACAAGTCAAACAGTGGGAATATACGTTAACTAGGCTCATTTGGACTCTGATACCATATTGGAATCAAATGATTTATAATAAATGTATTTGATATTAGGCATATATGGATGGCCTATGACCTTATATATAGAATTATAACTTTATCCACAGTCAAAATGGGATTTTAACACCATCTAGGCCCAGAGTTTAAATTTCACTCACCAACTTCTTCATTGTTTGTTTAACCACCAATAACTTTTATTAAGTACTAGTTGGAGTCCCACCGCGCGTTACACAGTGTTCTTGATTAAAAATATTTAATTTAATTAATATATAATATTTACATGTCACATTTGAAATTAAATAAATAAATAAATAAGTTATAAGTATATTCATCTAAGAATAACTATGTAAATTGTAAAACAAATAATAAATTATTTTGTTATTTATTGAATAATCAATAAGATAAAAAAATATTTTTATAACCATTCAAGTAATAATATATTGCAAGTACATGAAGTAAGTAAAATATAAAAAAGAAACTTTGAACTTGTGTAAAAACAAGGAAGTGTGTGTATATGTGAACTAAACAATGAATAAGGTGGCATAAATGCAGACAAGTTTTTGTCACAATCATTGTCTATATGTTTATTTTGGAGAATTGTTGTCTATATACCAATATAATCTATATACTTGGGAAAGTGCTGATATAACCTTCAATCATTTGAAAGTTAGAAAAAAAACTACCTAATTAATGAAAGTGCCAATATAATCCTCTGGTAGACTCTCCGGCATTGACGGTGCTTTTCCAATTGTTGACCCACCTTAAAATGATAATAATGCCATCAGACCAAAAGCTGGATTTGGTTGGACAATTATAACCTTACCCACAACCATCGAAACATCGTCGTTGCTGCCGTAACATGTAGGGGTTATATCAGGACATTATGAATTTGATAGGGTTCGGGTGGTACTGGGTTGGAGTGATACTAGGTTCGAGTGGATAGGGTTCAAGTAGTACTAGGTTCGATTGGAGAGGGTTCGAGTATTACTGGGTTCGAGTAGAGAGGTTCGAGTGGTACTGGGTTTGAGTAAAGAGGTTAGGGTGGTGACGTTCGAGTGGAAAGAGTTGGGTGGTGAGGGTTCAAGTGGAGAGAGTTCGAGTTGAGATTCGAGTGGAGAGGTTCGAGTGGAGAGAGTTCGAGTCGAGATTCGAGTGGAGAGGTTCGAGTGGCTGGGTTCGAGTAGAGAGGGTTTGAGTGGAGAGTTTCGAGTGGAGAGTATCGAGTAGAGAGGGTTCGAGTGGTATTGGGTTCGAGTGGAGAAGGTTCGAGTGGTACAGGGTTCGAGTGGTACTGGGTTCGAGTGGTACTGGGTTAGAGTGGTGACTTTCGAGTGGAGAGGGTACGTCATTTGATTGGAGAGGGTTCGAGTAGTACTAGATTCGAGTGGTACTAGGTTTGAGTGAAGGAGTTGAGATTCGAGTGGTATTGGGTTCGAGTGAAGGGGGTTTGAGTTGTACTGGGTTCGAGTGGAAAGGGTTCGAGTGGTACTAGGTTCGAGTGGTGAGAGTTTGAGTGGTACTAGGTTCGAGTGGTGAGGGTTTGAGTGGTACTAGGTTCGAGTGGTGAGGGTTTGAGTGATACTAGGTTCGAGTGATAATGGTTTTGAGCGGAGGGGTTTGAGTGATACTGGGTTCGAGCGGAGAGGTTCGAGTGATACTGGGTTCGAGTGGAGAGGGTTCGAGTGTTGAGGGTTCGAGTGATACTGGGTTCAAACAGAGAGGTTCAAGTGATACTGGGTTCAAGTGGAGATGGTTCAAGGGATAATGGGTTCAAGTAGAGATGGTATGAGTGATAATGGGTTCGAGTGGAGAGGGTTCGAGTGATAATGGGTTCGAGTGGAGAGGGTTCGAGAGGATCGAGTGGTGAGGGTTCGAGAGGTTCGAGTGGTGAGGGTTTGAGAGGTTCGAGGAATCGAGTGGAGAGGGTTCGAGTAGAGAGGTTCGAATGGTGAGGGTTCGAGTGATTCTATGTTCGAGTGGTACTGGGTTCGTGTGGTAAGGTTACGTGTGGAAAGGGTTCGAGTAGAGGAGGTTCGAGGGTCTGAGTGGAAAGGCTCCGAGTGTAAGGTTAGAGTGGAGAGGGTCCGAGTGGAGATGTTTGAGTGATGAGGTTCGAGTGGTGAGGGTACCATCCACTCCTCGAGAGGGGTATACCATCCACCCCTCAAGAAGTTTGTCAACCACCCTTCAAGGGTACACCATCTACCTCTCGATAGATGCCCTCGAGGATGTATTAGTTATCGAGGGCGTTGTAGTCCTCGAGGGTGTATCAGCTCGAGAGAGTATACCATTGAGAGCGTCAAACCATCCACATTAGCTCTCGAACCATGACCCACTCGAGGCATGTACCCCTGGAACCATCCACGACACCACCATTCGAACCACCTATCCCTCTAACACCAACCATCCATTACTAGAACCATCACCCCTCGAACCATCCACCTCTCAAACATCAACCACTCGGCTCGAGGCCTCCCCACCACTCGAACCATCCACCCTTTGAACATCAACCATCCGCCTTGAGGGGTGTTGATTCGAGGCATCTCCACTCGATTCATTAACTTGTAACCATCAACCATCCCCCTCGAGGCATCACCCCTCGAGGCATCACCCCTCAACTCAAACCTCTTCACTCTAACCTCTACTCGAACCCTCACCACTCGAACCAGTACCACTCGAACTCTTTCCATTCGAATCCTCTATTCGAACATCTCCACTCGACCCTCACCACCCGAACGCTCACCACTAGACCCCTCACCACTCGAACCCTCTCCTCTCAAAGCCAGTACCACTCGAACCCATTACCACTCGGCCCTCTCCATCGATTCATTAACCTTCGAGGTCCTGGAACCATCAATCCTCCTCCTCGAGGTATCACCCTTCGATCCATCAACCATCCCCCTCGCCACTACTCAAACCATCTACCCCTCGAACATCAACCATCTGCTTAACCACCACTCAAACCATCCACTCCTCAAACATCAACCATCCGCCTCGGCTCAAACCTCTCCACTCGAACCCAGTCTTGAACCTCTCTGATCAAACCCAGTTCACTTGAACCAAGTAGAACTGGAACCCAGTACCACCACCCGAACTCTCTCCACTAGAACACTCACCACCCGAATCCTCATCACTCAAACCCAGTACAAACTCGAACCCTCTCCAATCAAACCCAGTACTACTCGTACCCTCTCCACTCGAACCCAGTACTACTCATACCCTCTCCACTCGAACCCAGTGCCACTTGAACCTCTCCACTTGAACCCAGTACTACTCGAAACTCTCTATTCAAACCTCTCCACTCGAACCCAATACCACCCAAACCTTTTCACTCGAACCAAGTACCACTTGAATCCAGTACCACTCAAATCCAGTACTACTTGAATTCACTTCCTCAAGACATCAACTTGAGTAAAAGTGCAAAGAACACAACACATTACTACAAGCAAACCAAGTTATAACAGCACCTGGAGAGTTAGAAATAGGATACTGTAGGAGTTACAGGGAAGGTGGGACCCACACATATCCGTGTGTCTGCATGTAACGACATCGCTGCAACAATTCATCAGCTTCTAGTGGACCTCGGCTATCCGGCTCGTATTTCACGAACTTTAACTCTCCCTTGTCGATTTTGTGTAGGAGTGGGGTGAATATTTTCCAAGCTTCCTGTAGTTGATAACCAAAATGTTTCGTTATATATTTTTTTCATTCATATGAAGTAATTAAGGAAATCACGACATTTTCTATACCTTTAACTCATCTCTACGCACAAAGTGCTGCTGATCACCGCATATCCTGTACCAGAATCCAGAGAAGTCAGTGACTTAGGAAGTGAAATTGAATGGGGTCTTAGAGTAAAGGTACAATAGAATGAAAATGTTCATACGTGTCAAGAATCAGGCGCTCATAGACCTCGAGAATTGGAGTCCCCTGATAATGCTGACCATAAGACAAGTCCAGCTCACTTTGGATGGTTGACATTTACAGCCCAGGTTGCTTGGCCTACAGAGCAGCACTTAACAGGTCAAGTGAATGCAACGTATCTCAGATAAGCACATTTTATTATACTTCCTTGAACATGCAATTCAAAACTTGAGATTGTCCAAGAAAGCAGTTCGATCGAGTGAAATTGTGTGTTGTCCAAGAAAGAAAATTAAACTTACTGTCAGCTTCACGTATATGGCCTCCAAAGGTTGAAGGTGAATAATGAATTCATTTCTGCCTTTCTTTTTACCTGGACAGTAAATAAATGATTATAATGATGTAGTTAACTAACATAATTTATCTGTAGTTCATCATGCACCAAAAGTCTGGATTTCATGGACACTCTCAAGGCTAATAGGTATGTTGAACTACCATATGCAGTGGGACAAAGGGTTAACTAATTGTCATTGAAAGCTGAGAAACGTACATATGAAAATATCTCCCGGAACCTCCTTTAATTGTATACACACTCCAGTCTTTCTTGAATTCAGTGCTTTTCCATCCTTTACAATAAACGGCACACCTGCAACAAGTAATTCATAGTAATGCTTGAACAAAGTGTACATACCCTAGAGAAATAATTTGAAATTTGTGATTGAACAAGACATAATGTCAAGAATAACTCTTCTAGGCCGTGAAAGGCAAAGTAAAGAGTGTTTCACCTTCCCATATTTCATTATGAATACTTAGTACAACAGTTGCAAAGGTAGGAGTGTTAGAGTTGTCTGGAACTATAGGATCATCGGTATAACCATGATACTGTTCGATACCAACATCTTCATCCTTGACTGGAAATACATATTGGAGAACCTGCATCTAGGAAGTCAGCAAACAATCAAAAACATGAAATCTTCTCTGAAGTATTAATAATTTCCGACTGAACAAGAGTATGAGAAACATGTGATGCATGGATAGTTGGTTCTTGCATGCCAAAATACAAACCTTCACTCTTTCATCTCGTATATGCTCCACTTTATCGAAATAGGTTTTTCCATGGCAAGGAGATAGAAAACCTTCAAAATCATAATTTATTAACCAAAGAGAGAGGACCAGAAGAAAAATAACTGTTCATGGTTGATCGGATGTGCAATGATAAGTGAAATAGAAGAGGATTAAGATCAACAATGCACCATTGCACCTCAATATTATGGAAGCAGAATACATTACAACTTCAATAATATAAGAAAAACCACAGTTGTTAACTTGACATTTGAGACCCATGACAGATCCGTTGTAATGACACATTTTGCATTACTCATTCATTCATACAGCAAAAACATATTCTAGTAAAAGCATTTTCAAGTAAATAGTAATTAGAAGTCTGCAAGATTTTGTTGTGTTTTAAAGGAAATATTATGGAACAGGCTATAAACATTTAAATTCACCTCCGGATTGTGTTTACCAATAAACATCACATATTCTGATACAGTTCTCACCTGAAGCAAGTGGTTTTGAATAATGTCGCGGATAATTCTGTAGAAATAAAGAGCAAACTAAGAAGTCTAGAGATCAAATGGAAGCATAACACTTAGTGGAGGGAAAAGCTTAGGATAAAAGTCAGGATAAACATATCCATACTGATCAAAGTATCCCCCATGACCATCAGTCCCAAAATCCTCTTTGAAAATGATCTGTAAGAAAGAGAACCTTAGCCCTTAGGGAGAGCAAAGAAACTCTCCAATGGAGATTCACTCAATAGTTTAAAATGGAAACATATAAATTAGAGAAAACCAGTGATACTTAAATCTCAAGACACGAGTGAACATAATGAAACAATTGAACTATATTAAAGATATAATGACAATCCTCAATCAACTATAGTACAAACTCTTAATTTTCCTCCATATGCCCTTGTAAACAAAGAAATTATGAGAAATATGAAATGAGATATCTGGATGACTGACAACTCCTTGATTGGCTAAACTTCATTTACTGTGAGATTGTTAAAATATATATAGCGGCTAAAAATAACATGCACACAGCAGAAGAATATCACAGTACTATTAGGAATCACCTGAACATTATCGATGTGGTCGCGATTCCAGAGCTGTAAGAAGAAACGATTAGCAAAACGGAGTACCAACTGCATCATTTTACAGGAAAAACCGGAATAAATGCATGAAAATCACATTAATGGGATAAGTATTAACAATTATAGAAGCGTGCGGTACCAAGTTGTAAACCAATTACTTTCGCAAATAGTGATCAGTACGATAGATTTGTGGTTCATCGAATAATGCTCCAATTTGATTACTAAGTTCTTCTGCAGATGCCAAATCTCTTCCAAAGGGCTTCTTAACAACAATGCGAGTCCATCCACCCTGATAACTATAATGAATTGTACCATAATGTCAATAATAGGCACAACAAAAGAAGCTGACAAAATTGTATATTCCCTAAAGCTGTGCGATGTTTATCATATTTAACAAGAAAATTTGTAATTCAGCTTTTGGGTTCACTAGCCCATCTTGACACTGCCGTGGGCTGTAACACTGCCGTCCGTGACCAAGCTAGATGCCGCCGCTGTGAACAAAATCGATGTCGTCTCCTATAACCAAAATCGTCTCTGCCATCTGTGATCCATCTCGACGCCGTTGCTGTGACCAAACTCGTCGCCACCGTCTTTGACCTATCTCAATGCTGTCGTCTGTGACCAATCTCGATGCTGCCACTTAGACGGAGCCCTCCAGCCACAGCCACCGCAGCGATCTATTGGGAACAAAGCAAACAAGAAGGCAAAATGACTCAATTTCAGTTTAAATATATCACATCTAATGGGAACGACATCATTTCAGATTCATAGGGTAGTCAAAATGACTCAAATACCCCCGATTGACAGACAGAAAGCAAACAATATCTACTATAGGGTGCTTGGGATAATAATAACATATAAAGTTTAATATTTAAGAATATAGGTACAATAAATTTAACTAGTATATCTTATAAGATAACGATAGTAATCATATATTTTATTTAAAATTTATAATCAAACATGAAAAGGTTTATTATAAAGTACGAAGAACACTAGGGATCTGAGGGAATAGAATATATGCAATTGTATGGACAGACTTGCGCTGACATGCATCAAAATCCTATATATATGAAAGTAATCCCATCAAGAACCAATGGAATATATTCATAATTATTTTATCCATGTGTTTTTTCCCTACAAACACGTACCCATAACCACGCATCAGTTGATCAAACACACCAGAATTCTATGATCTTCACTTCCCTCAGTCTCTCCATATTTGTTTTGACCACAAAATGCAATGACGTAGGTAGGAAAGAGGTATAATTAAGGAGATTGTTAGTTAAGATATACGGTAAAAATACCAGATACATATTTATTTCTCATTTATTATGTCTTAATCCCATTCGGAATCTTTGACTGACTTAGTCATCAGAGGACTGACCCCTGGGACCCCCCAGAGACAATTTTCATTGCAGGTCGGTTAGAGGAGCTCAAACCCATTAGTTGGACGGTCTTTCGAGACATATCAAGTGGCGCCAACTGTGGGGACGACTTAGCCAATTTGAGTTTCAAATTTTATGTCTACAGTTACTCGAAGGAGTGAAAGGTTAAAATCAAAAGGCACGGGAGCCAGTAATGTGTCACAGCCCCCTGGAAAGAGTAAAAGATTAAGGTTAAAGAGCAGAAGAATCGGTAGTACAGCGCATCCCAAAAGGTCAGATATGGTTAACCCCCAGGAGATGCAAGGTACCTCGATAAGTGATGTTCGACTGCCGGTGGGCGAATCAAGGGTAGAGTCTTCTCCGGTTATAGAACGCAAAGCAATACCAACCTCGATTGGATTCATTCCAAGCACGGTCACACCCACGTGAGAGAATGTTGCGAGGTCCTTGAGATGCCCGGAGGTAACTGTTGGACAAGATGCAGGAACCTCGGACACAGACAGGGTGGGCCAACCAGTTCGAGGGATGATGGGGATGGAAGGTTCACAGAAGTTTCTGAGGATTTGTACATGGAATCATTTGGGTTCAATACACAAGGAAATCAGAATGTAAGGATGACAGGCCCGAGTCAGGATGTGGAACGAGTAGAGCAGGTTCTCGCGGCAGTGGGGTATCGAGTTACCCCCCCTATGAGGGGTGCAGGAGTCACATATGATGTATTTCCACCCTCCCCTATGGGAGTGACCATAAGGTTAACTTCTCAACCCGTGGTAGCATACCCTTACTCGGCGTATGTAGGAGAGGCGCAACAGGCGAGACTTCAGCCTTCTTTCCCAGATTACTCACATGATTAGGCATGCCCAGTAGCTCCACTAGCCCCATTTGCTTCAATCTTCCCGCTCCCAGGAATAGAGGCAGTATATGGGATGGTGGCTTCTTTGGGTATCCAGGGATATGGAAATACTTGATTGCATGGGGCAATGGCTAACCAGGGGCATTACAACCCTTATGGGCAACTGGCAACACTCCTGTGTTTCAGACAAACTTGGACAAATTCTAGGAATATGAGAGCCCATCCTATTCACTTGTCACAGTTTGAAGGCCCAGACAGGGGCTAGATTGTGATAGGGTGACAGGAAGAACTGGGAAATGATGCAAGTGATACCCCTTGAAGAGAGTTAGATAGATTGATTGGACCATTGGGGCAGGCCGTGGGTTCACCTT
The DNA here is from genome assembly GCA_037428765.1 of Rubia yunnanensis. NCBI lineage: Eukaryota > Viridiplantae > Streptophyta > Magnoliopsida > Gentianales > Rubiaceae > Rubia > Rubia yunnanensis. The sequence continues at coordinate 96,232,122 of CM075065.1, forward strand.
TTAGTGCCCTGATAACAGGGGTTCACTGGCCAATGGAAATTAAACCCCTAGAGGGCTGCCCACTTACAATGGTGAAACGGATCCTCGCAAGTTCATACAAGCATTCCTAGGACTGATGAGCTCAAGGGAATTTGATGAAAAAATGACATGTAAGCTGGTGAGAAGCTATCTTCAAGGGAAAGCTCATGAATGGTTCAACAATTTACCGAGAGGATCTCTCCACTCTTACCGAGAGTTTAGTGGAGCATTGTAAATCCAGTATGCAAAGAAGAAGAAGTTCACAAAAACCCTGCTGGAACTATACAAAATGAAGCAGAAGCCCGGAGAAAGTACGAAAGCCTTTTACCATCGGTATGTGGACGAGAGCCTAGGGGTAATGGAGACAACGGAAAATGAGGTGAAGCAGGGATATTTTCTGGGAATGTAAGACTTATAGTTATACAGGAAGTTGAGCATTGACACTCCTAAGACTTTACAAAAACTTCAAGAGGTTGTAGAGCAATACTCGAGGGTAGAGGAGGCAACCATGAAGAAAAGAGGTAGCCTAACAGAGAAGGCTGGAAGAAATATGGATCCTCGAGGGAAAAGATCGATCGAACTAATTCGAGAGATACGCTCTCATGCTATCGACACTTGGAGGAAGAACCTCTACACTGATCTTAAGTATACATCGAGGATTATTTCAATCACCCTCACCTTTGCAGAATTCGCACAACGGGATAATAGCCAAGAGGACGATGAACCAATATTGCGATCATCACAGAGATTACAGCTATGATACAAATGATTGCATGCAGTTGAGAATGGAGATTGAGAGATGTGAGGGAGAAGGATAGTTTTGAGGGCAAGGGCCCAGGAATCAGGTGGCTCCTCCGAGGCCTCGGGTGAATCATTGGCAGCCCTACAGAAGAAATAATCAGAATAATTAGGGTAGAGGTGACAGAAGGCCTCGAGAACAGATGGTTCGGGATAGAGGACAAGAAGGAAGGCAGGAGAGACCTCAGGAGCATCAAGGGGGAAACCCGGATAACAGGAATGAGAAAACCCACTTGTTCGTAGAGTGATTAATGTCATAAATGTTTAGGTGGGAGAGAGATCCTCATGTTGTGATAAGAGCATATTCTCGAAGGGTTCCCGTGGGAGAACCCCGCCATAAAAGGTTTCAGCCAGAAGAGATGGTAACATTCTCGGAAGCAGATGTAGTACCAGATCAAAAGCCTCACACAGACCCCATGGTGTTTTTGGCGATCATTGGAACATCTTTCATAAAAATGGTATTCATTGATAATAGAAGTGGGGTAGAGGTAATGTTTGTTGACTATTTTGATCAGCTTGACATAAGACGTGGTAATCTGAAGAAATCAACCTTGCCCCTATCTGGCTTCACATGGAACCCAATATTTCCCACGGGGGAGATAACCATGTTGATTTTTGTGGTATATTGGGATAAATGGGTAACCATAAGTTGCAATTTTGCTGTCATTGATGCCCCATCTCCATATAACGTGATTCTTGGTAGACCATGGATGTGCCGAGCTCGAGCAGTCTGTTTACCTTACCACCTTATGATGAAGTTCCCAACTGAGAATGGGATAACATCTATTCGTGGAGATCAAGCTGTAGCTCTAAATTGTAACCTCACCGCGGTGAGGGAGGTAAGAAGACAGAGATATTTGGCCATGGTACATGTAGATGTGGGACTCGCTGATACAATACAAATGCCGGTTCGAGATGTGGGATCAGTAGCTGTTGGGAAGCTGATGCCCGTGGGCATCAAGGATCGACTAAAAGATCTATTGGGGGGAAATGTGGGGATGTGTTCTCGTGGGATACCTATGACCTCACCGGATTGCCCTCAAATTTTGTAGTACATAGGTTGAATATAGATCCCTCGATAAAGGTTGTAAAGCAAAATAGAATAGTGTTTGCTCATAAAAGAGCTGAGGCAATCAAAGAAGAGGTGGAAAAGTTGTTGAAGGGAGATGTCATCGAGGAGATGTTCTACCCTAAATGGTTAGCTAACCAGGTTATGGTCCCAAAACAGGATGGAGCTTGGCAAATGTGTATAGAATTCACTGAGCTGAACAAATACTGCCCCAAAGTTAACTACCCATTACTACCTTTCGAAACGTTCGTGGAAGCCATCACTGGATATCAAATCCCATCCTTCTTTTATGCACATAAAGGATACCATCAAATACTTATGGCGGGGGATGACAAGGAGAAAATATCGTTCATTATGGATGTAAGAACTTATTGCTACAAGAAGATGCCATTTGGACTACAGAATTCTGGGGCTACTTATCAAAGGTTGGTTAACAAGATGTTCAAGAAGCAAATAAGGAGGAATATGGAAATTTATGTGGATGATAAGGTAGTAAAAGCATGAGTCACGAGAAATTCCTAATAGACTTGGAGGAAACCTTCGGCAGGCTTCGAGTGGCTGACATGAAGTTAAACCTGCCCAAATGTGTTATTGGTGTGGGAGCGGTGAAATTCCTCAGATTCATGTTTTTGGAAAGAGGTATTGACCTAAACCCGGAGAAGGTCGAGGCCTTGATGATGATGAGAACTTCATAGTCAATAAAAGAGGTGCAAAAGCTTATGGGGTTTGTAGTGGCATTGAGTCGGTTCCTTTTAAAGGGGGTGGAGAAACACCTGCCCTTTTTCGACATCCTTTTAAGGGCAAAGAGATTTGAGTGGACTAAAAAATACAATGAAGCGTTCAAGCATTTAAAAGAACACTTGAGAATGTTACCTAACCTAATGAAGCCAGGAGACATTGCCCTTGGAAATTAGCGTGGTACTAGTAAAAGAGAAGGAAAAGGTGCAACACCCAATTTAATTTGTCAGTCGTGCCTTACAAGGGCCGGTGACAAGCTATACTATTCTCGAGAGGTTGATTTTAGCCCTGGTACATGGAGCCAGAAAATTGCGCCCCTAGTTTCGGGGACACATGATCATAGTGCTCACGAATCACCCCATTCGATAGATTTTGTTGAAACCGAAAAATTCTGGAAGAATGATGAAGTGGGCAGTGGAATTGGGAGAACATGTCATCTGATATCAGCCCTTAGTTTCAGTTAAAGGCCAAGCGCTTACCGACTTCATAGTAGAAACTCTGGAGCCTGTCGAGTACCAAGACTCTACCGAAGAAAAAGAGGTGAGTAAGAAAGAAGTATGGAAACTATATGTGGATGGTTCGTCACATTCAAGAGGGAATGAAGTTGGGGTTCTACTAACTAGTCCTAAAGGTAAATATTATCCTTATGCATTGAACTTTGCATTCAAGGCGACAAATAATGAGGCGGAATATGAATCCCTGATAATGGGACTGTGGTTGGCTAGGTAATTAAAAGTTGAAGACTTGGAGGTTTATAGTGATTCTCAAATTGTCATTCAACAGGTGAATGGAGAATATGGAGCGAGGGAACGTAACCTGCAAAGGTACCTCGTGGTAGTGCAAAATATCTTGAAAGCTTTTAAATCTGGTACTTTAATACAGGTCCCAAGGGAGAACAACCATAAAGCAGATACCCTAAGCAAGCTTGCTTCCTCAAACTTGGGAATCCAATCTCAGAAGCATTCGCTCATGGAAACCTTAAACAAATGAAGTTTTGAAGAACTTATGGTCATGGAAGTTAAGGTGGAGGACAATTGGATGACCACTATCGTGGAATACCTTCGAGAGGGTGTCCTTACAGAGAATGAAATTAAAGCTAGAAAAATAAGGTTGAAAGCTCCAAGGTATGTTGCAGGAAGGAATATTATACATGAGGGGTCATTTGTAGTTGCTTCGGTGTGTTAATCCCAATGAAGATGATAATTTCATAAGGGAGGTCCATGAAGGGATATACAGTAGTCATCAGGGGGGCTAGATCTGTGGCGAGGAGGCTCATTTGAGTAGGATTCTAGTGGCCAACAATGTTTGATGACATGAATAGATACATACAAGCTTGCCACCAGTGCCAAAGACATGCTCCCATAAGCCACGTTTCCCAAGAGGCGATTAAAAGCATTTACAGTTCATGGCCCTTCGATGAGTGGGGGATCGAACTAGTGGGACCCTTTTCGGAAGCTCTAGGAAAGTTCAGGTGCTTCATAGTGGCTGTTGACCACTTTACCAAGTGGGTGGAGGCCGAGCCCTTGACGAACATAAGGGGAAAGGCAGTTATTGCCCTTTGCTGGAAGAATATATATGCTGCTTTGGAATTCCAAGGACAATCATAACAGAAAATGGAACACAGTTTGCTTAAGATCAATTTAAGAGATTGTGTGAGGAATACCAAATTAAATAGAAAGTAACGTCAGTTTAACACCCTCAAGGTAATGGATATGTCGAAGTAACCAACATGATGATAGTGAATGGCATTCAAGCTAGACTCAAGGGGGCAGAAGGTAATTGGATATGGGAACTACCAAATTTTTATAGGTATATCGAATAGCCGAGTCTTTCGCCACTGTGGAAACACCAAACAATCTAGTCTTTGGCTTGGAAGCAGTAATTCCTATGGAGATAGGGGTTCCTAGCCTAAGGATGATGGCAGATGTGGATGAGACAAGTTATCAGCTGTATCGGTGTCTAGATCTTGACATGGTGGAAGAAAAACAAGAGCTAGCTTCTCTACATGAAGCAAAGGTTAAAGAATGGGTCGGAAGATACCATAAAAGGAGGGTAAAGAAGGTGTTGTTCAACTCGGGATATTTGGTAATGAGGAAAAAAAAAGAAAAGAAGAAAGGAACCCAAAGGGAAGCTAGTTGCAAACTGGGAAGGACTCTATAGGGTAATCGAGTTGCATCTGGGTACTAGCTATATCCTTGAGGTGATGGATGGTATTCGAGTACAAAGAAGGTGGAACATCACCAACCTAAGAAAGTATTATCAACCATGATGGTATTCGAGTGGTTTGCTCTTAAGCGGTACTCATGATGATTTCGAGTGGTTTGCTCTTAAGTGGCAATCATGATGATGTTCGAGTGGTTTGCTCTTAAGCGGCACTCATGATGATGTTCGAGTGGTTTGCTCTTAAGTGGCATTCTAGATGATATTTCCAGCTACTACTGCTGTTCAAGTGGTTTGCTCTTAAGCTGCTCTTAAGCAGCACTTTAGGTTATTTTTCAGGCTACGACTGATGTTCGAGTGGTTTGCTCTTAAGCGGCACTCTAGATGATATTTCTAGCTATGGCTGCTGTTCGTGTGGTTTGCTCTTAAGAGACACTCTAGGTGATATTTCTGGCTATGGTTGATGATCGAGTGGTATGCTTTTAAGCGGCACTCATGAGGTACTTTTGTAATCTTGAAACGATGATCTAGTAGAGGAAAATTTGAAGGATGTAGGTTGAAACACCAAACCTAGGTAAAATTGATTGTGTCTTTGAACTTTTCAATTCCTACTTAATTTGCAAGTGTTACCAATGTTTGGAAACTTAATTTGGTAAGTTGCAAGTGTTACCAATGTTTGGAAACTTAATTTGTAAAAGATATGAGCAAATGTTCTTGAATCCTGCTATAAATTTTCAAGCCCTCGAGCATTACTCAAAGATCAAGAGTGGTTCGATGGACTCTACTCGCAACCAAAATCCCTTGTTTCCCACGAAGAAGACTCACATAATGATATTAGTCTCTTTAATCAATAAAAGTGCATTTGTGTACAGTACATGATACATTATTAATTTACTTAGTTGGGGAATACCCCTCTCGAGAAGGTGTTAACCCCTTCAACTTTGCTTCCAAAACCTCAAGTTCTTCCATTTTAATACCCGTAGCCTTTTGAATATCCTTCATCTATTCTTCCTTGGGATACTCGGAAGGGTCCAGCATTTCGATTGTCCTACCATGTTTTTTCGTGGACTGATTACCTGGTCCTCTCGAGGAGGACCCTTCACTTCTGCGACATTTCTTGGAAGATCTCTTTGCTACTGTGCTCGAGGATGTGCAATTGTTATCAGCTTTTTTGGAAGCCGATTTAGGTGACTGGGGCGAGTCACGATTGCTAGCTGGAGTGGAACCCATTGATCATAATTCTTTTAACCACTCGAGAATAAGATCAGAGGCATTTTTCTGTCAAGGGGTTCCATTCTCATAAACATTAACCTCCTTAATCCAATATCAAGAGGCCTTGATTAGAAATTGTGTAAGCTGATCATGTCCAATTAAATATGGGGTAGGGATGCCGTGAGAAAGCATGTGGGCTCAAAGGACCACTTCGTGAACGATAATCCTTTCCTTGAACTATGCGATACGTTTCTCGAGTTCCTTGGCCTAAAGTTTCCAAACCTCAATCTCTCCTACCAGTAGAGTATTCTAAGATAAAAGGGACTCTACCAGAGAAACGTCCATGGCAGGTGGGTTCCTTGTAGGAAATTCCCTCACCAGGGAGGGGTCTTCGTTAGCTACTTTCCATGCTAACAACTACTCTTTGAGACTGGTTATTTTCCCCGTGGCCACCATGTATCGGTAGGCGATATCCTCTCTTTATGCCCTCAACTTATAATTTTTGCCTATACAAGCAGTTAGGCACCCTTCCATTACTGGTAACCTAGCCGCGTTAGTGACACACGCCTTCAGAGATCCAAACTTTAAATTTATTTGGTGCACTAATTCTTCATTGCTTTGATCTGCAGGATCACGATCCTTTACGATCTCCAAAGGATATGTCCCGTTGAACTCCTTGGCTAAGAAATCCTTAACAAGTTCTTTAAAGATTGGTTGATCTTTGGACTGCCACAACTTAATCACTACTTCGAGCTGGTTGAGTTTGTCCTTTAAAGATTGCTTCTCTTGTTTAAATATGGCTTGGTAAAATGCTGCCTTTAGTAGTTGTTTGTGTGTTTCATTAAACTTATTTTGAGCACTCAAAAGCTCATGGAAAGTATTTTCCAGCAGCCTTTTCAATGAATTAAACTACGAGAAAGAGGAAAACAATAAGAATAAAGAAAGGAACAATGAGAATTCCAAAAACTATTTTATATTCAAGCGGCAAAAGTTACACGAGGAGGCCAAAAATTGGAAAAGTTTACAATTAAACACGAACCCCAGAGTCATCCTCTTTCGAGGTGGATACTGTTAGCTATTTAAAATTTTACTCGATTAGGGTTCTCTGCTTGGAAGACTCGTCAGTGGCCTTTAGAAGGGAAATTGCTTGAATCCCTTCAGCAGTTAAAAACTACCCCTTGGATATGATGAAGTCCATTCGGGCGAAATGCAGGCCGCCATTCTTGATTGCCTCGTCCAACTTTGTGCCCAGGAAGGCCACGAGATCCGGTTTGATCAGCTCGCCCACTTGTTTAGAATTCTCATCCTATAGAGAGGCTGAGAATCGAGGCTTCAAGAACTTTTCAGCCAAATTACTACAACCATATTGCTTGGCCACCTCGAGGAGGTTTACAAACAAAGAGAACAACTCGGGGTTGTTCAACAGCTTCTCCTTAAACACCTCCAGTAGTTGAACCTGCTTGGCCGGGTCCTCGGCTGCTGTGGACCATTTATTGAGAGTGCCTTTCTCTAGTATTAGCTGATGCTTCTTGGCATCAAATTCTGGCATCAAATTCTGGCATCTTTCTCCTCTCCTCCTTGAGCGCTTTGTTGTCCTCCTTGCGCGCCCTCTTCTCCTCCTCATGTGCCCTCTTCTTCTCCTCCAGCATCCTCTTCAGCTTAGCAATTTCGATATCTTCTTGGCTTAGCTGCTTCTACAGGCTACCATGGCCAGTGGTCACTTCCTGAACAAAAGTAGACATCTTTTGGGTAGCTTTGCTGAGAAACTAGGAAGACTAAAAGAAAATCAACAACAAAAGTTAAGTGCTTGGAACTAGTTTACAATAAAACTTCACAACGGAGAAAGAACCTGAGGGTTGGTGACCATAGTCACGAGAGATTGCTCATTCACAGCCAAAATGTTTATGGTAATTGTTGCAGCATTCGAGGAGGGTGTCTAAGGATGAGCTTGGTGGGAGATGCCAGCGCCCTGCCCATTTTCTATTTCCATCGTTTGACTGACATTCCTGGTGTTGAGGGGTTAAGCATCATCCTGGGTCAAAATAGTCCTTTCACCACCCGTTGAAGGGGTGGAAGTCTGATTCAAGGGGGTAGGGGTCCCCTTAGGATTGTTTTAACCCTGCTTCGGGATGTTCTTCTTGTTTTTAAAGACCTCCCAAGACCCACTGAAAGGGAAAAAACATAAAGATAACATTTGTAAAGAAAGACCAAAAGAAATGAACAAAATAATAATAGAGTTCGATTAAAACACCTTCTGAGGCTTCTAAGGGTTTGAACCCACTGTCAGGAGTGCCGAGAGGGGGGTCTTCGAGAGGGTTCTCAGGTCCTCTTTTCCTCTTCTTTCCATCCTTCAGAAGTTTTTTATACACATCCTTCTCATAGATTACAGCTGACCATGCAAAGCAGCCGATACTCTGGTTGGGGTTGGTAAAATGAGTATAATCAAGGGAACTGGATAACAATTTCTTCCTATCCCTTTCGATATCCTTGCGGAAAATGTATTCCCCTGGTTTGAGAGATTTAACCTGTACATTCCAGTTCCGCGGGGGAACTCAATGCCTCGTATCGTCAAACAAGATCCCCTTCCTCCAGCTTCCCTAGTCACTCGAGTTTCCAGGAACGGTGAAAACCTTGTGGTGTATCTCCTGGCTAGTGAAAGTAATAATCCTATCAGAAGATTTCCCACTATAGGACACATAATACAACTAACAGAGCAACTTATACCTGGGCTTGATACAAAACTCATGGCATCTCGATAAAAATATCATGATAATCACCAAGACATTGGGATGGACTTGAGCGGGGCTCACTTGGAACTGCATTTCCCTCCCTTCGGGGGGGGGGGGGTTTCATCCTCTCTTTGAGAAGACACATATTCTCCCTCTTGGACCTTAAGAATAGGACTCGAAGGGGGATAAAACCAATTTTAACACTATTAGGGAACCTTCTCACATAGGGTTTACCGATGCCTGGGGCACAAATTTTAGTGTACCCTCCGGATGACATATCCGTGATGGGCAAAACCCTAGGCTCAAGGGTAGTATGGCCCAGTGCATCCCCTCCATGCATCGGAATCATGTCGCCACTAACCAGAGTAATCATGTTTGGAACTAGCACCTACCCCCTTGGATGAGTAGACTCGCTCCTCATCTTCCGTAACCTCACAAAAAAAAAACCCTCTCAGTGGAACCCTCGTTGGAATTTGTCATGACTTCAAAGGAAGAAAGAAACATAGCAACAGAAGGAGAGAAGGAAAAAAACTTACTGGTTTTTGGAAGAAAGGCGACAAGAATGAGATTACTGATGAAAATGGAGAAAAGGAATAACCCCGAGATAAATTTCTCTTGTGAAATTTCCTGCAAATGAGTAAGAATTTAAAATGAAGAAAAGAAGAGCCGGTAATAGATTTAAAATGGTGGCATGATTAATAATTGCGTTTGGAAGTTAAAAAGTTGTGAAAAGACGCAATTGTCTTTTCATATTCTCTCTGCACGCCACTTTGGGAATAAGAACACGTGTGGTTGCCAAACACGCACGGATTTTGTTATCAAAACACACATGTCTCTTGGAATTCCGATAAAGGAATTCAAGGAGAAAAACATATTCCCTCCCTCAAGACCTGGAAATGTATGGAACAAAGTCTATTTTGAACCACTACATCCTCGAGATACCCTTAGGGACTTATGAACTCGAGTAAGGATGATTCTAGGATCTCGAATCATCAAGAAACAATGAGATTTTACATCGGTCATGGTGTGCTATTCCAGAGTCTCGAATAAGAAGAATCTAGTTTTATGGGGGCTCTTGATGTAGGTCAGTCCCAAGAGGTATGTTGGGCCATAGTAATCCCAACCCTTCTGATGTAGTGCATTATAATAATGACCATATTTATAGAGTGATTGATGGCTATAATTAAGGAGATTGTTAGTTAAAACATATGGTATAAATAAAATGTATGTATTCATTTCTCATTCATTCTGTCTTTATCACATTCAGACTCTTTGACTGACTTAGCCATCGAAGGACTGACCCCTGGGACCTCTTAGGGACAGTGTTCATTGCAAGTTGGTTCGTGGATCTCAAACTCATTAGTTGAACGGTCATTCAAGATGCATCATGAAAAAATTATTTTGGATGCACATTTCAGTTTGGAGAGGTTTTCATGGAGACACAGTTAGGGTAATGCACCCAGGGATGACTTGCCGAAAAATATATGCACTATTTATTGTGTGTCGTTTATGAGACGTCAAATGCATGTATTTTCCGAAGCATTTACCATATTTTTTTGTTATCTTTTTGTTTTAATAGTGCTATATTCAGGTAGGTTTACATTGTAAGGGGTTTAGATGACCATTTTTTGTTTTCATATCTGAATTTTACTTTTGTAACCTATGTTTAGTCTAATGGATTTTTGGTCCTTACGAGCATCTAGATTCCACTTTTTTTTAGCTTAATTGTAGATTGCTCGTGAGAAATTAAGAGTCGTTTAGTAAAGTCCATGAGCTAAAATGTTGTAGAAGATAGAAGGGTCGAAGAAGGAAGACAGAGAAATGGAAGAATTGCGACCCGGAAGTGTAAACAAAGTTCTTAGAATTATCGGAGAAGAACCAGCCTTCAAAGGTAGTACCATTGGATTTTTATTCTTGATCACTATAAAATTGACTACAAGAACTCAAAAATTAGAGCAACGGTTCACCCGAAGCGAGGCGAAGACCGACCGACCGAATGGCCGAGTGAAGAAAATTATGGCGCGCGGGTTACGCCCTTAACCATGCACCCGCTCGAGAGAAATAAACCATGGTGCACGTCCTTAGTCTAGAAACATGAGCCATGTGCGCATCTCCCAACTGGGCTCCCCAGTACCTAGCATTCTCGTGCCACGGCGCCAGCGTCTCGTGCCAAGTCGTCTCACGCAACCGACCTAGCCACATACACCCCACACAATCTACTACGTTTTGACCTTCTATTTTGACCAACTTGGGCTATAAATAGCCCCACTTTCTTCCCTATTTTCCAAGCCTAACTTTGGGGCACTAAAACCCCAGTTTCCCCCTTTCTTGTAATTTCTTTGTAGATTTATATTCTATGTTATGGGTTTTCATTATCTAGCTTAGTTTTTTACTTGGGAGAAATTGATTGAGGCTCAAAATCCATATCTTAAGAACTCTATTTATCTATTTATTGTTGTTGCTATTGGGCATTTATTGAGCTTTGAATGAGGACTGTTAATGGCATCAATGTTGTTGGTTGTTTGAATATATGAATTCCTTGTATGATTACTTGTTAGGGTTGGGAGAAAGTATATAAGTTTCCCCTCTTTTAATATGAAATCCAAGGGCATGATTTAGAGCTTCTAATTATGTTGATGTGTTGATAATTGCTAGATGAATGTGACAATGTTGAACTCTTTGTCATGTTTGTTTAATGTAGAAAATAGGAGAGGTCTATGAGCTTTAAACGTTCTTGACTAATCTTGTGTAAATTTATGAATTGGTTCAATGCTTAGGCATGGTGTAGTGTTTATAAGTGTTACCAAGCTTGTTGATTCTTCGTGCCCGATGCCATTTATGGGATACTTTTAGCCATTTATCGACTAAAGAAATCATTAGTGAGGTTTGACAAGAGATGTCAAATTCACTCTTGCAAACTACTATCTGAAAAGGATAGAAGATTTATCTTCACAAAAATTAGTTAGAGTAATGAACATGTAGATTCAAGGATTGATAAGGGGTTTGGAAGTAAAAATCAATTGCCCCCAAGGCCCTGTCTTTTGTATCTTTTACCCATTTTTCTTAGTTTGTTGCATTATTAGCATAGTTACTTGACTTTGCTAGTTAGCTTGTCTTTAAATTCATAACATAGGAAAAAAAAAATCAACCAACCCTCCCCCCTTTCACTTGCTTATATATATATATATATATATTTATATATATATGTGTGTGTGTGTGTGTCTACTTCTAGCCCAATATAAACCTTATATGTTTATATGCTTAAGGAAATTTCTCTTCTTTCGTGGATGACCCCAACTTGCCATTATCTACTCATTTGTAGATAGGAAACATTTTGGGCTTATAAGTTTAACTTTGAGAGGTAAAGTGCGACCTCCCAAATTTTGGCGCCGCTGCCAGGGAAGAGGCATTTATATTTAAGTGTTTGGGCATAATTGGTTTCATATTAACTTGTTGTTTTTATTTTCCACTTCTTGGTGGTTGTTTTTTTCCGAAGTAGGTATTGTTTGAGTTCTTGGTGAATTTTTATTGAGAATCCTTGCAATATGATTCTGTACTTTTGAAAAAGAAAATTTTTTAAAAATGGAACATCTCACCTTGAGGGAACTCATGATGAGAAGATATGTTCAACAAGCAAGGTTTTGTAGGATGTGTCATTCTGACCATCCTACCGAGACTTGCTATTTGGTGAGAGAGGAGAACTATGAGGAGGAAAGAGCCTTTGGTTTCCAAAACTAGGGGTATTATGAAGAGTGCTACCAAGAGGTTGGAGATGTTGGTTTTCAAGGGCAAGAATCTCCAGAGTGGTATCCATACCATGACTTACAATCTGGATTAGAGTGGTAATCTGGATTGGTGTTATGAGAATGAGCAAAAAAACCATCAATACGAGCAAAATAGTTATCCCCCACAACCATAGACCATACCCCAAGACCAAGCCCTAGATGAAGGTTTATGTTTGACAAATGAGGAGATCATGAATGCAATAGCAAACTTAACCATCCAGGCCAAGACTAGTAAAGAATTGAAAACTCAAATGTCCTCTAGTCTTGAGGTTTTGGAGGGGCATGTGAGCAATTTATTAGAAGTGGTGACCTGAATGGAAGCTCGTTACCAAAGATACACCATCCCAAGTAGAACTTGAAGATTTGATGAGTGAGATCACCTTGAGAAATGAGTTCGAGTTCGAAGGGGACGAGGAATCAGTTGTGGAAGACAACGAAGTGGATGAAGAAGTGATTTTGCTATATTCATTATTCTTTACATCATCGCCCCTACCCGTACCTAGTGAACCAACTCCACCATTTTTTAAAGTTTTGAGGGAGATAAGAGAGGAGCCAAAAGACTATCCTAAGCCTCCTAACCACCCAACTCCTTTCAAACCACCTCTACCTCCACAAAACTTTCCTCTTGAAAGTTTTGTACCCCCACATCTCTATTTTTGTATTTTCATGGTGAAGGGGTTCAAACCTTCACCATATGGATAACATTAGGGTCGTGCCAACGACCTTAAAAATACAGAGCTTCTCGGGAGGCAACCCGAGCTTTTAAGTTAGGCTAGTATTTTTCTTTTCTTGAAAAAACCCTCTCAACCATGTCCTCAAACCCTTACCCAAAATCACAAGAATACCACCACAATCCACCACCAAAAACCATCATCTAGGAGTACTACTAGTTGTCTTTTGTGAGCGTTGATCGGGATTTGCATGGTTGTGGATTTGTAGTGGATGGACCAAAGTTGCATATTGGGTGGAGTTTAAGAACATGGAGGAGAGAACATTCATTGAGAAGGGAGCATTTCCATCACATGGAAGGACCTTCAAGGTCCTAGTTGTAAGTTTTTTTTTTCTTTTTCCCTTATTCCTTTATCTTGTCCTTTTCACATTGAGGAAAATGTGTGTTTCAAGTGTGGGGAAGTAAAGAGAAATATATCTCATTGTATTGTATTGTAGTGTGCATATGCTCCACTTTGATTTGTTTTGTCAGAAAAAAATGAAAAAAATTTCCCGCTAAGTTGAAAACTCGAGAGGGCAACTTAGGCAAATGTGGGAGACCCGGATAGCTTGAAAACCCAGAAGGGCAATCTATGCAAAAATGAGAGGCCAAATGGTGTGGAAAAAAAGGTGAGGGTGAGCATTGTAAAAAAAAAAGTGTGAAGCTATGATGAAAACCTGAGAGGCTTCTAGATAAAATGAGAGAAAATGAGAGAAATTGAAAAATTTTATGCTTCTTTTGATTTTTCTATATGGTGGCTTTTCGGTAGAATAAGTTAGCTTGACATTATATGTATACTACTTTGATATAGCCGGTGAAGAAAACCGTGGCGCGCGCCTGAGCCCTTAATCGCGCTCCCGCTTGAGAGAAATAACCTGCGGTGCATGCCCTTGGTCCAGAAATGCGTGCTTGGCGCTTGAGCTCGTGCGCCTGCCCGCTCATCTCTCAACTAGCTGCCCCGGCACCTAGCATTCTAGTGCCACAGCGCTAGTGTCTCACGCCAGAGCTCGGCCATCTCACGCCATTGACCTAGCCGCGCGTGTCCGACACGCTCCCCCCGTTATCAGCAGTGTTTTGACCTTTTGCTTGACCAACTTGGGCTAAATATAGCCTCCCTTTCTTCCCCATTTTCCAAGCCCAACTTTGGGGCTCCAAAACCCTAGTTTTCCCCTTTTCTTCTTGTTTCTTTGTAGATTTGTGTTCTATGCTATGTGTTTTGATTATCTAGCTTATTTTTGTACTTGGGAGCAATTGGTTGAAGCTCCAAAGCCATATCTTGAGAAATCTATTTATTGCTTTTGCTATTGGGCATTTATTGAGATTTTAATGTGGATTGTTAATGGCATCAATGTTGTTGGTTGTTTGAGTATATGAATTTCTTATATGATTACTTGTCAGGGTTGGGAGAAAGTAGATAAGTTTCCCCTCTTTTAATATGAAATCCAAGGGCATGAGTTAGAGCTTCTAATGATATTGATGTTTTGATAATAGTTAGATGAATGTGATAATGTTGCACTCTTAGTCATGTTTGTTTATTGTAGCAAATAGGAGAGGTCTATGAGCGTTGAACGTTCTTGACTAATCTTGTGTAAATGTGTGAATTGGTTCAATGCTTAGACATGGTGTAGTGTTTATAAGTGTTACCAAGCTTGTTGATTCTTCGTGCTCGATGCCATTAATGGGATACTTTTAGCCGTTAATCAACTAAAGGAGTCATTAGTGAGGTTTGACAAGAGATATCAAATTCACTCTTGCAAACTACTATCTAAGAAGGATAGAAGATTTATCTTCACAACAACTAGTTAGAGTAATGAATAGGTTGTAGATTCAAGGATTGATAAGAGGTTTGGAAGTGAAAATCAATTGCCCCTAAGGCTTTGTCTTTTGTAGCTTTTATCCATTTTTCTTACTTTGTTGCATTATTAGCATAGTTTTTTTATGAGAACACCCGAGGGTGGGGGAGAGTATATTAAAGGTTCCCCAAGCCTTCTTTCAAGGTAATAGGATGTACATAGAGTGCAGTTTGTTCAAAATGAGTGGTGAAGCAACATAGTTGCCTCCAAAAGTCCTACCAATTCTATAACTAGTATTTGTGAGACAACTATCCAAGAATAGGATAGATGACGAAGTTACGATCCAAAAAAGAGAATCTCCACCCCCTGTGTTAATTCTCTCCTTTGGCCAGGCAACTTCAATCACAAGAAATAATAGCCTAAACTAAAGAGACTCAGAGCTCGAAAGTATTTTAATGTTTGAAACTAAATTACAATTGGGGATTAGTAATTATCAACTCCAGATAAGAAAAAGAGCAAAATCTTGAGTTGAGGGAGTCTTTGAGAATGTTACTGTATTGAGTGTAAACTCCAAAACCTAATCCACGCCCAAGAGCTGAAGGAGCAGAGCCAGCGCTGGAAATTTCATGTGGTATTCAGCTGGAAATCAGCAGCCACAGACCGCATCAGTGGAGATATCAGTGAATGCTTCATCCGTTCTCCAAACAAGTAGAATTGATCAAGGGACTAGGAGCAGCATCTCTGAGCATCCTAGATCATAGCAATGGTTGATTGGTAGTAGCTTCCGGGGCATTATATAAACCTGCGTGAAAAAATTTGATTAGCAGTATCAATCCTAAGACGAACCATGTTTATGTATTCTAATTTGCGGAGTATGAATCCTGTCTAAGGTAATTAGACCCTTGATTTGTTGAGGGATATTGTGAAGATTAAGGCTCTGGTTATGGCTAGAATGATATTTAGCAATTGCATTAGCCACAGAATTACCTTCTCTGAAAACATGTTTAAGATGAGCACAACCTAATAAAGCCTTCACTTTGAAAGCCAGATCAAAAAGATTCCAATGTGCACAATAGGGATCATTAATCATTCGTACAGCCACCTTACAGTCTGTTTCAAGTATGCAATTTTGATCCAATCCCAGAAAATTATGGCACAAATAAAACTGCCTTAATTTCGGCCTCCAGTGGTGAAGCAGCATAAATATGTTCAGAAACAATTTTAATCGGTATACCAGAACAATCTCTAGCTATCATGCCAACCACTGCCTTGTTCGGAAACCATGAGGCATCTATATTAATTTTAACAGTTCCAAACTGAGGCCTTTCCCAATAAACAGAGGTTATATTCGGCTTCGGAGGTGGTCTAATGAAAGGGATCAGATGCCTGAGAGGAGATGCAATAGCAGAATGGGAGAATAATATCCGAGGAGAAGCAAATAAGGTCAATTGTATTAGGTCCAGCACTTCCTTACTAATTAGGTCTGAGGAGAAAGGCTTATTATCAAATAAGAACCTGTTTCTAGCTTTCCAAAGAGTCCAACATATGAGAGAAATGGAAGGATTTTACAGATGAAGTGATTCCATCTAGATAAATCATGGCTATTCCAGAAAATAAAAAATCTTTCTGCAATGGAATGTTGAGTACCTAGATGAAACTGAACTATAGAAGCCATGTTATTCCAGACAGCCTGAGCAGTAGGACACGATATAAAAAAATGCTGACTTGAATCAGTATTACAACAAGCAGGACACTTGGAAGCTAGACTAAATCCACAAGTAGTAAGCACATCATCAAAAGGGAGAAAGGATTGCAACAATTTCAAGGTAAAAATTGAGATCTTCTTCTGTAAAGCACTATTCCATATAAATTTACAAGCAGGGGAATTACCTGGTCCATGAGTTAGAGCCTTATATGTTGACTTAGATGAGAAGTTACCTGAGACTTCAGCTTTCCATACCAATCTATCCTCCCTCTCTATAGTAAGCTCAGATTCCTGAAGGAAAGAGCGAGTATCATGTTCCAGAAAAGCACTAATCTGAGCTAAAACAGTAGGTTTATTACTAATAAAATCTGCCACAGACAGATATGGCATAGCAGAAACTATATGCATAGGGATGTAGTTAAGCAGGGGACCCCTAGGACACCAATTAGCAGACCAAAAACTGCAGGTACCTTTGCCATGAATAATAAAAGAGTTATTTTCCGCAAAGGAGTTAATTAAATTTATTCTTTTCCAAGTTACTGATTTCCTATGAGATAAAGGAAGGGACCATAGCAATTTAGACCATAGAGTAATGCCTAGTTGGCTCTTCCACCAAAGTTTATCCGAACAGGTATCAATAATGGCTTTGATAGACCTAAAACCAAGTCCATTTAGATCGGTTGAAGTAGCTATTAACATAGTTATTTGACTTTGCTAGTTAGCTTGTCTTTAAATTCATAACTTGAAACCAAAACCAACCAAATCAACCTTATTCGTGGACGACTCCGACTTGCGATTATCTACTTAGTTGTAGATAGGAAGCATTTGGGGATTATAAATTTAACTTTGAGAGGTACAGCGACGACTTACCAGCCATTGATACTTCTAGCCTAATATCAACCTTATATGTTTAAACGCTTAAGAAAATCCTTTTTTCCGTGGATGACCCCGACTTGTCATTATCTATTTAATTGTAGATAGAGAGCATTTAGGGACTATTAATTTAATTTTCAGATGTGCGGAAACGGCCTCTCAATCGTATAATGATCGCCAAGTATGTCCCTGGCTATGCTACATCTCTGTTTTCATTCATGCGAACCTCAATAGACATATATGTGTGGTGGATATATATTAAACGATGAAATGCAATTAAATGTAAAATTTTAACTTTTAATTGTCTTCTTTACATTGTTTTGAAATTGATTCTAAATCTGAAACTAAATCAGGTTTCATTTTGTTTAATCCTGACCTAAATTTCGTGACATATCAGTTTGATATGGTATGCTCTACCTCAAATCCTCATTGAAATTGGGTTTTACCGAATTCTCTTAATTATTACTAGTATGCTCCAACATAACCTATCTAACCAAATATGCAATAAAGTAAAGCATTTTTATTTTTTTTTTGGAAAAACACTACAAAAGGGGCTTAGGACACTTCTATATAGAGGCGTCCTAACAAATGTATATTAGGACTCTTATAAATTTAAATGTCCTAATATTGTTTGACACATATTAATAGTGTCCCTATATATACCCAGAACGGCCCAGTATTAAAACTACTGAGACATTTATATGTGTCCTAAATATATGTATATTATAACGCTTATAAATTAAAAGTCCCAATACATATGTAATTAGGATAGTAAAAAGAAACCTAAAATAATAGAACGCATCAAAACAATCATATATCTTATCTATAGAGTCACTTAATATAGCGACCAGGATCTATAGGAACTCGCGATAAATTAGGAACGTTTTAGAAGTGTCATATGAATGGAAGATGATAAGAAATAGAAATCATTTCCTTGTAGGTTATAAATGGTAGTTACCTTATAGAATTAGTTTCCTTGCAGGTTAGATTATAGATGATAATTTTCTTATAGAATTAGAATCGTATTCATGTTAGACTTTAGTTTGTAGCCCTATAGATTGTAATCCCCATTACTGATGAGAAGTGACATTTATGTGATATCAATGCACCATAATAAAGTATTTTATATTTTTATTATGTTATCAGAGCAGGTTCGATCTAGAACCCCTTATCTTTAGTTGTATCCACGCCGCCGCCGCCCTTACCTTCTCTGACGTCTTCATGATCCATATCACCACCACCAAAGGAGCCTAGCGTCGCCGCCGCTGCACTTTGTTATCCATATGCATCATTGTCGCGTTTAGTTGTTGTCCTCACGCGCTGCGGCCGATGCTCGCGATCTCTACAAATGCTATTATTACTAGCATTCTGCCGATGCTGCACCGTGTCCTTCTTGCCACCACCACCGCTTTTAGCTGTCACTGTCGCTGCGAGGATCTCCGCCGCATGTCATTGTTGCTCATAGATCGATCATGTTTATGGTCTTTTACAAATATTTCTCTTATTGAAGTTGAATATTGCTCTATCGCTACCACTACTGTTGTTTGTTGCCACTGCTACTTCTACCGAAGCGGATTCTGATGGGCATTCTTATTCATCATGCTCCAACTTGAGGGAGGGTGATAAGAAATAGAAACTCTTTCCTTGTAGGAAAGGTTATAAATGGTAGTTACCTTATAGAATTAGTTTCCTTGTAGGTTAGATTATAGATGGTAATTTTCTTACAGAATTAGAATCTTATTCATGTTAGACATTTGTTTGTAACCCTGTATATTGTAATCGTCATTACTGATGAGAAATGTCATTGATGTGATATCAATGCACCACAATAAAGTCATTTATATTTTTATCATGGTATCAAAGCATAAATCCTGAGAACCCTAAAATTTTCCATCACCTAAAATTTAAATCGTTTATAACCCTTCCAACAAGGAAATAGTTTCTATTTCTTATCAGAAGCGCCCCAATAAAAACTTATTAGGACACTTTTTAGTATCATAATAGGGATTTCGTGTTGCGGTGAAATCAAATAGAAATAGAACAATACATGTTCAAGAAAATAGAAAATAATATTAGCACCATGTTGGTGTAGGAGCCTCACTTCGTGTGAGTTATGTGGGAGTTTCACCCCACCTTTGTGTGAGACGCAAGGGGAGCCTCACCCCCTTTGTGTGAGACAACTGGGTTATAGTAATAGAGGGTGTGTATAAAAAAAAAAACAGTACGAACTGATAGTGGAGCTAGCTCACAGAAGGAAGTGTTAAGTAATAAATCTTTAAAGGGACTCACGAATTTTGACTTGTCTAACTGTGTGCGAATTTTGGTGCGATTTCACACACTAACTTTGTTCTTCCTCTTCACCTCAACTTCTTACTGTCAATGGTTACTTTCACTGTTTCTCTGGTCCGTAGTCACCACCCCTGATTCACTGGTGGCAGACCATGGCGTCGCCGACGCCAACTCCACCCCCTGACCCTACGCACCCTACACACCCAATCCACAAAAGCTTCATCCAAGCGCTCAACACAAAACAATCTCCGCTTTTCACATCACTTCCCGACACTCCAAATCTACATCCCATTACGGAACTCAAGGGAAAAATAGCTTACATCCTCCCCCCAGAGGAAGGCGAACTACTAGCCTCGCACTATCAGAATGCCCTGGTCGGAAAGTTCATCCGAGGGAAGCCCCCAATGGATACTCTGAAACAGGCTTTCAAATCCATTGGTTTTAAATCAAAATTTCAACTAGGTTCAATCGATTACCGACATGTACTTATTCGGTTTCAGGAAAGCGAGGACTATCAAAGGTGCTGGATGAAGGGTCAATGGAAAATCCAAGAATTCACAATGAAAGTTCAGAAGTGGTCGCCGGATTTCTCACCAACTGTGGAATCCTCCATAGTTCCAATCTGGGTAACATTTCATAAATTGCCTTTACATTTCTACAACAATTATGCAATTATGGGTATTAGCAGTCAGATAGGTAGATTCCTTAAGATGGATGCTGCTACCAAAGCTTTAACTAGACCCTCTGCTATCAAAGTCTGCATTGAGATTGATATGTTATCACAGCTCCCTAATACCATAGTGGTAGGAATAGGTAAAAAGGTGTCGGAATACCCTATTGAATATGAAGATTTGCCATTATACTGCTCCCATTGTAAAATATTGGGTCACAGTAACACAAGTTGTAACCAGTTGCATCCTGAGATGAGGAAAAAAACCTTGAAAAAAACTGAGGGAACTGAAGGAAATGTGCATAAGGAGAAAAAAGGTTTAGAGTCCCCTCCAAAGAAACAATTAACATCGAGGGTTCCTCCACTTTAACTGTCTCACAAAAAGAGAAGGAGTTTCAAATTCAAAAAACATTTTCAGGAATTCACCATGAAAATAACATCAATTTATTTAAGGTTAGCCACAAGAAAAGAAATGCCTCTTTCTACTCTCTTGATGATATTTCTAAGCCAATAACCACATCTTTCTGGAGAAAAAAGAACCAGATACCAGAACTTCCTCTTATCCAGGAAAATGCTACAAATGGTAACACAGTAACAATTTCTAATGCCTTCCAAACATTAGAGGATCTACAAGATGATTTGGAAGGAGAGGTAGTGGAGATATTTCATGAATCTGTGGAATCACAGGAAGGTTCAGCTATACTCATTTCTGATGATAATCTAACCACTATATCTATTCCTTCTCTTCTAGAGCAACCTCATACAGGGGCCACAGAGCAAAACACCACCTCAGGAGTAAATATAAGGGATCTTTCGCAACCTGATCAGTTATCAGAGAAAGAGGAGAACATGCAGAATAAGGTAAGCAATACTGACCTGAAGTCTACCTCGGTTAATATTGAAAATAGTAATGGCAAATCAGGTGATAAAGGTAAGACTTCAGCTAAGACAAGTAGAAACCTAAGATCTTCACAGAAAGCTACCCCCAAAGTTTTTAAATGATAAAACACACCATAATAGGGAATATTCTAGTCTGGAATGTGAGGGGTATTGGAACATCTCTTGATAGATTAAAGGTTTTAAAACTCAATCATTAGATTGATATCCTGTGTTTAATAGAACCCTGGCCGGACAAACACATGTTAACAGTTTTAAAGCATGAACTTGGATACCAAAATGCTTTTCCTGCTCAATGTGCAAAAATTTGGATCTTATGGAATCAAGCTTTCAGCATTACAACCTTAAGAGAGACAGATCAATTTGTGCATGTCAATATATCTGAAGCTGTCTCCTCTTTTAGCTGGAACTGTTTCTTCATATATGCTAGTGTACATAGACAAATGAGGGAGGCTTTATGGAATGATTTAAAGGTTAAAATGCATAACCCCTCCATATATATAGGAGATTTTAACACTGTTGTATCTGTATCAGAATATAAGGGTAGGAAGTCTACACCAAAAAAAAGTATGAAACAGTTCAATGAATTTATAAACCTTATGGATTTGCATGACATACCTACTGTGGGGAACTCTTTTACTTGGAGCAATAATAGGTATAAGGATAAATGCAAGGACTTAATGTTTCAGAGGTTAGATAGGGGTATAGCTTCATTAGATTGGTTAGATCTATTTCCTAACAGTTCCATTCATGTTTTAAATAGGATGACCTCGGATCATTCCCCTTTATTTATTTCTGTACAATCATCCGAAGAACAAGCCCCTAGACCATTTAGATACCAAGAAATGTGGTCAAATAGACAGGAATTTCGGGACCTTGTAGCCAAAAACTGGGAACTAGCATCTCCTTTCACTGGGATGTATGGATTAGTTTTTAAACTTAAGAGGCTAAAGATAGAAATCAAACAATGGAATAAATTACATTTTGGTAATGTGTCTCAGAATTTGACACACTATGAGAATGTTGTTAATGACCTGGAAATCTCTTTTCAGCAAACACAAGATGAGTTAATCCTAGCTGAGCTAAATAAATCCAAACATTTGCTGATGAGAGCTCAAAAAGAAAAAATAATCTATCTTAAGCAAAAAGCTAGGTTAAATTGGCTCAAGTATGGAGATGCTAACACGAGTTACTTCCATCACTCAATTAGGGAAAGGAGAACAAAAACAAGAATAAGTAAAATTAAGGATGGAAAAGGTAATTGGATTTCAGAACCATTACTGATCAGAGAGGAAGCAGTAAGATTTTTCAAAGAACTATTTAATGAGGAAGCCTCACAAAAAATGGGAACATATCTACAACACTTCCTCACTGAAATCCCTAAAGCAATTACTGATCAAGATAACAATTTTTTTCTATCCCCATTCCAACTTCAGGAGCTTAAATCAGCAGTATTTGACCTAAATAAATCTAGCTCCCCTGGACCTGATGGATATTCTGGAGTTTTTTATACCACTTTCTGGGATACTATTAAAGGAGATCTCCTTGATGCTGCAAATTAATTCCTAAAAAGTGGTAATATTCCTAAAGCCATCTCAAGTACTTGGCTGACCTTGATCCCCAAAAGACCAATCCCAATTACCTTCTCTGATTTCAGGCCCATAAGCTTATCAAACTTTGTGAATAAAGTTTTTTCTAAGATGATAATGGAGAGGATTAAACCTCTAATGACTTCCCTCATATCCCCTGAACAGAGTGCATTTATAAAAGGGAGGGATATATCTGATAACATAATCCTGATGCAGAAGATGACTAGATGTTTAACCAGAAAATCTAAAGTTCCAAATCTCATAGTTAAACTAGACATGCAGAAGGCTTTTGATAGGGTCTCATGGTCTTTCCTTAACTCAATACTCCTTCAATTCGTATTTCATGGGATATTTGTGCACCGCATAATGCAGAACATAGCCTCAGCTCATTTCTCAGTCTTAATAAATGGTGTTACTTCAGGTTTCTTTGCATACAATAGAGGCATTAAACAAGGTGATCCACTATCATCTTTTCTGTATAACATTCTGTCTGAGGCTTTTTCTCGAGGGTTAAAAAAATGTTTTAACACAGGATATCTGCAAAACTTCAGTTTGCCTAGAAAATGCCCACAGATAACTCACCTCATGTATGCGGATGATACTGCAGTCTTTCTGAAAGGTAATCTTAAAAACTTGAAAAGACTTAAAAAATTTCTGAAAGCTTATGGGCAGACCTCGGGTCAGAAAGTTAATTTCTCAAAATCTAATTTTTTTGCTGATCCTAATACATCTTTGGATAGAGTACAAACAGTTACCAGGACTTTAGGTATGGCTAGAGGCACCTTTCCTTTTAAGTATCTAGGGGTTCCCATTTTTTCTGGAAGGAATAAACAGGTACATTACTATCCTGTATTGGAGAGAATGGAAAAAACCATTAACAACTGGAAGAACAGGTGGTTAAGCACTGCAGGTAAAATCATTCTTATTAACCACTATTTTCTCTCCATTCCCACACATCTTTTTGCGGTTCTCAGTCCTCCAAAGTTAGTTTTAAGGAAAATGGAAAAATTGGCTTCAGGACTCTTTTGGGGAAACACTGAGACTTCTGAAAATAAGAAAAAATGGCGCTCCTGGAAAAGAATGAGTCTGCCAGTTCAGGAGAATGGTATAGGATTCAGAGACCTCCAGGCTATAGTAGATGCTTTTTCTTGCAAACTTTGGTGGAAATTGCAAATTAACAATTCCCAATGGTCTCAACATTTGTGGTCTCTACCTGCATCATATAAAAAATCTCACATATGGAATAGAATATGCAAGGTTACTGAAACCGCAAATAGTTTTACTAGAGTTATTCATGGAACTGGTGAATGTTCTCTCTGGAGTGCCAATTGGACTGGTGAGGGTGCCCTGTTCTATGAATGGCCCGATGGGATGGATATCCCATTTCCTGATATATCTCTTAGTTCTTTTATTGCTAACAAAAATTCCTACCTTCCAATCTTGGAGCCTCATTTGGCTACCACTACAAAAATTCTCTTGCAGGAGGTGGGAATTACAAACTCACATGCAGACAGGTTGGTCTGGACTCCTTCATTGGATGGGAACTTCTCTACCAGCTCAGCATACAAGATTTTCAGACAAAAAGGTACAATCATTAGACATTTACACAAGGTATGGTCACCTTACATTCTTTCCAAAATGTCAGTTCTAGTTTGGAGAGCTCTTAATGGTATACTGCCTTTTGATAACATACTGTGTAAATTTGGTTTCTCTTTAGCCTCTAAATGTCCTCTGTGTAGGAACCACTCAGACTCCCTGGATCATTTCTTTAACTCCTGTCCTTTTGCACTTGAAATCTGGACTAGAGTTAACAATCTCATACATTTACATCAACCAGTCTTAGGGAGCTTTAGGAACCGAGTAGAATACTACCTCTCTATAAGGGAAGATTCCAAGATATTGTCCAACTTGTTTATAGCAGCCCTATTAGTCACAACATGGTCTCTCTGGATATACAGGAATAAAATCCTATTTGACAATCAATCCTTTTCAGTTGATGCATGCTTTCATAACGTCAAAGATCTAATACACTTAATTTTTACTGCCAATCCACTGAGAGGTAATATAGAAAAACACAAGGACTTAATTCAAGCTGGAATAATGCCAAAAATCATCCAAAAAAAAGAAAAGAGTTTTATCTACTGTTACTTGGGAAAAACCAACATCTGGTTTCAAAATAAACACTGATGCTACATGGATAACTGGAGGAGAGTCCTCATGTGCAGTTATAGTAAGGGATTGGAATGGAGAGGTGATTAGACTGAGAGTAGATAATTTCCATTCCGATTCCCCTCTAAATGCTGAATTGGTAGGCATACGGAGTGCATATCAATTATGCTCAGATCTTGATCTTCATTGCTGTGTGATTGAGTCAGATTGCTTATCAGCAGTAAAAGGAATACATGCTCCAATGGGAAGCCCATGGAGAGTTTTCTCTATTTGTAGCACCTTGAATGTAGGGCACAAAGTTAACCCAATCAAATTCATCCCCAGAGAATCTAATACAACTGTTGATTTTTTGGCAAAATATGCAAAGGAAAAGAACCTGACTGGAGATTTAAACATAGAAAATGTTCCATCTTTTCTTAGGGGTCTTTTATTATTGGATAAAATCAGAGTACATGGAGTGAGAATTGTTTCTTATATGGGTAATACCTAGAGTATTTAGAATACATTTAGACCTACCTCAGTAACTAAGTTTCTCTATATTATTTCTTTTCACTCTTCGAATGGAAACTGCTGGTGTTTCTCTACTGTGCAGGAGAGGACATTTTGAGCAATGAAGTGTTGCTGATTTCTGTAGCAATGTTGCAATGGAGGCCTTCACCTGAAGCAAAGGATAGAGCTGAGCCTCTTCTTCCGGACTGAACACAGGGATTGCAAAGTTTACACAGGGACTGATCACAGGGATTGAGCAGAGGTTCGAGCAAAGTACTACAATGGCTACACAAGGATCTACAGCTAGGTTCCTTATGGTTCATAACTCCATCACCTGACTTTTGAAGCTGCTACTCGGGATTTGTTCCCCACTTAGGACATAATCTATCATCTTGGCCGGCACATCGTTGATAAATAGGAGTCTCGTTTATACGTTTCTTCGACCTGTTCGCGAAGTTCTAGCTGGATGGTTTGTTTTACCTAGGCTCTTTTAGCTATAATTTTGGTTATTTGACTGTTAGGGTGGAAACACCACTTTTGGAAGCAAGTGCTGTTTTGCTTCAGGAGCTTTACTTAGCTCTGGGATCATCTACAGGATGATCTTTTTTATAAATTGTATTGTACTACGACAGTTAGCGCCTATTTTGGCTCATTCTATTGGTTTGGGGAGCCAAATATATACCCCCCATCCCAGGATGGTTTTAAATAAAAAAAAGCATTAAAGACACGATACTTTGTTACACAGTTCAGTGAAATCCACCTACATATGCTGGGCCTGGCCCAGTTCAGAATGAATCCACCAATCAGAAAGATACAGTACAAAGTACACCATATAAAAGACTTATTGTTACTAATCAAACATGTAAATTCTGCTAGCTCCCCTAGCTACTGATCTGTCTTGATCAGACTCCCTCTGACCTCGAAACTCGTCGACGCTGGATCTTCTCCTCCCAAGGAATTAAGGCATATGATTCTGAACTTTGAACAGCAGGTCACGTTTGTTGGAACAGAGAATTCTGGATCTTTGCAATTCTCTCGAAAGGATGAAAATCTGTGTGCAGATTTGCTCTGTTTAATTCATGTGTTGAATGCAGCCGTGGTGTCCTTTTTTTAAAACCATGAGCAGATCAGAACTCTCCATGATTATCTCCATAATATTCCTATTCCTTATCTACTTTTTGAAGCATATCCAAATCCCATAAATAAATGAATTTTCCTTATCATAATATCTCACTTATATTCGATAATCTCTATACCATATTTGTAGGGATTTTCCATAAACCAACTATGTTTCTTCCAACGCCTATCATATAGCTGAATATTTAGATTTCCATAAATCATAAATACCATAATATTCTGTCCATTTTCTCGTAATATTTGCTTGGCGTATTTACAGCTCACCCGTATGTTCCAATATAGAAAGTTTTTCGTTTCCAAATAAGTTCACAAATTTCCAATTAAAATATTCAATGAATACCATTTGACTTTACAATTTTCCCCTGTGGCATTTTGTGGACCCAACCATTTTGGAAAGTATAATCAGATTTGAAAAACTTTTAATCAACCACATAAGTCTTCCCGTAATCCACCTATGTTGGAACATATGCAAACTACTGAATCTGATATAAAAGAATACCAACCGTATACCAGAATTCCAGAATACCATTAAAAGAATAACGAGATTACAGTCATTCAAATCACCAAAATATTCTCCCCCTGGGGCCATGAAGATGCCAAAGGCAAATAAACCAAAAAATTTGAAAGAAACATAAAACAGGCTCCCCCTGAATATGACACTAGATCTATGTTGGAACATAGATATATTAGGGGCAGCAGTCTAGGCCTCCAGCTGATCTTTCTCCACCTCAATCTTGTCCTTCTCTGCTTCTAATGCCACCATTTTGATTGCTATCGCCCCGAACCTTGCATTCAGTACCACTATTTTGGCCGTCTTTTCAGCAACTACAGAAGTAGAGCCTTCAGGGTTCCAAGGAACTCTTACAGAACTCCTACATCCTATTTTGAGGTCGTACACCGTTCTTCCTTCTCAAGAAAATAGAAATTATCTTGGCTTCTCCGTGTTTCACTATGCATTTGTCTTTATGAAATTTGACTGTCATATTGTGATCACACAATTGACTTATGCTCAGCAGATTTACCTTCAATTCTTCAACAAATAGCACACTAATGAATACTGGAAATCCTTCAATCCATAGTTCACCTTTTCCAACTACTCTTCTATTCTTTCCATCACCGAACGTAACATAACCGCCATCATATGGTGTGATATTTGTGAGGAATTCTTGATTGTCATTCATGTGGCGAGAGTAGCCGCTGTCAAAGTACCACCAATCTCTTGAATATGATATAAGCGAAGTAGTTGCAACAAAGCATCTGTAGTTTGACAACCTATACCTTCCTGACCATTTTTTTAAACTTCGCCTATGTTGGAACATACCAAAAGTTGATGTCCTGACATTAGGTATCTGAGCAGTTTCTTGCATTGTTCCTTTGAGTGACCTTGATATGAACAGTAGCTGCAAATGATAGGTTTCCTTTGATGAGGCTTGCCGAACTTTCTCTTTACCTATCGAATCTTTGTCTTGAGAGTTACAGGACTCTTAAGTATCTCTTGTATATCAGGCTTGAGTGTGACTGTGTTTTTGAGTGGGTTGTAATACCCAATTCCGTGTCGATCTCCAAAGTTATTTCCCATGTCCAGAATATCATCAATTTTGTTCTTTCCAGAGTTTATCTTAGAAACTACTGCTTCAGAAGTCTCAACTCTCTTGGTTGCTAACATTAGCTTTTCATTCAAATCTTCATTCTCCTTTTTTTATGTTCAGCAACTTTCACACACAGTTATTTTTCTATTTCTGCCAACTGCATTTTTTCTTCCTTCAACTCTTTGTTTTTGTCAACTACTTGAAGCCATATAGCATACATATTTTCATAAGTGTTGTAGATTTCTACATCACTTACATCAAGTCCATCATCTTCATCACTAGATACTTCATACTAGTCTATGTTGGAACATAAGGCTTCATTTTTATCTGATGTGTTGGAACATCCACACCTAATACATCATGAATTTTTGCTCCAAATGCCACATATTTACTTGTGAGTTCATCTTCGTTTTTGTCGTCCTCTTCATCTTCACTCCATGATGTGACAAATGATTTTCCTTGCTTTTTTTGGGTATTTGCACATTCGGCCTGAATATGACCATATCCTTCACATTCTCTGCATGAATTCGTCCAGGCTGTTTTGGTTCACCACTTTGATTTCTAGAGAACTGCTGATTTCCTTGTTCAAATCTCGTCCCGCGATTGCCTCCAGATTCTTGTGGCCTTGGTGTATTTCCACCATACCTTTCATAAGATTTCTTGTTACCACTTTCTTCAGCATTCTTGAGAAGTTTTTCGTGATAAGTGCAAGTTTGTCAAGCTCATCATCACTGTCGGATTCGTGATTATCCTTTGATGAGGATGTTTTGAATGACAACTCTTTTTGAACCCTTTTTGTTGCCTGCTGGAATGCCATTTCATACGTCTGTAATGAACCCATTAAATAATCTAGGCTCATGGTGGCTACATCTCTTGCTTCTTCTATTGCTGCAAACTTCATTGAAAACCTTTTGGGGAGTGATTTCAAGGTCCTTTTCACCAATTTAGCCTCTTTGAAGACTTTTCCAAGTTGATAAGCCATATTGGAGATGTCCCTGAGTTTTCCATTGAATATAGAAATAAAGTTATCTTCTTCCATCTTGAGTTCCTCAAACTTAGTAGCTAACATATGTAGTTTAGATTCTTGAACTCGACTAGTTCCTTCATGAACTGTTTACAGAATAACCCATGCTTTCTTGGCTTCATAATATGTAGAGATGAGTTTGAAGTGGTTTTCATCAACAACACTGAAGATAGTGTTTATTGCTTTTGAATTCGCCAGAGACGCCTTGAGGTCATCAGGAGTCCAAGTAGTTTTTCTTTGAGTTTCTGCTCCCTTTGACTTGACTCTCCTTCTTTCTCCTTAGAGCTCGTATCTGCATCTTCAGTGGGGTGATTCCACTCATTTTCAACATAGTACCACGTAAGTTCATCCAGTGATTTGATGAAAACTCTCATACGTGTCTTCCAATAATTGTGCATTCCAGCAGAGGTGGCCGAGACACCGAAGCTCCTTCTTTAGTTGCCATGGAAAAATCGGATCACACTTTCCTTGCCACGACCAAGGGAAAAATAAGTGACCAAGCGCTGATACCAAATGAAATTCGATTTTACCGAATTCTCTTAATTATTAATAGTATGTTCTAACATAACCTATCTAACCAAGTATGCAATAAAGTAAAGCATTAAAGACACGACACTTGGTTACGCAGTTCGGTGAAATCCACCTACATATGCGGGGCCTGGCCCAGTTTAGAATGAATCCACTAATAAAAAAGATACGGTACAAAGTACACCATACAAAATACTTATCTTTACTAATCAAATGTGTGAATTTTGCTAGCTCTCCTAGCTTCTAATCCGCCTTGATCAGACTCCCTCTAACCTCGAAAATTGTTGACACTAGATCTCCTCCTCCCGAGGAATTAAGGCATATGATTCTGAACTTTGAACAACAGGTCACGTATGTTGGAACATAGAATTCTGGCTCTTTGCAATTCTCTCGAAAGGATGAAAACCTGTGTGCAGATTTTCTCTGTTTAATTCATGTATTGAATGCAGCCGTGGTGTCCTCTTTTAAAGTCATGGGCAAATTGGAACTCTCCATGATTATCTCCATAATATTTCTATTCCTTATCTGCTTTTTGAAGCATATCCAAATCCCATAAATAAAGGGATTTTCCTTATCACAATATCTCTCATATATTCGATAATCTCAATACCATATTTGTAGAGATTTTCCATAAACCAACTATGCTTCTTCCTACGCATATCATATAGCAGAATATTCATATTTTTATAAATCATAAATACCATAATATTCTGTCCTTTTTCTCGTAAGATTTGCTTGGCGTATTTACAGCTCATCCACATGTTCCAACATAGAAAGTTTTTCGTTCCCAAATAAATTCACAAATTGCCAATTAAAATATTCAATGAACACCCCTTGACTTTAAATTTCCTGATGATCATCAAATAATATTTCTAACTTTCACTCGTAACTTACAGCGAGAATCTGTCTTACAGCGAGAGTATTGCATGATACGATTTACACACTGTTTAAAGGACTAGATCATAGTTGAAGAAAGTGATCATGGTTACTTTGTTTTTCTTTGCGAAAACATGTATATATTTATGAAAACTTCAGTTAGGGATCGAGTAATCCATTCGGAAAATGGGCAGACGAGTCAAATACGAGTCGGGTAAAATGGGTAGATAAAAAATATGGGTATAACCCATTTGGATCACTTTTTAATGGGTCAACAATGGGTCGGGTCAAAATGGCTTGGTTGAAACCCGCTCAACCTGCGGGTCAAAGAACAGTCAACTCATGGGTAAAAAAAAACACAGTGAAATGCCTAGTAAAATGCTTTAACCTATCTTACTTTCCCCTTTTTGCTCTTCCCAAAAAAATGCCGCTCCACCACTACTCTGCCACACAGCGGTCATATCTCAACCAATTGCCACCATTAGCTCTGACTCCATCTGACGAAAACAATCCACCAAACCATGGCGGCTTCACCATCTGGGGTGAGCCACCTTACCTATAGAGATATGCTAGCTAAAAATTCTGACTAGAGCAACCAAACCCTACACTACCACAACAACCCACCTCTAGCACCGGTTTTTTCGTAAAAAAAAACCGGTGCCTAAGTAATCAGTGCCAAATTAGCACCGGTTTTTTTCTTCAACTGGTGCTAAACTAGCACCGGTTTTTTTGTTAGCACCGGTTTTTCAACCGGTGGTTTTTCTTTTGTTAGCACCAGTTTTTTTGTTAGCACCGGTTTTTTAACCGGCTAATTTAGCACTGGATTTTTTTTGTTAGCACCGGTTTTTTAACCGGTGCTAATTTATTTACGACGTTGAAAAAAAATCGCGCTGCCGCTTTCAGAGAAAGGGAAAAAGACTCAAAATTAACAATTTTATTCCAAATTGATTTAATAATAAAATCAACTTCACAAAATTAATAATTTATTTCCACAAAACTAGCACCGGTTCGATTTATTCAGTTTTTGATCTATTCGGTTCGGGTTATTCAATTTTTTTCCTAAAAAATTAAAAATAAAATCCGACCCAAATTATTCAAATAACCCAAATTATCCAAACCGAATTCAAAATTTGAATTCGGTTTGAAACCGAATTCGACAAAATAAACCGAATTGTTTCCAATCTTAATCGAATTGAATTGAATTCAATCAATTTTTTGGCCCACAACAATTATGAGCCAAACTAAAAAACACATAAGCATGTTAAAACTTTAACTTTAAATTAACAATTAGAGCTCAAAAATTTAAGGCCAAGTAATTTGTTATTTATGGCCCAATTGCATCTAATGCTTTGCCTTGAAAGAATGGAGGAGTTCCCTAGTATTTATAGTTGAAATTTGAAGGCTAAGTCTCCACCACTTTCAATATGGGACTAACGTAGTAAGGCTAAGTCTAAAGTCTTTGCTGCCTTGCTTCTTGACTTCATCTCTACGGCTTCAATTTCATGTTCCATTTTCCACCTTTTCTTCCATTATTATTATTTTTTTGTTGAATTTATTATGAGTTTGTCTCTTGAAAGACGGTATTTCCATAAGTCATGGAAATATTATGGTTTAAAAGGCAAATTAGAATAAATGAAGATAAAATTTATGGGTTGATGAATCGGGTTATAAACTTTATAACTACTACACTTTGCATAATAAAATTTTGATATTGCAACTAAGACATTTTACTTTGTATTATTATAATTAAACCCCATTTTTCCATAACCTACGAAATAATGGAAAGACGGTATTTTCCAAAAAAAATCCATTTATTATTACATTATTTAATTTGAGGAGTATTTTGTGACTGAGGATTATTTAATACCGTTTGATCTCAAATCCTTTTTAATTATTATTATTACCCTAATAATTTGACTTATGTTTTTACCTTTTCCATACATGATGAATGTGTTTATAATATATTTTTATGATTTCTTTCTCTTCTATTTATATAAGTACTTTAAATACATTTGAGGGTGAAACAAAAATTCCACTATTAAATTAACCAATGCTAGATTTAAAGGCTCCGGCAGCGGAGGGTGGCAGCGCCAGTGGTAGAGGATCCTCCTCAACCCGTTCAGCTCGACAACGAGCAAGGACCTGCTAATAACAATAAAAAATCAATTAAATGGTGAAAAGATGATGGAATCATCACGTCGAGACCGCAAATCAAAGATTAAAATGAGAAAAAAAAACAAGTAAAGTGACGAACCTAGGATTTCATAGCATAGTGAAGCAACAGAGCGTAGCAAATCGGAGCAGATGGGAGCAACATAGCGGAGCATATCTGAACAGGTCAGAGCATATCTCAATTCGTTCAGTTCGAGAACGAGCAAGGACCTGCAAGTAACAATAAAAAATCAATTAAACAGTGAAAATATGTTGGAATCACCACGTTGGGACCGCAAATCAAAGATTAAAATTAGAAAATGAGAAAAAAAACTAGTAAAGAGATGAACCTAGGGTTTCATAGAAGAGTGAAGCAACGGATGGAGAAAATCGGAGCACAGAAGAGCATATCTGAGCAGATTGGAGTGGGGTGGGGTGGACCGTGGAAGAGAAAACAGAGGAGGAGCGGAGCTGTGAAGGAGAAGCGGTGGAGGAAAAATGGAGGAAGAGCAGAGGACGAATAGAGAACGGTTGGTGAATTGGGGAAGAAAGATGTATTATTTTTCTAATATAATTACATAGAAGTCCCTACCCCTTTCTTATTTTAATATAGACCTCAGTCTCACCATAATTTTGGGTGAGACCGTTTCAACCAAGTCTTTGTAATTTATTATATACTAGTGAAAGTAAGGCTTGACCATTGATTAGTTAAAGTCAACTTTGTTATTAGTGTTTATATATTGAAAGTCAAGTAAAGTTTGACCGTTGATTAGTTAAAGTCAGCTTAGTCACTAGTTTTTTATATATAGAAAGTCAAGTAAGGTTTAACCGTTAATTAGACAAAGTCAAACATTTTTATTTGTATTTTTTATATACTAATTCAAATAAAGTTTGACCGTTAATTAGTTAAAGTAAACTTTATTATTAGTGTTTATATATTGAAAGTCAAGTATAGTTTGACCGTTGATTAGTTAAAGTCAGCTTAGTCACTAGTTTTTATATATAGAAAGTCAAGTAAGGTTTAACCGTTAATTAGACAAAGTCAAATATTTTTATTAGTATTTATTATATACTGATTCAAATAAAGTTTGACCGTTAATTAGTTAAAGTCAACTTTGTTATTAGTGTTTATATATTGAAAGTCAAGTATAGTTTGACCGTTGATTAGTCAAAGTTAGCCTAGTTATTAGTGTTGGGAAAGTCTCTGGAAAGGTGGCCTTTCCATGAGCTTATGGACAGTCCTCAGATATTCTTGCCTAAAATGTTGTAAATTTTTTATAAAATTTAAATATTGCATTTTATAAGTTAAAACAAGTAATAATTTATATTTGAAGGTGAAAATATAAAAATATATAATCTAACAAAATTTCAAAATTTTTAAATTTTGTATGTAATTTAAGAAATGCAGTGTATAAGGTAATAAATAAGTGGCTTGTCCATATCATGGACAAATACCAAGATGGATACATGCAGAAGACACTGGGATTGAAGGGAAAAATAACTAGAGGGCCATGGCATTTCGACTGGTATGACGGTTCAAGTGCTGGAGGCTTTCGAGAGCTCGAGCAGGCACTCGAGTCCTGGAGGCATTCGAGTCCTCGAGGGGTATGGTAGAGGTTCGAGGGGTTGGGTGGCGGTTTTATAGGGGCAAAATGACTCGAGGGCCATGGCATTCGAGGGGAGATTTCGAGTGGTGGAGGTCTCTGAGTGCTCGAGGAGGCTTTCGATTTCTTGAGGCTTTCCAGTCCTCGAGGCATTCGAGTACTGGAGGTATTCGAGTCCTGGAGGTATTCGAGTCATTGAGGCGTCTAGGTATGCGGTCGTCCGAGTCCTCGAGGAAAATTTTTTTTGGTGATTTCTTTGGCGGGAAAATTCTAAACTGGTGTTATTTTCTTCCAAAGCCGGTGTTAAATTTTCCAAAACTGGTGCTATTTTAAAATTTTGGGCTATTTCATTGGCGGGAAAACAATTATAGAAAATTTTTAGCACCGGTTTATAAAACCGGTGCTATTTTTTAAAAAACCGGTGCTAAGTTTTAATTTTTAGCACCGGTTTTTAAACCGGTGCTATGTTTTTGCAAAAACCGGTGCTATTCCTTAATTCTTAGCACCGGTTTTTTAAACCGGTGCTATTGTTTACTAAAACCGGTGCTATTTTGAATTTGTTGGTGGGAAGATAGAATTTTACAAATATTTAGCACCGGTTTTTAGAATCCCGGTGCTAATATTTTCAAAACCGGTGCTATTTTAAAAAAATTTGCTATTTCTTTAGCGGCAAAATGAGTCTCGAAAATTTTTAGCACCGGTTTTTATTTTTACAAAAATCGGTGCTAAGTTTTAATTTTTAGCACCGGTTTCAAAAACCGGTGCTATTATTTAATTATTAGCACCAGTTTTTAAAACTGGTGCTATTTTTTACTACAACCGGTGCTATTTTGAATTTGTTGGCGGGAAGATAGAATTTTACAAATATTTAGCACCGGTTTTTAGAATCCCGGTGCTAATATTTTGAAAACCGGTGCTATTTAAAAAAATTTTGCTATTTCTTTAGCAGGAAAATGAGTCTCGAAAATTTTTAGCACCGGTTTTTAAAAATCGGTGCTATTTTTTACAAAAATCGGTGCTAAGTTTTAATTTTTAGCACCGGTTTTAAAAACCGGTGCTATTTGTTTTGCAAAAACCGGTGCTATTATTTAATTATTAGCACCAGTTTTAAAAACTAGTGCTATTTTTTACTACAACCGGTGCTATTTTGAATTTTTTGGCGGGAAGATAGAATTTTACAAATATTTAGCACTGATTTTGAAAACCGGTGCTAATATTTTCAAAACCGGTGCTATTTTAATTTTTTTGGCTATTTCTTTGGTGGGAAAAATAAAATTTTCTAATTTTTAGCACCGGTTTTTAAAAATTGGTGCTAATTGTTTTCAAAACCGGTGCTATTGTAAAATTTTGCATAGGTTTTTAAAAAATTGGTGTTAAAATTAAAAAACCGGTGTTAAATTAACACCGGTTTTAAAAACCGGTGTTAAAAATTAAAAAACCGGTGCTATTAAATTTTTAGCACTGGTTTTAAAAACCAGTGTTAAAAATTAAAAAACCGGTACTATTAAATTTTTAGCACCGGTTTTAAAAACCGGTGCTAGAGGTCGGTCTATGTGGTAGTGCTACCACAACAATTCTCCTCAAGCTTCCAATTAAAACCAACCACATAATATAAGGGAGAAATCACGGTACTCTTTGAAGTAGCAGAAATCGAGCTCTTGTCGGAGCCTTTCAAATGTCATCTGGTCGAAAAATTTTCAAGAGGTAGGCCACCGCTCGATTTTATTCGATCTCAATTCAAAAATATATGATTAAAAGGAGATGCTATTATCACTCCTCACATCTTTATAGAATTTGATCACGAACAGGACATCCAGAGATGATGAATTAAAAGAAACTAGAATACAAGGGGCAATTACATGAAAGTACTGAAATGGACTAAGAGCTTTGATGTTAATAAGGAACCTCCTTTAGTACCAATCATGCTAAATATTAGTTTCCCCCCTGCTTATTATCTGCACAAAGATAATATTCCAATAATAGCAGCTAAACTCGGTGAACTCATATTTGCGGATCCCCTAACTATAAACCAGTCTAGACTCTCCACCACCAGGATTTGTGTAGAAATGGATCTTATAGGACCCTTTCCAGATAGGATTAGATTAGGCTTTACCAAGGACAACAAATGGTACCCTATTAAGTATGAGGACCACCCACATTACTGCACTAAGTGTTCAAAAATAGGTCATAAGGCCTCAGAATGTGGAATTCCTAAAGAGAAAAAAATCCCTAAACCTAAGCTAACAAGCACAACTGACAAGGCCACATAATTTGTGCAACCTATCTCTCTTCATAACAGAACAAGTGATGGTAAGCCCACAACAGTGGAAATAGAAGACACAGTTATTCCATCCTTGCAGGTACACCCACAGGCCCAACATTATGATATGTTTGTTGATGCCTTAGATACTCAGGAAATTCCACAACCGCAAGAGCAGCAGCCAAAAAGCCTTCAGATTCAGGAGAACACTAGTGCTACAAAAGAAAAGCAAAATCAACAGCTCAAAGACCAAGAGGCTCAACTGCTAGAAACCACAACAAATGGAGAGCAAAGGACAACACTGCAAAACAGGATTTTTGTAAGCCTCCCTTGATACGACACAGAGAAAAACATTTGCAAACACTTAAGGATTTCGGCACTAACTATCTATCTGAAATCCAACTGAAACAAGTACACCGTCCAGAAGTAGAAGAAGGAGAAATGCCACTGGAACCCCCAACCTAGGTAATAAGCCTTCACAATACATTATCACAATGACAACAAATAAGAGAAGGGCTTGAACATATAAGGATTCAACCTGAACCTGATCTCCAGAGCACACCTGGTAATCCCAAACCTCCAGACCAGGTTAAAATTTCTTCAAATCACCTAATGTGATAATCACTCGCATGAAAGCTAAGACACAAGTTTTTAATGAGTGTTAACCTTTTAACATGGAACATGAGAGGAATTCAAGGTTCTATAATTAGGTTTTAGAGGCTTGTTATGATGCACCATATCTCTATACTAGTCTTAATTGAAACTAAATAGAGTCCTGGCCAACTAGATAGTTATGTCAAGAGGCTGGGATTCACACAGGGTTTCTCATCCCAGGATGGCAGAACCTGGACACTTCTAAAAGACACATTTTAGGGTCAACTAATCACTCAACATGATTAGTATACTCATGTAGTAATAACTGACACAACCATAAATGGGAATATTAATCTCCTCTCCATTTATGGTAAACATTCAAGGACTGACAAACTAGAAATGTTCAATGATATTAAATCTCTACTTAAGGTAGTTGCAACTCCAACAGTTCTCACTGGTGACTTTAATGTCACCAGAAATGTTGCTGAATATAAAGGTCATACGCCTCAAAATCCTAACAGTATATTAGACTTTGAGACTTTTATAATCAGCAACAATCTGAATAAAATTCCCACATGTGAAAATCTATATACTTGGACCAACAGCAAACAGGGTAGAGGAAGAGTTTGTAAAAGACTAGATAGGACCATAGCAAACACTGATTTTCTAAGAAAATACATTAATGCCTCGGTTTAGGTTTTAAATAAACTCACATCAGACCACCCACCTCCTCTCTTATCCTATAAGGACTCCCAGCCTACAACCCAAGGTCTTTAGGTTTCAATCAATGTGGATTAGAAGACCTGAATTTAAGGATATAGTCTCTAACTTCTTGTCTAAACATCTGCATAAACAAGGAATGATAGGATTTAGTCTTAGACTAAAAAAGCTTAAACAAGACCTCAAACAGTGGAATAGGATCACTTTTGGAACACATTTGAGAATATCAAAAGGGCTGATCTCAAGGTTCAGGAGGCAGAATTAGAGTATGATTCTTTAGAATCCACAAAAAACCTTTATAAGTTAAATCAGACCAGAACACAAATCACAAATAAACTCACTGAGGAAAATGACTTCTGGAAATAGAAGTCTAGACAAAAATGGCTTAAAGAAGGTGACCTAAACACCACATTTTCCCATAAATCAGTAAGATACAAACACAATTGGCTCAAAATTAAAATAAAACATGATAATGCCCTGTTAGAAAAATCAGATAGGCCAGGCTGCTGCCACATTTTATAAAAAAAATTCTCTCAGAGGATACAAATGACATCTCAGGAACCAGTCTCACCTATTTCCTAAACTTCATCCCAGTCTTAATCCCTCAGCAGGACAATATCAGTCTATTAAAACCAATTCAGCTAGAAGAACTCTACACAACAATTTTCTGCTATGCATGTTTCCTAAACAGGCATAGTTGTGGAGGACCTGATGGCTTTAATGGTTTATTCTATAGATGGGCCTGGGACATCATAAAGGAAGACTTGCTTTCTTGTGTCAAAGAGTTCATGTGTGGGGTCCCAATGCCCAAATCTACTTCAAGCTCCCTTACAACCCTAATCGTAAAAGTTCAAACCCCTTCCTAGTTCTCTGAATTCGGGCCAATCAATTTGGCTAATTTCAGTAACAAAGTAATATCTAAGATTCTAGTTGATAGGATGACACCACTGGTTGAAAAATGTGTGTCTATTTAGCAGTCAGCCTTTATTCAAGGCAGGAGCATTTCTGAAAACATTCTTGTAATGCAAGAATCAGTCAGATTGTTTGACAAACAAACTCAGGGACTAAATGTCATAGCCAAATTGGGCATGTCCAAGGCCTTTGACAGAGTCTCCTGGTCAATTCTCAACTCCCTACTCTTAAAGTTTAGGTTCCATGGTCATTTTGTGAAACTGATTGTGAGTAACATAAAATTAGCATACTTCTCTATGTTAATCAATGGAAGCCCTCATGGATACTTCACAGTTTCCAAGGGTCTCAAACAAGGATACCCTCTCTCTTCCACACTCTTTAACTTCATTACTGAACTGCTAAACAGAGGTCTCAAAACCATGTTTAGAAAAAATCAAATAGATCCCTTCTCACTCCCTGGTAATACATTCAACCTGTCTCATCTTTCACATGCAGATGATACTGTCATTTTTTTCAAAGCCATAAAGAAATCCTGCACTAATCTTATAACCTTCCTAAAGCACTACTAACTGGCTTTGGGACAAAAGGTCAACTAGGACAAAAGTGCTTTTTATGTAGGTTCCAAGACTAGTGCAGTGACCAGAAACATAATACATACTCTGACTGGCATGCATCAAGGGTTTTTTCCCTTCAAGTACATAGGATTCAACATTTTTAAGGGTAGATAGTTTAATATTCACTTTAATGAAATAGTTGAGAAAATCAACTGTAGAACCTCACGCTGGAACAATAGATGGATGACTCCAGCAGGAAAAATGATCTTGATAAAACACACTCTATCATCAATCCCTATCCACATTTAGAGTGTAATGTCCCCAAATGCTCATATCATAGAAAAATTGAACAATTATTCAATTCCTTCTTATGGGGAGACTAACCGAATGACATTTACAGACACTGGAAAGCACTCCCCAAATTGTGCTACCCTCTCTCAGAAAATGGTCTGGGATTCATCCTAATTCAAGACTTTATCAGCAGTTTCTCTCTGAAACTGTGGTGGAATCCTCAAATGGGAAATTCCATCTGGTCCAAGCTCATCTGGACCCTTCCTAATACTGATAGAAACTTAGATGCATGGAAAAGAGTCTGCAAAGTATCACACTTTGCAACTCCAAACACATAAATCCTAGCTAGAAATAGACAATCCAGCTTCTGGATAGCTAATTGGTTAGCTTAATTGATCACTGGGATCATGATTATGATATTTACATGCCTTATGTCACAATTGCACAGTTCCAGGAAAAGTGCACACTACACACTTAGCACCTAGGAATAGGATTTCCAGTGAATGTCATTAGCAAATTGCAGGTTCTATTAGCTCTATATGATCACAAAGACCAGATGGTCTGGAAACCCGTTGCTTCAGGTATGTTCTCAGTTAAAAGCGTTTTCCAATTGATGAGACAAAGAAGAAACACATTAGCAAGCATGAAAAAGGTATGGTCTCCTCTAATCCCTCAAAAGATATCATTCCTAGTATGGAGAGAGCTGAATAACTTTTTGCCTTTCTCTAAAAAATTGGACCGCATGGGAATAATATCAGTTCATAAATGTCCTAACTGCCCATCCATGGATACAATGAACCATTGCTTTAATCTATGTCATGTAGAAACATCTCTATGGTCATATGTGTTTGGTATGCTGAAAATTACACCTGGTCATAAAGTGCGTATCTTTGTTAAACTTTCATGTTTATAGTCACACCCTTGGAAAACTAAAACACAAATGAACATTGTCTCTGTAGCTACCTCGGCCAGTTGTTGGATAATTTGGAAAACCAGGTGTAGTATATTGTATGATAACAAATCCCTGAATATACCTGGAATGAAGAAGGAACTCACATTCCTTCTTACTGACATCTTTGAAATCCACCCTCAGAAATGGATTGATGAATGCCTTACAATGAAACATATTGGAGTTAAGACTATCTTTAGGCAGAGATAACATAAGCTACTTAAGGCTCACAAATGGATTCCACCTGAAAGGGGTTTTAAACTTAATACTAATGCATCCCTATCCAATGTCACATTAACTTCTGCTGGAATTATAGTGAGAACAATAGATGCTAACCCGGTTTCAACCAATAAATGAACCCATAAATGAATCGGTCTTGGAAGCTAAAATTTTATCATTAATAGAAGGACTCGGGATCTGTGTTCAACATGATTATTTCCCTCTTATTGCTGAATCTGACTCTTTGCAGGCCATAAACATACTCACAAATGACACACAGTTTCCTTGGAAAGTACAGAGAACCATTTGGGAAATCCACAAACTCGTTCATGCCAGAGACATCACATGGACTCATGTATATGGGAAACAAAACACTGCTGCACATTCACTGGCAAGAGCTCCAACTTCTTACACTTCTGAGCTCAAACTACTGCGACCTCCAGAACTCCCTAAGTCGACAAAGGCTGCAATCACAGCTGATAAGTTGGGGCTCCCATTGTTTAGAATTCACCGGCGCATCAACGATGTTGTTTGTAATGTTTAAGGTCTCCGGGCCTTAACCAAAAAAATCTTTTTTTTGTTTTGATTTAAAAGGATGAATACCATTCTCTCATTCGATGAACCAAGGGACTTACTTGAGTTTCAAAATTCTGATTCGCTACACAGTCCTTTAGCCATGCGACTAGGAGAACGAATTACATCAATTGGTTTAAGATAGGAAAAATATAGTTCACCATGTTGTAAATTTTGTTTGGCTACGTTCAACCCATTCTTTTGGAAGCAATAGCTACATTGCTTCAAGATCAACCCCAATTACCCCTTAGGTCATTTCCCTTTGGGATGCTATTGTATAAACTAAACCTCTAAGGCTAATCTCATCACTCTACTGCTTTTAATTCTTTAAAAAGGGTTAGGGAGACCCAATACACTTCCCACCACCGTGACACCACCATCACGGTGGTTTAACTTCAAAAAAAAATCCCGTGGGTCAAAAATGGGTAAATCTGGGGGTTTCAACCCATAAATGAACCCTTATAGACTTATATACCGATTCACATGGGTAAGCTCATGAATTTCAACCCATATGAATTGAAATATAAACCCATATGGGCTGACACATAAATTAAAATTTTCAAAATATTTCTATGGTTCAGTTTTTTTAAAAAGTATATAATGATTGAGCAATTCTCCAAAAAATTTAATACCCAAAAGCATTGTAATATTATACATCT
This sequence comes from Rubia yunnanensis, assembly GCA_037428765.1. Taxonomy (NCBI): domain Eukaryota; kingdom Viridiplantae; phylum Streptophyta; class Magnoliopsida; order Gentianales; family Rubiaceae; genus Rubia; species Rubia yunnanensis. The sequence continues at coordinate 96,274,454 of CM075065.1, forward strand.
TAGAGTCAGGGAAAACATTATCTCAAAACGGAAGCAATATTGTACGCATGAACAACTATTAGTCTTATCATTCTCAAGTTAAAAGCATAGTATTCACTTTCTTCCACATTTAGAAGCAGAGAAAAACGGGTCTAGGACAAGAGGAAATAAAGGTAAAAACTGCATGTCCAACCCATGGTTTTGGCTATTTTCTCACTCCGTAGTCAAACCGGAAACCAAATTCGTCAAAAACATATTTTTCAATTATACATTTAACCTGTTACCCATTTGATCCATTACCCATTTGATCCATTACCCATTTTACCCATATCCACATAAATTTAAATATAGAAAACCCATTTGACATGTGGCTTACGGGTCTATTTTGCCACCCCTAATCCATTCCTTCCTCATATATAGGTTAGGATCATGTAGTTTTTGATGTTACAAAATTGATTATATTTGATAGAAAATTCATGAATCTAATATGGTATCAGAGCTTAAGCTTGGCATGGTTGGCCTAGTAGATGTATATTCCTACTGTTTGGTCTACGACCCCATGTCATCGTTTGCATCATGAATAATATTGTTGTACGTGAGGCAGCGAGTTAAGAGTCCCACGGTGATGAAGGACAAAGCTATAACTTAATACAGGCCCAAAAGGTTCATTTGAACAAGGCCCCAAAATTTTAATATTAGGTATTATATATATATGTTATTTTATTTAATTTTGGAAAATTAAACAAACCTGTGAAAACTCTTCATCTTTGTTGCATGGATGACTGCCTCTGACTTCTCAGTTTCCAGCCTGGTTCAGCGCACCTTTGCGACCAAATCAATAAACCATTCAATTTCTTTTCCAATTTCCAACTCTACATTCAATCTTTTTCTCCCTTATAGTCACTCCCTTTTCACGAATCTGTCTATTGAAGTTGGATGGAAAATGCCAACGACATAGCCTGATGAAATCCATCAACGGGAAATCCATCAACGGGAAATCCATCAACGATCTGATTTTTATCTATTTATATCAGAGGTTAGTCATCTCTCTCAAGCATCTCTCAATTTCTACCTAGTTTAAGAATCCTGGTCTAATTCATCGATTTGTTCTTCTGTTTTTAGGTCATCTAAAGATTCAGAATTTCAGATTGTGCTCCACTGCTCTTGCCTCCTATTCCTGTAGTCATGTTCAAGTGTTCAATTAGATAGCTCGGGGGCAACCGCATGGGTGATTCAGGTGAACTATCAAGTACTGCACAATTATTTCAATTGTAGATTCTTCAATATCCAGGTTTTATCTATCTTACATAATTAATTGGTTTAATTTTTTGTTTGGTACAATTGCAAATTAAGTTATTTCTCCTAGGAAATACGATTATGATTTTGAAAAGCGTAAAAAAGACAAAGAATTGAAGAGTTAACTCAATCTCAAAGAGGAGCTCTTGATAAATTTCTCTTAAAGAAATCACATGTTCTTGTAGAAATAAAAATGAAAATAAAAATAGCGATGTGGGGAATGTAGAAATTTTAAATGAAAATTGTTCTAATGTTGATGTTGTTGATGTGATTGTAAATGATAGTCATAGTATTAGCGATGATGAAAATAATGAGAATGTTAATTGTGCTATGATAGTGAAAATAAAGATGATAGGACTATTGTGAATGATTAAGTGAGGGAAGAAAACCAATCTTAAAAGTTTTACAGATTTGATATTTTTGATCCAAGAAATTGGGATTCTCTTGATTCTAAAATGATAGATATTTTAATAGTTAAAGGACCTAAAAGAGATTGACCTATTGTCAAAAGTCCCAAAGATAGGTATTCTAAAAAGTTTTCGACAACTTTTTACAAAAGAATTTTATCAAATGGAGAAAAATGTGATAGAGATTGGCTTGTTTATTCAAAAGAGCTTGACAAAGTTTTTTGTTGTAAATTGTTTTAAAATGGTTATTTAAAAAGTCAATTAGTGAAATAGCATTTTGGGGACTGGTCTCATTTAAGTTTACGACTTAAAGAGCATGAAACAAGCATAGAACATTTTAACAACATGATTACTTGGTATGATTTGCGTCTAAGGTCGCAAAAGAATGAAACTATTGATAAGGAAAAGGATAACAGGAAAAAAGTTTTATATAGAATCTTATCAATTGTGAAATTTCTTGGAAAACACAGTTTAGCATTTCGTGGTTCAAATGAGCGACTATATCAAAGTAGTAATGGAAACCTTTTAGGTTTAATTGAAATGTTAGCTGAGTTTGATCCAATTGTTCAAGAGCATGTTCTGTGTATTACTAATGATGATATTCATGTTCATTATCTTGGTCATAAAAATTCAAAATGATTTAATACTTATGCTTGGTTTTGCAATCAAATAAGAACTTATCAAGAAAATTAAATAAGCAAAGCATTTTTCTGTTATACTTGATTGTACTCTTGATGTTAGCCACCAAGAGCAAATGAATTTAATATTAAGTTATGTTGATTTTTCTTCAAAACTTGTGACTATTGAGGAGTCTTTTCTAGGATTTCTAAATATGGATTATACAAGTGGTCAAGGGCTTTTTGATGTTTTACAATTGGAATTAGAAAATATTGGTCTTAACATTGATAATGTACGAGGACAAGGTTATGCTAATGGAGCAAATATGAAAGGAAAACATCAAGGAGTACAAAAAAGACTTTTAGATCTAAATCCTAGAGCATTTTATACTCCTTGTCATAGTCTTAATTTCTTGTTATGTGACATGGCTAGTACGTGTGGTAAAGCTAGGTATTTTTTTGGAATCATTCAGCGTATTTATACTATATTTTCTTATTCTACAAAAAGGTGGAAATTTTTGAAAGATAATGTTAAAGGATTGACTCTTAAGTCATTGTCATCTACTCGTTGGGAAAGTTGTGTTGAAAGTGTTAAAGCTATAAGATTCCAAATGGATGATGTACGTGAGGCTCTGCTCCAAGTAGGAGAAACTGATCTCAATTCTAAGATAAGAATTGAAGCTAAATCTTTAGCGAATAATGAACTTGGTGATTTTGAGTTTTTGGTAGCAATAATTATATGGTTTGAAGTTCTTTTTGCTGGTAACTCGATTAGTAAGAATTTACAATAGAATGATGTGCTAATTGGTGAACCTATTGAAAAAAAATAAAGGATTTAACTCCTTTTTTTGAGAAATTTAGAGAAATGGGTTTTCAAAAGGCTTTAGAAACTAAGGAGATTGCCATAGAGATGAACATTGATCTTGTTTTTCCTCAAAGACGTGAAATTCGAAGAAAACATTTTTTTTATGAGAATTCAAATGGGGCAGCAGTTGAAAATATGGAGATGACTCTTTTAGAGTAAAAAATCTTTGGCTTTCTATTTACTTCTTATAATGTACGATCCCTTGAAGATGCAAGTTTGAAATCTTCCTGTGCTCAATTTGAAATTGCACTTCAAAATAAGGGGCAATCTAATATTGATGGAAATGAATTGTATGTTGGGTTAAAGTTACTTAGTGAATCTTTGCCTCTAGAAAACATGGGACTTAGAGTTCTTAAAGAATCGTGATTATTTGTCTAACTGTGTTGTTGCATATAGAATTTTGTTGCTATCCCCGTGACTGTTGCATCTTCGGAAAAAAGTTTTTTCAAGTTGAAATTGTTGAAGTCATATTTGCGATCCACGATGGCACAAGAAAGACTTGTGGTTTGGCAGCAATTGAGAATGATGCTTTGGAAATAATTAATTATGAAGATTTAGTTGATGATTTTGCATCTAAGAATGTTAGAAAGATGATTCGATTTAAGAAAGCTTATGTAGAACTAAAAGTAAATAGAAATCTTTGGGCATCTGGCCGGAAAACAACTAACACGGGGGTGGAGGTTTGTTTATCCAGAAACATGCCTAAAGTATCTTCCCACTTGTATTTTTTTTTAAAATCAAACCATCCAAAGATGGGGGAAATTATATTAGGCCTTCCCAAGCCCAAAAAAGAAAACATAAATACAACTTGTCTAAAGTATCTTCCTACTTGTAAGAACTCAACTTGTAGTATTTTTCATATTATATTTAATGGTAATTAAGTAGTATTATTAATTTATCTTTCTCTTTATATTTTGTTTTGAAAATCCGTAATATATAAATAATATAAATTTAATTTGATAATTTGTTAATGTATTTAGGGGCCTCAATTTATTTATTTTTCTGTACATCACCACCAAATTGTCGGAGACGGCCCTGATTTAATGTGTAAGATTATAAGTCACCTGTACACAGTACCACTTGGTCATTTTATGATAAGAGTAAGTATCAGAAAAGACGGTTTTTCCATAAGTTTATAAAATTTAAATGTTGTAATTTTTATATAAAACTTAAATATTGTATTTTATAAATTAAAACAAGCAGAGTCCGTCTCTTGAAAGACGATCTTTCCATAGATCATGAAAGACCAAGGTTGAAAGTGCAAATTAGAAAAAGAATGAAGACAAAATTTTTGAGTTCCATGAATCGGGTTATAAGTTTTATAACTACAGTTAAACCTCTATAAATGAATACTCTTGGGACCAGGAAAAAATATTTGTTTAGCGAGATTATTCATTTATCGATAAATAAATTTTTATTCATTTATCGATAAATAAATTTTTATTCATTTATCGATAAATAAATTTTTATTCATTTAGATAGTATTGAAGAAATTATATTAGTAATACATGAACTGTATGTATGTGGACTAAGTACAAAAATGTACATATGTACATTGTATTTGAGACTACTAATAAGATAATATGTACTGTATGGAATATCTAGAGTCTTAGAAAATGTATCTAGCCTACACTACAAACTATAGTATGTATGTGGACTAAGTACAAAAATGTACATATGTACATTGTACTTGAGACTACTAATAAGATAGTATGTACTGTATGGAATATCTAGAGTCTTAGAAAATGTATCTAACCTACACTACAAACTATATATAGTTATAAAGTCTTGGTTTGGTAAGTAATTCATTCTACAGTACCATATCTTTCTTAACATTCAATTTGATGGCTTCCTATCAAAAGCCAAAGCCATCAACAAAAACATCTTTGACTGATAAGATAAGGAGGGCCATATGTGAGCATAAGAAGGAACATCCAACACTTACGCAAAAGGATATGCAAGCATGGGTGAAGGAAAAGTTTGGTTTGGATTCTAGCCAAACCACAATATCAAATACTCTCAAAAGATCAGCAGAGTATTTATCGGAGGAGATGAAAATTAGTGATGCTAAAAGGCACAAATCAGCGAAGTACCCCGATTTGGAGAAAGTTTTGTATGAATGGTTTCTTCAAAGACACGAGAAGGTGAATATGTCAGGAGAAATGATTCAAGGTAAAGTAAAAGAATATTTTCAAAAAATGTATGGCGAAACAAATCAAGAGTTTAGCTTTTCAAGTGGATGGTTGGAACGTTTCAAGGCAAGATATTCAATCAAGTCCTACCAGCGGTTTGGTGAAAGCGGTTCTGTGAACATGGAGGACATTGAAAATGCTTTACCTGAAATAAGGTCTAAATTAGACCAATTTCAGTTGAAGGATATTTACAATATGGATGAAACAGGATTGTTTTATCGGTTGGAAGCTGACCATTCACTTGCCACAAAGAAGCTTGAAGGACGAAAGAAAGACAAGGAGAGAATTACTGTTGCGGTTTGCTGTAATGGTGACGGATCCGACAAAGTCCCCCTTTGGGTTATTGGTAAGTATGCAAAACCCAGATGCTTTAAGAATGTGAACATGAACAATCTTAATTGCGAGTATCGTTTCAACAAGAAAGCTTGGATGACTGGTTTGCTTTTTCAAGAATTTTGTCATTGGTTTGACAAGAGAATGAATGGTAGAAAGGTTCTCTTGTTAGTAGACAACTGCCCAGCTCATCCAAAGGTTGTTGAAGGGTTGAGAAATGTAGAGTTATTCTTCTTGCCCCCTAACACAATATCCAAAATTCAGCCATGTGATGCTGGGATTATTCGGGCATTTAAGCTTCACTATCGACGTCATTTTTATTCTAGCATCTTACAGAGCCTTGAAGTTGACTCATCAAATCCTGAAAAGATTAACATTCTCGATGCTATTAACTTTGCTACCTTGGCTTGGAGATTTGATGTAAAGGAAACAACAATTGCAAATTGTTTCCGACATTGCAAGATACGATGTGAAGAACTCGATGTTCCTGAAGTAGAAGCTGATAAATTAGAAGAAGATATCGAAGGATTAACGGATGTCATTTCTAAGTTACACTATAGAAATGTGATGGACGTCGAACATCTTTTGAACTATCCTAACGAGAATGATGTCGTTATGGAATTGCTTACCAACGATGAAATTATTGAGTCTGTACTGAATGATGAGAATGATCCAAAACCAGATGATAGTAGTGTCACACCAAATGTGTCATCAAAAGAAGCACATCAAGTAGTAATCACCTTACGGAACTACTTTCTACAACACGAGCAGAATACTCCTGAAGTTTTGTTTGCGCTAGGAAAAATCAAGGATGAGATGAATTTTGGTGGAAAAAAAAGCAAAAAACTTTAGACTCCTTTTTTGTAAAAGAATGACTTATTGTATGAACATTGTTGAATGGAAAAAAAATCTTTTTTAATATATATATATATATATCTAATGAAATTTGATGATTATTCATTTATATTTACATAGGGTCTTTAAGGATTTCAAGAAAATTATTCATTAATGCATTTAGCAAGGTTATTCATTTAGCCCCTCAGCCCAAGTCGGGACAGAAAAAATTATTCATTTGTCGAGATTATTCATTTATCGAACATTCATTTATCGAGGTTTAACTGTACTATACGTTGCATAATAATTTTTTTAATATTGCAACTAAGACATTTTACCTTTTATTATTCTAATTAAACCTCGTCTTTCTATAAGTATATGGAAAGACGGTGTTTCTGTTTTCGCTCACTGTACAAACCTTGTTGGATCGTCAGAAAAACCTATGACGAATTTTAGAGAGCCATGAGAAATTCCCATTTCACTAAAATAGGGGGATAGATGCTAAAATATCTTGTTTTTCATATCAAGTAAAAGTGGTAGTACGTACTACACTTGAATTTCTTGATAGATATCGATATTCACTTATTCTAGTATACATGGTACTCTTTCAGCTCTGATCACACTTAATTTCAGAGTTCTGATAAGACCGTGTACCCATTTTATTTTTTGGAAGAAGGGAATTACGCGAGGTTTCACATTCAAGCACAAATGGGATCGCCAATGATGGGAACAACACACTGAATGCATCCCAACTTTTCGCAAAATTTATCATCGCCAAGGTTACAAGGCACACCGGTGCACTGTTGATCATTCGCTTGAAGAAGTGTTCTTGACCCACCTCCTTCTACCAGGTTGCAGCCTGTTAGAAAATAGCAAATTTTATTAGAAATTGCTTGTTAAATGTGTGATTGTATGCGAGAAAAAGAGATCGGAAGAACTAACAAGATGAAGCTACGAAAAAGAGAAAGAGGAAGAGAACGAATTTGGTTGAAACTGTTGAGGCCATTGAAATAATAGAGCGATGAATAATTGGTTTTCTTTCACTAATTGGTGTCATATATTTTCTAGCTATTATTTCAGCTCAATTTATAGAGGATGAACATTTATGATTTGTTCGAATTATGAGCATTGCAGTTGAAATAGCTGGCCCCTTTGTTTGAATATGTCTTTTGAATTAATCTTGCGTGAAGAGATATTCTCATCAATAGGAAAATGAAAATAAGTTTAATAGGTACAAACGTGATACATGCTGTCATCGATTTAGCATTTTTTTTAATGTTACACATTAAATGTAGGTCTAGTTTTTCTCATGATTTACTTCAAATTAAATTGAAATGAATTATAATAGCTATGGGTTAAACTGAATTGAAGACAGTTAATCTAAAAACAATAGTATTATAGTTATTAATAGGCAAAATCTTGGAAAATATCATATTTTCGTAGGCATATGGAAAGATGAGTTTTAATTAGGGTAATATAAAGTAATGGGTTTATACTCTGCAGTAACTGCAAATGAAACATTTAAGTTTTAATTATAAACATTACATATTTATAGTAAAACATATAAATATATAATTTTATGTTTTAATCTAAATATGCAATGTTTCTAACAAAAACACAAATACCGTAGGCGTGTGAGTTTACCCAAATATCTTATAATTCGAACTTGATCCGAATTTGAATTACTTTAACCCGCAAATTATTTTTAATCTTTTTGTGGTAAAATTGCACTTGAGTTCATGATCTTTTCATATGTTATGAAATTACTGTTTTCTAAGAGACGGACTCATGTTAATATATCTTAAAAGTCCAATTTTTCAATATATAAATCACGTGGAATAGTTTGACGTGTTATGCATAATAGTTGATAAGTTTTCGTGACATCCATCATCAAATCCTTCCATGCTGTGATTCAAAGCCAGCAGCATACATACGTGGCCGGTGGCTTCTAATTATCCAGAAAAAAAATTGCAATTTACCTAGTATAATATAAAAGCCTATATTGATGATAGAATGATTTGCTGTAATAAATTGTATTATTGATATCTGAATATATAAAGAGTACAATAGAGGTGTAATAAGGAAAGAACTCTAATCATAATAAATCATAATCTAATCATGAGTCTGATTTATTCTAACACCCCCCCTCAAGCGAAGCGTCGGATGCTCGCCGACGTATAGCTTGGACCTGAAGAACTCGAACAGCGGACGAGAGAGCCCCTTGGTGAAAATGTCTGCAATCTGAAGAGAAGTCGGAACATGAGCAACGCGCAGCTTTCCTGATGTCACCAACTCACGAACAAAATGGTAGTCGATGTCGATGTGCTTTGCCCGCTTGTGCAGCACCGGATTCTGAGCCAAGAAGATAGCACTACTATTGTCGCATAACAACAGTGGAGAACCAGAAAGCGGAACCCAAAGATCACGAAGCAAATGAGTGAGCCATACCACTTCTGAGGCAGTGTTGGCGAGAGCATGGTATTCAGACTCAGTGCTAGAGCGAGAAACAGTGGGCTGTTTCTTGGCACTCCAAGACACCAGATTCCCACCAAGAAAAACCGTATAACCATAAGTGGACCCACAAGTCTCCAGACAGCGAGCCCAATCAGTATCAGAGTACCCTAACACATCAGGAGTACTAACAGAACAAAACCTGAGATCAAAATGAAGAGTGCCACGAACATACCGCAAAATCCGAGTCACAGCAGCAAAATGGTCATCTATGGGATCCTGAAGATACTGACCCACCGTGTTGATCGAGAATGCCAAATTCGGGCGAGTGATGGTGAGATACTGAAGAGCACCAACAAGAGAACGATAAAGTGTAGGATCCCGGAATGGAGGACTGGTAGAGCTGTGAAGTTGAGAACCAGCGACAAATGGAGTAGAAACAGGTGCCGCGTCAGATATACCGGCCCGATTCAAAATATCACGAGCATACTTTGCTTGGCAAAGCAGTAACCTGGAGGAGGTAGGCGAAACTTCAAGACCAAGAAAGTAATGAAGAGCACCAAGATCCTTGATCGCAAACTCTCTGTGTGTTCGATCAATGAACTGGCGAAGAAGAGTCGAGTCATTACCTGTAAGAATGATATCATCCACATACACAAGTAGGTACAGTAATAACGACCCTCTCGAAAGGACAAATAAAGAAGTATCAGCTGAGCTGCACCGAAAACCAAGTTGTGTCAGATAGCTGCTGAAATGCTGGAACTAAGCCCGGGGAGCCTGCTTAAGACCATAAATGGCCTTTCGCAAGCGACAAACATAGTCTGGATGGACAGAATCCTGATAACCAACGGGCTGCTTCATGTAGACTGGAACATTAAGAACACCATTAAGGAAAGCATTTTTGACATCCAACTGATGAAGTGGCCAGGAACGCATGGTGGCTATGGCGAGAACCATCCTAACAGTGGAGGCTTTGACCACAGGACTGAAAGTGTGGTCAAAATCAAAACCCAGAATCTGCGAGAAACCCTACGCCACAAGTCTAGCTTTGTGACGCTCAATAGTGCCATCTGGTCAATACTTGAGCCTATAGACCCATTTGGAGCCAACAATGTTGACATTCGAAGGTCGAGGCACAAAATCCCAAGTGTGCTGACCACGAAGAGCGGCCATCTCATCATCCATGGCTGAAACCCAGGCTGGATCCTAAAGGGCAGAGCGATAATCAGTGGGCTCTGTCTGAGAGAGGAGTGCGGCAGTGAGACCATGAGCAATAATATCTGAATAATCCCAACGCTGAATGGCACCAGTAGAAGACCGTGTGGCCATCCGATGGGTACGAGGCTGGGGCGGCAAAGCTGGAGGAGTCGAACCAGCTGACGGCGCCGAGGAAGATCGATCTCCACTGACCGGAGAGGGGCCATCGAAAGTCACCGGAGAAAGGATGGCCGATACAGGCAGAGACGTGGTGGCCGGTGGCCGAGGAGCTGGGTCCTGGTCGGCCATCCAGATGGAAGATGGTGGTGAAGGAGGGGCAGCTGGAAAAGGCACAGGCGTGGTGGCCCCAATCGATAAAGTAACAACTCCATCAAAAAATGATGAAATCTCCAGATCTGAAATAGAGATACTGTCCGCGGAAGATGAGACATAAGGGAATAAGGTTTCATCAAAGCAAACGTGACGAGAAATATAGATACGCCTAGAAGTTGGGTCAAGACACTGGAAGCCCTTGTAACGAGGGATGTAGCCAATAAAAACACACGGAATGGATCGTGGTGCAAACTTATCAGCAGCAGTGGCACGCACGCATGGAAAAGCACGACAGCTAAATAGGTGAAAGAAGGTATAGTCAGGCACATGACCAAAAACAACCTCAAAAGGTGATTTTCCACCAAGAACTGAACTTGGCAGATGGTTAATGATGTAAACCGCAGAGGAGAAAGCTTCCACCCAATAACAGTGTGGCACGGAAGAGTGAAAAAGCATGGCAAGACCAGTCTCTGTGATGTAACGATGCTTCCGCTCAGCTCGGCCATTCTGAGCAGGTGTATAGGGTGATGACATCTGATGATGAATGCCACATGATATGAAGTGAGCCTGAAGTCGATAATTAGTAAACTTTGTGCCACCATCGGTCTGAAAAGTTTTAACCCTAGTAGAAAACTGAGTCTCAACGAATTTCTGAAACTGGATAAAGGTTTCATAGAAGTCCGACTTATACCGCATCGGGAAAAACCATGTGAATCGCAAAAAATCATCTATGAAAATGGCATAATGAGAAAAACCACCTGCCGATAAAATAGGGGCTGGTCCCCACAAATCACAATGCACCTTATGTAACAAACCAGTAGCACGCTTGTCACTAGTGGAAAAAGGTAAACAGCTACTCTTGGCCATCTGACAAAGAGAGAGAACTTACAGATGCCAGCATAGCGGAAGTGACAGTAATATGGCCATGACAACTTAATAACTGAAGAGTATCATGAGATACATAACCGAGGCGAGAGTGCCACTGCTCAAAAGAAGCCTAGAGCTTTCCAGATCGTAGTTCGCCTAAAAAGATGGAATCACCAGTCTCAAGAAAATAAAGACCTGAACTATGACGGCCTTGACCAATTATCTTCCCTGTATGCTTGTGCTCAATGGAAAATGCGTTAGCATCAAATATAACGCGGACAAGTAAATCACGAGTAAGCTTACTAATGGATAGTAAACTTCTAGTAATCTTAGGGACCACAAGGACACCATTAACAGAAGAACCTGAGAAATGACATTGGCCGATGTGAGAAATAGATAATGATTCACCATTTCCGACAAGAATAGAATCAAAACCACGATAACATTGTACCTTATCAAGGTGACTGGTGCGAGCAGTGATATGAGATGTAGCACCTGAATCCACGATCCACTGATTTGACGAAGAATGATGGTTGAGACCATTCAAACTGGCCTGAAACAACACCTTGTCCGCAATCCAATTAGTGGAGCAGTCTTCCCTAGATATAGGGCCCAAATAAACCATATCAAAGGACCAAAAATTGCACAAAAATTGACTAGATGCTGATGAGAATTTGAGCAACTCGTGAGAAAGAGCTTCAACTCGCGAGAATTTGAGCAACTCGCGAGAAACAACTTCAACTCGTGAGAAACAGCTTTAACTCGCGAGAAAGTGGAGGACGCGAGAAATACTCTTGTGCGCGAGTCAACTCGCGCATGAAAGTCACGCACTGGATTCTTCGTCTTCTTTGTGGCGCATGGATCTCGCCGCTGAGATCTTCTTCTTCGTCGGACGTCGGCGGCGCTGCTAAAAGACTTCAGCGGCGCTGCTAGAAGACGTCAGTGGCACAATAGCGCTAAAATACTCTTGCTTCGGAGTCCGAAATACAAGCCGGAGATGGACACTTGATTCGTCGGTGACAGAGCGAAGGAAGGAAGCCGCTGGAACGCCGCTAGGAAGCTGGAATTTGACCGAAAAAGAGAGAAGGGGAGAGGCGTGGAACAAGAAATCTAAATTTAGGACTTAGGATCAGAACTTGCTCTGATACCATGATAGAATGATTTGACGTAATGAATTGTATTATTGATATCTGAATATATAGAGAGTACAATATATGTGTAATAAGGAAAGAACTCTAATCATAGTAATCATAATCTAATCAGGAGTCTGATTTATTCTAACAATTGACACCACTTGAAATCCTAAAATTACTTTATCTAATATACCTCTATTATTTATGTATCATGATCGTTATGTTATCATTTGGAATAATGTTCAAATGACCCGATTCTCTTAATATTGTGAAGATGGTATTTTGGTAATAATAGAATATATTTTTTTCCTTTAAGCCAAACAAGAATAAATAGAATATCATCGAGACAAAAGGATTTTGGATAAGGATTTCTAAAAGTCTTTGATGGACTATTTAATAACATTCGTCTTCGGTGACTGCTGGCCAGATGATGGCCAAGTTGATGATATATATATATATAATTGAGTTTTACTTTGAAAAACACCACCTACAGATGTTAGATATGAAGATTTTCAAAGCTATAAACACACACGCACGTATCCTAATTTGCCACATTGTCTCGGGTTCGGTAGGATTCCAGTCCAATGGGTACTACATTGTGATGTTCAGTTTCAAGAGGTCTAGGTCTAATGTAATTACTGATTTGATTTTTTTGTTAAATATCGATTGGAGTTATTATATATTCTCAGTAGAGATAGATTGTAATAAGTGAAATCAACATCTAATTTAAGATAAATGGTTGGGAAAGGCTGTCTTTTCCAAGGCATAAGAAAAAATAGGGTTAAATTAGAATAATAGAAATTTAGAGATCGTGTTGCAATATTATGGAAATTGAGCACCACACGCTATATATATATAAAATCCTAAATTTTATTTCTTTCAAAAGTCATTTCAGCCGCTCCAGCCTCTCTTTCTCTCTCGTTTCTCTTCTTCTCCATTCAATCTTCTCTCTGACATCTAGTTTTCTTTAATTTTTTGCGCTCGTTTTGCCTGATCACGTTCGATTGTATTCGTGTGAGGTAATTCTTCCCTTTTGTGTTCTGCCTTCTGATTTTATGTTCCTTTTATTAGATTTTTGGTTTCATATATGAAGTTTTTTGTGCATTACTGCACCGAATGGAGAAGAACAAAGGTAAATATGTCGAAGGTCCTGCGAATGTCAAAGGTGATGCTTAATTGTTTAATTTGTGTTGTTAATGTCTAGTTTTATTGTCAAATGAGGATGCATGTGATTTAGTTTGCAGTATAGTTGTTTTCTAATGCTTTTTGTGTGATGATTTTAGCGTGTGTTCCTTTTTCCCCAATTTCGGAGGTTTATTTTTTGAACATTTGATGTTTATTGTGAAAGGCTACATGATTGTAGTGTAATATGCTGATATTAACTGGTCGTTGTGTTAAATTGTGTTAAATTTTCAAGGTATATTGTGCTTCCATTTTAAAACTAATTGGTACTAAGTGAAGGTGGCCCAAGACCTTATATGTAAGTCATTTAATCTTTAAAAAACCGATGTAGGATATATCTTTCAACACGACCCCTCACGTCCCAACGTGGAAACACTCCACGGCCCATATCGGGCCAAATTAAAGGGGATCCACACATTGGTCCAATGAACCCAACCTGGCCTCTGATACCATGTTAAATTTTCAAGGTATCTTAGGCTTCCATTTTAAAACCAATTGGTACTAAGTGGAGGTAGCCCAAGACCTTATATATAAGTCTTTTAATCTTTAAGAAATCGATGTGGGATATATCTTCTGCAACTTTAGTTTACTGTAGCATATATATTTTAATCAGAATCATTTGATGAGATGTGTCATTGATTAATATCAATGCACCATAATTAAGTCTTTTATATTTTAACATGGTATCAGAGCCTAAGACCCTGAACAACGGAGTCGATGTCCTTCTCTTCGTTGCTCACCGCTCTCTGCTGGCGCATCTCACCACAGATTTACGTCGTCGCCACCTGAATTTTATTGTTGTTTTGTTATTGTTGTCGCCCGCTGCTCACCGCTATTTTCTGTCATAACCCGCCAATTTTTATTCCTATTTTGTTGTTGATGTCGTCCGCTGCTCGCTGCTATCTTTTGTCGCAGCGCAACGATCAACTCCTATATTATTATTATCTTGGCCGTGTTCGTGATGAACACCGCTTTTACTATCATTCTAGCGATGGCGTTGTATCCTGAATGCCACCGCTGCACTTAGCTGCCGTCACCGCCACAGGGATCTCCGGCGCTTGCCGCTGTTGCTCACCAATCAATCATGTTCATGGTTTTCTATAATACTGCTATTATTGAAGTTGAATAATTCTCTACCGCTACTACTACCATTAATAAAGCTGAATATTGCTCTACCACTGATATTGTTATTGTTGTTGCTGCTACTTCTACCGCTACTGAAGTTGAATCTCGTTTTATGGTGATTTTTTTAATGTTGGGCATTTTGGTTCGTTATCTCCAACTTGAAGGAGGGTGTTGAGGAAATAGAAAACCTTTCCTTTTAGGAAACTTTATAAATGATAGTTACTTTATAGAATTAGTTATAGATGGTAATTTCCTTATAGACTTGGAATCTTGTTCCTGTTAGACTTTGGTTTGTTGTAGCCTATATATTGTAATCATCATCATTGATGAGATGTGTCATTGATTAATATCAATGCACCATAATTAAGTCCTTTATATATTATCAAAAGTCTAACAGAAATAAGATTGTAAGTTTATAAGGAAATTACCATCTATAACTAATTCTATAAGGTAATTACAATTTATATTCTTTCCTACAAGGAAAGAGTTTCTTATTCGTTAACAAATTACCTTTTTTTGGGTGCGTAACATTTGTTTTTGTCTCTCGCCCAATTTTTTCATCAAAATAAGTGAGAGGTGATGTGTATGAGTCGAAAGGTTTTGTATTTTAGATTCGAATGTGTGATTTTGTTGTATTTGCTGTTAATTTTTTATGTGGTGTACTACTACGAGCCGGTGTGTTAAAAGATACAACCTTTGATGGTAGTTCGAGTGGGTCAGGTAAAGTTGCTGCTAGTAGTCGGTTTTTGAAATTCGATATTTTTATTGTGATTTCAACGGATGAAGAGATTGTAGGTCTTAAACTAAATGAGACTATGGTGTTTTATTGTTGAATTTTTTTTCTTACCTGATGTTTGAGTTGATTTTTTGTAAAATATGTTCATGTTTTATAAGCTGCTGGTGAATCCTTCGCTTTGTTCCGAAGGGATATGGCAGTGGTTGCTTCCAAATTATCAGAATGGTTGTCGAAAGCACAAATAGTGGCTATTTAAGATGATTCAAAGCACCTGCCCAATAGCACTCAAGGCATCCTTGATGATCCCGCTACATGGAAGGTGGTCGATGATCTTTTGCACGATTTTAAGAAGAAAGCATCTGGATCGATGCCTAATTTTGACTTTCTTGGTCTCGATGATACATGATTTGAATAACTATGTAATAGTTTCTAAATTCAATATGTAGTTGGATTGTTTTGGATGCAAGAGATAATATTTAGTTATTCTGACTTAATCTGATTTTAGGTATGTCAAGTTGGATTTTTAGGTTAAAATAGTGATGGTTTATAGTGATACATACTCACTATGAAAGGCACATTTCAGAAGTTTATTTCTCTTAAAGTTTCCAAGTTACCTGATTTTTTGTGTGCCATGTTGGATGTCTAGGTTTAAACATTGCATGTTTATAGCGATACATTTTCACCATTAAATGCATAGTTTCAGATTTTGCATTCTGGATTTGGGGTCAGTTCAGTTTTTAAAAATTATTGAAGATACTAGATTTTTTGTTTGTTAGGTTGGATGTTTATGTAAAACAGTGCATGTTTATAGTGATAGATTTTGACCATAAAATGTATAATTAAGATATGGTGCATAATCTGTTGTAGATATTATCAAACTTTTCTCGTAAACTCATGGTTGTGTTGCAAGATATGGTGCATAACTTTATAAAGGTTGTCAACCAATTTGATTCGTATTTCATCCTTACACCCCGTTCTGATTACAAGAATTCCTTTGTCTTTCTCTTTCTTGAGGTTAAATCTTTCGATCCATCACAGACCGATATTGGTGGGGTTATGCCTCTATTTTTTCTCGAGTTTTCCCTTGACATGAGAATGAAAAGTACTTTTCAGTAATGACTCCTTGGTTGTTCTTGCATTGCATTTCTTTTGTAGTTGAATGCCTATTTGTTAGTCTGTCGTTTGTAGAGACTTTCCCATTCTTGAAGCATTCTTGCTTGTAGTCCATTGATGCATTCAATCACATCAATTTCTGCTAAGTTTGGTAGATGTTCATAGTTTGCAGTAACCGCAAGTGAAACATTAGTGTTTTGATTAGAAACATTATATATTTAAAGTAAACCACACAAGTTATATGTTACTTCCTTTTGTTTTCGGTTAACTGTTCTTTTATTATTCTTCTTCTCTGATCTGTAATATCTAAATATATTTTGAAACAGTTTAGTATAAAACGTTACAACTTTGGGTTGAAACATAGATATTAAATCATATAAAATGAAATTTAATGAAATTTGAAATGAGATTTAAATCTTAGAGATTTCATATTTCATGAACAAAAAACCTTCACATTTGATCAATAGAAAGGTAGTATTTATGATTTAAAAGCTTTTATTGTCAATGTAAAATGCTAAAATTTTAATCAATCTAGTAGTGGATCGAAAGGGAAACGAATTTGTCACAGTTCATACCTTCAGAAAGTATATTAGCAGCAACAACAATCTGTTCTTCGATTCCTTCTACAGGTCCTTCGGCTAAGAGCATCTTAACAGTGTGAAACGTTAGGATTTTATTCCAACTTGAAACTGAAATCGCATACGAAATAAGAATAAAATAGCCAACAAAATCTAATCTCATTTTTTTTAATGAAAATTACAAGAATGAGTTCATTGTTAAGCGATTGATATAGGAATGACTGTTTTATCTGCGATGGTGGCCGGCAATATGTGACGCCGATGTCAGCCGGTATGGATTTGAAGAATCAAAGACAGTAAATCGAAGATTTTAGACCTATATTTGGGGATTTTTATTCGAGCCATGGGGAAGGTTTGGGGAAAAGGAAGGAGATCTGAGATTTTACCTTAAATAGGCACGTGAAATAACCAAAATATGTTATGATCCAATTTTGACCTTGATTTCCTTGATTTTGACCTGTTAGATCTGATTCCCTTTTGTCTTAAAATAGCAATTCGATCCCTGGACTTTCTATGGCTTATGGAAAGACCATCTTTCAAGAGATGAACTCCTAATATAAACATCACATTATAAGATGAGAAAGTCTCAGGAAAGACAGCTTGTCCATAAGAGCGCTTATGTTATGGACAATCCACTGTACTTTTTACCTTAAATGTTGTAATTTTTTATAAAATTTAAATTTTATATTTTAAAAGTTAAAACAAGTAATAACGTGTATATAAATGTGAATATATGAAAATATATAATATAAAAAATAATTTTAAATTTCTAAATTTAGTAGCGGTTTTAAGAAATAATTGTTATGATTTCTCGCTAATACTAAAATACCTCACTCTAGAAGCGGTTCTTCAATAATTAGCTTCTTAACAATTTGTAATAGATCTTATTAAATTATTGCTGCTACAAATAAATAATAGTGCTACTCAGTTACATAGCAGCTATTTTTTAAAATAGCTTCTACAGACCGCTGCTGGGGGGAGGGGGGTAACCGGCAGTGTTAACTATTCATTTATCTTTTTTAAAAAATAACTTTGACTATAAAATTGAATTAATGTACAAGTACAAATGATATTGAGTGATATTAGATTCGTTACGACATATATTTTCTAAATATCAATTTTCTACAAGTTTTAGTTATTCTTAGGGGTCGTTTGGTTCATGTGGGAATTCAAGTCTGCGGTAATTTGTATTTCATGGGAAGTTGTTTCCGTGATCAAATTTCTAGGATATACACAAATCGTGTTTGGTTGCACATGCGGATTCTATATTTCCTATGAATTAATTTTCTGCATGTTGTTTGGTTGACTTCATTTGTTTCTTTGGAATCTAACGATTTTGTAAAAATTTGCCGCGTGAAGGAGGGAAACCATAACGTTTTACGCGCCATAGTTAGGATAAAAGTGTAATATCACACAAAAGCATCGCAGAATTGCATTCGACCGAGGAGGTACTCGGTAACATATTTCCCACGTTATGTGGGAAATTTAATTTCCTCCGAATTACAACTTCCCATGTAATTACTACTTTCCGTCAACCAAACAGTTCTACCAATCCTAAAATACGCAGAATTTATAATCACCGTGTATGGTACGCATACCAAACGATCTCTTAATAAAAGATATTAAAAATCAAACATTTTTTGAGTCAATGGCTGAAAATCAAAGTGTGTAGCCATATTAAATTCATGATCACCTTCTACTAGAGGTAACCAATAATCTTACGTAAGTAATATCATTTACTAATGTAATACTCTTAACAAACATTATTACATTCACCATAATAAATTCTTAAACATAAACTTTTGAACATTAACTTTTGATAGGTCGTTGTTATATATAATTAGAGACATTAGATTAGATGTTAAATATGTTTATTGAAAATGCATGTTTATATTTGTTATAATACAAAGGGAGTAGCATAATTTTGGAAGGTCGGACTAGAGTTTATTGAGATATATACTCCATTTATGCTACATCAGAAAAACTTTTATGTGGGGAATTGTGCATAAATGATGGAGGTGAAGGACCAGTTAAATACTGACATGAGTCATAATTTAATCCTATGTTTTGTACTAACTTTTTTATTCATTCACTTGTTATATATTTGTATTTATCAGATCTTTCATCTCCATACATACAATTCCCCCACCTAAAATATTTTATGCATGCTACATAAGGAAGAAGGGGATAAGAATTGAAAGATGCAAACGGCATGTGAGACCATGCCTTCGAAACAGAAGGGTGATAAAGTTGCCATGCATGCATGGGAATATCAATAAAACACATACACAAAACCTTATCTCTAAGCTTTCTGATACAATGGAATATCATCCCCTTGCACTCTTGCACATTATCATCGTCCCATTCAAACCTTTCCACATAACAAGTCTATTTGAACGACACAGGATCCTCTGTTCAAAATTAATTTTGTTTGTTCTATTAAAAACGATGCAATTTAACCTCTTAATAAAAAAGGCGTCCGATTGATTAAATGCAAAGCGATGTTGCATTGTAATTGACGGTCAATGCTATATGAACACATTAAATTAATCTACCCCAAATAACTGTCATACTACACCGGGAGGTGATTTCAATGCAATTAGAAATCTTGAATCAGAGTAACAACTTTATAAATCTTTCAAACCTTACATAAATCAATAATGTTTTTACTTGGAGTAACCATAGAGCTGTAAACCCAACATTTGTTGGACATATATTGATTATATCATGCGAAAAATTAAATAACAAAATTGAACGATCAATTAACATATGCAAGAATAATAAACTTTTATTAATTATTCAAGCATACAATCGAAAAGCTTAAATTACAAATAATCAAAGCATAAATCATGTTTCAAGTAATAACAAATTGATGGAGTCACGAGTAAAGTTGCTGCCCCTGAAACGAATAAGTCCCGTCGTGTACATCATTCCCTAGGGTAAAACCATCGAAGGTAACAATTAACACGTAAGAGTTACCTCGGATTTCACACAAGGCCCGAAAGACTATCACCTCGACAGAGCAACAAATGGAAACTTCGAGAAAGACAGAAAGAAGACTCAAGTTTAGAATATGGAGGGACTTGAGAAATGGTGTGTAATTTTCTGACTGACTTAGAGGCTTTATTTATACTGCTCTAAGATACCCTAATCATGGAAACATGATATTCTGATTTTCTGTAATTAGAGAAGAATAATCTCCAATCACCAACTCACAAAATCCGAGACATTCCATGAATACTCGAATCAAATCTGCTGGAAAAGGAAGAAATATTTGCACACATATTTTTCATCGTATTAAACATGGTAAACCGCATATTTATTTAAGACAAGATATCTCACAAAATATGGAAGTATTTTGATATTATCTCTTAAGAATTACACACAAGCAATTCCATATATACTATGCGGTTGGGCCTTCCAAAGACTTCCATGCAGTCCATACGCATTTTGGACAGTCCAGAGAAAAGTTAATTTGGGCTAATTTCCGCCTAATTTTTCTTTTCAAGAGTGACATTTCAAACATCCATATCTCATTCACCCTTGATCGGTTTTGAGAGTTTAAATAGTCAATTTTATAGTACTCACGGAGGAGAACTCAAAAATGACATCCACCGACCCAAAATCCTTTTGGGTCCCACTCAAAACGATGCCCAAAAGTTGACAAATTTCAACCTTTTAACCATCATTTTCCAACAATCCCCCACATGAATAGATATTAATGTAGGAATCAGAACAATTACGTCAGACACAGAGTTTGACTTGGTGATAGATTCATTTCGACGGCATAGATGCTGCATAGGATAAGTAAGTGTCACCCTTTGAACTTTCGCTTGAGAGAGTACACTTAGCCCACTGGTTAGGAAGTAGACTCGATGTCCTTGAATTTCCCCTACTGCTTGTGTGAACGACAATGCACTTCCCACAGACATCTTTCCTAGCCCTTGCGCTTTCCTCGGTTGTGTCCATTAATCAGGCCATGACACACGCCTAGTTCTGTAAGGTTTCTAAAGAATTATGTCCCAACAATTTCCTTTCGAAGCGGCCACACTTCTCGCTTACATAGGTGATTCTTGGCGTAAGAGCAGTTTCGTAAACTATTGCACTCTTTAGAGTACTACATACTTGATGCCTTGAATCATTAAAAGCAATTTAATGCTTAACCTCCATTCACATCACTATTTCTTCATCACAGGAATAAGACAGGAGGTATGAAAAACCCACAGTGATCGCGATGGGTCTTTGTAGTTTAGTTGTCCCTTTGAACCTAGATCTTGGGATCTCCAGTCACATAGGTTGGGTGTCCACGTACGTAACCCAGCATTTATCAGACTTAGTCATATTCCTTTCGATGAGTTCTCAACTAACTTTCGATTCAATTTCTTCATCAAGAAATTGGTTCAATCCTTTCATCAAAGAATCACAACTCTTATCATATTGACCTTAAGCAGTCAACATCGATAATTCTCATAGGGAGAAGTCGTCCAATGGTAAAGTGTCTGTCGAGACACACCATCATCGATATGGCTTTAAGCTACAGGCTTTACGCTACACCAGTACGCATAAAAGTGCTTTGGTCATCCTAGGGTATATCTTTCCCATTTTTTGTCCAACAAAATGGACTTAGATTCCTCTATGAATCTAGAAAGAGAGAACCATTTCACTACACAAATCAAGCCATATCCACGAGTCTCACACACAGCTTGTTTCCAGTGATCATTTCTGGATTACTCGTGTATCATCTTACTATTGATACGAATATCATATGCTTTGATGTACTTTAAGTGCTTTGATGGATCAAATTTATGATGAAGAATTGAAGGAGTCACCACCGACATCTTGGATTCATTAATCAAGATTGTCGACGAACTGAAGACATCATGAAGAACACTATACTCTTTTTTTCCCACTGGGTTTTTAATGAGGTAGTGTGATCACTGTAAAATATTGTAAAATTATTTCATTTTGGTTTTATTGAACTGATAGCTCGGCCATGTAGGCTTTGAAGAGCTGAATTTTTGACTTGGGGGATAAATAAGTCATTAAAATCCTTTTCCACAAGGGATTTGGATTTAAGTTCCTATTCCAATTTGTTTTCGAAAAAGTTTCTTGAATTTTCGGAACCTATTTTCGCCTATATAAAACAATCTTGTTTTGGTCATAATTCATTCGATACAGCTCCGATTCGTGCCATTCAAATTGTGTTTTGTTCCTTATTCTTTGTAGAGTTTGGAATTTCAGATCTTAGAGCCAAATTTTGAGTTTATATATTTTTAAATTTCGAAATAAGTTCTGCAGTACTCATCTCCATAGTTTGCTTTGAATTGCGGTGAATTGATCAATTGCCCTCGCATTAGCCTACACTTGGTGAGTGACCTTACTAACTAAAGGGGAAGGGGGACATTTATTCCTGACTGATTGTTTCTTCTTAGCAGGGATGGCGGACGATCCATTCGTCCCGCAATTTGTTGGCAATCCTAACAATAAACCTAAAATAAATTCCTTGAATGTAATAAATGTCATAATGAGTGAGATTCAGAGATTGAATAGGAAGGTAGATGAGTTATCAAATCCAACAACACCTCGTTTTGCAAGTCAAGTTGAATCTGCTCGTGACATCAAAGGTTTCAAGGATGGTATTCCTAGATTTGAAGGTCGACACAATCCTGTGAAATACTTGGATTGGGAGAGGCTGATCGAGAACCTATTTGATCTTTACAACTACCGTGAGAAAGAGAAGATCAAGATTGCACAAGATTCTTTCACCCATTATGCCACAGATTGGTGGGAGAACTTGAAAGAATCAAGACAGCTTGCTGGTAAAAGACCTATCTCCACCTGCGAGAGATTGAAAACCAAGCTTCGATTACATCATGTTCCACGAACATATTTGATGGAGCAACATTCGTATCTCAGTAATATGAAGCAAGTAAATTGCAGTGTAGATGAATACTGGCAAGATCTTGAATTAGCTATGAGAAGAGTTGGCATGAGAGAAAATGATGCCTTTATAATGAATCAGTTTATTGAAGGTTTAAGAGAAAATCTGCATGTTCCGGTTAAGCTCCAGTATTATGTTTCCGTGCAAGATTTATTGTTCAAGGCCAGGTTGGTTGAGTCGACATTAAGGCCCGGGGGAAGCTCTAATTTCAACTATGATAGTCAAAGGCAAGTCTCTGAGTTCAGAAGCCTAAATTCGGTCAGGGGTTGTAGCAATGCGAACATGGGTGGCCAAGGAAACCCTAATTCAATCAAAACCTATTCAAATCCACCATTGGAACCCACTGATCAAAGAATGATCGCAACTAATCAGTCTCTTAGCCAAGATACAGGTAAATCATTTTCTATTTTGTCAGATATAGTTTCTTCTAACACTCCTACATGTTTTCATTGTAAAGAACATGGACATGTTCACAATAACTGTCTCCATGAACGAATTATAACAATGGAGGAGGAGAAAGATGATGATATTCCTGCACGGTATGACACTGAAGAAGAACAAATAGATGATGAAATCATCATTTTTTACAGAGGTGAGAAAGGTCCTGAAACACAAGATGTTTTTTAGGCGTATTCCACAGATGTTGCCAAAATTACTCCCCCATAAGGAGCAAGTAATTTCGACCAAAATAGTGTCAATTCCGCCAAAATGGCAGTAAATGTCTCCATACACAAGTTCCAGGTCGATCCTAAGGTAGGTAAGACAGGTAAGTTGCAGAATGATTATGAAAAGTCGCATAAAGTCTTGTCTTCACATCTTAGTCCTTTACTTTCTATTTATATGATGAGACATGAACTATCTACTGACTCTGGTAAATCATTTTATGCTTCAATAAGAGATGTGAATCGATTATTTACTAATCATTCTTTTGTTCTTATAATGTCCTTCAAAGAAAGTTACTATTCCAAAGAAGATATTCTTGTAGATATGTTTTCATGGTTTGTTAAATTGTTACAGGAGTTCAAGGATGTTTTTATAGGTTATATGCTTCCAGTTTCGAGGACGAAACTTTTCGATCCGGGAGGGAATGATACAAATATCATATGCTTTGATGTGCTTTAAATGCTTTGATAGATAAAATTTATGATGAAGAATTGAAGGAGTCACCACCGACATCTTGGATTCATTAATCAAGATTGTCGACGAACTGAAGACATCATGAAGAACACTATACTCTTTTTTTCCCATTGGGTTTTTAATGAGGTAGTGTGATCACTGTAAAATATTGTAAAATTATTTCATTTTGGGTTTATTGGACTGATAGCTCAGCCATGTGGGCTTTGAAAATCTGAATTTTGAAAATACAGTTCATTAAGGTTTAGTATATTTAGTTTTATTCTAATTAGAATTAGATTTGGTAAGATTAGATAAGGTAATATTCTTCAAGGTTACTTCTTGAAGAATTCAACTAGATTACCTTAGATTACCATAAATTTTAGGTATTTTAGTTAGATATGGTTTTAGCTTCATAAAGCTGCCATAAGTCGATTCAGTTTCCATTTGTGATTAGGGTTTGAGGCAAGATTGTAACCCTATAAAAAGGAAGGCCTTATGGATGAAATTTAACACTTTTCATCAATCAAATATACAAGCTTTTGAGTTCATACTCTTTGCTTACGAGCTATTCTATTGTTGCTTAACCCTGGGGGCTAGTTAAGTGTCAATAAATCTTGTAATCTGATCCCGAGGGCTAGTTAGAGAGCGAGTCGAAATTGAGTGTACCCCGAGGGCTAGACCTTGAATTTCATACGGCATTGAAGGGTTTCCGAGTTCCCTTGTTTTGTCAAAGATCTTAATTCCGCAATCCAGATTCTTTGCAAGGGGATTCATATCACTTCCACAAAATACACTTTCCATCAATATGTATTTCTAGTTTCCGAATATAATTTCTTGTGAATTTCAAGAAATTGATAGCACTTCAACATTGTCCATATCTAGTGAAGATACCGTTTAAATATTCCTTTTACTACCGTCACAATACGCCAACCCCACATTCGAAAGAACTTTTTGGATGGCTCTTTGAGGATTTTTATTTTCCTCCCTGGGTTATCTTATTTAAAATATCGTCAGCCAATGTAAAGGCTCTTCCACATCGCTTTGATCATTTTCTAGCGATTTCGTTCAACCACCATATGACCTTGCGAATGTTTCAACATTGTGTATCACATTCACCAAAGGATTATGTGTCTTCACATCATGGTCACATATAACCACATATGGCTTCTATGAATCACATAAGTGGTTTCGTTAATTTACAAACCCCACTTACTAAAAGTCACGTGTGTTCAATAACGAATCAAACACTAGGTTCTTACCCATCAAATTTCTTTTATGGCTAGTTCATTTTAACAATCAAAACACCTTCATGTATTGATCTTTTATCGCAGAAGTCTCTCTTATTCCTTCAACTCCCTTGGAATTAGAGATAACTAAACTTCCCGATCTCAATTAATCGTTCTTCCTCGCATGACCAATACCACCACCAATGTAGTATCAATCAATCGAGGATTCAATTAACTCTCACGACGGCGCAGTGTGAGTTTACCAACTCCACACAATTTCATGCCCATTTTAAAGCCAAGTTTCAGTACAACTGCACTTTACTTGCAGACTACTCAAATCAAACTTGAGTGCCTTTATGCTCGAAATACATTCAAGTTCATTGCTCGACTCAAGTTTGAGTGCACTGCTCGACTCATTTTTTTGGTTTACCCTTTTGGTTCGAGTTAAATTCTTCCTGACTTGAACAACTTGATTCAAGTCTCCTGTGATGACTTTTCATCCCAAGTACCTATCAAAATTCATATGGTTGTTGAATTTTTAGGTTTTCGTCTACCCCCTACATTGGGATGGTTTTATTAAATATCCCCACACGTGTTAAGTTTCTCAAAACCTCGTGTCTTGGGGTTCCTAGACCAAATGTATTAGGATTCCTCAACTCAGAATTCTAAGGCTTTCCAACCAAAATTCTAGAGAATTGACCAAATGTCTTGGGATTCCATATCTCATGATTTCTTAGATTTTTCAACCATAAATCAAGAGATTTGACCAAACATCTCGGGATTCCCATTCTCAGGATTCTTAGTTTTCCCAACCAAATTCTTGAGATTTTCCCCTAAATTCTTTGATTACAAATAGTCAAAGGTTTTTAGCATAGTCATGATAACTCATGCTTTAGAGTTTATACCATGGTTCACAAGAACCAATACCCTAGACATAGTCGTAAACTAATGTCTTCACGTTCACATTTTTTAGGTCATACAAAATAACCAGAATATGTTGAACTTCGAGCCCATATGCTCTATTTGTGCAATCTAACAATTGTCACTCGTGAGCCATATGTTTGTAAGCGATCAATAAAGATAGCAAATTATCGGAAATAGTCTTGTCAAATATTTCATTGCATCAAAAAGCACTTTTCCAAACAATTAATATAATCATAGCATATAAAAGCATAACCCAATTTTAGACACAACATAGATCTAAAATTTTTGTATATGCAGCTAAATCAAGTCCCTAAATGAACGAGAATACATCATGGATCAAATAACCCAATGTCACATACTTCATTCATGCACGAATATATTACACTCTTGCCGAGAGATGTCATGTTTAAGTGCAAATGAAGTTTACCATTTTATCGCATGCGATTCTCAGACCAAGCATTCTCAGACCATGCAAATGGAGCTTTTCTCGTACCACTGCCAATGAAGATTGTCACGGACCATGAATAGTACACAATTTTTTATCAGGGTTTTATTCACGGTCCGTGGAGGTTTTCACGGATTGTGAACAGTACATGGTCTTGCTTATGACTTTCTTCTCGATCTATCAATAATATCAAGAAGAAGAGAAGAGAACTTGAGGGCCGCAAAGAAGGCCCTCCCCTCGAGACCCTCGTTAGTGATTTTAGGCACTCGGAAGCCTCTAAAGGTGCCTTAATAGAATTCTACATCTCATGTCTATTGTATCGTTGAATT
This sequence comes from Rubia yunnanensis, assembly GCA_037428765.1. Lineage (NCBI taxonomy): Eukaryota > Viridiplantae > Streptophyta > Magnoliopsida > Gentianales > Rubiaceae > Rubia > Rubia yunnanensis. The sequence goes on from CM075065.1 coordinate 96,301,673, forward strand.
TACTTTTACTAATGGTCTCTCTTTTTGTTTTTTCAGTGGGTCTCGCTAGCGGCTTAAGAAAACAGAAGCCCACGAAGCAGTGTCAAGATCCTCTTAAAGGGACCGTTACTCCCTCAAATAAGGCCTCCATTCCCCCGAATCAGGTCTCCCCTCCCACAATAGGTTGTGGAAGGCCTACTTCGACCATTGTTGATGGCTAGCCTCCTTAGACTAGGAATGTTAACCATAAGACAAGGGCAGATGGCAGAAATGTTGGTAACGCCTCCCCAACACCGTTAATAGGAGCACATGATGGTGAGAATGCCCATCATAGGTCAGCACCCCTTTTCAGTGATACGACGTCCATGTCCCGTATTATGCATCATCTGTCGAGGATGGTTTCTAACCTGAGGTTTTCATTTGTTCCTTTGAAAAAATTATTTTAGTGTCATTTTTCGTAGCATTGATCTAAGTTTAACCACTTTCCTAGGTCTCTTGACTTTTCCAAGAGGACACTGAGAAGATGGAAGCTTTCACCTTCTCTTGTACTTTTGGCCATGGTTCTCTCGAAGAAATGCTCAGCAAAAAGGATGCTGAAATTTTGGAGATGAAGAGATTGCTCGAGGAAAAGAATAGGGTGCTCGAGGAAAAAAAATTATAGAAGAGGAGAGACAGAATGTTGATACCGAGAGGCATCAATGGACACTGGAGAAGGATACCCTTGAGAAGAGGGTTCAGGCTGCTGAGGATCCAGCCTCGCGGGTTCAACTTCTTGAGGCATTTAAAAGAAAACTTTTGAATAGCTCTAAGTTGCTTCAACAGTTTGTGGATCTCTTAGGGGTGGCCAAGCATCTCAGTTGTAGCGAATTAGCTGAGGAATTCCTAAAGCCTCAAGTGTCCACCTCCTTGTCTGAAGAACTCACTAAGCATATGGACGATCTAGTCAACCCGGAGCTCGAAGCCACTCTGGATGTAAAATGTGATGAGGCAATCAAGAACAATGGATTTCACTTTTCCCTGATGGGTTTCATTAAATCCAAAGTGCAATTCTTCACTGCTGAGGGGATTCGAGCGATCCCCCTTCTAGAGACCACAGATGCCTCTCCCGAGCAGAACTCACCAGCCGGCCGATTGGAAGATATGATTGCATCCACCTCAAAAAAAAATTATTCTAGGGTTCGTCCTTGATTTTAACTTTGCCAACTATGTCCCCCAGTTGTAACCATTTTTTTGAAGCTTCAATATAAGAATATTTTTTGCCATTTTATTACTTCTTTATTGATTTTGCCTTTGTTCTCTTTTCGTAGTTTAACTCGTTGAAGAGAGTGTTAGAAGGCGCTTGTGAGGAGGTTTTAGTGCTAAAAAGAGTTGAGTGAGTCACACAAACAGCTATTAAAAGCCAAACGGGATTTATCTAATTGTAATCGAGAAAAGGAATCTTTGAAGGATAAGCTCCAACAGCTCAAAGCTGAGATAAAGTTGTGGCAGTCTAAAGATCATCCAACGGGTTTGTTAGGGATTTCCTGAGCAAAGAATTTCATGGTACATATCTTTAGAGGTGGTAAAAGATCGTGATCCCGCAGATAAAGACTTCGAAGAACTTATGAAACAAATATATTTAAAGTTTGGTTCTTTGAAGTCTTGCATTGCTACTGCGACTAGGCTTCGAGTAGTGAAAGGGTGCCTAATTGGTTGCATGAGGTGAAAATCGCAGGCTAGAGGCCCAAAGAGAGTTACTTGCCGAGCAACGTCTAGTGGCTCAGGACAAAATAACTTGCCTTGAAGAGGAATTTCTCGCTTGGAAGATAGCTAGTAAGGACCCCCTTTCTTCAAGCGAACCCCATACATCCCCTTGAAGGAGCCCCCTGGTCGAGGATAGTTCTTTGGTAGATTCCCTCTTGTCCAAGAACTCATGACTGGCAGGGGAGATCGAGGCCTGGAAGGTACATGCCCAAGAAGTCAAGGAGCATATCACTGATTTTGAAGAAATAATTGCTGCACATGAAGTAAACCTACATGCCCACATGCTTTCCATAGCATTCCTTCCTCATATTAAATTGGAAATGACCAGCTTCCGAAATTTCTACTCAAAGCTTCTCAATACTGGATGGAGGAAGTTAACATCCCTGAGAATGGAACTCCTCGGCAGAAAAAACCCTTTGACCTTATTCTTGATTGGTTGGCGGAACTGAAGGTAAAGGGATTCACCCTCTCAAGTTATCATTCTGCTTCTCGGTCACAAAGATCTTCCATTAAAGAAGCTAATAAGCATCCTGCCCCCTCTAGCAAAGCTACCAAGGGATCCTCCACAAAATGCTGTAAGAGCTTTGGGTCCTTCTCGAAGGGTCCATTCAAACCTTCCACAAAGTAGCGATGTAAGACCATTGCTCCCTTGGGTCTTTCCGAATATCTTGTGGAAGAATAGATGAAGGATATTCGAAGAGCCGCTTGTATAAAGCTTGAAGAGCTCAAATAGATAGAAGAAAAGGTGAAGAGGCTAGCTCTTTCCGCCAAAGTTTTGTTTCGGGCGGAGTTTCCTCCATTTAGATGAATACATTTAGACAAATAAGTTCATGTACTTTTTAGTATCAAAATTATACTTCTATTTAATGAAAACATTTGAATAAATAGCCTATTTTACTCTCCCTCTTAAAAAATGCATATCGAGTTTGTCAAACCCTTGTTATTAGTGTCAGTGGGGTTAAGAGATTGTAAAAGGATTCATATTGCTCGTGCCTATACTTCCTCAAACATTTTACCCCTCAAATATGAGTTCCGCGAGTAACTTCCTTAGGAAAATATAGTATGAATATCTTCGATAAATAGGAATTTAAAAGTTCAGAGACACAAGCATTTTACCCAGGTTCTGTGTTTCCACCTACATCCTACCAATTTTGTCCACTAGTTCATCATTCCAAGATTACAAAAGTAGCCCACGAGTTCCACTTAAAAGCATATCACCCGAACCTCAACCATAGCTGGAAATATCATCTTAGATTGCCGCTTAAGAGCAACCTGCTAGAACATCAACTAGAGTACCGCTTAATAGAAAACCACTCGAATATCATCTAGAGTGTCGCTTAAGAGCAAACCACTCGAACATCATCTAGAGTGTAGCTTAATAGAAGACCACTCGAACATCAACTAGAGTGCCTCTTAAGAGCAAACCACTTGAACATCATTTAGAGTGCCGCTTAAGAGCAAACCACTTGAACATCAACGAGAGTGCCGCTTAAGAGCAAACCACTCAAACATCAGATAGAGGGCCACTTAAAAGCAACCCACTCATCGTAGCTAGTAATACTTTCTCAGGTTGGTGATGTTTCACCTCCTTGGAACTCGAACGAGAACATAGCTTCCTCCCGGGTGTGACTCGATCACCCTATAGGGTTCTTCCCAATTTGTAGCTAACTTCACTTCAGGTTCCTTTCTACTTTTCTCGTTTTTCCTCATTACCAAGTCCCCCAGATTAAACACCTTCTTTACCCTTCTGTTATGGTATCTTCTGACCCGTTCTTTGACATAAGCCTCATGTAAAGAAGCCAACTCTCTCTTTTTTTCCACCATATCCAAATCCAGATATCGGTTTTGCTGATTGCTTGTCTCATCTTCAGCATCCATCATCCCTGGGCTAGGAACACCTATTTTTGCAGGGATTACTGCCTCTGATCCATATACTAGACTATAAGGCATTTCACCAATAGTGAAAGACTCAGATGTCCGATACGCCTACAACACATTGGGCAATTCCCATATCCAATTACCTTCCGCCCCCTCGAGGCGTGTTCGTATTCCATTTACTATTGTTCTGTTGGTCACTTCCACTTAAATATTGGCTTGGGGGTGGTAAACTGATGTCACCTTTTGCTTTATTTGATACTTCTCGCACCACTTTTTGAAGGGATCTTGAGAAAATTGTGTTATGTTATCCATAATGATTTTCCTTAGGATTCCAAACGGCACAAAATATTCCAGCAAAAGGAAATGACTATTTTTCCTGGGCTTGGCCTCTACCCACTACGTGAAATAATCAACGGCCACTATTAGGTATCTAAATTTTCTCGGTGCCTCTGGAAAAGGGCCCACCAGATCGATCCCCCACTTATCAAATGGCCAGGAACTAAAGATGATTCTCATCTCTTGCTAGGGAACATGTGTAATAGGGGCATGTCTCTGACATTGGTGGCAAGCTTGGATGTATCAATTCGCATCCACGAACATTGTCGGCAAGTAAAATCCCACTTGAATAAGCCTCCTCGCCACAGATATGACTCCCTGGTGGCTGCCACATACCCCCTCATGGACTTCCCTTAAAATCAGCCTCATGAGTGTTAACGCATTGAAGCAATAACTGCAAATGACCCCTTCTTTACAACACTTCTTCTTACAACACATACATTGGAGCTTTCAACCTTTATCTTTCTGGCATCCACTTCATTTTCCGATAGGACATCCGCTCGAAGATATGCCATAAATTGTGTCATCCAGCAGTCTTCCGTTTCCACCGCCATAACCACATGTTCTTCGAAACTTCGTTTGCTCAAAGTTTCCATGAGTAGTTGCTTCTGGGATTAGGTTCCCAAATCCGAAGAAGCGAGCTTTCTTAGAGCATCTGCTTTATAATTGTTTACCCTCGGAACCTGCATTAGCGTGTAAGATTTAAAGGTTTTTAACAAGTTCTTCACTACCTCAAGGTATCTTTGCAGGTTACGTTCTCGGGCCTTGTATTCCACATTCACTTGCTGAACCACGATTTGAGAGTCACTGAAACCTCCAGTTACTCCACCTACAACTCCCTTATGAAGCGCAATCCAGTGATCAGTTCTTCATACCCATCCTCATTGCTAGTTGCTTTGAATGCAAAGTTCAACGCATAAGGGTAATCTCTGCCATTGGGGCTGGTTAACAGAACCCCGACTCCACTTCCTCCTGAATGTGACGAACCATACACATAAAACTTCCATACCTCCTTTTGGCTTGCTCACACCTTTCAGATGGGATCCTAACACACCTTGAGGGGATCTGTAGTTTCCATTATGAAGTCTGCCAATGCCTGACCCTTAATCGTAACTTAAGAATGATATTGGATATCATGCTCTCCTAATTCCACTGCCCACTTCATCATTCTTCTTGAAATCTCTGGCTTCAGTAGAATCTGTCGAATAGGGTGGTTCGTGAGCACCACTATTTTGTGTCCCTAGAAGTATGGTCTCACTCTCATGGCTGCATGTACGAGGGCTAGAATCAACCTCTCGAGGACAGTATACCTCGTCTTTGGCCCCTGCAAGGCATGACTTACAATGTAAATCGAATGTTGAACCTTTTCTTTCTCTTTTACTAGGGCCGCACTAATTGCCAATGGCAACTCGAAAATGTATAAGTATAGCTTCTCATCCTTATCTGGTTTCATCAAGATAGGTAGTGTTCCCAAGTGTTCCTTCAACTGCTTGAATGCCTTGTCGTATTTTCCATTCCATTAAAATATTATTGTTCTTTGAAGAATATCAAAGAAAGGCAGGTGCTTCTCTACCCCCTTCGATAAGAACCTCCTCACTGCTGCTAGAGACCCTGTAAGCTTTTGTAAATCCTTTATTGATTGTGGTTTCATTGTCTTCAAAACTTTTATCTTCTCCAGGTTTACATCAATACCCCTCTCCGAGACCATAAATCTGAGGAACTTCCCTGCCCCCACACCAATAACACACTTAGATGGGTTTAACTTCAAATTAGCCCATCGAAGCCTACTGAATGTTTCTTCCAGACCCTTCAAGAGTTTTTCATGAATTTTGCATTTGAAAACCATGTCATCCACATATATTTCCATGTTCTTCACTGTCTGTCCCTGAACAGTTTGTCAACTAGCCTCTAGTCAGTAGCCCCAACATTTTTTATGCCAAAGGGCATCTTCTTATAGCAGTACGTGCCGACATCCATAATAAATGATGTTTTTTCCTTGTCTTCCTCCACCATGAGTATTTGATGATACCCCTTATATGCATCAAAGAATTCCAGAATCTGATATCCAGTGATAGCTTCCACTAATTTGTCGATTGGTGGAAACGAGTAACTATCTTTGGAGCAGCATTTATTTAAATCGGTAAAGTCTATACGCATCCTCTAGGCCCCATAATGCTTTGGAACCATGATTGGTTTAGCAATCCACTTGGGTTAAAACACCTCCTCAATGATTTCTACCTTCAACAATTTCTCCACCTCTTCTTTAATTGCTTCAGCCATTTCGGGAGCAAACACCCTTCTCTTCTATTTGACTGGCTTAATCGAGGGGTCAATGTTTAGCCTATGCAGTGTGAAACTCGAAGGTACTCGTGTTAGGTCAGAAGTAACCCACTAGAACATGTCTCCATACTCTCCCAATAAGTCTTTCAGTTTCTCCTTGACATCTTTGGGAATTAGCTCCCCACGGCTACTGATCCCATATCCCGAATATGTATCTATATTGTATCAGCCAATCCCACATCTGCGTGTACCATTGCTACATCTCTTTACCTTCTCGTTTCTCGTACCTCCGCAAGGTTACATTTTCAAGCCATATTTTAAACTCCTTGAATGGATGCCACTCCCGTATCAGTTGGGAACTTCATCATCAGGTGATAGGGTGACCAAACAGCCTGAGCTTGGCACATCCATGGCCTTCCTAAAATTACATTATAAGGGGAAGATGTATCCACGATAGAAAAACTACACCTGATAGTCATCCCTTTGTTGACATCCGCTACGCGAATGGGCAGGGTTATCTCTCATATAGGGAATATCGGGTTTCCCGTGAATCGGGATAAAGAAGAAGCTGACCTTTTCAAGTTGTTATGCCCTATGTCTGACTGGTCAAAACATTCAGCAAACATCACTTCTACCCCAATTCTGTCATCAACGAATACCCTTCTTATCAGAGACGTTCCAATAATGTATGAAATTACCATAGGATCCGCATGGGGTATTTGGACTGGTATAGCATCCACTTTCGAGAATGTAACCGTCTCGTCCGATCAAAACCTCTTGTGGCTGGGTTCTTCAGCAGGAACACTTCAAACCTCTGCTCTTATCACAGCATTCGAAGATCTCTCTCCCAACATTCCATTGATAACATTAATTACCCTTTGCATGGCCATGTTTTACCTATTTTGGTTATCTTGATTTCCCCCTTGTTGTTCCTGGGGTCTATCATGCCTTCCTTCCTGCCCCATGTCTCGAACAACCTGTTCTTGAGGTCTTCTATCTCTCTACCCCCATTGTTTTTATTGTACCTTCTATAAGACTGCCATTGGTTCACTCGAGACCTTGAGGAGGCAGCCTGGTTCCTGTGTCATTACCCTCGAAATCACCCTTCCCGCTAACGCCAATCGATCTCCATCCTCAACTGCATGCAATCGTTTGTGTCATAGCCGTAATCCCTGTGATTATTGAAATGCCGATTCGTTGCCCTCCGGGCCACTATCGAGTTGTACAAACTCTGTAAGGGTACAGGTACTCGGGATAACCCTATATGTATACTTAAGAACTGTGTAGGAGTTCTCCCTCCAACCGTTGGTGGCAATGGAGTGTATTTCTCGAATGGTGTTCTTATGGGTTTGACCAGCCTTTTTTCTCTATGCTCTACATTTTTTCCCATTTTCTTTATAAGGCTATCTCTTTTCCTTTTGGTTGCTTCCTCTACCCTCGAGTACTGCTTTACAAGTTTTTGCAAGGTCTTGGGGGGTGTTAGTACTCAGCTTCTTGTATAATTCTAAGCCCTGCATCTCCAGCAGGTGCCCCTGGATTACCTCCTTCTCCGTTGTTTCTATCAATCCCAAGCTCTCGTCCACATACCGATGATAGAAGGCTTTCGTGCTTTCCCTTGTCTCTTGCTTTGTTTGGTAGAGTTCTATTAGAGTTTTGGTAAACTTCTTCTTCCGTGCTTACTGGCTCAACAATGCTCCGCTGAAGTCTCGGTACGAGCGGAGCGAGCCTCGTGGTAACTTATTGAAACACTCTTGTGATTTTTCCCTGCAGGTAGCTTCCTACCATCTTGCATATCAATTTCTCATCGAAATCCCTCAAACTCATCAAGCCCAGGAACATTTGGATGAACCCTTGAGGGTTAGTCTCACCACTATACGTTAGAAGTCCTTCAGAGGCTTCACTTCTATTGGCTATCTAACCCCGGTGATCACCGAGCTGAAAGGAGACCTCACATCCTGGCCCAAGAGTCTGATCAACCTATCCCTTATTAATGATTCACTTGCATCCGGTGGGGGGTTCTTGTTACCCCCCTAGCACGTTCAGCCCTCTGTCATGACCGGCCAGTTGTAGCAGATAAGGAGGTTGAGTCACTCCGTATCTGAGGTTCATCCAAGGCTGTCTGAAACTAGGGTGTGCTGGTGGTGGTGGTGGTTGGACATAGGGATTGTGAAGCCCCTGACTAATTCCCATACTTCTGTATCCTTGCATGACAGAAGAGGTCATTATCCCATATGTTGCTCCTGGACCAACCAGGTCGAGGGTAGGAATAGATGGGGCTAGCAGAGGTAACGAATATACTGGGCCCTGTGAGTAACCAGGAATAGACGGTGAAGGACAAGCTTGCAATGTCCCTCTAGTATATGCGTGATAAGGATAGGGTATTGCAGGTTGAGGGGCCCACCCCAAAGTTATTCCTACAGGTGAGGGTGGTAATACTCTGTGCATGACCCTGTCATCCCTTGAAGGAGGGGTAACTCGATAGCCAACCGCAGCTAGGACCTGAGCTGCTCTTTCTACATCTTGATTCGGGGTCGCCCTACCTGCATTCTGATTTCCTTGCCTTTGCTGGCCATAGAATTCCATATATGAATATCCTGAAACATCTGTAAACCTTCCACCCCTTGGATCGGCTACTCCTTCGAGCAAGGAATTGGGTTTTCTTTGTTCTTGCTCTCCCATCATTTCAAATATCCTCGAGGGCCCTGGCGCATCATTCTGGATTGATGCCAGAGTATTTGCAACAAATGCCACTGAGGTTTTCCCCTCTTCGTGGTTTACGACTGTAACAGGCTCCGCACGCAACTCTGTTCCCGGCGTTTGAAAGTTAGCCATTATGTTGTCTACAACACGGACGTCGTTTCCTACTCCTTAATCCCCGTTCTCAATCTTAGCGGAGATCCAACCCCCGTACATATCAACCTCAACCTTTCACTCCTTCAAACAACCATAGACATAAACTCTCAAAACCCTTGATCCGGCTTAGTCATCCCTACAGTCGGAGCCACATGATGCATCTCGAACAACCGACTGGTTCGTGGGCTTGAGTTCTTCTCAAACTAACCTGCAATAAAACTGTCCCTAGGGTTTCTAGGGGTTAGCACTCCGATGCCTGAGTTAGTCCAAGAGTCCAATATGATTAAGATATGACGAATGATAAGTAAATGTGTACCTCATATTTATACTTCATGTCCTAAATAACATTCTCCTTAATTATCGCTCTAAATTACCCATGAATGCGGTAATCATGTTAGGGTATTAAAAATGCTCCTAACTGAGCCACCATATCTTCAGCCCAATGATCTTCTTGGCTTAACCTCTATCACCTCTCGAGCTCACCAAAAAGAGCCCAACTATAAAAATCGTTTGAATGCAGAATTGTCGAAGAGCCTAACTATCGAAGGTTTCACTTCGATAAAAATCTTTTTAAGCCTTGTAACGCATCGAAGACGGTGACTTTGTCTCGAAAACGTCTTCTATATAATAAAGCCTTTCGAATTTTTGCATGTCCGATGCTATCCCTCTAGTCCCGATTCATCGATGCCATGCCGCACAACCGGAAGGTTCTTCAAAAGAATGTCATCGAAGATTCGTTAAGAAAATGTGAAATACCACCAAACACGTCGTCAAAAATACCACTGCATCTTCGTCGGAGCCATGCCGCGGATATCCTCCAAAATGTCATCGAAGCTAGTCAAAGCTTCATAAAAAAATGTCATCGAAGCTTTACACCATCCAAGTTTCATCAAAATGTCATCGTAGGCTCGTCGAAGAGAAGCTTTGCACCATCAAATTTTCGTCAAAATGTCATCGAAGGCCCGTCGAAGAGCTACCATCGAAGTTTCAGCACAAAAGTGTTCAGTGGAATCGTCTTTGACCTCACAGCAGTTGTCTCCGAGCTCGCCAAAGACTTAATTTGTCCATCGAGAACATAGAATCATTATTGTCACAGATTCCATCACCCTCTATACGCCTTGGGGTTAGACTTCTTGACTGTCCATCATCGAAGCATCGACCATCGAAGCAATCGTCCCTCGAAGCTATCCTCGATGAGCTTGTTTCTGGCATGCATGGTATGTTTCTGGCATGCATGGAAAGAAACAAGACTTTGGTTTGATAATCCAAAAATAAAATATGCATGGTTTGATTATTTTTGGATTATTTTCGAATGCATGGTTTGTTTTGGATTATTTTGGTTTATTTTTGGACCAGTATGCAGGTTTCTAGCATGCATGGCTTCAAAAATAAAAGATGGCGGATCCAACACAAAGTTATTAACCTACAGGTTCGATGAATGCTAATGTATTATTAATCTACAATATGCAAGTTTCTATTACAATGATCTAATGTCAAAATGTAAAGTCTAAATTTATATAGTTGGCAATTTGTAGAAAGTTAAGCTAATATGGAATTGTGTTGAAACATCAAAAATGGAATTTTGGTGATATAAGGAATGGTTGAAGATGAAATCCGAGAAACATATATGGTCCAACTGAGTTTGATTTGTATAATATATCAATTCTATATTTATGGGATTGGATTAGATTTATGGAAATGGAATTGATCTGTGATTATTCGGTTATGAAAGAGATATGGACGAGATGTTTTAATTCTTTACATCAAGGGATTATATTTGGTAATTCATATCTCCAAGGGATTTGACTGTAATCTGAATATTATGTGAAGAAGGAATTATATTTGTACATGACTTCATGCGTATCAGAATCGGAGATGGAATAAATTTCATGTGTGCAAAGACTTTCTATATTGTAACATAGGGAAAGTTGAAGTCTAAAAGGATTTAACCGATGAAAAGAATATTGCGGAGATATTGATTTATGGAGAATTGTATATTCAGCAATATTAATTTAGGCATGTGGTAGAAGCATACTGGGTTTATGAAAAATCCCTATAATTATGGAAAAAGATTTATAGGATATTTGAGATAAGCAAAATCCTTTTACTTGTGGGATTTGGATATGCTTCAGAAGTAGATAAGGATTAGGAATATTATGGAAATAGGGAGGGTTCCGATCTGCTCATTGACTATATAAAGAGAAAATCACAGCTGCATTAAACTCACAGACGTAATAGAAAAAAAATATGTGGACAGATTTAATATCTTTCGTGAGTATTGCGAGAGCTAGAATTCATTTGTTCCAACATACATAACATATTTTTCAAATTTCAGAATCGTATACCTTAATCCCTCGGGAGAAGGAGATCCAGCGTCGACGAGTTTCGAGGTCAGATGAATTCTAATCAATGTGGATTGGTAGCAAGGGGAGCTTGCAGGATTCACGTTATAGTAAGATAAGATAAGTATAATTGTATGGTGTACTTTGTACTATATCTTTCTGATTAGTGGATTCATTCTGAACTAGGCTAGGCCCCACAGATGTAGGTGGATTTCACCGAACTACATAACCAGGTCTTGTGTCTTTATGCTTTATTTTATTGCTGGGTGGTCGACGTCGTACCTTTGAAAGTTAAATTTGTAAGCCCTAAATGCTTACTATCTACAACTAAGTAGATAGCGGCAAGTCGGGGTTGTCCATGAAGAAGAGGAATTTTCTTAAGCGTTTAAACATAAAAGGTTGATATTAGGCTAGAAGTAGATATATACACACATATAAAAGCTAGTAAAATGGAGGGGGGTGTTGGTTGGTTTTCCTAAGTTATGAAAATTAAAAGACAGGATAACCAGCAATGTCAAGCAACTATGTTAATTATGAAACAAACTAAGAAAAGGGTTTTAAAAACTAAAAAAGATAAAGCCTTGGGGGCAATTTATATCCACTTCCAAACCTAATGTAGATCATTGAACCATTTACTCATTCTATCACATTTGTTACCTATGGGTAATGCCAATGGAAGATTAATATTCATTCCTTCTTAATAGTAATTTGCAAAGGCAAACAACATCCATTTGCAAACCTCGTTGACAATCACTCTAGGCAAACAACACCATAGAGGTATTTTATCAACGGCATTATACACGAAGGACCATACATTTGATAACAACAAGCCTTCTACTAAAGACATAGCCATTTAACCAAACCTAGCATTGATTAGGCTAAACCTAGAATAAACCACATTCAAGGTTCAACATTTCATTGCATCTATAGGATAAAAATGAGAACAATTAACATTAACATACTTATCTAGCAAGAATTACAACACATTATACACAAGAAGTTCTAAGTTCATGTCCTTAGATTTTCATGGAAAGGAGCTAAGGAATTCATCACTTTCCTAACACCCTAACACTTCAATCATGCAAATACTTCTTATTCTCAAACATCCCATGTCATAAATGAAGTGAAACATAGCATTAAGAACACATGAATGCTAAATAACAAAGGCTTCAAGAACGAGTGAAACAATATATTCACTACTTTCACTACTTATTGTGAAGATAAATCTTCAATCCTTCTTAGCTAGTAGTTTGCAAGAGTGAATTCGACATCTCTTGTCAAACCTCACCAATGACTCCCTTAGTCGAAACACAACTAAGAGTACCCCATTGGTGGCATTGAGCACGAAGAATCAACAAGCTTGGAAACACTTATAAACACTACACCGTGTCTAAGCATTTAACCAATTCATTCATTTACAAATGATTAGTCAAGAACGATCGACATTCATTGACCTATCTCATTTGCTACAAGCAACAATTATGACAACGAGTTCAACATCATCACATTAATCTAGCAATTATCAACACATCAACATCATTAAGAAGATCTAACTCATGCTCTTGGATTCCACATTAAGAGAGGGGAGAATTAGCTACTTTCTCCCAACTCTAACAAGTAATTATACAAGCAATTCATATACTCAACTTTTCAACAACATCAATGCCATTAACAATTCACATTCAAAGCTCAATAAATGCAAAATAGCAAAAGCGCCAAATATATATATATATATATATATATATATGGTTCTCAAGACATAGATATGGAAGTTTCAATCAAGTGCTCCCAAGATTAAACTAAGCTAGATAATTAAAAGACATGATTAACCTACAAAAACTAAGAAAAGATAGAAAGAAAAACTAGGGTTTGAACCCAGAAAAATTGCAGGAAGGAGAAGTTTTGAAGAGGAGAGGATAAGGTGAATATTTATAGTACAGAAAAGCAAGAAAGATTTCTGGTCATACGTCAATCGCGAGTCGCGACGGAGCACAGTTCCTGCATCTTGATTTCTGTCTTCTTTTTGTTTCATGCCCTCCTATTCACTTTACTTGTCTTCAATTCTTCAAATCTTCAAAAGCTCAAATTCAAGTCTTCAAGTCTTTAAATCGTCAAAGGTATTCTTCAAAGTCTTCAAACAAATTGCCTTGTCACACAAAATTCTCTACAAAAGTAATAAAAGTGTAAAAGTTGCTTTTAACTCTCCTTAGAGAATTTCAAGGAAAAATGCCACATTTGGAGCACAAAAGTGTACAAAAGTGAATCCTAAAATTCCTAATATAATCGTATAAAATGGGCACATCAATTGCATACTTGGTCAGATAGGTTATGTTGGAACACAATAGTGATAATTGAATTAATTAGGTAAAACCAATTGATAATTTAACACAGTAGTGATAATGGAACAAAGATAGTGAGTGACTCACTATCTTTCCTATTTAGAAAGCTTATCGTCGAGGGGGAGTAGATCGCACCTTGCTTGTTTTGGATATGGTTTTCGGGTCTACTCACCATCCTTGGTACAAGATAGTGTGACTTTGGTGCTGGCCAAATTTGAGATGATTATGGTGGGAGTATTGGAAAGATTTCTGACCGATCGTAAGGAATCTCACATGATTGCAGTCAAAAGGATAATTCGATATGTTAGTGGGACTTCTGAGTATGAAATATGGTATTTTAAGAATCACAACTCTCGTCTGGTTAGTTATAGTGATTTTGACTGGGGTGGTAATGCAGATGATCGTAAAAGCACCACATATGGATGTTTCTTTATTGGTGGAAGTTTTTGTGCACAATTATCATTGATGAAGCAAATGTTTAATGATTATGGAATTAAATAAGGGCTTCTTACGTGTTAGGTGACAACGAAAGTGCTATTGACATCTCAAAGAATCCAGTACAACATTCTCAGACAAAGCTCATTGATATAAGCATTCTTTTTATTCGAGAACTGGTTGAGAGGAAAGAAGTGATAGTTGAGTATGTTCCAACATCGGAAAATTTTGAGTCTTCATTGAACTGGTTGGACTCTACAACGTTTGAGCTTCTTAGACAACACTTAAGTGTTTGTCAGATTTGAGGCATTTTCTTAAACCTTTTATTTAGCTGTAGATTTGTTTTGTACATAAAATTAGAAAAGCAAAAAAGAAAGAAAGAAGGAAATAGTGAACAAAAAATAGAATTTCTGGAGATATGTTGGAAGTTGGTGTTGAAGACATTATTGTGATTGATGTGATGACTAGTTAGTGAAAAGATTAGAAGAATTTATGATTGACCTACTAGTGAGGATGTTTTTGAAATGGTCATGGTTGTTCATGAGATGCATATGATGGTCAAATAGATTAGAGAGATGGCTCCTCCTGGTATTCTGGTTAAGGACGATGAGGAGTTGGAAGGCAGTGATGTGGTTATGTTCCAACACCAGACATGGAGATAAGGGGATAAAGTACTGATGGAGTGAAGGAAGCTGAGCATGTGATGTTCCAACATCGATACAGAGGGGATGTGTTGATTCTGAAGCAATGAAAAGATCTGATGTTCCAACATCAAAGATAGTGGGTGAAGCTGAGAGTTGCTATGTTCCAACATCGGTGACTGATGTTCCAACACAAGTTGAATAGATTATTGAATGCACTAATGATCAGACTGCAAAATCAATGAAAGAAGAAGCATAGTCACCAAGAAGAAGACTAAATCAGAAGGAGGACATCGTTCAAGGGCACCTCTCATAATCAAGGATACACTTAGTTCTTTATTCTTTGATGTGGAAAACCATGAGAGATATGCTATTGTGGGTCAGAGGAGGATTTTATCCGAGAGGACAACTGATCTGGCTGTATATGAGAAGTACAGATTTACAGCATACATGAAATATTTGAGTTTTAAGACTGCTGCCTCAATTTACAAGGAGTACAACCGATGTAGAAGAATTTTATGGGAGGCAACATTGATCTGGATTCTGAGTGGGGTACAACAGAGTTTACATTAGAGGCAAGTAATAGACAATCAGATCCTGTCAGAAATTACTAAGGATTTCAGTCTCAGTGGCCACTCAAGGGAACACTACTGTATCTAATTTGAATATCAGATATTTTTATCTATTTCAGATTGATGAAAATAGTTGGATTCTCTCTTGAAATACTACAAGTCTCACTCGAGAAATGGCCAAACAAGAGGACACTTGATCAAAGATATGTGCCCTAGAATTATGAGGCTACAACTTCTGATGTTGATGAGAAGAAGGTCAAGTTTGTGGCCATTAATGCAAAGTTGAGAGCTCTAGCCATCCAGATTAGATGAGGCACAGATACCTACTCCTTAAGAGGTTTGAAGGTTTTGCTATGACTATGTTTCAATGGCCAGATATCTGCTTCAGGGGGAGCTGCATTTATTGGATAATTTGGTTTTCTTTATCTATTGCGTTTGGCATGTTTATGGTCCCAAGGGGGAGATTTTTTTGATTTCTTAGATGACTTTATTGGCTCCGATATGTTGATGTTCCAATAGGCTTATTATTCCTGGATGTTGAGAGAGTCTGAAATTCAGAGGGAAATGTTATATTTCTATGTTCCAAAATCCAGAGTGGTTTTCAAAGATTGATGTTCGTATTTGCATAAGCTCTTGTGATGAAATTCCAAAAGGTGATTGGTCCAAAAAATGCCAAAGGGGGAGATTGTAAAGTCTAGATTCATCTAGTTGGTAATTTGTGGAAAGTTACGCTAATATGGAATTTTTGTGTTGAAACATCAAAAACGGAATTTCAATGATATAAGGAATGGTTTAAGATCAAATCTGAGAAGTATATATCGTCCAACTGTGTTTGATTTGGAGAATTTATCAATTCCTATATTCATAGGATTGGATTAGATTTATGGAATTGGAATTGAAATATGATTATTTGGTTATGAAAGAGATATGGACGAGATATTTTAATTTCCTACTTCAAGGGATTATATTTGGTAATTTCTATCTCCAAAGGATTTCATTGTAATATGAATATTGTGTGGACAAGGAATTATATTTTCCCATGACTTCATGCGTATCAGAATTGGATATGGAATAAACTTCATGTGTGCAAAGACTTTCTATGTTGTAACATACGGAAAGTTGAAGCCTAAAAGGATTTAACTGATGAAAAGAATATTGTGGTGATATTGATTTATGGAAAATTGTATATTCAACAATATTATTTTATGTGTGTGGTAGAAGCATACTTGGTTTTTGGAAAGTCCCGATAATTGTGGAAAATGATTAATGGGATATTTGAGATAAGGAAAATCATTTTATTTATGGGATTTGAATATGTTTCATAAGCAGATAAGGAATAGGAATATTGTGGAGATAATCATGGAGGGTTCCGATCTGCTCATGGACTATATAAAGAGGACATCACGACTGCATTAAACTCACAGACTTAATAAAAAAATCAGCAGATAGATTTTATATCTTTGGAGAATATTGCAAGAGCTAGAATTCATAAGTTCCAACATACGTAACCTGTTTTTCAAAGTTCATAATTGCATACCTTAATTCCTCGGAAGGAGGAGATCCAACGTCGACGAGTTTTGAGGTCAGGGGAGTCTGATCAAGGTGGATTGGTAGCAATGAGAGCTTGCAGGATTCACGTTATACTTAGATAAGATAAGTATAATTGTATAGTGTACTTTGTACTATATATTTCTAATTAGTGGATTCATTCTGAATTGGGTCAGGCCCCACAGATGTAGGTGGATTTCACCGAATGGCGTAACCAAGTCTTGTATCTTTATGCTTTATATTATTACATACTTGATTAGATAGGTTATGTTACATAATTGAATTAATTAGGTAAAACTAAATTTCACAATGATAACCCTCGAGCTCGCCAAAGCCATCGAGGTTAAGCCATCAAAGTTAAGCTACTCCAAGCCAGAATCCTTGATCGCTCATCTTCGAAAGGATAAGACTTTGTTGCCCTTTGAAGCTGTTGTCCATCTTCGAAGCCATCAAACCCAACTCTATCTACCCTAAAGTACATCTCTGAACAGGGTTGCCTCTTCGAACCGTTCAGGTGCCTTCAAGCTCGTTGAAAGGTACAAGGGCTTCCCTCAATTGTCGTCTATAGTTCATGGAACTACTAGTGCTGAAGAACTACCATTGATGATCTCGACCATCAAAAGCTTGTTCATCGAAACCTTTTTCTGAAGTGGTAGCATTGTGATGGAGTTTCCTTTCAAGGTATAAGATACAAGCTGTCGATGAACTCTTATCTCGGCCCTCACTACTACATTTATTATACCAGGGAAATCTCGACCTCTCTCTCATTAACTTTAATTCAGACATACATTAATGACTACAACCTGTCTAACTTTGATGAGTTGGCATCGAAGCCACACATGTAGGTCTCTGTTGCTTGCATGGATTGACTATGAATGCTATAACAATGGCTATGTCTTGCTGGTTACCATCTTGCATTGCTCTATAGCTCGGCAGATATCATTGTTGGTGCCCCTCATCGAGAGTTCCTTCATTGGGAGTTTTCTGCTGACATTCCTCGTCAAAGCTAGCCCTCAAGGGCATCGAAGCTTGCCCTTCCAAGAGATAGTCTTTCGAGAGCTTGTCCCTCGAGCTTTCATCAACCATCGAGAGCTTTTCCGTAAAGTTAGTTCCACCGAAGCTGCCCCCAAACCTTCGATCAAATGGGTTGTAGCCTTCGATGACAGCATTTAATGGTAGCCCTTCGATTGTCTATTAGTTGACGAGAACTTTACATTCCCCACGGTAAAGCTAATACTCCATATGTCCTATAATTATTGACCTATTTACTTTTTCACAGTTTTCAATGATCATGTTTGACATTTAATATCACTAGCTATGTATAATATTTTTGCATATAAATTGATATTTAGAAAATAGTTGTTAAGATGAATCTAACAATATCTCACATGATATTTTTATTTGAAATTTGTTTTTACCAAAATTTTCTAATTCTTACTAGTATGTCCCAACATAACCTATCTAACCAAGCATGCAATAAAGTAAAGCATTAAAGACACAAGACTTGGTTACGCAGTTCGGTCAAATCCACCACATCTGCGGGGCCTGGCCCAGTTCAGAATGAATCCACTAATCAGAAAGATACTGTACAAAGTACATCATACAAAATACTTATCTTTACTAATTAAACGTGTGAATTTTGATAGCTCCCCTAGCTACCGATCTGCCTTGATCAGACTCCCTCTGATCTCGAAACTCGTCGATGCTGGTTCTCCTTCTCCCGAGGAATTAAGGTATATGATTATGAACTTTGAACGGCAAGTCATGTATGTTGGAACATAGAATTCTGGCTCTTTGCAATTCTCTCAAAAGATTGAAAATCCGTGTGCCAATTTTCTTTGATTAAAATCATATTGAATGTAGCCGTGGTTGCCCCCTTTTATAGCCATGAGTAGATCGGAACTCTCCATGAATATCTCCATAATATTCCTATTCCTTATCTGCTTCTTGAAGCATATCCAAATTTCATATATAAAAGGATTTTCCTTATCACAATATCTCCCATATATTCAATAATATCAACACCATATTTGTAGGAATTTTCCATAAATCAACTATGATTCTACACACCTAATATATAGTAGAATATTCAAATTTCCATATCTCTCAAATACCAGAATATTCTAACCCTTATGCGTAAGATCTGATTGGCATTTATATGCTAATCCATATGTTCCAACATGAAAATAATTTTGTCAACATAGAATTTCGTTTCCAAATATGTTCACAAAATTTCCAATTAAAATATTCAATGAATACCACTTGACTTTACAATCTCCCCCTTTGGCATTTTGTAGACCCAAAACTTTTTGGCCATTAATATCACAACGAAAAACTTGTAATCAAATACATAGGTCTTCCCAACTCCACCTATGTTGGAACATATGTACAATACTGAATCTGATAAAAAATTGAATACCAAAATTCCACCAAAATATGAAGACCCGAACCAAATACAAGAATTCTAGAAATACCATAAAAAATAAACATTCAGATTACATCCAAATTATCCAAATTCTCCCCCTGGGGCCATAAATATGCCAAAGGAAAATAAAACCAAAAAACATAAGCAAAAACTATGCTCCCCCTGACTGTGACATCTATGTTGGAACATAGAAAAAATCTCGTTCAAGAGCAGGCCTCCTGCTGTGCTTTTTCAGTCTTTAATTTAGCTTTTTCTGCTTCAAGTGCTGCAATTTGAATGGCTATTGCCCCCAGTCTTGCATTTAGGACCATTAATTTAGCCTTCTTTTCAGAAGTTGAAGAAGTAGACCCAGAAGGATTCCACGGTAGATCATATATATGCCTCATTCCAAATGTCTTCTTCTTCGGCCGTAGGAACTCAGTGTCTATGATCATATATTTTGCCTTCCCCTTTACCTTGGCACTCTTAGCCAACGCCGAAATCAAACAAGGATATACAATGGCATGTTTTGCCTTAAGAGTTGTAGCCTGCCTAACCAGATTTTGCTGAATGAACAATCCAAGGTTGACTGTTTTGTGTGTTCCAACACAGAACAACAGCTTAGCCATGTCACTAGTCAGGGTTGTCGTGTTTGAGGATAGCATCCAGCAGTTGACGGCTACCTGATACAGACCAAAGAACCTTGATGACAAACATGAGGCTTGTGAATAACCAGTTTTGGGCCACTTGGTCTTGTATCCTCCTGAGATTGTTTCTAGAATCTGATCATCTGACTCTTCCAGATCCTCTGAAAACACCCCCCTCAAACTCTGGTGTTTGTATCCCCAATTTTTTTTATTCTGGCTGCTGAGAAGTCCACAATCTTTCCCTGCAAGTACACCCTTTCAAACCAAGGAGAGTCAGCTTCTAAATTTCCAGCCATCAGGTTTGCATACACCTTAATAACCACATATTTATTATATTGAAGTTGTACGGTGGCAGCCCTCTTCATTCCAATCAATTCCAGAAAATCCAAAAAGCCACTAGCCCTGTATGCCTCCAGGTCTATGGGTCTCTCAGAGATAAACTTCCTCTCAGCAAATACTTCTCCCATCTCTTCACATTTTATATCAAAGTATGAGAACGACAAAGAATCACTTACAGGTAGAGGAGGCAGCACTTTCCTCTTGGGAGCTTCCTGATTCTTCTTGGCCTTTTTAGTTGGTAGGGGAAACCTCTAAAGCAACCACCTTTCTCTTGCCCTTGGAAAACTGTAAGAACTCATCCAGCACCTCATCACTTGAGAAGTTCATCTCAAGATATTCCTGTGTTGGAACATACTCAGTATCCTCAGCGTCTTCTTCTTCAGCAGGCTGTGTTCCAACATGCTGGTCTTGGTCTGGTTCACTCTGACTAGACATAGGCTCTCCATGTTGCTCTCCATCAACATCACTCAAAACCTCAATATGATCTTCTCCCCCCATATCTTCATCATCAACTTCCATCTCGATAGTATTTTCAGCCTCTGCCTCCTGTGTTGGAACATAGGTAGCACTGTCTTCTTCTTCGCTGTCTGAGACTTCGATTATCACTGGTATCCCCAGTTCTGGCAATATCTGAGCTGCCCTCAAATCAAAAAATCCTACAGGCAACCTATCTGTAGACTTGATCACATCATATCCTGCTACCTCATCATCGCTAATTTCTCTCATAAAAACATAGCTCAGACGAGGGATAGATGAATAAACGTTAAACTTGTCCTTCCCTCAGTACACATCATACCTCTCCCTCAGGAACTTCACTTTATGGTTTTCAATATCCTACAAATTTCCAATATCCCCGGTCACAAATTCTTTGGCCTTAACATTAAAGAATTCACCCTCTATACTCTTAATCTTAGTCAAATCTACTGTAACTCTATTTGCTTCCAACCATTCAAATATCTCATCTACAGTCTTGAATTCCATTCCATGAATTTTCAAAGTTGGAGTATCAGGATTAGTTACCTTTTGAAACAGACCCTTCCCTTTGTTCCTGGTGCTTCCATCCTGATCTTCACCACCGGAGCTTGAAACATCGGCATCTACATTCTCCTCACCAACATCGGTCACATCAGCCTCTATGTTTGGTTCACATTGTCAGTCACCTTCGGGTAGAACCGCCTCCACATTGTCTTTCACCTATTCATCATTCATGTCTTTAGGAGGTCGAAGAGTTTCTTGATTTCTTTCTTCGACCGTGGGAGAGTTTTGGTTCAAAGACATCTTTCGCCAAGGATTTGTTGAGTAGAAAAAAATTGGGGAGCACTTTGGAAAGAATCTGAAAGAACCAAGATGTGTGGGATAGCTGCCGATAAGAGAGGAATTTTGAGGGATTTAGACACCTTTGAAACCAACCAAAATTCTTCACATAACTTCCATGGTTGCCGCGAAACCTTTTCCCTTTTTCGAGATAAGCAATGATGTAGCTTTTCTCTCTTGTCAACTCAAAACATACAACTTCCAACATACCATAACTATACAACTTCTATTTTTGTAAAGTTTTTCTTCTTATTAATTTTTTATATTTTTTCTAAATTTCTCGACAAAGCAAATAAAATATTTACAGCTGAATAAAGGAAAGAATTACCTCATATTTGACAAACACCTAAGTGTTGTCTGAGACTTTCAAAGGTGGCGGTGTCCAATGACTTTGTAAAAATATCAACAATTTGCTCGTATGTTGGAACATAGACTACCACAACTTCCTTCCTTTCAACAAGATCTCTAATAAAATGATGCCTTATATAAATATGCTTAGTTCGAGAGCGTTGGACTGGATGTTTTGAAATATCAATGGCACTTGTGTTGTCACATAAGATCTTCAAAGGGCCTTGATGAATTCCATAATCGATCATCATTTGCTTCATCCATAACAATTGCGCACAACAACTTCTAGCAACAAGGTATTCAGCTTCTGTGGTAGACAAAGAGATCAAATTTTGTTTCTTACTATACCATGAAAGTAGATTCATGCTAATAAAGAAACATCCACCCGTAGTGCTCTTTCGATCATCAGCATTACTAGCCCAATCAGAATCACTGTACTCAATCAAATCAGAATCTTGATTCTTAGAATACCAGACACCATACTCAGAAGTCCCACTTACATATTGAATAACTCTTTTGACTGCCATGAGATGAGACTCTTTTGGATCAGCCTGAAATCTTGCACATATCCTAACACTGAGACATATATCTGGTCTACTTGTTGTTAAATACAATAGAATCCCAATCATTCCCTTGTATAACTTTTGATCAACTACAACTCCTTTCTATTCCTTGACCAGTTTGTCAGAAACCCCCATGGGTGTTCGAATTGCTCGGGCATTGCTTAAACCAAATCTCTTCACTAGATTCATTGTATACTTACTTTGATTTATGAACAAGTCATGCTTTCCCTGCTTAACTTGCAGTTGTAGAAAGTATGTGAGCTCTCCAAACATACTCATTTCAAACTCAGCCTGCATAACCATGACAAAATCATGTTACCATTGATGGTGAAGTAGAGCCGAATACTATATCATCCACATAAATTTGAGCAATCGGAATTTTGGATGACTTATCAAGCAAAAATAAAGTCTGATCTACTCCCCCTCAATGATAACCTTTCTTAAGAAGAAAGTTAGTAAGTCGGTCATACCATGCCCTATGTGCTTTCTTTAAACCATATAAGGCCTTTTTGAGGCGATATACATGATGAGGGTAATGAGGATCCTCAAATCCTTTAGGTTGTTTAACATAAACTTCTTCATTTACCACACCATTTAGAAATGCACTCTTGACATCCATTTGATACAGAGTAAAGTTCATAGAGCAGGAAATAGCAAGTAAAATTCAAATTGACTCTAACCTGGCAACTGGTGCGAATGTCTCATCAAAGTCAACACCTTCAACTTGTGTATATCCTTGAGCAACCAGTCTAGCTTTATTTCGAGTAACATGTCCATCAGCATCAGAATTATTCTTGAAAATCCATTTTGTGCCAATGACATTAACACCCTTAGGGTGAGGAGTGATATACCATACATCATTTCTCACAAATTGACCTAGTTCTTCTTGCATTGCAGGAATCCAGTATTCATCAAGTAATGAATCCTTGTAATTCTTTGGTTTAATGAGAGACATGAAGCATTGTAATCTAGCCAACTTCCTGTAATCCACCCGAGGAACTGGTCGAATACTTCGTGCCATTGATTCAGGTTGATCCTGTGTTAGAACATAGGGTGCAACAGTGGGGGCTGATGTTCCAACAATTCTCAGTGTCAACTGGTTCAACATCAGTCTGCTCAGATCTTCCAACATGTGATGGATCTTTCTTGTCAGGTTGGCGAGGCTGTGTTGGAACATGAGTGTTACCAGGTTCTTCTTCTACGACATCTGACTTTTGTCCTTCTTTAGAATCGTCCACAATAACATTTATAGACTCTATTAGTGTGTTGATCCGATGGTTATAAACACGATAAGCAAGGTTGTTGATAGAATACCCAAGAAAAATTCCAGTATCACTCCGATTATCAAATTTTTCCAATTGCTCTCTATCTCTGAGGATGTAGCACTTATTTCTGAACACATGAAAGTATGAGACATTTGGTTTCCTACCCTTCCAAATCTCGTAAGATGTTTTGCTGGTAAATGGATGCAGATATACTCGATTAATCGTATACCAAGCTGTGTTAATAGTTTCTACCCTCCATTTTTTATGTATTTCTTTCTTGGCTAACATAACTCGAGCCATCTCCTGTAAGGTTCTTTTTTTCCGTTCTACAACACCATTCTGCTGAGGAGTGATTGGTGCAGAAAACTTGTGTTGAATACCGAGGTCATCACAAAAGTCACTAAATTGAGTATTTTCAAATTCTCTACCATGATCACTACGAATTCAAACAATTTTTCCAACTGGACTTCCTTTTCCAGTCTATAACTTTATCACCAGACTTCTGAATACTTCGACCATATAAGATTTTTCTTTAAGAAAAGCTACCCATGTATATCTGGATAAATCACCAACACATACAAAGATATATTTATTTCCACCTATAATAGGTGTATTAACTTAACTCATCAAATCCATATGCAATAATTCCATATTTCTTGAGGTGGTTATATATTGAACTGACAAGTGGGGAGATCAAATTTGTTTACCTTGTTGACATGGTCCGAACATAATTCTGTTCTTGCTTGTTAAGGTAGGCATACCTCATACAACTTTTGCATTTGCAATTTTCACCAAGGTTTTGTAATTGATGTGATCGAGCTTCCTGTGCCACAGAAATCCTTCATCCTGTTTTGAGATCATACATCGTACTTCTTGTTCTGGAAGATAGCAATTATCTGATAATCGTATGCCTGAAAGAACCTTGGCTTCTCCCTGTTTCACTATGAATCTGTCTTTTTGAAATTCCACAGTCACATTGTCATCACACAATTGACTTATGCTCAGTAGATTGCCCTTTAGGTCATCCACGAACAGCACACTAGTGAGTACTGGAAATCCTTCAATCTGTAGTTCACCTTTTCCAATCATTCTACTCTTCTTTCCATCACCAAACGTAACATAGCCACCATAGAAAGGTGTGATTTTGTAAGGAATTCTTGATTTCCAGTCATATGGCGAGAGCAGCCACGATCAAGGTACCACGAATCTTTGGAATATGATATAAGTGAAGTATATGCAACAAGGCATGTACCAGATCTTTTGACAACCTATACCTTTCTAACCATTCTGGTTTTCTGGAACATGCCACGAGTTAGAACATGCCACGAGTTGACGTCCTGCCATTTGATCTCTGAATAGTTTTCATCATTTATCCTCAGAGTGACCTTGATATGAACAGTAGCTGAGGGTGAAAGGTTTCCTTTGATAGGGCTTTCCAAACTTTCTCTTTACCTCTCGAATCTTTGTCTTGAGATTCAATGGACTCTTGAGTAACTCGTTTGCCTTGGGCTAAAGTGTGCCTGTGTTTTTGAGTGGGTTGGAATACCCAATTCTGGTCGATCTCCAAAGTTATTTCCCATATCCAGAATATCGCCAAGCTTAGCTTTCCTGGATTCAGCTTAGAAATTATTGCTTCAGAAGTTTCAGCTTTCTTGGTTGCTAATATTAACTCTTGATTTAATTCTTCATTCTCCTTTATGAGTTCAGCAACTTTTACATGCAATTCTCTTTCTATTTACATCAACTGCACGTTTTCTTCCTTTAGTTCTTTGTTTGTGCCAACCACTTGGAGCCACATAGCATACATCTTTTCATAAGTGATGTAGATTTCTTCATCACTAATAACAAGTCCATCGTCTTCATCACTGGATACTACATTCGGGTCTATGTTGGAACATACAGCTTCAACTTTATCCCGTGTGTTGGAACATCCATCCTCCGATGCATCATAAATTTTTGCTTCAAATGCCACATAGTTGCTCACAAGTTCCTCTTTGTCTTTCTCTTCTTCTTCATCTTCACTCCACGAGGTGACATAAGATTTTCCCTGTTTCTTCCGGGAGTTGCACATTCAGCCTGAATATTACCATATCCTTCACATTCCCTCCATTGAATTCATCCAGGATGTTTTGGTTCACTACTTTAATTTCTGGAGAACTTCTGATTTCCTTGCTCAAATCTCTTTCCACGATTATTACCAGAATCCTGTGGCCTTGGTCTATTTCCTCCAAACCTCTCCTGAGATTTCTTGTTTACTACTTTCTTCAGCATTCTTGAGAAATTCTTCGTGATAAGTGCAAGTTTTTCATATTCATCATTAAAACTCGATAGCTCTGATAAGGAACCGTAAAAACCATAAGCGTCTATTAAAACTTGTTGAACAGGAAACTAAAAGAATTACTATCGTAGAAAACTCAAGTGTTCATGTCATACTGACAGGTTTGAAACCATATATTCTTGACTCTAGAGATCATCGGTCATAATTCATATCCATCAATGAATCAATCTTTTAAGGCCTGTCGATAAGATATGGTCCTTCGAGCCCTTAGATTCACACTTAACTTTTCTAGGGACTTTTGGTGATACTCTTATGAAGTTAGGATTGGGCCGCAGCCCAACTCATTAAATAACACCTCTTATGAATTTAGAGTTTGGCTGCAGCCAACTCATTAAGTAACACCTTTGGGATGGCTTAGCCCAGTAGGGTTTAGTCATGTATAAGTCAATATTATCATTTATTACATATTAGGGTTTAAAGGCTATAAATATGAAGGTATATCTTTCTTTTTTTTATTAATTCACTATTATTCTTTATTAATCCATATTGGGGCTAACTTTATCATCGGAGGATTTTCCCCCTGTAGCACCTCCAGGGGCTCTGTCTTACAGGTCACAGGCTAATGATCTGGCGGTCCAACTCATCAAAGGGTTCGATATGCATCAGCGGGATTTAGATAAGAAAAGCAAACATGGTCATTTAAACCCCTTGTCACGTAAACTCAACTAATACTAGCAATCCACCAACTAAAACTAACCAAAACGTATGCCAAATGCAACGGTTAATGAACACAAAATGAAGCAGATCAAACTCCAACACTGAAACATATATATAGTCGACTCGCTGTAAGATATAGAAGACTACCAATCATACTTCTGTATAACTTTTGATCAACTGAAACACATTTCTCATCCTTCACCAACTTGTTTATGGCCCACATAGGAGTTCGAACTGATTGAGAGTTATTCAAGCCAAGTCGTTTCCTTTGATTTATAAACAAGCCATTCTTTTGCTACTTGACTTGAAGTCCTAGAAAGTAAGTAAGTTCACCAACCATGTTCATCTCAAACTCATCATGCACCATAGATGGTGATGTGGAGCCAAAAACAATGCCATCTAAATAAATTTCAGCAATCAAAACAAATAAAGTACGATCTACTCCCCCTCGACGATAACCTTTCTTAATGAGAAAGTTTGTCAGCCGCTCATACTATGCCTTTGGCGCCTGTTTCGACCCATATAGTGCCTTTTTGAGTTGATACACATAATGGGGATAGTATGGATTCTCAAATCCTTTTGGCTGTTCAACATAAACTTCTTCATTCACCCCTTCATTTTAAAAGGCACTTTTCACGTCCATCTAGTACAGCGTAAAGTTCATAGTACACGAAATAGAAAGTAAGATCTGAATAGATTCTAACCTAGTAAGTGGTGCAAATGTCTCATCAAAATCAACTCCTTATACTTGAGTGTACTCTTGTGCCACCAGCATAGCTTTATTTCAAGTAATCTGGCCATCAACATCAGACTTGTTTTTGAAGATCCACTTGGTACCAATGACATTCACTCTTTTTGGACGCGGAGTAAGATACAACACATCATTCCTTTCAAACTATCCAAGTTCTTTCTACATAGCCGCAATCTAGTACTCATCAAGTAAAGCTTCTTTATAGTTCTTCGGCTTAATCAGTGAAATGAAACATTGTAATCTTGCAAGTTCCCTGTAATTAACTCGTGGTAAATTTGTAGTTGTCTTCGCACTTGGTTTAGGTTCAGTCTATATTGGAACATGAGGTGGAGAACCAGAGGTTGATATTCCAACATCGATCTCATCAGGGTCATCAGGATTCTCAGAAGTTTGTGATTTTCCAATATCGACGCGCTGGCTAGTCAAAGTATCTGGTGTTGGAACATGAGATGGAGCAGGTTCATCATCATCTTTTCCTAATACTTTCTTGTCATCCAAATCATCAACAATCATATTTATTGACTCCATGAGAGTTTAATATGGAGATTAAACACCCTGTATACACGAATGTTCACTTAATAACCCAGAAAGATTCCCTCATCACTGTGGTTGTCAAACTTTCCCAACTGTTCTCTATCCCTAAGGATGTAGCACTTGCTACCAAACACATGAAAATACACAACATTTGGCTTTCTGCCTTTTCACATTTCATACGAGGTCTTGTTTGTGAATAGACGTAGATACATCTTGTTTATAGTATAACATGTTGTGTTGATTGCTTCTGCCCACCATTTTTTGTGAATTCCTTTTTCTACCAACATAACTCGGGCTATCTTCAGCAGTATTCTATTCTTTCGCTCTACAATCCCATTTTGCTGAGAAGTAATAGGGGCAGAGTATTCATGTTGGACGACAAGTTCATCATAGAAATCATTAAACAGAGAGTTTTCAAATTCTCTACCATGGTCACTCCAAATTTTCTTTGAGAAAAGCCACCCGAGTGTATCTAGAATAATCATAAATACACACAAAAATATACTTTTTCCCAATCATACTAGGAGTATTAACCGGACCCATTAATCCACGTGAAGTAATTCAAGATTTCTTGAAGTGGTAATATACTGAACAAAGGAGTGAGGGGATCGAATCTGTTTACCTTGTTGGCAGGGTCCACAAATAATACCCTTTTATTAGTGAGAGTAGGAATACCTTGAACGGCGTTGGCATTCGCAATCTTTACTAGCGTCTTGTAGTTGATGTGATCGAGCTTTCTGTTCCACAAGGTTCCTTCATCCTCTCTAGAGCTTAGGCACCTCACTTCTTGTTCCAACAAATAGCAATTGTTTGACAAACGCACTGCAGACAATACTTTGTTTTCTTCGTGCTTCAGAATACATTTTTCCTTTTAGAACTTGATTGTCATATTATCGTTACACAGTTGATTGATGCTCAAAAGGTTTGCCTTGAAATCTTCTACCAGTAGAATGCTTGTGAAGCTAGGGAATCCCTCGATTTGAAGTTTTCCTTTACCAACTACATGACTCTTCTTTCTGTCACCAAAAGTAAAAAAACCACCATTATATGGTTCGATGTTGTTACAGTATTCTTGAGTTTTTATCATATGCCTGGAGCAATCACTATCGAAGTACCAAGAATCTCTAGAATGTGAAATAAGAGATGTGTAAGAAACAAGACATACAGTACTTCATTTAGGAATCCATACCTTTATGACCAATCTGGTTATTTGGGTATGGCTCATGTTGGAACATGCTGACACTTGTCGTCCATTCATAATATCTCTGAGTAGCCTGAGGCATTGTTCCTCTTCAAGGCCTTGATAGGAGTAGTAGTGATATAAAATAGGCTTGCGGCATCGAGTCTTCATGATCATTTTCTTCATGGCATGTACCTCTGCTTTAAAGTCAGTCAAACCTATCTCAACTTTGTTATATCCAATTCCTTGTCTATCTCTAGCATTCTTTCCCATTGCTAGTACATCACCGAGCTTTGACTTTCCAGTATTCAGCTTCAATCTCCTTCTCCAATGTCTCAATCATATGTACTAACTCCATCTTTCTTTCCACAAGCTGGTATTTTCCAGACTTCAGAATTTTGTTTGCCTCAACAACTTTAAGCCACATTGCATAAATGTTCTCATACTCTTAGAGAATTTCATCATCATTCACTTCTTGACCATCATCATCAACTGAAGAGTTTCCACTCAACATCTCTGTGTTGGAACATCCCGAATTCTCTATCTTTTCGGTGTTGGAACATGCAATGTTAGGTTCATTCATCTTTGCTCCAAAGGCTACATAGTTGCTGGTGAGTTCTTCTTCTACCTCCTTTTCCTCATCTTCGCTCCATGAAGTGACATACGATTTACCTTGCTTCTTTTGAGTGTGAGCACATTTAGCCTAGATGTGACCAAAACCTTCACATTCTCTACATTGAATCCTTCTTGTCTGCTTTGATTCACTGTTCTGATTCCTCAAAACCTAGTGATTGCTTCATTCCATTCGAGGTCCTCGAGAGTTACCAAACTCCTATGACCGAGGTCTATTTACACTTGGTCTATCTTGTGATTTTTTATTCACTACCTTTTTCATCATTTTTTAAAAATTCTTGGTTATAAGTGTAAGTTCTTTAGCTTCACTCTCACTGTCACCTTCACGACCATCCCTTGAGGCTGATGCTTTGAATGCTAACTCTTAGTGAGCTTTCTTCGATGGCTGGTCAAACATCATCTTATATGTCTTCAATAATCCCATCAACTCATCAAGCGACATGTTCGGCGCATCTCTTGCTTCTTCAATGGCAGCAACCTTCATAGAGAAACATTTGGGGAGAGATCTTAATGTTTTCTTCACCAATTTTTCTTCTTTGTAAGTTTTCCCATGTTGATACGCCATATTGGTGATGTTTCTTATCTTGCCGTTGAATATAGCAATAGTTTCATCTTCGTCCATCTTCAACTCTTCAAATTTTGTGGCCAACATTTGCAACTTTGAGTCACGTATTCGACTTGTTCGTTCATGCACTGTTTGCAGAATATCCCGTGCTTTCTTTGCTTGGTAGCAATTTGAAATGAGTTTGAATTGATTTTCATCCACTGTTTTGAAAATATCATTAAAGGCTTTTGAGTTTTCCATCGAGGCCTTCAACTTGTCTGATCTTCACGTTGATTTATGTTTGAGCCTTTGATTCTTTGCACTTGTTTCTCATTCCTTCTCCTTTGAACTAGACTCAAAATCTTCCATAGGGTGATTCCATTCAGTTTAAACGAAATACCAGGAAAGTTCATCCAGTGAGCTGATAAACACTCGCATTTGCGCCTTCCAACTATTGTAGTTTGTTCCTTCTAACAGTGGAGGCCGAGACACCGGAGCCCATTCTTTGGTAGCCATGGTAAAATCGGATCAATACTTTCCTTGACACAACCAAGGTAAGAATAAGTGACTTAGCTCTAATACCAATTGAAATTTAGTTTTACCTAATTACTTCAATTGTGATTATTGTGTTCCAACATATCCTAATCAACCAAGTTCGTAATAAAGTAAAAACTTAAAGACAGACGAATTGGTTACACAATTCAGTGAATGTCACTTACATCTGTGGGGCCTTGTCCAGTTCAGAATGAATCCACTAATCAGAAAGATAGTACAAGGTACACCATACAATATACTTATCTTTTCGAATTCACATGTGAATTCTACTAGCTCCCATAGTTGCCGATCGCCTTTATCAGACTCCCTCTGACTTTGAAACTCGTCGACGGTGGATCTCCTCCTCCCAAGGAATTAAGGCTTACGTTCTGAAATTTAAGATCAAAATAGTTTTATCATGTTGGAACACAATAGTACAACTACGCGCTACTCTCTAAATTACGAAAACCTGTGTGCAAATTTTCTCTGTAGTAATGCGAAAGTAGCTTAGCCAGATTCTCCACGATTTATAACATTGTCGCACATCTTCAATTCCTTGTACGACTGGAACTGTATCTCTACAAAATATTCTAATAACAATCAAATCCATTAGAGATAGAATTTCCAAATCTAATCCCTTAGAGATAGGAATTAGATTATCTCGTCCACATCCTTCCCGTAGCCGAATCTCTCATCAATTCCAACTCTACAAATCTTATTCCAATCCCACAAATATAGGAATTGAGATATTATTCAAATCAAACACGTTGGACGAGATATACTTCTTCTCAGATTATTTCTTCAAACTTTCCTTACATCACCAAAACTTCCTTCTTTGATGCTGCAACATAATAATACCATATATGCATTATTATATCACAAATTGCCAATTAACAAATCTGCACTTTACAAAGAGGTGTAATTATCAGATTATCTAGATTTTTAGTTAATTACAAGTGTATTAGAGATTAACATACAAATGATATAAACAAAAATTTAAAAATATTCGAACAAGATCGAAGTCAACCAATTGGCTAAAATAATGTAAGATCAAGAGAATTATTTTAGAATATAATCTAGAGAACGAAAAGTTTGTTCAATAATCATCTAAGAACTAAACTCAACCAAAATAAGGCCCCACGAAGATTTAGCATGGTTGACATTTGCTGCATAATTGTTATCTCATCCCAAAGAATATAAGAATACCAATGCACAGAGTGTACATTAAAGCGCCGATACTCACACCTTGAATGATTTGATTGAGACCTTTAATTATCCTTTCTCCTTTTAGGTTTAGATATATAATATGAATGTATTAACATTTTTATTTTAAGTTAATTACATTGGTCCCATCTCACTAAATTTTACTGTATTTTAGAGAGGGAAAGTCTCAGTAAATGCGCTCTTTTCATAAGATTATGAACAGTTTATAGGGGCGTTTACCTTAAATGTTGTAATTTTTTATAAAATTTAAATATTGCATTTTATAAGTTAAAACAAGTAATAATATGTATTTGAATGTGAAAATATAAAAATATATGATATAAAAAAATATTTTCAAAACTTTTAAATTTTGTATGTAATTTAACAAATGCAGTATATAAGGTAAGAAATAAGTGGCATGTCTATAAGCTTATGGGCAGGCCGCCTGTCATGAGACCTACTCTTCTAGAAATACCGTTGTACTATATTCTTACACTACTAGAAAACAGGTACATAGCAATGGTATAAGCAGCTGGACAAAGAAGTACTGGTGTCTTTTTTACTTATAGCACCGGCATCCAAAATTTTGAGCACATGTAATGGACGTATTGGTGCATATAACCTGTTATATGGAGAAAAAAATCACGCGACAAGTACGAAATATTTTAGCACCGGTTTGAATTTTTGTTGTGGCACCGGTAACGAAACCGGTGCTATAAGTACAGAACTAAAATTTGTGTAATAGTGCAATTTCAGCATTTTGCTGTACAAGATTTCTGTTTTCAATTTCGGGGATGTTTCATCTATCCAATCATGTCCAAATCGCATCGTTGTGAACTTGAATTATGAAATTTCAATATGGATTGCCAATTTTGGTTTTCGACAATTCCAAGATTCTTGGAGGGACCTAAGTGCAAAAAGTACAAAGTTCACTCGAACGTCCAAATAAAAATCCGCTCGAATGTAGTGCTACATTTTGAATCCGTAAAGTATATTCCAAGACTTAATCAAAAACAATTTGTTAATATTTCTTGAGAAAACATTACCAATAATGCTCCTTGTTAGAACTTCCTAACTTCTAAGTCATCTATAGTAAGATACTATAACACATGTACT
Organism: Rubia yunnanensis; assembly: GCA_037428765.1. Taxonomy (NCBI): domain Eukaryota; kingdom Viridiplantae; phylum Streptophyta; class Magnoliopsida; order Gentianales; family Rubiaceae; genus Rubia; species Rubia yunnanensis. Next base: position 96,334,989 of record CM075065.1, read on the forward strand.
AGCGCTTTATAAATTTTCACTAAAAGTTACTTTTCTATTTCTAAACTTCAACTAACCCAATGATACCGAATATGAAATAAATTCGATTAAAATACGACAGTGTAACGTAATTTTGGGCAATAGTTAAATTTTAGTAAAGTTACGAACGAATCCATTTCGGGGACCTGACATAAACAATTTCTGTACACGGGAAGAACAAACTTTACAATTGATTACTTATCAGTCCAAGGACTTAAATACAGAAACCGAGAAAACTATCCAACGTTACTGGTTAGTGGATAAAAAGTGTGGGGTGAAATTATGAATTTTAGAAAGTTTTAAACTAGCACCGGTATGAAAGATAACGGTGCTACAGACTTAGATATATGTTCAGGCAGCTACGTCGTGTATTAGCACCGGTATAAATGATTGTAGCACCGATTTTGGTGTTGGTGCTTGGTACTTCGAAAACTATTTTCTCCTTTCCTCTCTATTTCTAAACAAAATTCGAAAGCAGTCTCAGGCAACTGCGTTAACATATATTAGCACCGGTTTCCGTACTGATACTTGGTGCTTAGAAAATTTTTATTCTGCATTGCTCTCGGGTTCCAAAAATTATGAAAAAAATTCAATTCAAAGCAGTCCGGAGCAGCTGCGTTAATTATCATAGGCACCGGTATTGTGCATTCATTACCGGTGCTAATGTGACGACTGCATTTGAACCATTCATATTTCTCCTTCATTAAATCTCAACCATTAAAATTTTATTACTACCTATAAAAACCCTGAAACCCTTTCTTTCCCACCCTGAATCTCTATCCCTCCCACACTTCTCTGAAACCGCCGCCCATTTCCCGTTCTCCTTACCTCCGCTGCCCATTTCCCCACCTCTTCATTAGCTCTATTCCATTTCCCGATGACCTGGCGCTAAGGCCAACGACGTCACTGCCGCCACGCTCATTGGAACTTCAAACCAAAGCTCCGGGCATTACACATTGAAGAACCATCACATCTTATTGTCCTTCAAAGATATGTATGTAATCCTAGTGAAGAGAAGCTTTTGCTTCCCTATTATTTTCTTTTTAGTAATCACTAAAATTACAATGCATGAAATTTGTTCAATGGAATTCCTCATAGAATGAAATTCAATCTTTTGTGCCCAATTGTTTCTCAATACAATAAATCATTACATGTTGTTGATTGTTTTCTTAGAGATGGGATTGGGTTGAAATGGGTTGCATATAAGGATGTTCTTATGTTCTTTAATATGGTAACTGTTAGGATAAGATGAAATATGATTGAGATTTGATGGCATCTTATGTCTAGATACATTGTATGTCTAGGGCTGGTATCTCTATATGTATTCCATGATTCACAAACATTAATCTATGGAAAATTACCTTATTCAAATGGTATCAAAATAGGGTTTACGATACTTTCTCTCTTTTTTTCTCCACAGTTGCTGTGTCTACTCTCCTTTTCTCTTCTCCAACCCGCCGCCCACTCTTACCTCCTCCTCAAGCATTTTTTTTCATCTCCTCTCACCATGGCCGAATAATCCAAGCTTCTCTACAATACTCTTCTGCATATGTTCACCATCTAGCTTTCTTCAACAAATTACTTGCTATGGAAATGACAAGTTGTTAATATTCTTAAACCACACGGACAGTACGGTTTTCTCGATGGCACCAAGCCATGTTCGATTCTTCCTCCACCACCATCAGATTCCATGTTGTCATCTCCCTCCTATTCAACGGTCACTGGCTCTTCTTCCGGTTCCACGAAGGAGGATTAGAAGGCTGCGTATGAGCAAGCCTTGGTTGCACGCGAAACATGGCTTGATAAGGATCAGCGAGTTTGTAGCCTCTTGTTCTCGTCCTTATCTCTGGAAGCCCTGGCTGAGCTTGGCAATTATTAAACTTTGCAACAAATGTGGGAGAACATTGCTGCTATTCATCAGAAACAAAGTAAGTTGATCATTCTACGCCTTCGTTCCACTGCCTTTACTATCCATAAGAATGGTTCGATACATGATTTACACCTTCAATTTAAGACTGTGTTTGATTAACTTGCTAGTTTGGGTGCTCCTGCATTGAATGGTGATAAACTTCTTTGGTTTTTTACTTCTTTGGGTTATGAATTTAAGGATTTTTCTACCACATTTATCACTGCTTCTCCGACTCCTTTGTATGTTGAGATAGTTAATAGTGCAAAGGACCACAAAGCATTTTTTAATAGTTTGCAGGGACAATTGGCTCTGGTGGTACTGCAGTTAGGCCGGTAGCATTTGCGGCGTCAGAATCCAACTCCGGCGGCAGCGTGTGGTCTCATGCGCCTGTGGGTGCAGTGCATAATGGTGGTGCATCTGGCACATGTGCCGACCATTCTAGCCGGTTCTCAGGCTGCGGACATGGCAGGTTTCCGGGGCAGTCCTCAGGTGGTCGGTGTCGTGGTCTCCAATGCCAGTGGTGTTAAAAAAATGGGTCATGATGCTGCTCACTATTACAGTATTGTTCAGCGTCCATCCGAGACTTCTAATCTTGCTCACTAATTTCAGTCCTACCTTCAGCTTGAGCCGGCCACCGTCACCTCCGATTGGTTCCTTGACTCTAGAGCTTCTGCTCATATGAGTTCATCTGCTTCGAACCTTGAGAGTGTCATGCCCTACATTGGTAAATCCTTTGTTTCTGTTGGAAATGGTACTAATATATGTATTTCTGCTATTGGTGATTCTCAACTTACGTCTTCATTGCGATTGTCTGATGTTTTGGTTGTTCTTGATATAACCTAACACTTATTATCTATAAGCAAGCGTACCTGAGATCTTGGTGTACTGATCACCTTTGATGACTGTTCTTTTGTGATTCAACACAAAGTCACCAAGGCAGTCATGGGCATAGGTCACAGTGAGGATGGCTTATATGTGATGGATCGTGGTGAAGAAGCTTTACTTTCCTTTATCAAGCAAAATAAATCTTGGGCCTCTTTTGAACTGTGGCATACCCATTTGGGACATGTTTCCCCTAGTACCATTTCTTTGTTAACTAAAAATGGTGACCTATCGGTTTCCTCTTTATTGCCTAAACCAAATGCATATGCCTCATGTGTAATGGCAAAAGGCCATAAACTGTGATTTGTTGAAAACTCTAAACGAGATATGCATGTGTTGGATTTGATTCATTCACTACCACAGAGACCCCCCTTTAGCACCGGTTTTTTAACACCGGTTATGGAAACCGGTGCAAATCTTGTTTTAGCAACGGTTTATTTAGTGTTAGCACCGGGTGTAAAACCGGTGTTATTCTGGCACTAGTTTAAAATATTTTTGCACCAGTTTTTTAAATAAAAACCGGTGTTATTTTTACACCGGTCGGGAAACCGGTGTTAGATTTTGTGGAAACCATTGAGGGTTTAGCACCGGTCAAAAAACCGGTGCTAAAAACAACGAAAACCGGTGATATATTCGCACCGGTTTGAAGACCGGTGGAAAGATACCTAGAAAACCGACGTGATATACGTTTTTGGAACCGGTTATAGAAACTGCTGTTATGGGATGTAGAAACTGGTGCTGAATGGATTCGTGGAAAAATGCGGGAAAACCGGCACCGATTTGGTGTACGATTGACAAAAACTGGTGCCTAATGCGAGCATTTAATGCTCCAAACTTACCCTCTTCAATTAGTTCCGAACTTGAACATCCATTATTAGATGGTAGATTTCTTGGGAAGGTGTGCAATAACTCAAACAAATGAAGACTCATGGAAGTAAGTATTCATTAATTTTTTTGAATTTCAATCAACTAGAACCATAAATGCATGATTAATTGGGGGTAGGTTTTTTGTATTTATTATTGGTTTCTCTATGCCTAGCTTATGTTGGTTGAGTATCGATCATGTTGTGGGATGTGTAAATTAATGAGTGTTGATGGGAACATTTTTGGTTTGATAGGTAGATGCATGGTATATATATTTATATGTTTCCCGAGAACCTGCAGTTGATTGATTCGCATACTTATACACGGACATGCATGACACGTTTAGTATTGTGTAGCAAAAAGATCGTGTTCATTTTTTGTATTTTTGACCAATGAAAATATGTGTAACAGTGTGTTCCATCTTGTTTAGATACAATGGACCGAGAATCCGTGTTTGCGTGGAGGGGAAAAATGGTTTAACTGTCCAAGTGTAGCTAGAGGGGGTGGTGAACATATTGCATTTATTGATTTGTGTCTAGATTATACCTTTGGTCGGGAGGAGAGGATACTTTGTCCATGCAAAAGATGCTTGTGTCGTGAATGGTTTGATGATCGTGGGATTGTTAGATTTCACTTGTTGAAGAACAGATTTGACGGAGGTTACATTGTATGGACATTTCATGGAGAGGTTGAGCAAGGACATGATGGTGGGTTTGACAAGGTAGATGGAGACAAATGTACAGTTGATGGTATGTTCGATGACATTGTGAGAGATTTTGAGGGGAAGCCTACAATGTTGAGTGCTTTGCTGGATGAGAAAGAGATGCCATTGTATCCGGGATGTAAAAGTAAGGATACCGTAATATCATTTTTTATGGAGGTTTTCAATTTGAAAGCTACAAGTTCTTGGAGTGATGCAAGTGTGAATTCACTACTGAAGATTCTGAAGGATAAGTTCCCGGAAGGGAATGGAATTCCGAAAAACTATTACGAGGCCAAGAAAATATTGTGTCCACTTGGTTTGGAATACAAGAAAACACTCATGTCCAAATGATTGTGTTCTGTATGACGGTGATTTGATAGATGCGGTTGAATGCCCCGTGTGCAAAAATGCAAGATATAAGGGTGCGACGAATGATGTTGATGGGTGTTTGGCTAAGAAGAAGAAGAAGGTCCCATTGAAGTGTATGTGGTATCTTCCTATAATTCCTAGGTACAGCCATGTGCAAGTCCGTGTTGCTTGCGAAATAGAAGAAGCCTCTTAAAATATTCTTCGATGATGACTTTGAACCCCTAGTTATGCGTAGTCGGTGGTCGATGTATGTGGGCTATGCCTTCCATCGAAGAATCTGCTTTGGGACGTGGCATAATTGGAGATCAGTTCCAGACCATGTGAAGAACGAGGCATGGGAAGAGATTCTTGTAAGTGTGTTCTAATCCTCCATTGTTCATGTCAAGTTCGTTACATGTCGCACTAACAACATGTCTCCTTATCCTCCAGATCAGCTGGGATATACAAACGAAAATGACTTTCAATGAGATGAATAAGTTCCGCAATAAATGGACAATTTATGCAGGAGAAAAGTGGAGGAATTGGAAGACTAAGGTGGCGAACAAGTACATTGTGCAAAAAAAATGGGCTCTTGCACATGGAGAGACTATAGGTGGATGGACAAAAATGAGTGGGAGCTATTTGTGAAACATAGGTCAGCCCCTGAATTCAAGGTAATTCCTCCAGTCTTTTTTTCCCCTAGCCACTACCATGCTGGCAGTTTACATACTGATGTCCACATAGGCGGTGAGTGACGTAGCAAAATTAAGCGCCTCACAGAAGGACTACATCCATCACACAGGGAGTGGAGGGAACCGTAGGGTTGCAGTAGAACTCGAGAAGAGGAAAAGAAAGGCTACAATTGAGGCGCTTCTGGGTGAAGGTCAGAGTGTGGGAGAAGTGGAGGCTTTAGTTCAAAGCATGGATTTCAAACCGGACCGCTCGGAAGTGTTCCTTGCAGCAAACTGGGACAAGAAGTTATCAACCTACACCAACGACTCCGTGCGAAGAGCAGCCCCCACTATTGTGAGCATAATTCATAAATGAATCTATCTCCATTGATATTCTTTCATGTTATCCCGATCAAATGGCTAATATTTGCTTCGTTTCTTAGCAAAACCTTTTGGATAAGAAGGAAAAGGGAGATTTGGTTATACATGGAAAAGAAGATATTCTAGTTCAAGCAACGGGTAGGAAGGATCACGGGGGTCGTTGGAGGGGTTGCTCCGCAACCTCCAAGGTGAACGAGGCCCTGCCACATATGACTGCCACCCATTACGCATCTAGTCGATGTGGGAGCACAAAAACGAAACCATCTGAGGAAATTTTAAATTCAAACAAACAACCAACAGATGTCATCGAGCTCAGGGAAACATTTGTTGCTTTACTTGAGGCCCAAACAAATTGGCTAGCTGGGCAATTGGGTAAAACTATTCCCCTCCCACTTGGATGCCCGTAATTTCCTCGCTGCATCTTCCACCCCCATGACCATGGACAACTGGGTATTCATTCCTTCAGCATCGGGATGTAGTGACCCACAAAGAACTGCAGCGGATGACAAGGTAGTCCAAACCGTGAACTGCAATCGTATTTGTTCCGTTCTGGCTATGTGATTTGTAGTATATGGATTTCCATTTCCTGTTTTGGATTGATGTTGTGGGGATACAGTTCATTGCGGATGAATGCTGGAAGCTGCAGCGCACTGTAGCTCTCAGTCTCAGCTCGGGACTGACAGCTGCAGCACGCGGCAGCCTTCAGCAGCTACATGTAAAGTTCATTACTTCTTATTAGTTATTTCCCAACCCATGTATTTACCCAATATCTAAGTTCATCTCTCAGAGAGGAAAAAAATGCTGCCTATATGTTTTGAACCATCATGGAGAGAGAGAGGTAGCTGCATTCGGTATATTCTTTCTGAAGGAAGCGGAAACTGACTTGCCGATCAAGTGGGAGCGGGTAAATCTAAAAGGACCTGTGATCATACCAAAGGCACCTTTGCCGATTGAACACGAAGAATTTGAGTTCGTCATTCAGGCCATTGGGTATAACATTCTATGGCCGGGGAAGCTGATAAGTGTCATAGAGCAACAGGATGATGAGGTGTGATAATTGTATTCTTATTCTCATCGGTGCTCATACATATCTTTCTCACTAATACAGTTACATGATATGTTATTCATATTCTTATGTAGGAGAACGAGCAGCAACCGCCTCCGCAGGAAATGGTGGTCGACGAAAATGGAAGTCCTTAAACAAACCTCACACCAGTGCCTAAGGAACATACTCCTTTGGGAGAGGTGGCCGCTCGATCGGTAAAAGGAGAGGTACATACCCCCATACTATTTCATTCCGAATGATTTTCTATCTGCACATCACTAACATTTTACCCATTAGCAACTACCAAAAGAAAAACAACATCACCGGAGAATGGGCAACGAAATCCTCCCTCGTCGATTTCTCCTGAACACATATTTGTGAGAACTCAATTCAGCCTTAACATTACCATCCACTACTGAATTACATAAAAATACTCTACAACTAATATCATTACATTCTGAATGTAATGATTAGGGAGCCATGGAAAATCAAGAAAGCATCGCTGCTGTTCACCAGATTAATGAGGCTTTACGGCTATCTGCACAAATATGTGGACCAGACAAAATATTCCGCATCAATTTCAGCGCAAAGGTGTTCGGATCAGAAGAAGTCTACGCAGCCATATTCACTGACAAGATACGACTGTTCATGAACAGCTTGGACGCAGATGATGAAATGGAGTGGATAAGTGGGTGCCAACTTGATATATGGGCATCGTAAGAAGTGCATGCTTTCATTATTCATAGATGCAAGTATCATTATATTTGCTTCACTAACCATATTAATTTGCAAGATACCTCTGCAATGGGATGGTACGTGGAGGCCGCATCCAGTTTATTCCTGCCTCTTCGAACTCCATGGCTCAGAAGGCAAATCAAAGGGTGGAATTGACTGCGGAAGAGGTTTCGGCTATCATGTGCCGCACTGAAGCGAGGATGTACATCGTCCTATACAATCGAGAGTAAGTTCCATTCATTTTCCGAGCAGCTAGACCCGGTTACATGGAAGCGAAAGCAACCGTGTGCTGTGATTTTATTTGTTTGAATCTTAAGTACTTTTGTTTTACCCTTTTTCCCATAGGGACCATTGGTTTTTGCTTGTCTTCGTACCAGAAATCGATCGAGTCTATTGCATCGACTCAATGACTGGGGGAATTTCCAAACAAAATAGATCATGCCTTAAAATGATTCATTTGTAAGTGGAACACATTCGTTTCTTTCCTTCAGCTTTGATGTTTTCCAAAAATGGTTGCTCCCGTAATTGTCTTCTTGTACGTTTCGCACTCTCTTGGCTCAATTATTTACAATTACTGTCACTCAGTATATTATCATATATTGTGTGAACCCCAATTTCTGAAAATAATATTCCTCATGTTGACGAAAATAGGTTTCCATCAATACTGTAGGATTGCAACAAAATATCGACGGTCCAATTCCAAACAAAATAGGTCCTACCCTTCCAACTACACTTGGGTTGTCATAAACATCTGTGTACGTATCATCTCATACCTTCATATTTCACGTGTCATTTTCATCTTCGTACTCGGTTCAACAAACTGTCTTTTCCATCATCAGCACAAGATACAAAGTAGTACTTGGGAGTGCGGGTACCATTGCATGTATTACATGGAAAAAATTGTCAGGCACGTACATGCCATTGACATTATTCCGGTACGTTTTCCTACATTTCTTCTGTTTATTCGTTATCCTGACATTTACATCCTTCTCTTAACATGTCATTTAATGCATTGTTTCAGCAATTCCCGGAAGATTACACTCCACTGGGGAGGGATGAACTGCGGAGTATTGCTGTGAAGTGGGTTTGTATTTTTGCCAAAAATACTCTGCCAAAAGGCATAGCTCAATTGAATATCATACAAGGACTTGTACAAATAGTCGGATAGTGGTTAGTCTTATCTGTTACAAGAAAGGTAATTGGCCATCTCATCTGATACTCGTCAAATTCGACGCTGCAGGAGGTTTCAGTATCTTACGACACTACGGAACACTTCCAGCTCTTCTTTTGCTAGTCATATATTATACTTCATCGAATTCAATCCGTTCTTCAACCTACTTTGTTGTCTATGCATACTGTGGCTCCGAATTTGTTCAATTTGTCTTCGTGCACCATTCTGTTACTACGCACAACAAATACTGGGTACCATGCCTTGAAAAAAAAGTGCTGGCTGTGAGAAGATGAACGCTGCAGCACGCCGCAGCTTACAGTGACCACATAAATTACTCACGCTTTTAACACCAGTTTTTTTCGATTAGAGAACCGGTGCTAATTAAACGGTGCAAAATTAACGCTAGTAGCACCGCTTTCAAAACCACTACTACAAAAAAAGGTGCGATCATAACCGGTGCTATATTTACTTCATTGCACCAGTTTTCAAACCGGTGCTAAATTTAACCGGTGCAACAAATGAACAACTCTAGCACCGGGTTTTTTTTACCGGTGCTAACATTTAACCGGTGCAATAAAACTGTTCTCTTATCACCGGTTCCCAAACCGTTGCTAACTATAACCGGTGTAATTAACTTTTCTGTAACCGGTTTAAAAACCGGTGCTACCTACAAACCGGTGTTACAAATAAAGATTTAACACCGGTTCCCAAACCGTTGCTAAACTATAACCGGTGCAATTTATTTTCTGTCACCGGTTTAAAAACCGGTGCTACCTACCCACAAACCGGTGTGAGATTTAAAGATTTAACAACGGTTCCATTACCGGTGCTAACAATTCTGATGTGACAAATCCGGTATTGCACCAGTTTTTTCTAGGACCGGTTACAAAAAACCGGTGCTAATATGGTACATTATAGCACCGGTAACTTAAACCGGTGCAATATATAACCGGTGCTAATAAAATAAATTTAGCGCCGGTTTTGTTTCAACTGGTGATAACGTAGCATCGCTTACTTAGGCACCGGTTTTTTAGCCACCAAAAAATCGGTGCTAGGAACCAAAAACAACTGGTGCTAGAGGTGTCTTTGCGTGGTAGTGATTGTGATTTGTGGGGACCATTTCCTATTTTATCTGGTCATAGATTTGTTTACTATGCTCTTTTTATGGATGATTTATCGAGATTTACATGGCTTTACTCTCTTCGTCGTAAATATGAGTTTGCTGATGTATATATGAAATTTGTGGCGTTTGTGGAAAATCAATTTTCCTCTTGGATTAAAGTGTTTCAGAGTGATGGGGGCACAGAGTTTCTAAACACACGTCTCCAAACTCATGTTGAGACAAAAGGAATCCTTCATCAGGTTTCCTGTCCGTACACACTCGAGCAGAATAGGCGTGCAGAACGAAAACACCATCACTTGGAAGAAACGGGGCTTACTATGCTTTTCCATTCACACCTGCCACTATTTTTTGGGATGATACGTTTGCGACAACTGTATATGTCATTAATCGTCTTCCCACCCCGATGCTTGATGGCGCTTCTCCTTATGGTATTTTGTTTGATCGGGCACCAACATACTCTAACTTTCATCCTTTTGGTTGTAGAGTATATCCCTTTATTCATCCCTATGCTAAGCACAAGCTATCACTTTTTGAAGTATTCCTTGTGTGTTTTTCGGGTATAGTTCTCCATTCAAAGGATTTTGCTGTCTGGATCCTATTTCTGGTCGAGTTTACATCACCTGTCATGCTCGGTTTGATGAAACTTGTTATCCTTTTGCTACGACGTCTTCAAGTTCGTCAGCTTTCTCTTCTCCTGATGTATCTTCATTTATTAATCAAGTCCTTCCAGACACTATGACACCATCTCAATCACCTTCTCCTTTGGCACCTTGCTCGTTGTGTTCAGCTGACTCACCTATTTTTTTGGACCCCTTTTCTGCTACTCCTGATCAAATCCTTGGTTCTCCGGTGCATTATGAGTTTATTGCAGATGGCTCTTCTGACAATTCTCCTAGTCCACCATCATCTCACCCTCATCACATGGTCACTCAGCCCCGTACCATTCTGCGTCGACCTTGACATCTTGATGATTATGTTGTCACTGGCCTTACTGTGGCTGTACTTGACCACTCTAAACCCCGGGATTATTAAGATGCTCTTTGTGATCCTCAGTGGGTTACTTCAATGAATGAAGAAATGTCTGATCTTCGAAAGCAACACACTTGGGATTTAGTTCCTCGGCCATCTAATGTAAATGTTATTGGATCTATGGGTCTTCCAGGTCAAATATCTGCCCGACGGCGCAGTTGACCGATACAAAGCCCAACTTGTGGCTCAACAGTTTTTGCAGCAACCGGGATTTGACTTTGACCACACTTTCAATCCTGTGGTCAAAGCATCCACTGTTCGTACGGTTCTTGCCATTGCTACCATTCAGAAATGGCTCTTGCACCAGTTAGATGTGAAGAATGTGTTCCTAAATGGTGTTCTCGATACCCCAATGTACATGGCTCAACTTGTTGGCTTCAAGGATCCTACTCGCCTTGATCATGTTTGCTGTCTGCAGAAAGCCATTTATGGGCTCAAGCAAGCTCCGATAGCTTGGTTTAATCGGTTCAGTTCATTTCTTCGTCAGCTTGGTTTTGTCTGCAATTCTGCTGACACATCTCTATTTGTGTTTTCTCGAGGCACTATTTTGCTATATTTACTGGTATATGTGGATGATATAATCCTTACTGGAAATGACTTACTGTCATTCATCAGTTTATTTCTCACACCCATCAGGAGTTCACCATCAAGGATCTTGGCTCCCTTAGCTACTTTCTTGGTCTTGATATCTCTTCCACTGCCTCTGGTATCTTCTTGGGTCAGGCTAAGTATGCTAGGGATATCCTTCGACGAGCTGGTATAGCTGATGCTGAGCCTGTTTCCACCCCCTTTGTACCTTCTTATTAGCTTCTCAGTAATTCGAGCGAACCTTTCAGCAATCCCACTTCGTATCGGTTTTTGGTTGGTGATCTGCAGTACCTCACCATTACTCTGCAAGACTTGGCCTTTGCTGTGAACTCTGTTGGCCAGTTTCTCCAGCATCCTCGTGATGATCACTTTGCGGCAGTCACCCAGATTTTTTGCTAAGCCAGTGACTCTCTTTATTTTGGATTATCCTTTCGTTCTTCCACTTCCACAAATGTGTTTGGATACTCTGATGTTGATTGGGCTCGCTACCTAGAGGCTCGGTGCTCAACTTATGGTTGCGCAATTTTTCTCGGGGGTAATATTATTTCTTGGAGTGCCAAGAAGCAGCCTATTGTGTCCCACTTTAGTTCAGAGTCTGAGTATCATGATTTGGCCAACACTGCGAGGGAGGTTATCTGGCTTTCTCACTTGGTTTGTGATATTCGCTTTCTGCTTTTTGAGCCACCCATCCTGTTGTGTGACAACAACATCTCCATTTTGCTTGCTCAGAATCCAGTGGCTCACAAGCGTTCCAAGCATATTGCTATTGACTATCACTTTGTTAGGGAGCTGGTTGCCTCGGAGAAGCTGCGTATTCGTCATGTGCCGACATCTTTCCAAGTTGCTGACATATTCACCAAGGGCCTTTCTCGCCCTTTGTTTGGATTTTTCGGGTCCAAGCTTTGCGTCTCAACCAACTCGACGCTTTGCTTGAGGGTGGGTGTTAGGATAAGATGAGATATGATTGGGATATGATTGATATTTGATAAGGATTTTATGTCTAGGGCTAGTATCTCTATATGTATTCCAGGATTCACAAATATTAATCTATGGAGAATTACCTTATTATTCACAGTAACTAGGAAATATATATAGATGCTTGTATTATATGATGGAATAAGATTCGTTCATGCGTTTGACCAATGTATGCGTTGTTCTTGAATTTGGTTGCACCAGCATTGGGTCCTTGCTTTTACGTGGTCAACGATTGTGTTTGGTAGCCCATGTAAACTTCTTGGGTTTCATAACATGTTATCGTGATTTGTATGCAAATTGTGTAAGTTCATTATATTCAAGTTGATTATGGACTCATTATGACATTATACCATTTGTTGGCATTATTTTGTTGCTATAGGAGATTCTGTAAAACTACGAGAAGGTCCCCGCGAAGAGGAAGAGAGTGGACCACAATTGAAGAAAATAGCAGTCAAGGTCAACGACATCACCGCAACCAAGGCCGACGACCTGGCGCAGCCGCTCGTGAATATCTTTTGCAGGTAAAACTTTTGTGAAATAATTTGATATATAGAAGATTGTGTCATGCATAGGGTTTGTGATAATTAGATTTTAAATTGTAGATTGGTACTATGTGATTTTAAATTGTATAATTTGTACCCTGTGGTATAAACTGTGATTTTATATGTAACTTTGTTTGAACTAGATTAAGGTTTTTTTTAGATTAAGTTTTGTTCTGCATTTGATTTGATAATTTCTATTTGAATTCTAAAATTCTGAAATGTTGCGGCTTAGCAGCGCCGAGGAAACCTAGAGTGTCTGACCTAGTTTGTCTATATAAACACTTAATGTTTCCTCGGTCCTGTGAAGTTGCATCATTTTGACATTCTAAATGAAGAAGCCTTAGCTATAGGGCATTGCATTGGCTGTCTATTTATTTCCCTATGACTATGTATTGATTCTTCCTTTACAAAAAGTGTTGTAACATTTGTACCCTTTGATTTAATTAGTTATAGTTTATGTTTAAACTGTTGAGATACTGCAGTCTACCGAGGCCACTGAAACTCGGAGTGTTTGAAATAGTTTTCTTAAACACTCATTGCTTCTGTGACCTTGAGAAACTACTATTTCGACATTATAAATTAATAAGCATTATTTAGTTAAAAGACGCTGCATAGGTTGCTTTCGATTAATGTATGACCCTATAACTATGCCATGCTTATAACATATGTAGAACTATGTAACTGTATATTGTGTGTTTAACATTAAATCATTGCTGATGTTAAATACAATGTTAAAGCATAGTTATACACACCAAGCTTCCTTGGTGCTCAAAAGCTGTTTCAATTCGACATTTTAAATGATTTTCTATTGTAATTGTTATTGTGAACAAGTTTAACGGTGGAAGAATTAGTTTAAGGGCACTACATGGGTTTCTCTCTATTCACTTAGTGCCCTCTAACTAAGTAATGCTTCTTCCATTATGAAAATGGTACTACAACTTTTATAGCACTCCACAATTTTAAATGTGGTGATTTTGTAGCGTATGTGCACTGGGGAGGCATTGGTTTGCTTAATGTTAAACAACGTTGATGTTAAATACATTGTTAAAACATATGTATACACACCATGCCTCTCTCAGTGTGCTGAAGTGCTGCATCTTTTCGACATTTAAAATTGTTTTGTTCGACAAAGTAAATGGAAGGTGTCGTAACATTTGCAGAAATCTGGGATTTAAATTGTGGAGATCATGTTGTTTATAAGAATCGTTGAAACATGGTTTGTTAGTGTGAAACATGGTTTGTTAGTGTTTAACATGGTGTGTTTAACATTAACACATAGTTAGTGTTAAATACATAGTTATGCACACTAAGTTTCCTCGGTGCTTAAACGCTGCATAATTTTAACATTTGAAATAGTTTACTTTGACAAAATATATGTGCACAAACTTAATGGAAGGTACCGTAACATTTGCAGAAATCTAAAATTTAAATTGTGGAGATTTTGCAGTTTATAAACACCGTTGAAACATGGTGTGTTAGTGTTTAACATGGTGTGTTCAACATTAACACATAGTTAATGTTAAATACATTTTTGAAACATAGTTATACACACCAATATGGGTTTCTGGAAATTAGTTCTAGTTTTTATGATGATTGATGTTGTTAATCTATGTTTAGGTATAACTTGTTTCATGAATTGAGAAGTGCTATGTATTTTAAATTATATGTACTGAAATCTGGATTGTGGTATGAATTCCAGCTTCTTACTTGAGCTTCTATTTTTTTTGGTGTTTTGTTTGTCCTGGGTTTCACATTCCGACCGGTGAGTTTATTCTCACTGGCCAATTTTTTTTATTGATCGCATATTTACTAGCACCGGTATTCCATGCATTGGCACCGGTAAATGTACCGGTGCTGGAATAGATTCTAAAACCGGTACCACTTACCGGTGCCTATACACTACACCTTTTGCACCGGATCACTTAGGCACCGGTATGAAAATTCTCAAAATACTAGTGCATGGAGTGAAAATACCGGTGCCTACGGGGGGTTCTCCCAGTAGTGTTAAGTGTACATTTTAATTTACAAATAACATATCTCAGGAAATGTAGCATATCCATACATTTATAGATCTGTCACTTTATTTTTTTAACTTTAAAACTGTAATTTTAAATTTAATATTGTATTTATAAGTTCAAATGTAAAAATATAAGAAATACAATATAAAGATATAATATTAAAGAGGTCTCCTACGAGACAAACTAAACTTTAGGCATGGATGTTTCTACAATACTCTCCCCATTTCTTTTCACTTTTCTTTTCCTTGAGAAAGAATTGGGGAAAAGGTCCACGCAGGAGATATGAAGAAGAATGGAAAAAAATTGCAGAAAGGTCACTGACTAAACTTTGGACCACCTAAAAGAAGACTATGTGTATAATATTAACTTAAAAAATACTTTATTTAAACTTTAGTTCAGCGTCTACAAATGTATAAACGTTTTTTGTTTTTTCCTGAAGGATACAAATGTATATACTTTATTATGAACTAAAATGTTGTAGCGGTTTGGGATGAAGTTCAAAGTCTAGCTGATCGTTTTACGACGAAAATTTTAGAGATTAGACAAACATTCGTGAATTTGTCCCAAAGAACACATGAAATTATTTGATCTAACATTTCCCCTCAAAATTATCAAAATTCTTACCTTACTTTTCTCTGAATGGTCCACTCTGATAAGCGCATATGAAAACTGTAGTCAACATTGATTTTGGCACAGATGCCATTCTCCTGGAATAAAGCTAGCAATGTCAACCCTAATCTCCTCTCTTATAATTGTCAATTATTTGGAGGAGGATGATAATACGAATGTCTCACGCATACTTATTGCTACATGCACATTCCCATTTTTCTGTCCGTGGACAATTAATTTGCTATATCATCGAACTACTTTATAAGTATTAATAAAAAGATAAAGTAGAGAGAATATTTTTTTTTGTTGAACATGAAGTGTACTTAATGAATAATAAGACCTTCACGTGCAATCATAACATTTTTGGAACCTAATAAGAAAGTCTTTCAACATTGGTTATGCTGTTTAAACACTTCTGCGTAATTCCTCAAAGCGCCTCAATGATGTCGGGAAAGCTTTTATAAAAAATCATCTCGGTACCCTGTCACTGCTACAAATCAAAGTCATCGTAATATTTTTCTAACAATAGTTATTAAAATTTTATGATAGATAGTTTATAAAGGGTTACTTCAATTTTTAAAAAATATTACTTAAATATTTAAAAATTTTGTGTTAGATCTTATGCAACGTCGCCTAAGGAATATTGGTAAAAGTGCTGCAATAGATTCAATTTAATATTTTTGACAAGGAAAGCAACACTTTCAAAGTGTTATATTAACTTTAATTTGTAACAGTGGACTTTCTGATGACAGACGTTGAAAGGCTTTCAGTTTGCTTCTATCAGGAAGCCTTTCAACCTAGGTTCACCTGTAAAACACATGTCAAGCTTCTTGAACCGATACTAAAGTTGGAAGACCTTTCATAAAAATAAAAAAAAATAAAAAATAGAAGTTTAACAATCTTCATGACAAGTAATGTTGGAAGACCTATTATCGAATGTTTTTCGATATCAATTTTATTGTGAATTTTATCAATTACCACTCTTCTTAAATCGCTACAATTGATGGAAGACCTTTGAAAAAGAAGTCACTCATAAATATGAGTGCGGGATTAATCGGCACCCCTGACCGTTGCAAATATAAAGATCCCGAGTTATAAAATATTGACCAAGCGAAATGTTGAGACACGGACAAATTTTGAGCCAAATAGTTAAAAGTGTGACAATAGAAGAATACAAATAGTCAGCTTATTATTGCACATAATGTATAGTTATGAATAGTCAGCTTAGAATATGAATAGTCCCACCTTAATATTCAGCTTATTAGTCCCTCCTTAATAGTCAGCTTATTATTGCACATAATGCATAGTTATGAATAGTCAGCTTAGAATATGAATAATCCCTCCTTGTACCTATAAATTCTCTACCTGATCCTATTGAAGTAGTATCTTGGAATTCACTGTTTTATGGTATCAGAGCATTTCCCTTCTTCTCCTCTCCTCTTTGCCGCCTTCCTCTTCTTTTTTCTTCATCGACATTTTTTTTGATTAATTGATCATGGCCGATGATAAGAGTTTGGATAAATTGCCCCTCACCACGTTGATTCATCTTCTCAATACCAAGCTTGAAGCTGCTACGTATCTGCAATGGAAGCAACAGGTTCAGTTTGTGCTTCGTTCACAGGGTTTGTTTGGCCATCTAGATGGCTCCTATCCTCTCCCCAGTTTTCCGGTGATGCCGACGTTGGATTCCTCCTCCTCCACGCCGCCAGATGCCGCCACCATTCAGGCCGCCGAGGATGCCTACTCTGCTGCTCGGAGCGCCTATGATGCATGGGTTCTTGATGATCAGCGTCTCTGTAGTCTTCTTTATTCCTCTCTCTCCGCTGAGGCAAAGAATGAGATCTCGATGTGTGAAACCGCGAAGGATATGTGGGATACCTTCGCCACCGTCTATCAGCCTGCAAGTTTGGTCAATGCCTTCATCCTTCGTCAACAGGCTACTCTCCTTCGAAAAACGGGTACGGTTCACGATCTTCACCTTGCTTTACTGGCTATTATTGATAAGTTGTCTGCTATGGGTGATCCTGCAAAGAATGAGGAAAAGTTGTTATGGTTTCTTACTGCTCTAGGCCATGATTATAAGGATTTTCGTGCATCTATCGCTAATCGTCAACCCCTTCCTGCTTATCTTAATGTGGTTGACGAAGCAAAGGGATATGAATCGTTTTTGCTTAGTTTGGAGAAAACTAGGGGTATTTCTGCACAGGGTTTGAGTACAGGTCCTGTCGTTTTCATGGCGGCTGAGCAGCAGCTTCCTTCTGATGCCGCGTGGGCTCACGCGCCTGGTGGAGCCGCGCGTGATGGCGGCGCGTGGCGTCCATGCGCGGCCTTTCCTGGCCGCTCCGGCGGCCGACGTGGTGGTCGTCGTCCCTGGGGGTCTTCTGGTCCAGATCGGCGTGGTGGTCAGCCCTGGTCCAGATCGGCCGCTAATGGTGGTCAAGTTCAGTGCTTTACCTGTGCGGGCTTCGGTCACATATCGAGTCAATGTCCCTCGTCCGTTCCTCGTCCTCTGGCTCATGGTGCTCCACAGTACTTGCCACCTGCTGCTTCGTATGCTCCGCCTCCACAGGCTTCAGTTGCTCAGCATTTTCTTCCTTATGCTCCTCCACAGCTTCCAGCTCCTCAGGCTCCTCATGCTCCTCATGCTTTTCTTGCACAGCAGTTCCTGTCTCCGCCTCCTCAGTCCGCTGCCCATTTACTGCCTTATCATGCTCAGCCAGTTCAGTCATCTGCTACTTCAGTCTCTTCGTCTATTCCGGACTGGTATGTGGACTCCGGAGCTACCAACCATATGAGCTCTTCCGCATCGAATCTGTCCAGTGTCACTCCTTATCAGGGTAACACTCTTGTCTCTGTTGGTAATGGTGCTTCCCTCTCTATTGCTGCTGTGGGTGATGCTCGTCTTAGTTCTACATTACACTTATCTGATGTTTTATTTGTGCCTGCTATTACTAAAAATTTGTTATCCATAAGCAAGCTTACTCGGGATCTTGGTGCTGTTATTTCCTTTGATGATCAGTCTTTTGTGATTCAGCACAAGGTCACCAAGGCGGTACTGGGGCGGGGGCACAGTGAGAATGGTCTTTATGTGCTAGATCGTGGTGAAGAGGCGCTTGTTTCCTTTGTTCGTGAGAAGATTAAAAGAGCATCTTTCGAGACCTGGCATGTTCGTTTGGGGCATGTGTCCCCTAGTATTATTTCTTTGTTGCTTAAGACTGGTTCTGTTTCTCTTAGTTCAGTATTTCCTAAACCTACTGTTTGTGCGCCTTGTGCTTGGCGAAAGGGCAGAAATTGTCATTTGTTGAGAACTCTAAACGCGTTAGTCATGTTCTTGACTTAGTGCATTGTGATTTATGGGGACCCTCTCCAGTGACTTCTAGAAATGGATTTTCTTATTATGCTGTCTTTGTGGATGATTACTCACGGTTTTCATGGTTTTATCCTTTACAACGGAAATCTGACTTTGTTGATGTCTACTTCCGATTTGAGGCACTTGTTGAGAATCAATTTTCTTCGTGCATCAAAATCTTTCAGAGCGATGGTGGTACCGAGTTTCTCAATACCAGACTCCAATCCCACTTTGGCACTTGCGGCATCCATCATCAAGTTTCCTGTCCCTACACTCCGGAGCAAAATGGTAGGGCTGAACGCAAGCACCGCCACATCGCAGAAATGGCTCTTTCCATGATGTTTCATTCTCACATGCCCCTCTCGTATTGGGATGATGCCTTTGCTACTGCGGTCTTTACCATTAACCGCTTACCTACTCCGGTTCTCGACAATGTGTCTCCCTTTGAGGTTCTTTTTGGCCGCTCACCCGAGTACTCCAACTTTCATCCCTTCGGGTGCAGGGTGTTTCCCTATGTTCGCCCCACTGCGGCTCACAAGCTTGCCCCTCGTAGTCTTCCATGTGTTTTTCTTGGATACAGTGCGCACTACAAAGGGTTTAGGTGTTTGGATCCAGCCTCAGGACGTACTTACATGACTCGTCATGGTCGTTTTGATGAGTCGCTTTTTCCCTTTTCCACGGCATCTTCGGCAGCCCAGTTTACATCCTTGGATGTCTCCTCCTTTTTGGACCCTACTGACCCTGACCCATCCTTCACTGTTCATGTTGATGCTCCTGCTGTGAATGATTCCGCTTGCTCGCTGTGTCCTGACTTGTTGCCGAAGACTGCACCGTCGACACTTGTTGATGACGATCCTATTATCACTCCCGCACGTTCCCCTGTGTCTTTGAGTTTCTCGTCGGCCTCTTCTGATAGTACCTTGTCAGTCTCGGGCTCCTCGTCTGTTGTCTCTTCAGCGCAAGAATCTTCGTCGTCTCCTGCGCCTTGCACTCATCGGATGATTACTCGCCTTCAGGATGGGACCCGTGTGGCTCGAGATCTTGGTCCTGATTTTGTGGCCACCGGATTGGTTGTTGAACTCCTTCATCAGCAGGAGCCTCGTACTTACCGCGCTGCTGTCAGAGATTCCAGATGGGTCGCTGCCATGGATGAGGAAATGGCTGCTCTTCGTCTTCAGCACACCTGGGATTTAGTGCCTTGTCCACCGGATGTCAATGTGGTTGGTTCCAAGTGGGTCTACCGGCTTAAGTATCGGAAGGATGGGTCTATTGATTGCTTTAAGGCTCGTCTGGTTGCTCAGGGGTATTCTCAAATCCCAGGCTTTGATTTCGATCACACCTTCAGTCCGGTGATCAAGTCTGTAATTGTTCGCACTGTTCTCGCCATTGCCACTATGAGGAAGTTGCCGCTTCATCAGCTGGATGTCAAAAATGCCTTTCTTAATGGTGTTCTTGACACTCCTGTTTACATGGCTCAGCCTGCTGGCTATCAGGATCCTGCTCGCCCTACTCATGTTTGTCATTTGCGGAAGGCTATCTATGGTCTTAAGCAGGCACCCAGGGCATGGTTTGATCGATTCAGTGCCTTTGTTCGGCTGCTCGGTTTTGTTGGCAGTTTGTCGGATCCTTCTCTCTTTGTGTTTTCCAGGGGGACCATTACTCTTTATCTTCTGGTCTATGTTGATGATATTATTCTTACCGGGAATAACACTGTAGCCATCCGCCAGTTCATTGCTCGGGCTGATCGTGAGTTCTCGGTCAAGGATCTTGGTACTCTTAGCTACTTTCTTGGGTTGGAGGTTATCCCCACCTCTACTGGTCTGTTTTTAGGACAAGCTAAGTATGCCAGAGATATTCTTCTGCGTGCTGGGATGTTGGAGGCTTCCCCTGTATCTACACCATTTTTGCCACTGTCGCAGCTTCACAGCAGTACGAGTGGACCATTTCACAATCCCAAGCTGTACCGTTCACTCGTTGGTGCCCTTCAGTACCTCACTATTACTCGTCCTGATTTGTCCTTTGCGGTCAATTCGGTGAGTCAGTTTCTTCAGGACCCACGAGATGATCATTTTGCAGCTGTCACTCGGATTCTCCGCTATGTTCGTGGAACGCAGCATTGTGGTTTGACCTTTTCCTATGAGGGCATCCCAGAGGTCCTTGCCTATTCTGATGCTGATTGGGCCCGTTGCTTGGAGACACGGCGTTCTACTTATGGGTATGCGGTCTTCCTTGGTGGGAATTTAGTTTCTTGGAGTGCGAAGAAGCAGCCTACGGTCTCTCGCTCGAGCTCGGAATCTGAATATCGTGCTCTTGCCAACACTGCTTCGGAAGTTGTTTGGCTCTCGCGTCTTCTTCGTGATCTACAGTTTCCACTGCAGGGTTCCCCGTTGCTCTTATGTGATAATAACAGTGCTATCTTTCTTGCTGAGAACCCCGTTGCTCACAAGCAAGCTAAGCACATCGACGTTGACTATCACTTTGTGCGAGAACTGGTGGCTGCTGGTAAGCTTCGTATTGGTCATGTCTCCACGTCATTACAAGTAGCGGATATTTTCACCAAGGGACTAAATCGGGTCTTGTTTGAGTTTTTCCGATCCAAGCTTCGCGTTTCGGTCAACCCGACGCTTCGCTTGAGGGGGGTGTGACAATAGAAGAATACAAATAGTCAGCTTATTATTGCACATAATGTATAGTTATGAATAGTCAGCTTAGAATATGAATAGTCCCACCTTAATAGTCAGCTTATTAGTCCCTCCTTAATAGTCAGCTTATTATTGCACATAATGCATAATTATGAATAGTCAGCTTAGAATATGAATAGTCCCTCCTTGTACCTATAAATTCTCTACCTGATCCTATTGAAGTAGTATCTTGGAATTCACTGTTTTAAAAAGAATAAATGGTTATGTTTCCATTTCTAATCCTCCACCCCCATGGTGTGAGATTAGAATGGTCGGACAACCATTTACTTCCTAATGTCTAGAACAAGAGGTTCGATGAATCATAGTACATGAGCAATAATTGTTGTGAGGAAATTCCGTAGGAGCAGGAGCTTGTGAGTATGGATGTGAGACATGCTAAGTTGATTGGTTATGTAGTCGAAGTGTTGAGAGTTGTAGAAGATCTCATTGTATCGCCATCTTTGCTTGTTGTTGCACCTGGTTTTGAATAATTTCAATCCATTCTTTATTTTGATTAGGAGCAGCTAAGATGTGAGTTTAGGCAAGGTGATGTGCAGCTTGATTCTACTCCCTATATATGTGATCAATCTGTATTTGGTGGCCTTTTTGCAGTTCCTGAAGTTGCCAAAGTTTGGTGATCAGCTTCCAGGGAGCAGTCCTTAGTCCCTGAATCATTTGAACTACCTGCAATGAGTCAATTTCAACAATCAGAGGGAGAAAGTGGCTTCTAACACATTTTTGTATACCAATCAAACATGATAAAAGCTCAGCATGCAATGGGTGATGAACTTGTTTCAGTAAGCCATTTCCCATGAACACAGTTTCTGCCAAATGGTTCCTAACAATGAAACTTGATGTCGAATAATTTATAGAAGTTAAAGATGCATCAGTGTTAAGTTTAAAACCAGTGTCAGCAGGATTCCATTTGTAAGCTTTGATAAGTTTGGGTTTTGGCAACTTCAATCTTTGAAACAAACCTCTATCCACAAGAGTTTTACAATCATCTTTAATGCGTTGAGGATTATTAGTGAAGATGCTCACACAAAGAGAATGTATTTCAAGTTTAAGAATGTGAGGTTTGAAGCCATAAAAAATAAACTCGTTTCTACTTTTTCAAAGGGTCCAAATTAAGAGATTAGGTAAAATATGAATCAAGTTATTTTTAGCCTTTGAGAATTGATTAATAGACCAAAACCATGATATGACATGAAAATATGAGTAAATCTAATGACCCTCATCTCAGAAATGGTGAATATTTCATCCCAGAGGCTTCTAGCCGCATAACACTCATAGAAACAATGGTTGATGCTATCAGGATGGCAACATAAATGGCATTTTGAGACAAGATGAAACCCCATTATCCTCATAATTCCATCAAATGGAACTAAGTTATTCAATAACCTCCATATAAAGACAGAGATTTTGGGAGGAATGAGGGAATTCCATACCTTAGAGTAGGGATCTTCATACCATTGTTTGACAGTAATGTGCAGAAGATACATAAAAAATACCTGATGGAGCTGGCTTCCATATGATTTGATTATCCCTGTTAAACAAATGAATGTAGTTGAGTGTGGCATTGATGATGCTGCTATCAAATCCATTGGAGAAAACATGTATGAGAGGGGATTGGCTTGCTTTAAATTCGGCTATGGTTAGATCATAGTGTGGGGGATGATCTTCAAGATTCCAGTGGTCTATTAATGAGCCTAAACCTATCCAATTAGCAATCCAAAAATTGGAGAAGCCCCTGCCTATAATTACCATCACGTTTTCTTCAGCAAATCTAGTAATGCCTTTGACTCTAGTCCGAGTCAGATGTCCTAAAGGAGTCTGGGAGGGACCATATGAGCTTAGACCAAAGAGTTTCCCCCTTTTGAAGCTTCCAAAACATCTTAAGGGAGTAGCTTTTGATAACATTTTCTAGATTTATGAAATTGAGGCCATTGTGTGCTATTGGGTAGCAAAGCTTGTGCCAAGCCCTCCCGTGTTTCTTCACCTGATCCTTTGTATCGCCCTAAAGAAAATCACTTAAGATTTTATCAATTTGATGGGTGATGTGTTTAGTGGGAGACATAACACGCCACACATGTTGGGTGGCTTCATCACAATCAACACGCCCATAATGGCTTCATCACAATCAAAATGTGTCCAAATGTTTCTCTATTGGAATGTTATCATTCATATGACGCTTCTAAAACGGATTCCCTATCGCGAATCCCTATAGATCCTGGTTCATTATGTTATACGACTCTGTAGACAAGATATATATGGTTGTTTTTATGCGTCCTATTATATTAGATCGCTTTTTAATATCCTAATTACATATGTATTAGGATGTTTAATTTATAAGCGTCCTAATATACATCTATTAGGACACTTATAAATGTCCCAATAGTTTTAATATAGGGTCACTTTGTAATGTCCTAATTTTATATATATTGGGACACTTTTAATATGTGTTACACAATATTAGGGCGTTTAAATTTATAATTATTCTAATATACATTTGTTAGGATGGTTCTTATAAAAATGTCCTTATATAAGTGTGCTAATAGGCCCTTTTGTTGCAGTGTTTTGATTTGCCCCTTTTGTTGCAGTGTTTTGATTTGCCTTCTAATCTATCTGAAAACTTGTTGACATCGGCTACATTTACAAACTGCGGTTCTAGATATTGTTTTACGTCAATTTTAAAGTAACCAAAGTTAAAAGTTCACATTTTATTTCAATTTCTATGAACCCAAATTGAGACTAGAATGTTTAACTTATTTCAACGATCGAAGTGAAAGAGACAGTTAAAAATCAACTCTCTTCTTGTGAATTGTACTAATACCTATGGAGAAATATATTGCAACAAAAGAACCCTACTCAAAATCGCAAAAGCGTCTCAAGAGAGTTTGTATTGCAAAAGTTTAATCATCGAAATTTCATTAACGAACGTCTTATTAACGTAGACAGTATAACCTTTTAACAACTGTCACGTAATATGAGTGTTTAACGTAATAATTTATTGAGGAAGTGTCAGATTAGATATCAATCATGATACATTCTATTCGTTCACACAGTGAAACACACAAAAATTATCGCTCTCCGAAAGGGTATACTCACATGCTTACATAAAGGTATTCAAAATCAAACGGATTCAAGGAGATGCGCAAAGTGTATTCAATGCAGGCAAGAACTACAAAGGGAGTTTATTTGATTTCAGTCCTATTAATGATGAAATAGTTAGCCTAGTTAACTGCTAATCATAATTACTAAGAAATATTCTGAATTAGAAGAGAGGAAACATTGTCACTCACACTTCACATCCCAAAAATTTAAAGCATTTTTGAATGAATAAAAACTAAACATTTTACCTCATAAAAGAAATATGTTTCTAAATAGATGTTTTCACAGAAATTATCAAATAAAATAAAGCAGCCAATTAATTGGTACCCTTTAGCTGAAACAAAGGGGCAACTACTTTAATTCACTCAGGTTGGAAATGATCATGCATGGGAATAGGATTGACAGTTCAAATAGATTCACTCCCAACCCACCAAGTCTCCCAATATATTCTTTTTTGCCTTATAAATACCCTCTCAGAAATGACGCTGATTATCTTGTATCCAAGAAAAACAAAGCATTTTTCTTCAATATATACGTAAATGTTATATACTTTGGTGACATTCATTTGGAATGTGAACAGGGGGCATATTTAGGGTCGTGTTTAATCGAATTTATATGTTAAAGTAGTTTTATACATCTAATCAAAACAAAACTATTTTTAAAGCATAAATTATTTTTAAGGAAAAAAGAAAAACGTCTTCAATAAGTAAGTTTTGCAATAAATAAAGTTTCATCAAATACAACCTATATGAGTACGTTTTTTCAGAGTTGGGCATTTCCTGAGAATGAAGGCAGTTCAATGTAGCCAAGGATGAATTGCCGGTCGGCATAGTATTTGTTGTAATTTGATGCTAACTGATAATTCAGTACTGAATATTAGTATGAGTTAATTTTCTGGTCGGCAGTTTGTCCATCTGGCTTCATCGGGCTCCCTTCTTTTCATGTAATTCCATACATGGAGCTAAATTCTTCCAAGGTACAGATTGAATTCTTACTCTTTTTCTTTAGATTATTTATATAAAGTCAATCTCTTGAAACACGAAGTGTCAATAAGTTACTCAAAAATCAATGTTTAAAATGTAAATTAGAAAAAATCAAGATAAAATATTTGAGCTGCATTAATCGGGTCATAATATCTACTGCATGTTGGATAATAAATATTTAATATTGCAATTAAAATTATTTACCTTTCTATAATTCTAATTCATCCCCGTCTTTTCTTATGCGTATGAAAATACCGTGTTTTACAAGATTTTACCTTAATTATAATATATATATATATATATATATATATATATATAAAAGAATGTACAAAATGACCGGCTGATTAATACAAATTAAGTTACTAAATATAATAATAGTGGTTCAAATTCAGAATTTTGTGAAATTGTTGATGAAACATATTACATAGAGAAAGTCGTAGAAAATGTGGCATTTCCATAAGTTTATGAACAGTCCACATGGGCTTTTACATTAATGCTGTATTTTTTTATAAAATTTAAATATTATATTTTATAAGTTAAAATAAGTAATAAAATGTATTTGAATGTGAAAATATAAAAACTAATGATATAAAAAATTATTTTTAAAAATTCTAATTTTTGTATATAATTTAACAAATGCAATTTATAAGATAAAAAAAATGACATGTCAATAACCTTAAGAATAGACCGCCCGTCAAGAGAACAATTACATATTTACTTGCACTAGTTCATCAAATTGTCATAAAATTTAAACGTATCATCATTTGTTTATGGACAAACCGTATCATCCTTTGTTTTTTTGAGCTACGTACGCCCCCTATTGCACAATACTTGACAGTTCATGGAATTATCATAAACTTTAATCATATCATCCTTTGTTTATGGACAGGGCACATGTTATGATAACAACTCTATTACATAATTAGTTGCACTAGTTCATCGAATTATCATAAAATTTAATCATATCATCCTTTGTTTTTTTGAGCTATGTACGCCCCCTATTGCATAATACTTCCCGGGTTTTGAATGTGAACCACCAATATAAAACTGATTTTAACACGCCCCCTCAAGTGAAGTGTTATGAATTATCGTGCAAACATGGGTACAAAGGGGGTAACGGGTCAATCTTAGGCTATGATACCATATTAGAATCATGTATTTCTATCATAAAATCAATTGGTACTATGTAGAGGTGACCCATGGTCTTATATATTGAGTTATATGACTGTCAATCACCAATGTGGGACTACGTCTAATATATATCTAACATATTGGGGAAGACGCATTCAGCGAATGCGTTCTCTATTTTTCTTTTCTTTTTTAAACGTGAATGACGATGACGTATTCAGCAAAGGTATCCTCTTATTTCATTTTCTTTTTATTTCCTCTGAATACGATTTTACGCGTTTCTCGAGTCCTCTCTCCCTTCTGCTCGCCGGTATCGGCTACTTCACCGGTAACGGCTAGTATCGTCCGTCCATTGCTGTGACGGAAATCCCATCTGCTAAGCCGGCCGAAATGGCGGCAACCACTGCCAATCAAATCCCCCCTAAATCCTTCGCTGCGGTGCTCCAAAACAAATCTCCTCCCCTATCCAAACTCTTACCTAGCAATCCAGAGCTTATTCCTAAATCGCAACACTTAGGGGAACCCTCCTGCTTATATTCTGATGACCAAATAGCTACATTATCCGCCCACTCTGCAAACGCTCTGGTTGGTAAGTTCACAAAAGGCAGACTTTCTATGGAGCAGCTGGAGCAGGCTTTCAAAACAGTTGGCTTCGAAGGTAAATATCAGCTAGGCTCTCTCGATTATAAACATGTTCTTATCAGGTTTGAGCAAATAAACGATTACCAGAGATGCTGGATGAAGGGTGTCTGGAACTTCAATGGCATTTCCCTTAAGATGCTCAAGTGGACTCCTGAATTCTCAACACATAAAGAATCTCCAATTGTTCCCATCTGGTGCACAATCAGGGAAGTCCCTCTATATTATTACAATTCAGCTTCCATAGAGGCAATAGGGAATAGCATAGGCAGTTTTATTAAAAATGATCTAGCCATGGATATGCTTACAAGGCCATTAGCAATTAAATTTTGTGTGGAAATTGACCTTCAAAAACCTTTGAGTTATCACATCCGGCTGGGCTCTGTGTCTAATAACAGGAAATATCAAATTTAATACGAGGATATCCCTCTCTATTGTGATCACTGTGCAAAATTAGGTCACTCTTTGTCCCAGTGTAAAGCCAGCTCTCAGAATACCAATGGTAGAATTCAGGATACTAATATAGCCCAAAATTTACCCCTCTCTGTGGCAGGCTACTGGTAAGAAATTTGACAAGCCTCCTTTGATCCTAGAATCTTTGGAAGACCAATCCCACCCTGAGATTGATAATACTAATAATGAAGGAACCACTATAAATCCTAACCACAACCTTCCACCTAGTTCTCCCTCTATGGTTAACAGAGCTACTGTGAGTGCTTCTGTTAATAATACTCAATTTCATGATATTTCGGACAATTCTATCTCAAGTTTGCTAAAAGACACGGCTCTATCTAAACCAGCATTACTGGCCTATGCTAAAGATGATATCCAGATTGGATCTTTTAGTCTATCTATGTATAGCCCAAAGCATAAAAATGCACTTTCCCAGCCTGGAAAGATGGCAAACAGGTTTTCTATTTTGCAGGTCTCTGACAATTGCTCTAAGGAACAAGAAGATATGATTGAGACAGTGTCTATGGAGGAGGATAATACTGGCTATCAGAATACCAAAATTTCTACTCTCTCAGGTAACCACCAAGGTAAGTCTAAACCAAAAAAGAATAACTATCTAAGCCAGCTAAACAAAATGATGCTTAGATCAGCCACAAAAAGTAATAAATCATGTGAACAATGATAGCTAATTTCAATGTTAATTTTTTAGTGTGGAATCTTAGAGGTATGGATACTTCAATGCTTAGGTTGACTAACTTATGTAAACTCAAGAAAATCCAGCTATTATGTATTATTGAACCTATGCATGATAATACTAAATGTCATGCATACATGGAGAAACTCAATTTCACTCATAATTTGACTTTGTCTAATGGGAAAATCTGGCTCATGTGGTCTAACTCATTATCTGTCTCTCTTCTATCCTTTCACAAACAGTTTATGCATGTTACTATTTCACATCATTCCATAAATTTGCATATGGAAGCAGTTTTCATTTATGCTCTTAGGAATAGGGATGGTAGGAAGGTTTTATGGAGTGAGCTGCAAACTATTTCTAGAGGTGATACTATTTTTATAGGAGACTTTAACTCGATCACTTCTCTGTCAAAATATAGAGGTCCCAGCTTTCCTGCCTTAGGAAGTATTAGAGATTTCAACTCTTGGATTAACTCTAATGGAATACAAGAAATTAATACGGTTGGTAATCTTTTTACATGGTGTAACTTAAGGCTAAGGAACCCCACCTCCAAAAGATTAGATAGAGGACTAAGTACAATTTCATGGAACTCTAAATTCCCATCCTCTTCAATTCAAATCCTGAACAGGCAGACTTCTGATCATTCGCCCCTTCTTCTTCAAGTCTCCACTTTGACCTCCTCTAACCCAAAGCCATTTAGATTTATAGATGCCTGGTTCCAAAGAAATGAGTTCATACGCTTAATTAGTGAAAACTGGGATATACCTATGGCTGAAACTGGCATGCTAAGATTCTATCTAAAACTGATTAGGCTTAAGAAAGTGCTAAAAAACTGGAACAGAGATAGCTTTGGAAACATTGACTTGAATGTTAAAATAGCAGAGGAGGCCTTAAGAATTCAGGAAGTTAATTTTGACTTGACCCCCTCAACCTTTGAACGTATCAAACTTAACGAGAAAAATGCTTTACTGCTTAAAGCCTTAAAAGAGAAGGAAAAATATTGGAAACAGAAAGCAAGACTAAAATGGCATAAGCTAGGAGATAACAATACATCTTTCTTTCATAAAGTTATACAAGAAAGGAACTGTAAACTGCAGATCACTAAAATAAAAAATCATGCAGGCCAATGGATCAATTCTCAGTTGGACATTCAAAAAGAAGCAATTGATTATTTTTCGGATCTGCTAACTGAGCCTAACCTAGCAACCGATAAAACTTACTATCCTCATTTTCTAAGTCAAATACCTAGCATTATAAATGATAGTGATAATCAAGCTCTAGCCACTCCAGTCTCAGAATTAGAGCTAGAATTAGTGATTAAAGGTTTAAATAAAAGGAGTAGTCCAGGTCCATATGGATTTTCACCAAAATTCTATAGCAAATGCTGGCCTATCATAAAACATGATCTGATTTCTGCAGTCAATGACTTGATTGCTGGCTTTGAAATGCCCCGGGGAATATCCAGTACCTGGATTACCCTAATACCAAAATAATCCACTCCATGCTCATTTGAGGACTTCAGGCCAATTAGTTTATCAAATGTACTGAATAAAATATGTTCTAAAGTGTTAATGGAAAGGTTGAAACCTCATATGGAGAATCTGATCTCTCCTAACCAAACTGCTTTCATGAAAAACAGAGATATCTCAGATAATATTCTGTACTTACAGAAAATGATTAGATTTCTGGATAAAAAAATAGAATACCAAATTGCATTCTTAAACTGGATCTAAGAAAAGCTTTTGACAGAATTAACTGGAATTTTCTTAGTCAGATTCTGATAAAGTTCGGTTTCAATGGTAATTTTCTAAGTGCTGTTATGAATAATTTGTCACAAGCCTACTTTTCAGTACTTGTTAATGGCAATCCAGAAGGTTTCTTCAAGGCCACAAGGGGTATTAAACAAGGTGATCCTCTATCCCCTTTTCTTTTTAATATATTCTCAGAAGCCTTTTCTAGGAGTTTATCGTTTATATTCCTTAATAGAAGTCTAGCTAGTTGCCAGATACCGGCTTCAATCTCTGCAGTTTCCCACCTTATGTATGCGGATGATACGATTATTTTTATGCAAGCATCAAGGCCTAACCTCATTAGGATCAAAGCTTTCCTAGAAATCTTTGAGTATACCTCGGGCCAAAAGTTTAATTTTTACAAACCTGACTTTTACCTAAGTAGAAGAGCTACACAGGCTAAGCTTAACCAGGTAAAAGCGATCTTAAAAATGAAAAAAAGGATCTTTCCCATTCAAGTATCTAGGCTGCCCCATTTTTAAAGGAAGAACATTAAATAGATACTTCCATCCTCTGCTGGCTAATGTTGATTGGAAAAATAAATGGCTTAGTGGAGGAGGGAAAATGATCCTTATTCATTCATGCTTGTACTCAATCCTTCAGCACCTCTGGTCTGTAACCAATCCCCCTAAAGGCATAATAAAATTATTTGAGAAAAAACTGTCTCATTTTTTCTGGGGACAATCAGAAGGTAAAAACAACAGAGTCTGGAAAAGATGGGCAGAACTAGCAACACCTATAAAACTGAATGGTCTAGGTTTTAGATCCATCAAAGCTATAATAGACTCTTGCTCGGCTAAACTTTGGTGGAAGAGCCAACTAGGTATTTCTTTATGGTCTAAACTGTTATGGTCCCTCCCACCATCCC
The DNA here is from genome assembly GCA_037428765.1 of Rubia yunnanensis. Taxonomy (NCBI): domain Eukaryota; kingdom Viridiplantae; phylum Streptophyta; class Magnoliopsida; order Gentianales; family Rubiaceae; genus Rubia; species Rubia yunnanensis. The sequence continues at coordinate 96,366,299 of CM075065.1, forward strand.
ACGGGAAATCAGTAACATGGAAGAGAATCTGTTTTATAAACTCTTTTGCTGAAAATAATTCTATCATAATCCATGGTAAAGGCAGTTGTAACTTTTGGTCTGCCAAATGGTGTCCACATGGCCCCCTTCTCAACTATGTTCCAGATAACATATCCTCTGCTATGTCTGATATCTCTGTGGAAGATTTCATCAGCAACAAAAATAGTATTTTAGACCAGATTTCGCCTTTTCTGGAACATGATACGCTCTCATTTCTACAGGTTGCAGAACTCACATTAGATAGGGAGGATAGACTGATTTGGAAACCAGAACCCACAGGTATTTTTTCATTTAAGTCAGCTTATAGGGCTCTCACTTATTCATCAAGTAATTTCCCTGTAAGTAAATTCTTATAGAACACTCTACTTCAGAAAAAAATTTCTATATTTACCTGGAAACTATTGCATGCATTTCTTCCTTTAGATGATGTGCTCATTACATGTGGATTTAGTTTAGCCTCTAAATGTCCAGCTTGTTATCAGTCGGACTCGATCCAACATTTTTTCATCTCTTGTCACATTGCTCATGCTGTTTGGTCTAATATGGCATCTTTAATTCACTTTAACCTTAATGCTCAACAATCCATTCCTGATAGATTCTATTAATTCTGGAATTGCCATGACCTTCCTAAGTTTCACCAACTCTACTGTAAGATCCTACCTTCTTTGGTGTGTTGGAGTCTCTGGAAAGCTAGAAATAGCTTCCTATTTGACCACAAGCCACTCTCTTCAGATCTTATTTGTAAAGAGGCGCAGGACCTGATTAAGCTTACATTAAATGTTTGTCCTCCTAAACTGCTATCTACTGCATCTATCCCACCATCTTTTAGGTGTCTCACTCCTCTGCTTAGACCTCCCTCTAAGCCAAACATAATGACAGTTTTCTGGGAATGGCCTAAGACTGGCTTTATAAAAATTAATGTGGATGCATCATGGTGTTCTAACAAAGCATCAGCTGGTCTTATAGCAAGGGATAATTCCGGTCACCCTAGACAGATTAGTTCAGCAACCATTTCTGCGGCATCTCCACTACATGCTGAAATCAAAGCAATTTTACATGCCTGCCATATTTTTTCTGGTTTAGATCATACTTTCCTAATTGAATCTGATTCTAAACTGGCAGTTCAGATGATTAATGACCCTTATTCTACACATTGGCAAGTTTTTGGATTGACTTTCAATGTAAAGTCCCTCCTTGGCAAAGCTGAACTCAAACATATATTCAGAGAGTGCAATTCTGTAGCTAATGCTATAGCCAAGCACCATTCCAATCAAAATCAATGCCTCCACCTAACTAATATCCCCATGTATATTAGAGGCCTTATTTCCTTGGATAAAGAATAGACACCACATACTCGAGTACTCGCGCAAATATTTAGAATAGATACTGCTAATCTGTGGTTTGTTTATGCAGGTTTTTGAACAATTTTACTGTCTATCAAGCACTTTATTCATACTGGATCGGCCTTTGCCTATTGATGTCCTCCAAAGGAAAACTTAAACAAATCTCCATCTGCTGGTGTTGCTAAGTTTCACCAGCTTTGTTGCCTGATAACTTGATACTGCCCTGCTCTTCACCACCATCAGGATTGTACTCCTCAGTGGAGGAGGTAAAGACCTGAAGCTCGACTCAGCAATATATTCATGGACTTCCAACTCAAGTTTATGCAAAGTACTAAATCTGAAGATGATAACAAGTACACTTCAGCTGCTAGTCTGTTTACTCATTAATCTAACTTTTGGTTTGGAGCTCTTTAGATTAAGCTTTGAAATTTTTGGATTGAAGTTGTCTGGCCAAAGGAAAGAATTAACACAGGGGGGTGGAGATTCTTTCTTTTGGATCGCAACTTCAATAACTATCCTTTACTATTTTGGATAGTTATTACACATCCTAGTTATAGATAGGTAGGACTTTTGGAGGCAACTATGTTGCTTCAATGCTCTTTATGAACAAGCTATACTTTATGTACATCTTATTGATCTTCGACTAAGGCTTGGGGAACCTTAATATATAATCCCCCACCCTCAGGTGTTCTCATTAAAAAAAATTTCTTTTTATTTTGAACGTCATGTGTATTAGAATAAAAGAAAACAAAAAGAATGAATATAACGCATTCAACAAATTTTATCTAATAAGTATAATTTACATGTAAAAATTTAAATGGAATTTTGATAGGATGCAAACACAATTGGTTTGATGGTTACACTCCGTAGAATTTTGGTTACCAATGTTAACTAGTTAAATCAAACTTATACATGATGTAACAACTGTTAGTTATATAATATTAGAAAATATATATTGTTAAAATAATGTTTAACTATTTTATTATTAAGATAGAATTTGAGTAATTAAGAGATGGAATCCATTTTTACTATATATATTAAGTTTATAATCATATAATATTTGTAAAGAAAAATACGTAGAATAATATATTACTATGTAATTCAAGTTTATGTTTAAAATCGCAATTTACTATATTTAAATCTATCTTCAATATTTCCATTTAAATTTTTTTAAATATCTAAAAAAATTTGACTAACACACAATATAATTATTTATTTTACATGACATCCATCAATCTATCAATTTCTTAAACTAAATAATATTTGCTATATTTTTGTGGCTATATGTTTTATAATTTTATGAATGAGAAATTTACCTTTTCGATTATTTATACTTCAAAGAGGGGTTTAAAAAATAATGTGCTTTATCATTTGTAGATGTTGTATTATATCACTACTGGAAAACAAGTACATAGGCACCGGTATATCAGTGATACCGGTGTTTCAAAACCAAAATTCAGCACCGATACACAAAAAACTGGTGCCTACGAATTATTTCAGCACCGATACACAAAAAACTGGTGCCTATGCACTGGATACTGGTGCCTATGAACTGGATACCGGTGCTACAAAACCAAAATTTAGCATCGGTACACAAAAAATAGGTGCCTATGAATAAATTCAGCAGCGGTACACTACCACAGAGACCCCCTCTAAATCGGTGCTAAAAAAGTAATAGCACCAGTTTTTTAAATTTTAACACAGGTTTTTTAATTTTAACAACGATTTTTAAAAAATCGGTGCTAAATTTTACAATAGCAACGGTTTTGGAAATAAATAGCACCGATTTTTAAAAACCAGTGCTAAATATTTTTAAAATTCTATCTTTAGTCAAACAATTGCCAAAAAAAATCAAAATAGCCCCGATTTTTGCAAAAACTAGCACCAATTTTAAAAACCAGTGATACAAATTAAAAATAGCACCGGTTATTGAAAATCGGTGCTAAAATTTTTCAAAATCATATTTCCCGCCAAAGAAATAGCCAAAAATATTAAAATAGCACCGGTTTTTAAAAATTGGTGCTAAATATTTTTAAAATTCTATCTTCCCGCCGAAAAATTCAAAATAGCACCGATAATGGAAAAAATAAAACCAGTGCTAAAATTTAAAAATATCACCAGTTTTTAAAAATCGATGCTAAAAAATTTTAAATGGTCCGGTGACTCAACAACTTCGGAAAAATGGTCCGACAATCACATCTATCAGTTGGCAGTGGCAACTCGAACGGTATGCTGAACAGTAACCCTTCGAGGGATGGAGGTTCGAGTACTCGAAGGGAAGTTGAAGGTTGGAAGGCGGGGGGGGGGGCACTCGAGGGCTGAAGGTGTTCGAGTGCTTGGTCCTCGAGGTGGTGCTGGTGGTGCTCGAGTACTCGTGCTTGGTCCTCCATGTTACAAAACTATTACGCGGGGCGTGCGCGGTAGAAGTCATGCCCGGTCTCTTATGCCTAGGAGGTCTATTCGCGGGGAACAATTGGAAGCACAACGGATTACGGTCAAACTGCTCCCAACCCCATAGAGAAAGCCTCGGCCCTCATCCAGAGACCGTTATCGAAGGCCAATAACACCTCTTTATCTTCATCTTAGAGGTGTACATGGTAGAAGCGGTGTGCAAGCCCTTTTAAGAGGACAGGTCATACTACTTCACTCATTGGAAGACCGAGACCACTCTCAGAGTTGAAGACACCCGTGGGGAGCAAACCACAGCGCAAGAGCCGGTTCACACCACCGGTAGCATGGATGTAACATGGAGCGAGGAGGCTAGTGAGTTTGTTCTCCTACCCCTCTGTTTTTGTAGGGATGGCTTATACAGGTCCCGGTCACCACGACGGGACTCTGTTGAAGGGATGGCTCATACAGGCCCTGGTCACCACGACAGGTTGTAAGATTTTCCATGGATGGTTTCCACATGCCCGGTCATCACGAGGGGACTAGCTTCTTTTGGTCACCTGGTTGCAACATTTAGATCAGGGGTAGTATTTTAGGTAACATGCATTAAGGGAGTGGGCCAATGTCCCCACTCCCGTACATTCCCATGGCATTTTTTGGGGCCACATGATTGTACCATCTAGATCAGGGGTAGTTTAGTAGGTTTCATTGTATAACGGGAGTGGGACAATGTTCCCACTCTCGTAGACTCTCACGGTTTCTTTTTATTTACCATTACTTTCGACTAGTGACTAAGCTGAAAAACTGAGGGAACAGGAGCGAGCGAAAATAGGGCGCAGCCCTACTACTGTTCATCGTAGCCAGTTTTCGCCGGAGTTCTTTTCCGAGGCTCTTCGTCTCCGGCAAGGAGTCCGACATTAATGTTGGGCTCTTCACCGGGAGTGTTTTCATGTATGGTTTGATTCGGTTTTTGAAGTTTTGAATTCGGGATCTAGGTCCCAATTTTCCAAGAATAAAGTTCGATTCTCGAACTTTTGGAGGAGGATCCGCATTCCAAACGTGGATTTTCAAAACCCATAGCCTCTTTATGGGTTTTCCTGGGATGAAGACATACTTTTCGGTCTTCAAGCTTGGAGCTTTTGGGTTCTTGAAGTTCGAATATCGGACTTTTTGAACTTGGATTTGGAGACTCATGGATCCACGATGGGTTTTCTTGGAGGAAGACCTGCCCACCGGTCTTAATGAGTGGAGTTTTCTGCCGGAAGAGAAAGACAATTTTCTGGTGGAGGAGGAAGACCCAAACCCGACGTAGACAAGGAGAGCTTGGCGAACACCCATGTAAGTCTTGCTCTCTAAATTTATGTGGCTTTGCGGATTGGTGTGAATGGTGGTATGGTGAATTAAGTGCGGATTTTGCTGTGTGAATTTGTGCGGTTCAATTTCTTGTGCGGATTTTGTGCGAATTTGTGTGGATGAACTTGTTGGGCGGATTTGCTGTGTCATCTTATGCCCAACCTGGGATTTAGGTGGAACAAATTTGTAGAGTGTGAACTGCTGTGGAAAGGAGATTGTATTGTATGCTAAACCAGTGTGGAGTGCTGTGGAACTCTGTTTTAAGTATATTGGGTGGAATCGTTCGTTCCGCACATAGTGATGAAGCTTAGGCATAAAAATTCATAGCACTTGACAGCTTTCATCCTAGTGAACTTGCGTTATACCCGGGCCATGTTTGCTGGTTTGATTGCAACCCTCGACCAAGTGCTATGTCTTTTTATGCCGAATTTCTGATCTATTTATGGAGAATCTGTGTTGTTCCTTGCTGATAATGGATAAATAGTATGAAAGTTCATTTGGGAATATAATGAATGATGGGTCTCATACATAGAGAGTATTGCTACTCAACTTATTTAGGTGAGCTTGGGCTCAAACCCCGGGCACCTGACCGGCCTAGCTTGTGTTCAGATCCCGGTCTACCCCTCTGGCCTAGCTAGTGCCCAAAACCCGGTCACCTTCCGGCCTTGCGCGCGTTCGAAACTTGGGAAACTCTCACCCCTGCAAGCGCCTGGCGAACCACCGCCTTGCATGTGTTCAAACCTAGGTAAATTCCCAGACTCGGTTGTGCTCAATTCCCGAAAACCGCCCGGCCTTGTCTTACCTGAATTAGTTTGAGTTCGGACTGATTTGCTGTGCTCTATGCCATGGACACGGATTTCACTTTATTCAGTTTTGAACATCCATATATATGCTCCATTTTCGGTGTGTTGGATTGATAATTGTTGGATGGGGCGCACACTTTGGGGCTAATCGGATTCAAGATGGAAATTACAAGAGGCTTCACTATGCAGTGGTTGAATAGCGGCTGACCCTAGTGGATTGATCGGTATCATTGAAGATGGTGCACCCAACCTGTTGTCCCTGTTCTTCAGTTTCATGAGAATGCACGAAAAAAGATGAATGGAACATCCAATTCTTGTAATGGTGGATTGACTTATTTTGCCCAGTTTTCAGTGACTCACCGGTACCGGAGATAGAGGTGTTCGTGTGCTGGAGGTGTTCAATTGCTCGAGGGGAGCATTCGAGTGCTGGAGGTCTTCGACTGCTCGAGGAGGCATTCGAGTGCTAGAGGTGTTCGAGTGCTCGAGAGGGCATTCAAGTGATGGAGGAGTTCGAGTGCTCAAATGGAGGTGTTCATGTACTGGACGTGTTCGAGCGCTTGAGGTGTTCGTGTGCTGGAGGTGTTTTTTCTTCTCGAGGGGTTCATTCGAGAGCTGGAGGTGTTCATGTGCTGGAGGTGTTTCAAGTGCTCGACAGGAGCATTCGAGCGCTGGAGGTCTTCGAGTGCTCGAGGAGGCATTCGAGTGCTGGAGGCGTTCGAGTGCTCGAATGAGACATTAGAGATATGGATGTGTTCAAGTGCTCGAGGAGGACATTCGAGTCCTCGAAGGGGTCCTCAGAAAAAAAGGGGAAAAATGGGGGCCTCTAAATATGGAAGCAAGGATTTCCTATTGTAGTAATTGCATGGCCATGCAGGTCGGGTAGGGGATTAATTAATTTTGTGTACGCAAATTAATTAACCCCTTGCTAGGTTTCACTCGGATTACATGGTTGTGCCATTTGCCTGCGCTGCACTCTATAGTGTAAAAAGGCATCAGGCTGTCCATTTGCCTAAAATGGAAAGGACGGTTACAAAACCGTTACACAGGGTGTGCACGGTTGAAGTCATGCCCGGTCTCTTACCACTAGGAGGTCTATCTGCGGGGAACACATGGGAGCACAGCAGACTACGGTCAATCTGCTCCTAACCCCAAAGATAAAACCTCGGCTCGCATCCAGAGACTGTTATTGAAGGCCAATAACACCTCTTTATCTTCATCTTAGAGGTGTACATGGTAGAAACGGTGTGCCAGATCTTCCTGGAGGAGAGGACATAATGCTTCATTTGAAGGCCGAGACCACTCTCGGTTTGGAAGACACCCGTGGGGAGCAAACCACGGCGAAAGAGCCGGTTCACACTACCGGTTGCATGGATGTTGTACGGAGCGAAGGGGCTAGTGAGTTTGTTCTCATGCCCCTCCAATTTCAGGGATTGAGGGAGCTACTGAGTTTATTCTCATGCTCCTCTATTTTCAGGGATGATTGTCACAGGCCCCGGTCACCACGACGGGGTCAACATCTTTTGGCCACCTGGTTGTAACATCTAGATCAGGAGTAGTCTTATTAGGTTTCATGTATTAAGGGAGTGGGACAATGTTCCCACTCCCGTACACTCTCACAGTTTCTTTCTATTTACCACTACCTTCGACTAGTGACTATGCTGACTTTAATTAATCAACGGTCAAACCTTACTCGACTTTCAATATATAAACACTAATAATAGGTTAACTTTGTCTAATCAATGGTCAAATTTACTTGACTTTCAATATATGAAAACTAATAACAAAGTTGAATTTAACTAATTAACAGTCAAACTTTATTTGAATTAGTATATAATAAATACTAATCAAAATGTTTGACATGGACTAATCAACGGTCAAACCTTACTTGACTTTCTATATATAAATACTAGTGACTAAGTTGACTTTGACTAATCAACGGTTATACTTTACTTGAATTTCTATATGTAAACACTAGTAACTAAGTTGGCTTAAACTAATCAACGATGAACCCCTACTTGACTTTCAATATATAAACTTTAATAACAAAGTTGACTTTAACTAATTAACGGTCAAAATTTATTTGAATTAGTATATAATAAATACTAATAAAAATGTTTGACTTTGACTAATCAACGGTCAAACCTTACTTGACTTTCTATATATAAATACTAGTGACTAAGTTGACTTTAACTAATCAACGGTCAAACTTTATTTGTAGTATATACTAATCAAATGTTTGACCATAAAAAATGTACATTCAACCTTTACTTTACTTTCTATACACAAACACTAATAGCTAAGTTAATTTTAACTATTCAACGGTCAAAGATTACTTGACTTTCTATAGATAAACACTAATAACTAGGCTGACTTTCACTAATCAACGGTCAACCCTTACTTGACTTTCTATTTAATAACACTAATAACAAAGTTGACTTTTCCTAATCAGTGGTCAACCCTACTTGACTTTTTATACACAAACACTAATAGCTAAGTTGACGTTAATTATTCAACGATCAACACTTACTTGGCATTCTATACATAAACACCAATAACTAAGTTTGCTTTAATTAAATACCGATCAACCCTTCCTAGACTTTTTATGTGTAAACACTAATAACTAGGTTGATTTTAACTAATCAACAGTCAACTCTTACCTGACTTAATTTGTAGTATATACTAATCAAATGTTTGACCACAACTAATCTACGTTCAACCTTTACTTGTCTTTCTATACATACACACTAATAACTAAGTTAATTTTAACTATTCAACGGTAAAAAATTACTTGACTTTCTATACATAAACACTAATTACTACGTTGACTTTCACTAATCAACAGTCAACACCTACTTGACTTTTTATTTATAAATACTGATAACAAAGTTGACTTTTACTAATAAACAGTCAACCCTTACTTGATTCTCCGTATAACAACACTAATAACTAAGTTGATTTTAACTAATCAACGGTCAACCCTTACTTGATTTTCTATAAAGAAACACTAATAACTAAGTTGACTTTAACTAATCAACGGTCAACCCTTACTTGACTTCCTATAAAGAAACACTAATAACTAGGTTGACTTTAGCTAATCAATGATTAACCCTGACCTGACTTTCTATGTATAAACACTAATAACTAATTGTTTACTTTAGCTAATTAAGGGTAAAACTTTATTTAAAATATATATATATATCAAATTTCCTAATTTTTTTACTCATATTTAAATTAAGAGTTTTATTTTTAATGGATCATATTGAATTAACCTTTTATTAATTTTCTAACCCTCTAAAATTTTATTTTCTTTTAGAATTAAAGGTTAAAAACTTTAATCATGACAATCAATTTTACTATATTTTTTGAAACATTTATACATGTACATAATCAAGTTATCTCTACCTAATTAATTTGTAATTAAAATTTTATATGTTTACTAGTGTACTCTGGCCCAAAAAACTGGCCCAATTCAAAAAAAACCTAACCTAATATATAAAATGAAAAATGATGAATAAATTAGTCTATTTTCCTCTATTCATTTGGCCCTTCGTCTTCAAGCTCTCATAAAAACCCTTGTTCATTGTCACTGTCCTATCTCCAATCCGCCACCATCCGGTCCTGCTCCGCTTCCGTACAGTCATTCTCCGACATAGATCGGGCTAAGGCAGACGTAGAGCAAGGGGACTCTTTCGTCAATCATCTTTGCCATATGACCCTTTCCTGTCAGATCCGCTATGGAGCTGCCCTCGCGTGCTTGATATCCGGCGTTGGGGTGTATTTTTCATGCGATGAGGTAACATTTTGACATCATTTTATTTTTCCACAATAAAATTTTGACATCATTTAATAAAAGTTTTTCACTGTGTTGAGAAGGAGGAAGAGTTAGAGAGTGTGTGCGAACATGAAGTCAAAGTCGTACGATGTTGCAGGACCTAATTGGAAGTCAGCAAACAAGTGCGGGAGTGCCTTGAACAATGTCATTTTGAGGAATGAGGATGGAGGAGTTGTCGGTTCCGTGGTGGGAGATGTTTCCGAAGCGTTGGGTGATCGAGCTCCATTGCTTCTCCGTATTTACCTCTGTAATATGGACCGGGTTAGTTACTAAAACACCCATTAGCCCTATGATTATGTGCAGTAAATTTTTGTCTATTTTGAAAATGATAGAGTTTTTAGTAAAAGTACGATCACAAACTCATACAACTGACAAGAGTAATCCTAGGATCAGTGGACCATAAATTGTATCTTTGAATAACCATAAGTTGGGTATAGTACTCTCGCTGCCCCTTAACCAAAGTTCTATTTGTTGAATTAAAATAGTATTACGAATGAGACTCTAACTATGAGAGGGACGGATATAGTATTGTGTTTGGAATTGATAGATTAAATCACTTGCGATCATACAACACTAACGAATGCGTAGTAAAATTTTATAGCACTAGAGTAAGTGACAAGTGCTACAAAATTTGGTGGTTATAGATTATTCATTGAGCAGTTCTATTATGCAAGTTAGCATGACCATTGTCATACTTCCAATGGCTACTGACTACAATTTGAGCCCTTCCACTGTTGGCGTATTGCAGTCCTCCTTTTTCTGGGGATATCTTCTCACTCAGGTTTGATCAAAACTCTTAAAAATTTTGATAGTATTCCCATGATTAATAGTGTGCATCCTAGAAATCCTTATGTTTAGGTTCTTTGTGTATTCTGTATGGCTGTATGCCACAAGATATTTTATGGTTTCTTGCTCCTAAAAATTTCAAGATCATAATATTTCTAAATTTCCTACATTTTATGCACGGTGAAATCAAGTTGCAGGAGCTATTTGGGTAGACATAGCTGGTGGGAAGAATGTTCTAGGATTCGGTGTAGTTTGGTGGTCAATAACGACATGTTTTACACCATTTGCATCAAAGCTCGGGTTGCCTTTTTTACTTGTTACTCGTGCAATCATGGATGTTGGTGAGGTTAGTACCTTCTCTCAATTACATTTTGAAGCATTTCACTAGAACACTCAGAAAAGGATCAATGTTCTTTTAAAACACTAATTTAAACTACGTGTGTCACTCATTGTAGGGTGTTTCTATGCCAGCAATGAATAATATTTTGTCAAGGTGGGTGCCTCAATACGGCCGTTCTCTTCAATCTCGTAAGTTTGCATTTTTGGTTGAGATTATCCTTCCTGGAGATGATAGTCAGTGACTTTTCCATTTCTTATTTATGTTTTTTTTTCAGAAGGTGTTGAAAGTGTATGTTTTTCTTTTTTGGTGGTCTTTTGTGGGCTGCATTGGAAGTTAATGTTTAACCTTATTCTAGGGGAGGTTTTCAAAGACAAGGTTGGCATTTTTAGCCTTGGTTAGCTCTTTATCCTTACCTTTTCCTTTAAGGTGGATGAAGTACATTAGTAGACAGTAAGAACAATTTATATTGTTGTTGGAAAGGACTATATTAAATTGCAAATGTCTCGAGACTTGAAAATAGTAACAAGAAATCTCATTCTAAAATTAAGATGCATGGCATTAGTTTAATAATACCCTTTTAATTGTTCACCCAACTAGGATATTATGTGTAGCAGTGGAAATTAAGTAAGTGTGTGTATACTTGTTGTTTTGCATGGGTCACTTTAGCTCTTGCACTTTTTCATGTTTAAAGGGGAATACATTGTTGGGCTTAGATTATTATGAAATTTGTTGCTAACGTTGTGCTTGTGTTTCAACTTCAAGGTAACAAATAAGGATCTTATAATTTCTAAGAGGAAGAAGAGAGGAATAAGCCCCTAATGTAGGAAAATAAGCAAGGAAAGGTAAGTTCGTGGTCGAAGATACTCTCGGGGCGGAAGATGATGAATCAGCACAGGTATTCTCACACACACCAATAATTTTGGAGGACCTTCTTGGAGTTTGTATATTTATAGTCGATGGAGAAAAATAATGGCATCGAAAAAAGATGTCGAGCCCGATAAGTTTGTGGTTGTGGATTGATTCCTCTCTAAGTTTTCCGCTGCAATGTTTAGTCCTATAGATTATTAGTTTTTTTCATGACTTTTTTTGGTTTTATTTCTATAATATCAATTTTGTGAAGTTAATTTTATTATTAAATTAATTTCCTACTAAAATTTTAATTTTGGATCTTTTTCCCTTCCTCTGAAAGCGGCAGTGCGCTGCCGCTTTCAGAGGAAGGCATTTTTTAGTCGTTGTAAATATTTTAGCACCGGTTAAAAAATCAGTGCTAACAAAAAAACTGGTGCCAAAATTAGCACCAGTTGAAAAACCAGTGCTAACAAAAAAACTGGTGCTAAAACTAGCATTGGTTTAAAAACCAGTGCTAATGAAAAAAACCGGTGCTAAAATTAGCACAGGTTTAAAAACAGGTGCTAAAAAAACCGGTGCTAAAAGTAGGGATTTAGCACCGGTTTTTTCCAACCGGTGAAACCGTTTCATCGGTTACTTAGGCACCGGTTTTTTTAACGAAAAACCCAGTGCTAGAACAAAAACACCGGTGCTCAAGGGAGGTTTCTGTGACAGTGGGTAATACAATTTTGGGCCGCAATGTAATTTTCCAAGAATTTATAGAAGTAATAATCTTGACTTTCGAGACTCTTCCGTTCACCCATACATTCTCAAATTGCAGAGTTAGGATTGTATATTATTGAATTGAATTTTAGTTCCACTAATATTGTGATTCGACGACTCCAACTTTCTGGGAGGGACCTAAGAGCAAAAAATAAAAACTTTACTCGTAACTCCAAACTGAAATCCGCTCGAACGTGATCCTACCCTATACACCCCATTATATTTTCCATGCATGTAAGGGAATATTTATCAAAAATTGAGCACAAGAACATATCGATAATTATTTCCGATTTCACTTTGTAACTTCCAAGTAATCAACCATAAGTTACTCTAGAACATATGCTAGCGCTTTTCAATATTTCACAAAAAAGTAAATCATTTATTTTATATATTTATATTTAGGCAATAATAACAAAATCCATATTTTTTGGAGCAATAGGTAATGTGGTAACACAATTTTGGGGCCACAGTGTAATTTTCCTTGAGTTTATAGGAGTAATCAATATTGACTTTTGAGACCCTTCCGTTCGCCCATACATACCCAAATTGTAGAGTTGCAATCATATATTATTAAATTGCATTTTGGTTCCGTCAATTTTGTAATTCGACGACCCCAACTTTCCTGGAGGGACCTAAGTGAAAAAAGTAAAAACTTTACTCGTAATTCCAAATTGAAATCCGCTCAAACGTGATGCTACCCTATGCACCCTCATTGTATTTTCCAAGTCCGTCACAAAATATTTATAAACAATCGGGCATAAGAACATATGAACAATCCTTTCCGATTTCTCTTTCTATTTTCTAGGTAATTAACTCTAGATTACTACAGAACATGTAAGCGCTTTTCATAATTTCATAAAAAAAATTTATTTTCTATTTCTATATTTATTCAAGAATGACGAAATTCGTATATTTTGGACGGAAGGATAATGTTGTAACAAATTTTTGGGTCATAGCATAATTTTTCAAAAATATTTTAGAGGCGCTTCCGTCCACCCATTGTACCTCGAATTTTAAAGACATAATCATCTCTTATTTAATTGCATTTTGGTGTCTTCAATTTTGTGATTCTCAGCCTCCAAATTTCTTCTATGGACCTAATCGTAAAAATTAAAAAGTTAACTTAGAGATCAAATAATACTAGCACCGACATTGTTTTTCATTCATACTGGGGCTATGTTATGGCGGGACAATGAATTTTTTGAATTTTTATTCCAAATTTTGTAAAGATTTTTTAAAATTTGAAATTTTGAAATGAGCACCGGTATTAGTTACTTAAGCTATGGTATGTGTACCGGTGCTCAACACTTTGAAAATATTTCCCAGGTTTGCTCTCGGGTTCAAGTTGTTTTAAAAAAACCATTCAAAGCAGCCCCAAGTAGCTCCGTTTTGTATATTTAGGCACCGGTATAAGCATTTTGGCACCAGTATTTGTACCGGTGCTCAACACTTAGAAAACTTTTCTAAGGTTTGCTCTCGGGTTCAATTTGTTTTCAAAGAAACCATTCAAAGCAGCCTTAAGCAGTTGCATTTCGATTTCTTAGGCACCTGTATGAGTATTTTGGGCACCGGTACTGGTGCTCAACACTTAAAAAAGCCCAACTTTGTTTTATCTGAACCGTTGATTTTTTTTGTTGATCGAATCTCAACCTTTAAAAGTTTTCCTATATATACCCCTGAAACCCTAAATCTATCCACCCTCATGTCCCTCTCATTATCTTCTCCTCTACCTCCTTACCATCTTCTCTCTCTTCCTCCACCACCTATCCCTCACCGCCGCTGCCTAGCACCGACACCGGGTCGGATCTGGGAATGAACGGTTACTTTTTGTCGTCGCTAATTCATTTTCCTTTACTTTTTTTATTTCTCCTTCCCATCTCTACTAATACGTGTCATCACGTCTCTCTGTATGCTTCTTCTCTTTTTCCACGGTCGTACACGTGTCCGGCACTCATGTGGGCTGTGATTAATAATGTTGATGTTCCTCTTTTGTTGATGTGGTCAGTAAAGCAGCATCATCTCCTCTTTAATTTTTTTCCTTTCTTCTGGTGAACTTTATCTTTCTAATCTTTAATTTTCTCATGCGTCTAATTGATCTATTCCTCAATCTGCAACAGTGGCTCTGAGGATGACGACTCCTCCACCACCTCTATTTCCTTTCAAGGTTTGCACAATCTAAAATTTTCTTCTTTTTATGTCATTTTTGTTGTTCATTTTACTTCATTACCATGACGATGACACTAATTGTTCTGGATTTATAGGGTTTCAGATTCGGTGATGACATTAAGGAGCTGGTTGAGTTCGCAAAGAATCAAGGGCTGAGGTTGAAGGGTGAAGCTAAAGTGTTCAAAAAAATTACCCTTACTGAGGTTTTTGTCATCTACGTTGGCCTAGTGCCAAGGATATCATCCAGAAGCGATAGAAGTATCCCAGCCTTGCCATCTTCCATTTGTACAAGAACCTTGTAAGAAATTATTCCTTATTCCTTTTTTTGTAGAGGGTTCGAGTACAGGATTCGAGTGGAGAGGTTCAAGTGGAACTTGGTTTACATGGTACTGGTTCGAGTGGTGAGGGTTCAAGTGGAGGGGGTTCAAGTAGAGGGGGTTCGAGTGGTCCCTGGATGAACAGTAAACTTTCGTCGTAATTTCCTATTTTTTCTTCCCCCTCCTACGCATTATTGTCTATGTTTATACGTTCTTCATCATTCAACACGCGTCCTCTACTTTTATACGTGGCCATATCCGAAGCTCTTTCCAATTACACGTATATTCTCTTTTTGGGCTTCCTGCCTATGTTTATCTAATCTCCATCATTCAACGTGTGTCCTCTACTTTTATACGTGCCCATATCTGATCCTCTTTCCAATTACACTTATCTTCTCTTTTTTGGCTTCCATAAGATTTTGCTATTAGATGGTTGATTTCCTATCTTTGCACAATTCCACAAGGTAATTTCACAGTTTTTCTAACCAAAATTGGTCGCATTTTCCATCATTGTTGCTCCGATTTCTGTAATGTTTCTAGTATGCTTTCAATTTTTTCTTAGAAGAAATAGAGTCCGACAGAATGTGATTTTGGCCTTTTCTCTGGGTTTCTAACGTTGATTTGTTCTTCTCCTTCAACCTGCCAAAGTTTGATTTGTGAACTCAAGATGTTCGTTGAATTGCCTAACTTGTTTTGCTAATTGTTTTATCCTTGTTTTCCCCTTCTTATTCGCAGAGGTCATGCCACCGCGATTCAGTATAGCTACGTGAATTGGGGGATTCTTTCTGACGGAGTTTGGTATGAAGGAGCCAATGGTGGCATTGGATTTTTCCTGGAAATACCTTTTTGGGTTTTTATGCATGCTTATATCATTCTTTTCTTAGTTTGTTGAAAATATTTTGTTTTCATTTGTATTGATTCACTGATTAGACTGCAATTTCAATTATGGAGCTGGAGCTGAGAAGTGAGAGGGAACCTTTTATAGACTCCACATTTTCATTCATCTGTTCCACAGGTGCTAATTCCGTGTACACAGCGGATGGCCTTTTTTTGGTCGTAAAGTTTTCCAAAATGTCCGTTTAGAACCGTTTAGAAGAGTCATTAACTTTAATTCTGAACTCATCTGTAAAATAGGTTATATAATTTAGCATTTATTAGTGTTATGCCTATGTTAATGCTCTTTTGTGGCATGGAGCATAAAAAACCATCGCAACTCTTTTGTGGCATGGAATATCATAAACCAGTTCAGTAAGAGGCGAAGAAATGTTTCAATCTTGAGTTGAGAGGTTTTGAGGGTTCGAGTGGTGAGGTTGAATGGGTAAGAGTTTAGTGGAGAGGTTCAAATGGAGATGGTTCAAATAGAGGGTTTGAGTGGTACTGGCTTTGACTTGTACTAGGTTTGAATGGAGGGGGTTCAAGTGGAGAGGGTTCGAGTAGAGAGGGATCGAGTGGAGAAGATTCAAGTGGAAAGGATTCGAATGGAGGGTTCGAGATGAGGGTTTGAGTGGAGTGGTCCGAGTGGAGTGGTTCAAGTGGAGAGGTTTGAGTGGTACTGGGTTGGAGGGGTACTGGTCAGAGTGTTGAGGTTGGAGTGGTGATCCTTCAATTGGTACGGGTTCGAGTGGAGATGGTTTAAGTCGAGCACTTCGAGTAATAAGAGTTCAAGTGAAAAGGGTGTGACTACAGAGGGTTCGAATATAGGGTTCGAGTGGAGTAGGTCCGAGTTGAGGTTCGATTGATACTGGGTTCGGGTGGTACTGGGTCCGAGTGGTACTGGGTCCGAGTGGTACTGGGTCTGAGTGGTACTGGGTCCAAGTGGTACTGGTTTGAATGGAGATGGTTCAAGCGGAGCCTGTCTAAATCAGGTTCTGGTCCATATGGTGCGGATAAAGCTGATGAAGCTGATAAAGCTGGACCGGATAGTGCTGTTGCTGATGAAGCTGCTAATCCAGAAAGTTTGTCTTTTACTTTTTTTCTTTACTTTTCTGAATTCTGTATATTAATGTTTCATACAGTTTTATTAATGTTTTCCTATTTCAGGACTTTCCCCTCCAACGAAGAGACAGAAGGAGAAAGTCAAGAGGAAGATTGATTTGGTCGATGAAGATGAAACTTCAGGAGGATCTGGTGGTCGTAATTTGGGGACTGTGCTGTCTAAATTATGTTTTGGTCCCTCTCATAAAGTTGCTAATCTTGAGAGCCAGCCTAATAGGAGGATGTTGTGTAAGTCTGTGGCTGTGAAGAAGTTCAAGGTTGGTGCTGAGGGTGTCAGTGGCAAAGGTATTGAAATTAAATTAGTTGTTTTCAATTTTTCAACCTTTCGATGTTTTATCCCCTTTCCTTATGGAATTTTATTTGATGTTGTCTTTTTCGTAGTTGTTGGTGTTGGCAAGGGTTGAAAGCCTGTTACGAGGAGTGATGGCCGTTTGAAGAAGCAATAAAAAAGGATGATGTCTTTGGAGGGGAAGGTGCTAAGAGGAGGATGTTGTGGAAGAATCCTGCTGTGAAGAAATCTAAAGTTATTGCTAAGGGTGTCAATGGCAAAGGTACTGTTTTAAATTTATGATGTGATTTTTTAACATTATGGAATGATGTTTTACATTTTTTAGTTGATCATTAGATTTCTATCATTTATTTTTCATAATGCCAAGGTCTGATTATCTAGTTTGATTTCTTTTTTTTAATCTTTGTTGATGATTTCAAGAAGAAAGTTGTTTAGAAAGAACAATTTAAATTTGTTGTTAGTGAGAAACAAACTTCTGGGAATGGTGATTTGGATGATATCCTTTTTTGTGGTAATATTTGTATTTTTTGTTTTAGTTTTTATAGCTCTGCTTTTTAGATATCACCTTTTGATATTTTTCCATTTTGATATGATGTTTTAATCTTTTCAGATGATGAGGTGTTCAGTACTATTTCTGACACCCAAACGGTGAATGACAAGGTTGATTCAAATGCTGGAGCTGAGAAAGATGTTAATTTTGAAGAGAAGTTTGGAAGTGAAGCATCAAAATCTGGATATGAAGATTCCGAAAGCGTGGAGGAGCTTGACAAAGAAGTTGATGTTACAAGCGGTTCTAATTCTGAATCAGATGATGAGGTGGTGGTTGTGAAGAAGCCTGTCAGAGGGTTTTCCAAGATGAAAGTGAAAGGGAAACTTGTTGTGGCTGATGATGATGCATAGTTTGTTGATATTTTTAATACTGTCTTTGGTGTTCATTAGTTTAGGTGTTGTTGATTTTATTTCGTGTGGCTTGATGTTTTACTTTCATTTTGGTGTTGCATTGATGCATCTTGTTGTGATGCATATCTGAATTAAAATGTATTTTTCTCCTGATATTAGATAAATTGGGTTATGATGTTATTTAGGACGGATAGTGTTCTTGGAACTTTTATTTCGCTTATTGTGGTGTGAAGTTAACCTATTGTT
The DNA here is from genome assembly GCA_037428765.1 of Rubia yunnanensis. Taxonomy (NCBI): domain Eukaryota; kingdom Viridiplantae; phylum Streptophyta; class Magnoliopsida; order Gentianales; family Rubiaceae; genus Rubia; species Rubia yunnanensis. The sequence continues at coordinate 96,384,707 of CM075065.1, forward strand.
ATGAACTTGAATAGTTCATAAGATAGTTTTTTAGTCACTAAATTAGGAATAAGACTTAATGGAAGTCAAGTTACAGTTAATTGTATAGTTTACCACAATTTATATAGCCAGTCTCATATAAATACTTATTTTAATTTTAACTTTTCTATTTGACTCTTTGAATTTTCCAATTTTGTTAAATATGGCGCACTTCATGCGTTAATTATGTCTGTAATCCAGTTCTCCTGTTATTTTTCTAGCATTGTATCTGCTCGGCAGTTTTATTGATGTTTTTTTTCCAGTGATTGATGTTTTAAGCTTTGCATGTGATGTTTCATGGATTTTTCATTTTGATGTTTTAAATGTGACTTGAGGTTTTACTTTCAGTTATTGATGTTTTAAAATTCTGTATGTGATGTTTCATGAATTTTTTTATTTTCTTTTGTAGTGCTGAGAAGGGCTTCACTACGAGGTGTAGCCCTTGGAAAATTGAAAAGGTGTATTCCTTGCTAATTACAAAACACATTAAATCCGTAGGTGAGATTGGTTTTGATGGTTTGCTTAAAATTAATTTTAATTCCCTTCCTAAAGACATCCTTCCCTACCTTATTCAGAATTTTAATCCAATTAGCTATGTTCAATCCATTGGTTCTGATAGGTATTTTTTAACCCGTGATGAAATGTGTATGATGTTTTAGCACTCCTCTTCAATGATAAGGAGATTATTGAGGTTAGTAATGTTGGGAATGGGGAACGAAGGGATTTAGAACTGAGGTAGCGGTGGAGGGATGAGTTTGGGTTTGATAAATTGGGTGATATTTATTGTGAAAGGTTGTATGATAAGATGATTGGCTTCGTTCAAGGTGGTGATGAATTTAAGAAATTGGTTGTCATGTATTTTGTTTGCACCTTCTCGAGTCATATTGCTAGATGCATTGCGAATTATAAGGTTCTTCGTGTTGTTGAGGATGTAGCGGAGATTTGGAATTATGACTGGTGCGGTACGTGCTTAGGAAGCTAGGTGAGGCAGCGTATAGTTATAAGTCTAGTTCCTACATATCAGTGAATGCTTGTGTGGTTATTCCTTTGATATGATACCTGTACATGTTTCCTTTTCAAGGAAAAGCATCCCCTCCCATAGTTCCCCTTATTCGTCATTGGGACATTTCTTTGTTGCTGAAACATTGCAAGAAGATTGTCGAGGAAGGTTTTGATTCATGTCCCATGTCTAAGGATGAATTTCCTTTGACTTTTATGGGGAAGTATGTGGGCAGTGGTGCTGCTGCGACATTTAAGCATGTTGTGGCATTCAAGCAAGGTAGTCGTACGAAAGATGAAGTGTATGGTTCAAGTTCGCACGTGTTAAGCGTTGTGGTTCAAGAAGACTTTCCTACGGATGCTGTGATTATGAATGATGGAGTATTCGTAAGTATTCATATCTTTTCAGTTTTGATGTTTCAAAAGCAGGACTTGATGTTTTATATTTTGTATGAGATGTGTTAAGATTATGCTTTAGGTGTTTTCAGATTTAATGTTTTAAAATAAGTAGTTGCTATTATAGAATTTGTGTGTGACGTTGTAAGTTTAAACTCTAGGTGTTACCAGCTTTGATGTTTTAATATCAGTAGTTAATGTTTTATATTATGTATAAGATGATTTTAATTTCAAGCTTCTTGTGTTGTTATCTTTTCCTAATTGTTATGTTTTTTTCCTAGGTTGTTGATCAAGCTGTTTGTAGGTTCAAGAGGAATATCGAGGTTGTCACTAGGACCTTGGTTTCTAAGTTGGGTGAAACTGCTAAGGATTTTGTTCCTGCTGTTGATTCCCAACCCACGCCTTCTTTTGGCTCAGACAATTTTGACAACTCTGAATTGTTCAATGTTGTTGATGAGATTGTAAAGAATTCCTTTAGGAATCGTACTCCTGTTGCTGCTCATGTTGCTGCTCCTATGAATAGAGGACCCTCGCCATCATTCGATCTTGGCATTGAAGAACTTGGAGGGGCATCATCTTCAAAAGGACCAGTTGCGAAAGGAAACAATGGGAATTAGGATTTAAGTGCGATGAACTAGTATATGACATTGGTTTTTTATGAATATTTGTTGGTTTGAATAATTTAGTTTTTAATTTAGGGATTTGATAGGGTAGTTGAACCCTTTATGTGATGAATGGTGATATTTCTCTGGTGTTTGACAGTTTATGGGATGATATAATTAAAATTGTTTTATGTTTTTTCTATATTTTTGTTTAATGTGATCGTTTTCCATTTTGATGTGATGTTCCATTATCAGTGTGTGATTTTATACTTTTGAGCAATCATTGTTTGAAACTTTATGTTTATATATATATATATATATATATATATATATTATTTTTTGAAAATAGCAGGTCATCCATAAGACAGATAAAACATATGAGGCAACTTATATCAGTCAATCATCATGTAAGAAAATAATTACATTAGTGCATGGAAGTGTAACATCCAAAAATTTAATCCAATAAGATTAGAATGTATAAGAACAGTGGTAGGTTTTAATTATCCTGGTAAAAAATAATTTACATCCTGATCAATACTTATTTCTAACACATCAAACTGTAACAATGTAACATTAATCCACAAGTGTGTAACATCACAGTATGGTAGTAAACATCTACCAACAAGCTGGTTTTAGATCAATTGAGCTTATGGTGTCTTATATTCGAATTCCTTTTTGACTGGCTTCTTCCTTTCAAGCTTACCTTTCATTCTTGCACTTCTTCATTTTGTTTTTATTTTTGGTGATTAAGCACTCCAGGAGCTGTCTTTGTTGTTGAACTTCTTGCACTATCAGTTGTTGAACTTCTTGCACTATCAGTTGTTGAATGCTCTTGTGTATCCATTGCTTTCATTTTATTGTTTGTAGCCGAGTCTATGTAAAGACCTTCTTCAAGGATTCTTCTATTTTCTATTTCCTCTTCACACTTCAACACAAGATTGTAGTACTTGCGTATCATATCATGACGTCATGGTACCTTTACCTTTGATCTCCTTGTTTTGTGGTGTTGTTCCTCCAAGCACCTTGTTCCATATTTCTTATTTTTCCATCTTTGTCCATCTCTTGAGGATGTAATCTTCAAGTATGGAAATGATGTTGTGCAAATGGAGGATGCGAAGGGTATGGAAACACAACAATCCTACCTCTTCAAAGTACTTGCAAGAGCATTTGATTTCCACCTTTTGATCATGTTTCTTGAATGTAACCTTCTTCATTTTTGTGTAATTTTTTTTTAGGCTGTACTTCATAAATATCTTTGAATCCAAGGTTGGATGTTTTTATAGCCTTACTTGTCATGGCTAGCTTCTATTCTGCCTCAAAGTCCTTGTACAACTTATGTGTGTATATTTCAGCTGCATGTTTCAGAAGTCAAGGTCCTTGTTCCGCTAACCTTGGTTTTCCTATTGACCTGTTGTATTCCTTGCTGTTCTCTGTGTTTCTCCAGCTCTGTACAATTTTTTTGAATATTGAGAAAAAACTGTGTAAAGTTTGTTGTTTTGTTGGCACTGAAGGTGATTGCCTTGTTTGTGCTTTTGCTCCTCTGTGATGATAATGTCCCAGTCAAGAAGAAGTGCTTGCTTAATGCGGTACCCTATTTCTCCCGGAGTCCGTATAGGCGCTTGAACCAGTGGTTGTCATCAAGCTGGTACTTATCCATCATAGAGTTTCACCATCTCTGGAATTCCTCTTCATTTGCACATTTTTTCAAACAATGGTCGAATGTCATGCCAAATTCTTCACCTCCATTCACTTTACCATAGTGACTGATTGCATTCTATTTCAGATACCATAGACACAGCCTATGCTTTGTGTTTCCGAACACCTCAAAATTTTGTTTTAGTGTGAAACATCAATCTATTTTTATGAAAGGTTATGACCTTCTATTGAAACATCATGCATCTGGTATTCATGTTTAAATTCATTTCAGAGAGCATCAAGCCATTTATCATGAAACTTCATTTCATAGTACATGAACATCATACATGTATGTTTAGAAATGAATTTATAGTGTTTGTATAATCATTTATGTTTATGAAACATCATTACAAATACAAGAAACATCACATACATATTTTGAAACATCAACACATAAATTGAGCAGGTTGGGGTAAGTACCTTTTGGATGGCATATGCCATAGCTAAGTCCTGATAAGTAAATATGGTCACTGGTTCTTTTTCTTCCATTGATTTTTGAATGTTTCCAGAAGCCAAATGAAAGTCCCTTTCTTTTCCTTGCCAATGAATGCACAACCAAACATCACATTGTTCCAATGGTTGTTGATTCCCACAATCGGTGCACAAACAAGGTTGTACTTGTTTTTTCTGTATATGGTGTCAAATATCATCACATCACTATACAATATGTAATCCTCTTTCATCATTGCATCCCTCCAAAAAAGTGCTGTCAGTTTCCCCTCCTCATCGAACTTGACTTTGAAGAAGATATCGTCATCCCTTCTATCAATTTTGTAGAGCTATTTGATCACATTCTATGCATCACCTCCTTCAATTTCTTTTATCGTCAACATGCTAATATAATTAAAGTTGTTCCTCATCATGTGCCCTACATTTTATTGTCCATTTGCATCGTATGCCAAATACTTGAAACTTGTGGCTGGCTTTAAACCCGTCAATTCCATAGCCTCAATTGCTCTTGCCTTTTCATCCTCTTTCTATCTCTCACCACGCTGCAAGTATTTCCACTCCTTCTTTGTAAATTCATGGTTACGCACAGTGATGTAGAGCTTGATTTCATAGATGTTTTCATCAACAAGCTTGATCCTGTTTGCACCCTTACATCATGTTGTTGTAATGGAAAATTCTTTTATCTTTCTTCTCTTGTTTTGTGGTTGATGGGTCAGGGTGTCGAGAGTGTTTGAAACTAATTTCCCTTGGCACAATCCCGTGTAATTTTTTTCCTTGACCTTCCCTTCATTTGTTAGTCTTTGTGTCAACTTTCGTACAGAAAATCCAAGAGAAGTTGAATGTGCATGGTATAATGTTTCAAGATGTTCCCATGCAGTTGCTTGCACTCCTTGAAGGGATTGTGTTTGAACTTTTCCAACAAGTTTGGTAGACCTGTAATTGAAAACTCTCAATAAATAATAATAAAAAAATGCTATACATAATTTTCCAGACTTAGAACATCATGTTTTATACTTGAATCATCAAGCAATATATGAGAAACATCACATCATGTTTCCTGCAAATTGTTGTTTAGATTATGTGTAGGTAGCATGTAACATCATGGCATATATTTAAAACATCATGCCATATTGTATGAACTGAGGAGAAGTTCAAAAGATTCTAGGATAACACGAGAACATGTTTGAGCTACCGAAATCTTTGATGGCAATGAACATTAACAAAGAGAACCCAAAGTTCTGAGCAAGATGGCTTTATTCCTACATGAAAACATCCTAACCCAACATACATCAATCAAACACAAATTTCAAATTCATAATAGAAAAAGAAAGTACACCTAAGTGAAAGATACAAATTATTGATTACTAGCACAAAATAATAAAGTGGGTGAAACTCTAATTTATCACATGACATGGACAGAAACTAACAAAATATTTCATCATGTAATTAAAAACTCCCAATAAATTATAAAAAGGAGCTATATATAATGTTTCATAGTTAGAACACTATGTTATATATCTGAAACATCAAGTAGTACATGAGTAACATCACATCATATTTTCTGCAAATTGTTATTCTTATATGTTCAGTTAGCTTGTAACATTACGTCATATAGTACAAATATCATGCCATATTTCATGAACATCGTCTGCAAAATGTGAACAGATCCTATTCAAAATAAGTTCTTATAACGTGACCTCTACAATTTGAAAGTTGTGACATTTTAAATAAAATTTACAGCACATTCACAACTTATTTACATTATCCTAAAATAGAGCAACTTGATCTGTTCATCCATATCAGAATTTATTTTATACACAATTTTTTGCTATTCACTTAACATGTTCTAAATAGAATGGAATCGTTCACAAACTCAATCTGCTGTTTTTCAAATTTGAAAATAGAAATATCATATTCAAGGACAGAAAGTTCAGATTCTTACCGTGCGAAACAAGTACGATTTGTTCATCATTGATATTTGTTTCGCTTTCTTGTGTAGGATTCTGTGTTTGCATTGATTGTATGATAGCTAATTGATTTTCAATCTGTAAATCTCCTTCTTCCATCATGATCCGATTTTGAATATGCAAAGTATCAAAATTTTATTTAGTCACAGATTTGTTGCAATTGATGCTGAATAAAAACCTGATGTCGATTAATGTTGAATTTAAACCCGAATCTAGTTGTATCTTGGTTGCTGATGTGTCCATCTTAGGCGCATTATTTAGTAGTATTTAGGATCACTTTTGTGCTCTTTTATTATCGAGAGCTTGTGTTTTACCTTGAAATTCACTTAGGAGAGGTAAAAGCAACTTTGTACTCTTTTACCTCTTTTAAGTGGATTTTGTGTGACAAGGGAAGAACACGGAACCAACGAAGACCGGAAGACATTGAAGACTATACTTTCGAAGACTTTTGGATACTCACTTCGAAGACATGAAGACCGGAGGCCGTTGAAGACCATTTTGGAGCTGTTGAAGACTTGAAGAGTGAGAGGGATGGCTATGAAGAAGACAAAGAAACAATGCAAAACTGTGGCTGCCGTCGCGACCCCGTCGCGACCCCGTCGCGACACCATCGCGAGCCGGGGCACCGTCGCGAGTCGCGACCATCGGGCGGCCAGAAATCAAGTTTATTTTCTTTGCACTATAAATACCATCTCTTTTCCCTCTTCTTCTCAAGTTCTTCCAGCCCGCTTCTCTCTGGTTTTGGGCGCCATTTTTAGGTTTTTCTTCTTCTTTCTTTTCTTAGCTTTCTCTTAGTTTGATTATGTCTTTTCTTGTTGTTCTAGAGTAGTTCTTGTTCTTGGGAGCAAAGGATTGAAGCTTCCACTATCTATGTAGCAAGAACTCATTTATATCTATCTATTTGGTATTTTTGCTATTGTGCAATTATTGTGCTTTGAATGTTAATTGTTGATTGCATTGATGTTGTTGAGAGCTTGATGATATGAAATGCTTGGATTAATTGCTAGCTAGGGTTTGGGGGATTTGGGTTAATTTCCCCCCTGTTCTTGTTAGCAATGTGAGAGTATGAATTAGAGCTTTCGATTGTGTTAGTGTGTTGACAATGTGCTAGGCGAATGTGATTGATGTCGAACTCTTCGTCATGTTCGTTTGTGTAGCAAACGAGAGAGTCATATGCTCGCGGATGAATGTGCGTTGCACGTTCATCCAATCTCGTGTAATTGCATGAATCGGTTCAATGCCTAGTCACGGTGTAGTGGTCATAGGCATTGCCGAGCTTGTTGGTCCTTCGTGCTAAATGCCACCAATGCCGCCTTGAGTCGTGGTCGCGACTCGGGAGCCATTGGTGAGGTTTGACGAGAGATGTCGAACTCACTCTCGCAAACTACGAACTAAGAAGGATAGGAGTTCAATCTCCACGACAAGTAGTTGAAGTATTGAATAGGTGATTTAAACTCATTCCTGAAGCATTTGTTGTTTGGCGTTTATGTACTCTTGACGGTGTGTTTCACTGCATGTGTGCCATGAGTGGTTTGAGCATAGGGAGTGCTTGTGTGGTTGAATTGCTTAGGTGTAGGAACGTGACAACTTCCGTAGCACCTTTGCATGAAGATCTACGAGCATGAACTTAGAACTCCTTGTGGTGTGTGTGTTGTGGTACTTGCTAGATGGGGTGTGTGAGCGCTGGGTCATGAATGCTATATGATGGAATGTGTGAATGATTCGATGAACTACATTAGATGTGGAAGTGGATATCCGTTGCCCCCAAGGTATTTTATCTTTGTAGTTTAAAACCTTTTTTCTTAGTTTCGTTTGATGATTAGCATAGTCACTTGACGTTGCTAGTTATCTCGTCTTTTTATCTTTGTTAACTTAGGAACCAACCAACCAACCAACCCCCCCCCTTACTCGCTTTTAAGTGTGTGTATATATATTTACTCCTAGCCTAGTATATCAACCATTTGTGTGCTTAGACGCTTAGGAAGATCCCTCTTCTCATTGGACGACCCCGATTTGCCACTATCTACCTAGTTGTAGAAAGTAAGCACTGAGGGCTTATAAATTATCTTTTGGCGCGCGGGCGCGACGACCGCCCGCGCCTGTCAAAATGGCGCCGTTGCCGGGGAAGAGGCGTTTATTCTTAAGTATTTAGGTGTATTTGGTTGTGTATTAGCTAGTTGTTTTTATTTTCCACTACTCGGTGGTTGTTTTTGTTCGGAGTAGGTATTGCTTGAGTTCTTGGTGATTTATTTTATCGAGAATCCTTGCACTATGATTCCGAACTTTTGAAAAATAAAAAATTTTTTAAAATTTTTTTTTTTTTCTTAATGGAGCGTCTCACCTTGAGGGAACTCATGATGAGAAGAGAGGCTCAACAAGCGAGGTTTTGTAGGATGTGTCATTCCGATCATCCTACCGAATCTTGCCCTTTGTTGTGGGAAGAGCACTATGACCGAGAAAGAACCCTTGGTTTCCAAAACCATGGGTACTATGAAGAGTGCTATCAAGAGGTAGGAGATATTGGTTTTCAAGGGCAAGAAGCTCAAGAATGCTATCCATACCACAACTCTTACAATCCGGAATGGAATGGTAGTCCGGATTTGTGGTATGAGAATGAGCCAGAAAACCAATATTACGAGCAACCTAGTTGGCCATCACCACCCTATACCATACCCCAAAACCAAGCCCAACAAGGAAGTTCAAGTTTGACACGTGAGGATGTCTTAAATACCATAGCAAACTTGAAACCCTTTACTAGTGAAGAGCCGGATACCCAGCTCTCCTCTAGCGTTGAGGCCATTGAGGGGCATGTGAGGAACATATTAGAGGTATTGGCCCGAATGGAAGCTCGTGATTCCGAAAACACACCATCCCAACTTGAACTCGATGATTCGGTGAGTGAAGTCACCAATAAAAATGATTTTGAGTTTGAAAGGGATGAGGAGTTGGTTGTAGAGGATAGAAAAATGGAGGAAGAGGTGATAGTGCTACATTATCCATTAGCATTGTCACCCCTTCTCCCACCTAGTGAACCAACTCTAATATTTTCGGAAGTTTTGAGGGAAACGAGAGAGGAGCCGAAAGATTATCCCAAGCTCCCTAACCACTTAATTCCCTTTGAACCATCTCCACCTCCACAAGACTTTCCTCTTGAAAGTTTTGTGCCCCCACCTCTCTTATTTTGGATGCTCATGGTGAAGAGCTTCAAGCCTTCCCCATACGGATAACATTAGGGTCGTGCCGACGACCTTAAAAATACGGAGCTTCGTCGTGCCGACGACGTTAAATAAATTCGGCATTTCTTTTAGTTTTTGTTTCTTAGTTTGTGTTTCTTAGTTTGTTTTTGTTGTTGTTTTGTTTTGTTCTTTTTATGGCATGTTTTTCTATGATGTTGTAGCAACATGAAGTGCATTGCAATGAAGGAGATGAAGGAACGAGATCAATGAACGAGGGAAGCAAGCTTGGACAGTTGGTAAGAAAACAGAAAAAATTTTAAGCCTGGGATACCCTGCCGTCGCGAGTCGCGATGGGCTTCGTCGCGAGTCGCGACGAACAGGGGAGCAAAATCCACTCCCAGCGCCAACTTTCCGCGAGTCGCCTTGACGTCGCGAGGCTCGTCGCGAGTCGCGACGCCCTTCGTCGCGAGTCGCGACGAGCTCAGAAAATTTGGAGCTCTCGGGCTCACCTTTCCGCGAGTCGCGATGACTTCGCGAGGCTCGTCGCGAGTCGCGACACCCTTCGTCGTGAGTCGCGATGAGCTCAGAACATTTTGAGCTCCCGGACTCCACTTTCCGCGAGTCGCCCTGACATCGCGAGGCACGTCGCGAGTCGCGACCAACCACGTCGCGAGTCGCGACGAGCTCAGAACATTTTGAGCTCCCGGGCTCTACTTTCCGCGCGTCGCGATGACGTCGCGAGGCTCGTCGCGAGTCGCGACGAACCTCGTCGCGAGTCGCGACGTGCTCAGTAACTTTTGAAAATTTTTTGAGCCCGGATTTCAAGTTTCCAAGCTTCCAAGTTTCCAAATGATTTTAAACATTGCATAATCCTTCCTTCTTCTCCACCCAACACTCCCAAGAACATCACATACCTCTCATTTCTTCCACCATCCTACATATATTGACTTATGAACATTCTTGCATCTTTATAGTACATTTATTGATTGTAGTATGCCGACTACATCATTGTGATCGTAAGTTCTTATCCTATAATGATGCTTGTATACATGTCAATATATGTTAGATATTTTTCATGCATAATCTTATAGTGGTGATTGAGGGTTGATTGGTTGTTCTTTGACAATACTATGGTTATTAACTCTTGATGCTACACCTAGTATTACATATCCTTTTGTACTTGTGAGTTTAATGTGTTCTTCGTGGTGTAGTCTTGATCAAACGGCGCCATGGAGAAAATGTTTTTCTCGAGGGGTGAGTTCTTCTACGGCATTTTTGCTCACCCTTCCGGTTCCGAAACCTATCTCGGGACCATCCAAGTACTTGGATATCGCCATATCACTGGCGAATTTGCGGAGACACGGGTGTCACTCTATCCCCTTACCTTGATTTTTATTGTACTTGCCTTACGTGTTTACATTGAGGGCAATGTAATGTTTTAAGTGTGGGGAGGGGTTAGAGGACTCATATGCATGCTAGATTGTTTTGGAATGCTTTTTGCTACTTTTCATTGGAAAAACATGAGAAAAAGAAAAAAAAAATAGAAAAAAAAAAAGAGAAAAAAATGGGAAAAAAGAAAAAAAAAAGAGAAAAAGAAAACCCGCTAAGTTGAAAACCCGAGAGGGCAACTTAGGCAACATTGGGGGCCCGGATAGGTCGAAAACCCTTAAAGGGCGGCCTAGGCAAAAATGAGAGGCTAAAATGTGCGGAAAAAGGTGAGATGTGAGCTAAAGAAACATGATGTGTGGCTAGGATGAAAACTCGAAAGAGCTCCTAGGCAAAATGAGAGAAATTGAGGGAAATTGAAAAATGCTATGATTTTACTCAATTGCCGGCGTTGGAGTCATAAGGTTGCGGTTGTCACACGGATGGATCGGGTAGCTCAATATCTTTAGACCTCTTGGGATTGGGTATCTTAGTGGGTTAGGAAACGGAGTATGGTTATGAAATTCTTGATCTCTTTCTACTTCGTTTTTGGTTGATATATTGGCATTAGGTGAAGCATGTGTTTAAAACTTCCTCTATGGTTTTAGCTTCATTTTGTGTCATTGGATTCTGGGAATATCAATTCTGGGCTGTGAAATATTTTTATGGGTAGTGAATTGATAAGTGGTAGGTTTGGTTAGATTTAGGATTGGGGATGTGTGTGTGCAAAATTCTCATGTGAGCTTTTATTTTGGGATTTTTGAGATTGAGAGTTTTTGTGAGGCTTTGATTGGGGGATTAGTTTAGGTTTTGGGATATATCATTTACTCCGCATGCTTGAATCTTTTCTTACTCGAGGGCGAGTAAGGTTTAAGTGTGGGGAGGTTTGATATGTCCATTTTGTGTGGTTATTTTGGGGGTTTTAGGATGTGGATATGCCATTTCCTCCGTATGCTTAAATCTTTTCTTACTCGAGGACGAGTAAGGTTTAAGTGTGGGGAGGTTTGATGTGTCCATCTTAGGCGCATTATTTAGTAGTATTTAGGATCACTTTTGTGCTCTTTTATTATCGAGAGCTTGTGTTTTACCTTGAAATTCACTTAGGAGAGGTAAAAGCAACTTTGTACTCTTTTACCTCTTTTAAGTGGATTTTGTGTGACAAGGGAAGAACACGGAACCAACGAAGACCGGAAGACATTGAAGACTATACTTTCGAAGACTTTTGGATACTCACTTCGAAGACATGAAGACCGGAGGCCGTTGAAGACCATTTTGGAGCTGTTGAAGACTTGAAGAGTGAGAGGGATGGCTATGAAGAAGACAAAGAAACAATGCAAAACTGTGGCTGCCGTCGCGACCCCGTCGCGACCCCGTCGCGACACCATCGCGAGCCGGGGCACCGTCGCGAGTCGCGACGAACACCGTCGCGAGTCGCGACCATCGGGCGGCCAGAAATCAAGTTTATTTTCTTTGCACTATAAATACCATCTCTTTTCCCTCTTCTTCTCAAGTTCTTCCAGCCCGCTTCTCTCTGGTTTTGGGCGCCATTTTTAGGTTTTTCTTCTTCTTTCTTTTCTTAGCTTTCTCTTAGTTTGATTATGTCTTTTCTTGTTGTTCTAGAGTAGTTCTTGTTCTTGGGAGCAAAGGATTGAAGCTTCCACTATCTATGTAGCAAGAACTCATTTATATCTATCTATTTGGTATTTTTGCTATTGTGCAATTATTGTGCTTTGAATGTTAATTGTTGATTGCATTGATGTTGTTGAGAGCTTGATGATATGAAATGCTTGGATTAATTGCTAGCTAGGGTTTGGGGGATTTGGGTTAATTTCCCCCCTGTTCTTGTTAGCAATGTGAGAGTATGAATTAGAGCTTTCGATTGTGTTAGTGTGTTGACAATGTGCTAGGCGAATGTGATTGATGTCGAACTCTTCGTCATGTTCGTTTGTGTAGCAAACGAGAGAGTCATATGCTCGCGGATGAATGTGCGTTGCACGTTCATCCAATCTCGTGTAATTGCATGAATCGGTTCAATGCCTAGTCACGGTGTAGTGGTCATAGGCATTGCCGAGCTTGTTGGTCCTTCGTGCTAAATGCCACCAATGCCGCCTTGAGTCGTGGTCGCGACTCAGGAGCCATTGGTGAGGTTTGACGAGAGATGTCGAACTCACTCTCGCAAACTACGAACTAAGAAGGATAGGAGTTCAATCTCCACGACAAGTAGTTGAAGTATTGAATAGGTGATTTAAACTCATTCCTGAAGCATTTGTTGTTTGGCGTTTATGTACTCTTGACGGTGTGTTTCACTGCATGTGTGCCATGAGTGGTTTGAGCATAGGGAGTGCTTGTGTGGTTGAATTGCTTAGGTGTAGGAACGTGACAACTTCCGTAGCACCTTTGCATGAAGATCTACGAGCATGAACTTAGAACTCCTTGTGGTGTGTGTGTTGTGGTACTTGCTAGATGGGGTGTGTGAGCGCTGGGTCATGAATGCTATATGATGGAATGTGTGAATGATTCGATGAACTACATTAGATGTGGAAGTGGATATCCGTTGCCCCCAAGGTATTTTATCTTTGTAGTTTAAAACCTTTTTTCTTAGTTTCGTTTGATGATTAGCATAGTCACTTGACGTTGCTAGTTATCTCGTCTTTTTATCTTTGTTAACTTAGGAACCAACCAACCAACCAACCCCCCCCTTACTCGCTTTTAAGTGTGTGTATATATATTTACTCCTAGCCTAGTATATCAACCATTTGTGTGCTTAGACGCTTAGGAAGATCCCTCTTCTCATTGGACGACCCCGATTTGCCACTATCTACCTAGTTGTAGAAAGTAAGCACTGAGGGCTTATAAATTATCTTTTGGCGCGCGGGCGCGACGACCGCCCGCGCCTGTCAGTTGCTGAATGATTTGCTAATGCCGATTGAAGTTTTTATTCAAAATCGATCTGGTTTATTTTTTATGAAGAACACCGTTTGGAGGATTGAGAGGTATGATTGACTTTGATTCTGATTTCCATGTTTCATTCATTTTGGTTTAACACATTTTTATGAATCATGTTTTGGGCCTCTTTCTTTTTCACACTTTTAAGATGGGAAGTTTTTTTAGAGTCCATTTTCTTTTATTTTCTGTCTAGTCCCTCAATTTTTTGTGTGTTACATTTATAACCCCAAGTCCTTTTTTTTGTTTTTTGCCCCCAAATTTAGTTTGCCCCTTCCTATTTTTCCTCTAGTCCTTGGTCTCACCATGAGATGGCCTCATAGGAGATGGACTCTTCATTGAGATCTCAATATAGTTCCGAATTCAAAACCTGAATGGGAGATTCTAAAAAAACTACCTTTTGGTGAAACACAACCCGTACGCATTACCTCGTTGTGTTATTGCACCTAAACCTCTTCTTCAAAAATCCTTTCATCACCAATATGCAAATTATGGACACAGAGGCAAGGATGGAGCTGAGGCAACATTCTGACGAGGTTGAGGATTGGCGTTGAGGATGTGAGGCAAGGCGACGAGCTGATAGTGAGGAGGCATGTGGTGGCTATGGTGGAGAGGTGTGTGAAAGAGGTTGAAAGGAGAGGTGAAGAGGAGGTGGAAAGGAGAGGTGAAGAAAGACTAAGGAAAATGGCCAGAAGAGAGCGGCCATGCTTGAAAAAGGAGACTTTACAGTAGAACTACCTTTACTCGATGTCTACTAATGAGTTTGGGTTTTTGGGTTTTGTCATTGCGAGTTTTGTTGTTAGGTTGTGGTAAAGACTGGTGGTTGCAGAGATGGCGGTGTTCCAGTGGTAGAGGTGAAGGGCATAATAGACTTTTTACCTCTTCAAAAAGAATCCCAGTCATTTCTCTCTTTGCAAAAATGGGTGGAACAGAGGGAATACGTATTTCACTTTTAACGCATTTTAGCCCATATCCATTTTGGCAGCAAACAATTATTTGATTTTTGAATTTCAACTAGCATTTTAGTATCAAAACTACACAAAGTTTTGTATTAAGCAGCCTAAACTCTAGGTCGGGATTTATGTGCAATTGTTGTAAGTTTCATTTTGGGATGGGTTTTTTTTAAAATATGGTAATAAATTTATGGACCTACTTTGCAATTATCAAAATGCTATAAATATCACCAAAAATTCAGAATTTTTATTTTCATTTTTCATATCAGAATCCTCCTCCTCCAATCAAAAATTTGTAACTGCCGTAACCCGCTGCCAACCGTCATCGTTCTGCTGCCTAACGCCATCGCTCTTCCACCTTTATTCTTCCGCTACCGCTCTTTTACCGATATCAAAATTGAAACTTTACCGGAGCTGAGCTCCTACGATCTCGATCGATCAAATTTTCTGGTTGTGGAGGGCATTCTTATCAATGCCACTGGACGAGGTGAACGATAACGATGCTGATTCGAATGGTAACGAGAACGACGATCTGATTCGAACAATGATGAGGTTAGGGTTCCGATGATCTAGAGCGCGATGAGGCTAGGTATTTCATCGAAAATCGCTCAAAAAGATGAGGCTAGGGTTCCGACGATCTGGAGCGCGACAGAACAAAGATTCGATGAGGCTGCTCGCAATTTCCAGCACTGTGACAAGGGTACTCGCGGTGGAGGAGCTCTGCGATGATGGCGCTGCAGCAAGCAAGCGTTATTCCTCAATGAAAAGGGAGGCGCATGAGATGCACGTGCGTGAAAGAAGAAAACGATGTGCGTGCTTCTCACGCGCATCTAAAATTGACAGTGTCGATGAACTACAACGGCGGTGGAAGGCAACAATGGCGCCGGAGCTGAGCTTTGGCTTATGAGAGGTGAGGTATAATATTGTGTTTTTTTTTTCAAAGACTTGATGAGGTTTAATATTTATTTGACTGAGCTTAATGTTAACAATCATTGTTTGGTCTAGTGGTTAGTACTCTTGCTGTTGAGGTTTGAGGTATGGGGTTCGAATCTCTCTATGACCTTTATTTTGAAAATTTTATGTTATTCATGTATATGCTGAGGTTTAATATTTTTTTACTGAGTGTAGGTTCAATAAGAGTCTTTGGTGTAGTGGTTATTGCTCTAGGCTTTGAGGTTAGTGACCTGGATTCAAATCCCACCAGGTCCTTTTTTTTGAAGAATTTTTATTCTTGCAGTACTGTAGCTTTTTGTTGATGTTTGTAGTTTTTTCCCTCTTATGTTGATGTTTTTTATTATTCGGGTGAGGTTTAATTGATATGACTTGATGTTTTGTAGCTTTTTTTGAATGATATGGATTGATAGTTGTTTTTTTAAAAATTTTCTTATGTTGATGTTTTTCATTTTCCGGTTGAGGTTTTGGTAATGAGAGTTGATGTTTGTAATGTCTTTATTCTTATGTTGATGTTTTTCATTTGTCTAATGATGTTCATGTAGTTGATGTTTGTAGTTTCTGTTTTTTTCTAAAAACAATCGTTGATGTTTTTTGATTTTCAGAGTGAATAATTTATATTAATGAGGTACCGTAGCTTTTTTATTAATGTTTTTGGTTTTCTTTTCTCTCATGATGATGTCTTTCATTTTCTAGATAAGTTTTAGGTGATAGGGGTTGATGTTTGTAGCTTTTTTGATGATATAATTCATTTTTTGTAGTGTTTTTTCCCTTATATTGACATTTTTCATTTTCCGATGAAGTTTAGATGATATTAATTGATGTTTTTAGCTTTTGGGTGATATAGGTTCATGCTTGTAATTTTTTTTAAATGATAATTTAGCTTTGTTGATTTTTTTTATGATTTTGAATTAATCTTTTATCAGTCGTAGTCAACGTTTTTTCAATATTTTGTTGATTTTTATTTGAATATATATATGTATATATTTACGGTTTTATTTGATTTTCCAATAAATGTTTTGCTGCAAATTTTTAGTTGATGTTTTATGATTTTCGTTGATATTCTGCTATTTTTTCCTGATATTGCTGTAGTTATTTATTTTATTTTTTTTGCTTTTTTAAAAAATATTAAAATCTTTTTTGATTTTCTTATTTTTTTTGTTTGCAAATTGCAGGTGGTGGGAAAATGATAGGAAAAAATTGGACGAAAAAACCCATAAAAAGTTATTAATGATAGGTCCATGTAAAATAATTAGAGATATGTCCGTGTAAAATTATTTGACAGAGGTCACCAAAGCTATAATATTATTAGAATTGTATAAATATCCATGCATAAAGTTTAGGTTGTCTCAGAGGAGACTATTTCTCAAAAACTATGAGAAATGAATATATTTATAATTTCTTAACGTCGAATGAGATTTAATTTGCATCTCGTATGATACTTTCAGCAATGTACACTTGGACTCATTAACAAGTTACTATTTTTTTTATAGCACTGATTTTTATAATGATTAATTTTGCTAATGAATCTTTGAAGTTGATAACGAATAATAGTAACCCACTTATGCTTGTTGAAAGGAGAAAATCAATGCTATAATTAAGCTTTCAGTGTAATTTTATATCAAATATATATAAGGCAACCTTTATTTCATAAATGAGAGGGGTGTATTGAGTATTTTAAAACTTTATTTTCGTCAAGACGTAGGCCCTATTCTATAGAATTTATTTGGATTTCAGTTCCTTCAATTTAAATCTATTCATTTCAGTATATTAATACTTAATTGATCAATTTAATTCAGTTCAGAGGCTATTTCATGAAATGTTATATTTTTTTATAAAATTTAAATATTATACTTTATCTGTTAAAATAAATAATAATATGTATTTGAAAGTAAAAATATAAAAATATATGAAATAAAAAAATATTTTCAAAAATTCTTAATATTTATGTAATTTAACAAATGCCGTGTATAAGGTAAAAAAATAAGTAGTCTGTCAATAAGCTTATGGACAGAC
Organism: Rubia yunnanensis; assembly: GCA_037428765.1. Taxonomy (NCBI): domain Eukaryota; kingdom Viridiplantae; phylum Streptophyta; class Magnoliopsida; order Gentianales; family Rubiaceae; genus Rubia; species Rubia yunnanensis. The sequence continues at coordinate 96,402,298 of CM075065.1, forward strand.
TGCTTGTCAAGAGACCCACTCCTATACTTATTTTAGTTTAGTATACTTATATTTATTTCAGCTCAGCGTATTTTTCACCACAATTAATTATATCATTAATAGTTACGTTGGATTATGACAACCACTACAAGAAAAAATGACCTTTTAGCTCACCCCTTTCACCTCGATTTTTTTGTTAATCCCCAATAATCTATTTTTTGAATTAAATAATATATTTTACCTCGGTTAAAAAACCAAGCAAAAAGTACAATTTTTACTTCGGTTTTAAAAGAAATTGAGGTAAAAAGTCTAACATGACCGATGTCGCACGCATATCTGGCTTACCCAAGTCAGTTGTTTTTGTGACCGATGTCGCATGTCACTCTCACGACATGAATGACCAATGTTGCATGTATGTCTACGTTAGCGAAGTCGGTTGTTTTTTTTACTGACGTCGTATGTCATTCTCGCAAACATGAATGACTGACGTCACATGTATGTCTGGCTTACCGATGTCGGTTGTTTTTGTGACCTACGTCACATGTCACTCTTCAGACATGAATGACCGGCGTCGCAAGCTGTAGAAAATAAGGGTAATAATATTGTGTTTGTATTCATGCCCCTGGGGTACATTATATAGTATTACCAGAGTCCTAAGTAAATAAGGAAAATGATACTAATCTAAATACAAGTAATATTCATAAAATATTCTATTTCCTCAATACTCCTCCTTAAGTTGGAGCATGTAGATCGATAATGGCCAACTTGCCAAGTAGTAGTTGAAACTGATTACGTCCAAGAGCTTTCGTGAACAAGTCTGCTGGCTGATCAGAAGTGCGGACATGATGAGTAACAATTGTACCAGACTGTACCAAATCTCTGACAAAATGACAGTCAACCTCTATAAGTTTCGTACGTTCATGAAAGACAGGATTATCGGCTATATGAAGAGCAGATTGACTCTCACAAAATGGTCGCATGGGGGCAGAATGAACATCACCTAAATATTTAAGTAAATACTTAAGCCACAATAACTCACAACAGGTAACTTCCATGGCACGATACTTTGCTTCAACAGAGGAACGAGAAACCGTAGGTTGCTTCTTGGTCTTCCATGAAATGGGAGAATCACTTATCATAAAAAATATCCAGAAAATGAACATTGTATGACGGGGCATGCAGCCCAATTAGAATCACAGTAAGCAGTCAACTGTACAGAACTACGTGAAGTGAGAAATAAATCTTGACCAGGATGACTTTTTAAGTAGTGTAGAACCCGCAATGGAGCTTGCCACTGCGAAACACAAGGTGACTTCATGAACTGAGCAGGTGTATACACCTAATAACTAAGATTCGGACATGTAATGGTAAGATAAATCAGACAATCGACTAGACACTGATACTGATCCGGATCGTCGTACAGGAGCCCTTCCACTTGCGTGAGATCATGATGTTGCTCCATCGGAAAGTCTATTGGTTTTGCAGCAAACAAACCAGTATCTGATAAATTATCAAGGGCATATATCCTTTGTAAAGGAAACATCCCCTCTGGTCTTCTAGCAATCTCTATACCCAAGAAATACTTAAGGCACCAAGATCCTTCATGTGGAATAAAGAGCTTAAGTATTTCTTGAATTCAGAAAGGAGCGATGAAGAGCTACCAAAAATCACCAAATCATTCACATAAACTAGCACATGCAAAGAAACCAAACCATGGGAGAAAACAAAAAGAGAGTAATCAGCCTAACTCTGAACAAAGCCAAATGCACATAGAGCCTGAGCTAACTTAACGAACCAATTGTGAGGAGCTTGTCGCAAGTAAAAAGAATTTTGAAGTTGATAGACCATACTGGGGGAGCAGTATAGCCCGGAGGAGGGCTATAAATACCTCTTGGTGAAGATCACCGTGTAGAAAAGCATTATGAACATTCATCTGATGAAGTTTCCAACCATGAATGACTGCAACATATAATAATAGGTGAACCGAACTCATCTTTGCAATAGGAGCAAATGTCTCATTAAAGTATTTGCCTGCAATCTGAAGATTACCCAGAACCGCCAGACAAGATTTGTCCCATTCAATAGTACCATCAACCTTAAACTTGGTACGATAAATCCATTTGCATCCAATTGCAGTCTTATCTGGAGGAAGAGAAGCCATAGTCTAAGTTTCATTGCTCTCAAGAGGATGCCTCCGAGTAAGTGGTAGGATCTGCACTAGAAGTTACTGCACCCAAAAATTTAGAATGCATACTAGAAAAAATAATCGCAATTTACAAAACTAGTTAAAGGATATAGAACACGTGAGAATAGTGATGGTGCATGAGTAACTGTAGCAGTGGGGGGGTTTAACAGCAGAGCTGAAAAAATCACTCAATTAAGCAGGAGGACGATGATCACAGTCACTATGCCGGGAAAATAGTGGCTCAGCCATAGGTGGCGGCGGTGGAGCCTGAGCAGGCGGCGGGGTCATTGCCGCGGTATTAGTCGGGTGGGAGGCAATGGTCGGCGACATTGTGGCCGCATGAAAAATCACCGGAAAAACCAAAGGTATTGGATCCTACGTTGATCTGGGCACCGAGTCGGGCCAGACTAACAGTGTTGGCAGAACGGCGGAAGTCGACGGCAGCTGAGGTGAGACTGCAGCGAGGATGATGAATGGCGGTGAGGTGGTTGCACTGGGGGTTGTCACTGACGGAACCATCATCAGATAACCAACAGAACAAGTATCATTTTGTGACTGTGCGGGCTTATTAGGTACAAATGGCACAACAAACGAAAATTGGTCTTCATAAAAATCAGCATCGGGACTGTTGAAGAAAGTACATGTTTCCAAATCATAAAGACAATAGCCTTTCTTTCCAACATGTTACCCAAGATAAACGTATTGTCAACTTCTTGGAGCAAACTTGTCATAGTATCTGGGAATGTAAGAGGCATAACACAAGCACCCAAAGACTCGCAAAAGCTTTAGTTTAGAGTGTGTCCATAATGTAACTCAAATGGTGTGCGTCCGTTTAGTTGCTTCGTGAGTGTCCGGTCAATAAAAAATGCAGTACTAATAGCACATTTTCCCCCCAAATAAATAGGCGGATTAGCTTGAAAGCGTAAAGCACGAGCCACATTTAACAAATGGTGATGCTCGCGCTCCACACGACTATTTTGCTGTGGTGTATCAATCAAAGAATTCTCAAAGATGATTCCAGATTCAGTAAAATAAGATTGTAAGGGTGGAAATTATGTACCATTATCAGCACGAACACAATGAATGGTGCGCCCAAACTGGTTCTTGATCAAAGCACAAAACTCTATAAATCTAGAGGCTACATCTGAATCAGCCACTAATAAATAAATCCAAAAAGGTCGGGAATAATCATCAACTATATTCAAAATAAAAATGCACCACTAGAGGAAGGTGAGCTATAAGGCCCCTAAACATCACAAAGTATCAATTTCAACAAAGAACTAGCATTTGAAGAGCTCAACAGAAAACTATGTCCATTTTGCTTTGCTCTATGACACACAGAGCAATGTATAGAAGTATTATTTGTGCTAAAATCAAGAGTAGGAACAAAAGAAAACACCGTGGAGGATGGATGACCAAATGTTGATACCATGAATAAAATGAAGAAACTGAAGCAATTGTCGGAATAGACTGCAGGATATAAGGACGAACGTGAGTATCGAACAAACAAAACCAATAAGCCCCCCTTGCTGTTCACCCACGCCAATCACAGTCATCATACTGATTTTCTGTAAATTGCAATAATTTTCAGTAACAAAGCTAGACATTTTAAGGCAGATAAAAATCTAGAGCATGATAATAAATGGCATCACAAAGTAGTTATGTATAGCACATGAGTAAGGGTGACATCACCAAAGCAAATAGAACCATATTGTGTAGCAGATGACACAGATCCATTGGGTGGTATAACATTCACAGAATCGACAATAGTAGTAAACCCTTGTCACAAGTCATGTGATATGAAGGTCTCGATTCTATCATTGTATTAAAAAATCCAAACATTTTTGTTATTTCAGATTATGTGTTTCTTTAATGGATTTTCTTAAGTGATATATATATATATATAATACAATTACATATTTATGGTTTTAAATAGATCTTTAGAAGTTATATATTTTAACAAGTTATGATTGATTATATATAGTAAAGAATTAAAATCAGTGACATATTAAAATATTAGTATGTTTGATGCGAATGTCAAAGCTACCTCCATAGATTAATGAACTCATGCCAAAGCCTGATCAGCCTTTCAAAGAATATGTTTGTGATCCTCTAAATGATATGGCTCGTCCTATGACTAGGGAAAGAACAAAACTTAGAGATGTGGAGTTGAATTCTTTGATTGATCAGCTTCATGATGAAGAAGTGAAGAATACATCGAAAATGTCTTGGATTAATTGTTCAAGAGTTTCGAAATGATGAAGACATCATGAAGAACACTATACTCTTTTTCCCACTGTTTTTTTAGTTAGGTAGTGTGATCATTGTAATTTATTTCATTTTGGAATGAACCCCATCAATTCGGCCATGTTGGCTTTGGAAGAGTTAATTTCGGTCATGCCTTTATTTTAGGGTTTCGATTATTTATTTTTGATTTGATTAGAATTAGATTTGATAAGTTTAGATATGGAAGATTCATTAAACAATTTAACCAATATTTGGATTGATTTACTTGGATGAATATGATTATCATTTAGATTTAAAATTAGGTATTTTAGTTTGATACTGTTTTAACTTCTTAAAGCTGTCATAAGTCTTTCCAGTTTTTGACAGGAACTACCAAATACTATCTTCTTTTTGTTTTGTGTTGGTCGAACTATACCCGATAAATAGGGAGGCCATACACGAATTTTATACACATTCTATATATCATATATGCATATTTTTATTTTATACTCTTTGCTTAAACCGTTAGGTTTGTACATTTAAGATTAATGCTTAGAACCATTAGGATTCTTTGTGTTAATTTTGGTGCAACTAGTGCTTGGTTTCTATGGAATTAGACCCCCTTGTTAGTGAATTTCATAAAATTGTGTTTTTAACTAGACTTTGTCCGTGTCATCTTGATTTCAAGAGGGTGCTTTGATCAACCTTCGTTAAGAGTGCTTCTCAAAATTCCGCAATCCAGAGTGTTCGCAAGGAGATTCATATCAATATTATTTTTAGACAACTTAGTCTTAGGTTATTTAAAATAAGTTTAATATCCCCAGTTAACAGAACCGCCACACCAAACCACAGATAGCAAACAGTTTCTATTATATAGTGCTTGGGATTAGGATGAACAAATATCATGAAAAGTTAGGAGAATTTAGCAAGATTATACACTATAACATTATTGTATACATTAACAAAATTTAGGGCAAAATAGAAAACTAACCCTATTATTTTTTGAAAGTGGCAATCTAACCCTGTAAAATTTGAAAGTGCGATTCTAACCCTTAGTTTTTCAACTAATGTGCCGATATAACCTTTTTACACTCTTCTGGCGTTGACTTAGCATTTTAAGGCATTGACCAAATCTAAAAAGACTAAATTACCCCCAGTATTCAAATAACAAATCTATTAACAAAAATACCCCTAGGTTTTTCTTCTTTTCTATCTCCACCACTACCGTCACTGCCGCCACCACTAGTAGTGGTGGCAGCGGCTAGAATCTGGACTTTTGCCAGCACCTGGAGTTTCACCCCTGCCCCTCCCGATTCCCAGCCTCAACACGGCAATGCCACCTCCACTGGAAAACATCCTATGCGCCACCTCAAACAAGTCGCATCTCACCATCCACCCCATTAACAACGTCTTTTAATTAAGAACTTGAAGAATTGGAAATAAAAAAAACCATATTACTGTACAAATTGCGACTTTGCAGTAACTTTGCAATTCTGTGGCAAAAGAATTTGTGCACGACTTTTGGCTTAATGTACATTTTTGTACAATGAACATTTATTTCAGAGTTAGAAGAAGAAATTGATTGAGATTCTTCGGAAAATGTTATATATGAGAGATTTGTATGTGGGGAGGTGAGGGCTCAATCAGAGAGGTGAGGACCCAATCAGATTTTAACATCTTAATTAAAATTACGATTAATTACATCTTTATTTGTCTCAACTTGAATTTAACACTTGTCCAAATTTCATTGAACCCTTAACCCCCCACATACAAATCTCCCACATATAAAATTTTCTAGAGAATCTCAAAATCTCTACTACCAATATTTACCAAACAAATTCCTTATATGCGTTCAATCATCACACCACCAAACACCTGTTTTTGTACCCTCTACACTGCCACCTACAATGCTCAAAACCTTACCGCCGTTAACTTAGCCATTGTTGACTAAGCTTGCATAATTACATTGCTTTATTTAGCTAATTCTATTTTCAGCAAATAAGTTGCTTCAAGACCTAATCTTACCGAGTTTGTTAGCTAGTTGAAATATTTTGCATGAATGTAGTTAGAACGTTGCATGCTTGTAGTTCTTTTCTGTTTATTTTCCTTTATAAATAGAGTGCAAAGCCAATGAAATAAAGCAAACCTTTCTACACAAAAATTTATTTGCATTCAAACAAGTTTACTGACGTGAAACTTGTTTTTTCTTTTGCTTTACTACAAAATTGCAAGTTCCCTTATTTCTTTGCTTTCTTTTCTTTGTTTCTTCAAGAAGTGTATCAGAGTGTGTGGTGTTTGATCCAAACTCTTGTAGTCGGTCGGTGTTTGATCCGCTTAGGCAAAATGGTAGGACGAGGAACAGGAACAACAACAGACGACAAGAACAAGGGGGCAACTTCACCTCAACCATTGGAATAACCAAAAATCTGTGGAGGAAGTAAGACACGCAAAGTAGAGTGGGTTACACTAGTAGAGAAAGCTCTATCAAAGGCAGCGTAGGAAGGCAGCTCCATTGGAACCACCTTTAATTGAAGTCCGAAAGCATTTCCGAGTTCAGAAATTCTATTAAAGGTGGTTTAAAACTAATTTAAGGCAATTCCGCCTTTAATGGTGATTGATTAAAGGCAAGTCTGCCTTTAGAACTGCCTTTTAATTGAGGTTCAGAAGCCTTTCTAAGTTTGAAAATGCCATATTTCCGAGTTTGGAAATGCTTTCCTAGCTCTTCTTTTAATTTAAAGGTGGTTCTAATGTTAGAACCGCCTTTTAATGAGCTCTTTTTGGCCCACTCTATTTTTGGCCCATACCTTAGAGTTTTACTTCTTCTCTGTTTTTACTCTCCGCCTCCCTCTTCTTTCAAGACAACCAAATTCTCCTCCCTCTTCTTTCAACTCCGCCAAATCCGCCTCTCACTTCTTTCACTCATTTTTAACGACCCTCTTCCCCACCCTTCATTATCCCGCCTTCACCGTGCCATCTCTGTTAGTCGCTCTCCGTAAAGCTCCATCGATTGCTCGCTGGGAAGCTGTGAGCTTTGTCAGTCACTCGTCCACTCCACTGGTCGCTCGTCATCTTCCTCCACCTTTCACTGTTGTGAAGCTTCATCGTTGTGAGGCTCTGCTGTCATGAAGCTCTGCCATCGTAAAGCTACATCGCTGGCTCATTCTCCCCCTTTGTCTCCACCGCCGGCTCGTCCTCCGCCTCCATTTCTGCTGCTGACCGCTCGTTCTCCGTCGTTGACCACCTGCCGACTTAATGATCTGATAATGTTTTTTGCAAGGTTACTCGTTTGGCATTGGTGTTGTGTAAGCTAGTGCTGTTTTTGCTGTGTTAATGATCTATTGTGTTCTTATTTTTTTTGCTGTGTCAATTATCTATTAGTGATTTTGCCGCGTTCTTAATTTTTTTTTCAGATCTGCTACTCATTTGGCTGCCATTCCAACAACTATTTTTTTGAAAGGTAAGAAATATTTTTTGGACTCGAAAATTGTTTATAATCCTATTAAAGGTGGTCATTTCATCAAATTAAAAATCGCCTTTAGTTGCAATTTTTAAAGGTGGTTCCTTGAACCGCCATATTTTCTGATTGATTAAAAGCGGAGCCATTAAAGGAACTTGCTGATATAACCGCCTTTAATAGGCCTCTTCTACACTAGTGTAATAAGGGAAAGCAATGGTGCATCGCACTTTCCGGTTCTCACATGGACCAACAACGTAGATTGGGTGATCCTCATTAAGGTGCATCTTGAAGCACAGGGTTTGTGAGAGGTGATTGAGTAATGTAATGATCAGCAAGCAATGTCGACACTCCTTCAAGCAGTCCCATCGAAGTTGGTACATACCCTTGGAGTCTAGAAAACTTCCAAGGAGGCAGGGGATGCTGATACAGGGCGAGTGACAGTGAAGAGTGAAGAAGCGATGGATTGCCACAAAGGTCCGATATAGTTTTGAGCATAATTTTTGCGTTCGGTGTCAGAATTAGGTGATTCTGGTTGTAAGGGATGTCATGTTCGAAGAACGCCAGGCATGGAAATGGGAAGCTTCCATCGTGACAAGACTAGCAGAAGGAGATAACACGTTCACTATTGTCTACTCTACAAGTGAACACACTATTTTTATACTCGAGCCAGCTGCACCAAAAGTCAAACCACGGACCCCAGAGCCTACCCCATTACAGACACAATGGGTAAACACCTCCTACACACAATGAAAACATCAACACTACATCAGGCCCACATCACTACAGGCTGTTAACGGATTTGTACAATGCCACCAAAGAAATCACAAATATTGAAGAGAGCGATCTTTGTTTATTGACTGCAGAGGTGCCAACAAGTGTGGTAGAGGCTCTCAGACATGTAGCTTAGAGAAATACCATAAAGGAGGAGATGAAATCAACCCTCGATAACAAGACTTGGGAACTTGCATCACTTCTGATGAACCACCGTGCTACCAGACTCAAATGGGTTTTTAAAGTTAAAAAACACCCTACCAAAAACATTGTTAAGAACAAGGTGAGACTCATCGCAAAGAGGTATGCGCAGTGACAGGGGGTGGACTATGAGGAAGTGTTCTCTTTGGTTGCAAGAATGGAGACAGTTCGGTTGTTGCTTGCACTCGTCGTATATGAAAAGTGGAAGGTGCACCACATAGATGTAAAATTGGCTTTCTTGAACGGAGATCTTACTGAGGATGTTTACGTGTAGCAACCACCGGGTTTCGTTGATAGTTCAAATGATGGAAATATGCTAAAATTGAATAAAGCATCGTACGGGCTTCCGCAAGCTCCACGGGCGTGGAACTCCAAACTGGATACGTCTCTTATCTATCTTGGATTTACAAGGTGTCAGCATGAACATGCAGTTTATGGGAGAGGTAACACTCACTATTTTATGCTTTTTGGTGTTTATGTGGACGATTTAATTATCACAGGGACAATTTTTCAAGACATTGTTGAGTTCAAGGTACAAATGCAAAAAAAAATCAAGATAAGTGATCTAGGACTTCTTGGTTACTATCTTGGGATTGAGGTGCATCAAGGCAATGGTGAGATCACAATAGGCTGAGGTACATATGCTGAAAAAATCTTGGAGCTAGCTGGTATGAACGGATGCAACCCGTCTTAAACACCAATGGAGAGCTGACTCCGGTTGAGCAAACAGGATAGAAACATTTTTGTGGATGCAACCATGTACCGGAGAGTGATTGGTAGTCTCCACTACCTTGTAAACTGGGACTTCATCGTCGTACCTCTCAAAGTTAATATTTTTAAGCCATAAATGCTTCCTATCTACAACTAAGTAGATAATGGCAAGTTGGGGTCGTCCACAAAAAATAGGGATCTTTCTAAGGGTTTATACATATAAGGTTGTTATTAGGCTAGAAGTAGATATATATATATAGAGAGAGAGAGAGAGAGACAAAGGGAGATATATAAAAGAAAATAAAAAAGGGGGAGAGGGGGGGGGATTGTTGGTTTTGTCCTAAGTTATGAAATTAAAGACAAGCTAACAAGCAAAGTCAAATAAGTATGGTAATCATGCAACAAAAAAAAAGAAAAATGGGTAAAAATTAAAAAAGGTAAATCCTTGGAGGCAATTGACTTCCACTTCCAAACCTCATGTAGATCATTGAACCATTCACTTATTCTATCACATTCATTACCTATGGGGAATACTATCACTTCCATTTTGAAGATCACCATTCATTTCTTCATAAGAGTAATTTGCAAACGCAGACAGTGACATTTTGTAAACCTCATTGATAATCACTTTAGACAAACAAAGCCTAATGGTATTTCTTCAGTGTCATTATACACGAAGAACCATAAATTTGATAATAACAACCTTTCGATCAAATGCATAGCCATTTAACCAAAAACAATATTCATTAGATTAAACCTAGAACAAACCACATTCAAGATTCAACCTTTCATTCCTTCTATAGGATGAATATGAGAACAATCCTCATTAACATACTCATCTAGCAAGAATCACATTACATTATACACAAGAAGTTCTAATTCCATGTTCTTGGATTTTCATGTCAAATGGGCTAAGAAGTTTGCAACTTTCCTAACACTCTAACACTCCAATCAAACAATCATTTCATATTCTAAAACAACCCATGGTATGAATGAAGTAAAATTCAAAATTAAGAACACATGAATGCTAAATAACAAAAGCTTCAAGAAAGAGTGAAATAGAGTTTCTTACTACATAGATGTGGAAGCTTCAATCAATTGCTCCCAAGTAAAAAACTAGCCTAGATAATAAAAACCCATAACATAGAACAATAAATGTACAAAGAAAGAAGAAGAAATGAAAGAAAATGATGAAAACTAGGGTTTTGGAGCCCCCAAGTCGGGCCAAGAGAGTTAAGGAATGAGTGGATGAAATGTTATTTATAGTACAAGAAAAAAGGGAGTAAAAGGCAAGTTGTAGGGAAATTTTTGTGATTCGTGACACCCTCTTCGTGACTTGTGACCAGATCAGGATTTTTGTAAGAATTGTGAGCTCTCATTTCAACATTTCCCAAGTCGCGACACACTTCTCATGAGTCGCGACACAAAAAAGTCCAATTTTATTTTGCTTCCTCCAGGTGAACCGTTGATCCATTTTGGGAGTTCTTGTAGTCTTTTTTAAAGATGAATCTAATGGTACCACACTTGAAGACTGGTTTTTCTCAGATCATTCTCAGATAGCTGCTTGAAAACATAGATCATTCTTCACTTTCTACTTTGCTCTCCTTCTTCACTTAATCTTCTACCACTTTGTGAGTAGCCTTTCATCTTCTACCATCCTTAAGAATGGCCTTCACTAAACCACTCCGAAGTGCTTACGAGAAATTTACAAATTAATCTCACAAAAAGGGATCTAGATGCTCGTAAGGACCAAAAATTCGTTAGACTAAAAATATGTTACAAAATGATATATGAAAACAAAAAATGGTCATCTAAACCCCTTATTATGTAAACCTACCTAAATCTAGCAATCTTTCAGCAAAAAGATAGCAAAAGAGATGTTAAATGTTTTGGAAAATACATCATTTGACATCTCATCATAAACGCACGGCTAGACTTAGCTCATGCGGTAAGCGTCGCAAGTCGATATATGGAAGCTCCAAGCACTTAACATTGGGCTGCAATCAAACATATACTTAGGTACATTCAAGGTACTCTAAGGTATGGATGCTGGTACAAGTCAGGTGGAGGTAATGTTAAACAAGTTGGCTATAACGACAATGATTTCGCCGACGACATTGATGACCAGAAAAGCACCACATTGATAGGTTTTTTTGTTGGGAACAACATTTTTACGTGGACTTCACAAAAGCAGGAGTTGTTGCTTTGTTATCTTGTGAAGCAGAGTATGTTGCAGTGGCAAGTGCATCATGTCAAGGCGTTTGGTTCAGTCGGCTCATTGGCGAACTAGTCGGGCATGAAGAACTTGGTTTCAAACTATTGGTAGACAAAATATCTACTATGGCTCTTACCCAGAACGGTACTATAGTAGGAGCAAGCACATTGACACCGTGTTCCACTACATTCGGGATTGCATTGAAACCGAGAGGATGAATGTCGAACATGTTGGCACTGATGATCAGCTAGTTAATATCTTAACAAAGGCATTGACAAGGACAAAGTTCATTAAGATGCGACAGAAACTTGGCATCAATCAGGTCAAGGCAATGTAGCAAGGTTAAGGGGGTGATTTGTTGACTAAACTTGCATGATTACATTGCTATATTTAGCTAATTCTATTTTCAGCACATAAGTTGCTCCTTGCTAGTTGAAGTATTCTGCATGAATATAGTTAGAACGTTGCAAGATTGTTGCATGAATGTAGTTAGAACGTTGTATGATTGTAGTATTTTTTCTGTTTATTTTCCCATATAAATAGAAAGAAAAGCCAATGAAGAAAAGCAGAACTTTCTGCACAAAACTCTCTTTGCATGACGTGAAACTTGTTTTTCTTTTGCTTTACTACAAATTGCAAGCTCCCTTAATTCTTTGCTTTCTTTTCTTTGTTTTTGCAACAACCACCATCCCCACTGTCAGTGACGAGCTACTGCTGTCCGATGAGAAGGTATCTCCTCCGGCGATGAGAAGCCGAGAAGGTGAGCTGCTGCTTCTTCAACTTTCTCGCGGGTGGAGCACGGAATCCTTTAAACGACTGGGCTGGGGTCATTCTGGGTGGGCTAGACAGCGGTGGGGTTTAGAATAAGAAGGGGCAGGTTTTGTTTTTGTCTTTTCCTGTTTTATTTTTTTGATATTTTTAATCGTGGGTATAAAGTTCATTCTACTTATTTCTGGCCAATTTAAAGTTTTCGGGATTAGATTGACACTTTTATTCAAAGCTTAGAATTGGATTTGAACTTTCAAATTTTACAGGGTTAGATTGACACTTTCGACCAAAACATAGGGTTATTTTAGCACTTAACTCTATAATTTATATTTTTTTTTTAAATTTGACAACAGGGTAAAGTGTAAAGATATAAATGGTGTGAGGTATATAATATTTTCTTAAAAAATTATATATTGTACATTTACTAATAATAATCTTTTTAGAACAAGAGTTCATCTCTTGAAAGATGATTTTTTCATAAGTCATGGAAACACCAAGATTTAAAGTGTAAATTCGAATAAATCAAGAGAAAATTTTCAGGTTGCATGAATCAGGTTATAAACTTTATACCTATTACATGTTGTATAATAAAATTTTAATATTTCAACTAAGACATTTTACATTTTATTATTCTAGTTAAACCCCGTCTTTCCCAAGAATTTGCCTTAGAACAATATGTAACCAATTCAAAAGAATGGAAATAAAAAATAGAATAAATTTTTTACTATTTTTTTTTTGAAAAATAAATCATTCCAAGATGATAGGAAAAATGTCCAACAGCGATTACAATGAGTGAAATTGACATCCAACCTAAATAGCCTCTAGCAATAATAATATATTGCAAGGACATCTAAATTACACGTCAACCCGACTGATCGCCTGGATTATTACAGATCAGAGATCCAATAAAAGTGGTAACATCACCCTCGGGAATATTAACTTGCTTCCCGCGAAAATCATGGCCACTTGGTAGAGAAGAGCATATCACGCAGCAATATCATTGTGCCAAACAATGATCTTCTACAACTGTAACACCACTTGACCCAACCACGATCTATGTTGTCCAAACTGTAAACACCTTGAAAAATAAATCTGACGAATCCAAATTAATGGAAACCCAAAAAAATCACAAACAAAATTACGAACATACAATCTGAACAAGCAGATCGAGAAAAATACATCTACTTGAACAACTAAATCAAGTTATCATCATGAACACAATGATCTAATCGATCAGGTCAAAAAATAAAATAAATTTGTGAAGATATATCTCACACTTATTCAATAAAAAAATGAATAAAAAATACACTATTGTTCCCCATCTCCTCTAATGGAAAGATGGGAAACATTTAACAGGAATGATTACGACAAGAGAGGGTTACGGAAAGAGGGTTTGGAAGAGGGAGAGAGAGATTGAATTTTGTTGGGCAATTAAATGATTGAAAAAAATATTTTTTTTACTATTATTGAACCATGTAAAGATGTGGATTTCAAATGAACAATTAATCATGAAATTTAAAGAATTGCCTATTGGGACCTGTTTCCAGAACTTATCTGAATTTAAATTCAATTCATTTTAATTCAATTCAATTTAAATTAGTTAAGTTCCATTTAATTTAATTCAGTTCAGTTCAATATAAAATTAATTTGGTAAAAATGTACACTACTATTTTTTACTACATTTATTTTAAGTTCAGTTTAATTCAATTCAAATCAAATTAATTCAAACAGATCAGTTCAGATAATAAACTCAAGAGAATAGGGCCTTTTTTTTAAAAAAAAAGTACATCCGCACCCCTGAGTTCTTGTGTTTGTGCAAATACGCGCCCTCAGTTTTCCAAAAGTGCACTTATGCCCTTGGTCTTACTTGAAAATTTGGAAAACCTTTATCTGGGCCAGAATTAACTGAAAAGACTTTTTTAACTCTTAAATAAATATAACTAAAAAATCTAAACTGAAAAATCACTTCATACATTTTCTCCTCCCTCTACTGCCCATCTTCCGCGGTAGTGCTGATAGACTTTGCCACCGATTCTTTTTCTTCTTCTTCTAAACCCGCACGGTTCCTATTTTAATCCCATCGAGGTTTGTGATGGAATGGTTCGTGAGAACTGGTGATGGCGTGGTTCTAGAGAGAACCAGTGGTGGCAACGACGAGAGGGGCTGAGGACGGGAAGAAGAAAGGTTGGAGATGGAGTGACGAGAAGGCGATTGGGCTTGAGGGTCGAGATTTACTAGCGGCATGGCTTAGCTTGATGGGGGGGAGGGTTTTGGCAATGGGGCTAGGGAGGAAGAGGTTTTGTCGACGACGAGCCTGAGCTAGATTTGGTCGCGCGGAATTTTGAGGTGGCAGGCAGGTTTAGAACCAGAGCTAACAGGCCGGTGGTGTCAATTTGAGTCATGGGTGGAGCCACAACGGAGCGTTGAAATGGTGGTCGGTGGCATTGATTTAGAGGCCTCATCGTCGATTGTGGTGGTGGGAGGCTGCGGGTGCTGGCATTGATTGTCGTGGTTTGTGGGTATGGTGCAACTGAGAGTCGACGAGGGTTATTTTGGGGGTTGTGAGGGTTGTGGTTGGTGGCGGGGAGTGGGTTGCTAGATGGGTTTTTGACAGTCGATTGCGTGTTTTTCGATGAGGCGGGGGTGGCAGAGTAGCTGGCTGGGTGGTGTAGGGGTCTTTCCGATAGGGCGAAGGTAGCGAAGGGGTAAAATTGTCCAGAGAGTTTTGGAATTTTAGGGAGGGGGTACTTTGATCCTTTCAAATTTGGTGAATGCCAGAAAAGTCAATGTCAATGCCAAAAAATTACATCAGGGTACGACTTTCTGAATCATTGCAAATTCAGGGTCTTCAGTGCACTTTCAAAAAACATAGGGGTACATTTGCACAAACACAAGAACTGAGGGCATGAATCCATTTTGCCTTTAAAAAAATCAATCATTCAAATATGTTGGGAAAAATGTCCAGCGGCAATTACAATAAGTGGAATTGACATCTAACCTGACTAGTTTCTAGCAATAACTAATCTATTGCAAGTATATTTAAATTACATGTCAACCAGACTAACCGTCTGTACTATTACAAGGAAGAGATCCAATAAAACTTTAACATCACCCTCGGGGATATTAACTCGCTCTCTGCGTCCCGTCTCTATTTGCACTCTTAATTTTGAGACATTATTTTCTAGCAAATTTTGATCGCGTATTTGAATAGATATATGAACAATATTATCGTATATGATATTGTTAAATTAGCTGTAATAAATAATATCTAAATATCAAATTTTTATTTGCCGTTACTATACGTAGGTGAAGATATTAACGATTAAACATGTTTCTTGAATATCGTAATAATGCAAACTATAGATTGTTGGGACGGGGGAGTATATAGATTAAAAAAATAAAAAATTAATATACATACTTTTAGCGAATCTAACATCCTTAATCGTAATACTCTTACATATATTGATGAAAACTAATGAAGTTTTACTTAAAAATAATGAGTTGCAATAGCGTCTGAGGGATGCAAATACATATATTTATGTGTGTATTCATAATGCACGAATGGCATAGCATAAAAAGAAGATAGCGCAACTTAGCCGAAGGAATGAATCACCGAGAAACAGTTAGTTGTAGCATATATACTGTTGCCGGCAATTCATCCTTGGCTGCGTTGCACTGCCTTCCTTCTCATGAAATGCCCTACGCATCTGTCTTCTGTATGTTGGTGATTCAATCACTGTGAGAAGTGTACTTTATATAGGAGTGCATGAGTTGAGAATCACATCATTTTGGAGAGGGTAGGACTAGAGTTTTCTGAGATATATTCTCCATGCTACATAAAAGAAGGGGATAAAAAGATGCAAAAATGGTCAGAAGGGCATGTGAGACCATGCCTTATAATGCAAATAAGGTGGATATTATACATTAATTTGCCATGCATGCATGCATGCACGGGAATTTCAATAAAATCTTATCCTCTCAATCATTTAAACTTTCTTCTACAAGAGTATATTTATAATATATTATAATTATTGAATAGATAACCAATCATGGGATATGAAACTTCCCGCATCCCCACTAATAATATAGCATGTTGGATAATCTTCTTCCTTCTTTTGTTGCAGTATTACTGCAACATGTTTTCTATTTTTAGTAAGAGTTTAAATGTTCAAACCAAGTCATGGTTAGTTGCTTGAAAATAGCTAGGGATAGTGGCATGAAGATAGGAGTTTAGTGACCACGTTCTTCATGTTTGTAGGCTGTTTTTGGCTATAAATGGAATCAGAAAATGCAGTAAATATATACTGCACCAAATAACCATTCTTCTTCTTGCTTCGGTTTTTCGTTTTCTGCAAACTTTAGTTTCAGTTTGTTTTCCTTTTCTTGCTTCTGAAACAACAAGTGGTATCAGAGCGTGTGGTGTTCGATCCAACCTCTGAAGTCGTTCGGTGTTTGATCCGCTTCGACGCAATGGCAGGACGAGGAGCAGGAGCGACTGGGGACAAGAACAAAGGAGGAGCTGCCTCAACTCCGCCAGTTTCTGGATGGCCTAAACTAGGTGGTGGAAACGAGCTGGGCAGAAGCAGAAACGATACTCACGAAACTCGCATCGTGGAGAGAGTCATCCGGGAAAGCGACGGTGCAGTAAGCTTCCCAACCCTCACTCGAACAAACTACGCGGACTGGGTCATCCTAATGAAGGTGCAACTTCAGGCGCAAGGCTTGTGGGATGTCATTGCGAACGGACCAGGAACAGGAGACCAACGTGAGGATCGAAGGGCCATGTCGGTGCTGCTTCGTGCGGTTCCACCAGAATTGGTCCGCACTCTTGGTGTAAAGTCAACGGCGAAGGAAGCCTGGGACACGCTTAAGACGATGCGAGTTGGCGTGGAGCGTGTCAGGGAAGCTAAGGCTCAAACTCGGTGGTCAGATTTTGAAAACCTTGCATTCAAAGATAGCGAAGGTGTAGAATCATTTAGCATACAGCTCACTGCCATTGTCAATGATCTGGAGGTCTTGGGTGATCCGGTGATGGAGCACAAGGCCGTGCTCAACTTCCTGTGGTGTGTACCGAGGAAATACAAGCAGATGGCTATGGCCATTGAATCGCTTGTGGACTTGAAGACACTGTCTATTGAGGAGCTCATTGGAAGGTTGTTGGTCGTTGAGGAGCGAGGAGAACTCGACGAGATGGCACCTGGCAGAAGTCGTTTATTGCTCACCCAAGAAGAATGGCAAACAAGGCAGCGCAACCAAGGCGCTGCCGGCAGTGATAAAAAGGGCAAAACTTTGGCAAAAGAAAAGCCCCAAGCTTTTGTCAAAGGGAAGAAAGGTGAACGCAAGAAGGGTAATTGCAACTACTATGGCATAGCTAGACATTGGGCAAAAGAATGTTGTAAAGCGAAGCGAGATCAAGAACCACAAGGTCAGGCAAATCTTGTGCGCACGAAGGCTGAAGGCGAAGAGGAACCGGCACTACTTATGATCCTAGGAGGAGAGGATGGAGCCGAGACCCAATTCACATCTGAAGAAGTGTACTTGAATGAAGAAAGAGTGTTGCCTATGGTTACCGAAAAGGGACTTTGGTACCTTGATACCGGAGCTAGCAGTCATATGACCGGTGATAAAGCGGTGTTCAGGACACTTGACGAGAAAGTGCAAGGAAAAGTGCGGTTCGGAGATGGTTCAGTGGTGAATATTCGAGGGCGAGGCTCTATCATGTTTCAATGTCGCACAGGTGATCACCGTATACTCACTAATGTTTATTTCATTCCAAGTTTGCGGAGCAATATCATTTCGCTTGGACAACTTGATGAAAATGGGTGTAAGGTTGTGATCGAGGATGGGATGCTTTGTATTTTTGACCGAGCACGCAAGGTGTTAGCTCGGGTCATGCGTTCTCGAAACAGGTTGTACATATTGAGCCTGAATCTTACGACTCCAGTGAGTTACATGATGCAAAAGGATGATGATTCATGGCTTTGGCATGCACGGTTTGGTCATCTTCACTTCAGGGCATTGCATAACTTGTCAAGCAAGGAAATGGTCTGGGGAATGCCTCACATACAGCATGTAGAGGAGCTGTGTGATGGTTGTGTGATCGGAAAGCAACACCAAAAGCCTTTTCCACAAGCAGCGTCGTTTCGAGCACAACGCCACCTGGAGCTGGTTCACATTGATCTCTGCGGTCCCAGCTCTCCTGCTACAGCCGGGGGAAAAAGGTATTTCTTGCTTGTTGTTGATGATTATACTCGATACATGTGGGTTGAACTGCTTAAAACCAAGGATGAAGCGCTACAATGCTTCAAAAGGATTAAGGTTGCTGCTGAGACCGAGCGAGGATGCAAGCTGCTCGCGTTTCGCTCTGATTGTGGTGGCGAGTTTAATTCCAGTGAATTTAGGGAATTCTGTGAGGGTAGCGGAGTAAGGCATAATACCACTGCCCCTTACTCGCCGCAGCAAAATGGAGTGGTGGAACGACGGAACCAAACCGTTGTTGAGATGGCTCGTTACCTCTTGAAGACACTTGCAGTTCCAGAAACATTTTGGGGTGAAGCGGTGAAAATCGTGGTTTACTTGCTCAATCGATCACCAACAAGAGCTTGGATGGTGTCACGCCATATGAAGCATGGCACGGGAGGAAACCAAATGTGTGTCACTTAAAGACATTTGGCTGTTAGGCACACGTGAAGAAACTCGGTCCAGGGATAAGCAAGCTAGTTGACCGGTCGATTCAGGGAGTTTTCATCGGATATGAGGAGGGAGCCAAAGCATATCGTGTTTATGATCCGGTCGGGAAGCATCTTTATGTGACAAAGGATGTGGTGTTTGAAGAGCACCGAGCCTGGAATTGGGAAAAGGCAAACAATTCTGGGACAGCACCACTCGGCTCTACATTCACCGTGGTTTATTCTACAGAGGAAAGCACGATTCCAGTACCTGAGAAGGCACGTCGGAAGCTGAGCCAAGAACTCCCGAACAAGAGCCGAGGCAAACTCAATGGGCTATGCCACTATCAAATGATGTGAATGTTGATTCTAGTACAGGTCTGCATCGTTATCGGATGCTCAAGGATGTGTACAATGCCACCAGTGAGATAAAAGAAACTGGTAGTTGTTTTCTGGCAGCAGAGGAACCAGCCAGCGTGGTAGAGGCTTTGGCGGATTTAGCTTGGAGAAATGCTATGGAGGAAGAGATGAGTTCAATCCTCGACAACAAGACTTGGGAGTTTGAATCACTTCCAGCGAACCATCGTGCCATCGGACTCAAAAGGGTCTTTAAAGTTAAGAAAGACCCATCTGGAAACATTGTTAAGCACAAGGCGAGACTCGTTGCGAAAGGGTACGCACAGCAACAGGGGGTGGACTATGAGGAAGTGTTCGTTCCGGTGGCAAGAATGGAGACGATTCGGCTGCTTCTTGCACTCGCCGCACACGAAAAGTGGGAGGTGCACCACATGACGTCAAATCAGCCTTCTTGAATGGTGAACTTGCTAAGAATGTTTATGTGCAACAACCACCAGGTTTCGTCGTTAATGAAAATGGTGGAAATGTGCTTAAACTGAATAAAGCATTGTACGGGCTTCGACAAGCTCCACGGGCGTGGAATTCCAAACTGAAAGCGTCACTCACTGCTCTTGGCTTCACAAAGTGTCAACTGGAGCATGCGGTGTATCGGAGAGGTAATGCTCAGTCCTTCTTGCTTGTAGGTGTGTATGTTGATGACTTAATTATTACGGGAACAAGAGTTCAAGATATTGTTGAGTTCAAGGCACAAATGCACAAAGTCTTCAAGATGAGTGACTTGGGGCTTTTAAGTTATTATCTTGGAATTGAGGTGCACCAAGAAAATGGTGAGATCACAATTTGTCAAAGTGCATATGCTGAAAAAATCTTGGAACTTGCTGGTTTGAAAGGGAGCAACTCATGTCACACACCGATGGAGAATCGGCTTCGTTTGAGTAAGCAAGATCGGAGTGCAGCGATGGATGCAACCAAGTATAGGAGCGTGATTGGTAGTCTCCGTTATCTTGTAAACACACAACTAGATATTGCTTTCGCAGTGGGAGTTGCAAGTCGTTACATGGAGTCGCCAAGTACTCAACACTGGGCTGCAGTTAAGCAGATACTTAGGTACATTCAAGGTACTCTAAGTTATGGACTTTGTTACAAATCAGGTGGAGGCGAACTTAAGTTGATTGGCTACAGCGACAGTGACTTCGCCGACGACACAGATGATCGGAAAAGCACTTCTGGGATAGCCTTATTCCTTGGGAACGGCATGGTTTTGTGGACTTCACAAAAGCAAAAGATTGTTGCCTTGTCTTCTTGCAAAGCGGAGTATGTTGCAGCGGCGACAACAGCTTCTCAAGGGGTTTGGCTCGGTCGACTCATCGGAGAACTAGTTGGGCGTGAAGAACTTGGTTTCAAACTGATGGTGGACAATAAATCAGCTATTGCTCTTATCAGAAATCCAGTGCATCATGGTAGAAGCAAGCACATTGACACCAAGTTTCACTACATTCGGGAGTGCATCGAAAGTGGAAGGATGAATGTCGAACATGTTGGCACCAACGGGCAACTAGCTAATACCTTGACAAAAGCATTGTCAAAGATCAAGTTTGTGGAGATGCGACAAAAGCTTGGAATCATTCAAGTTCGAAATGAAGAAGAAGCTTAAGGGGGTGATTTGTTGGATAATCTTCTTCCTTCTTTTGTTGTAGCATTACTGCAACATGTTTTCTATTTTTAGTAAGAGTTTAAATGTTCAAACCAAGTCATGGTTAGTTGCTTGAAAATAGCTAGGGAGAGTGGCATGAAGATAGGAGTTTAGTGGCCACTTCTTCATATTTGTAGACTGTTTTTGGCTATAAATGGAATCAGAAAATGCAGTAAATATATACTGCACCAAATAACCATTCTTCTTCTTGCTTCGGTTTTTCGTTTTCTGCAAACTTTAGTTTCAGTTTGTTTTCCTTTTCTTGCTTCTGAAACAACATAGCAGTAGTAATAAAATACTCCATACCTCAGAAGTAGGTGTTTAATGACCATTGTTTTAGGGATATTTATCATCATATTTTGAATTAGAACCATACATACAGGGATATGATAATCACCGTATTTCAAGGGTATAATATAATTTACGATCAGAGAAAGTCTCATATTAGAAAGTCTCATATTAGATCAACTAGTGGTTAGACCAATTACGAAAAATCTCGTTTTAAATATAAAATTACTTTATTAGTCGCATCAACTATAAAATTATCTCATCTAATAGTTAACCGGTTAAAAATCAGACTTTGCGTAGATACTATATATTTTGAATATTAATTTTGCTAGATTTTGAAGTTATGCTTACATAGATAAGAATTTTAAGATGGTTGACATTATAAAAGGCTCTTTTATTATACCTTAGTGAATCAACGTCGAAAAAGATTTTGACATAGTATATATGATCGGAAGCTATTTTTTTTCTTAAACCATCTAGATGAGATGGGGGAAATTATATTAGGCCTTCCCAAGCCGTGTAATACCGAGCAACAGAAACATTAAAAGAGATGAAGCCAAGGCTTAGTTGAGATTTACAGAAGGAAGCCCTAAGCTTTTGAAACAACATTCGTTGCCTCCAAAATAATGACTAATTATGGAAGTAATAGTTAGATGATAACAAGAAAACTATTAGACTAAAGAAGAGGATCATCGAACTTGTTAGTGAGTAGCAAAAACTAGACACAAAGCAGTCAGAATCACCCTCCATAGTCTAATGAGCATGTCCTACAGCTGTGGAGAGTCCCATCGTGAACAACAGCAGAGCGAGCCAATAACACCAAAAGTATCCAGCTAGTGAGAATTTGAAACCGTAATGGGGCCGTGCAATGGGCAGAGACAATTTATACCATATGTACCTACAAAGAATTCAATAGAAATCAGTAGCATCCGATCTAATGGCCCATCCTTAAGGAAGGAGTTCCAATCTGATCTAGCCTAATTAATCCTTGAACCAAGTTAGAAAGCATAGAAATTCTGCTAAAGGATGAGTCAATCTGAGATTGCAGACAAGCTTTTGCCAGAGAATCAGCAACAAGGTTAGCCTGTCTGTGAATGTGCACAAGTTCAATTACACCCAAAGATTGGTGAATATCATCAGATAGCTGGAACATTTTCCAATGTGCTTTAAGAGGATCATTAGCAAACTGTACAACATTAAGGCAATCAGATTCAATGCAAACAGGCAAGGATAATGCAGTACACTTTTTTAGTGCAAACTGAATTGCCTTCAATTCAGCTTCAAGAGGGAAAAGGCATGAGTGTAAACAGTATGTGCGCCCATGAAACTACCTCTACTGTCTCTAATTATCATTCCAAGTCCACACATATTAGAATGACAGCACCATGAGGCATCAACATTAATCTTAAGACCCGAGCAAGGTCTTCTCCAAGCAATTTTAAAAACTTTAGGCTTTGGAGAAGATTTAATCAGAGGCAAGAAAGAGTGTTCAACAATACTTAAATCAATAGGAGAGATTATGAACACAGGTTTAGCACTGAAAGTAAAAAAGATCTGATCCCTTATTTGATTAAGTACTAATTCTGGGAATGACTTAACAGAGTCAAATATGAATATATTTCTCATCTTCCACAGGTTCCAACATGTAATTGCAGTAGCAGTTCGAACTATAGTTGAATGTAATGAGCTTAGGGTAGGGTAAGTAATATAGCATGATATTCTTTACCAGATAGATGGGAAGGTTCTATCCCTGATTCCCATAAACTGATGAACTATTTTCCAAACTTTTACTGCAAAAGTACATGAATTGAAAAAATGGTCCAAAGAGTCTTCATGTACATTACACATAAAGCATTTGGATGGTAAGCAAAATCTCAGTTTTTTCAGGATATTATCAAAAGGTAAGAAAGAGTTAGTCAACTTCCACATGAAAATAGAGATTTTCTTATCAATTCTAGCATTCCAGAGATGTTGAATAGAGGCAATAGAACCTCTACTGTTGCTAAGTCAGATATAGGTGGATTTAAATGAGAAATCACCTTTGATTCCGGGTTTCCATATTAGCCTATCACCCCTGTGTATTGAGAGTTTGGATTCCTGCAAAAGAGAAATAGCATCAGGGGATAGTAGATGAGAAATTTTGTTGATCAAAATTGGTTTATTGGAGATAAATTCAGAGACTGTACAGTCAGCCAAAATATCAACCAAATTCTGATCACAGAGGTCCATAATGGGACCTATATCTAGCCAGTTAGATGTCCAAAAGTTGCAATCCCCTCTGCCCACAAACACTCTAGAGTTAGCTTCAGCCCATGAATTAACAGAGCAGATCCTTTTCCAGTTTGAGGAAGTCCTATATGATGGTGGGAGGGATGCAACAAAATGAGTCCATAAAGCCTCAGCTTTTTGGTATTTCCACCACAGTTTAACTGAGCATGTTTTAATTATGGTGGTTATTGATCTGAAACCTAGACCATTTTGATCAATTGGGAAGCAAAGAGCATTCCACTTTCTCCAGGATCTTTTCGGTTTCAGATCAGTGTCCCCCCAGAAAAATTTACTCAGTTTTTTTTCTATGACACTGATGATCACTTTTTTAGGTTTAATGACTGACCAGATGTGCTGAGGAATAGAATAAATGCATGACTTAATAAGTGTTATTTTACCACCAGCAGAGATCCATCTATTTTTCCAGTTACCTATCTTACTATCTATCTGTACAAGGAGAGGTTGGAAATAGATTTTTTTTTGCAGGCCCAGTAAAGATAGGAACTCCCGGGTATGTGAATGGGAAAACCCCAATTTTCATACCCAGAATCCTTTTGATGTGGTTAACTGTATGAACAGAAGCATGCTTTCCTATGAAGATGTCACTCTTATTATAGTTAATCTTTTGGCCACTGACTTCTTCAAAGGTAGACGGAAAAGCTTTAAATATAGTCAAAGTTAGCTTAGTAGCTTTAAAGAAAACCACAGTATCATCTGCATAGGATAAGTGGGAGATTTGGAGAGAATTACCTGGAAGGTCATAGTATGCCAGCTTGCCATTGTGGAAAATATAAGCCAAACTCCTAGTAAATGCCTCAGAGAAAATGTTAAATAAAAAAGAAGATAAGGGGTCACCCTGTTTAATACCCCTGGTGGATTGAAAAAACCCCACTGGCTTACCATTAATAAGAATAGAGAACCAGGCTTGGGACCGATTTTTCATGATGGGAAAAATAAATTTTGCATGAAATCCGAATTTAGCCAAGACACTATATAAAAAAGACCATTTAACTCTATCAAAAGCCTTCTTAAGGTCCAGTTTAACAATGCAATTAGGTTCTCTACATTTCCTATTCAGAAACCTTACCAATTCTTGCAGGTATATTACATTGTCCGAAATGTCTCTCCCTTGAAGGAAGGCTGTTTGGTTAGGGGAAATAATTCTAGGCATTAAGGGCTTGAGTCTTTCCATTAGTACTTTGGAGCATATCTTATTTACTACATTGGAAAGACTTATTGGTCTATAGTCATCAAAAGAGGTAGGGATCCATTTTTTTGGAATTATTGTGATCCATGTGCTACCAATACCCCTAGGAATGTTATTTGCAGTTAGAAAATCTTGAACAGCAGAAAGTAAGTCTTCAGCAATTATATCCCAGGATTTTGTGTAGAACTTAGCTGTAAAACCGTCCGGCCCAGGGCTACTAGCCTTGTTAAGACTAAGAACAATCTCTTTGAGTTCAGCCATTGAGACAGGTTGAGTTAGTCTTTCATTATCTTCTTGAGTGATCAGTTTAGGTATCTGATTCAGAAAATACGACTGGTAGAGAGAAATATCAGAAGAGCTATCCTCATTTAGGAGATCCTGGTAGTAGTGAATGGCTTCCTTCTTAATATCATGTATATTATCTAACCATTGACCATTTCTATTCTTGACTTTTGTGATCTTCAACTTACAGTTCCTTTCCTTTACCGAGTTATGAAAAAAACTGGTGTTATTGTCTCCTTCTTTTAGCCATTTAATTTTTGCCTTCTGTTTCCAATTTTTTTTTGTTCTGCCAGTGCCTTTACAACCCTAGATTTAGCATCCTTAAGTTTAGCCAGATTATCTACAGAAGCAATCTGATCAGTTAAAAGTTCCTGAGCTTCTAAGGCCAATTCTGCCTGAACTACATTATCATGAATATTTCCAAATTTTTCTTTGTTACAGATTTTGAGATCCTTTTTCAGTCTGACAAGTTTAAGATAGAAACCAAGCATTCCTGTTTTTTGGAGAGGGATCTCCCAATTTTGTTTAATTACTTCATTAAAGTCCTTTCTTTTATACCAGGTATTCAGAAATCTAAATGGCCTAGGATTGGATGGGATCTCACTGCCAACAGTAAGAAGCATAGGGTTATGATCTGAACTGATCCTATTCAAAATCTGCACAGAAGAGGCTGGAAAAGATAGTGTCCAAGAGGGGGTACATAGACCTCTATCTAATCTTTGTACAGTAGGATTCCTTAATCTATTGTTACTCCACGTGAACAGGTTCCCCACAGTGTTAATTTCCTCCAAAGCCATTACATTTATAAAATCATTGAAATCCCTCATACTTCCCAGTTTGGGAGTAGAAGGTCCTTTATACTCATTTATAGATGTAATGGAATTAAAATCACCAATGAAAAGGGATTCTGAGTGAGTAAAGGACCTAAGGTCAGACCAAAGGGTTTTCCTGCCAGTCCTAGTTCTGAGACCATATATAAAGAAGGCTTCCATAGTCTTTCAGAGTGATAC
Organism: Rubia yunnanensis; assembly: GCA_037428765.1. Classification (NCBI taxonomy): domain Eukaryota; kingdom Viridiplantae; phylum Streptophyta; class Magnoliopsida; order Gentianales; family Rubiaceae; genus Rubia; species Rubia yunnanensis. Next base: position 96,428,584 of record CM075065.1, read on the forward strand.
AATCCAGATTAACCGCAAGGAATTGCAAATTATCACATTTAACCATTAAAGATATGCTAGAATTCCTGAAGAGCCAAATCTGACCATTATTTGCAGACATGCAGTTATCATAACATAAAAGTTTCCTATAAGAATCACATTGAATATTGTCATGTTTAGGCTCAATTAAACAGATAAGCTCAAATTTGTGCCTTTTGATCAGATTATGAAGTCTTAACATTGATGTGTCCATTCCCCTAAGGTTCCAAACCAGCATTTTTAACTTAATTGTTGTGCTATTCATAGGGAAACATTATTAGAGATTTTTTATCTAGTCATGATAGTATTTTGTTGAGTAAAATAAGTATCATTCCTCCGTTTAGAATCTTTCTCTAATGTCTTATCTTTTTTCAGCTTGTCAGGTGTAGAGCATAAGATGGAGGAGTTTACCTTACTTACCTGATCAGCTCCAACCTCTAGAGCTTTATCTGGAGTGGCTTCCATGCAATCTGTTGAGGTGACTACTGAAACAGGAAGGTCAGCATTGATTGGAGAGTTAATTGTAGTGTCTCCATCACTTAATATGTCTTCATCTGCTAGGGGGAGAAATCTATTTTGCCTGTGTTTCTGCTGAGAGAAGATAAAATTTTTAGCAGCAATAATAGAATTGAAAGGTGAGAAAGACCTACCTCGTTTGCTAGGCATATCATCCTTAGCAAAGACTTTCCTCATGTTGACATTTGGAGGGGCAGATAGTGAGTGTCTAGTCAGTTGTACAGATACTTGAGGATCAGAGGGAAGCATTTGGGGGCTTAGGGGGTTAAATAGCTCATTATCAAAATAGAGAAGGTTATTGGTCATGCTAGGTAACTGAGATTGGAGGTGTACTGAACTATCATTTTGACTAACCATAAGGTGTTCAGCAATATGAGGCTCAGAACCCCTCTCAATATTGGTTGCCTGGTTCAATAAAAGGATCTGATCATCAACCTTAGTTAAGTCCTTTTCAACTGGAAGTTGATCACCCAAAACAACCTTAGAAGCTTCTTGTTCAATAGTTGGAATAGTAACCACTTGCTTCTTCGGAACATATATATAATTCTGAGCTTGGATCATTTTTTGTTTTTCTGTAGCCGAAACTCCAGAACTCCCAGCTTTCTTATTAGCATCCTGACTGAGCCTAACAGTAGTCTTACCCTGACCTTCATAACCTCTTTGCTGATCTTCAGTTTGAGCCACTGAGTATATATTTCCAGGGTTAACTTTGTCTATCCTATGGGACCTAGTTCTTTTAAGTTCAGGGTGCAAATAAATGCAACGATTATCCTCATGTCCTATACATTTACAGTGATAATAGTAGGGAGGGATATCTTCAAACTCTAAGGGCAGTTTGACCACGTTATATTCATTTCCTTCCTCCTCTATACCAACTCTAATAAATGAAGGAAGTTTTTTTTTCAGATCAACTTCAACACACATTTTAACACATGAAGGTCTAGAAAGAGCCGCAGTTGCAGTATCCATCTTAATGTAGTTCCCTATTTGGTTCCCCATAATTTCTAACATAGCTGTGTTGTAGAAATAAACAGGGACATAGGGTATAGTAACCCATACCGGAACAATGGACGATTCCGCCTCAGGGGAGAAATCAGTGGTCCATTTGAGGACCTTCATTTGGGCGCGGTTGAAAATTCATTGTCCTTTAAGCCAAAGTCGTTGATAATCCTCCTTATCCTGGAACCAGATTAGAACATGTCTGAAGTCGATCGATCCAAGCTGGAATTTGCCTTTGAATCCAACCGAGTTGAAAGAATCGTTGAGTTGAGCCGTCGATGGCTTGCCTCTTGCGAACTTGCCGACGAGAGCATTTTGATAGTGGGAAGCAAGGATATCAGCATCTTTGCGGCTTACCAAGCAAGCAATTTCCCCCTTATAGAGAGTTTTGGGAATGATTTCTGGGTTGGAGGGGAGGGAATCATTTAGAGGGGGAGGCTGGTTGCCTAAAGCCTAGAGATAGCTACCACGGCCAGGCGGAGGGGCCGCCATAGCAGAGGAATGGAAGACCTGATCAGTGACCGTTATCAGTGATCGTTATCCGTGAGAAGAAAGAGGGAAGATGATGAACAGTTGCTTAGTGTGTATATCGCACCAGTTTTCGCCAAAAAATCGCACACACAAAAAATCGCCTAAAAAAAGTATTCCTTTTCTAATGAATAGTGATCGGAAGCTAATTTGAAAGTATAAAATCCCAGCTCTTGATTTCAAATGAATGAGTGGCCACCGTGATTTTATCAACATCATCTTCTCACCATATTACCACCCTCCCAACATCATCATTATCGGCACAACTCTTATTACTCTTTATCCACCTACAATCAAAGTCAAAACTGAATCAATCATCAGATCTATAATTTCTTCAAAATTCCAACGCCCATCACCAGAAAAGGGATTACTGCTTTTGCTCAGATTGAATCTCAGTTTTCACATATGAAATTCAGTAAGGAAATGGAATTGAAAATTTAAATGACACGACACTTATGGATATGTAATGAAAAAAAGAAGAAAAAATAGATGAAATGGTGAAAGAAGATAGGCGAATGGACAAGTGAATGAAAAGGGTCGGTAAAGGAAAGTGCTAAGGAACTGAAAATTGAAAGAAATGAGAAAAAAAAAAAGAGAGAAAATGAAATCACTCACTTCCCAGTCATATAAATAATAAAAAGTTTTACGACCCATTTAATTAAGGGAAAAGTGTTAGAAAAGATCTTCTTTCAATAGGTTTATGGAAAGACAAGATTTAATTAGTGTAATAAAAAGTTAAAAATTTTAGTTGCAATATTAAAAATTTATGATGCAATAGTTATAAAGTATATGACTCGATTAATGCAACTTGAAAATTTTATCTTTATTTTTTCTAATTTGCAGTTTAAACCTTGGTTTTTTCATGACTTATGCAAAGACCGTCTTTCAAAAAATGAACTCTTAGTTAAGATGGTTCATTAACAATGAAACAATATATTAGAGAATCCGTCTCTTGAAAGACGGTCTTTCCATAATTAAATGAGTCGTAAAACTTATGGAAATACTAGGGTTTAAAATGCAAATTAGAATAAATAAAGATAAAATTTTTAGGTTGCATGAATCGGGTTATAAACTTTATAACTATTACATGTTGCAAAATAAATTTTTAATATTGCAACTAAGACCTTTTACCTTTTATTATTCTAATTAAATCTCAATTTTCCCTAGGATGAAATACGGTCATTCCCACGACTTTACCTATATTAAAAGGCTATTTTTAATAAAGATATTAAAGCATATATCGCCGTAAAAATCAATTGAACCGTCCTCTAATGTGGTTCATAAATCAGTTCTTGTATTTTCACAATGAGTGTCTTGATATGTAGTTAGGTAAACATTGACGACCTTTCCCTAGGAGGAAGGAAAGCACGAAAATTTCAGAGACGCTCTCTGGCCACAGGAAAAACCCATCTTTACCAAAAACCCACCGGAAATTAGTCAACTAAGACTAGAATAAAATAGAAACCCTAGGATTTTTATCTGAAATTGCAGAAAGGCAATGAAAGGACGCAATTTGCGAGGAAGATGTTTGAATCGACGTGGAGTACAGCTAGTTAATTCCTTGGTCAGGTAATCTGCTTTGGAGGATAGACAAAACAGCGATATAGGGAGTTGCTCTCGCAGTAATTAGGTGAAGCAACTAATTCTGATTGGGCGCATGGGGCGGCAATCGGGTGGATAAACATAGTGTTTACGAAAGGAATCCGGGGAAGCCAAAAAACGACAACTCTCTCAGGCAAACGAACGGCTCAAGACAATCATTACACACAACTTCCGGTGCAATTTATTGGTACAAGATATCAGAGAAGTTTCAGTTTTAGGGCTTAACTACGGGCCTATAAATGAAGGAGAACAAAGGGGTGGCAAGTTCATACTCAGAACTAATAAGTTGCTTTCAGAAAGCAGCGATTCGGTCAGTTGACTCATCCGATCTTACTGATTCACAAGGGCAGGAGAATCAAAGTCGACCCAGAAAAGGAAATATGCTGAATGGTAGAATCTTTGATGCTGACTCAACCACGGTGTTAGAAATACGAATCCTACGAGATATCTATTAGCCCGAAAAGATGGATAACAAAGACAATGTAAAGAAAATAAAGGAAATAATGGACACGAGGATTTACTTGGTTCAGTCAAGTTGACCTACATCCACGGCTAGAGGAGATCGGAAGCTTCACTATAAATATAAATATGAGGGCTTTGGCTTCTACAACTACAAAGAAGAGTTAAAGGAAGAAGAAAGCAAGTAGCAAAGAATGTTATGCTTGAGGTGTGTTTGAACTACTAAGTTCATCCCCTATTTATACTACTCCAAGTTCACCAATGGCCAAGAGCTCTCAAACAAAACTTATCCCAATATCCTAAGAAATCCTCTTTCTTGCTTCAAGCATGGGTTGTGAACATTACTTCCAAATGGTTCTTGCCAAAAAACCATGATAGTTGAACTCCAATAGTCAAAGAAATAATGCCTCAACTTGCTAAGCATGGGATGAGAATAGTGTTGCAATTTAATGCTTTGAATGATTGTCTTTGCTATCCTCCAAAGAAGTGAATGTTCATGAATAATTGAGTGAAAACCACAATTCTTCACAAATCTCCACCGTGGTCTGAACCCCAAAAGTAATAGCTTACTCACCTCCTCCAGCATGACCCTAATGGGCCGAATCACCAACAATGAACACCAATCAAGTCCAAGCACTGCTTGAACTTGAAATAGGGAAGAGTCTTCGTGAACATATCAGCAGGATTATCCTTTGTATGGATTTTCTTAACAAGGACCTTCTTCTGTGCAATGGTATCACGAATGAAGTGAAACTTAATATCAACATTCTTCGTCCGCTCATGATACAATTGATCTTTAGTAAAGTGAATTGCACTTTTACTATCACAGTGAATGGTAGTAACCCTTTGTTGTAGAGTTAATTCGCCGAAGAGGCCTCTCAACCATTTGATTGCCTCTATGACTGCCATATATTCTGCCTCAGTAGTAGATAAAGCAACTACATGTTGTAGAGTGGCTTTCCAGCTAATTGCACAACCTCCAATGCAAAATACATAACTTGAAAGAGACCTGCGTTTATCAAGATCACCGGCAAAGTCTGAATCTACAAAACCAACCAGAGTGTTATTGGTTCTACTAAACTCCAAACACATGTTCGAACTACCATTTAAGTATCTAAGAATCCACTTCACAGCCTGCCAATGTGATTTTCCCGGATTGGCCATATACCTGCTAACAACACTAACAGCTTGTTAGATATCAGGGCGAGTACAAACCATTGCATACATTATGCTCCCAACTGCATTTGAATAAGGAACTCTAGCCATAAAATCTTCTTCTTCCTCTGTTTTTGGTGATTGGGCAGCAGATAGCCTGAAATGGCTACCAAGAGGAGTGCTAACTAGTTTGGCATCATACATGCCAAATCGCTCCAAAACTTTCTTAATGTAACTCTCCTGGGTCAGGTACAACTTTCCAACTCCTTGATCTATTCTTATATCCATACCAAGAATCTTCTTAGCTGCACCCAAATCCTTCATCTCAAATTCACTATTCAACAAGGCATTCAACTCATGAATTTCTGCAAGATTCTTAGCCGCAATGATCATGTCATCAACATATAATAGAAAATAAATGAATGAGTTATCTTGTAACTTTCAGAAGTAAACACAACTATCATACATGCTCCTGGAGAAACCATGACCCAACATAAATAAATCAAACCTCTTATACCATTGTCTTGGAGACTGCTTTAATCCATACAATGATTTCTACAAAAAGCAAACCCGGACTTCTTTACCTTGAACTTCAAAACCTTTAGGTTGACTCATATAGACATGCTCATCTAATTCACCATGCAAGAAAGCTGTCTTGACATCCAGCTGTTCTAACTCCAGATCATACATGGCAACCAAAGCAAGCAATACACGAATAGAGCTATGTTTCACAACAGATGAGAAAACATCATTGAAATCTACACCTTGTACCTAACTGTAGCCCTTTGCGACCAATCGTGCTTTGTATCTTGCATTATGAACACCTGAAGTATCTTCCTTTCTCTTGAAAACCCTTTTGCAACCAACAATTTTCTTTCCTTTTGGTGGCACCACAAGATCCCATGTTCTATTCTTGTGTAGAGATTCCATCTCTTTGTTCATAGCCACCAACCATTTATCTGAATTAGCACCTGAAACTTCCTCTGAATATGTGGAAGGTTCCTCGTCTCCACCTGTTTCCTGTGCCACTGATAAAGCATATGCAACCAAATTCGCATACCTCAATGGTGGTCGAATGTCACATCTCGGTCTCTCTCTGGCAATGGAATGATACTCATCTCCCAGTTGATTTTCAGTACATTCATGATCAGATTCTTCAACCACTTCTTGGGTTGGGTTTCACCCTGAAGAACCACTAATCTCTAACTCCACCTGCTTTTGTGCACTATCCTCTTTTTCTGAATCACAAGGATTACAAGACTCTTTTCCAAGATGTAACATATAAGATTCATCAAATGTAACATCTCTATTAATTACAAATTTGGGTAATTTGGAATCAGGATACCATTATCTATATCCTTTCACCCCTGAAGCGCAACTGAGGAAAATACATTTCTTAGCCCTATGCTCTAGCTTTCCTTCGTTAACATGCATATAAGCTGTACACCCGAATATTCCTAAATTAGATTAATTAGCAAGAGTACCTGACCAAACTTCCTCTGGATTCTTGAAATCAAGAGGTGCACATCGAGAGCAGTTGACGATGTAACAAGCCAGAGATATGGCTTCTGCCCAAAAGTCTAATGTCAACTTGGCATTTGAGATCATTCACTGAGGTCTTTCCAAAAGAGTACGATTCATCCGCTTCGCCACACTATTCTATTGAGGCGTCATTCTAACAGTACGATGTCAAGTTATTCCTTGATTTTTGCAGAACTCATTGAATTCATTTCCACAAAATTCCAACCCATTGTCAATCCTCAGTCGCTTAATTTGTTTCCTGTATGTTTTTCAATCAAAGTCTTCCATTATTTAATTGTCAGGAAAATATCACTTTTAAGCTTAAAAAAATATACCCTAACTTTTCTTGAATAGTCATCAATAAAAGTAAGCATATATCTTGCACCACCCTTAGAAGGAACACGAGAGGGCCCCCAAAGATCAGAATGATTGTAGTCCAAAGTACCTTTTATTTTATGAACTGCAGGTGAATGAATGCTAACTCTTTTCTGCTTTCCAAAAATACAGTGTTCACAAAAGTCCAACTTACTAGTACTTTGACCACAAAGTAGACCTCTCTTGCTTAACAATGTTAAGCATTTCTCACCCATATGTCCCAACCTCATATCCACAATTTGGTAATGTCTTCATCTGAGGAAGTTGAGACAGGCACTGCCCTAGTTACTATAGATCCCTGCAAAACATACATAGTGCCAACTTTGCAAGTTTTCATTAGCACAAGAACACCTCTATAGATTTTTAGGATTCCACCATCACCTGAATATCTGTACCCGAGAGCATCAAGAGTGCCAAGAGAGATGAGATTTTTCTATAAGTCAGGAACATACCTAACATTATGGAGTGTCCTAATAATGCCATCGTACATTTTGATTTGAATTGTTCCCCTGCCGATAACCTTACAAGGAGCATTATTACCCATCAAAATAATTCCACCATCCCATTCTTCATAAGTTGAAAAACACCCCCCTATCATAACTCATGTGGTAAGAACAACTCGAATCTAAGAGCCACTCACTAGAAGACCTTGACTTATTATCCATGGCCACAAATATGATTCCATCACTCTCATCTTCTGCTACACTAGCTTCACTAGCATTGCTACTATTCTGCTCATTTTTATATTTTTCTTTAATATTCAATTTAAAACAATCACCCTTAATGTGCCCTTTTTTCTTGCAATAGTTGCAAATTTTATTTCTGTGCATCTAGACTTCGACCACCCTTTGGATCTACCACCTTCAGAATCTCTATTTTTACCTCTACCCCTCACAAACAAACCCTCGGCATGAGTTCCACTTGATTCCCCCGTAAAGTCCCTATCAATATGCTCTTTAGATTTTAATGCAGATTTTATACTATTGTATGAGACCGACTCTTTTCCATAAATCATAGTATCTAGAAAATACTTAAAGGACAGGGGAAAGGAACATAACAATAAAATGGTGTTATCTTCTACATCAACTTTAGCATCTACATTCTCCAAATCCAAAATGATGTAATCAAATTTATCAAGATGTGAGAGTATAGATGTACCTTCTGCCATTTTCAACATGTACAACTTTTGTTTCAAATAGAGGCGATTCTCCATTGTCTTCTTCATGTATGTAGATTCCATTGATCCGACATACCTTTGGCAGTTCTCTCACTAGCAACTTCCTGCAAAACCTCGTTAGAGAGATTTAAAATAATGGCAGATCTAGCCTTCTTGTCTAGATCACCAAACTCTTCCTGCGACATGTCCGCTGGCCTTTCCTACACTCCTTCAAGGGCTAGCTCACATCCATCCTGGATTAGGATGACTTCCATCTTAAGTTGCCACATACCAAAGTTTACACTCCAGTCAAACTTTTCAATAGAAGTCTTTGTTACCGTCATGATGGCTAATAGATCAAGAAAAGAGGTATGACTCTGTTACCAATTAGTAAGGAATATGAATCCCACGAGATATCTATTAGCCCAAACAAATGGATAACAAAGACAATGTAAAGAAAATAAAGGAAATAATAGACACAAGGATTCACGTGGTTCAGTCAAGTTGACCTACATCCATGGCAAGAGGAGACCGAAAGTTTCACTATATGTGGAGAAAGTATTACAAGGCTTTGCCTACCACCTATGAAGGAAGTATGTGGCAAAATATAAATATAAGAGCTTTGGCTTCTAAGACTACAAAGGAGAGTTAAAGGGAGAAGAAAGCAAGTACCAAATGAATGTTATGCTTGAGGTGTGTTTGAACTACTAAGTTCATCCCCTATTATACTACTCCAAGTTCATCAATGGCCAAGAGCTCTCAAACAAAACTTATCCCAATATCCCAAGAAATCCTCCTTCTTGCTTCAAGCATGGGTTGTGAACATTACTTCCAAATGGTTCTTGCCAAAAAACTATGATAGTTGAACCCCAATAGTTAAAGAAATAATGCTTCAACTTGCTAAGCATAGGATGAGAATAATGTTGCAATTTAATACTTTGAATGATTGTCTTTTCTATCCTCCAAAGAAGTGAATGTTTATGAATAATTGGGTGAAGACCACATTTCTTCACACACAATCTACAAGGCGCAGGGCTCTGAATATTCAGAGGAAGCAAGGGAACCGGAGGCGCCGTCAGTACTGTTTCAGGATATTTACAGACATCATAGGATGGGAGGTGAAGTCCATATTTTCCAAGAGGAGATTTTAGGGTTGTTACAACACGAGAAGAATTCGATCCTGAGATACTGGTTGGACGATAGAAACTATAGTCGGTGGCAGATTGACCAGTATCTTCACGATCACTGGGATTTTGATGCACATTTTACTTCAGACATAAGAATTTCTTTGTGATCAAGCTCCCGAACAATGCCACAATAATGGTGGTGTTGCAAAACATGCCATATGCAATAGCAAGAAGCTTCTTTGTCGTCCAGCGGTGGGAGCCACAATCCTTCTGAGTTGAGCAATTGTGCAATGGGTAGTACTGACTGTAAGAATGCATGGGATAGCATCACTGTTCTTTACGCCGAAGATAGCAAATAAACTGGCCAACCATGTAGGTGAAGTGGTGGAAATTGAGGCTCGTCAGTTCTCGCAACGGAATTTGAGGTATTTAAGAGCAAGGATTGCAATGCATATTGGATCCTCGCTAATCCCTTGATTTTTCATTAACATGATAGACTGCCATAGATATTGGGTGGAGTGCCGGTCTGAAAGGGTATACAAGTTTCAAAAGAGATGTGACCGGATTGGCCACCCTATGTCCAGGTGCCCAATTCATAATAACGTCACACTCATGCAATTTCTGGAATCCAAAAATCAGTAGCACAATAAGGAGCAGGGCACGAACATCATACTATATTTTACGAAGGAGCTCTATCCAACCTCAATCAGATCTCAAAGGTACAAGTTGTACAGACGCTATACAACATTCCAAGCGGACTTCATTGATTGGCATGGAAAGTTCTTCCAAGCGATTGATTAAAATGCACAGTGGCAAATGAAGAAGAGTTGGTACTCAACATCCAGGAACATCAAATTACAGACGAATATGTGCTGCTAGAATAAAATGTGGGAGACCCTATACCGAATCATATCAATATACCATATTAGGTTTCACAAGGAAATGGTGAAGTCCAGAATCAACAGCAAGCTCACGACAATCCGCACAACCTCCAAAATTGTTACGGCCTCGCTCAATCACGGGCACCACCACGACCAAATCCTACACGCCAACAATCATTAATTTTAGGCAATGAAGTGGGAGGCCTGGATGTAGAAACAATGGCAAGGGGAGTGGCCATGTCAGATGGAAAATCAAGAAACACTGAAGCAAACAGTTGAAGATACAAGTGTGGAGATAGAGCATATCGAGTATCATAGGGGTACCTCAAAGGATTCCAATTCAGAAGCTTCGAAGGGCCCAAAGTAATCAGCGGTCTATTTACTTCAATTTTTCATAATACTGTGGGCAATATGGAACTGTTAGTTAATGCAGTACACATAATGGACAATCATGCAGGGGATAGTAAGCTAAAAGATAATGTGGTAGAGAGGAAGGGGATAGAGATAGAGTCGGGCTTCCAAGGTTGGAATTTCTATTTTGTGGTCTAGTAATCTTAGTTTGCAAGTCATGTTTAATACTAGTAACTTTATTTTGGCAAAGTGTAATAGTGGACCTGGTCTAGAATGGTTTTCAGGTTTTTTGTGTATGGTCACCCAGATTTGGCTCAAAGGGTAGACATTTGGAATCATATGAATGAAAACCTCCCAGGTTCACAATACCCATTGATTTTTTTAGGAGACTTCAACAAAGAACTGTCTTCTGATGACAAAAAAGGTGGGCAAGTATTTAGAGGGAAACACAACTCTGAGAATTTGTTGCAAGTGTTAAACCAACATAAATAAGGGAATATTACTTACATGGAAAAATAACAGAAGAAGACAGAATACAGTTATATAAAGACTTGACAGGGTTTTTTTTAATGATGCCTGTAAAAGGATGTTCCATCGGTCTTTGCTTTGGTTTCTGCCTATTGTACACTCTGATCATGCATCAGGCATAGTTCAAGATCTATCAGATGAATAAGCCTAAACCACAACCCAAATTTGAGGCATTTTGGATTAACAACAAGGACACATATCAAATTGTATCAAGAGTATGGGAAAACATGGCTTCTGTATCACTGGGACAAGCACAACAAGAGGATGAGATTTCCCAGAAGCTACAATGCACGCTCAGACATCTTAAGAACTGGAGTAATCAGGTTTTAGGTAAGTTGGACACAACCATAGAAGAGAAGACTAAGAAGTTAACACAAATACAACATAAATTACAAGGTCAATAGGTAATGGGAATTGATCAACACGAGGTTGATAAACAGGTGATTCAAGAACATGTACTTAGCCAAGAAAGTGAAGGCCTTGTACAGTGCCAATCAGAGTATTGGCAGCAAAGGTCAAGGCTTCAATGCAGTGGATTTGGTGATCAAAACACTAGGTTTTTTCACTAGTGGGTGACTAAGAGGTGGGCAATTAATCAGATCACTCAGATAAGACAGACAGATGGCAGATGGATCCAAGATGAACATCAAATTCATAATTTACTAACTGAATACATACCGGATGTCTACAGGGCTCCACAGGAATATCCTCAGTTAATAGGACATGAAAAGATTCAACAATTTTTGGAGACAACACAAAAAACTAAGTCAAGAACAAGTTCAGAATTTACTTAAGTCATTCTATCAGCAGGAAATTCAAGATGGATTAAAAGCAATGAAACCATGGAAGGCGCTAGGGCTGGATGGAATTCCAGCAAGGTTCTATAAAAGATATTGGAAGTATGTTGGGAAACATATAACAGATGATATCCTCAGAATACTCCAAACAGTCAGCGTGCCAAAGGAATGGAATCAAACTCAGTTTGTCCTTATTCCAAAGAATACATATCCGGAAAGGGCAAAGGATTTCAGGCCAATTTCATTGTGTAATATTAAGTACAAGATCATAGCAAAGATCTTGTCTAAGATCTTGTCTAAGAGCATGCAAAATATATTGGGAGACTTAGTTGACAGAGTACAGTATGGATTCATCAAAGATTGTAATATAGCTGAGAATGTATTAATAGCATCATAGATGCTAGAAACCATGAAGAGGAAATAAGGGAAAGTGGGCTTAGCTGCAATAAAGTTGGACATGAGTAAGGTCTATGATAGGGTATCTTAGACATTTCAAACATGGCATTACAATAAATTGGTATGTCTATGCAATTGATATCTCTTATACAGATGTGTGTGACAACGGTAACATACTCTATCAAAATAAACTAGTGGCAATCAAACTAGGTAAAATCGATTAGAGAATTAAGGCAATGATGCCCACTCTCACTGTACATGTTCATTATCTGCCAACAGTATCTATCCAGCTTACTACAGAATTTTATATCACAGATACCCCATGCTGGCTTTAGTCCTAGGAGACGAGTCCTAGTCATCTCGCATCTTACGTATGCGGATGACAGTTTATTATTTTTACATTGTACCCATTAAGTAATAGACAATTGGCCTGCAACTTGGATGATTTTGCCAGATATTCCGGACAACGGATCAATGTGGACAAATCCTCTATCCAGGTTAGCAAAATACCAACAAAAGAATGGAGAGTTAAGTAGGATACACTCTGAATATCAATAAGTCGGGCATATGGGGAAAATATTTGGGAATGTATATGAAGTTATTGCGATCCCGCTGTGATATGTATAAGGCCCTAATCGGTAGGATTATATCAAATTTGATACTTGGAAAACAAGATCCTTAACCCTTGGTTACTTTGAACAAGCATGTAATATCGGCGATGCCATATATCCTTTAGGTATCTTCAAAATACCAAGGATTGTGGCTCAGAGAATAGATGTTATTATAGCACCTTTCACATGGAAAGGTGAACCAGAAAACAATGGCATACACTGGGTGGCAGGATCAGTAATGTGTAGGTCAACTAAACATGGTGGTTTAGGACTTAGATCAATAGAAAAGATGAAGAAGGCCTTTTGGAAAAACATGTTTGGTCTATCTTGCAGGACAAGCAGCCACTCTTTGTTGCAGTCTTCAAAGCTAAATACTGCAGAAGATAACAGTTAGCTGGGCATGGAAATCAATCATGCGGGGAAGAGAATTTTTACAACAACATGTTCGCTGGGAGGTCAAAACATGACAAAAAATACAACTCAGAGACAGATGGATACCAGATTATACCACCACACTGCAAACACATGCGCTAACTATAGTGCAACAATACACAATCCTTACAGTAGCTGATATACTCAATCAACGTAAGGAATGGTGTGAGCCTTTGTTAAGAGCCATATATCCACATCAAGTTGTACGAAGGATTCATGCAATAACCATTGATAGACATGGACATTGAAAGGATAAACTAATCTGGCACCTTGCAACAGATGGGGTTTATACAGTTAAAACATGTTATAGAGCACAAGATCCAGAAGCAACTATGATTCACTCAGCACAGAATACCAACATGGAAAAGTTCTGGAAATTAGTTGTGTCAAGGAAGATCATCCTCTTTCTGTGGAGAGTGTTACTAAATGTCATACCTGTTGATCCAATTTTCTCATTAGGGGAGTATTAACTGATCCTCTGTGTCAATTGTGTGGCAATCGAGCCAGGAAGGATATACAACACTTATTTATCCAATGCCTAATGGCACAGAGAATATGGAGATGCTGAACACTCGGATTGAACTTCATTCAAGGTACGTCACAACATTTCCACACATTGTTCTAGAACTGGCTTAACTTGACTCAAGATATTGAGATCGTAAGCCTTTCTTGCCACATCTTTTAGCAAATTTAGCTGCAAAGAAATACAAAAATATTTCAGAGTCAAGAGAAACCTCCACATGTCTGGGTAAACCTCACATATAATAGTCTCAATGTGGACAAAAGAAAATATAATGCAATGAACATTGAAGATATTGATCTACGGTCAGATTACCCAATAACACAAGATACAAGGTGGAGTGAGCCTCAGATCTTACCCACGCTAAAGTTGAATGGGGCTTTCTGGAAAAGTCAATAGCATAGATCCACAACTTAGACCTTACTGCCCAGCTTGCAAGATCATGGGAAATCACAATGCAAACATTTCCCCTGTGCCTCAGCCTTAGTAGCAGAATCCCAGGCGTGTTTGGCGGGTCTGCAGTAAGCCTTACATCAGGGGTATCCTCAATTGTAGGTTTGGTCAGACTCACAGGCACTCAATGCATTGCTCAAAAAAGTTTATCAAGCTCCTCCCGTTCAAGCAATGTCCGTCATAATGGAAACAATATCATTATCTTAATAATTTTAGCGCATTTAGTTTCTCAAATTTCCAAGAACGGTACTGCAAGATGAGCATAGCTTAGCAAACTCCTTAAACTGTACTTTTAATCGTTGTTGTTCGTTATAAATGAATGTACTATTTTCCCTCAAAGAAAATAAAACAATGAATGTCTTATGTTGACCATATAGGTCATGATTACAATATTAGTGTGTGCCAAAATTTACAAAGGTATATATATTTAACGTTATAGCTTTTATTTATGATCATGTATACACGCATCAAATTCAAACAAAATTTCAAAATGAAATTCACTCAAGAAGATAAAAGTAACGTAGGAGACTTAATTATATAATTATTTTGGAGCAAATGATTTTGGTGACCCTTAACTATCTCGATCTTCCACCTTTGGCCTCTCAGATAAGGCACTTTAGAACCGTGTTCTCGAACTGCGCCTTTGATAAATTTCGATCAAAGGGAGTTTGAAAATCGCTTTTGTTTAGGGTCCAAAATAGGTTCCTATTCAATACCTATTTCCGATCCTCTATAAAAATAGCAAGCAACAGAAAAAACATGAAACAAAGCAATACCAATAATATACAAACAATACAAATCTGACCAACCACATAAATAAACAGCCCTGCCCTTTTATTCTCCATTTGGTGGCGAAGGTGGCACGGTAGAGGACTCGTTGGAGCGGCGTGGTGGGGGGCCTTCGATCCAATGTGATAACAAAGCTTTGATCCGCTGCGGCGCTGAAAGCCCCAGCGATGGCGCAATGGCACAAGATGCACGATTGTGGTGAAGGATGGGACACGGTGGCGAAAGACTTGACAGCGGAGGTGGAAGACACAGTAGCGACAGGTAAAGCTTGAACCATGTAAGCTCTGATGCGGTCGTCGGCGAGAATGGGGGGAGTCAGGGTTGTGTCGGCGAGAATGAAGGCAAGAGGAAACTCTATGTGACGGAGGCGGGAAAAAAGAGAGAGGGAGGCTGGAAAAAAATTAAGGAGAGAAGGGAGGCGGGAAGAAAACCTAGGGAGGGGGGAGAAAATGAAGAAAAAAAAGATAAATGGAGATATTGGGCCAAAAATCAGCCAATTAATTAAATGTGGAACAACCTTTAATTGATTTAAACTGCCTTTGAAATGAAAAAGGTGACCTGGGAGGGAGTTCTGAACTCGGAACCTCTCTCGACTCCTCATTAAAGGTGGTTTCTCAAAAGCTGCCTTTTATCATTGCCTTTAATCAAAGGCTATCCACTAGTGTTATCTTTTTTTAACGCTTTTGGCCCCTCTACTTATAAAACTGCTGAATCGTGAACATTCCATCCGGTCAAACCGCTAACTATAAAATTTATTCCTCTAGCTAAGGGTAAAAATGACTTTTCATTAATTTACATACTCAACCCCCTAGCTTCTCTTTCTAATTACAACCCAGCCCATCATTGTTTTAATTACAACTTAGCCTCTCCTTTAATTTAACATTCACTGCCGCCTTCTCTCATTCCCTTTGCCTTGCATCACCCATCCCCCGCCCCACGCCACCTGCCCTGCGCCACCTTTTTCAGCGCCACCATGATAACCTGCGAGCCACCCGCCCTACTGTATCCCCGGCTAAAGGTGGAAGCACCTTAATAACCACCACAGGAAGTCCAAATGAGTGCCACGATTTCAACGGCCCTAGCATGGAGCAGTAGTTTCAATGGGCTGCATTTAGAGCCTCCAACGACACGAGCCTCAAAATCCTCCAAATCGATTATGCCTTCTCTCCATCAGCGACATGCTTTCAACGACTCGGCGTTTGCTTGGCAAGTCAAGTGAGCTTGAGAAAATCCCATATCAGATTTGAACTGGGAGTACCCCATGCGCGGTGGAGCAGTTTCCAAGACGATAGAGTAGGGTAGGGATGCATGAGATAGATTTGATGGTGGTGAGTGTGGTGGGGCGACAAAGTGGGAGCGAGGAATGGAAGGGGGAAGGGGAATGGGGAAAAGGAAAAAGAAAAATGAAAAAAGAAAAAGAAATGGGAAAATAGAAAATGTCAAATTTACCCTTAAAATTGACAGTTTGACCTAACTTAAGGGTTTGATTTGACGGAATGACCACGATTTAGAAGTTTTGTAAATTAAGGGGCTAAATGTGTTTAAAAAAAAGGGAAAAAGTTGAAAGATTGAGATACTTAATGGACCCCCAAAATTATTTGCTTTTATTTTAAGAGTGAATTTGTAAAACTTGAGAGTCATTAAGAAATAATTGTTAACCAAACTAAGGCCTTACGGAGATTAATAATGGGCTGACATTGCAGTATAATTGTAATCTTCTCTGTCCCAAAGAATATAAGAATCTCCAGAGACTAGTGCTCCTGTACAATAAGATGCCCCTTCACGTAAGTTGAATGGTATCTAGAGGTGTCAATTCGGTTTATCGTGTCACATTCGTATCGGGTTGGAAATGTGTTGGGTTGAAATCTGTCGGATTGAATCGTGTTGATTTCATTTGTCGTGTCAGGTTGGGTTGGGTTGGGTTGGGTACTTATCGTGTGGGTTGAAAATGTGTCCATTTTTTCTTAGATTAGGTCGTGTCAGGTTGAGTTAATATCGGGTCGGGTTACTGTCGTGTAATTTTTATACTCAGATTCAATCGGGTCGAGTCAGAATATTGTCGGGTTGGATTAGATCGGGTTATTGTCGTGTCATTTTTTGTACTAAAGTTTTGTTCAGGCCTAATTGTGTCAATTATTTTTTATAATGTTTCATATTGAATTCAGATATATTTTGGGTTGATTTAGGTTATATTTCAATAATACTGTTGTTACAACTACACTATTATCAGGTATTGTTTCGTAGTAACTTGTAACTTGCAAAATGTCAAAACTTGACTCGTAACTCCAAATTAAAATTTGCTCGAAAGTGATGCTACCATATACACCCCCATTGTATTTTCCACGTACGTAACAAAATATTTATCAACAATCGAGCATAAAAATATATCCGTAATTATTTTCAATTTCCCTTTCTTACTTCTAAGTAATCAACTTTAAGTTACACTAGAACACGTATTACCACTTTCCAATAATTCACCAAAAAAATAATTTATTTAATATTTCTATATTTAGGCAAGAATAACAAAAAAATATGTTTTTTGGAGCAATGAGTTATGGGGTAACACAATTTTGGGCCACAGTGTAATTTTTCAAGATTGTGTAGAAGTATGCAATGTTGACTTTATGTTCACCCATACATGCTCAAATCGTAAAGTCGCATTATTACATTATTGAATTGTTGTTTAGTGTTGCCAATTTTGTGATTCGACAATTCCAACTTTCTTGGAGGGACCTAAGTGCAAAAAGTAAAAACTTTACTCGTAACTCCAAATTGAAATCTGCTCGAACGTGAAGATACCCTATACACCCCATTGTATTTTTCAAGTCTGTAACTGAATATTTATCTACAACTGGGCACAAGAACATATCCGTAATCCTTTTCAATTTCTCTTTCTTACTTCTAAGTAATCAACTTTAAGTTACTCTAGAACATGTACTAGCGATTTTCAACATTTCACCAAAAAAAGCATTTGTTTTCTGTTTCTATATTTATGGAAGAATAACAAAAATTGTGTAATTTAGAGAGAAGGATAATGTCGTAACATTTTATTGGGCCATAGCGTAACTTTCCATAAATATGTTAGAGATACTTTTGTGTCTACTATCTTAGTTGAATAGCAGTGTTGAGTATCTATTGAATTAAATTCACTTTTTAAAATACTTTAGTGCAATTTTTTGTTGTAATAAATATTCTGATTCTAATTTTTTTAAATAAAAACTAGTAAAGTCCCACCGCGCATTGCGTGTCATTATTAATTAAAAAACTAGGATTACTTTTAAGGATATTTTTGTGTCCTACATTTAAATTGAAAATAAAGAACTTTATTTACAATTCTGAAGTTTAGTTATATAAGGAAAAATATATGAGTAATGAAGTGAAATAATTAGTTTAGTTAGAAATCGTTACATATTAAATACAATAAAAAATGATTATTTATATAATATTTCATTCAAATTATTTAAAAAATAATTATTTATATGTTGAGCTCATTTTAAAGGTTATAATAATTATATATATCTCACTGAATAAAATTAAATATCAAATATTTTTATAAGTCCGTCTCTTAAAAGACGGTCTTTCCATAATCCATGAAAAGACGGTCTTTCCATAATCCATGGAAAGACCAACGTTTAAAGGGCAAATTAGAAGAAATGAAGATAAATTTTTCGGGTTGTATGAATCGGGTTATAAACTTTATAACAACTACATGTTGTACAATAAAATTTTAATATTGCAATTAAGACCTTTTACCTTTTATTATTCTAAATAAACCCCGTCTTTCCCATAAACTTATAGAAATATTGTCTTTCCCAAGACTTTTCCTATTCTTATTAGTCCCACTAATTATAAAATATCCTCATCGAACATTGACTCGGTCTATAAAAAGATTTTGTGATAATTTATTAAATATTATTTTTACAATACTTTTCAATCTAGTTTTTAAAATTAATGTTTAGTCGACTCTCTATAATTACTAATTAAAAACCACAGTTTTAATGAGACATCTCTCTTTATTTGACTATTATTCATTAGATTTATAAATTTAGTCGTGTGCATTTTTAACTTAACCTTGTGTATTCACATTTGTTATGAATTGACTTTACGTACTAGTAATCATATGGCTAAAAACCCCATTTGTTATTAGTTTGATGCTTAACCAACTTGACCCGGTTCCATATTAAATGTTAATTGACTTTTTATAACTGCATCTGTTTTAGATTGATTACATGCAGGGTTATATAGTTGATTTATCGGGTTGAATTAGGTTAATGTTAAATCGGTTTCAGGTTGATCTTGGGTTCGTATTCAGGTTGGGTTCGGGTCCAGATTATTGGGTTATATTCGGGTTTTGGGTTAAATTCGCTCGTGTTGGGTTCGGTACAGGTCAATATTTCTATGGTCAAAATCGGTTTTTGGGTTGAGTGTGGTGTTGTCAGGTCGAGTTTAGGTCAATATTTCTCAAATCATATCAGATTTCAGTTGATTCGTTTGTATCGGTTCCGGTCAGATTCTCGGTTCGGGTCAGAGATTGACAACTCTAAATTGGTATGCTATTTGAGAATTGTTTCATTTTCTCCTTTTAGGCGCAGATCATAATGTGAGTTTGTTGAAATTGCTTTCGTGAAAAGTCACATTGCATCTATTAAAAATTGATAAAGTGTCAGGAAAGACGGCCTGTCCCTAAAATTATACACAGGTTAGGGACTGTTTTGTAAAATGGTGTTCTTTTGTAATTAATGAAGAATTAACTTTTTAATTGTAATAACCTTGGTTCCTCTTATTTTTTTGCAGATCTTCCTCTCTCTGCAATGAAAATAGGCCTCTTCTTTCTCCGACGATTTCCCTCTTCTCTCTTGCGATTTCTCATCCTCTTCCCCGCTTCTTCTCCATTTCTCCGTTGCCGCATGTTTCTCCACCTTTTCTCTGTGTTTCTCTGCTTCTTCTCTGTAATTCTCCTTCCGCTAGTTTCTCTGATTCTTCTTCGGCGTTGCCGCTTTGTTTCTTCATCTGTTGTTCATTGTTTGCAGTATGAGGTATATCGTATATCTAGGTTTAGTTTTGACAGTATTATCACACAATTTTTGTTTGATTTTTCAGATTTGGTATGTTCTTTGTTTTGTTGAGCATTGGATAACTATCGTTTAAAGTGTTTTGAGTTTTTATGTGCGTTTTCTGAGATTCTGTGATGATGTTGTTATGATATGTGATGATGTGTTGATGTTATCTATTTTTTAAAGAGATGCTGAGGTTTATTATCATTTCATTGAGAGAATGTTTAGAAATGAGTAGTAGTTAGAACTTTGGACATTGGCATCACAGACATGAGTTCAATTCTTGCCAACACTTTTTTTAAAGAATAAATATTGCTGAGGTACTGTAGATTTTTTTTATTGATGTTTGTAGTTTTTTTCATCTTATGTTGATGTTTTTCATTATCCGGCTGAGGTTTATTTTCTATGAGTTGATGTTTTTGCAGATTTTTTGGCTGAAATTGATTCATATTTTTAGTTTTTTTATCATTTTCTCATGTTGATATTTTTCATTTTCCGTTTGAGATTTAGGTGATAGGAGTTGATGTTTGTATTTTTTTTGTGATATAGGTTTATTTTTGTAGTGTCTTTTCTCTCATGGTCATGTTTTTCATTTTTTGAGTGAGTTTTAGTTGATATGAGTTGATGTTTTGTAGTTTTTTTGGGCTTACATGGGTTGATATTTTTAATTTTTTTCTCTCACCTTGATGTTTTTTATTTTCTGGGTGAAGTTTCGGTGATAGGAATTGATATTTTTAGAGTTTGAGTGATATTGGTAGATTTTTGTAGTTAAAAAAATTTGTTAATATAAACTTTGTTGATGTTATTTTTAATGACTTTTAGCTTATGATTCTTGATTTTTTTTTTATGATTTTTAGTTGATGTTTTCTTAGTTGTGGTTTATGTTTTTCAATTTTTTGTTGATTTTTATTTTTATTTTTATATATTTTTTGCTATTTTATTTGTTTTTTTGTATAATGTTTTGCTGCAATTTTTTAGTCTATGTTTTATGTTTTTCTGTTGATTTTCTGCTAATTTTTACTGATATTTATAATTTTCAGTTCGATGATCATATCGATTTTTTACATTTTAAAAAACTTTTTAAAAAAATTCTAATTTTTTTAATTTGTTTTGCAGCTTGCAGATGGTGGAAAAATTATGGGAAAATTGGACAAAAAAGCCCCTGCAATAGGTCCCTATTAAATTATTAGTGATTGGTCCCTAAAAAATTATTAGAGATGAGTCCCTGTAAAATTATTAGAGGTAGGTCAATGAAGCTAGAATATAGTTAGAATTGCATAAATGCATATGACTAAAGTTTAGTATGCTTCAGAACAAAACATCTCAATAAATAATATGTTGTAGTTGATGTTATTTATGATGCTTTGCATAAATAACATCTAGATGTTTTTATGATTTTTAAAAATTGCATAAATAACTTTTGATAGAAACATCAACTACAACTAACAAAACATAAAAATAATCGTCAAAATGAAAATCATAAAACATCAACTATAACTAACAAAACATCAACATAATCGTTAAATTGAAAATCATAAACATCAACTACAACTAACAAAACATCAACATAATCGTCAAACTGAAAATCATAAACATCAATTACAACTAACAAAATATTAACATTATCACCCGACTTAAAATCATAAACATTAACTAAAACTAACTAAACATCAACTGACAATCGTAAAACATCATCAAATATTAAATTGTCAAATTAAATATCAACTTCAATGCAGAAACTTCAATAAACTACACTTAAACATTAATTGAAAGTAGTACAAACACTAACATAATAGAATTAACTAAAAACAATAAACACAAACTACAATACATAAGCACTAAAATGATATAAACCTAAAAAACATCACTGTAAAATTATTGAACATCATCAACCAAACAATAACCTAAACAAATGGATAAAACATCAACTGAAATAAATATCAACAACGTGAAACGTCAATTGAAAGTAGAATATAATAAATATCAACTACAATAACATTAAAATCAACAAAATTGAATGCAAACAGATAAGTATCACTAAAAAATTATGAAACGTCATCAACTAAAAAAATTGAACCACCACTCACAACTGCGGCTGTATCGTCGAAGGATCAGAGCGTAGCATATCAGAGCAAAGGCAAACAACGGTTGGGGGGAATGAGGCTGAGTTGTGGCGGTTGAGGGGGGGAGGTAGAGTTGCGGCAGTTGGGGGAATCATTTGGATTAGGGTTTCAGGAAATTTGGTATATATATATATATGATTGTGTGTAAACTTTTTGATTATTGCACAATCGATCCCCAAATTTATTTACAAATTTTAAAAGAACCTCATCCCAAAGAAAGTGTTCAATAATTGCTTAATGATCCCTCCCTAAACTTTAGACTGCCTAAAACAAGACTTTGTGTTCAATGTATGTTATAGTAATTTTAAATTCAATTTTAATTGCTCTGCCTTTGTCACATGATATATATTAAAGGAGGTTCCCTGATAGGCTGCTTGTTCTTAGTTATGGACAATCAGTTGTATTTTAAACCTACATGTTGCATTTATTAAATTAAATATTAAAATTTCTAAATTTTAATTAAGTACTTTTTAATTTATGTATTATAGTTTTTATATAAAATTTCACTAAAGAAAAGTTACTCAATTTATTTACACATAAAAATGTAGTAAAAATAAAATACATTCTCATGTGTGATAAAACTTATTACACTTCTTATTTCATTTGCTACATGTTAGCTTGCGATAATACTTCATTAATTTTTAAGTTATATTAAAGATTGTTACACTAACAAGTGTAAAAAATATTTGCAACATATCCTATATTAATCACTTGTAACAATAATTCATGTGAATTGGCCCTGGTTTAGTGGTAAGCCACACTCTCTATAATTGAGAGGTTCAAGGTTCAAAACACAATCCCACAAGAATTGTGAATATTAGAGCAAATTTTTTATGGGGAATACCCTACGTCATGAGATCGTGTCGGTGGTCCCTGCTACGGTATCCCAACCTGCATTTGGTCGATGATGGTGAGATTGTGGTGATTTAAATTTCGTTGGCGGCAGTTCGTCAGTGGTGCAGCGTTTGGGTATTCTCAGGAAGCGTCCCTAGCTATTCAAATGGATGGAGTTTCAGACTCTACTGAGCTTCAAATGGTGATGTCTCCTAGTTAGGTCCTACATTATGATGTTAATATGTAACTTGTTTGCTTGAATGTAATATTTCAAAAAAGAAATGGCTGCATCATTTTTCAAGTAGGGACTTTATTTGACTGCATTTCTAGGTGTAGTAATTGTTTTCTACACGTTTAGATGTAGTTTGTTTTAAAGCACGTCTAGATTTAACCTTGGATTGAATACACTTTGAGAGGTAGAAATAATTGCTAAACCTTCAAGAGCAGTGTTTTTGTGGTAAAACCTACTGCTACTACACTTCCATGTAGTGTTAAATTAATTACACTTATTACACTTATTTATGTGATTATCGAGTCCCAAAAAATGTAACTAGCCTAGTTTGTTGTACATGTTTTCATTAATTTATAAAATACAATTATTTAAATTTAAAAATTACAATTTTTAAGTTAAAAACTGAAGTGGTCAACCAACGTTTATGCACATGCCACATTTTCTGAGAATTTTTCTATATGTTAATGCAGTTTTAATATACATTTATTGACTTTTATAATTAAATATATTTCCAAAAATTAATTAAAAGTTATGTAATTACCTAACTGACCGTGAAAGTACTATTATTAAATTAATAACATTTGAAGGTTATTTTCAACCAAACATACATACACACATATACATATATATTAAAAAGAGTAGGTTTCCTGACAGGCGGTCTGTATATAAGCTTATGGACAAGCCATGGACCAATTTGCAATCAATGTAAATTAAGCAAACCCTTCTTTCCCAAATTGAAGAAACACAAATCCATTTCTTCCCCAAACTTCCATTCTCTGCAAATTTCTCCATTCTCCATTCTCTAGCGTCTTCTTCTTCTTCTTTCTTTGCATTCCTTTCTTCTTCTTCATCTCGCTTTCTTCCCCATCTTCTTCTTCACCTAGCCTTCTTCTTCTTCTTCTTTTTCTTTGCCTCGCTTGCCTTTCCTTCTCTTTCTCCGTTTCTTCACCACTTCAATTAATCCCTCAACTTTAAATCCTCCATTGGAATGATCAATCTGAAACGATCTATAAGATGATTGGATTCTCAATGACGAAAACCTAATCGAAATTGAAATCAACAAAAAATCACATAGTCATTGCATTTAAACGAATTCAGTTCAAACAAAATGAATTTCACATCCTATACACCTTTCAATTCTGAACTATACACAATAAGGTAACAACCGCAATTAGGAAGTTTGTGTTGTAGAACTGGACATGAATGAAATCTCTGAAGCGGTGAATGTATAAATTCTGCTGCTATGAATATGTAAAAAACACGTGGAAAATATTCAAAAAAATGAACTAAATGCTACTGAAAATTTTAGTATATACTATGCATATGTTACCTAACAATACATATCGTTTGTCTTAAAACACGCACCTGTTATAAAAACTGTAAATATGAACTATGAAACTTTTTCACGTGGTCATGTATAAGTTAAGTTAAAAATTGACAATTTAAAATTGTCATATTAACTGTGCATTGATTACTTGACAACATGTACTGTTTAAACAAAAACACGCACTTGATAAAAAATGTCAATTTCTTTTATGAATAGCAAAACTTTGTAAGAGGTAGTACTATATAAGTTACTTTTAGGAATCGTTTCTGTTTTGTTGAAACATGCATATGTTAGCCTACAACTAGTATTTCTTATATTATACTACAGTAACTTATGAATTGTTTTTGTTTTGTTAAAACATGAATATGTAAACCTACAACTAGTATTCTCTTATAGTATGTATAACAAAGTTCACATGCAAATTTTCAAATTTTCGTATGTACTGCATTTAATACCTTACAATATATACTGATTACATTAAAACATGTATTGTTTTCAAAAACACAATCATATTTCCCTGATTTAAATCAAAGAGAGGTCACAGAAAGTAATGTCGGCGTGAAAGCAACAGATGTAAAGCCTTGCATAATTTGTATAGAAAACATGGAAATTTTGTCAATTTGAAACACGAGAGGGCCTCTCAACATTTAAACAAAATGGAAGATATAGTGCTCGTGATAGAAATCTTCCATTTGGGAACATACAATTACAACAATATTCCTATCTAAACTAACTAATAGTCTCTAATACGATGAATCATCAATTATTAATCTTCAAAAGCGGGATCATCTTTGAATCCTTAACGTTTAGTGTCATCTTCGTCTGAATCCTCCTCGTGTTGGAATGTCTTGTGCATGCCAATGTTCAGTGTTGTCCGATTCCTTAAAAGTTAAAACCAAAAAAATATTGAGCCAACTCATGACAAAAGTCATACATACTGGATATTAACAATTGTGGCATATAAGCAAACATGTACAATTTCTAATTCAAAATGAACAATAATCAACAGTGAAAGTATAAGTCAAACACAATAAAACTAAGAAGTACATACTTGATTCTAACAGATCCAATATATAAGTAAACATATGCAATTCTTAATTCAAAATGAACAACCAACAACAACTATTTTTTTAAATAGTCATACACAACACAACAAACAAGTACACACGAGATACTAAGAGATGCAACATATAAGTAAACAAATGCAACTCGTTATTTAAAACGTACAACTAACAGCAAATGAAAACAAAAGGTTATAGATTAACAACTAACAAGTACGCATTGAATACTAACAGATGCAACATATAAGCAAATGGATGCAGTTTGTAATTCAAAACGAACGATCAACAAAAAAGAGAAGAAAAAAAAAGTCATTCACAAAAGGTCATAGACAGTACAACTAACAAGTACACATAGAATACTAACATATGCAACATATAAGTAAACAGATGCAACTAATAATTCAAAACGAACAATCAAAAAAAGGAGAAGAAAAAAAGGTCATTCACAGTACAACTAATAGATACATGTTGGATAATAACAGTTGGAACATATAAATAAATGAATGCACCTCGTAATTTCATAAAGCGTAGAAGACCACCAATTAAAAAAGATATCAAAAGGCGTCAATTTGCACAATAAAAAGGCATATCCAATGCCGTTAAACATAGGCCACCACAAATTCTACAATCCTACATGCTCTTCTTTTCCTACATGCCTTGGTATCAATTGACGTTAAACCTCGCTGTAGTAGAAGAATTTTGAATGCAAAAATAAATTCTAAAGTCATGTCAACATGCTTGCCAAAGCTTTTAAGTTTTAAACATAGGTGACCGCCTGCTGCTCAAATCTTCAACTTGTGGTTATCACATGAGAAATCGCCGGAGAGAGAAGACGATGAAATCTATGAGAAGGAGGAATGAGGTCGCGTCAGGAGGAGGAGGAGAAGGAGAAGATGGCATCGAGCAGGAGCAGGAAGGAGGTGGCGCCATGAGGAAGAGGAGAAGGCGACATCGAGGAGAAGGAAGACGGTGTACGGTGAAGAAGAAAGAGGGTACCAGCTTAACGTACTACAAGCCTCTGGATCTGAACCAAATGAGGTTGGCCCAAAAAAATTAATTATATTTTATTAATTACATATCAATTTTTGACCTTTCCTACGGACATGCTATATTTTCTGAAACTTTCCCTTTAAAAAGAATACAGACTTTTTTTACCCCTAAATAAGTGATTGACTCATTAATTGTAATGGTCGTTGATGGGTGTATTTAAACACATTTAATGAATATTTTAAAAAAAACTCTTTCATAAATATCTTCATTTATATCAATCATTACATCTGATAACTACCTCCTCCTTCTTCTTCTCTTTAAATTAATTGCATGCCAGATCGACAGAATTTCTCAATATTCTCATCAATCTGCCCATCAATTATATATCCATTAATTAATTTGTGACACTTCATACTTTAATAAAACACAATATTTTATTTTAGATCGACTAATAATTAGATGATGTTACTTTATAATTGATCTAATCAATAATGTAATTTGATGTTTGTTTTCACTTATTGCAATTAAGTTTCTATAAGTTTAAAAAACTTTTAAAATGTTTAAATAATTATAATTTGATCCCAAGAGTTACTGAAATAAATTTTTTTATGATTGGTCTAATTATTAATCAGTCTAACGAAAAACATTCTTTTAATAAAATATTAATTAATTTGTATAAAATTAAAAAAATGAGTTATAGTTTTGTCCACACGTTTGTGTGTATGTCAATATATACTTTGAAAGGTAAAGTGCATTTATGCCTGAATTCATTATTTAGTGCATATATATTAGTTAATTTTTCGAAAGTGCCCATAGCACCGAAGCTTGATTGTTGATGATATAATATACTCATTGGCACACGTTTTCCCATCCCACCAAGTTGCTTGGTAATCTAGAAGCGTAAAAGTCATAATTAAATTATTATTTTTTAATACACTTATTTTTAATTTAGTTTAATTTAATTCAGTCCATTTAAATTTAATTCAATTCAATTTAGTTCAATTGAGTATATTTAGTTTTTTTGATAAACTATTACCAAAAATAATTGTTTTAAAATGAGTACATATTATTTAGCTATATTATATAAATATATTATTAATGAGAGACAGACTCTAATAGGCGAAGTCTATGAAAAGACCGTTGTAAAGTATGAACGCGTGTTTTCATTGATGATACAGGGGTACAATATATATACATCATACAAATATTCATAAATGAAAAAAGATTCCATCTAGGGTACAATAATATTGCAGAAGATAATCACAAAAGATTTCCTACATTCCTCCTCAAGTTGGAGCATAAGGATCCCGAGCCCAACTTGCCAAGAAAAGTTTGAATAACTGTTGTCCAAGTGCCTTAGCAAACAAACATGCTGGTTGACTGGAAGTACAAATAAGATAAGTAACCATATCACCACATTGAACCAAATCACGAACAAAATGACAGTCAATCTTAATGTGCTTCGTTCTCTCATGAAACACCAGATTGACTGCAATATGAAGAGCTGCTTGACTATCACAATATAAATGCATCGAAGTAGGATGGGCAATGCCCAAAGAACGAAGAAAATACTTGAGCTAGAACAACTCACAACAAGCAACCGCCATAGCATGAAACTCTTCCTCAGTTGAAAAATGAGAAACAGTCGGTTGCTTCTTTGTCTTCCAAGAAATTGGAGATTCACCAATCATCAATAAATTGCCAGTCAAAGATCGACGAGTGATTAGGAAGGCTGCCCAATCGAAATAACAAAATATTGTAAGATGAAGGAACTCTTAGCCGACAAAAATTAATCCTTACCAGGATGACTCTTAAGATAATGCAAAACTCGCGAGGCAGCATGCCAATGTGCCAACCGTAGTTTCTCCATGAACTGGGCCAAGGTATGAACTAAATAGCTAAGCTCTAGACGAGTGATGGTAAGATAAATGAGCTTCCCAACCAATCGTCTATGTTGAATCATCAAACAAGGAACCATCATCCCACACCAAATTGTTATGTTGTTCCAAGGGAAAATCTGCGGGTTTTGCTGCCAATAACACAATCTCTGACAAAATATCTAAGGCATATTTTTGTTGACACAGAAACATCCCATAATGTCGAGGAGCTATCTCAATGCCTAAGAATCACTTAAAGGCACTAAGATCCTTCATATGAAAATAACAGCACAAATACTTCTTGAATCTAACCATCATCTCCGGAGATGAACTAGCAATAATAAGATCATCAACATATATCAGAACATGAAGAGAAACATCATCCTTCAAGTATGAAAACAAAGAGTAATCCGCCTTACTCTGAACAAATCCAAAGAGATAGAGAGCAGCAACATGCTTAGCAGACCAACTTTGCGGAGCTTGTCGAAGACCATAAAGATATTTGTGAAGCTTGGAAACCAATCCAAGCGCTGGAAGTGTATAATTGAGAGGCATATGCATGTACACCTCCTCCTCAAGATCACTATGCCGAAATGCATTTTGAACATCCATTTGATGAAGATCCTAGTCATGAATAACAACAACAACCAAGAAAAGACACACCGAACTCATCTTGGAAAAAAGAGCAAACATCTTGGTAAACTCACTCCCCTTAATCTAATGATTACCATGAACAACCAAACGAGCCTTATGTCTCTCAATAGAACCATCGGACTTGAATTTTATCCTATAAACCTATACAATAAACAAAACTCACTTGAATTTAATCATTTTCTTGCCATGAGGAAGAAGAGGAAGATTCTATGTATTATTCCGCTCGAGTGCATCAATTTCATCGGACATGGCCGCACGCCAATAAGAATGGTGATATGCATCAGCAAAAGTAACCAGATCAGCAACATATGTAACTGCAGCCTAAAATCTAGAATGCAAAACTGAAAAATTATTATAGGAAATATAATCAGCAATAAGGTAACGAGTTCCTGAAGACAGTGAACCAGACGACGTATATGGAAAGACGGGGTTGAATTAGAATTACAGAAAGGTAAAACATTTTAATTGCAATATTAAAATTTTTATTATACAACGTGAAGTATTTATAAGTTTATGACCCGATTAATGCTACCCAAATATTTTATCTAGATTTATTCTAATTTATAGTTTAAACACTGGTCTTTCCATATATAACTTATAGAATGAACATCTTTCGAGACAACTCCTCTAAATATATTAGTTTTAGTAATCATACTCAAAATTTCGAGTTTTAGTCAACATATATAATCTGGTTACTATATAAAAGAAATGATCTGAAACTACACACTTGTGTCAACCGTTACCAGGGGCATAGTGGTCATTTTGCAGGCAAACCGACATGTGCCCCTGCATGTGCTCTGAAGTGGCTGCCCAAAACAATATCATTTTGGGCACCATTTTTGCCATCTTGTGCATCCCCTTTTTCAAACATTGCGGCGCCTCCATGTGCGTCTACATGTACTGCCAGGTGGCTGCCCAAAACAACGCCGTTTTGGGTACTCATTGGAGGGGTACCCATTCGAGAGGTACCCATTTGAGATGTGAGCTTCCAAGTGGAGTCGATAAAATTGGTTTGAGATGTACCCATTCGAGATGTGAACTTTCAGGTGGATGGGTTCGATTGGATGGGTTCGATTGGATAGGTTCGATTGGATGGGTTCGATTAGATAGGTTCGATTGGATGGGTTCGATTGGATGGGTTCGATTGGATGGGTTCGATTGGATGGGTTCGAGCGGTACCCATTCGAGATGTACCCATTCGAGATGTGAACTTTCAGGTGGAGGGGTTCGACTGGATGTGTTTGAGAGTTGGCCATTCGAGAGGTACCCATTCGAGATGTAAACTTCCAGGTGGAGGGGTTCGATAGGATGGTTTCGAGAGGTAACCATTCGAGATGTGAACTTTCATGTGAAGGGGTTCGATAGGATAGGTTCGAGAGGTACCCATCCAGAGGTGGCCATTCGAGAGGTTCCCACTCAAGAGGTACCCATTTGAGAGGTGAAGCTTCGGATGGAAGGATTTGATTGGATGGGTTCGAGAGGTACCAATTGGTGAGGTACCCATTCGAGATGTGAACGTTCAGGGGGAGGGGTTCGATTGGATGGGTTCGAGCGGTACCCATTCGAGATGTATCCATTCGAGATGTGAACTTTCAGGTGGAGGATTTTGACTGGATGGGTTCGAGAAGTGGCTACTCGAGAGCTACCCATTTGAGATGTGAACTTCCAGGTGGAGGGGTTCGAGAGGTACCCATTCGAGCTGTACCCATTCGAGATGTGAACTTTCAGGTGGAGGAGTTTGACTGGATGTGTTCAAGAGGTGGCCATTCGAGAGGTGGCCATTTGAGAGGTGAAATTTCAGGTGGAGGGGTTCCATTGGATGGGTTCGAGAGGTTCCATTCGAGAGGTATTGTCCTAGGTGGAGGGGTTCGACTGAATAGGTTTGAGAGGTAACCATTCGAGATGTGAACTTCCAGGTGGAGGGGTTCGATAGGATGGGTTCGAGATGTAGCCATTCGAGATATGAACTTTCAGGTGGGGGGGTTCAATTGGATGGGTTCGAGCGGTACCCATTCGAGATGTGAACTTTAAGGTGGAGGGGTTCGACTGGATGGGTTCGAGAGGTGGCCATTCTAGAGGTACCCATTCGAGATATGCAATTCCATGTGGAGGGGTTCGATAGGATGGTTTCGACTGGATACGTTCGAGAGGTACCTACTCGAGATGTGAGATTCCAGGCGGAGGGGTTCGATAGGCTGGGTTTGACTGGATAGGTTCGAGCGGTACCTACTCGAGATGTGAGCCTCCAGGCGGAGGGGTTTGATAGGATGGGTTTGAGATGTACTCATTCGAGATGTGAACTTTCAGGTGGAGGTCGATTGGATGGGTTCGAGCGGTACCCATTCGAGATGTGAACTTTCAAGTTGAGGGGTTCAATTGGATGGGTTCGAGTGGTACCCATTCAAGATGTACCCATTTGAGATGTGAACTTTCAGGTTAAGGGGTTTGATTGGATGGGTTCGAGCGGTACCCATTCGAGATGTACCCATTCGAGAGGTGAACTTTCAGGTGGAGGGCTTGATTGGATGGGTGCAAGCGGTACCCATTCGAGATGTATCCATTCGAGAGGTGAAATTTCAGGTGGAGGGGTTTGATAGGATAGGTTCGAGATGTACCAATTCGAGATGTGAACTTCCAGGTAGAGGGGTTCAATAGGATGGTTTCGAGATGTACCCATTCGAGATGTGAACATTCACGTGAAGGGGTTCGATATGATGAGTTCGAGAGGTATCCATTCAAGAGGTGAATTTTAGGTGGATGGGTTCGAGAGGTACCAATTCGAGAGAAACCGTGGATTTGATTTTTTTTATGCTTGATCTCTTAGAACTAGAAAGGTCTACCTCCATCAAGAGATAGAATTCAAAAAAATCTATTTTATTAAAATAATGATTTGATTAACGAACATAACTAAACTAGAAAACAGATAGAAAAAATAGACCCAAATTTTTATTATTCTATATTATAACTGTGTTAAATATGTCGATGGGGAAAAAAGCCTCCCCATTCGAGATGTGAACTTCGACGTGAAGGGGTTCGATAGGATGGGTTCGAGAGGTACCCATTCAAGAGGTTCCCACTCCAGAGGTACCCATTCGAGAGGTGAAGTTTCAGGTGGATGGGTTCGAGAGGTACCAATTCTAGAGGTACCCATTCGATATGTGAACTTTCAGGTGGAGGGGTTTGATTGGATGGTTTCGAGCGGTACCAATTCGAGATGTACCCATTCGAGATGTGAACTTGAAGTTTCAGGTGGATGGGTTCGAGAGGTACCAATTCGAAAGGTACCCATTTGATATGTGAACTTTCAAGTGGAGGGATTTGATTGGATAGTTTCGAGCGGTACCAATTCGAGATGTACCCATTCGAGATGTGAACTTCCAGACAGAGGGGTTTGATTGGATGGGTTTGAGAGGTACCCATTCGAGATGTGGCCATTAGAGAGATACCCATTCGAGAGGTGGTCATTCGAGAGGTACCCATTCAGGATGTACCCACTCTAGAGGTGAAGTTTCAGGTGGAGGGGTTCGATTGGATAAGTTCAAGCGGTACCTATTTGAGATGTACCCATTCGAGATGTGAACTTTCAGGTGGAGGGGTTCGACTGGATGGGTTCAAGAGGTGGCCATTCAAGAGGTACCCACTCTAGAGGTAAAGTTTCAGGTGGAGGGGTTCCATTGGATGGGTTCGAGAGATACCATTCGAGAGGTGCCCACTCGAGAGGTACCCATTCGAGAGGTACCATTCCAGAGGTGAAGGTTTAGATGGAAAGGTTCCATTGGATCCATGTGAGAGGTACCCATTCGAGAGGTGATGTTTCAGGTGGAGGGGTTCTGCTGGATCCATTCGAGATGTGTTGTCCCAGGTGGAGGGTTTCAACTGGATACGTTCGAGAGGTACCTACTCGAGAGGTACCCATTCGAGATGTGAACTTCCTGCTGGAGGGGTTCGATTGGGTGGGTTCGAGAGGTGGCCATTCGAGAGGTACCCACTCTAGAGTACCTCTCAAACCCTTCCAACGGAACCTACACCTCTCGAACCCCTCCAATGGAACCCCTAACCTTCTCCTCTCGAACCCCTCCAATGGAACCCCTATCCCTCACCTCTCGAATTGTCCAATGGAACCTTCACCTCTCGAACCTACTATGGAACCTTCACCACTCGAATCCGTACCTCCCGAACCTTTCGCTCCAACCAACTACCTCTCGAACTTCAATTGCAACCTTCATATCTCGAATCCGTACCTCTCGAACCCCTCCACTTGAACCCTCTCCACCTGAACCTTCACCTATCACCATCTCCACGCTTCAATTACATGTATAATTGGTACATTTATGGCTTAAATTACAGCTCTTTTAACATTCATATAGAATTTTTATAATTTGTTATCAAGCTCACCGCGCAACGCGTGGTGTAGCCAAACTAGTTTTGAGCAAAAAATAGAAGCAAAACTTGCCTTGCACCGCCGCCACACCAAGCACCAAACACCACCACTATCGGAAACATCAGACACCAATGCCGCCGCTGCAAACACCATACAACAGCACCAATACAGCACACACCAAAAACTGCCACCGCCTTCTCAATTTCAATGCCTTTTGAATATCGGTGGCAGTTACAATGCCATTCGAGATGATCTCGATATCAATTTGGTTTTTGCAATCCTCATCGCATCGTTGTTCTTATCATACTCTCTCTATCAGTTCAGTTTAATTCAGATCAAATATGCTTTAGTAATCAGGGTCTTAGTAAAGAGTTGAGATAACTAATTAAGTGTCGGTGCTGAAATTAGTAATCAAACGGATAGCTTAACTTATTTACACACCATAACTGCAACATTTTTCACCCAAACATTCATCATGTACCCCTTTATATGCAGCTTTGTTTCC
The DNA here is from genome assembly GCA_037428765.1 of Rubia yunnanensis. Classification (NCBI taxonomy): domain Eukaryota; kingdom Viridiplantae; phylum Streptophyta; class Magnoliopsida; order Gentianales; family Rubiaceae; genus Rubia; species Rubia yunnanensis. The sequence goes on from CM075065.1 coordinate 96,462,836, forward strand.
CAAATTCGATCGTCACTTTCCAACAATTCTCCGTTGTATCCTTTGCCAATTTTCCAAAACGCCAAGATCTTTTATAAAGTTTCGCTATCAGAAACTGAAAATGAATTTCTTCACATTTTTAGCAGTCACCCCGCTTCCTCGCATATTCTTCCTTCATCATCACAATAAGAATAAAACAAACCGGGCCCTCCCGGGCTTCCGATCATCGGAAACTTGCACCAGCTAGATTTTTCAGTCCTCCACAAATCTTTGTGGCATATTTCACAGAAATATGGCGATGTCATTAAAGCTTGGTTCCGTTTCAACACTGGTGGTTTCTTCAGCAAGATTGGCTGAAGAAGTGCTCAAAAACCAAGATTCTGTATTTTGCAGCCGCCCTAAATTGCTAGGGCAGCAAATGCTGAGCTATAACGGGTTGGACATCGGCTTTGCAGGATACAGCAAAGAGTGGATAGAGAGGAGGAAATTTTGTGTTCATCATCTCTTGAGTGCAAAGAGAATCCAGCAATTTCGCTCTATCCGGGAAGATGAAGCCTGCAAAATGATCCAGAAAATAAAGAAAGATGCTGAAGCTGGTAAGGCTACAAATTTGAGTGAGACAATGCTGTCAATCACCAGCTCGATGATATGTAGGATTGCTTTCGGTAAGAGCTTGGACGATTGAAGCAAGGAAAGAAGAAGATTCGACGGCCTTTTGCATGAACTTCAGGCAATGTTATTGGGATTCTTCGTTTGGGATTATTTCCCTTCCCTTGCTTGGATTGATCATCTCACTGGAATGTATTCTCGACTTGAGAGCACATTTCAGAACTTTGATTCGTTTTATCAAGAAATTATCGATGAGCATCCTGATCGAAACAGGCCACATTCCATGGATGATGACATTATTGATCTCCTGCTTCAAATGAATCGAGATGGTTCAACTTCATCTGACACAACCATGGATCATATCAAAGCCATTTCCATGGTAATCGATTCTTCCTCCCATTTCACTATCTTACTAATAAGTTTAAATGGTATTAAGATGTTTATATAATTTGTATGCATTGCAGAATATATTTTGTTGGTATGCCTTGAATACTGTAATAGCCGCTTCTGCGACCCTGGCCTGGGGGTCGGGGGGCTGTAGACGCCCCCGGCTAAACGGGGGTCTCGCTTGTCTCTTCATTGGACTGCTGTTGATTTGGGTCGAATTGCATTTTGGCCCAGCTTGTTAGGGTTTAGTGGAGAAAGCATATAAAGTGTCTCTCTCCTTTCTGTAAACACTAATTCTGTTCTGCACTTTGATAGGTAGAAATCTAGCCAATTTCTTGGCGTCTGTATCTTGCTACCTACTATAGTGAATCCGTCTCCCATGGATGTAGCCAAAATTGGTGAACCACGTAAATCTTGTGTCTTGTTATTTTCGTTCATATTTTCTGTTCTTTCTCCATTCCGCACAACATATTTTTCGCTGGCACAGATCCAACTTCAATAACATTAATTTGGGCAATGACAGCGCTGATTAAAAATCCCAAAATCCTGATGAAGTTGCAGACATAAATTAGAGAAGTGATGGGGACAAAACAAGTGTTGGACGAAGATGATATTGAAAAACTACCGTATCGGAAGGCAACTCTTAAGGAATCTTTTAGGATGCACATAGCCGAACCACTTTTGTTTCCCAGAGAAACTCTTGCTGAATGCAACATAGCTGGCTACGAAATCCCCCGCGGTACATTGGTTTATATCAATGCATGGGGTATTGGTAGAGATCCTAAGGTTTGGGAGAATCCAGATGATTTTTCACCTGAAAGATTCTTAAATTCTAAGATCGATGTGAAAGGGAAGGACTTCTAGCTGATTCCATTTGGATCAGGGAGAAGAGGATGCCCTGGGTATCCAATGGGGCTTTTCATAGTTCATCTTCCACTCGCAAATCTTCTCAACTCTTTTGATTGGGAATTACCTCCTGGGCTGAACAAAGAAGATGTTGACACTAAAACTTCCCCTGGTTTTGCCTCATTCAAGAAAAATGCTTTGAAGCTTTTAGCGAAAATCCCTCAAAGTAGGGGTGGACTCAACAACTAAAATTCGGTAGTGAACAAATTAATGGATACTTAACGTTAAGATTGCAACATACGTGTACCTTAAAACATAATTCATCAAATTTATTTTTAAAATGCAGTAGTAGCAATTTCAAATCACAGTTATCTGTGACCAAAGATTGTTATACTTGTTCAAGTTGAGTTCTCATATTTTGTAACCGTTATATTGTGAACTTTGACCGGGAATACAATCAACCAATTATATTTTATATGGTACAAGAGCTAAACTCGTGAAACCTCTTAAATCCTAAAACCCTAAACCCTACACCAAATTCACCTCTGTCTGTGCCATGGCCGGTCACTTTTCTGATGCTGCTAAGAAAGATGCCACCGCCACTTAAGCCGAAGTTGCCGCTGCCGGAGAGGATGTCGTCGCCTACATCATCTCCTTATCTTCATTCATCAAATCATCCTGGTCACACTATCTGTCCGGTCATTTTGAAAGGTGATTCTACAAATTGTTATGATATAGCAAACTTTCACTAGAATGGACAGTCTATTGCTACTTATTATGGCAAATCCAAGAAATTATTGGATGAAATGAACACGCACATGCCTCATAGGGTTTGGACTTGAAAGGATTTCAAATGCGAGTGGTCTTCTGATGTTGTCACTGATCGTGAGAATTAGATTGTTTATCTATTTCTCATTGGTTTAGATGGTGGCTACAACACTCTTCAATCAAATGTTATGGCTCAAAATCCTCTGCCACATCTACATCCTTGCAGTTCAGGAGAAGCGTCACAGGTCTTTAATTTGGTCACGTGATTTTCAAATTGACTCATAAGCGTAGTCGATTGTGGGAACATGTTGTGCTCTCATTGTGGTCACAGAGGTCATGATGTAAGCACTTGCTTTAAGATTCATGGTTATCTAGAGTGGTTCACTGAAGGAAGGGGACCCATAAATAGCCAGAAGATGCAGTCGTCAACCTCTCACACCATCGCTGCATGCCTCTCTGTTGGTGCCCCTTTCGCCATAACTATGCACACAGCTCGATAGGAAACTTTAGCTAATGCCGTTGCTAAATGACTTGGATCGTTTGACTGCTGGTCAAGCATTGTCCGACGCTCACTAGAGTGGTTTTAAATTTTTTGTTCTAAATTACATAAAATATCCAACAATGTGTCAGATAACCTTACTTTGCCTTGGATTCTTAACTTTGAGGCTTTATAAAATATGACCAGTGCCAATGATTTTCTTCATGGTATTAGTGTTATTGAATTTGTTGATGTTATTTTGCCTGACAAATCCATATCTACTACTGTGCAACAAGGAACTCTCTACTTTGGAAATGTTGTTTTTCTGCGTGTTTTGTTTATTCCCGAATGGCATTGCAATTTATTGTCTTGTGCTAAGTTACTAGCTAACTTAAATTTTCTAGCTATTCTAACCAAAAATGTAATTATGTTACATGAAATTAGTTGGAGGATAGTGACTAGCTTGTGTGAACAGTTGGGATTCACATCAGCTTTCTTCGTCGTCTTTGCTGATTGGCTTTGGCGTCTCTAAGTTATATGCTTTCGTAATTCTCTAGCATTAGCGATTTGGTCATCCTTCCACTTTGTTGTTGTCTTCTATTTTATTTATAAAGATAGTTATTATTTATTATGATAATTTGTTCCCTGTTCTTTCTATCATAGATCAAAATAATCTAGAAATAGTTTTCCATTAATTTCAAATAAAATGAGTTTGAGTTGATTCATTGTGATGTTTGAGGACCTTTTAGCTCACCTTGTACTAGTGGAGCATATTATTTTGTAACTGTTGTTGGCGATTTTACTCAAGTTGTTTGGGTTGATTTACTAGTTGCTAAGTCATAAGTAGCTCCCAAATTTAAGGAATTTTGGTCTTTATTTGGACACAATACCATTACCGGGTTTGAGGGATCAGCTTGACAATGGGACCGAGTTCTTACCTCTTCAATTTTTCTTTGCTGAAGTAGGAAGTATATTTGAGACATTCTATGTTGACACACCTTAACAGAATTTGGGTTGAGCACAAGTATTGCCATATTCTCAATGTTGCTCATTCTCTTCGCTTTCATGCTCATTTGCCGATTATTTTTTGGGCAGAGTGTGTCTTGAGTGCAACTATCATACCTGATCAACCACACGCCGCTTACTCTATTGTTGGATGGTAAACCTCCCTAGTAGTTGTTACATGGTCGTGAGCCAGAATACACCCGTTTACGTGTGTTTGTTTGCTTATGTTTTGCATCTCAAGTGCCTTGAAGACATGATAAATTTGTTTTCTATAGTCGCAAGTGTGTCTTCCTTTGTTGATTCTGTTAGAGCGAAAGGATGATGCATTTATGATGTGTTCTATGAAGACTAGTTTCCTTTTGCACCCATTTTTGCGGCCGAGCAACCTGAGCTTGAGCTCGCACCCGCTGAGTTTCTACTTGCATCATCCAGTGATCGGTCCTCGAGCTACTGCCACCATCTGCTGAGCCGTCATCCACATTCATTAAGTTACCACCTTTGACTGCAGCTGTGCCACCATTTCTTTCTTCTCTCATGCCACTTCCCGAGTACTCCATCTCCACAGATGAGATGGCTCTAATTTTGAATAAGCACCGGTGTCTGAACCTGCTCGACAGAGTTTGAGTGTTCATCACCAACCTACTCACTTAAAGGATTATGACTGCATTGCAACTTTCGCCAATACTCTCATTCCATTTTGCTTTGTCCACTATGCCATTGTCATTGTCCTCAGGTACTCTTTACTTTATAGCTAATTTTGTTTCATGTGATACATTTTTGGTTGTTCATTCTAGATTTTTGGGTGCAGTGATTTCTGGTACATATCCAAATTATTATACCAAGACATCTCAGTTTGCGCAATGGAAATTGGCAATAACGGGTGGAGTTGATACTCTTGGGTGAAATTATACTTGGATAATGTCTCTTTTTCCTCCTAGCAAGTGTGTATTAAATTGCACGTGGGTGTTTCATACATAATACAAGTCTGATGGTTGGATTGAATGACACAAAACAAGCCTAGTTATTCTCGGCAATTGTCTGATTGGGGGACTGACTTTACTGAGACTTTTGCTCCTATTGCTAAGATGAGTTCAGTTCACATTTTTATTTCTCTTGCTATGGTAAAACGTTTGGAACTTTTCTAGATGGATATTCATAGTGCATTTGTCCACATCTTGAGGAGGAGGTGTAGATGTGCCCTCTTGGATATCATGCCTCTTCTCTTGATCTTGTTTGCAAGTTTCATAATTCTTCATAGGGGCTTCATCATGCTCCTTGATATTTGTTTGCTAAGATTTCCATTTCTTTCATTTTGTTTGGTTTCATGCAGAGTGAGGAACATTATTGTTGATTCTCTTACACACAAAATTCGAATACTTTACATGTAAATTGTCTATATAGATGATTTGATCATTACTAGTGCTTCTTCAACTCTCTTGAATTAATTCAATACCTACTTGTGTTCCTTTTTTATATGAAGGATATTGTTCCTCTAAAGTACTTTCTTGGAATTGAGATAGCTTGCAGTCCAGATGGTATTTTAGCGAAAATATGCACTTGATATTTTGTCTAATCTGGTTTGTTAGCCAAACCAAAAAATTTTCCAATGGAGAAATACCATGATATGGATCAATTTGATTATCTGGCTTATTATCAATGTTTAGTTGAGCACCTAATCTTTCTCACTATCACTCCTCCAAAGCTTAGTTATTCTATTCATACTCTTGCATGAGTCGCAGGTGCTGTATTGGCCTTGCGAGTTCTTCATTATTTGAAAGGTCATCTGGGTTATGAGGGTCATTATTTGTCTGCTAAGAGCTCGTTACAGTTGACAACCTATTATGATTCAGATTGGGTTGTTAAACATTGCTTTTTGTCAGGATATTTTGTAATGTTTGGTGAATCTCCTATTTCTTGGAAGACTAAGAAGCATCATATAGTCTTTTTTTCATCTATTGAAGCAAAATACTCCATCCGTCCCAGGGAATTTGCAAAGTATCTTTTTCACGGTCTCTAAAATGATGTTTTATTGTAAATATATGCAACAATGTATAATAACGACACATAAAAAGTTAATATTTAAAACTACAGGTTATGAAGAATCTAAAAATATCCCACACGATAATATTATGGTTCATATATCTATTCAAATATGTGGTAAAAGTTTGGATAATATTATGGTTCATATATCTATTCAAATACGTGGTAAAAGTTTGACAGCTTTGACTGTCAAATAGTAAGTGTGCAGATTCGACTGGGACGAAGGGAATACAAGGCTAAGGATGTTTTCTGTTTCAATTGATCTTGCTCAAGTCTCCCATTTTTTTTGCTTGATGTTGGTCATTCCTCTCATATGCGCCTCCTTTAAGATAGTTAGGTGGCTATTCACATAGTGGCTAATCCTATTTCCCATGAGCGTATGAAGTATATTGAGATTGATTGTCATTTTGTTAGAGGTCTTATTCAACCAGGTGAGGTGGTTACTCATCATATTGGCATTTCCAGTCAACCAGTTGATCTCTTCACTAAAGCCCTTAATTGTCATCAGTTTCAGAATCTTCTTGGTAAGTTGTGTATTCTTAAATCAACTTGAGGAGGAGTATTAAGATAGACTAGGATATTTTGTAATATTATATTTCTTGTAAAATAGACATTATATTAGAATCATTTTCCTTTTGGGCTTCTGTACAATGCTCTATATATTGTAAGTTTTTGCTATGATTACAATCAGCTGTTCAATTTTACAATAAGCCACTGACAGAGGTGGAACTTTGGGGGCCCAAGTTTTTTCCATATTCCCTCCATTTTTTTATTTCTTATCTTTAATAATATTGTGATATGTAACAATAACGTTTTTGTTAAAACATGCAAAAAGAGACTTTGTAGAAACACCAAGTCCTGTTTTAGGCAGCTTAAAGTTTAGTAAGGGATCATTATGAAATTATTAAGCATTTTGATTCGGATGGGGTTCTTTTCAAAAACTTCAAATGAATTTGGAAATCTATCATGTAATTATCACAAAGTTTAAATCATCTATATACTAAATTATCTGAAAGCCTAATCCAAAATCCTACCGTGGACCTCCGCCTTGAGCTCCGATGAACTTCTATGGTAGAGCTCGAGCTTGATGCCAGTGTTGGTGTCCCTACCGCCTCAGTTTGGATGGTGCATGGGACCAAGGGCTTAGCAGCGGTGGAGCTCGAATTTTTCAGTGGAGGTGTGGATATGGCTTGGCGACCTAGAGCTCAACTCCGGCTGGTGGCATGGCCGATCTTCGCTAGGTCGGTGCTTGAGAGGCATGGTGATGCAGTGGTTTAAGGTGGTAGAAGGCGGTGGCGAGTGGTGGTTTAAGGTGTTAAATTGATGATATTCAATAAATTTTCAATGGTGTTTATACGTTTATATCAATTTCGTTGGTTCTTATGCTATTGTAGTTGATGTTTATTCTATTTAGTTAATTATATTCTGTTAGTGTTTATACTTATTTGAATTGACGTTTACGTTAATTTATTGAGATTTATGCTTTGATATTGATATTTAATTTGACAATATAAGTTTCAAAGTTGATGTTTTACAATTTTTAGTGGAATTTATATGTTTTGTTAGTTTAATTTGATGTTTTTAGCCTTTTAATTTGACGATTATGTTGATGTTTTTCTAGTTGTAGTTGATGTTTTATGTTTTTCAGTTGATGGTATATTTTGTTAGTTTTAATTGATGTTTATGATTTTATTTGATTTTTTTGCAATTTTTCGTTGATATTTTATTTGATGTTTTCTGTGATAATTTTTTGCAGCTTGCTGGATGGAGCTGAGATGTGGAGAAGAATGTGGGAAGGATTAGGGAAGATGAAATTTTGTGTTGAATTTTGCAGTAAGATCACTGCTTTAAGTTTAGGTTGTCTCACAGGAGACCATCTCTTGTAGAAATAGTAAAAACAAGAAAATCTAACAATAGACACAATAAGTTCAATAAAAAAACTAACACAAAGCCTTGTTTTAAATCGAGTAACTGTTAGACGAGATCATTTTATAATTAATATGACTAATAGGATGATCTGATATTTATTTTTATTTATTATGATGAGAAACCTATAATTATGAAAGTCTTTTCAAATGAATCTCAACATACTATAAATAATTATAATCCAACTTTAAAAGTCATAAAAATAAGATTTTTTTATTATTAATCTAACTAACCATTAGTGCGTCTAATAGGAGTCATTCTCTTTAACTAATTACGTTGTTATTAATATTAAAATTAATAATGCATAGTCATAATTTATACCACTAACGAATGTGACATCTTTTTGGATATGCTGACATATGGTCGATATTGAATAACAGAATTCAAAGAACTATTATCCAAAACACAATATAATAAAAATTCTTTATTTTTTATGGTGGTGTTTTATTAGTTTGGTATTTTGTTGTTTTGATTTAACTAGGAGATTTAAGTTACTTTGACTCCCATTATGGCCATCATACTAAAACGACACCTTTCCCTCAATCGATTGGCGTCAATCAGGGTCATTGCCATCACCAAGCCCGGAGTGATAATAAAAAAGGAAATAAAATAAAAGCAAAGAATCTTTACTGTAGTGTGTTTTGGGAATATGAAGTGAAACTTACGAATTATAACAAAAATAGTTCTGATTGATAATAATAAAAGAAATCAAACAAAAACAAAAAATCCCTAATATAGTGTGCTTTAGAGCATCTCCAATGGTTATTCAGATGCTGCAGTAACGGTTTACAGTTGCTATAGTATATTTATTCCAATAGTTTACTCTATATCTGCTTTTTAAAGAATATTTCTTTAAATTCTGACATTCTGTATTTTATATCAATATTTTGGATTTATAAACTATTTCATAATCATTAATTGTTTACATGTGAGTTTTATGCTAATAAAATAATATATAGATAAACTTAATTAATATATAAATGAATTTTCATTTAATTATTTTGATTCAAAAAATATAATTGTCTCTACTATTTATTTATATTTCAACATATTATTCTAAAATAAAAAAAATTACATAAAATACTAACTACAAATAGAGTCCATCTCTTGAAAGACGGTCTTTCTATAAGTCATGGAAAGATCAAGGTTTAAAGTGAAAATTAGAATAAATAAAGATAAAATTTTTGGGTTTCATGAATCGGGTTATAAACTTTATAACTACTACACGTTGCACAATAAATTTTTATTATTGCAAATAAGAGCTTTTATATTTTTTTATTCAAATTAAATCTCGTATTTCCATAAACCTATGGAAATACGGTATTTGTCAAAAGAAAAGAAAGTAAAAAAGGAAAAGAAATGTGCGGAAAAAGAAAACAAAAACCCAAGAAGCAGGCAAGAAGAAACTTTCGCGAGTCCACAGTGATAACTAAATTTAACGTGGCACTGTACATACGAAATAGGGGTGTTCAAATGCGTGTATTCGTACTGTCGGATATTCGTACATTTGGATATCCGCATATGCGGGTAGTTGAAAATATGGCCTGTGGCTTAGTCCAGAAAAGCAGGGTACCCGCAATGTGGGTACCCAGATTGATCTGGTCGGGTAACAGGGTACTCGTTGACACTTATAAAAATTTAAATTTTTGAGATAAATTATTATTTTATTATATTACATAAACTTGTAGTAGTAGTGTAAGAAAAATGTCATTACTATGATCTCAATATAGTTTTACAATTGAGTTCTCGTGACATTTTTTTAACAAATAATTATCACCTTTTATTATCTAAAATTTCACCATATAATGATCACGGAGAGCAACAAGTCCGTAATCATCATCCACATTCCCTATTTTGGATGAACTTAACTAAATATGCTGAAATGATGAGAAAAAAAATCAGTGTGTTCAATTTTTTAATTTAGTGGAGAGGTTACGAAAGTTTGATATGAAATTTTTTAAGATCAAATGTAAAACTTTCAATTGGACGTAAAGCTAAATAAGATTTTTGTCGCGGGCCTGACTGAAAATTTGAGGCTAGAAAGGAAAGGGCGCTACTCAGAACTCAGAAGGAACAATTGAAAATTTTTGGTTGAAAGAGAATGATTGAAATTTAGCACTTGAATATTATGTTAATTTACATTATTTAATAATTAATATTACAAATGTATGAATTACTAACAATTGAGAGTAGATATGTAGAAAATATTATATTATATTAAAATTAACTAGATATATTTTAATTTTATCGGGTATCCCATGTACCCAAAAATAGTATTTTTGCGGCTCTAACCCGGACCCGGTAAAATGTAAAATTTCCGGGCCGGGTATCCGGCCTTGAAAAATGAAAAAGTACCCGGTTATTTTGAACCGGACCGGTAGATGGATGTGCCGGGTAGTGTGGATCGAGTATTTTTGAACACCACTAATACACAAGAGGAAACCAGTATATTTACCGTACCATTGGAGTAAGGAAATGCAAATTTTTTTTGTCTTTTTCTTCATGGTCCGCAAAGGTTGCGGACCATTGGAGTTGCTCTTAGGATGAAGGAGAAAATGATAGAAATGCCCCTAGTTTATAGTAAAAACAAAATCAAACCTAACAAAAGCAAAGAATTCTTATTGTTTTGTGTTTTGTGAATATGAAGTGAAATGTATGAAATATAGCAATCACTAGTGGAGGAAGCTTGATTAAAGACACCAATCAAAGGCGGTTCCATAATGTTTTCCAGGAACCGTCTTCCCAGGAGTCTTCCAAACTCGGAAGTGACCAAATCGGGTCCCTATCAATTTGCAAGGAGGTTTTAGCGAATAAGAAAGCGGTTATTTTTTAATGTAATTTTTAAAAGGTAGTTTTTTAATTTAACCGCCTTCAATTGAACTCATTAGAAGGGTGTTATGTCTAACCGCCTTCTAATGACGGTGTTCCGACCTTGGAAAAGTGAACCGAGTGTAGTTACAGAATCAGAAGATCATCACATGTTGTACGTTGAAGGGCCGAAATGATTTCCAGGACAAAAAATAAAAATCGGTCATTTTTTCGAATCCAAAATGCGATCGGCTTGGGACGCCTGGGAAGGTGTACCAGTTCCAAGTTTGGAACACAGTCGTCAGGGAATGTATTAAATGTGAACTAGGTCCTTTGGCTTCAAGAACTTATATTTGAACCTTAAATTTTCTCTATGGGCTTCTTTCGAAACTAATTTAGAATACATTGGGGAGGATCAAAGGTATGTAATTCTTCCTCAATTTTGATACATATACATACACACACACCCCCCCACACACACATATACACACACACATATTTATATACACATATATATATGTATATATGTATATATGTACATATACATATATGTATATATATGTACATATATATATGTACATATATATATGTACATATATATATGTACATATACAGATACATACAGATACACACATATATATGTACAGATACACACATATATATGTACATATGTACATATGTATATGTACATATATATACATATATGTATATGTACATATATAGATATATATATATGTGTGTGTGATTGATAGATAAATGAATTTGTTTCGGAAAACATGTATATTGTTATTTGAAATGCTTTTGATTTAGTTGAATTGGTGATTGTGAAACAATGAGTTATGTTGTATGGTGGTCATGTGGTTTGAACATCTCAATTTAATTATTATAGGGCTTATCGATGGATCAAATTGAATTGATTGGTATTTTGATGGATCAAATTAAATTGAAAATCTCAAAATGATTTTTGATTTAATTATTATAGGTTATATTTCTATAGTTCTTAGTTTATGGTCGATACTTATACCAATTGACAAGAACTCTTGCACTACAATCCCAATCTTTTACGAACACTACGGAGAGCAAGGTGACTGGCTCGTTTTTCTAACCAAGCTACTCAAGCATCACCCAAAGTAATTACGCCAACTATGGTGGATGATACTAGAACCTTCAGGGAGCTCATGGCTCCTAACCTAGAGAACCAACCACTTTGCATCATTTTCCCTCCTCTTTTGGAAAATGTCACTTGTGAGCTCAAGTCCGAGATGATTCATTGTCTACCATCTTTCCATGGGATGAGTGGGAAGGATGCAAACAAGCATTTGTCCGAGTTCCACCTTGTGAGCATGAATATGAAACCAACCGGAGTTTTGGAGGATAATTTCAATCTAAGGGTGTACCCTTTTTCTTTGAAGGATGCGACCAAATATTGGTTATACTACCTTCCCCCAAGAAGTATAACATTATGAATGGAGATGAACTTGAAGTTCTCGGAGAAATTATTTCGGGCATATAAGTCGGTCGGTTTGAAGAAGGAGCTAAGCAACATCTCCCAATATTCAGGTGAATCTTTATACGAATATTGTGAGAGGTTCAAGAGGTTGCTAGCTAGTGGCCCCTACTACCCAAACAAGGAAGGAGGCCTGTATACTATTTCTTTGATGGTTTGTCCATTGAAGACACGAGTATGGTCAATGCCATTTGTAATTGGTCGATTGCTAACAACAGCCTGAAAGATGCCATGTCATGTTTGAAGATATGGATAATGGTACGAGACACTTCGGTGTAAGAGAATGCGCAAGGGTGCAAGAATCTCCAAATTCAAAAACCCCCAAACTTGAGGAGCAAGTGCAAGCCTTAGCTTCCATGTTGAAGGAGATAATGAAGGGAATGGTGCACCAAGTCAAGGCTTCTGAGGTGTGTTCGTTGGAACATCCCACTGATGCATGCCCTCAAATCCAAGATCAAGAATTTGAGAAGGCTAAGGCAATGGGTTATCAAGGAGGATAAGGACAAGGTTTCCAAGGGAATAGAGGCTACCAAGGTGGTCAAGGTTTCCAAAGGGGACAAGGAAATGACAAGAAGTATTATCCATACTCCAAGACTTACAATCCTGGATGGAGAGACCATCCAAAAATTATATGGAGAGATGATCAAGCCGGGAACTCAAATCCCCAAGGTGTTAATCAAGGTGGCCAAGGTGTGTATCGACCAAATCATCAAGGGGGATAACCCTAATACCAAGGAAATCAAGGAAAAATCGGGCACTACAACAACCCTACCCAAGGGATGAGGGGTCATCTAACCCCCGAGAAGGAAAACCAAGGTTGGAGTATGAGGAGCTCATGCATGCTATAGCAAATATGGTCATTAACTTGGAAGACTGAACCACTTCTAGAATCACAAATGTGGAGGATCGCTCTTCTACAAGATTCAAGAGTTTGAAAATCCAAGTTAGTCAAATAGCATCCTCCGTGGCTCAATGGGAAGCTAGGGATTCTATGAGACTCCCACCACAATTGGAGTTAAACCCCCAACCTCCTAATTCTAGTGCCATAACGGTGAGGAGTGGGAAAGAGACCAAGGAGTCCGCAAAAATTATTAAAATTGGGAAGAAATTAGAAGAGGAGCTAGTGGTGAAGGACAAAGAGGTCGAGGAGATGGACACTCAACCACCAGGGAAGCATGAAATCGAGAAGATCATTTCACCACCACCCTTTCTGGCGGCTTTGCGGGACAATAATTGTAAGGATGAGAACAAAGCACTTTTTGAAGTCTTCCGCAAGTGCGAGGTAAATATTCCACTCTTTTATGCCATTTATCAAGTGCCTAGGTTTGCTAAATTTATTAAGGAATTATGTATCCCTAGGAGAAACAATAATTTGAAAACAGTGAAAATATAAAAATTGGTAGTCATGTGTCGGCCCTTTTTCAAAATAAACTCCCCCCTAAATTCGATGATCCCAGCATGTTTACTATTCCTTTCATCCTAGGTGGTAATAATTTCCAAAATTCCATGATAGATCTATGAGTGTCAATCAATGTGATTCTATACTCCTTATATGAATCCCTAGATCTTGGAAAATGGCATGAAACCAGGGTAGTGATCAAATTGGCCGACCGTTCTAATTCCTACCCTAGGGAAATTGTGGAAGATGTTTCGGTTAAGGTTGAAAAATTGATTTTCCCGACCAATTTCTATGTTCTAGATATGAAGAATGACAAACGTGCCACCCCTATCTTGTTAGGGAGGCCATTTTTGAAAACATCTAAAATGAAAATCGATGTGCATAGTGGATGATTAACCATGGAATTTAATGGGTAAATTGTGAAGTTTAACATCTATGATGCCATAACATTTTCTGGTGAGGGTTATTATTACCATGCTATTGATATTTTTGATATTGTTGATGATTATGTGAAAGATGTGTTTGTGATTGATGGCATGGATTGTTTGAAGGTCACTTTAGAAAATAGTCTTGATGTAAATGAATAGCATGATTATTCTTTGAGGATAAATTTTCTTGAGACTATAGAAAGGCTTAATTTTATTGATAAGCTATCTCTCAACCCCCTCAGTAAAGTTCTCGATGTACCTCAAGATTTGGGAATCCCCACATCTCTTGAGAAGGCCCCTGTAGTGGAATTGAAGCCATTACCCAGGTTGAAATATGCCTTCCTTGGTGAGGGAGATACTTTACCCGTGAAATTTTTTAGTAAACTCACCAAGGAACAAGAGGGGAGGTTGATGGAGGTTCTTAGAAGCTATAAGGAGGCAATTGGGTGGACCATTGCCGATATCAAGGGGATTAGCCCCTCCGCTTGCATGCATCGTATCTTGTTAGATGATGGGGCTAAACAGGTGAGGCAGCCCCAACATTGGCTTAATCTACCCCGATGTTAGAGGTAGTGAAGAGTGAGATTCTTAAATTGCTCCAAGCTAGAATGATTTATCCCATCTCTGATAGCAAGTGGGTAAGCCCCACCCAAGTAGTGTCTAGGAAAAGTGGTATGGCCGTGATAGAGTTTACAAAATGGGTGGAGAGTATGTATTGACTATTATAGGTTGAATGCGGTAACTAGGAAGGACCATTTCCCTACCCTTTATTGATCAAATGCTTGAGAGGCTTGTCATGTGAGATTTCTATTGTTTCCTAGATAGGTATTCAGGGTATTTCCAAACTGTCATAGCCCTAAAAAACCAAGATAAGACTACATTCACATGTCCTTTTGGCACTTTTGCCTATAGGCTCATGCCTTTCGGTTTATGCAACGCTCCCAGCACATTCCAAAGGTGCATGGCTACTTTATTTTTGAAGTTTGTTCAGCACTTCGTAGAGGTCTCCATGGATAATTTCACCGTTCATGGAGATTCTTCTGATAGTTGCATAAACCATCTATCGTTAGTGCTTAAGAGATGTATTGAAAGCAATCTCGTATCAAACTCCGAAAAATGCCACTTCATGGTGGAAAAGGGCATTGTATTGGATCATGTGATCTGTTCCCAAGGTCTTGAGGTAGACAAAACTACGATTGACACAATCAAATCCCTACCATACCCCTCGAGTGTTAGAAAGTAAAATCATTTCTAGATCACAAAGGGTTTTACTGACGTTTCATTAAGGACATTTCTAAGAATACCTTCCCTTTGTGCAAATTGTTGCAAAAAGAGGACTAAATTATGGTTTTGGTCCCTAACATTGCATCTTAAACATCATTTGGTCCCCAAGACCAAAACCACGTCTTTTTAGTACGATACAAATTCAAAACGATTTGTTTGTTCCCAAAGGCAGTTTTCAGGTGGTTTTTAGGTGGTTTTGGGGACCAAAACATGGTATAAGATCATATGTTAGTGTCCGGAAAAACAATGTAGTCTACTTGAAAACCACCCAAAATCTAGTTTGGGGACCAACCAAATCGTTTTGAATTTTTTGGGTACAAGAAAGACGTGGTATTAGTCTCGGGGACCAAAAGATGGTATTAGGTCATATGTTAGGGACCAAAAAAATAATTTAGTCTAAAAAGAGGCGAAATTTGTGGTACACATAGAATGCCAAAGAGCCTTTGAAACTTTGAGGGCAATGCTTGTTCCACCCCCACTATCCATCCCTCTAATAGGGACCTCCCTTTTGAGATTATGTGTCATGCTAGTGACTATGCCATTGGTGCGGTTCTAGGTCAAAGGGTAGGGCAGATCTCTCATGCTATGTACTACGCCTCAATAACTCTTAATGATGTGCAACACAACTACTCCACCGCGGAGAAAGAGTTATTGGTTATAGTATTTGCTCTTGAGAAATTTAGGTTGTACCTACTTGGTCCGAAGGTCATTGTCTTCACGGACCATGCTTCTCTTTGCCACTTAATGACCAAGAAGGAAGCCAAGCCTAGGTTGGTTAGATAGATAGATACTTCTCTTGAGTGAATTTGACTTAGAGGTGATGGATAAAATGGGAGTGAAAATGTAGTGGCCGATTATCTAAGTCGATTGACATCAACTAATAAGTCGGAGAGCACTATAGAAAAGCTTACAAGGGAGACCATCTGAGAAGAGTTTCCCGATGAATACTTGTTTGCAATTAGAGAGGCTCACCCTTTGTATACCGATCTAGTTAATTTTCTTGTCCCCCGCCAATTTCCCCCAAATTTCTCTAAGGCCCAAATGGATAGGTTGAAAAGTGAGTTCATTTATTAATTTTTGTCACTCTCTTTCATGTGGTGGACATTTTGGTGCAAAGAGAACCGCTTTGAAGGTGTTAGAAAGCGGTCTCTATTGGCCTCGCATGATGAAGCATTTCTATAGATTTTGTCGATCGTGTGACAAGTGTCAAAGAACGAGAAACATTTCCCAAAGGAATGAAGTGACACAAACAAGCATCTTGTATTGTGAGATTTTTTATGTGTAAGGGATTGACTACATGGGACCCTTCCCAAACTCTTTTGGTTGCACATATATTTTGCTTGCCATCGATTATGCGTCCAAGTGGTTCAATGAAAAGGCCAGTAGGACCAATGATTCAAAAGTGGTGGTGGAGTTCTTGAAAGAGAACATCTTTTCCCGGTCCAGGATCCCTTGAGCCGTGATTAGTGACTGAGGAACCATTTTTTGCAATTGCACAATCGAGGCTTTGATGAAGAATATGGGGTAGCCCATAAAACCTCCACACCTATCCCCCACAATCAAATGACCAAGCTGAGGTCTCCAATTGAGAGATTAAATCTATCCTTGAGAAAATGGTTAACCCGAATAGGATGGATTGGAGGATTCGGCTAGTTGATGCTTTGTGGGCGTATAGAATGGCCTATAAGAGACCAATTAGAATATCTCTATATTGGGTGGTTTTTGGAAGCCGTGTCACTTACCGGTTGAGCTAGAATACAAAGCATATTAGACCATAAATAGCTCCAATATGAATTTGGATGAAGCTGGTGTGCACCAAAAGCTTCAATTGCAATAGCTTGAGGAGATTCAGAATGACTCCTATGAGAACTCAGCAATTTACAAGGAGAAAACCAAGGCCAAACATGATAGTTTAATTAATAGAAAGGACTTTGACGTTTGTCAAAAAGTCCTTCTATTCCAATCAAGCCTTAGGTTGTTTCAGGGTAAATTGCGGTCAAAGTGGATTTGCACTTTTGTGGTGGTGACGGTTTTCCCACATGGAGCGGTGAAATTATGAGCGAGAAGACTTCTAAAGTCTTTAAGGTAAATGGTCACCGCTTGAAGCCCTATTATGAGATTTTCCAACAGGAACTAGTCGAGAAAACACTTCTCGATGACCCGGTTAGTGAGTAGTGGCATTAAAATTTGAATAAAAGTTGTGCCAATGACGTTAAACAAACTTGGTTTTGATCATCCGGATTCCATTGATGGAATTCCGTTGGTGTGCTTCAATTTTGTTTCTTTGTGAATAAGTAGTGCCAACGATGTTAAATGAACTTGGTTCTGATCTCCGGGATATTCCGTTGATGCAAGTAATAATTTCCTTCAATTTAAGAATAATTTTTTGTACTTCGTTTTATTTTGAATGTTACAATAATTTTTATATTTTGGTGTTAGAGCATGCTGAGTTTGCTTTCTTTGTGATTTTTTAGGAATAAGATGCTCTTCATAATTGTTGGAGACCAAAGTGAGGATTTTTGAAGGAATTTGAGGGTGTTGGGCAGATTCACCTCTGCGGGCGCAACAATGTATTGCAGCCCCCAACGAAAAATGAGGATTTCTTAGGCTGGAGCAGCTTCTACTTGCAGGCCGCATGGATGCATTACGGCCCACAGGGATGGAAAGTAAAAATAAGGAAAGAAAAAGGTGCTGGATGGGCAGCTTCTTGCTTGCGGGCAGCAGCAATGCATTGTGGCCCGCAACGACTTAAACAAAACAGCCCCCTTCGCGATTCAGCTAAAAAACATTTCAGCCCCTCTCCCATTTGTTCCATTCGGCCACCATTCCCATCCACCCACCACCACCCTTTTCACCGGAATCCACCGCCCCACCCTTCACCTTCAACCAAGTCCTTCTTGCCTCTACTTTTCCATCCACTCTTCCACATCCCCAACACCCAAATACTATCCATCTTCCCTAAATTTGAGTTTAAAACTCAAGACCCCTAGAAATTGGGGGTTTTTGATTTTTTGGTCAAATTCAACCACACTTGCATACATTTGGCATTTTGGTTTTATAATCACTCTTTCCATCACTTCCATGGTAACACTTCTCATTTTCTTGGATGTTATTATAATCACTCTGGAGGGAGGAATGGGCGGATGAGTGCTACATCTCATTTCGGCTGAAGGATGCAGGATATAAGCTGAGTTAAGATGATTTGTCCGACATTTTCGTATGGGAGCTTGGGATAGGGGATGGTGACTTCGCCAATGCCCCTGGTTTATGCGAGATGGCCTTTTGGTCGGCAATCACATGGAGGGCAAGAAACAGTACTTATAAGGGCTCACTCATCATCCATCCAGCTTTGCGCATTGCACATCGCTTACTGTCCATGATGATTTTGGGTCAAGGCGGAGCCACTCAATGCCCTAGCTTCCTCATGAAGTGTCTTTGGACGATGATGTCTGTGGGACAGGGCTATTTGGAATGTGTATCTTTATGTTAAGCAATGTCTCAAGCTGTCACAGACGGACAAAGGGAAGATCAATAATAGAAGACTAGAGACCCTCATTGCCTACAATGTGGGGGTATAGACACAGAGCACAGATGAGTCTGTTTCAGGCAAGCATGATTGCTACCTCTCTCTTGAGAAGCTCGTTGAGTTCAAGATGCTGCATGACACTCGGGATAGTTATATTTGGATGTACGAGGCTCAAAAATTTGTCATGTTTATAAGACTACCCCAACCCGAGAGAGTGTCCATCACTGAGAACACACCGGTCAACACTCTTTTCAGAGAGCTAAACCCCAATTATAGCGAGAACTTTTGTGATGCACTACACGCGAGGGACCGTGGTATTTAACATCCACCACCCAGGCAAGAGTCACCTCCCATGAGGATCACCATGGTGCATCTGATCTGAGCTAGCAGATACATGACCTCCTGCACCAGGTTACTCATTTGGAGGGTCTACTTAATCGGCGCCATCAGTAGTACATGACAGAGTGAGAGATAGCTGACCACGGACTCGGTGGTTTGAAAGAGGGGGGTTGACACCATCATATTTTTGATGCATTCCCCTCACATGATTGGCCCTTCCATTGACCCATAGGCTTGTCGCGCTCGCAGGCAGGAGAAGAGGGCCTAGAGGTCAGTTCACTGACAGGGAGGAGCAGGACCCTCGTGGTCCTAGTTGTGAGTATTTTTCTTCTTCCTTTAATCCACATTTATGCTTTAATTGTTTATATGCATTGAGGACAATGCAAGATTTTAAGTGTGGGTGGAGTAATTAGTTAAGCTCATTACTAGCATATGCTTATTATGATATTGTTTTTTTCCATTGTAATTAATAACTCCCTAGGAAGTATTTTTTAAAAAAATGAAAAAATAAACTCGTTAAGTTGAAAACCCGCTTGTGGGCAGCTTAGGTGAAAATGAGGGGCCCGTGTAGATTGAAAAGCCAAAAGGGCAGTAATGCCAAAATGAGAGGCCTGAATTGTGTGCAAAAAGGTTAGGCGTGAGGTGAAAATAATAAGAAGCTAGGATGAAAACCCGAAAGGGCTTCTAGGCAAACTGAGAGAAATTGAGAGAAATAAAAAATATTGAAGGCTCATATTGCCACTTTGGAAACTTTTGGATAGACTAGACTTCTTTTACCTTATTTTTGGATGATGAACACCTCACTTGGATGCAACATTGTTTTGGGAATTTTGTTGGGTAGAGTCATTTAGACACAAAAATCTAAGTGTTGGCTGCTCAAATTATATCCCATTTTTAGCACATTCGAAGTTTAATTGTGCAATAGATTAGGGACTTAAGTGAAGAGAAATTAACATTTTATCAACTAGAAGGCTAGGATAAATTCACATGTTTAATATCCTAATTATTTAATTTATGAAGTGTTTTATATCATATTGAGGTGTTCAGGTTTGGAAGAGTTCAAGTTTTGAAGAAGCATTGAAGAAGTGAGAAGATTTTGAAGAAGAATGCAAAATACTGAAATTTGGTAGAAGCTAGGAAGATTGGGCATTGCGGCCCGCAGTGATCTGCTTCATTCCACGTGCGTTTACCGATGCATTTGGCATACGTTTTAGTTAGATTAATTTGGTGGATTGCTAGTATTAGTTGAGTTTACGTGACAAGGGATTTAGATGGCTATGTTTGGTTTTCTTGTCTAAATCCCTCTTTTTATAGACTTACATGATACTAATGGGCATCTTGTATCCACAGATTCTTTGATCTTCCTTTAGTAGGTCGCCCGTGGTTACTTTTTGTTTACATTCTATGTGAAGGCCGTTTGTAAGGGCCGTAGAAGATATTGAAGGCAATTCGCAAGGATGATAGTAGAGACTCATAGTTATTCCTTTCACTCATACGGATTGACGATCCATACGAGTTTGTGTTTGAGTTGGTACATTAGACCTAACATCTTTGTGGAAAACCCATGGATTACCACTAACTACCATCTAGGTAGCATAGTAGTGGGAACATGGTGCAGAACTACAAATTTCTATGTACTGACCTTCCCACGAGAAGCGCATCTGTCTGGGTTAATTAGCTACGATAAACGAAGTTCATGTAGTGATGCATTTTGGCCCGTAGCAGAATAAAACAGGTGGTTAACATGGTGAAAGAGGAGCATTATGGACTGCAGTGATGTACTGCGGCCCGCAGCGGATGGATTGGGCTGCATTTAATCTCACATTTTAGCCTCTCATCTCTCTCTCTCTCTCTCTCTCTCTCTCTCTCTTCATTACTCCATTTGAATTTTCACTCCAAAATCCTAGTCTAGCATTTGCTTTTTCAACATTCACTCTATGTTTACCATGGACTTTTGCTATTTTGTTATGGGTTTTCATAAACTAGGCTAAATATACTCTTGGGAGCAATTGTTAAGCATCTCCAGTATGAATTTCTGAGATTTGATTTATCCCATTTTGTGCTTTGATTATCAAGTATTTTTTTTATGATTTCTTGTGTGATTATGCATGATTTAGACTAGGATGATCAACAAGTTGAAGATTGTGGGTTAATTGTTTGCTAGGTTTTTGGTCAAACCAAGAAGACTTTGACATTCTATCGATGTGATTATCGTTGGTCAGTGCTAGGTTATAATTGGGGGTGACAACTAATTATGATTATTGATTGATGAAATTTCTTAAATTTAGGGTGAATTTGAATGGGTTTGAATAATTATCAATGTGGTTCACTAATAGCTATTAGCATGAAGACCGATCCTCATAGTCATTATTAGTATATATACTTGTGTTGTCTATATATTTCTCACTTGTAGGACATTGTGGTAGTTGTGTTGGGTGTCCATGTGTATTGCTATTCTTGGGGAAGTCTATAACACCAATCGTCTAGAGTGACCTGAGGGTAAGGGTTATTGTGTGGCACCGATCGCTCACTCTAACTATAACCGAGGAGAGGCGATAAATGTCTTCACTCGAAAGGTGTACACAAGTTTTTCAAAATATGTGATTAATGCATAAAAATAGGATAATTAGTCGATGATCAAAGGATGACTAGAAATGTTAACCAATTGTGCCCAGGACTCGTTATAATCTTTGTTACATCTTTCGTGCTTGTTGTGATCATATTTGCATTGTTCTTCATAATTGTTTGTTAATTTAGTAGTTTAAAGTAAGCATAGTGTTTTCCAAAACCAAGACCCCCCACTTTTTTACTACACACTTAGAGTAACATCTTTGTGTGCTCTTAGATACGTTCTGACACTCGATAAACCTCCCCCCCCCCTTTCCTTATGGAAGACCCCAATTTGCCACTATCTATTTTCTAGTAGTTAGCTGCAATTAGGGCCTATAAATGCTATCTTTGAGAGACACGATGAAGGCCTCCCGGATCCGCTAAACCTATGCTATAATAGACATTTATATCAATAATGTAGCAATCAAGAAATTCCGCTTTGGCGTAAAGCATCGTACCTCAGTTGTACTTAAGCACAGAAAAATCTAGCCCTTTGCTCTTCGATTGTTCTTGAGCGCCTCGACCTACCCGCCTTGGACTTCCATTTGCCTCCCTGACCTCCTTATTGTGAAGATGACATTGTTTCAATTTGTTTGCCGCATTAAAAGGTTTGTAAATGGGATTGGGAGTGTATTTTCTGGAGCCGGAAGTGATAGATGAAGATGTTAGGGTTTGATAATTGGGGATTTTATTGGGGCCGATTGGGTTTTTTTTATATACCCTCCCTTCTTCCAAGTCCGGAAGTCGTTCGAGTCAATGTATATGAAGACGAATTTTATGTTATGAGTCCGGAAGAGCGTCTTGTTCATTTAATGAAGAACCGAATATGTCATTACGTGTTCGGAATTGAAAAACATTAGGAATTGCTTAAATGGTTCCAACCCACCAGCTTAGGTCCGGAAAGTGGTGCTAGGTTCAGATTTGGTATTCCAAATTCAGAAGACATTCTTACCGCCAAAAAAATTAAGGACCTAAAAAGCTTTTCTCACCAGGTTAAAAACGGAATGTACACCTCAACTCAGAAGGTAACTGAGTTCTTGTATGCAATCACGTAAGAATTGCTTTCGAGTCCGGAACTCCATCCGGACTTAATTTTACACAAAGGCGACGATCTTCCAAGCTTAGAAGACATTCTTATGGCTAAAAAAGGCCTAGAAAAATGCTTTGCTAACCAGGTTCAGGACGGAAATTGTACCTGAACTCGGAAGCAAATTGAGTTCAAGTATGCAATCAAGTCAGACTTACTTTCCGAGTCCAGAACCACATCCGGACTCAATTTGACACTAAGCCGACAAGCTTCCGGACTAGGAATAGCTTCTCGATTTCATGTTAGTAAAAAATATTCATGGGAAAAACTTGTTCACAAAAAATGACACATTAATATACAGATCGGCAAAAGATAACCGGTAATGGCATAACATTTCCGATGAACAAAATACCAACAACATACTCATCAATTTAGTACTAAATTCATGAAAACAAAAACATGTTTAAGGTAACCCTTCCACAAACCTATCTACAGTGTGAATTTGCCAAATACTAATAATTCACAAATTCCATAACATTTTCAAATTAATGACATAAATGTTCAATCATTGCCAAACATCTCTACAAATTCTTGGTCACTCTTCTCCCAGACGGAATTTTGATTAGCATTTGCATTAGCATCCTCCAAATAATCGATATCCGGGATGATGGTCTCCACCCCAACAACCTCTTCTCGAGCAACGCCTCTAGCAGCATTGTCATTTGCATCTTCATTATCTTCTTCTTCAGGTTCACTTTCGGAGAATGTGGGAGCAAAGTTGGGCATTGGCTTGTTATCAAATGAAAATTTCAACCCCGCAGCTGCAATGACCTTCGTCTGTTGTGCTTCGACTTGGGCCAAATCCTTGTTAACCTTAGGTTACATCACCTTGAATGCAGGCAAGGTACCTACTCACACTACTCTTCCAACTTGCTTGGACACCTGGACAAATTAGCAAAACATTCATATACCAATTAATTAGAAGGAAAATATAAAATCAAACTTTAAATTCAACCAAAACTAGGCACACTTACAAGACGAAGAAGACTCAGTTATGTCCAACTTTGTATCCCTTTCCCTATTTGCTGCTTCAGTGGCTACACTCAAGATCTCTTTGTGTTTCCACTTACCATTGGGGCCTATTTCCAATTGTTTGTGCGCAAACCAGCTCAAGTCATAGAACTTCAACCACAATGGTCTATCCACGGGTTGGACCCCAAACTGCTTTAGCAAAGCAGTGATAAGTCCACCATAAGGTAGATCATTCTTCTTAGTTCCCACCGCTTTCAACATGTAGATCAAGATTATATAGCCCCGATTAATGGGGATCCCCTCAATTACATAATAAAACATTAGATTGCCAATCGTTGGCTCACAGGTTAGCCACCAGATGGTAGAATATTCAATCAAATCCATTCGTAAATGAATCTCTGTTCAATTGTCAGTACACATACGTCATAGGAATCTTCCTGAGCAGCAGAACTACCTCTCCTATCAAAATATTTTTCTAGCCATCTCTATGGGGCACAAAAGGGTTCCTTCACTAACATCGGGCCACTGTTGTTGATTATATACCACTAGGGGACCATCTGGCCTCAAACTCGAAGTAATAGTATACAAATTACCTAAAACGGCATTTATAGTATATTTTGTGACAGCCACTTGTTTGACATTAACTACGGTCATATCCTTGTTCATAAAATTCTGGCCTAAGTTAGCATAGAATTACGCGACCTCTTTGGTGTGCACATTCTCATCACATGTCAACAATTTCTCCATTCCTTTATTCCTAAAGTACCCCAATATGCATATCTTCACTACGTACAACTTTTGAATTTGTACACTTTTGCATTCTTAAAAACTCAACATACCTTCTCCCCGCTTCGGTATTGAAGAATTTCTCCAAAGCTCCCAACTCAATAAACGAAGCATGAATCCTCGACGATGGATTACCCGCTCCTCCTTCTCCTCCTTTTTTTTCTCCATGATTGTCGATTTTACAACCGTGGAGTGCAAATTTAGGGTAAACAATTTGCTTAAAAGAGCTAAGGTTCTAGTTCAATTGTAGGGTTTGTGAAACTGAATTTGATTTGGAAATTTTATTACATACCCTTGGAGCTTCCGAGTCCGGAAGTCATTCTGGTTAGTTTTTATTGTGACCCGAACAACTTTCGATCCCGTAACATTTTCAGGATTGATTTGCTTAGAAGGACCAAATCAGTTCTGAATATGGAAGTCTTTATGCTCAGTTTTTATTTAGAGCCGAACAACTTCCGGATCCATAGCATCTTCTGGTCTCAAAAAATGAAGTGACCAAATTATTTCTGAGTTCAAAAATCATATTTATGAGAGCTTATGCCACAACAGTAATTACATTTCAAAGAGAGTAATAAATGTAAACATTTTGAGCGTGAGTTTCCCCCATTTTCTCTCCCCCAAAACCCACCCTCAACAATCATCACATTCTTCTCATCTCACTCTTCACACAATCAAATATAAACCTTATGAAGTCCTTACTTTTGTGCTAGGGTTTGGTGTTGGTGAGAATTTTGGGATTAAAGGAAAGTGTGAAGGTAGGGTTTGTTCATCAAGGAGAATTTTAGGTTCAAATGCTAGTTGATGCTAGATTTTGTTCCGTATTGCTTTCTAGTAACTTTGTTTCTAGGGTTTAAGGTAAATTATTAAACTATATTTTGTGTATAAAATTATGTTCAATTTGTGATCAATCTTTAGTTTTGGTTCAATATTGATGATGGTGTGTATATTTATGTACATTAGTAGATCATGTTGCTATTTTTTACTATTTCTAGGGTTTGTGAAAACGTAGCATTAAAGATTGATAAGTGGTGATTTTAATGGGTGGGTCGTAGTCCAATGTCGAGGAAGAGGGATCGAGAAGATGCATTAAATTTTTATAATAGAAATACCAAAACAACAGTTCATGAGGATGAAGAGGAAGAATGGAACGGACAAGTGGAAATTACGAAAATGCATTGTAGAACATTGGAAAGGAGAATGGCTTGGATGGATTTGACCCTGTTAGTTTTCAACGAAATGAGCTGGTGTTTTTTGGAAGACCGTGCAAAGTGGTCAAGTTGGGTTAGTAAAGTCGGTCGTACTGGGGTGGACATCCATCACAATACTTGGCACTATGTGCCAACGGAATACTAAGCCACCCAATGGGTGGAATGCAAGTTGGGGTAGTTATATAATTGTTTGTTCTAATCCTGTTAATCCAATTTATATTGACGGGAAAGCCTATTATTTCTAACCATTCTTTATACGTCACAATAAATAGAGACCCTTTGAAATCGACGCCCCTAACATGGACGAGTTAAGAAAGATAGTCATGAAGATGTTGTAAAAAATTTTGGTGAGAGCACAAATGCACCCTTCATAGAAATTTCATTTTCTCAAATAGAAAAGGGGATCGTCCGTAGATAACTTACATACATATTCAACTAGAGAGTTGGGAGATCCACAAAACAAGAGCATTACAGAATGACAAAAATGTTAGTCCACTCCAAATCTGAATGGTTTACATTTAGATTTTTCTCGTAGGATATGTGGGAAGAGAAAACACGCAATGCTATGTTGAACATAACTTCGCATCGTAAAAGTCATGGAGGTTATAGATTGGTAGCACTGGAGATGGTGAGAGATCAATTACAACAAGATGTTCAGCTATAAATTCAGAGGGGAATGTTTGAGGTAGAGGCTATGGCTTCGGTTATTCCTATTGGTGTAAAAAAATAGATCGGTGTGGTCTATTTTTCAATGTACTGGAAAACAAGAATAGTGGTTTTGACAAAGTTGTGGACATTGAACTTGCAGAAAAGGTGGTATGTGTCTTACTATCTTTTATTATCGTCTTACACATATTGATTATTTTCTCACTAAAGTTGGGGTATTAATGACCTTCATCGATTCCAGTGTGGTAGGCTAAATTAAAACAAGATCAAATGGAATGTCAATTCATTCTCACCGGTAGGCACGGCATCTTGTACGAGGTAACTAGAAAAAAGATCACCCATGATGCTCTAGAGGGGTTGGTGCATTCGTGACACAAAATAAGGCTTTTGGAATCATCCATTCATATGAGAGGGATAGGTCATTAAGAATCTACTTGTTGCAAAAGGAAGCAATTCTCAAGGACAAATGATTACATCAACAAGATATTTTGATCTGAATGTTAGTGAACCACACCGGTCTTGTCGTACCCAAAAATCCCAAAAATCCCAAAAATCTTAACAGTGACTGGGAGCTCCCATCGAGAGGTTCTTACCACTCTCCCGACGACATTGAAGTGAGAAAAAAAGAATCACAACCGAGACCCAAAATTGATGCATTTCCAAAAAAGTAAATCCTATCATCGCCAAAAAAGGTACGAGCACGTATCAACAATAAATGACATTTTATAAGGCCGATGTGAACAAATATTTTTTGTTTTCTGTAGGGTTCTCAAGTATGCAAACTTTATGTGGAGATTGGTGAAAATAGTACACTGCTACATACAGCCGATGGTATTTTTTATGAGTCGATGAGACATCATCACTCCAAACCAATCAGGGGTGGAATTGCAAGGGTATCCATGGAGAAACCGTTCATGCACAATGCAATGTTTCCTATTCCCGATGGAGATTACAAGAAGGTAGGCCCGACCCAAGAAATATTTCTTCTTTGACCTCGGTGTCTTGTTTATGTCGATCCCAAAAATGACAGCCATTTGAAGTTGAACCCCCCCCCCTGACAACCACACAAACTATTGTACCAGTAGGGAAAAACACCAAACCTCAAATGATAATAGCAAGAGTGGAGACGGGCTTACCGTCTTTTGTTCGAGTGTTGTCCGATTGGATCTCGACACACCAATATAACTCAACATACATTTTTTTTCCAAAAAAGAGTGTGTTTTTGGAAGAAACCGAGATATCATTGCATTATGGAGTGACTTTGAAGATTTATGTAAGTAAGACCAAGTCAACCAAACAATAATGTCCCTCTTTCTATTGTAAGTGCGAGTTTCATTTTTTATATTTCTCTTTTTACGGTGGGATATAAATACATATTCATACCTAACATTATAAATCGTATTTGTAAGGTACATGTATTACTTTGCTGAGCAAAGAAAGAGGGTTTGGGTAGACTATATGTGTTCGTTGATGACTCAAGGGATTGGGTGTTCGAAAAAAGAGCGGATAGAACACATACGCATATGCATATCCCGGAAGGATAAAAGATTATACATTGCACCATACATTGAGAAATAATGATTTTTATTTTCATACTATTATGTATGAACATGCATTACATATTCAAGCATACTAATATAAAAGTTGGATGTAAGGATCATTAGAGATTGATTTTCATTATTCCGGACGACAAGCGTATGTATTGGATGGATCCATTGCACTTTCAACCTTCCCAAGCATTTGAAAATATTTTGGAGAGTGTGTTCAAGGAGCCTAATCATCAAAATGACTTACACGTAGTCAAAATCAAGGTTTGAATTAGTACAATCGTCAAATACAAAATTAATTTAATTTAATTTTTATTAACTTATTTTCATGCACATAATTAGTAAAAGAATCAAACAAAAACATGGGAGTGTGGGTACTACGTGATGTTATACGCGACAGTGTGCATTAAAGATGTCCTGTTGGATTACCTAGAAATTGATAAAGTAAGTATGGAGTGCATAAAATTCATTTTTTGCTTATTTAATTATAAACTACTAACCTACTCGAACAAATATATTATATTTTAATGTGCATAGATTTTTCCAAAGGAATACAAGCCATATTCACAGGATGACATCAATGTGGCAAGAAATTGTGTGACAAGACATCTAATAAATGTCCGATCCGCAACTCTTGGAAGACCTAACGTGGTATTATGAAAAATATAAGTACAATAGTTACACGTATGTTGCGGGATACACTACTAGAAAACAGGTACATAAGCACCGGTACAACTGTATCGGTTCCGAAACACTGGTGCTAAAAATATCATTAGCACTGGTATCAACATCTGAACAAAGAAGTAGTAGTGCATTTTTTACTTATAGCACTAGTATCTATAATTTTGAGCACCGGTAATATACGTAAGGGTGCATACAATCTGTTATATGGAAAAAGTCACACGACATGTAGGAAATATTTTAGCACCGGTTTGATTTTTTGTTGCAGCACCGATAATAGAACCGATGCTATAAGTACAGAACTAAAATTTGGGCAATAGTGCAATTTTAGCATTTTGCTGTACAAGATTTCTGTTTTCAATTTCGGGGATGTTCCATCTATCCAATCATGTCTAAATCGCTTAGTTGTGAACTTAAATAATTAAATTTGAATATGGAATTGCCAATTTTTTTCCCGACAATTCCAAGATTCTTGGAGGGACCTAAGTGCAAAAAGTAAATAGTTCACTCAGATGTCCAAATTAAAATCCGCTCGAATGTAGTGCTACATTTTCAATCCATAACTCATATGCCTAGACTTAACCAAAAAGTTTATTAATATTTCTTGAGAAAATATTACCAATAATCCTCTCTGTTAGAACTTCCTAACTTCTTAGTCATCTATAGTAAGATACTATAACACATGTACTGGCACTTTATAAATATTTAGTGAAAGTTACTTTTCTATCTCTAAACTTCAATGAACCCACTAATACCAAATATGAAAAAAATTCAATTTAAAAACGACGGTGTAATGCAATTATGGGCAATAGTTCAATTTTTGCAATGTTACGTACGGATCCATTTCGGTGACGCAACATACAAAATTTCTGTACATGGGAAAGACAAACTATACAATTGATTCCCTATTAGTCCAATTACTTAAATACAAAAACCTAAAAAAAATCCAACATCACTCGTTAGTGGATAAAAGGTGTGGGGTGAAATTATGAATTTTAGAAAGTTTTCAACTGGCATCGGTATGAAAGATACCGATGCTACAGACTTAGATATATGTTCAAGCAGATACGTTAACGTGTATTAGCCCCATTTTGAATAATTGTAGCACCGGTTTTGGTGACGGTCCTTGGTACTTAGACAACTTTTTTCTCCTTTCCTCTCTGTTTCTAAAAACAAATTCGAAAGCAGTAATAAGCAGTTGCATTAACATATAGTAGCACCGGTTGTGTTTACTTTAGCATCGGTTTCCTTAACGATGCTTGGTACTTAGAAAATTTTCATTCTGCTTTGCTCTCGGGTTCCAAAAATTACGAAAAAAATTCCATTCAAACCAGCTCAAAGCAGCTACGTTAAATAGCATGGACATCAGTATTGCGCATTCATTACCGGTGCTACTGTTACGATTATATCTGAACCATTCATATTTCTCCTTCATTAAAACTCAACCGTTAAAATTTTATTGCTACCTATAAATACCCTGAAACCCTTTCTTTCCCACCCTGAAACCCTCTTCATCCCTCCCACACTTCTCTGAAACCGCCGCCCATTTCCCCTCCTCCCTATCTCCGCCGCCTATTTTCCCATCTCTTCATCCGCTCTATTCCATTTCTCGATGACCTGGCGCCAAGGCCAACGATGTCATCACCGCCAAGGCCGACAACCTGGCATAGCCACTGATGGAGGGCATCCACTCGTCTACATCTTGTGCAGGTAAAAATTTTGAGCTTTTGAAATCCACCACTTTTTTATTGTGATTGCATTGCGGTTTTTTTAATAAGCCATCTCTTATTTATTTTTGGGTTGTGCAATTTTTTTTGCTTGTTGTGATGAAATTGAAAGTGTATTAGTATATATATATACACACACATATAGTTCCTTGTGTTTGGTTTGATTGTTGGGTTTTTTTTTTGGCTTTGAAATAATTATGATATATAGATGATTGTGTCATGTTTAGGGGTTTTTGATAATTAGATTTTAAATTATATATTGGTACTATGTGATTTTAAATTTTAGAATCTGTCGCCTGTGGTATAAAATGTAGATTGGTACTATGTGATTTTAAATTATATAATCTGTACCTTATGGTATAAACTATGATTTTCTATGTAACTATGTTTGAACTAGATTAAGGTTTTCTTAGATTAAGTTTTGTTCTGCATTTGATTTGATAATTTATATTTGAAGTTTAAATAGCTGATATGTTGCGACCTAACAGCACCGAGGAAACATGGAATGTTTGACCTAGTTTGTCTATATAAACACACCATGTTTCCTCAGTCCTATAAATCTGCTTCATTTTGACATTTTAAATGAATAAGCATTAGTTATAGGGCACTGCATTGGTTGCCTCTGTATTGCCCTATGACTATGTATTTCTTATTCCTTTACAAATAGTGTTGCAACATTTGTACCCTTTGATTTAATTAGTTATAGTTGATGTTTAAACTGTTGAGATATTGTAGTCTACCGGGCAACTGAAACTTGAAGTGTTTGAAATGGTTTGCTTAAACACTCCTTGCTTCTGTGACCCCGAGAAACTGCTTCATTTTGACATTTTAAATTAATAAGCATTACTTAGTTAAAGGGCACTGCATAGGTTGCCTTCGATTAATGTATGAATCTGTAACTGTGTCATGCTTATAATATGTGTAGAACTCTGTAACTGTATAACATTGTGTGTTTAACATAAAATAATTTTTGATGTTAAATACAATGTTAAAGCATAGTTATACACACCAAGTTTCCGTGGTGCTCAAAAGCTGCTTCAATTCGACATTTTAAATGATTTTCTATTGTAATTGTTATTGTGAACAAGCTTAACGGTGGAAATTAGTTTAAGGGCATTACATGGGTTGCTTTCTATTCACTTAGTGCCCTCTAACTAAGTAATTCTTCCTCCATTATGAAAATAGTGCTACAACTTTTATGGCAATCCACAATTTTAAATGTGGAGATTTTGTAGTGTATGCGCACTGGGGAGGCATCAGTGTACTTAATGTTAAATAATGTTGATGTTAAATACATTGTTAAAACATATGTATACACATCATGCCTCTCTCAGTGTGCTCAAGTGCTGCATCTTTTAGACAATTAAAATTGTATAGTTCGACAAAGTAAATGGAAGGTGCCATAACATTTGCAGAAATTTGAAATTTAAATTGTGGAGATTTTGCAGTTTATAAGCACTGTTGAAACATGGTGTGTTAGTGTTTAACATGGTGTGTTCAACATTAACATATAGTTAATGTTAAATACATTGTTGAAACATGCATAGTTATACACACCATGTTTCCACAGTGTTTAATCGCTTCATCATTTCCACATATAAAATAGTTTTCTTTGACAAATTGTATTGTTAGTTTGAATACCCTAATCCTACTAGAACACCAAAAATTTCCGGAGTTACGAACTCCACCAAAATGCAAAACACCTCTCAATTAATGAAAACAAGCAACACCTAAACATAGATTAACAACATCAATCATCCTAGAAATATAGATTCTATAGGGTTTCTGAAAATCAGGTTCAAGTTTTTAGGATGATTGATGTTGTTAATCTATGTTTAGGTAGAGCTCACCTCATGAATTGAGAGGTGTTATATATTTTATATTATATGTACTGAAGTTATGGGTTGTGGTATGAAATTTCTAGTTTCTTACTTGAGCTTCTATTTTTTTGTGTTTTGTTCTCGGTTTCAAATTTTGGCCGGTGAGTTTATGCTCACTGGCTGGATTTTTTAATTGATCGCAAATTTGCTAGCACCGGTATTCCATGCATTGGCACCGGTATATGTATCAGTGTTGGAATAGATTCTAGCACTGGTACCACTTACTGATGCCTATGACACTACACCTTTTTCACCAGGTCACTTAGGCACCGATATGAAAATTCTCAAAATACTGGTGCCTATGGGGTGAAAATATCGGTGCCTATGGTGGGTTCTCCCAGTAGTAATTTTCTATTCCTATCTATAGAGAGTTACTTGGTTAGCATTGTCTATGGATTCTTGTTTAAGCTACTATCATGTTGTGTAGTGTTAGATAGTTATAAACTATAGATGTTATGTGCGGAATAGAATCTTTCTAATTTTTATTCCCATGTATAGATAATTGCTAATGTAGCGATGTTTATATATTTTTTTAAATCCAAACAATGCATTCAAATTTTTTTGGAAACTTTAATGGTGATTTGAGGCTATTTTAGGCCGAGTTTAGAATTTTTTAATAATGGTCTATTAGAGAAGAATGTATTTATGAATTTGGAAGTCAATCTCAAGTTACTAGTGTGATTAATCAAAGAATTGAATTCAACTTTCCAAACTCGGAAACCGAAGCGCTAACGATATTTACGAATTCAAAATTGAAGAGCTGAATATAAATACGAACTCGTAACTAAAATTAAGTAAGGAATTCTAGGCCAAAAACATAGGTTTGGAACATAAATTGGACCCGATGGAGTAACCTCTACATCGCCTCCGACACTTCAGGTACCGGAACTTGCGGTAGCTTTCGAATCAAGAAGTGACAACAACAGCCGATGAAATCAATACTTTTCCAAACTCATAAGCTATTTAAAGGTGGTTTTACCAGCTGAAGGAAGGTGGAAAACACTACTGGAAAATAGGTACATTCGTACCAATATAAATTCATGAGTACAGATATAGCTGTGCGTATGTAACCAATTGCACTAGTATTTATTATGTTAACATTAGTACCGTTGCAAATAAGTACATACGCACCAGTATCCTATCAAGCAATGTAGAGTCACCTATTTTTGTACCGGTGTAGGTTCTACTGGTGTACCAATGTCAAATATATTGCACTGGTGATATTCGAATAGGTATTTGTGCCGGTGCAATTGCTAACATGTGCACCAGTAAAGGATAACTGGTGTGTACTTATTTACCTTTTTTATTAATTTGGCGCCAAGTGGAAAACTTTTTAAACCGGTAATGGGAAATTACCGGTGTGGGAATTAAAAAAATAGGAAAAATTCATATTTGTACACCGGTTACTATTATAATCAGTGTGGAATTGAACATGCATCGATATTTTCTTAATAACGAAGCAAATAAAAATTCTTATTGTAGAATTTTGGCACCAAAACTATTAGTTTTTGCATCGGTACTGTGATTGTAACGGTGCAGGACAGGAAATTATGTGCATTTTGGCTGAAAAATGTACACCAATAACTGATTTTACGGGTATAAAGGGCTACTAATTCACCTGTAAAGTCTAAATATCGTTAAATGCTCATCTACCCCCTTTTTTAGCTGGTTAAAAATGGGATATTGGAAAAAGAGGTTCATTAATGGTGTTTTTTTTGTTGTTGAAGGCATTGAATTTTCCACAATGAAGACCCTGGAATTTACCTTTTTTTGAATTACCTTTATGGATGTTAACGATTTCATGATTGTTTTTGGTTAGTAGAGATATTACATTTTGTGTTTGATCATTTGATGGTGATTGAGGTAGGATTGTAGATATTAGTTTGTGATTTGTTCTTAAGGTTGTTGTAGTTATAAGGCTATGGCTTTTGATTCCTATAGTGTTAGACATGTTAAGAATGTTGTAATTGTAATGAGGAATATTGGTGTATATTGTGCATTTATGATGTTGCATAATCAGGAAGTCATTATGAAAAATTCTATTGTATTAAATGTGTTGAAGTTTAATTGTTTGATATTTATTGATATGTAGAGTTGTACACATCATCGAGAGGCGTAAGCATGTGTATGCCAACGTTAGTAGGGTGAGCGATGAATATATTATATTCGTGGATGAGTTCTTGGAGCATACTTTTAGTCGAGAGAAGTAAATATTATGTCCCTATCGTGATTGTTGAAATATAATTTGTACTGATAAGGACATCCTGACACTCCATTTGTATAGTTGGGGGTTTGCAAAAGATTATGTTTTGTGGACCTTTCATTGGGAAAAATCACCACTGAAAGTGAGAGTTATTAGTGAGGGGGAGTGTTTTGGGGATTCTATGTTGGATGACATCTGTGAGGAGGTTGTTAATAAGTTTAGAGGGAGGCCCAAGGTTTTGGCTAACTTCCTTGGTGAGAAGGATACACTATTGTATCCCAGTTGCAAGAAGAAAGACACGATCATGGCGTGTTTGATGGATTTGTTTAATTTGAAAGGTGTAGGGGCCATGGAGTGATACTATCATGAATAAATTTCTTAAGTTTTTGAATGAAAAGCTTCCACTCGGTAACGGGGCTCCTTATAACCTTTATGAAGCTAAAAGAATTTTGTGTCTAATGGTATTGGAGTATGAAAAGATACATATTTTTCCGAATGATTGTGTCCTATATAGGGGTGACCTTAAGGATAAGATTGTTTGTCCAGCATGTAATGTTTCGCATTATAAGAAGAAGATAATTGTGGCTGTCGGTGGAGGGCATGTTGTGCCGGTGAGGAGGCGGGTGCCTACCAAATGTATGAGGTATCTTCCCATTATTCCAAGGCTGAGAAGGTTGTTTAAGAATGAAAATAATGCAAAGAACTTGATAGGGTGCGTTGATTGGGGAGGTTGTAAAGACGATGATATAATTCGACACCCGACTGACGTGGACTAGTGGAAGAAATTTGACAGGATGTATCCACACTTTGCATCTAAACCTAGGAATTTGAGATTTGTTTTGTGTACTGATGGTATGAACCCATTTGGGAATATGTCATTGAAACATAGTTCGTGGCCGGTTATGCTTGCCATTTACAATCTTCCCCCGTCCTTGTGCATGAAGTGAAAATATGTGTTGATCCCTATCATGGCTTCAGGCCCGAAACAACCTGGAAATGACATAGACACTTATCTTGCCCCTTTGATAGAATATTTTAAGGTGCTTTGATCGGAAATGGCCTTAATGTTTGTTGGTTGTAGTGGTGAAGAGTTTTCATTGATGGCGATGCTTTTTTGTACCATAAATAATTTCCCGGTAGATGGTAACCTTTCCGGGTATGTGGTCAATGGTTGGAAGGTTGCCCAGTTTGTGAGGATGAGATGATTACCATCAGTTCAGGAATGGGCAGAAGGCTGTTTATTTGGGTCACCGTAAATTCCTGCATGTAGTTCACAAGTTGAGGGAGATTGCGGTTGCATTCATTGGGAGGAAGGAGAGGAGAAAGGCATCCAACTGTTTGACCGGTGTAGCAATTCACAACAAGGTGTAGAAATTGAATGTTGTTCTCAGTAAGAAGTTCTCAAAGGGCGGTGGGGTTGTACACGGACTGTGGAAGAAACAGTCAATTTTCTTTGATCTTCCGTAATGGGAAAATTTGGAGGTTCAACATTTTTTTGATGTCATGCATATCGAAAAGAAATTTTGTGGGATTCTAATTAGGACGCTACTGAACATTCTCGGGAAGACTAAGGATAGCTATAATGCAAGGAAAGATTTAGTGGACCTTGGTATACGGTTGGATCTGGCACCATAGGTAAGAGAAAAGCGAACATATCTGCTCCCCGCTCCTTACAATCTATCAGTTACTGAGAGAATGTCGGTGTGCAAGAGCATCTAAGGAATGAAGGTACCTTCCGGTTACTCCACAAATGTTAGCCAGTTTGTTAATCATAAGTTGTGGCTAATGCTTTGAAAGCACACGATTATCATGTCCTTATGCAACAACTTTTGCCTGTAGCAATATGTGGGCGTTTAGAAGAGGAAGTTAGATTTTCTGTTATGCGCTTGTGTTTCTTCTTCAACTCAATATGCAGGAAAAATATTAGCAGGCAACAACTAAATGAACTGGATCGAGCCACTGCTGTTGTTCTATGCCACTTGGAGACGTATTTTCCCCCATCATTCTTTGACATCATGGTGCACCTAGTGGTACACTTGGTTAGGGAGGTACGTATGTGCGGGTCTGACGAAAAGCATTGAATGTACCCCTACGAGTGTTACACGGCTGTTTTAAAGGGTTATGTTCATAATCGTAGTCGACTTGATGCCTTCATTGTTCAGAGGTACGTCAATGAGGAGATTATCAAGTATTGTACAACAAACTAGGTTGGAAGAGTAGCGGTTGGTGTTCCTGGTTGACCCTACTGTGGAAGGCAGAATGGGATTCCACATTCCAAGGGTATGCTTTATATACCCTATCACGCTGAGTAGATGATTGTTCACCTGTATGTATTTCGTAATAGTAGCGAGACTGTAACATATGTTGAAGTGCATGTTTCCCTGTAAGAAGAGATTCATCCAGACTAGCTCCCGATTAAAATTCAGGTCAAGCATTCTTCAAGGTTTGTTAACTGGTTTTACAATCGTTGTAATGTCGACGGGATGACCAGTAATCTACGAGCATTTGCAAGGAAGCTGAACTGCACCGTTAGACAATACCTTAGTTATAACATTAATGGCTTTGATTTCTCAACATTGGCGAAGGACAAGAAGAGCACCACTCAAAATAGTGGTGTATGTATTGAATATGAATCCATGTGGCAGGAAATTAAGAGAGATAAACATCTGGTTATTGCTGTGATGCCTTTCTATGTGGTGATTGAGATAATTTAGGAGTTGGATTATGCTGATTTCAAGGTTGTTGTCTTTTTAAGTGTCGTTGGGTGGAACACAGTTTAGTTGTTGTTGTTGAGAAGCCCATGGGGTTCACATTGGTCAACTTGAATCATGTCGAAAATGAAGATGACAAGTTCATCTTAGCTACCCAGTCACGACAGGTTTTTTACATCAAGGACCTTCGAATGAGAAGTATCATGTGGTGTTGCGTGGGAAGAAGTTTTACTTTGATGAGGAGATTTATCAGCTCACCATAACTGATAGTCCTGAGTTTTGATCAGTATTTCCCGGCGATGGGTTACGGGTTGATAAGAGAGGTGAAATAGTAGGTGGAGACAATGTCTTGAAGAAAAATTGATAGATCGGTCGTTCCCGGCTGTTGTTTTTGTGACCTTTTAGGTGAGGACAATGTGGGTTGATGTTTAGCGTGTAATTTATTTAATTGACACTCTTTTATGAATTGGTTGGTATGATCTGTGATTTCAATTTAGTGTTTATGAATTGAATCGGTGAAAATGTGTTTAAATTGTAATTAAATTTTGTAGTAGGTGTAGGTTTTTTACACTGGTAAAGATGAAATTACCGATGTAGGAAAATAAGGGAGGGACTCTATTTTGTTCTTACGCACCGGTACTCTATACCGGTGCACAGTACTTAGAATTTATTTTTGGATTTTTTCTCTCGGGGGTCCTACAGTGTTAATTTTTTTGCATTTAAAAAGTTGCCTAACGCATCTGCTTTTGGTAAAATTTCCACCGGTAATTGTACGGGTGCGGGGTCCTTAGAAAAATTTTATAAATTATACTCTCAGGTCGGATAAGATAAATTTTTATATATTTAAAGCAGCCTAAAGCAGCTTCTTTAGGCCTCATTTTACACCGGTATATGTATAATAGCGGTGTACAAAAACATTCCTTTTTTTAAAACCCTTTCACCACCCCATTTTCACAGTACATAGAATTTATATCTCGCACACCATACCATCTCCATCACTACCCATCTTTGTTGAAATCCTACGTAGATTGGCATATAATCAGGTAAACCACTGCAATGCCTCTATGGTATGATTAATAAGCAATTACATTTGAAATAGAATCATTGAGAATGTGACATCATGAATAGCTTGACTTGCATGTAAGGTGTTTGATGAAATGCTTTAATGTGTTTCTTAGGAAATGCCTCCCAAATCCAATTCGAAAAGGATACGCCATTCACCATCCCCATCATTGTCAAAAGTATCGCCGTACACTTACCCGAATGGTACCTTCATGTCTGAGGAGGCATGGTTGGTCCATGAATCTTACAAAGGAAGCTGCCATCACATCGAGAGAGAGGAATAGAAGCATTTCCCCCATTCGAACAAACTCTCTGGAAGCTTGGATGGGAAAATTTCTGCGAGACTCTGAAACCATTCAACCTGACCATTGTAAATGAGTTCAATGCAAACTTGAAGTGGAAGCCGAGCTACGATCACGTGTATTGTAGAGGTAAAACTGTCCCTGTCACACCAGAATCTATCAATGACTTTTTTAGGTTGCCTAATGTTCCAAACGATAAAGACGGGTTTCTTGCACTCCATTTTCTAGGTGATGACGACTATATTCTACAACAACCAATTAAGAAGGATATCACTGGGACAGTGACTAGGGTATGTACGGACATAGATGAGTTGGCCAAATAAGGTTGGATCAAAATACCTAAGAAAACTCTAACTCCATAAATGAATTATGTGGTACCACTTTGTGGCATCTAGAATCCATCCAGTAACTATTAACACAGAAGTTCACGAACTTCACCTCACCTTCTTGTATGCAATAAAGAGGGAGCTTCGGTGGAATGTTAGTCGTCGAATTTATCCTATGTTGCAGACGAAACGAGATCAAATGGGATCTTATGGCTAATGCAGTATCAACTATGTGCTTTGTTCAAGAGCGAGAGTTAGTGCCTAAGCACATGACATCTATAGCTAACCAATGGGTAAGAGTTGCTGCATTTGAGGTCAGTGTAGAAAACTTGAAGAATCCAAATACCAAAGATCCTAGCAAGAACATATGCCCAAGGTTATGACGTATCGATTTCCTAAAGTCATTGTAGCAGTTAAAAATTCTCCAACCTTCCACGAAGGCGATGTCGAGAACATGGACGTTGGTACTAGTGCCCGTGATGGTGATGCAACAGGACCAGGTAATGGGGTAGAACCATATTCTCGTTATTATTCGTAGAAAATCTGTATTAGCAGTTAGGAAGAGTAGATTGTGTACTTAACATTGACTATGTTGCACTTAGATAGTTTGACATTCTTACTTTTGAAAAATATGCACAATGATGAATCAAATTTAAAATTTGTACACCGCGTTTATTGAGATTATGTTGGTCAAATACACTCATAAAGACCAAAAAGAATGGTTAGAATTGCAAAAAATTGTAGCATTGGAAGCTATGGAGGTTCCCCAAGTAAATTTGTGGGCAATAGTATAATTATGGAAAATATAGTGCAAACATACATTGTTTGTTTTGCAGGGCCTTTCGTTCACCAGTAGGGTCTACAAATGCATTAACATGATTGTTGTGTATTGAATTGTATATATCCTGAGCCAATTTATATTCCACCCTTCCAAGATTATTAGAGGGACTAAATTGCAAAAGGTAAAAAGTTTACTCGTAAATTGAAATTGCAATCCGATCAAATCGGATGGTCAACAAAACAACCCTTCTGTATTTCCAAGTAAAACATGCAAGGAAACGAACGGGTCTGTGTTTAGTTTTTAAGATGTTTGGATTACATACAAAAACATTGGAGACCCTTACCGTTTGCTCTACAACACCTACTAGCGCTTCAGGACGAATCACCACCCGGGCACAAATATGTTTCAATTATGATTTAAGCCCGGAATATTGAATTTGATAATTTATGTAGTTTCCTAACACTTCATAATCGCATGTGATAATTTGGGGGACCTAATTGCAATAAATGCATACGGAGTCCTCGGTACCGTTAAGGTACGAAAATGTTACTTATTCAATCGGGAGCATTGAAAATTTCCATTTGGGCTGGTGGAAAAATGCTTGAAGGGGTCAAATGGAATGTTTGGGGTCAATATGCAAATTTTATGAAATTAAACAATGCTTAGAAACGTCATCATACGGGGTCCATGTGTTGTCGATAATTGTATGAAACAACTAGTACAATGTCTATTCACAATAATTGAACATCAATTTGATTAATTGGGGTTGTTCGAAAAATGCAGGGTGAGGTAAATTGAATAAGTGTGAATTCAAACAACTACCACTTTGTTTTTTTACACCGATAATATTAAAGAAGTACCGATGTATGTGTTCAATTATTTTGTCGTGTATTTCACAATTTTCAATTTCTTTGATTTTTAATAAGACACGAAACATTTTACACCGGTCATTTATGATTTGCACCAGTAGATATACCATTGCTACACAGTTAGTCTAAAATTTTAGAAATTCCTCTCGGGTTGAACTTTTTTTCCAA
This sequence comes from Rubia yunnanensis, assembly GCA_037428765.1. Classification (NCBI taxonomy): domain Eukaryota; kingdom Viridiplantae; phylum Streptophyta; class Magnoliopsida; order Gentianales; family Rubiaceae; genus Rubia; species Rubia yunnanensis. Next base: position 96,503,751 of record CM075065.1, read on the forward strand.
GAAAACGTTTGAAGCAGCCGCAGGCAGCTAGTTTTTGTGCATTATTACACCGGTATTTACATTTCATACTCCAGTACTAGATACCGCACTCCGGTACAAAAGTTAGCCACATGTTTCATGAGTTCCTCTCGGGTTAAAGGATAATTCATTTAAAGCAGCTGAACGCAGCTGCTTTTCATCATTTTTACACCATTATTGATACCGGTGCTGAACAGTTAGCCAAATTTGTTCCCCTTTTCACTAACTTTACACCGGTACTGTATACATTAAAGGTGTAAAAAACGTAACTTATGAATCCAAAACTTTTTGAAACGGCCATAACTTCAACAATTCCTCCTATTCTCATCAAACACCTTCAAACTCTCTTTCAAAATCACCATCAACCACTCCAACCATTCAATCCACACTTCATTGAACCACCACAACTCCTATCAACCATTGTAACTCCTCATCTCCCACTGTATCCCTATAAAGTGTGGAGCAACACAAGAGAAGCAACAAAAATAAGAGAGGAACTTGGCGATGTTGGCTAAGCTTAACATTCTTACTCCTGTTGCAATTGAGTTCCATGGGAATCAAGCGGTATGCATTAAAAATTGGTCAGTATGGCACGCTTATAGAAATTATGCTCTCCGGCGCCGCATCAAATTTGGTGCATGCAAACACTAGAGCGATATCCCTGAAGATGTTAAGGAATAGGCATGGAATAATGTTCTTGTAAGACTCTCGATAATTGTAATTTAAAATTTTTATTCATGGTAAAGTCTTCGTGTAGACGTAATTAATGACATGCTTTTTCATATAATTTATTCCAGGAGAACTTCACAATTGAAACACCCGTGACAGATAGACAACTAGAAATACTAAAGAAGGAGGTTATAGAGAGGGCAAAAAACCAATATAGGAATTGGGAGACAAAGGTGGCAAATAGGTTTATTCATGACATGGACAAAGGTATCAATAAAACAAGAATACCGGCATGGGAAAAGTACAAGTGGATTGATGAAGATGAATGTCACTTGTTTGAAAATAGGCGTCGGCATCCCAATTTTAAGGTATGATGAAAAAATTAATACTTGTTAAGAGCCATGTTTCCCACAAATTCTATTTAACTAAAATTTCATTTATAACAATAACAGAGGCTCAGGGTCACAAACATTGAACGCAATAAGGGCATGGATTACATGCATCACACGGGAAGAAGGGGTAAACGATACATCCATGACAAATTGACTAAGGAGCTGAAGGAGAGAATGAGGTTGACCATATGGGGATTTACTGACGAGGAGATTGAGCAACAACTCAGTCAAAAGGATTTCCACCTGACAGATCTCCTGTCTACCTCGATGCAAACAAAGATAAGAAAGGGTTATACAAATTGAAAGAGGTTGAGAAGATCGCACCGGACGTTGTAAGTTACGCCAAAATTGACCATTTAAATTAACTTTTAAGTGTATTTCACATTATTCATATACACAATTGCATTCCTATGTGATTCTCTGTTGAAATTGAATGAACTTAAGGAAAAAGGAGCATTGGAACTGTAGCCGGGTGAGGACATCCTCATAAAAGTCACAAGGAAGAAGGATCACCGAGCTTGTATAGGGGAACTCAGAAGGGTCTACCCACAGTGGTGCCTGTTCCTCATCTTTCCTGCAGCAAGTGCAGTAGCAGTTCCTCAGCCAAGGAGATAGCCGGGAGAAGACCATCTAACGATCAACCGATCGTGAAAGCCATGGTATCGTACCTGGAACAATTGGTGAAGGGCTTAGCATCTGTAAGCGTTCAGATTCTGCCAGGCCGTGACAATCCCAAGAAGTTTATAGAGAAGATGATGGATGACATTGCTACAGCTACTACAAAGTTCATTGAAGAGCCCAGGGAAGGAGAAGGAGATGAAGAGCACACCGTCAATAATCTATGCATGTCCTATACATTGATTTACACATCTGAAATATCTCCATGAAATTTTTATTTATTAACTTAAATATTATACAAATAGGATGGATAACGCGTGACTCTTTTCATTAAACATGTAGTCAGGAAGAAGAAAATGGTCACCCATGGGCTGCGATATGTATCTCATCGTCAGGATGCCCAACAAGGAAGTGTTGCTCATGTGAGAGCATGCGAGCCAGTCCTCCGTCCTAGAGAGGGATTACCCTCGGCAGACCACCAATTCCATAATGTTAGAGAGGCACTCAATAGTGTCATGGATTGGCCAGTGTCCTTAATAGGCAAGGCATGTGAGCGACCAAGTGACATCGATGATGTTAATGCCAGAGGTGATACAGACAACGATGATGAGGAGGTTATGTTTCACTAGCGACGATGAGGTACATTCTTGTAACACATTATTTTTCAATTCCTCAAAGTACTTTTGCATATCCGTATTCATTAATCCTTGTAATAGGATACTGACAAGAAAAGATCTCAGTCGATGGCTAATTTTTGGCCATCTGCAAGACCAAGATTAAATAGGCTTCCAAAATAGGTAATGCACTAAAAAAAGTACCATTATTATTCCTTAGCAACGACAGTTCAACACTACATGCTGAATTGATCATTTTGTATCATTCACATTCCTAGATTGTCAAAAAACGAGACCTGACACATTGGCCGATCATGTGGCAATTCATAAAGGAAGCGAATGCCACTATCCTGGAAATGATAAAGAATAAGAACTTCATATTCTTCCCTGTGTTTCAACAATCGACATTCACACGTCATTACACATGCGGTGTTGGAATATATGTTCTGGTTGAGTTTGGGAAGAAACTGGGAAACATGTGTTCGATGACCTAGATCGATAATGCGCAAGTCGATGTGTGGTTGGGGTGAGTTTCAAAACTTACAGCCTTTATGTTTTTTAATTTATCAACAGTTCATTTTCATGTATGATTAACGTTATAGGCACCTGTGGGAGAAAATATATATGAAACAAATTCAGGCTGCGTCCAATTCTGTCCATCCAACTGTGGCAACCTAACCAACTTCGAGCAGGAGGTCGAACTCTGTTTCAAACAAATTTGGGAAACAATGAAGGCAACGGATCCTGAGTTCTACATCATACCCTATATAAAAATGTAAGTATTTCTTCCTGATAATTACATCCACATTTAAAACCACTTTCGTTTCATTAATTTGTTAGCATAATTTTGTGACAGCGATCATTGGTACCTCATCATTATCCATCCCCGAACGGGGGAGGTTTTCACTCTAGACACATTTTCAGGGGGTATAAAACCAACAAACTTGGTTGAACTCAAGGTCATGTCAAGATATTTCAATCAATCAAATAAAAAAATCCCAGTTTCATAATAAACGAGAAGAAGTAACCATTTTAATTTACTTTCTTGACAGGCTTGCTTGCTCATTCCAAAGGGAGAAGAGAAAGATGGAGCCAGAACCCGACTGCACTTGGAAAATCATCAACATTATGGTAAGTCATTTTATCATTTCATCCATCAAATTTTATGTTTAGTGTTAGTAATTACATTTATCTTTCCCGAACCTAGAATAGTTCGTGACAATGCGGGTACTCCATCATGATTTTCATGGAAGAATTTGTTAATCAACCCGAGACAAACAATATCTTGGAGGTAAACCTTGCATCTCAAAATTTGATATTATTAATCTCTAGTAAATGGAACATTATTGACTAACAGTGTAAGTTTGAAATTATTTTTCCCGGAGGGCAAAGGGCAGTACCATGTCTACGAAATTCAAGGTGTAGCAGAAAGTTGGTGTGGGGCTTGGCTCAGAGACGACCAGCAGCACGCGAACACTACGTTGTAACTTCTGGATGATAAGAATGACATAATAGGTTGATGGTTTATTTTGAAAGGCTGATGATATTATAATTCTATTGATGGTGTTTGGTTATACTAAACTTGTGTTTTACTTTGTTTCATTCCATGTTTAAGATACTTCTTCTATTTCATAGTTGGAATAATGTCCGCGGGTTTTGCGAGCCATATTTTCGTAATAGAATGGTTCAAATTTCATACATATTCAAAAGTTTCCAATTTATAACAATTCACAAGTATCTCTGGCTATCGTTGCCCCGGAAATGATCCAGGGTGGACCATCAGAAAAAAAAATTAGGCATTGCAAATTTTAGCCACATAATACACCAGTATAAAATGCATGTACCGGTGTAAAAAAATTTCACATATTAGAGAATTTTTTTAAATTGTTTAAATAAAACCGGTGCATAAAGTATAGTAATACCGGTGTAAAAATAATATCGGTGCAATCTATTCCGGTGCAAAAAAAACTATATTCCGACTACATAAGAAAGACCGGTGTCATATTTAATATCGTTGTACAAATCACAGTTTTACACCAGTTCATAGGTTAAATACCAGTGAAAAATATCTACATCGGTGTTCCAAATAATACTGGTGCAAATATTTTGTGATCCCAAAATTTCATACCGGGCTAAGATGTCGGTGCAAATAATGTTCTACACCAGTCAATTTTACCAGTGCAAATTTGTGGCATTTTTACACCCTTATACACACGCACCAATATTTTGGGGGGACCGATGCTATTGCCCTAAATTACTAGTGCAATTACCCCTGTCCTGTAGTAGTGAAATAACCGCCTTCGATCCCAACGTTTAAAGGAGGTTCTTAGAACCGCTTTTGATTGCGAATGATCAAAGGCACTACCAGTGAAGGCTCCTACAAGGTACCTTCTTTGGTTCGATAGAACCATCTTTAATCCCTCATTCCTACACTAGTGAGTTGAGAGCCTCATAGTCGAGTCTTTTGTGGATCTGACGGTGTTGGGTAGAGGAATCACCCGTTGAAGACAAGTCACAATCCGTCTGTTCATATGGACAATCATTACTAGTGTCAGAATCAGACCTTAATGCTGGGGGGGGGGGGGGGGTTAGTGGCAAACATTTTGAAGCGTTAATTTTTTTATAATTTAAATTTTTATTTAAATTAAAATATAATATATCTTAATACATTTATGTTTGAATTTTAACACTTATAAATTTTTTGAAAACATCAAACAATATATTGAAAATGACTCATAAACAAACAAATAATTAAACGTAATTGTTTTTTCAAAAGACTAGATGGAGTCTTACCGCACAATGCGCTGTGTTTTTTTTATTAAAAATGTTTAGTCAATTAAAATGTAATATTTACATTTTAATTTAAAATAAAATAAAAATATAGTAACTATAAAAAGTATAAAGTAAAAGTAATCATTTTAGGTAGAATTTATTTTTAAAATGAATGAAATTAAAATAATAATTATTATAATCTTTCTAGAATTAACATATGTTGTAAGAATATGATGTAAAATATAAAAGAAATATTCAAGTTGTGCATAAATAAAACTTGTTCTTGATAATACAAGTAAATAATGATGTAAAATACTGAAATAACAGATTCACTATTATGGAAAGTATACTAAAAATAAATAATTGACTCATAAGTTTGTTCCTCTAAATTGTTTAGGATAATAAATAGAAAAATATAACGGAATATATATCAATCTCTCAATAATTAATACATTTTGACACTAAAGATCATGATCTACACTATCCTCCTTGTCTTTAATTTTTATTGTTCTTTGCCTTCACTTTCAAACCTTGACACTAAAGATCAGGAGGCTGTGTTTCAGTGATTTCTTTACCAAGACAACATATACACCGATTTAAACATCATTTGCTCTTTCTACCAAAAAGCGGTGTCCATTAGGATCCAACCAAGGTATATTGCACTTCACAATTTCAAGTGTTTCAAGAATATAATGACCAGCCACTCGTTCTTTTTATTCCTAAATGAGATTGAACTCAAAATGGTTCACTAAAAGGGAAGTAATTCAAAAAGTTTGTTAAAGGAAAGCAAATCAGTGTACCCCAATAATCATTACGAATTTCGTCATCAATCTTCTTTCAGAGATTGCTGCTCAACTTCCTCCAGCTCAACTAACTAAGAGAGAACAAAAAACTAAAGTTCATTTCTTATACGTTGATACCCAATTCGATTTGCTTCTGTACATCAGCGTCATCTCCCATATACTGCATCACATTCATATTCCCTTTAAGCTCTTCGATATCCAATTCCAAGTGTTCGATATCCAATTCCAGGAGTTCCTCCTCGTTCTTATGCTGACATAGTTACTACCAACACATCATCTCCCACTTTGCTTGCTAATCATATCAACCCTCAAACCACAACCTTGAATCTCCCCAAATCGCAAACCCTTGCTCACTCAGAGAACACCAGAGCTCCCCTCAATCCAAATCGTAGAATAGATCATTTAGGAGAAACAAGACTCCACTTTACCGATGCAGATTGTGATGCCCTTGAAGCACCATTGAGGCTAATGCTAATCAGGAAATTCTCATGGAGCAGACCGGAACTGGCCAAGCTCTAGCGTGATTTCCTAACAGCAGGCTTTCAGGGACACACTAGCATCCATCTACTGGACAATCATCAGGTATTAAAAAACTTCTCATTAGCAGATGACTATTATAGATGATGGATCCATAAAATATGGAACGTTGGCTCTTATTCAATCAGAATCACAAAATGGGAACTAACTTTTAACCCTAATGCTGATTGCCCTACTGTGCCTATCTGGGTTGGTCTTTATGGTTTACCTATTCAATTCTTTGATACTCAAGTGATGATGGAAATCAGGAATATTATTGGACAACCTGTGAAAATAGATAAAGCCACTCTCAACAGAACCAGACCTCATGTGGCTAAAATACATGTTGAACTTGATAGAACTAAACCTAAATTACATAGAATCTGGCTTATTTTTTGTGGAATAGGTTTCTGGCAACCTGTGGAATATGAAAACATTCCTGAATATTGTTCTAAATGCTTAAAGCCTGGTCACAATCTTTCTATTTGTAAGTATGAGCAAATCCAGCATAACTTTACCCCTTGGAGACCAAAGGAAAATGAAGGACGGGGTAAAATGCAAGGTAGGCAGGAAACCCCATCCTCGTCAAGGGTTCCTAATAAAGAGAAGATAGTGATTCCCATCCATAAAAATGCAACTAACACTGTAGTGCCGTAATTTTGGAGGCCTAAGAAGTCAAATTCTAAAGAGGCATCCTCTCTTACAGAGGTTCAGGTAATTGAAAGCCCCAACCCTAATGTTGAGAATTCTCTGTCAACTAAGACCTCTGCTGATTTACATGACTCATATCCCCCAACGCTTAACAACTATGACAGTAATAATAATCCTCCTGAAGATGCCTAAACCCATTCTCACTGTCTTACTAACTTTCCTAGTCATGATCCTTCTTTACCAGAATATATCAATCCAAACAACAATCAAAATGTATCCCCAAGCAACTCAGAACCTAATCCAAGGTTGGCAGCCCCTAATGAAAGTTAAAACTTGAATGAAAAAGAATTATCTAAGCCTTTGGACAATAACCATGAAATCAGAAATAAGGCTATCCAAATCTCTGAACTCCCTAATCTAATTTTTTCTAATCAAGACTCTACCTTAACAACTACATAAAACAGTGATGCAACTTACATTTCTTATAATATAGTTGTTACGGATAACCAACATGAGACTTTATTGAAATTAATGCTGGTTTTTCTCCAATCCTCTCCTCAGATAAAAAACACAAAAGGAAAGTGGTTTTTAATGATGAATTAAATCAATTTGTGGAATCCATCAACTCAGGTTATAACTCATTACCTGAACACATGAACATTCAGACACAGTTATCTTGTGATAATTTTATCTCTGAGATCATGATCTCTCAAAACCATTTTAATGCACTGATAAAAGACTCTAATAGCACAGATGAAGCATCCACTGTCAATACCAGAAAATACACTAAAAATGATTACTCATCTACCCCTAAAATTGTTATAACCCTTTCAAATTTGTCTTCCAAGCACTACTTTTTATGGATCTAAACCTATGTTGCTGGAATGTCAGGGGAATTGAAAATATAGCCTCACAGATCAGGGTTAAGGATATAAGGCATACACATAAAACATCTCTACTTGCCCTAATTGAACCCATTCTGGATGATACACACATTCGTAAAATAGCCTTTGATCTTAATATCAGAAATCACTTTGCTACCGAAGGCTGTAAAATATGGCTATTTTGGGGTGAAAGTATATATTAAGATATCCTTCATACTCATAAACAATTCACCATAGTAAGGCTTACCCATAGCTTCCTTAATAATTCTAGTCGTATTGCCTTTGTTTATGCAAAACATTCACAAAAGGCAAAACAAAAGTTCTGGGACAAGCTGTTACATTTCAAAAATCTGCCTATTCTACTGATAGGAGATTTTAATGTGTTAGAAAATCAGAATGAATACATTGGTCAATCCATCCCTAACCCCAATGTAATATCTGATTTTAATTCATTCTTACACTCTGGAGACTTCACAGCTTTTCCTATTTCACGTAACTTGTTTACCTGGACCGGAATGAGGCTAAAGGTAGAGTGTGGAAAAGATTGGATAGGGGAATTGCTAATTCTAATTGGTTGAATGATTATCCATCATCTCACATACATGTATTAAGTAGAACAATTTCAGACCACTCACCTCTGATCCTTCATATTAAACTTGCTAACAGGTTTACATGCCCTAAGGATTTTTAATTTTTAAATTGCTAGATCAAACATCCAACCTTCATAGACATTGTAAATCAAGCATGGGGAATTAGAATGCATCTTAAAGGAATGGAAACTTTTCCATTTGAACTTAAAAGCCTTAAGATGGCACTTAAACTCTGGAACAGAAACACTTTTGGGAACATCTTTACAAGGTTAAAAGTTGTGAAGAGAATTTCTTAAAGACTGAACTGGACTTGCAAAACTAGGAACATGATGAAAACTTAATTGCACATAACAGAGCTAAAGAAGAGTTAACCCTAGCTTTAGCTCAACAAGATAGCTACTGGAGGAAAAAATCAAGATTAAAATGGCTAAAGGAAGATGATGCTAACACAATTTTTTTCCATAACACAACAAAAGCTAAGCATCATAGGAAACAAATTGCCTCAATCATAGACTCAAATGGAAATTGGTTGGAAGAACAAGAAGATATCAGTAATGCTGCTATCTTCTTCTTCTCTAACCTGCTAACATATGATAATCCTGATCCTTCTGGTGGTAACACAGTAGTTCTACTGGAAAATGTTCCAAAGTTGGTCACTGAAGATATGAATCTTAACTTAACCCAGTCAGTAACCATGGAGTAGCTCTTCAACAAATCCCAAAAGCTATCTCTTCTACTCTTATGGTCATGATTCTAAAAAAAGAAGTCATTTATTCTTTCAAAGACTTTAGACCAATCAGTTTGTGCAACATCATAAATAAAATTTTCTCCAAACTTATTGCTCAAAGACTGAAACCCTTAATGCCAACTCTCAATTCCCCTGAACAATCAGCTTTTGTTCAGAGTAGAGAGTTAGCTTTCGATTTGCTTCTGCACATCAGCGTCATCTCCCATATACTCATATTCCCTTTAAGCTCTTCCATATCCAATTCCAAGTGTTGTTTGGCAGATAAAGCCCTAAACATTTCCAACATCTTTCTATTAAGCTCCTCCCTTTCTCTGCAATTATAATATCCCATTTTAGAATGGTAATGTAAACATTTTGGGTTGTCCATAGTCTCAACATTTGCTCACTGCAAACTATAGAAGGCTTGTGTTCAAGTTATTTACCAAAAGTGTCGTTCTGCAAGCCTCCACCTGTAGATCTTCAGCCCATATTTGGAGTTAAGGGTTCCAAACCATTTCAATAAATGAATTTTCCCTCAAATATGTGAAGTGAACCATAAAACACACAATATATCAGGGGTAAAGAAATGTAGTTGGCACGAAGATACGAGCAAAATAATTTACATTCCCGGTAAGCAGCTCGTTATTTTCCCATAGCATTCTAAAAATAGACATACTTCTGAGGGAACTAAGAAAGCAGCAATACCGAGGACACTTGAGCTTCTACATGTCATCTCTTAGTCATGGTACAACATTAGAACTCATTTCTGATCATAACAATGAAATCAAACGTCTATAATTTTTAGAGAAAACAATTTCATCCTCATTTTGGAAATCAAATGTCTATTAAAGTGAGTATGGATAGCTAACATCCCTAAGCAAATCATCATACTCAGTCCTAACATGATCAGAAGGCCTTATTTCCTTGAGCATGGCCACCACATCTTTCATCATCAGGCAATCACCTTGGGGTCAAGCAGAGTAACGAAACAGCCAATGTCGACTGGGATCAAGAAGACCAGATGGTTCCCCTGTAGTGTGTAAATGCTCTTAAACCCACAAACGAGATATGTGACAATTCTGAGTTGAGTTAATACAAGTTCGCTCCAGAGTTCACTTTCCAATTTTACTTTACTCCTGTTGTCACCAAACAGCAAGATGTAAGTCGAGCAGGCCAAGGGGCAAATCCACTTCCCCGAGTGTTGTGATAAAATAAAGATATGTACAACGATTTTTAAGTCAACCCATTCAAGAGAGCATAATTTAAAGTTTAGAAACTTGCATTTGGAGTAGCATGATATGTAGAGTTCCATATCCACTCCCCAGACAGCATCAGGATCATCATCAAACGAGCAAAGAGGTGTTTCATGTGCCAGGGGCACGTTTTAAATAACAATCATTTGTCAAAGGCTATAAAGTCATCAGTTGTGCTCAGATTTTTCATGTGCCAGATGTGTGAGGAACGTTAGCTTTCCAAACTTCGCCACCTTTTAGGCAAAGGACAATGTCATTCGTAGAGCTAGAGATCCAAGTTTAGTCTCCTCTGGTATATGAGATGCCTATCAAGACAGGGAATGAGCTCCGAATGACGGTCATCACACACCTTCAGCACCAAATGGAAGAAAGAAAGAGCCTCAATAAAATGTTACATGTGCTGTGGGCAACTGCTTGAATGCTCAAAAGCCAAATAGCAACAATTCATTTGCTGAGAACTACTATATAAACACCGGGAAGCTGTTTGGAATAAGTCCCTCCTCGCCATTTCAAGTGCAAACTAATTCCAAGTATCAACCTGTTTGCTTCCAAGATCACCATCTACATCACTACCGAGGAAAGAAGACCCGGGCTTCCTTAAGGACCTGCTGCCATACTCCATGGCGGACATCCCGCAACTCTTAGAGCCTTCATTTACATACAGAAATACAATACATATGGCCAGTGGAGGAACCAGGAAAAAATGTGAGGGTAGGCGGATTGGCGGTGGTGGGTGGCGGACTGGCAGTGGCGGGTGGCGGACGACTGGCGGAGCCACGGCGGTGAACTGGGAGAGAAGCCCAGCTGCCGAAAGGGAGAGGCTGATGGCTGAAGAAGAGATGATGGGTTTCAGGTTTGGGACTTAACTTCGGGTCATGGCCCTTGGGCAGTTGGGCCATTTGTTTGGATTCCTGTAAGTGGATGCAGAGATCGGGAAGAAAACAACAGCCGCATCAGGCTTCCTCCGGCGAACGGGTGGCGCGCCTATGCTGCCGTAGGAGGAAACCCTCCTTCCGTCGGTCGGGAACAGTAATTCCTGCCTGGCCGACAATCTCAGGGCAGGCGCGCGCCTCCCCCACCTACAAGTGGTTCCGCCACTGCATATGGCAACAACACTAACAAATTTTAGCAATCGCTTTTTTGTCCCCCATCTGGCCTACCCCTCATCATTTGTACGAATTCAGTATTCTTCGGTTACTATCAGCCAATGTGTCCCACGTTAGATCTTTATTAAATACATATCATGATCCTCTAGCTAAGTGTTGGTATGCCTTGAATACTGTAATAGCCGCTTCTGCGACCCTGTCCGGAGGGACGGAGTTGCCCCCGATCCGACGGTATAGCTTGTCTCTTTATTGGACTGCTGTTGATTTGGGCCGAATTGTGTTTTTGGCCCAGTTTGTTAGGGTTTAGTGGAGACAGCATATAAAGTGTCTCTCTTCTCTCTGTAAACCAACTCTAATTCTGTTCCGCACAAAATTAGTGAATTTGTCTCCCGTGGATGTAGCCAAATTGGTGAACCACGTAAATCTTGTGTCTTGTTATTTTCGTTCATATTTTCTGTTCTTTCTCCATTCCGCACAACAAACTGGTATCAGAGCGGTTTCTTTTTCCGGCGATATCCGTAGTGGGTATATTGGATTCTGGGCTCATCATATCGGGGCTGATCGAGGAGAAAGATATATGGGTTGAACGTGAAGATCGACAAGTTTACTGGGAGAAACAGTTTCAGTTTATGGCAGATCAAGATGCGAGCTTTGCTGAAATAGCAAGGTTTGTGGACTCCGCTGACGAAGGATTTCGCGAGCAGTTCTGGCGATGTGGTGGGTCTAGAAGAAAAGGCACACTCGACGATTATACTGTGTCTCGCGGACGAAATCATCACTGAGGTCTCAGATCAGGAGACTGCTGCACAACTGTGGCTGAAGTTGGAGAGTTTGTATATGACGAAATCTCTAACCAACAAGCTGCTTCTGAAACAACGCCTCTTCGGTCTCCGAATGCAGGAAGGTACGCAACTCAGAGACCATCTAGAGCAATTGAATACTTTGTTATTAAAATTGTGAAATATAGATGTGAAAATTGAAGATGAAGATGCTGCTTTGATTTTGCTAGTTTCTTTACCACTTTCGTATGAGAATTTTGTTCAGTCATTTATTGCTGGTAAAGATTCTGTGTCTCTGGAGGAAGTAAGATCCTCTCTCCATAGTAGAGAGTTGCGACATAAGGCAAACAGTACAGGTACAGAAATTCAGGCCACTGGCTTGTTTGCTAGTGACAGAAACACAAAAGGCAAGGAAACCGGCAATAAGAAGAAGGGCAAGAAGTCATCTTCAAAGGGTCCCAAGGCCAATGATGTTTGTAACTTCTGTAAGGAGAAGGGGCATTGGAAAAAGGAGTGTCCGAAGAAGGGTAGTAAATCTGGGAGTAAATCTGGAAGTACATCTGGTACTGCTGCTGTGGCTGAGGGGGATTTCAGTTCTGAAGATGATTTTGCTCTAGCTGTTACTGGGCAAAATAATCATTCTAATGCGTGGTTTCTTGATTCTGGGGAATCTTACCATATATGCCCAAGGAGAGATTATTTCTCAACTTATGAGCAAGCTGAGGGCATCATTACTATGGCAAATGGTGTTGCGTGCAAGGTAGTTGGGATTGGTTCAATCAAGATCAGGACGCAAGATGGTAGTTTCTGTACTTTGAACGATGTCAGGCATGTTCCATCGATGACAAAGAATCTGATTTCTCTTCCTACGTTGGATAGAAAGGGTTTCGTCTACTCAGGGAGTGATGGAGTTCTATGTGTCTGCAAAGGTTCTAGGCTGGTTCTGAAAGGTGTTCTGCATGGTACTTTGTATTTTCTACAAGGTTTCACGGTTATGGATTCTGTTAATGTTGCATCTTCGGAGGTTCACCAGGATGATATGACTAAGTTATGGCATATGAGGCTTGGTCACATGGGTGAAAGAGGGATGCAGATTCTGTCGAAGTATGATCTTCTTGGTGGCCACAAGATCAAGAGCTTGGACTTCTGTGAGCATTGCGTTTTTGGGAAGCATCACCGTAGCAAGTTTCCTAAGGCGATTCATAGAACAAAGGGCACATTGGATTACATCCATTCTGATTGTTGGGGACCTTCCCGATTTGAGTAACTGGGAGGTCACAGGTACTTTGTTTCTCTGATTGATGATTACTCAAGGATGACTTGGGTTATCATGATGAAACATAAGAGTGAAGCTTTCTCAAAGTTCAAGGAGTGGAAAGCTTTGGTGGAGAATCAGACCGGGAAGAAGATCAAGAGGCTTCGAACTGATAATGGGCTGGAATTCTGCTCGTCTGAGTTTGATCAGTTTTGTAGGGATGAAGGGATTTCTCGTCATCATACAGTCAGGAATACGCCACAGCATAATGGCGTAGCTGAGCGGATGAATCAGACATTGCTGGCGAGAGCGAGGTGCATGCTCTCTAATGCTGGTTTGGAAAGGAGATTCTGGGCAGAGGCGGTGAGTACAGCTTGTTACCTGATCAACCGCGGGCCTAACACAGGCATAGAGTGCAAAATACCTATGGAGTTGTGGTCAGGTAAAGTTGTTGATTACTCCAAGTTAAAAGTTTTTGGTTGTACATCTTATTATCATGTAAGTGATGGTAAGTTAGAGCCCCGAGCCAAGAAGGGTGTCTTTGTGGGTTATGGAGATGGAGTTAAAGGCTCCAGGATATGGTCTCCATCTGAGAAGAGGGTTACTCTGAGCAGGGACGTTGTCTTTGATGAAAATTCTTTGCTTAGATCTATGGTGAAGCCCACAGTTATGCCAGAAACTAGTGGAGTTGATAAACAGGTGGAGGTTGAAGTCACTCAAGGTGAAAATAGATTGGAACAATTTGAGGTGGATCAAGAGCCACAGACAGAATCTGAGATACCGGAATCTCCACCACCAGATCCTCAACCATCAGGAGCTACAGTCCGCAGTTTAGCTCAGGACCGACCCAGGAGGGTTGGAGTTGGGGTGTCCAAGAGATATGGGTTTGAGGATATGGTGGGTTATGCACTACAGGTTGCTGAGGAGGTGGATACTCATGAGCCATCCACCTACAGAGAAGTTGTTTCAGGTACTGATGCTGACAAATGGTTTGTAGCAATGGGAGATGAGATGGAGTCCCTCCAGAAGAATCAGACATGGGATTTGGTTCAACAGCCTCAAGGGAGAAAGATTATCACTTGTAAATGGGTTTTCAAGAAAAAGGAAGGGATATCACCTACAGAGGGAGTCAAGTACAAGGCTAGAGTTGTTGCTAGAGGTTTCATTCAGAGAGAGGGAGTAGATTACAATGAGATTTTCTCACCAGTGGTCAGACACACTTCCATCAGGGTGTTGCTAGTTATAGTGACACATCAGGATTTGGAGCTTGAACAACTTGATGTGAAAACCGCTTTTCTACATGGAGAGTTGGAGGAAGAGTTGTACATGACTCAGCCAGATGGTTTCCAGGTTCCTGGCAAGGAAAAGTATGTTTGCAATTTGAAGAAGTCTTTGTATGGACTTAAGCAGCCTCCGAGGCAGTGGTACAAGAAGTTTGACAGTTACATGCTTCAGCTGGGATATACGAGGTGTGCTTATGACTGTTGTGTCTACTACAGCAGGTTGAGAGATGGGTCATTCATCTATCTGGTGCTTTATGTAGATTACATGCTGGTAGCCGCAAAGAGTAAGCACGAGGTTCAGAAGTTGAAAGGACTTCTTAGTGCTGAGTTTGAGATGAAGGATCTGGGTGCAGCTCGGAAGATACTAGGAATGGAGATTCTTAGGGATCGAAGTCACTGGAAGCTTTTCTTGTCACAGAAAGGCTACATTCAGAAAGTGTTGGCTAGGTTTGGCATGTCTACAACCAAGCCTATAGACACTCCTAGTGCTGCAAATATTCATCTCACCACTATGTTTGCTCCTCAGTCAGACGAGGAGAATGAGTATATGTCTTGGGTTCCTTATGCCAGCGCGGTAGGGAGCTTGATGTATGCTATGGTTTGCACGAGGCCAGATTTAGCACAGGCAGTCAGTGTTGTGAGCAGGTTCATGGGGCAACCGGGAAAGGAACATTGGTAAGCTGTGAAGAGGATCTTCAGGTATCTTAGAGGTACGTCTGATGTGGGTCTCATTTATGGAGGTGATACGGAGTGCTTAGTTACAGGCTACTCTGATTCTGATTATGCTGGTGATGTTGACACGAGGAGATCGATGACTGGTTATGTATTCACTTTGGGAGGTTCTGTGGTTAGCTGGAAGGCGACTTTGCAACCTACAGTGACATTGTCTACTACGGAAGCAGAGTACATGGCTCTGACAGAGGCTGCAAATGAGGGAATATGGATGAAAGGGCTAGTTAGTGATCTTGGTCTACATCATGATCAGGCTACTGTGTACTGTGACAGCTTGAGTGCAATCTGCCTAGCCAAGGATCAGGTCCATCATGAGAGGACCAAGCATATTGATGTCAGATATCATTTCTTGAGGAGTGAGAGGAGAATCAGGGTGAAGAAAGTGGGAACTGCAGATAACCCCGCTGATATGTTCACCAAATCTGTTCCACATAGCAAGTTTCAACATTGTTTGGACTTGCTGAACATCAGAGCTAATTAGGTGCTCTATGGGCAGTCCCGAGAGTGGAGGGCGAAGTCTACTCATCTGGCACTGTACTGGTGCATCTGGAGTTTTCTACTTTGAGGATTCAAGTCAAGGTGGAGATTTGTTGGTATGCCTTGAATACTGTAATAGCCGCTTCTGCGACCCTGTCCGGGGGGCGAAGTCGCCCCCAGTCCGACGGTATAGCTTGTCTCTTTATTGGACTGCTGTTGATTTGGGCCGAATTGTGTTTTTGGCCCAGTTTGTCAGGGTTTAGTGGAGACAGCATATAAAGTGTCTCTCTTCTCTCTGTAAACCAACTCTAATTCTGTTCCGCACAAAATTAATGAATTCGTCTCCCGTGGATGTAGCCAAATTGGTGAACCACGTAAATCTTGTGTCTTGTTATTTTCGTTCATATTTTCTGTTCTTTCTCCATTCCGCACAACACTAAGCTTGAAAATGTGCCTCCACAATTCTGATGAAACTGGTGTTTTCAAACAATACATCAGATGGAAAGCTATGATTTGTGACAGTTCACTAAAAATATAATTGGACTGGACAATCAGGTGCACGCATAATTCGAAGATGAAAACCAGGTAAATTAGTTATGTAAGAAATCTCACTTTGCAAATTTGTGTAATATAAACGTGCGATTAAAAAGAGTTTTACACACATATAAGAAACTACGAATCCATTCAACTATGATTCACAAGGTGAGCATGAGCATACAAAGAATAACAGACAAATTGACTAAAGTACAGCCTTAACAGTTTAATACCTGCTGTTTTGAATGATCTTCAAAACGTGGTGCTTTAGCCCTCAAAATATAGCTATATTATGGGGAAAACAAGAAAGGATCCCATCTCCAGGAATAGGAACCATGAGAAAAAATATAGCATAGAGTAGATAAGGCCGAACAAAATGTCGCATAGAGTTGATTCTGGGTGAATAAATCATCATGAAGAGGAAAAGAAAGGAGAGTTAACCATCCTAAGAGCCAAAGTTACATCTCATTGTATTGCTGCATGTACCTCTGACAAAATGGAAAAAAAAATCACATTCATGAGCACACTAAAACAAACCACAAAAAATATTTTGTTTACATATTTCAAAAAGTACACAACGTTCAACTTTCTCAAGTACAAGTCTCTCATCCTATTTCCAATTCTTCATCAAACAAGAATTTAACATGTCTTTCTAACTAAACAAAAGGAACCCCTGGTTGATTCAACATTTTGCGTATTCAATAACAATTACCAAGTCTTTATTATACTACATGGGATCGGCTTTAGGCCATTTATAACCATCCTCTTTGGTCGAGACACACTGTACAAGTTTCAATATAATGCTCTGCGTCTTCAAACAAGTATCACTACTGGAAAACAGGTATATATGCACCGGTATAAATTCATGAATACAGGTATACCGGTGCGTATGTAATCAATTGCACTGGTATTTATCATGTTAACATCTGTACCGGTGCAAATAAGTACATACGCACCGATATCCTGTCAACCGGTGTAAAATCTACCTATTTTCGCACCGGTGTTGGTTCTACCGGTGTACCGCAGTCAAATATATTGCACCGGTATTATTCGAATAGGTATTTGTGCAGGTGCAATTGGTAACATGTGCACTGGTACAAGATTACCAGTGTGCACTTATTTACCATTTTTATTAATTTGCCATGAAGAGGTAAAACTTTTAAACCGATAATGGAAAATCAACGGTGTAGAAATTTTAAAAAAAAAAGCGGGAAAAATTGCATTTGTGCACCGGTTACAATTAGCATCGGTGTAGGAATTGATCACACCCCGGTATTTTCTTAATACCGGTGCAAAAACAAATTCTTATTCTTGAATTTTGGTGCCAAAACTATTAGTTTTCGCATCGGTTTTGTGATTGTGCCGGTGCAGGATAGGAAAATATGCTCCTTTTGGCTGAAAATCTACACCAGTAACGAATTTTATTGTTTTAAAATGCTTCAAATGCACCGGTAAAGTATAAATGCCGGTGTAGAAAATAGCAATAAATACTCACCTACCCCCTTTTTTTAGTGGGTTAAAAATTGAATTTTTGGAAGAAGAGGTTCCTTAATGGTATTTTTTTGTTGATGAAGGCATTTAATTCTCCACGATGAAGACCCTTGAAGGTACTTTTTTTTTAATTACATTTATGGATATTAAGGATTTCATGTATGGTTTTGGTTAGCAGGATATTTACATTTTGTGTTTGATCATTTTATGATGATTGAGGTAGAATTGTAGATATTACTTTGTGATTTGTTCTCATGGTTGTTGTAGTTATAAGGCTATGGCTTTTGATTCCTATAGTGTTGGACATGTTAAGAATGTTGTAATTGTAATGTTGGTGTATATTGTGCATTTATGAGGTTGCATGATTAGGAAGTCATAATAAAAAATTCTATTGTATTAAATATGTTGAAGTTTGATTGTTGGACATTTATTTATATGTAGAGTTGTATCGCGTCATCAAGAGGCGTAAGCATGTGTATGCCAACGCTAGTAGGGTGGGCGATGAATATATTATGTTCGTGGATGAGTTCTTGGAGCATGCTTTTAGTCGAGAGAGGTGAATATTATGTCTCTATCATGATTGTGGAAATCGAATTCATACTGATAAGAAGGACACCCTGAAATTCCATTTGTATAGTCGGGGTTTGCGAAATATTATGTTGTGTGGACCTTTCATGGGGAAAAATCACCACCGGAAGTGAGAGTTAGTAGTGAGGGAGAGTGTTATGGGGATGCTAAGTTGGATGACATTTGTGGGGAGGCTGTAACGAGTTTAGAGGGAGGCCCGAGGTTTTGGAAAACGTCCTTGGTGAGAAGGATACACCATTGTATCCCGGTTGCAAGAAGAAAGACACAGTCATATTGTGTTTGATGGAGTTGTTTAATTTGAAAGGTGTAGGGTCATGGAGTGATACTAGCATGAATAAATTGCTTAAGTTTTTGAATGAAAAGCTTCCATCAGTAACGGGTTTCTTGATAACCTTTTTGAAGCTAAAAGAATTATGTGCCTGATGGGATTGGAGTATGAAAAGATACATGCTTGTCTGAACGATTGTGTCCTATAAAGGGTGACCTTAAGGATAAGATTGTTTGTCCAGTATGTAATGTGTCACGTTATAAGAAGAAGAGAAATGTGGATGTCAGTGGAGAGCATGTTGTGCCGGTAAGCGGGTGCCCTCCAAATGTATGTGGTATCTTCCCATTATTCTGAGGCTGAGAAGGTTGTTTAAGAATGAAAAGAATGCTAAGAACTTGATGTGGTACGTTCATAAGGGAGGTTGTAAAGATCACGATATAATTCAACACCCGGCAGACGCTAACCAGTGGAAGAAATTTGACAGGATGTATCATCACTTTGCATCTGACCCTAGGATTTGAGATTTTCTTTATGTACTGATGATATGAACCCATTTGGGAATATGTCCTCGAAATACAGTTCGTGGCCGGTTGTGCTTACCATTTACAATCTTTCCCCGTACTTGTGCATGAAAAGAAAATATGTGTTGATGCCCATCATTATTTCAGGCCGAAACAACCTAGAAATGACATAGACACTTATCTTGCCCCTTTTATAGAATATTTGAAGGTGTTTTGGTCGGAAGATGCCTTAATGTTTGATGGTTGTAGTGGTAAGGAGTTTATATTGAGGGCGATGCTTTTTTGTACCATAAATGATTTCCCAACATATGGTAACCTTTCCGGGTATGTGGTCAAGGGTCACAAGGCTTGACTAGTTTGCGAGGATGAGACAGATTACGATCAGTTGAGAAATGGGCGAAGACTATTTATTTGGGTAACTGTAAATTCCTGCCTGTAGGTCACAAGTTGTTGGAGAACATGGTTGCATTCGTTGGTGGGAAGGAGAGGAGAAAGGTAACAAACCTTTGACTGGTGTAGCTATTCACAACAAGGTGAAGAAATTGAATGTTATTCTAGGTAAGAAGTTATCAAAGGGTGGTGGGGCTGTAGACGGACCATGGAAAAAATGGTCCATTTTATTTGATTTGCCGTAATGTGAAGATTTGGATGTTCGCCATTGTTTGGATGTCATGCATATCATAAAAATAAATTTTGAGAGTCTAATTGGGATGCTTCTGAACATTCCAAGGAAGACTAAGGATAGCTTGAATGCTAGGAAAGATTTAGCTGACCTTGGTATACGGTTGGATCTAGCACCAGAGTTAAGAAGCAAGCTAACGTACCTGCCCCCGCTCCTTACAATCTGCCAGTTGCTGAGAGAAGATCGGTGTGTGAGAGCATCCAAGGAATGAAGGTACCTTCTGGTTACTCCTCTAATGTTAGTCGGTTTGTGAATGATGAGTTGCGTCTTAATGCTTTGAATGTGAGGAAGTTTATTGTGGGAGTCTTATCTGAATTTGGTGTATATACAATCGAAGGATTAATAATCCATGTTATTAGCATTATCCATCATGATCATAACAAAAACAAAGAAATTGGTCAATCTGGCTTTCAACTAATCTCTTTTCTTCCCACCAAGGCGAAAAAGGTTCATTTTTCGAGATGGGGTTGCCAGGCTCGCCGGTTGAACAAAGAAAGCGTATCTCCTTAATCCTGGAAAACCACCTGGATACTCTGGACATTGATAAGCGCGTAAAATTATACGATTGTCATGTCCTTATGCAACAACCTTTGCCTATAGCAATACATGGGTGTTTGGAAGTGGAAGTTAGATTTTCTGTTATGCACTTGTGTCTCTTCTTCAACTCATTATGTAAGAAAAATATTAGCAAGCAACACCTTAATGAATTGGATCGAGAGGCTGTTGTTGTTCTATGCCATTTGGAGAAGTATTTTTCCCCGTCATTCTTTGACATCATGGTGCACCTAGTGGTACACTTGGTTAGGGAGATACGTATGTGCGGGCCTGTCAGAATGCATTAGATGTACCCCTTTGAGCGACACATGGTTGTTTTCAAGGTTTATGTTCATAATCGTAGTCATCCTGATGCCTTCATTGTTCAGAGTTACATCACTGAGAAGATAATGGAGAATTATATAGCAAACTTAGTTGGAAGAAGAGCACTTGGTGTTCCTGGAGGACCCCACTCTCGAAGGCGGAATGTGATTCCACGTTCCAAGGGTACGCTTTATACACCCTATCACGCTGAGTTGATGATTGTTCACATGTATGTATTGTGTAATAGTAGCGAGACTGTAACATATTTTGAAGAGCATGTTTCCCTGTTGGAAGAGATTCATCCATAGTAGCCTTCCGAATAAAATTCATGTCGAGCATTCTTCAAGGTTTGTCAACTGGTTTTACAATTGTTGTAATGTCGATGGGATGCCCAGTAAACTACGGGCACTTGCAAGGAAGCCGAACTGCACCGGTAGACGATACCTTGGTTATGACATTAATGGCTTCAGTTTCTCAACATTGGTGAAGGATGAGAAGAGCACCACTCAAAATAGCGGTGTGTATATTGAATCTAAATCAACGTGGCAGGCAAGCAAGAGAGATAAACATCTGGTTGTTGCTGTGATGCCTTTCTATAAGGCGAATGAGGAAATTTGGGAGTTGGATTATGTAGATTTAAAGATTGTTGTCTTCAAGTGTCGTTAGTTGGAATACGGTTCTAGTTTTGTTGTTGAGAAACAGGTTCACATTGGTCGACTTTAATCATGTAGGATATGAAGATGACAATTTCATCTTAGCTACTCAGGCACGACATGTTTTTTACATCAAGGACCCTTCAAATGAGAAGTATCATGTGGTGTTGCATGGGAAGAAGTTTTACTTTGATGAGGAGATTGATCAGCCCACCAAAATGGATAGTTATGAGTTTCCATTGGTATTTCCTGGTTTGGAAAATGTTGGGAGACCCATTGTTGGTAGGCATTCTCACGGTGATGGGTTGTGGGTTGATGAGAGAGGTGAAATAGTAGGTGGGGATAATGTCTTAAAGCGAAAGCGATAGATCAATCGTTCCCGAACGTTGTTTTTGTGATCTTGTTTCCTGAAAAATCGTATGTTCATTCAGTGATTTAGCGTGTAATGTATTTAATTGAAACTCTTTTATGAATTGGTTGGTATGATCCGTGATTTCAATTAAGTGTTTATGAATTGAACCGGTGAAAATGTGTTTAAATTGATATTTAATTTTCTAGTAGGTATTCATTGTTTACACCGGTAAAGATGAAATTACTGGTGTAGAAAAACAAGGGAGGGACTCTATTTTGTACTTACGCACCGGTTTTCCTACCTGTGCACTGTACATTGAAAATGTTTTGGTCTTTTTGCTCTCGGGTCCAACAATATAATTTTTTTGGCATTTAAAGCAGCGTGAAGCAGCTGGTTTTTGTAACATTTGCACCGGTAATTGTATTAGTGCTTGGTACTTAGAAAAAATTTGTAAAATTTACTCTCGGGTAGGATTAGATAAAAAAATATTTAAAGCAGCAGCTGCTGCTTTAGGCCTCGTTTTACACTGGTATATGTATAATACTAGTGTATAAAAAATGTTCCCTTTTTAAAAACCCAATCAGCACCCCATTTTCACAGTACTTAGAATTTATATCTCTCACACCATACCATCTCCATCACTACCCATCTTTGGTGAAATTCTATGTAGGTTGGCATACAATCAGGTAAACCATTGTAATGCCTCTATTGTATGATTAATTAGCAACTGCATATGAAATAGAATCATTGAGAATGTGACATCATGAATAGCTTGACTTGTATGTAAGGTGTTTGATGAAATGCATCAATGTGTTTCGTAGTAAATGCCTCCAAAATCCAATTCAAAAAGGATACGCCATTCAACACCCCCATCTTTGCCGAAAGTATCATCGTACACTTACCCAGATGGTACCTTCGTGTCCAAGGAGGCTAGTTTGGTCCATGAATCTTACAAAGGACGGCGCCATCACATAGAGAGGGGAATTGAAGCATCTCCCACATTCGAACAAACCATCCGAATGCTTGGATGGGAAAAATTCAGCGAGACTCCGCAACTATTCAACCTGACCATTGTAAGTGAGTTCTATGCAAACTTGAAGTGCTGGCCGAGCTACAATCACGTGTATTGTAGAGGTAAAACTGTCCCCGTGACACCAGAATCGATCAATGGCATGTTTGGGTTACCCAATATTCCAAACGATGAAGATGAGTTTCTCACACTACATTTTCTAGGTGATGACAACTATATTATACAACAACTAATTGAGAAGGAAATCGTTGGGATAGTAACTAGGGCAGGTACGGACATAGATGAGTTGGTCAAATCAGGTTAGAGCAAAATACCTTAGAAAACTCTAACTCCGAAAATGAATGGGTGGTACCTCTTTGTGCTGTTAACACAGAAGTTCATAAAATTTGCCTCACCTTCTTGTATGCAATAAAGAGATAACTTCAATGGAATGTTGGTCATCGAATTTGTCCTATGTTGCAGAGGGAATTAGATTAGATGGGATCTTATGCCTATTGCAGTATCATCTTTGCGCTTTGTTCAAAAGCGGGAGTTAGTGCTCGTGCACATGACGTTTATGGCCAACCAATGGGTAAGATTTTCACTGACTCTTTCTATAGATAGAAAACTAACACATTTGTCGCTACTATTGAATCTAGAGTTTCTATATTGGAGGTCGGTGTAGCAAACTTACTTAAAGAATCCAAATACCAAAGATCTTGGCAGGAACATATGGCCAATGTTATGACGTATCAATATCCTAACGTCGTGGCAGCAGTTGGAAATTTTCCAACTTTCTACACATGCGATATTAAGGACATGGACGTTAGCAAAAGTACCCACGATGGGGATGTAACAGGTCCAGCTGACGGGGTAGAACTATTTTCTTAATATTATTTGTAGAAAACTTGTATTAGCGGTTAGGAAGAGTAGATTCTGTACTCAACTTTGACTGTGTTGCACTTAGACAGTTTGACATTCTTACTTTTGACAAAAATGCACGATGATGAATCGAATAAAAAAATTTGTGCACCGTGTTTATTGAAATTATGTCTGTGAAATACACTCATGAAGACCAAAAAGATAGGCCAAACGTAGTTTGGTCTATTTTTTTTACTTCAGGACCGCCGAATGTGTGGCATTATATTCCTAGAATGGTTAGAATTGCAAAAACAATTGTGGCATTGGGAGCTATGGAGGTTCCCCAAGTAAATTTGTGGGCAATAGTGTAATTATGAAAAATATAGTGAAAGCATTCATTGTTGGTTTTACAGGGCCTTCCATCCACTTGTAGGATCTACAAATGCATTAACACGATCTTTATGTATTGAATTGCATATATGTGGAGTCAATTTTATATTCCGACCCGTCTAAGATTCTTGGAGGGACAAAATTGCAAAAAGTAAAAAGGTTACTCGTAAATCAAAATTGCAATCCGATCAAACTGGATGGTCCACAAAACAACCCTTTTGTATTTCCAAGTAAAACATGCTGGGAAACGAATAGGTTCGGGCTCTATATTTAGTTTCGAAGATGTTAGGATTACATATAGAAACATTGGAGTAACCCTTACCGTTTACTCTACAACACCTACTAGCGCTTCAGGACAAACCACCACCCGCAAAAATATGTTTCAATTATGATTTACACCTGGAATATTCAATTTAATAAATTATGTAGTTTCCTGACATGTCGTAACCGCATTCACAAATAGGGGGGCCTAATTGCAATAGACACATACAATCAACTTTGTAGGTTCCTTGGCACCGTTGAGGTACAAAAATGTTACTTATTCAATCTAGAGAATTGGAAAATTCCATTTGGGCCGGTGGAAAAGTGCTTGAACGGGTCGAACAAAATGTTTGGTGTCAATCTGCAATTTTTTTTAAATTAAACAATACTTAGAAACGTCATCGTACAGGGCCCATGTGTGGTCGATATTTTCATGAAACAACTACTACAATGTCTATTCACAATAATCGAACGTCAATTTGATTAATTGGGGTCGTTTGAAAAATGCAGGAGAGGCAAATGCAATAAGTGATAATTTAAACAACTAATAAATGTTTTTTACACCAGTAATAATGAAGATGTACCGGTGTATTTGTACACTTTTTTGGCGCGCATTTCAAAATTTTCAATTTTTTGGT
Source organism: Rubia yunnanensis (assembly GCA_037428765.1). Taxonomy (NCBI): domain Eukaryota; kingdom Viridiplantae; phylum Streptophyta; class Magnoliopsida; order Gentianales; family Rubiaceae; genus Rubia; species Rubia yunnanensis. Next base: position 96,528,996 of record CM075065.1, read on the forward strand.
TTTTAATAAGGCGCGAAACATTTTACACCAGTAGTTTAAGATTTTGCACCGGTAGATATACCGGTGCTTGACAGTTAGAAAATATTACAGAAATTACTCTCGATTTGAACTTTTTTTCCAAAAATATATTTAAAGAAGCCACATGCCGTTGCTTTTTGCATATTTTTACACCGAGATTTTCTTTTTATACACCGGTACAACACTTTACCAAAATTTTCGTGCGTTCCTCTCGGGTCAAGGGAAAATTCATTTAAAGCAGCTGCACACAACTGCTTTTCTTCATTTTTACATCGGTATTGTTACCGGTAATGAACAGTTAGCAAATATTCGTGCCCATTTTAACACTTCTTACACCGGTACTGTATGTATTACCAGTGTAAAAAATGTAACTTCTAATATCAAATCCATTTGAAATGGCCATAACTCCCGCAATTCATCATATTCTCTTCTTCAAATCCTTCAATTTCTCTTTCAAAACTGCCATCAACCACTCCAACCATACAATCCACAACTCCTCATCTACCATTGTAACTCCTCATCTCCCATTCCATCCCAATAAAGTGTGGAGCAATACAAGAGAACCAACAAAAATGAGAGAGGAAGTTGGGGAGAGAAGAAATGACTTGGCGACCCGTTCTTGGCGAGTTTGGCAAATTGGAGTAGCAACAAAAATGCTCCATTGGTGAAGGTAAGTGTTGGGGTTTATGTTACCATAGGTTACCAAGTCAAATTCTGTTAAAAAAACCATTCCATCCTTCACGCACAATACATATTCGGCCAATTGCCTCTGTGACCAAAAATATGTAAATCGAGAAAAAGTTGAATGACACTCTTGAATGGTATGTTTATACAATTGTGGGGAGTAAATGTTTTGCATTTTCTGTGGATGGGTGATGTAGTTCTATATTATTTTTGTTGGTGATAATGTTGATAGTCACATTAGGAGGGGAGTGATTTAATCTGATGAGGATCACTGATTTTCAACAACGGTTGGACAACATTTTAAGGGAGATTTGGATTGAACATGAAATGCTTATCAATCACCGCCTTCTAAACCTTTGTAATGCAAATTACAAAATCATAAAATTGGGTTTGGGTAAGGCATGGGAGGAAACGGATTGTGTCATTCCTCCTGTGAATTTGATATCACTCCCATCTGTGACGTTTTGCATCTACCTAACTAGAAGTAATAATTTTGCAATAATTTTGTAATAATTTTATAGTGTAGCCATTTTGGATAAAAAATATATGTTAATATTAGTTGGTTTGTGATTATATTGTTTTGCACAATCGAATTTGGTTAGAAAAATAATAATATCATTAAGGGAGCAAAATTTTCGTTGAGGGTTTCGATATCTGAATATAAATATTCTAACTCATTTGTCATGTGCAATAGAACATCCAAAATCAGGACAACCTATGAATCACATCTTTTAATGAAATGCCAATTCCAGCCAATTCCAATATGTACAAATTCTATTCCGAACTGTTTGGCAGAATAAGAAGTTCTGGCACACGTCTGATAAGTTGTAATTCGACTTTTTTTATGGACGCAGCTCGATTTTTTAAATTACTTTTATAAAAAAATCTGTCATGGTTTCAAATCTTAATTTGAGGTACATTCGAAAGCCCTTGTAAACAGTTGCCTTGTTCCTATCCCTATCAATTTCCGAGTTCGGAAGTTTATCCAAAATTTATAGTTTGAGTTGAAATCATGTGCAACTTTGAAAAACATGTAATTCCAACAAATTAAGTGTTAGTGACAATGTATCACATTCACAAAAAAATATTAGCTATGCTCAAAAGACAATGTTTCATCATAGATTATTTACAATAGAACATATTGTTTTGAAATAAAGATTCCGTACATGGAAAATCTATAAAAATTTAGACATTCTTATTTAATGGGAAGTACTAGAATGTGCTTCTCGGCTGGCCATTTCCATAATCCTAATCGTCCTCAGAGTCGTTTTTGTTTCATAAGTATTCTTCCGTAATTTTATTATCTTCTTCACCTTTACCTTCATTTTTCTGTACATTTTGTACATGAATGACTTGTAGTCCTCCTCACCTACATTTGTTCATGTCCCATAAGAATCGGAATATGATTTGCAAACAAAATTGAGATATCATAAGAAAATTTTGTTTCATCCTTATCGGTGGGCCATCTATTATTGTCTTCTCTAACGACCCTATGGATTCATTTTCCATCTAAAAGTTTCCACTTCTTGTTCTCAAAGAACTTTTGGTGGTACATTTTAAGAGGAATGCCATCATTGTCAAACACAAAGTCTTTATCTTTCTTGAGGAATTTTGAAATGACCAAGCCGTATGGGAGCTTGAGAGCCTTCTTTCTCGAATGATCGATGGGTGAAAAAATGTGTTGCACAATGGTGTAGTCGGGATTGATCCTTACCTTACGTTAAAAAAAAGTAGAGCCACGTGAACTAGTGTATGTTGCCTCGTAGATGTAACCTCCCCCTGGAACCAACCCCACTCCCACCATCTTGTACATAATTCAATTTTCTTTGAAGTGATGGCCTTATATTGGGACCTGTTAAAGTACAACTGTCCAAGCTTAGTAAGATTCAACATCGAAGGCTCAACATCTACCAGCCAGTTCAAACGGTTATAAATATTTAGGGAACCATCTTCAACCGCCGGATAACATTCCTTGAGACCCGGACAACCCAATATGTCATTAATTTTACATGGATCAACCTTAAACCGTCTACTATAGACCATAGTAGAGAAAAACCCTCCACCAATATCCACGACATTAACATAAAACTAACACACTTCGTCGAATTGCGCTGTTTCATCAATGGCTAAGAGCTCGGCACAACAATGGAATTCAAAAAATAAACCTACATTCCTCAACCCTAGTGTCGTGCTATCATCCAATACTAATGCATATGAATCTAATAGACTTGCATTTTGTAATGAATATTGATACCTCTCGCAGGCACCAAGTGACAGGAACCATCGAACGTTGGAGCCCTCTTTTGCTTGGTTGATTGCTTTTTTGCCTTCGTCTTTACACTTTGGACAACCATGGTTTTTTTCATAAAAATTTCTACGAGGAACAAAACAGCAGAGTGAATTGTGTGGTACAACAAGGTAATTTGCATAAGATTTAAATATGTATGCATGTGCCGTTTGTTTATTTGTGGAGATCCAATTCCAATTTCGTCAAGTTTTTTGAAACACTATTTTTAGGGGCTCGAAACTTGTTTCCAATTTCACAACATTGATCGCAAGTTACATTTTGAAATAAAGTAATTACATGATGTTTCCAAACCTTGTCTCGAAACATGCACTAGCCTCGGAACTCAATGATGTTATATGCAAAATCTTAGCCAATATGATTTCAGTCATCGAAAGTCAAATATATTGAAAAAATGGCTGACAATATTCCATCCCCGACTTCAGAAATGGTCCCACAAATCATTACACCTCTTCAGGTTACATTATGAAATCGGAATCTACTAAATGTTCATTTTATTTAGTAATTAAAAAAATTACTAACACAACACATATCTTGAAATTGGTTAAATGTTTCGGAACTCCTATGTTCCGAATTCTAAATTCATAAATTTTTTCTTCATATTGAAAATGTTTACATATTTTGGGATTGGAACCTTCTTTGAAAAATTGTGTAAGTCCAGATTGGTTTCAACTTTAGTCCAACTATGAAAATCTAAAGGGAGAAAAGTATATGAACAAATACTCTATGTTCGAGAACACTAGACAAATGCTTAAATAATAGCAAAAAATTACTACAACAACCCCACAAAATCAAATTCAAGGTGTACTTCTTAAAAATGAAATGGTTATGGCGACAATGTAATGTTGGTGCACAATTTTAAGGTGATTGGAGGTACAATGTTAGATCCTCCTAAGATTCATCCTCATCCTCGTCATTGTCACTGGATGATGTAACATGTCCAAATCCAACCTCTTCTTCATCTGTACATATCTCTATCTTGATCTCTTTCCTGCAATGGTAATCATCTTGTTTGGCCCTAAGATCCTCGACTTCTGTCTCATGGGATTTTGTTTGATTAACGAAGCATGAAAACACTTTCTTAACATTTTGCATGAACCCTTTTTCACCCCTTGGACATTCCTGGCATACGATACTATTCAACAAACAACATTCACACAACAAGCCAAATTTACATAATTTCATTATGGCTTACTGGTTCCCGTTGACGAAGAAACATCATACTCTGCATTCCTATCCCTCTTCGCACTTTTAATGGCTCTCCTCGACATGACCTTTACCCTTATCTTTTTTTAAAAATCCACTTCAAGTTGCTTGAGGCCAAGTCACTTATTTTCGTAGAATTCGCAAGGCAATGGACAATTAATGGGCATGATGTCATCTAAGTGATCAAACAACCATAGGGGAACTCCTTCTTCATTCTCCCGATGGCTTTGTTCATGTAGGGGAATATTGTGAACCCCACCCTGGATTAAACGATTTCTTTCCATAATGTAATAGAAATTCATAAGGCTTCCAATTGTAGGTTCACAAGCATGCCCTTCACTAGGAAGCACATTCATATACACCCACTAAAAAACCAACCTTTGCTCCACGTTCAATGCTGATAATTCACATCTGCCGGCTTGGCCAGGCTTATCTCCTAGCAATCATAAACACTTACGATACATGTCTACCGGACAAAGGGGTTAAGATTCAGTCTTACTAGGCACAATTGCTGGCGATATACCTCATAAAAGCCATTGAGGACGTTTGGATGCAAACAATTAGGCTCAGTCCAAGGGCAACCTAACACGACATTTATTGTGAATCCCCTAACATGGACTTTTATTTGATTAACAATAGTTAAGTTAGAATTGTCATTATACTTCCCAAAATTAGCATAAAATTGAACTTTATAGTAATGAATTGGATAATCAATTGTTATCAGATTATTTATATATGAAGGGAGGAAATGGTCTAATATGTAATCAAAATTTAGCACAGAGACATAGTATGATTTTAACACCTTTGTAGCCACGCATTTACGATCTAGCCTCTCCTCATAGCACTTTGAAGAGCTTGTGTTTTCTATGGCCTCTTATAAACGCTCGTGATCACGTTGTATTCTTATTTTCCGATTGCAGACAAGAGACCTCTCTTCTTGGTCCACCACAAGTTACAATGGAGGATTGAGTTGTGTCGTGGAAGAAGTCTTCAGTGTCGAACTCCTCTTTGATTTCAATGCACCTCGGGAATGACCCTTCATATGTAGTTCCATTTTTCGAAGCATGGACTTTTTTTTTTAAACTTCAAGGTATGGTGGATGGGGAATTTCAAAGTGTGTTGAGAGTAAGAAAGTGTTAGGGAAGAACACTATTGTTTTAAGATCTAGTCAAATCACAATAGTCTGGGCAAACTGGACACATACTCAGACTGAACACTATTGAAAATTATAGAGATTGACTTACCGTTCCCCGGCAACGGCGCCAATTTGTTGAGCGTCGTTTAACTCGCCAAATAACCTGCAAATTCATATTAATACTAATTAGTACAATGGTAAGCAGGGTCGATCCCACGAGGAACAGAGCAAAAACTATAATAAAATACCTACTAATATAGAACAATTTTGGGGTAGCCACCACGCCTTAATTTAATATTTATCTAACAACTAATAATGCAACTAACTAATATATGAAATAATAATGCAAACTAAAAAATATGAAAATCTATAAAAATATATAAATAAAGTAATCGGCTCAGAATAAATCACATTAGTTAAACATCGATCATAGGCGCAAAGATAAATCAATTCATATGCATCTATCAGTTATAGGAAAGTAGGTACGCTTAACCTCCCCAATTCTTTCGTACTTTATCGACAATTAATCAATTATAATTAACTAATTGTTTCTCTTACCAAGATGACCCCAGAAAGTATTCGTTGAACCAGATACATACCTCGATAGCATTAAGAATGAAAAGAACCTGATATAGCAATTACCAACGTAAAAGCAAATAGTAATGCACACTTAATTGTTCCCCATCTTGCTATTACAGTCTTAGCTAGTTAGCTATTTTTCACAAGAACTCGCTACTTTCTAACCCTTTCCAACGACTACGTATTGGTGGAATTAGATAGCATTATCCCAATAATATTCAAGTTGATCAGGCTCAAATATATCAAGAATAAAATAACCCAAGAACAATCAAGAACACATAAGAATCAATTATAAAACAATTAGGCCTCACGATTCATAAACTAATGCTTGTTATTCTATGCCGATATATAAATTAGCTACTCATGATGATTAAGCTAAACAAACAAATAATATAATAATAAAGCATACTTAATATAATATAATATATAACTAACGAAATCAACAAAACCAAACCAAGTACTCCGTAATTGATTTGCATGCAATTTATATCAATGCTGCTGCAGTGCCCATGTAATGTTTTGCGTCTCTGTATATGTCCCTCCCCTCCTCCGCGTATATGAATATATACGCATCAATTACAGTCCAAAGCTGATTCGGATTCTTCTTCCGAAAATCAATCAAAATCTATTCTAATTCTAATTAACTAATTTCTAAAATTAAGGAATTTTAAATGGAAGGAGATAATACAATCCTTATCAATATGGGAAGTGAGTATCTTTATTTTCTTCAAATCCTCTCTTCAATAATTCACTTTTCACCCCATAACTTCAGCAATTCTGTTTTTGCTTCTCTTCCTTCATCTCTGGAAAAATGTCTTATAAAATAAGAATATTTTTCATTGGAGCACATCGCCTCATTAAAAACCTTAACCTGGAAAACCCAGTGGGAAAAAACCATTGGTTAAGGGAAAAAGAGTACAATGTATAGCTCCCTCTCAATTCTTCACAATCCATGAATTCCTGCACCAAAAACACCTAAAAGTGCAAATTATATCTCAATAAAATCATAATAATCCCACAAAATATGAACACAATATAATACACATCAAATATCCTCACACTTGAATCATGCTTGTCCTCAAGTATGAAGTGAAGAATATAAGAGCAATCAACAATCCACAATGTTCATAAGTTCTCATTCCCTCATATGACTCTATCTAAAATGACCTAATAAAAAGAAAAAGGAAAACAGAAACACCAATCACACAACGAGACAGGCAAAAATTCAACATTTAAAAACTCTAGCTTTTACTCTTATAACAATAATTTTTCCCCTGCCAAGGAGTAAAGGATCACGTTAACGCACCTTGAAATCATCAACCCTTAAAGTAATTGGAATAAAATGTTCAAGATCAGAAAATCTAATCATCAATTCAGTCAAAATCGGACAAGAAATGAATATTTCTCACAGTTTCACTCAATCACTCTCAATATATGAAGGACATTCACTCAAATAGTTCACAAGTTATAACATAGAGAAGTTAATATGCAAATCAGGAAGGTCTTTCTCAAAGGTTGTAACGGGGCTAGGGACCATTTAGATTGGTGAGATCCTAAGGGTTCTAAGCTCAAACAATATCGATCAAAATATTATGCATGTTTTTTTTTCTTCAACCATCATCCATGTATAATAGACATTCACCAACAATCTTCATCTCATGGCTATTAAGAGAAAGCCAAGTAAGATCACATCAAATGTAGGTGCTATTTGTTTTTCTTTTTCGTTTTTCTTTTTTTTTTTTTCAGCACCACTCTTCTCCAATACAGTCCAAAATCAGTACTTTTGAGAGAAAATCACAACATAAAAATAATATTTTTTCTCTTTTTTTTCACGGTTACGCCCCTCCAGTTGGGCCAAACGGAACCCCAATGTCACTGTTCATAATAAAATCCAGCCTTCAATTTTCAAAACCATTCAGTCTGGGCAAACTGGACACATACTTAGTAATGTCATCAACTCAAGAGAACACAATGGATGAATTCATCAACATCAACTCCAAGAACATGCATAATAGGGCCAAGAGAAAGGATAAAACAAGGCTTTGGATAAATATATAATAACTCATATCAAAGAACATAGTCAAAGCTTCAAAGTGTTTCACTAGGGGTTAATGTAATTGGTAGGCAATTTAAGCTGTGTGGTTCATCCTAGTGCCTTCCATCACTTTCACACATAACAACTCCAATTATTACAATGTGATCTCTCAGAACAAAGATTGATGTAGAGAGTGCTCTACTCTAGCTCAAACCTCACTTTAGTAGGCTAAAATATTCAATTAAACTCGTCCTTTTTCGTCATCCCAAAAATCATATCAATCAAATTTCAAAAATCATAGAAAATATCATTCAAAAACTTCAAGGCATATCAGATTTACCAAGTTTGTTACATTGAAGTTTATAACCTGCAGGGTACTTTTATCAAAAGCCACTAGAATTTTTTAATGTCAAATTATCGATTCATAACAACACAAAAACACATGTTTAACTTAAAAAACTGAAATAATTTTTTTTAGTTTTTATTTTTCCCAAAAATACAAAATAAAATACACAAGAACCCTCCTCACACTTAAACTTTGCTTGCCCTCAAGCAAATAATGCAAAGCTCTTATGAGAAAAGGTTTAACACACAGAAAACATCCTAAAAAATGACAAAGGAAAGAGGGAACTTATAGTGGTGGGTTTGGAGGAATTTCCAATCAAGAGTAGAGCGTTTGATCATAATCTGGTTATGCCGCAGGCCTCCCGTTTGGCCAACCTGAACCCTGCGAGTCCAGCTCTCCAAAATGTGTGAATTCTCCATGGTGCAAATTCAATTAATTCTAATCTGTAGATCAAGAATTGAGATCAGATGAGACATTGAAATTCCTAAAAGATAAAAAATAAAAAACTAAGAAAATTGGGTTGCCTCCCAACTAGCGCTTTTGTTTATAGTCTTTGGCTACACTTTTGGATGCCTTTAATGAATATTTGTTGGGCACAATAGAATTTCTTCCATTAATGCCACCTGAGAAGTATCATAGTACTGCATAAGGCGATGACTATCAACAAGGAATGCACTTTTTGCATTCATACTTATAATTTCTACCATCCCATCGGGCCAAACATAAGCCACTTCGAATGGTCTAGTCCATTTAGACTTGAATATCCATGACATATGTCGAAAGTTGGACTCATAAATAAGAACTTTCTGCCCAACCACAAATTTCTTAGAATTCAAATCTCTGTCATGCCACATCTTATTGCGCTCCTTGTACTGCATAGATTGATCAAACCCTTTCAATCTTAGTTCTCTCAATTCTTGGAGTTGGAACTTTGTTTCTTCCTCACACTTGAGCGACTCCATACTCATGGGAAGAGTATCATCATCACCTTGATAAACATGCTTCAGATCGGGTGGTAACGCCTTCAACTCCAATTTTGAGGTTTTCACATCCAATGGGTCTAGTCTGGCGGATGGATTCCGTTTGGGCAAACCGGACCCTGTACGAACTTCAGAAATTTTCAGAACATCCGTTTCGGACTGAGTCAAGTTGGGTATTCCTTTATTTATTTCAGTTCTGGGCACCACTTTTTGAGAGTGCACTGAACACACAAATTTGAGGATTTTCTTGTTGCTTAAGACTTAAACATTTACCTCTTCGGGACTTGTAGGCATTTGAATTCCCAACTTATCCTGCAAAACTTTATTCTCAAGAGAATCTTGGACAAACGGGTCAGTATGATCAATTGCATTCACATTCTCAGTATCTATAGATTTCTGCATGGGTTTATCAATGTTGGGTGTGTACTTATCACCAAATTAATCAAGTGAAATAGTTCCATTCCCAACATTAGTAATGGTGTTTGCAATTTTCAAGAATGGACGACCCAACAATACTCCTTGTGTTCCCTTATCACTAGTATGATTCATTTTTACCACATAAAAATCAGCGGGGTACACAAAGTTATTGACTCGCACAAGCACATTTTCCAACAACCCTTCAGGACATACACAAGATTTATCTGCCAATTGAATCACCACTCTAGTGTCTACCATTTAAGCTCCATTCAAAGATTGATACACAGATAATGGCATAACATTAATCGAAGCTCCTAAATCACACATGGCAGCATCAATATTCTTATCTCCAATGTAAAAAGGTAAGGAAAACATACCTGGGTCCTTGCACTTTTGAGGCATTTTCTTTTGGATCACAGCTGACACAAATTCACTCATCATGATCTTGCTCAAATCCTTTGGCTTTCCTGCAATAAAATCTTTCAAGAACTTGCTTACTGGTGGTAACCTTATTTCCTGCAAGAACGGAAGATTAATCTCCATTTTTCCGAAAATTGATACAAAATTCATAGGCACTTCCTTTTTCTTTTCTAATCTACGAGGGAAAGGAGGCAAAATTTTAAGTGAAGGATCATGTAAACTCAACCTCTTACTTACCTTAGCTGGTACCTTGGATTTACCTTTATCTCGGGTCTCAGTAGGCTCAGGAATCTCAGAGTTTGTGGTGGTTTCATCGCCCTTTTCCTCCATTACTTGATTCTGAATTTTTGCTGCAGTTCGGTTTGGCCAAACCGGACCCTCCGTTAGTGAACTCCTTCGCTTCTTTGCTTGCGGATTTCAATGGTAATGCACCAACTACCTTTCCACTTCTGAGTGTGACCTGATTTACCATCTCATGAGGGTTCAATTGGACCTGAGAAGGTAACCCTGGTTGTTTCATTCTGAGTTCATTCATGGAATTCGATAAATGGGTGATTTGTTGCGTATGCTCCTCTAAAGTTGTTTCAATCTTCTCAAACCTTTGGTGTTGCTTTTGCATCATATCCATCATTATGTCCAGCTTATCATTCAAAGATTTCTCTTGACCACCTTGATGGGGCTGAGGAAAGACCGGAGCTTCTTGTTGCATTGGTGGAACATAGCGTCGTTGGTAATGCTAAGGCTGCTGCGGAGGGAGACCTTGTTCTCTCCACTGGAAGTTAGGGTGATCCCTATACCTTGGATTGAAATTTTGGGGATTTGGTCCACCTTTTTGCTGCCTCTTATTGAAATTTCCCATAGCATTTGCTTGGACATGTATCTCTCCCATGGTAAGAATGCATTACGACGTCGTATGGTTAACTGCTCCACACGTATCGCAAGACCCTTCTTGTACAGATGCAACCTTTTCAATGACCTTGGATAGCATTTTCTCCATTCTTTCCATCCTTTCCTTGATCTCATCTATTTCGGGAGTGGATGTTTGTGCCACCTTCTTCAAGATTTGTACTTCATGCTGCTCATACTCCTTCTTAGAATCCACCAACCTCTTGACGATCTCTCTAGTTTCATTCACTCGGAGGTGAGAAAATCCACCACTACTAGAAGAGTTCACCAAGTCCTTGTTGGTGGATGTCATCCCTTGATAGAAGCATTGAAACAACTGGCCTTCCGTCATTCGGTGATTAGGGCAACTTTCTACCAACTTTCTGAACCTCAACCAATACATACTCAATGGTTCATCATATTCTTGCTTGATGCTTGTGATCTCCTTCTTCAAGGCATCCGTTCTTGTGGCTGGAAAGTAGTACTCCAAGAACAATATCTTCAATTCTGCCCATGTCGCAATGGAGTTAGGGGGCAAGCATGAAAACCAATAGTTTGCTGCTCCTGTCAAACTGAATGGGAATGCCACCAATTTGAATTCATCTTCCATCACGGTAGATGGCCTTTTCTGAACCTTACAAATCTTGATAAATTCGCTCAGAAAATTGTAAGGGTCTTCAGTGTTTCTCCCGTGGAACTTGGGGAGTACGTTCAGGAATGCCAGCTTGATTTCAATAGGATTTTTGGCATCTGGCAGCTGAATAGGAGTGGGGGGATTATCTTCACTATAACCAGTGAGTTCCCACATGTATGGATTGTTTGGGTTCTGCCCAATATTCAGATTTTGGTCACCTCCGTCCATCTCGATGTCAATTCCCGAATCCAAGGTAGTTGCTGAAATTGCGATGGGTTCGGTTTGGCTAAACCGAAGGGTCTCGGTAGAAATTGGTTTCGGCGCCTTTGTTCGCTTTCTGTTCTGCATGGCTGTCTTCTCAACTTCCGGGTCAAATATTAAATTTTTCCTGGATGATTTGCTCATAAACCAAGCACAGTAACACACAGATTAGTAGGAAAACAATTATAGAAATTGACGTACCGTTCCCCGGCAACGGTGCCAATTTGGTGAGCGTCATTTAACTCGCCAACTAACCTGTAAATTTATATTAATACTAATTAGTACAATGGTAAGCAGGGTCGATCCCACGAGGAACAATAAAATACCTACTAATATAGAACAATTTTGGGGTAGCCACCACGCCTTAATTTCATATTTATCTAACAACTAATAATGCAACTAACTAATATATGAAATAATAATGCAAACTAAAAAATATGAAAATCTATAAAAAAAATATATGAATAAAATAATCGGCTCGGAATAACTCACATTAGTTAAACATCGATCATAGGCGCAAAGATAAATCAATTCATATGCATCTATCAGTTATAGGAAAGTAGGTACGCTTAACCTCCCCAATTCTTTCGTACTTTATCGACAATTAATCAATTATAATTAACTAATTGTTTCTCTTACCAAGATGGCCCCAGAAAGTATTCGTTGAACCAGATACACACCTCGATAGCATTAAGAATGAAAAGAACATGATATAGCAATTACTTACGTAAAAGCAAATAGTAATGCACACTTAATTGTTCCCCATCTTGCTATTACAGTCTTAGCTGGTTAGCTATTTTTCACAAGAACTCGCTACTTACTAACCCTTTCCAATGATTACGTATTGGTGGAATTAGATAGCATTATCCCAATAATATTCAAGTTGATCAGGCTCAAATATATCAAGAATAAAATAACCCAAGAACAATCAAGAACACATAAGAATCAATTATAAAACAATTAGGCCTCACGATTCATAAACTAATGCTTGTTATTCCATGCCAATATATAAATTAGCTACTCATGATGATTAAGTTAAACAAATAAATAATATAATAATAAATCATACTTAATATAATATAATATATAACTAACGAAATCAACAAAACCAAACCAAGTACTCCGTAATTGATTTGCATGCAATTTATATCCATGTTGCTGCAGTGCCCATGTAATGTTTTGCGTCTCTGTATATGTCCCCCCCTCCTCCACGTATATGAATATATACGCATCAATTACAGTCCAAAGCTGATTCGGATTCTTCTTCCGAAAATCAATCAAAATCTATTCTAATTCTAATTAACTAATTTCTAAAATTAAGGAATTTTAAATGGAATGAGATAATACAATCCTTATCAATATGGAAAGTGAATATCTTTATTTTCTTCAAATTCTCTCTTCAATAATTCACTTTTCACCCCATAACTTCAGCAATTCTATTTTTGTCTCTCTTCCTTCATCTCTGGAAAAATGTCTTATAAAATAAGAACATTTTCCATTGGAGCACATCGACTCATTAAAAACCTTAACCTGGAAAACCCAGTGGGAAAAAATCGTTGGTTAAGGGAAAAAGAGTACAATGTATAGCTCCCTCTCAATTCTTCACAATCCATGAATTCCTGCACCAAAAACACCTAAAAGTGCAAATTATATCTCAATAAAATCATAATAATCCCACAAAATATGAACACAATATAATACACATCACCTTCTCTTCCAAATCGTCTCATTTCTTCAACTTTTCTTCCAAAACTTGAACTCTTCAAGACCCAGCACTTCAATTAATCTAAAACACTTTATAAATTAAATAATTGGGATATAAAACATGTGAATTCATCATAACCCTCTAATTGATAAAATGTCAATTTATTTTCAATTAAATATCTAATCTATTATAAAATTAGATTTCGAATGTGCTAAAAATGGGATATAAATTGAGCACATCAAACACTCCTCCCTAGAAATGTACTCATCCTTGAGTAAAGATGATAAAGTCCTAAGGTAGTTCCTAATTTTTTTTTGACTAAATTATTTTTTTGATCCCTAACTTATGACCTAATACTATCTTTTGGTCACCGAGACCAATATCATGTCCTTTCAGTACCCAACGAATTCAAAATAATTTTTTTGGCCCCCACACCACATTTTGGGTGGTTCTCAGGTAGACTAAATTGTTTTTTTTATCTCTAACATATGATCTTATACCATCTTTTGGTCCCAAAACCACCTAAAAATCACCTTGAAAACAGCCTTGTGGAAAACACAAATCGTTTTAAATTTGTAGGGTACTAACAGGGCGTGGTTTTGGCCTTAGGGACCAAAAGATGTATAAGATGCTATGTTAGGCACCAAGAAAATAATTTAGTCTTTTTTTCTTTTCCATAACACACTTGAAACCTTTTCCTTGAGAATTCTTTTGACCCTAAACATGAAAGACTACCCATCCCCATATTTGTGCCTAAAAAATTCTACCCAACAAAATTTTCCAAAATAACTTTGCATCCAAGTGAGGTGTTCACCATCCAAAATTAAGGTAAAAGAAGTTAATTCTATCCAAAAGTTTCCAAAGTGGCAAAATGAGCCTTCAATGTTTTTTTTTTAATTTCTCTCATTTTTTTCTAGAAGCCCTTTCGGGTTTTATCCTAGGTTATCATTCTTTTTACCTCACACCTCACCTTTTCCACACAATTTAGGCCTCTCATTTTTTGCATAGATTGCCTTTTCGGGATTTTGATCTATCTAGGCACCTCATATTTTCCTAAGTTGCCCGCAAGTGGGTTTTCAACTTAACGAGATAAATTTTTTTAAATTATTTTTTTAAAACCACATAAGAAGTTGTTAATTACAATGGAAAACTAGCAATATCATATCAAAAGCACATGCTAGTAATAAGCTTAACTAATTCCCCCACCCCATACTTAAAATCTAGCATTGTGGGTCTATGAAAATGACATCATGTATCCCACAATGCCCGAATAGATGTCAGGGTCTAGGTTAACCCATAATGCCAAACCAGTGTAGATTCAGCAATAACTATGCGCTCCTGTGGTAGCTCCATAAACTTGACATCATGTATCCCCCCACCATAGATCCAAATGTATGAACTAGAAGTGTCATGCAACAGCTTGGTATGAATGAGCTCTCTTGTGTTGTACACGTAGGTTCCTAGGAGGTATGGGACCACGTTCATCACGTCTAATGTAGTGACATTCAAGTGCCGACCAATGAGGGCTATCATCTCGCATATGCTAATTTTCCCCTTGTCGGCATGGGAAACAGCAATGCAACGTCTCACACACAAGTTTGCCTAATCTGGGTGGCATACCCCCACTGAAGTCATGGCCCAAAGGCACCTCACATCATAGATGAGAACCTGAGTTTACTCACCGTGGCATAGGATTAGCATGGATAGAAGTCAGTGAGCAAAATGCATGGCAGGGTGGATAATGATGGAACTCTTATCCTTCTCATGCCTTGGTCTCCCAGTGATAGCTAGCCAAAAATTTCTCTCACAATAATGGGGGTGTGTGTCAAAATCTCTGACCCTAGGGCCCAACTCCCATCCAAAAATGCGAGCCAAGTCTGCATAGCCCATCTCATAGCTCTGGTCATCCATGTGGAATGTGACATACATGTCATCCTCGTTCTCAACCCACGTCGGTGTGGCAAGAAACTCCAGGGTGAGCTGGGCATAGGTCCAATGGAATTCGGAAAAAATGCCTTCAAACCCTACCTTTCTTAACAGTACAGACACAGATTCCCAAAGACCCAGCCTCCCCAACATCTCCAAATGGGAAACTGGGTGGTCTTTATGGTCCTCGCCATTAGGTTCACCCACCTAATAGCAAAGTCCCCTGTAGTTTAGGTCAAACTCATGTAGTCAGGGGTCAGGGGATAGGATGAGCTAGCACTAGCAGTAGTCATATTCCTCTTAGGGACTATGACTAAACTAGCAGCGCCAATACAACTCAAAATTAGTCAAAAGTACAATATGCCACAATGTGTTAAAAGGAAAATGTCACAACATGTGTCATGATATTTCACAGAGTGTCACAAAATTTCACTAAGTGCCACAACATGTTTCATAATTTCAATCTACCCAAAATTTCATCCCAAATATGTTACTAGCTCACAAACAACTCAAAAACACCCAAACATGTACTACCAAATCACAAATGGTGTCACACAAACCCTAACTATAGCATTAGCCAAAATTTCAAGAACACCCAATCTTAAACACACTTTAAAATCAACAATGAAGTGAGAAGTGTTGCTGTGGAAGTGATGGAATGAGTGTGGAAAACACCAAAAGTGAAATGAAAGCAAAAATGGTTTAATTCGACCAAAAAATCAAGAACCCCTAATTTCTAGGGTTCTTGAGTTTTTAATCAAAGTTTTGGGAGATTTAGGATGGAATGGATGGTTGGGAAGGGAAGGAGTTGAGGGAAGATGGTGAGAGGGGAAGAATTCGGGTAAGAGGTGGGTTTTTCTGGAGAAATATAGTGGTGGGAGAGTGGAAGAAAATGGTTGCAGAAGAAACGAAAAAAAAGATGGGAATCAGAACGGGGGCTGCTGACGGGTTTAAAAGGATTCAAAAAATTTGACCTTCGTGGGCTACTCTATATGCCTTGGCCCTCGACGCCCTTACTGCACAGTTGGATTAATAATACTCACCTCCTCGCAGCCCGCGAAGATTCTTCTTCCCAGACTCCAAAAAATGCTCAATTTCCTTCGTGGACCCCGCTATATGTCGTGGCCCGTGAAGGTCCTTCTACCTAACCCAACATTTTTCTTCAAAAATTGCCATTTTTGGTCTCCAAAATTCCTCAAGTGCATTCCATTCCTACAAAAATACAACCAATGCAAACCTAGCATAATATTCTCCAAAAACAAAATTAGAAAAAATTATTATAAATTCAACCTAAACTAATGTATTAAAATTTATACTAAAATTTAAAAGAAATAACACTTGCATCGATGGAATACTCCAGATGATCAGAACCAAGTTTATTTAAAGTCGTCAGCACGACTTATTCACGTAGCAAGAAAAATGATGCTACATCAATGGAATTTCACAAAACGGTCTCCGGATGATGAAAACCAAGTTTATTTAATGTCTTCAGCACGACATATTCATCTCTACTCACTAACCGGTTCGTTAAGAAAGGTTTCCTCAACTAGTTTCGGTTGGAAATTTTCATAATAGGGCTTCAAGAGGGGGCCATTTACTTTGATGACTATAGAAGTCTCCTCACTTATAATCTCTACCGCTCCATGTGGGAAAACATTCACCACGACAAAAGGTCCAATTCACCGTGATTGCGATTCCCTCGGGAATAATCAAAGGTGTGATTGGAATAAGACTTTTTGACCAACATCAAAAGTCCCTTGTATTGATTAATCTATCATGTTTGGCCTTGATTTATTCCTTTTAAATTGTGGAGTTCTCACATGAGTCATTATGAATCTCCTCAAGCTCTTGCAACTGAAGCTTTGAGTGCACATGGGCTTCATCCAAATTCATATTATAGCTTTTTACGGCCCAATATGCTTTGCGTTCAAGCTTAACTGATAAGTGGCATGGCTTCCCAAAACCCACCTGATATGGAGGCATTCCCATCGGTGTCTTATAGGCCGTTCTATATGCTCACAAAGAATCATTTAGCAGAATGTTCCAATCCTTCCTATTCTGGTTAACCATTTTCTCAAGGATAGATTTGATCTCTCGATTACAGACCTAGGCTTGGCCATTTGATTGTGGGTGATAGGTCATGGAGGTTTAATGAGTTCCCTATACTTCTTCATCAAATCCTTGATTGTGCGATTGCAAAAGTGGGTTCCTTGGTCACTAATCACGGCTCGGGGGATTCCGAACTGGGAAAAGATGTTTGCTTCCAAAAACCCCACCGCCAATTTTGAATCATTGGTCATAGTGACCTTTGCCTCGACCCACTTGGACACATAATCGATGGCAAGAAAAATATATATGCAACCAAAAGAATTTGGGAAGGGTCCCATGAAGTCAATCCCTCACACATAAAAAATCTCACAATACAAGATGCTTGTTTGTGGCATTTCACTCCTTTGGGAAATGTTTCCTGTTCTTTGACACTTGTCACAAGATTGAAAAAATCAATGCTTCATCATGTGAGGCCAATAGAGACCGCTTTCTAACACCTTCAAAGAGGTTGTCTTTCCACCAAAGTGCCCACCACATGCAAGAGAGTGACACATATTTAGAATTGAACTTCACTCCCCGGGACACATCCTTAGATCATTTCATCCGGCCAATGCTTCCATAAATATGGATCATCCCACATATAATGTTTAGCCTCACTTCTCAACCTATCTCTTTGAGCTTTGGAGAAATTTTGGGGAAATTGGTGGGTGACAAGAAAATGAACTAGATCGGCATACCATGGGTGAGCCTCTCTAATTGCAAACAAGTATTCATTGGAAAATTCTTCCGGGGTGGTTTCCCTCCTAGGCTTCTCAATAGAACTCTCCGACTCATTAATCGATGTCAATCAACTTAGATGGTCGGCCACTACATTTTCACTCCCCTTTTTATCCCTCACCTCTAAGTTAAATTCACTCAAGAGAAGTATCATCTAATAAACCTAAGCTTGCCTTACTTCTTGGTCATTAAGTGGTGAAAAGCTGCATGGTTCGTGAAGACAATGACCTTTATACCAAGTAGGTATGACCTAAACTTCTCAAGGGTGAATACTACGCCAATAACTCTTTGTCCATGGTGGAGTAGTTGTGTTGTGCATCATTAAGAGTTATCGAGGCGTAGTATATACAATGAGGTATCCTCCCTATCCTTTTAACTAGAACTGTACCAATTGTTGGGAAAATCAATCCCCTTTGTGCAGAATCGAGATAATAGAAATAAAGCATAAAAGGAAGAAACACAGAGTTAGCGTGGTTCACCAATATTTTCCTACCTCCACAAACAGACACCGATTTTATTATCAGATGGGTTTACAGAATACAGATTCAGAGTACAGACTCAGAGGGGTGAACTTTAGACCAGAGTAGATGGTTACAAGACGCACATCTATTACAAAAGCTAATCTCCCTATTTATAGTGTTCAAGAGCATCTCTTTAGTTTCTCATCATTATCAGACTCTTGAATAGGTTCATTAACCACACTAATAATAGCTCACCGTTACAGACTCTTGAGTTTCTGAACTGATTCCATAGTTGGAATTTGAGGAGACCCTAACACCAATGGCATAGTCACTAGCATCACACATAATCTCAAAAGGGAGGTCCCAATTTGGGGGTTGGATAATGGGGGTGGAAATAAGCATTGCCTTCAAAGTGTCAAAGGCTCTTTGGCATTCTAGGTCAACCACAAAATTGGCCTCTTTTTGCAACAATTTTCACAAAGGGAAGGCAATCTTAGAAAATTCCTTAATGAAATGCCGGTAAAAACCCTTGTGACCTAGATTTTACTTCTCTAATACTCGAGGGGTATGGTAGGGATTGGATCGTGTTAACCTTAGCTTTGTCTACCTCAATACCTTGGGAAGAGACCACATGACCCAATACAATGCCCTTTTCCACCATGAAGTGGCATATTTCAGATTTTAATACGAGATTTCTTTCAATGCATATCTTGAGTACTAATAATATATGGTTTAACAATTATCAAAAGAATCTCCATGAATGGTGAAATCATCCATGAAGACCTCTACGGTGAGCTTAACAAACTCCAGAAATATGATAACCATGCACCTTTGGAATGTGTTGGGAGTATTGCATAGACCAAAAGGCATGCACCTATGAGCTAAAGTTCCAAAAGGGTATGTGAACATGGTCTTATCTTGGTCTTCCGAGGCTATGGCAATTTGGAAATACCTGGAATGCCCATCTAGGAAACAATAGAAATCTCGCCCGGCAAGCCTCTCTAGTATTTGATCAATAAAGGGTAGAGGGAAATGGTCCTTCCTAGTTATCACATTCAACCTACAGCAGTCAATACACACTCTGTACCCATTTTCCACACAAGTGGAAACCAATTCCCCATCTTTGTTTTTTTATCACGGTCACACCACTTTTCTTAGACACTACTTGAGTGTGTCTTACCCACTTGCTATTAGAGATGGGGTAAATAATTCCGGCTTGGAGTGATTTGTGAATCTCACTCTTCACTACCTCCATCATCGGTGAATCAAGCCGACGTTGGGATTGCCTAACAGTTTGGCCCCATCATCTAACATGATATGATGCATCAAAGTGAAGGGGCTAATCCCCTTGATACTGGCAATGGTCTTCTCAATTGCCTCCTTATGGCTTCTAAGAACCTCCATTAACCTCCCATTTTGTTCTTTGATGAGTTTATCCAAATCACCAAGGAATGCATATTTCAAATTCTTGAGTAGCAGCTTCAATTCCACTACCGGTGCCTTCTCAAGAGACACGGGGATTCCCACATCTCGAGGAGCATCAAGAACTTCACCAAGGGGATTGAGAGGTAGCTCATTAACAAAATTAAGCATTTTTATAGTCTCAAGAAAATTTATCCTCAAAGAATAACCATGCAATTCATTTACATTAAGACTATTTCTCCAAAGTGACCTTTAAACAATTAATGCCATCAATCGCAAACACATCTTGCACATAATCATCAACAATATCAATAACACTAATAGCATGGAATGAATGACCTTCACTAGGAAATTTCATGGCATCATAGATGTTAAACTTCACAATTTTCCCATTAAATTCCATGGTTAAGCATCCACTATGAACATCAATTTTAGTTCTAGATGTTTTAAAAAATGGCATCCCTAACAAGATAGGGGAGGTACGTTTATCATTATCCAAATCTAGAAAATAGAAATCGGTTGGGAAAATTAGTTTATCAACCTTAACCAAAACATCTTCCACAATTCCCCTAGGGTAGGCATTAGAACGATCAACCAATTGGATCACTACCCTTATTTCATGCAATTTTCCAAGATCTAGGGATTCATATAAGGAGTATGGAATCACATTGATTGACGCTCCTAGATCTAGCATAACATTTTGGAAATTCTAACCACCTATGATGCAAGGAATGGTAAACAAGTTGGGATCATCAAATTTAGGGGGGAGTTTATTTTGAAAAAGGACCGACACTTGACCACCAATTTTTATCTTTTCGCCATTATCATTTTTTTGTTTCTCCTAGGGGTACATAATTCCTTAAGGAATTTATCAAACCTAGAAACTTGATAAATGACATAAAAAAGAGGAATATTTACGTTGCACTTGCAGAAGACTTCAAAAAGCGCATTGTTCTCATCCTTGAGATTCTTGTCCTGCAAAGCTGTCGGAAAGGGTGGTAGTGGAAGGATCTTCCCGATTTAACGCTTCTCCGGTGGTTGAGTGGCCACCTCTTTGTCTTTCACCAGTAAGCTCATTTTCTATCTCATACCCGATCTTTACAATTGTCTCGGGGTCATTGGTCTTCTTTCCACTCCTCAAGGTTATGACACTCGCATTAGGAGGCTAGGGGGTTTAACTCCAGTTATGATGGAAGTTTCCCAGAATCCCTAGCTTCCAATAGGGCCAAGGAGGATGATATTTGACTAACTTGGATTTCCAAAATCTTAAATCTTACAGAAGAGCGGTCCTCCACGTTTATGATTCTAGATGTGCTCTGGCCTTTCAAGTTAGAGACCATATTTGTTATAGCATGCATGAGATCCTCATACTCCAACCTTGGCTTTCCTTCTCAAGGGTTAGATGACCTTTTCATCCCTTGGGTAGGGTCATTGTGCCGCACAATTGTGCCCTTGATTTCCTTGGTATTGGGGTTGTCCTCCTTGACGATTTGGTTGATACATACCTTGGTCACCTTGATGGAGAATATGGGGATTTTATTTCTCAGCTTCATCATCTCTCCACCTAAAGTTTGGATAATCCCTTCACCCAGGGTTGTAGGTCTTGGAGTATAGATCATACTTCTTCTTCTTGCCTTGTCCTCTTTGGAAACCTGGACTATCTTGGTAGCCTCTATTCTCTTGGAAACCTTGGTCTTATCCTCCTTGATAACCCATGGCTTTAGCCTCATCAAAATATTCATCTTGGATTTGAGGGCATACATCAGTAGGATTTTCCAACGAAAACACCCCACAAGTCTTGACTTGATGCACGCTTCCCTTCATATCTCCTTCATCATGGAAGCTATGGATTGCACTTGCTCTTCAAGTTTGGGGGTTTCCGAATTTGGAGACTCTTGCACCCTTGCCATTTCTCTTACACCAAATTGTCTCGTACTATTAGTCATGTCTTAAAATAATGTCATGGTGTCTTTCGGGTTTTTGTTGGATTACAAGCGGAATTGACCATCCTTATATCTTCAACGGACAAACCATCAAAGAAATAGTATAAAAGATCTCCTTTCTTGTACGGGTGGTAGGGGAAACTAGCTAGAAACCTCTTGAACCTCTCCCAATACTCACATAAAGTTTCACCCGAATATTGGGAAATGTTGCTTAACTCTTTCTTCAAACCCACCGACTTGGATGCCAGAAAGAATTTCTCCAAGAACTTTTGCTTCATGTCAATCCATGATGTTATACTTCCAGGGGGAGGTAGTATAACCAATTTTTGCCGCGTCCTTCAAAGAGAAATGGAACGCCCTTAGATTGAAATTGTCCTCAGAAACTCTGGTTAGCTTTATATTTCATGCTCACAAGGTGGAATTCAGACAAATGCTTGTTCGCATCCTCCCCGCTTATCTCATGGAAAGATGGTAGACAATGAATCATCTCACACTTGAGCTCACAAGTGAAATTTCAAGAACAGGGGGGAAAATGATGCAAAGTGGTTTGCTCTCTAGGTTAGGAGCCATGATCTCACTCAAGGTCATAGTATCTTCCGTCATAGTTGGTGTATCTATTTTGGGTGATGCTTGGGTAGCTCGGTTAGCAAAATGAGCTAGTCTCCTTACTCTCCAGAGTGTTCCTAAAAGAACAGAATCGTAATGCAAGAGTTCTTTTCTATTGGTACGAGTGTCGACCATAGACCAAGAACTAGGGAAATACAACCTTATCCCAAGTAACAATCACAAAAGCAAGCAAACGCCAACAAGAAACAAGTAAAAATGCAAAATACACAAAGAACTACACTAATACTTTAATAAAATACGCCTTTTCCTCGGAAGCGGCCCCAAAATTTGGGAGGTCTTTTTTGTGCCTCTTAAAGATAGTATTTATAGGCCCTAATTGCGGCTAACTACTATAAAATACCTAGTGACAAGTCGGGATCGTCCACGAGGAAAAGATATTTTTATCGAGTGTTAAAATGTAGTTAAAAGCACACTCAGTTTTTACTCTAAGTGTGTGATAACAAAGTGGGGGGTTTTGGTTTGGGAAAACACTACGCTTACTTTAGAATACTAAATTAACAAACAATTATAAAGAACGATGCAAATATGATCACAACTAGCATGAAAGATGTAACTAAGATTATAACGACTATTGGGTACAATTGGTTTACTTTTCCAGTCATCCTTTAATCATCGACTAACTATCCTATTTTTCTTATGCATTAATCACATATTGTGGAGAAATTGTCAACACCTTTCGAGTGAAAAAATTTATCACATATCCTCAGTTATAGTTTAGAGTGAGCGATCGGTTCCACACAATAACCCTTACCCTCGGGTCATTTTAGACGATCGGCATCATAGACTTCCACGAGAATGGCAATACACATGGATATCCAACACATCTACCAAAATTTCCTACAAGTAAGAAACATATAGCTAGCACAAGTATATAATAATAACGACTACGAGGATCAACCTTCATGCTAATCTTAATTAGTGAGCCACACTGATAATTAGTCAAAACTGTTCAAATTCATCTTTAATCTAAGAAAATTCATCAATAAATAATCTTAATTAGTTGTCACTCCCAATTATAATATAACATTGACTAACGATAATCACATCGACAAAAAGTCAAAGTCTTCTGGGTTTGACTAAACATATAGCAAATAATTAACCCACAATCATCAACTAATTAATCCTTCTAATCTAAATCATGCATTAATCACACAAGAAAGCACAAAATATATTTGATAATCAAAGCACAAAATATGATAAATCAAATCTCAAAAATTCCTACTAGAAATGCTTACCATTTGCTCCAGGGAGTATATTTAGCCCATATATCCATAACAAAATAGCAAGAATCCATGGTAAACATAGAGTAAATGAGGAGAAATAAATTAAAACTAGGGTTTCTTGAGAGAAAGTTTCGAATGGAAGTAATGGAGGAGAGAGAGAGAGATCTCAAAGTGAAGATAAAGGCTAGTCAATCTCGTCTTTGTGGGCTGCGCTATTTGTCGCGGCCCACGATAGGTCTTCTGTCCAATTCCTTCAGCATACGTATTACCTTCGCAGGTCGCGCTATATGTCACGACCGGGAAGGCTTTTATGTCCCGCTTCTACCAATTGTCCAATAAATTGGCCTTCTCTTCCAAATCTTCTCATTTCTTCAACCCTTCTTCCAAAACTCAAACTCTTCAAGACCCGAACACCTCAATTAATCTAAAACAATTCATAAATTAAAGAATTAGGATATAAAACATGTGAATTCATCATAACCCCTTCATTGATAAAATGTCAATTTCTTTCCAATTAAATCCCTAATCTATTACAAAATTAGATTTCAAATATGTTAAAAATGGGATATAAATTGAGCACAATATTTTTGCATGGTATATATCAATATAGTTCCAACATAAGTTATTGAACTTTTCGATCAAAAGACTTTTAAAATATATATATTGAGAATTTGTACTTTCGTATACTATATTTACCTCTTATATATAATATATATACTCCACATTGGAGTATATACCGAATTTAACTAATGAATATATTATATTTAACTAATATATAAATACCAAATTTAGTTATGATTTAACTATGGCTATATGTATGAATACAAAATTTCCAAATTTAAATATGCTACTCTCACAGCAAAGAAAGAGCATAACCTAATGAAGAAGCTGTATATTAAATTCTGAATGTAGGAGAACCGAACGAAGCAGAGTGCATATCATCTAATTGGAGCTTTTTTCCAATTTTCTTTTTTTATGCCTTTAGAACCAAAACGACGTCGTTCTACTAAAACCAAATGACGTCGTTTTATGTTCTGGAGGCCAAAAAAAGAATAATTTTTAAACCCAATATTAAAACGACGTCGTTTTATTATTGGGTTTAAATTTTAAAAAACTTGCACATCATCTTCTTCACTTTTCAGAGAAGAAAACAGGGGCAGAATCGATTTTCAAGGGGTGGCGGAACCAACTTTTCCAGTGGATCTTAGAGATGGCGCCAACACCCCCTCGCCCACTCCTGGTTCCGCCACTGCTAGTGATAGTGGCGGGGGTGGTGGTGGTGGTGGCTGGATAAGTGGAGGATAAAATTGTCCTAACACTTTTAAGTATTATGTCAGAGGTTATTTGGTCATTTTATGTGCAATCAATGTCGGAAACGGTGTCTTTTGGTTATATTTACACTTTCATCAATTGGGTAGGATTATTTTTGCACTAAAATTTATTTCAAAGTTATATTTGCACTTACTCGAATGTAGGTTTATAATTGTATATATCCAAAAAAAAAACACTTGCATATTTATCTTGTACATGGATTGGCGTATCAATTTAATTATTTTGTTTTCCTTTTATTATAGACTTATAATTGAAATGGTCTCATGTGACTGGCAGTCAATACTTTAGGTAGGTTTTTATGCACTTCTAATAATATGCTAGCTCCACGGACCCATCTCTAATAATTTTACATGGACCTATCGCTAATAACTTTTTAAGAGCTTTTTCATCCAATTTTTTCCATCATTCTCCCGCCACATGCAATCTGAAAAAAAAATTCAAAAAATTATTTAAAATTTTTTTAAAATGTAAAAAAAAATCAATAAAAATTGCAGCAACATTAGCAGAAAAGAACAGAACATCAATGAAAAATCATAAAAAATCAACTAAAAAACTGCAACAAAAAATTACATTAGAAAATTAATTAAAAACAACAAAAAATATATTAAAAATCAACAAAAAAAATTGAAAAAAATGTAAACTATGACTAACAAAAAAAATAAAAATCATAAAAACATCCAAAGCTAAATTATCAAAAAAAAATTATAACTACAAACATCAGCCTATATCACCCAAAAGCCAAAAACATCAATTATTATCATCTAAACTTCACTCAGAAAATGAAAAACGTCAACATAAGGAGAAAAACACAACCAAAAATCAACCATACCATCAAAAAAACTACAAACATCAACCCCTATCACCTAAATTCATCTAGAAAATGAAAAACATCAACATGAGAGAAAAAAAACTAAAAACATAATAAAAAAAAGCTACGGTACCTCAAGGGTATAAATTATTCAGTCTGAAAATCACAAAACTTCAACAACTTTTTTTTAAAAAAAATATAAACATCAACTCCTAACAACTGAACCTCATCCGAAAAATGAAAAACATCAACATGAGACCTAAAAAAATCTACAATACATCAATTCATATAAATTAAACCTCACCCGAATAATTAAAAAACATCAACATAAAAGAGAAAAAACTACAAACGTCAACAAAAAGTTACAATACTTCAAGAATAAAAAATCCATCAAGAAAAGGATCTGATGGGATTTGAACCCTGATTCCAAACCTCAAAGCTTAGAGTAATTACCACTGCACCAAAGACTCTTATTTAACATAGACTCGGTAAAATAATATTAAACATCAGCATGTAAATATAAAACATACATTCTTCAAAATAGAGGTCATAGAAAGACTCGAACTTCATACCTCTAACATCATCAACAAGTGCAATAACAACTACACCAAAGGACACTTATTGATCATAAACTCTGTCAACGAATAAATAAACCTCAGCATGTCTTTGAATTAAATAAAACACGAAAGTAAAACCCACATCTCATGAGCAGAAGCTCAGTCGTCCGCCACCACCACTGTTCATTGTTGTCATCGTCGTTCACCAACGTTCGCGCAATTTTGCACGCGCGGTCTTATTCTTCAGCGAGGCGCATTGATCTCACGCATCTGAAAGAAAAATGCATCAACGCAACATCGTCGCCTCACCGTTGCAAAGCCACACCTCGGCATCGCAACGCCATGCCTCACCTCGCTGCCTCGTTTGTCTCACCATGAATCTCGACAACAAAAAATGTGAGAAGTTTCGTCTTCCAATCGGAGGAACGAAAAATGAAACATTTGCCCCACCCTCGTGTTTGCCTCCCTCACCGTCGCAACAACAAATTAGAAAGATTCAGAAAATCTTAATAGCAAATCGATCATATTCCAATCGTCGTGCTCCGCCGCGCCGTTGCTACGTTCCACCAGTTACCGCCGCTGTGAGCCAGAAAAGGAAGATGAAGTGCGGTATCAGCGTTGAATTGTAGAGCCTAGGTTTTGCAGCATCGAATTGAAGAGCCTAGGGTTGCACGGCGGTTGATTCCGGTGAGATTCCGGGGAGCTATCAGCGAAGGGGGCGGAATCCGGTGAAAATCCGGTAGAATCCTGCGGTAACCGTCGGACAGAGGCGGTTTCTGATCGAAGGAGGAGGGGGAAAGATAAATGAAAATTCTAATTTTTTGTGTGATATATATTGTATTTTGATAATTGCACAGTAGGTCCCTAATTTTTTCAATATATTTTTAAAAACATCATTCCAAATGAAATTTTTTACAATTAAATAATAATCTCCAATCTAAAATTTAGGCGGTGTAAAAGAAAAGTTCGGGGTCTGTAATTGATGTTAGGCTTTTTTACAACGAATATTTTGAGAAACTCTTCCATCTGTAAATAAATATACTCGTTCATATATATCAATCATTGCATTTCATTTTATCACTACCTCCTCCCCCTCTTGTTTTTTAAATTAATTTTATTCCATATCGACAGAATCTCAATATTTTCATTGATCTGTCCATGATTAAATACTATTAAATAATTGTTCTCGCTTCATATTTTTATAAGACACCATTAATTTATTAGTATTAAATTACAAAAGTTGATAGTAGTTTTGTCCCATCCCACGTTCATGTGTGTATCAGGAATATTCCCACGCCAAAGCTTGATTGCTGATGAAACAAAACTCATTGGACAAGTTTTCCCCTTCCACCGAGTTACTTACTTAGTGTGTTCAAGCTTATTTAATTATTTGATATAATACTAAAAAAATATTCATTTTCAAAGGAGTGGATTTTTTTTCGAATCACTATACTATTAAAATATATTGATTTTAATTATATACTAAAAATTTTTGACTCGTTTTAAGCATCATATTGATGAATTGCGCAATATGGGTGACATTGTTTCCAATGATGATATCATTCTCTTTTTTTTTTTAGAATGAATTCATCTTCCTTGGAGTTTGCATCCGCTCAGATGATCATTGATCCTCCACCAAAGTTGTTTACTGTTGTTTCAAAGGCTAAGGCTCTTGAGTTTTCTCATAAAGCTCATTCGACTCCAACATCTGAATCGATATCTGCTGCTTTGACTGCCTCTCAGAAATCATTCCAGCCGGTGGTAGAGGAGGTCGCGACAACAACTGGCGGGCAGAGGAGGACTCCTTATCCGCGGACGTGGACATGGAGGCAACGGCTCCCTTCTCCAGGAGGCAGTGGTTCGGCCGCATTCGGTGGCCTTGGCCATCTTGCTCAGTTTTGTTGAAAGCTCTCTCATGTATCTTGTGATGACATTGCTAATTCCGCAGATACGTCTCAGCCTCAGAAATATAATGTTGCTCCTGATTGGTACATGGACTCTGGAGCTACCAATCATATAACTGCTACATCCTACAATTTGGATAACGTCGCTCCTCATAACGGTAGTTGTTGTGTTTATTTTGGCAATGGTTCTTATTTGAATATTTCTCATACTGTCAATTTTTGGATTTCTGATTCTCAAACTTTATCTGACGCCTTGGTGGTTCCCAATATTACCAAGAATTTATTATTTATTAGCAAGTTAACCCGAGATTTGAATGTTGATGTCTGTTTCGATGATAATTGTTTTACCATCTAGAAGAAGGTTACCAAGGAGCTCGTGGGATGAGGACACAGTGAGAGGAGTCTCTACATTTTAGATTATGGTGGTGCTACTTTAGTTTCTTTCGTTAATTAAAATAAAGCCAAAGCCTCATTTGAGCTTTGGCATAGTCGATTAGGACATGTTTCTTTTTCTGTTATGTCATCATTAAGTAGGATTGGTTGTTTAGCTCTTACTAGCTTGCTGCCTAAGCCTCATTTGTGTTCTTGTGAGATGGCTAAAGGCAAGCTTCTTACTTTTAATGATATTTTGAAACGCGCACCGCACATACTTAATTTAGTTCATTTTGACCTTTAGGGATCCTCTCCCGTTATCTCTCGTGCTGAGTATTCTTATTAAGTAATTTTTATTGATGATTTCTCTCGGTTTACTTGGTTGTACCCTTTGTGACGTAAGTGTGATTTTGTAGAAGCTTCATGCATTTTGAGGCTCTGGTTGAGAACAAGTTTTCTACCTCCATCAAAGTTTTCAAGAGGGATGGTTGCATCGAGTTTCTGAACCATCGCATGTGATCACATTTTGCTTCTAAGGGCATTCATCATTAGTTATCATGTCCCTACACTCAAGAGCAATATGGTCGTACAGAGCGAAAGCATCGTTATATCAGTGAGACATTCCGGCTTTCATCATTCATTATTGTATGATGCTTTCTCTACTTAAGTTTACATCATCAACAGGCTGCCGATGCCGATTTTATCTAGTCAATCTCCGCTCTCAATGTTTTTGGTAAGAATCCTGATTATTCCTATTTTCATCCATTTAGCTGTCGAGTTTTTCTGTATTTACGCTCTTATGTTGCGTATAAGTTGGCATCTTGTATTATGTCGTGCATTTTTTTGGGTTACAGTTCACAGTACAAAGGGGTATCATTGTTTTGATCCTACCACAAAGAATTATATTAATCGTCATGCTTGGTTTGATGAGGTACGTTTTCCTACGACCCGTACTAGTTCTGCAACTGCTCCACCTTTGATTGATGTTTTTTTCTTTTTTGGAACCTTCATTTGTGCCTTCGAAGGTGTTTGAGCCATCTACATCAGCTGATTCACCCATTATATTTGATGATTATAATTTACAGACTGTACCTAGAACTAAAACAGTGCCTAAACATTTATGTCCTTGTCGCCAACTCCCAAAGCTGCAGCTCACCCCGCGACATCTCTGCATGCGTTGCCGTATGCACCATTGCCGAGCTCGCCTCCGCCTACGCGTAAAGCTCAAGCACCGATCACTCCACTGCATGTGTCATTCGATGCATCGATGCAGTAGGTCCAGCGTCCCTTCAGCTCTCCACAACCATTGTCCGCAGTTCCTACACTGCCTGCCTCGGGTTCTATGCCCTCTATGCTGCACAAGCCTATCTCTCACCATCATATGGCCACTCTCTCTTGCACTAGCTCCCTCATGTACAAGGATTTTTCTAATTATGATATTTTTGGTTTATTGAGTACTCTATTTGTTAAAAACAAGCCCTGGAGTCAACTCTCAACTGTTAAGGATTATGAGTGGGGTCGCAGCCATGGATTCTAAAATTGAGCCGTTTCGCACTCAGCAAACGTTGGAATTTGGTTCCTCACCCTCCTCATGTTAATGGTGTTGGATCAAAATGGGTGTATACTTTAAAGTATAAAGCTTGTGGCTCGCTTAATAGACACAAAAAGAGATTGGTTGCTCAAGGCCTTTCAAAACTTCCAGGTTTGGATTATGATCATACTTACAGTCCTGTTGTGAAGACTTCTACTGTTTGCACTGTTTTGTCTTTAGTTGTTCTTTGTAACTGGACGTTACTTCAATTGGATGTTAAAAATGCCTTTTTAAATGGTGTTTTTTACTCACCGGTTTATATAGAGCAGCCAGCTGGTTACAAAGACCCTATGCATTCAGACTATGTGTGTTGTCGGCATAAAGTCATTTATGGTTTGAAGCAAGCTCCTCATGCTTGGTTTCAGCTCTATTTTGATGTGTGATAATAATAGTGCTCTCTTTCTAGCTCAGAATCCAGATTCGCACAAGAGAGCCAAGCACGTTGATATTGACTATCTTTTTGTACATGAGATAATGTCTTCTAGCAAGTTCAAAATTACTCATATTTTTACTGATTTGTAATTTGCTGACATCTTTACCAAGAAATTACCTCGTCCTCACTTTTACCTTAAATATTGTATTTTTAATAAAATTTTAATATAAGTTAAAACAAGTAATAATATGTATTTGAAGGTGGAAATATAAAAATATATGATATAAAAAAATATTTTCAAAAATACTAAAATTTGTATGTAATTTAACAATTGACATGTATAAGGTAAAAAATAAGTGGCATAGTTATAAGCTTATGGACAGACCGCCTGTCAGGAGACCCACTCTTTTAAAATTTATCACACTTCATGGTATAAAAATATAAATCATCATTTTCATGTATTCATTTATCGCTTCACTCTCTCCACTTAAACATCTTTACATATTTCAACCTACAAAAAAAATAATGGACGCAAGCAACTCAGGTATTGGTTTCCATAAAAACTCCAATAATCTTCAAATCTTGATCACACTCCTAAATCGGCAATGGCAAATATTCTGTCAATTTCTATTTTCATCATCTCCTTCTCCTCAACCATCTTTCTTCCCGGAACTCACTCTCAAAAGTTCTCAAGAACCCTACAAAAAAATGCATTAGGGCTAAAGAGGGAGAAACTAAGTCACCTCCACTTCTATTGGCACGAGATCATGGGTGGCCAAAACGACACCGCACTCCACATCACTCGACCCTTGGCGCCAAGTTTCGGGTCCACCACGGTGATGGACGACCCGTTAACGGAGGGTCCGGATCTGGGCTCAAAACTCATCGGAAGATGTCAGGGGATGTATGCCTCGACATCGCGATCCATGATAAGTTATTTCGTAGCCACGAACTTTGTGTTTGATGGAGGGGAGTTCAATGGGAGCTCTGTAAGTGTTTTAGGACGGGATTCGGTGCTTCGGGATGTAAGGGAGATGTCCATTGTTGGAGGGAGTGGAAGGTTTAGGTTTGCTCGTGGCTATGCTGAAGCAAGAACTTATGTAAGGAATATTACTGCTGGGGTTCTTCATGCTATTGTGGAGTACGATTTTTATGTTCTTCATTATTATTGATGATGCCATTACGATATTTTTTTTATCGAAATAAATGTGTTGTCGAGTTTCTTAAGCATTGTAATGTCGTTTAAGAACTGGTGTTATGGGTGTTAAGAGATTCAATATTCCGAAGTTGGATTCCGTTCCAAACTTCTTTACCCCATCGGGTAATTGCACATTATTGTATGTATTTTGTTTGTGTATTATGCAAATTATGTGTATAGTATGTATTCTAGACTTTCTAGTTGTATATGCATTTTGGCAAAAACCATATTTCAATAAGCATATGAAAAGACGGAATTGAAATAAAATTATAGAAAAATGTAAAGGGGTTTAGTTGCAATATTAAAAATTTATAATGTAACATGCATTAGTTTTATGTTTATGATCCGATTAATGCAATCCAAAAATTTTATCTTGATTTTTTCTATTTTGTATTTTAAATCTTGGTCTTTCCATAACTTATGGAAATGCCATTTTTCAAGAGACAGGCTCATGTGTTTTTAAAATTAATTGAATCAATAAATATATAGTCTATATTAGGCGCGATGATACGTTAGCTACAGTACAATTGGACAAGGAAAGAATGTCCAATTGGCTAAGGTCGAGTGTCTTGAAGAAGTGAATGAGCCAAATTCAATCCAAAGCCAGTTGAGGATGTTGGACCCAAGAGGACCAAGAAACAACCAAGTTGGCTCAAAGATTATAATCAAAAGTATACCTCTGGTTAGGGAGAGAGGGCTATGTAAGGGGAACATTGTACTTTCATCTTTTTATGCATTATTCCTGATTTAGATATTTGCATCATTTGTGGAGAGTGGGGCCTCTTGAATTGCTCCCAAATTGGCAATAGAACATTCAATTTCTGATTGTTCTTATCATTGGTGCTTTCATCCCGACGACCTCAACATGAAGAATGAAGATGTCGTGGCCTTGGTTCAGTCCATGAAGGCTAAGTTCCATGAAATTTCCCAGGCTCAACTCCATGAACAGCGAGAGCACTTTACATCTCTCTTGGAGGAGCATCGATCATCCATTGCTGCACAGATCTCCCAACTCTCTTCTCGTTGTAATTCTCATATAGGTATGAAAACAAATTATTACTTATTTAAATTATAAGTTATGTTATATTTGCATTCATTATACGTGCATCGGCACGGTTATTATCTAGTTAGTAACATATAGTTACATTAAATGGTGTGGAAATAGAATTTTCCGATATGAAAAATGAATCACACCTTAATTTGTATTACGTCCAAATCCTCATTACTATGCTTCCCCAAACATTCGAAAGAGTCACTAAATATCTTAACTAATGATTCTGATGGTTGGCGGTCCAGAGGATCCATCCAGTAAACACGGTTCTTGTCAGGGATAGTAAATATTAATCTTCAATGTTTAAAATATTGTATTAATTGATTAGCTTAAATGAAGAAAGTGTGTATGAACAACCTTTCAATATACGGTGAAACAAATAATTTTGAAGTGCTCATATAACCCCCAATTTTTTTATATGTGTAAATATAACCCCGAGTTTTTTGAAAGTGCACTTATTCCCAACTCCTCACCTAGAATATTAGTCAAACATGGTCTTTGTCGGAGGTAGTTAAAAAGTCAAAATTGTCCCTAGAAAAAAAACTTTAGAAAAACTTAATCTGGTATTGATGCTTTGAAAATTTTACCCCTAGCCCACTTTCTCCCGATTACCTGAATCCTCAATTCTTTTTCCCCTATTTCTTGCTTTGATGATAAATCTTCATCGAAACTCTTCAAATTCCATCAGC
The DNA here is from genome assembly GCA_037428765.1 of Rubia yunnanensis. Classification (NCBI taxonomy): domain Eukaryota; kingdom Viridiplantae; phylum Streptophyta; class Magnoliopsida; order Gentianales; family Rubiaceae; genus Rubia; species Rubia yunnanensis. Next base: position 96,562,909 of record CM075065.1, read on the forward strand.
AATTGAAACAATATGATGATGTCGCATCGATTCGTGCAGAATTTTGTTGACAACGTGAAGTGGCCCACCCTTTTCACCTCGATCAATATATAGCTTACACAAATCCAACGTCTAGATTGTGAGGGAGAATAGAAATAAATTAAAATAAATATGTAGCCAAATTCATTCAAAATGAAATGTTTAATTCAACTAACCATGTTTTCGGGCGTCATAATGGCTTTGACAATGCTATTTTCCTCGTGGGTTACTGGATCAAGAATCGGTTGGTGCTTCATCTTAACTTCTGCCGATGAATGTTGTTATCCTCTAGGTGGAAGCATCCAACCAAGTGTCACATCATCTAAATTCTCAAGTATCGGGAGCCTTGTGTGGTCGACCAACTGCCGAATCAACAGTTCTTGCTGCTCTATCCGCCTGTCTCTATAGAGTGCCTATTGCAACACGTGGAGTCTCAACAGTTTAGCACAATGGTATGATCGAACTATCCCATATGCCTCTCTTTAGGACATAAATGATCCCACCCTTCTTGCACGACCCAGGTGATTTACCCATAGCCTCACGAAGGATATCGTGCTTACCCGAAGGAATGAATGGACTCTCCAGTTGGTCTTGCTTTAACTTTTCCTAGACACGCAATATAGTGTCATGAGTAGTAATGGAAGAAAAACTTAGCCGCATTGTAATTATAATTAATCTAAAGCCTTACCCCTCATTATGCGACTTCAATAATGAGAGGTTTATCGTATCCACCCTTTTTCTTTTGCTAGCTCTTCAAGAAGAGATCACACCTATCTATCACTTCCACATCTATTGGTTAAACTGACAACCTCACTTCTTCCTCGCTTATCTCCCCATCAGTTGCAGTCTTCACATTCATTTCAAAATGTTCTTTGACTAATTGATGGCCGCTAATCCATATCTGCCTCTGCTCTTCCGATGTGGTTTATTTTTTCATAGCATTATTTTTTTTCCTGCCCTCGTACTTTAGTTTGGGATATGACAGTCATTGTTAAAACTGACATGAATGTAATATGTAGATGCATATTTTTAAAAAAATCACATACATTTTCCATTTCAAAATCACGTTCTTCTCTTATGAATTTTCCAACTATCTGATTGAATATGTGTATATGTCAACCATGGACAAGCACCCTTTTCACTAGAGAATATGTAATCTATAGACAAGGTGTGCTTGTTTTCTCTCCAAATTTTTAACATCATGACCATAGCTTTCTTCTTCAAATCATCCAAATCTGAACAATCGATCTCAAACGGCCTTTACAATAATCATATAGAATCATGATCAAATACATCATCCTCAATTCATTTCAACTCTAGATGAATGGAAAATGGTGATAGCTTAATTAAAGAAAAAAATTGTTGGGTACCTTGCATTCCGTCCAAATGACCTCTTTGTATTCTGTAGGGATCTCGTTCCAATTATCATACATGATTTCCACCCATGTCCTACCCACTTCCCCCACCCAACTCGACCACATGGCACACTCATTGGACAAACATTGTCCAAATTTGTTGAATACTAAGAATGTTGACTCCTTCCTTACAATTCTACGTTCTAAAGTTCTACAATGTGTTCTAGCTATGACGACCTCCTCCGACCTTTCTTCTTCATCATCATCTTTGCCTATTGTATTGGAATATCCTTTGAGTAAACCCATTGGTTCATCTCGAGTCCTTTTCTGTGACATTAAAGTACCTGTGGAACTTTGAATAATACTAACCCTAACCAAAATCCAATAATTATTCATAATAAAAAATGACATTACTATAATTGTATACAATGGCACACAGAATCTACAAATATCTTAGGAAAAACACTAAAAAAAAAACCCTAAACAAAATCCATAACAACCTATGGGGTTTTAATAAAATAAGACCCTAACCAAAATCCAAGGACATTACATAAATAGATCATAATTGCAAACCAAATCTACATAAATGTTATGAAGAACGCATAAAAAGGGATTGATATACTATGCATATGACCACATTAGGTGGTGATTAGATGTTCGAATGATCTAGTTAAACCACAACTTTCACCATGTAAAAACCCTAACAAAAGTCCAAGCTCTATAGTGTTTATTCTTAAGAGAATGTGATATATTGATGGAGAAGTTTAAGGTTTTGGGAGATTTTGTTAAGGAGGTAATATTTTTAGAGAGATTTGTGAATGGTTTTATGAAAGAAGGTGTTGGGAGGGTTTTGAGGGAGAAAATGGGAGGGAACTCCCGCCTTTGACAAATGGGTATTAATTACCCATTTGAAAACCATCTTTCATGCCCTATTTTTTTATGGCCTGTAATATAGTTCTGAGCTTGGAAGATTTCTTGGCTGAGAGACATTCCAAGTGTGGAACTGCACATTTTCTTCGTAAAATATGACAGAAATGGTTACAAGCTTGGAACTGGTTCGTAGTATATATATATATATATATATATATAAGATTAAGGAGTTCCCATAACATCCTTAGAATCCTAATTCATGAATTTTCCCCTAAATCCCCAATTTCTTTCATCCAATTTATGACAATGCTTCAACAGTAATCATCGACCAACACAAGAGCTCTCCAACGGTTCTACTCGATTCTACAATGGTGCAGCCAAATAAAGGTATGTGGCCTTCAACTATAGGAAATGGAGTAATATAAAGGTTATACGTCCTTCCAATGTAGTGCCACTAGGTCTAGGGCATTTGATTGATAAATTCAAACCCTCTGGTTCTAACAAATTACTCATGTTAAATGAGCCCGTCCATTGTGATGAAGTCCTACAGTTTTATGCTAATTTAGGATAGGGTAGTGACCAAACAATTGAAGTTCGTGGATGAGTACCTTTAAGAGGTATATGAATAGCCTTCAAACCGAAGTTAGTGCCGCTAATGCAGAGCTAGTCCGGTCAAAGCAAACCACAAAAAAATTCATCAAATCCACCGGATTCCATATTGATCTTAGTGACAATGAGGGTAAGCCAAAATTCAAGCCCAATTATTCTAAGGATGATGAGATCGAGGCTGAGAACGGTGGGAAAGAAGGTGCGGATGAAGAGAAGACAAACTCCGAGATAAAAAGAATGATAGGTTAATGATTCAGGATATTTTGTGGAGATTTTTGATGAATTTTGTTGACTTTGATCACTTGTAATAGTAATGGTTTTTCAGGATAATTTTCGATAACAACACTTTCGATTAAGGTTTTTTTTATGACAACATTTTCAGGATTACTTTCAAGGATATATGTATTTTTCCTGTCTTTGAAAGGAAGAATTTAGTATCAGATTCTTGTAAATTTACCATAGTTCACGAAACAGTTCCAACAGTTGAACACTTTCTTTTTAGTACGAAAATATTCCCAGAAGATGTTCAGATCTTGGAAAAGTGTAGGAGATTATACGTTAAGAGCTCGAAACAGGATCTGATTCTTTTCATGAAAGCACGAGTAAGTAGGTTACGAGTTCGGAACCTAAGTTCCGAGCTCAGATGTCCACTCTGGAACTAACATGGTCTTGTTCCAAAATTAGTATTTTGATTGCTTAATAAGTTAAATGTACTTTAAAAGCTCGGAACATGCTCTGGTTCTTTTCATTAAATTACAATTTTATAGGTTACAAGTTTGAAACATGAGTTCCGATCTCAGATGTCATTTCTGGAACCAACCTGGTCTTGTTCCAAAATTAGTGTTTATATTGCTTAATAAGTAAAATATACCTTACGAGCTCGGAATAGAATTAACTCCTACTAATGAAAGCACGATGCATATGTTATGAGCTCGGAACTGTAGTTCCGAGATCTGATGTATTATTGGAAACTAACCTGGTCTTGTTGATAAAATTTTGTTTTTAAGTATAAATGGATGAGAATATAGGTTATGAGTGAGGAATGGGATCGTAAGGTTACAGTGAAAGCACGGCAGCAATGGTTATGAGCTCGGAACTTAAGTTCCAACCTCTGATTCATTTTCTGGAAGTAACCTAAACAAATGTACTCCTTTTTTCCTTATTATGAAGATAAATTCTAATTCTTTCCAAGAAATGGTTTTGGACTCAGAACGTTTATTCTTATCAGCACAACCCAAATGACAGGCAGTGTTCCGAATGAGGAACTACAAATTGGGCATTTGATCCATGGACACAACTTAGTTCGCACACGGAAATAAGTCTCTTATATATAAAAGAACCCCAAATTGGGATTCATTCTAAAACCCCTAGCTTCATTTCCAACTGAGGAACACAAAGGCCTTACCCTCAAATTAAAATCCACAAGCACACGGGAAAGATCTCCTCACATCATGTCGTCATCAAATGCAAATGCGGTTATCACCAAACGTCATTCCAAATCGACGAGAAGGAGCCGACCAAACAATCCAAGCTACGATGCAAGTTTTGTTTCCCTTGAAGCTCAAAATAGTTTTAATTCTTTAAGAGATGGTGGAAAAGTATTGGATCCATATGTGATAGACTTGAATGTGTACAAGACTATAGGGTTAGAGGACCCCGTTAAGTATTTCAAAGATTAAGATCTTCTTAAACTTCTTAGTTTGAATGAACTAGTGTATTTTGAGGAGATTTGTCAATTTTATGCAAATTTGCATGAGGTAGAGGGTTCAGGTAGTTATTGAACTAGGGTGAATGGGTTTAATGTTGAGATAAGCCCGTGGATTATCAATCAATTAGTTGAATGCCCCTATAAGGGTCTAGAAGATGTTTACCCTCAAGTGGAGGATGGCTCTCCAGATGATGTTTATCATAGGGGGGAATGGCCTCTAGAAAGTGACTATCCTAGCATCTACCCAATTGCATGTAGTGTGAAGTACTTTAAATGCAATCCTCATGATCTAGGTAGATCGGAACCCTTTGATATTAAGGAACTAGATCCTGACTAACGAATTGTCTACGAGAATATAGCTAGGTCGATAGTACCCGCTCCCGGTCACCTCACCAAACCAAATTACTCAATTTTTATGATGTTCTATAATGTGATTAAATGGGCCATAGTTAATCCTGGAACCGCCATTTTTAAGCACATGGTTTGTGTAGCTACACCGAAGATAATTATTAAGAATCTATCCTATGGCAACTTGATTACGTTGATCTTAAGAGGTATAGAGGGTTTGGCCTTTCATGGCGAGGAAAAAGCTTGCAAGTACTTTGACAAGCAGTATTTCAAGAAGAAACAGTGGATACTACATGAGAAAAAGTGTCATCACAGCAGAGCCTCAAAAGAGAGCAAGGGTTGAAGAAGGTAAATCTAATATTTCATAAATATAAATAAGTTCAAATAATTTACTTATATTAATTGTTATATGAAACATCGAAATGCAGAAGAGTTTGGCCAGGAATTTATAAAGAGCATGAAGAACTACTACAAATGGGTGCACGGAGAAGTGTATCAACTAAGGGAGTGCATATGGAAGCTAGAGAAGAAACATCGTGCTTATGAGAGAGCCTTTAAAGAGTCAAAAAAGCCTCACTTGAAACGATGCTTATCTATGTGACATGTTTTATAGATTCTTTTGGATTGTGACAACTATGGTTATTTTAATAGTTTGGGTATTATATTGAATGAATTTGTATGACCCTTATTTTAATTCATATGTTGTGAGATTAAAAGTTAATGTTGAGTCAATGATTGTCTAATTGTGTCTTATATTTGTATGTGTACTGTGGAAATAGTGTATATTTTTTAGCACATTATGCCTAAACTTATTTACCTTCAAACTCAGAGTCAAACAAAGGAAAGATTGATTGATGACCACTTGACCCGAACAACTTCCGAACATGGAAATGGCTCAGATCATATGGTCATCATTCAAAAACATTCACATTCAGATCCAACTATCAAGACCTAGATTAACTCTTCTTCTTTACCAATGTTTCTTCACTTTTCTTCTTTTTTGGGTAATATTCCCTTGGGCATCAACCCATATTACCTCATCATGGTCCGACCTTCCCAAATGCATACACAAACTTGCCTCATCTTCTTCAAGCATCATATCATCGTCATTTGAACCGATAAAAGCATTTGGGCCAGAATTGATGAAATCTTCAAAATTATTTTCATCAACAAATGCCCTTTACCCTCGACAACAATCTCTCACTTGGGGGTCAACAAGGTCCTTCACAAAGAAAACTTTATATGCTTGACCCGCTAATATGAATGGGTCTTCCTTTGAAGCCAACTAGCTCCGGTTAACAAGAGTGAAGCTAAAGTCTTCGTTTGTTGACCACTATTAACATCCACCCATTCACACTTGAATACAAAAACTCGCATTGTCACACAATCAAGCTTCCATATTTCGATTATGGTTCCAAAGTAACATGTATGCACATAAATTGGAATTTTGTCCCCGGACCTAGCAACATGAAGTGCCTCAAAAACTAGTGAAACTCCACTATTTTGGGGAACACCCTTATCACTGTTTACTTGGAAGCAAATGTAAAACCATTAATGGCATACCCTCCATATGAAAGAACTGTACCAAGAGGTTTGCGTGCTAGCCACTTAACCATTTTAGGGTGTCTACACCTACCATCGTGACTGCGAAGCCAAGATGTAAATGATATAGTGTGTTGTTCGAGAATACAAGTTTCATTGAATGGATCCACCCCATGTATATCATTCATATGAAGTTCAATATATATCATTCATATGATGTACGTATAAATGAGCAGCATGTAAATCCTCTACACTAAGGCTGAGAAGCTTACCTTGTCGAACACCCTGACCATCCAATTGCCCCTCATGTCTAGAACTTGGAACATCAACCGAGTATACCTCCTTTAAATAATTGGTACAAAACTCTATTGCCTTCTCTGCCACATACCGTTGAAAAATACTTGCATAAGGCCTATACTATTCTTCACAAAAAGTTTGAATATTTTCATATATCGTTCAAAAGGAAACATCCATCTCAAAAAAATAGGACCACATAGCTTGATCTCCCAAACCAAATGAATAATAAAATGGACCATAAAGCCAAAAAATGATGTCAGAAAGTATATCTCTATTCGGCATAGCACTTCAACAATCATCGCTTGCAACCGGTCAAGTTTTGCAACAGTGATCTATTTGGAACAAATGGAATTGAAGAACAAAAAAAAACTTAGTAATGCATTGTCTCACATGGGGAGGCAAAGAAGACCTTATTGCAATAGAATTCAATTCCTGCATCTAATTGTGAGAATAATGTGACTTCATACCTGGAAACTTTAGCTCCTTCACCAATACACATGAACTAATGTTAGATGAATATGCTCCTGGCACCTTCAAACTACTCAGGGTCTAGCAAAACAATTTCTTCTCTGCATTAGCCATGGAGAAACATACAGGTGGGAGATAACACTTATCACCATCCATAACAGGACCCAAAGTCTCTCTAATACCCATATCGACCATATCAAGACAGGCCTACGACCCATCTTTAGTTTTCCCTGGGGTATTCAATAGTGTACCAACCAATGAATCACACACATTTTTCTCGATGACAATGTCTGACATTCAAATCCTTCCAATAGGGAGTTTGAAAAACAATTGAGCATTTCTTCCAACTTCCATCTACTAAAGATTTTTGCTTCCACTTCCCAAAGACATTTGGCAATTCTTTAACTTTGTCAAAAACTTAATCACCCGTTAGTGGTATCGGGGTGGATGTAACTCAATGTCCCCATTGAACCACTTATTCGCAGAACACTAACGGTGCCCCTCTGGAAAAACCCTTCTGTGACCCTGGTAAACAGTTTTACAACCATGCTTAAGTTGGAAAAATGAGGTTCCCCTTTCACACATAGGACACACATAGTGACCCTTCATTGAATATCCCAATAAATTTCCATAAGTTAGAAAATCATTTATAGTGTAGAACAAAAAGCCTTTCAACGTGAAATACTCTCGCGCATGGCCATCGTAAGTCCAAACCTCAACATTGAAAAACCTCACCAAATCATCAATAAGGGGACTAAGATAAACATCTATATCATTAACAGGTTGCCTCGGCCCTAAAACCATCGTCGATAGAAAAACATACTTTTGTTTCATGGTCAACTAGGAGAGGATATTGTTTATTACCAACATTACAGGCCATGAACTATGTGCGTTGCTTATATTACTATATGGGTTCATTCTATTAGTTGACAGACCAAACCTCAAATGGCGAGGCTCCGAGCTAAAATTAGGGTAGAGGGCATCAAGCTTCTTTCACTGCTCACCGTCCGACGTATGACTAATCACACATTCCCTATGACTAACTCTATCTGCATGCCATCATATTAACTTAGCATCAGCTTTGAAAGCAAAGCATTTCTTCAAACGTGGAATAATAGAAAGATACCATAAAACTTTAGCAAGGATCTTCTTCTTTGAGTAGAAACCAACGTCTGCACCAACAACAATTTCTCCCCGATTTACCTTGTATCAAGACTCACCACAAATTTCTCAAATTGCGTCCTCCTTCCCCATGTACAACATGCAATCATTAGGACAACATGCATTTTTTCCAATTCTAGTCCCATTGGACAGAGAATCCTTTTTGCAACATATGCTCTATCGGCCATAAGATTACTATCTGGAAGCAATTCCCTTAGAAATTCAAGCGTCTTATCCATCTCTTTGTCGGTTCCCTCATATTTTGCCTTCAAACTCATTATCCTCAAGGTTGCACTCAAAATAGAATGTTTGGACCTAATATAAAATGCGATCTTCTGGTCATTGATCAACGCTTCAAGGGCCTCGGGTTTACCATGAAATTCTCTAGCAACATCCTCCACCATCTCATCAAGTCCATCATCTCCACCCAAATAAACTCCTTCATTAGTTTTAACATCATCTACGATATCATTGACACCATCCCCGTGCCACATCTAATGAGTATAACTAGTTTGAAAACCACGCACTATAAGATGTTCACGCAACTTCTTTCTCCCAACATATGCATCATTCTTACAATCCTTACATGGGCAACGTGCCCGAACCACGCCGTTCTTTGAGGCATGTTCGAAAGCCATAACGAAAAACGACAACCAAGGGAATGTAATCAGGTGTGTTTTTACAATCGTCACCTATGAGTTCCAATCTATCCATAAGACGGCACTACCTGCGTACAAGCCTACATTTGAGTGTGGTTCAAAATAATTATATCACACAACATAACTCAAATTAATATAATTTCCATTCACAATACAATTTCAACACAAATAACTCTAATTCAACCCATATAACCCTAATTCAACCCATATAACCCTAATTCAAACCATTTCTAATATCATTGATTTGAACGAATTAAATGACTTGAACATACCTTCACAGTTAATCCCACTAGAAACCACAAAGATTGGATTATGCCTCTTTCCAATTCCTTCTAATTTTTTTGTTGTGAATTGCCCCCGCTAATTTTTTAATACTTTCCCATTTTAATCGGTTCCAAGTTCAAAACTAATCTTCTACTAAAAAACAAAGAGCGGATACCAGTTCCTACATTGGAAGAAGGATCTTTAATTAGTTCCTCAATCGTAACTATGATCAGAGGCAGTTACGAGTTCGACAATCATTTTGTGCTTTCAAATGCCCTGAACGACAACAGTTCATCAATCAAAACAAGATTCGTATTGCTGTTCCAAACTCAAAACTAATACATTAGAAGTCACTTTGGCACAACCGCCTTCAATTGCACTCAATTAAATGCGGTTATTCTGTGAACTGCCTTTGAATCTCTTCAATGGAAGATGATTCTTGAATAACCGCCTTCCAACGATCAAAAACCACCTTTTATTTGGTAAGGTGTCCAAAATCGGTCAATTCCGTCCTAGAAGGTGGCTCCTAGGAAATTTCTTGGAACCGCCTTTGAACTCCACCTTTAATAGGTCATTCTTCACTAGTGATATTTACTGTCCCCGACAAGAAGTTCATTTACTGGATGGATTCTTTGCACCACCAACCTTCCAAATCATTCATTAAAATATTAGGTGACTCTTTTGAAGGTTTGGGGATGAATGGTAATGAGGGTTTGGACCTAATACAAATCAAGGTGTGATTCCCTTTTCATGTCGCAAAATTTTCTATTTAGTCATCAGTTACTGTAATTATGTGTTACTAATTTAAATTGTACTCCCTCCATTTTTTTTTCATTGGCACCTCTCTTTTGGTGTTAGAATTGAGGAGATGCTAAATGAGTGGATGAAATTGAATTGAAAGAAGAGAAAGTAAAATGAGTGGATGTAAAAACCTTAAACTTGCCCAAAATAGCAAGTGCCAATTAAAAAAAACACCACTTTTAGTAAGTGTGCCAATGAAAAAAAAATGGAGGGAGTATTTATTAGTATAAGAAAGAAGTAAATACATGAGAATGCGGCTATTACGTAATACTTTACGCAACGGAGTGTGTCCTACATGTGCGTGAAGATTACCTAGAAATTGACGAAGTGGGTAGTAATATGATTCATTCAAGAATGTTTTAAAGCAACGTAACATGTCATCCAAATTCTAATATTGTTACTTAATTTGTTTGTTTCACGGATATTTCCAAAGGTTCTCAAGCCGTATTCACAAGATAACATCAACAGTGCAAGAAATTGCTTAGCTAGGTATCTTGTATACTCTCGCTCCTCTTCAATTGGGAATCCCAATGTGGTATTATGAGAGACTAGTATTTGATGACATAGTTGTGTGGAATAGATTTTTGGTGACATCTATTCCTATCTATATATTGTTGCTTTGTTAGCGTAGTCTATAGATTCTTTACATCTAGTATAATCTTCTCTTGTATTTTGTACAATGTGAACCAGTTGTATGAGGCTTTCGAGAAGCTTTATAATGAAATAGGCTGATTTTACCATCATGTCCGATCGGAGTACCAACTTAGGAACTACTTTGTTTCCATATAGTAATATTTTTCATAGTCGCAATTTCTTGTTCCTCACTTGGAACCATTATGTCAAAAAACAATTTTGGACTCAGAATTGATTATCCCAAAAATGCATTCAATAGCAAAATATACACGTGCATGTCCAAAATTGATTCCTGATTGAGGAACATGTTACGAAGCCCAGACGAGGTTCCGAGTTTGAAACTACATTTCAGCTGATGGTGTCTTATCCAAAGTTCCACACTTGGAACTCAATAACCAGATCCTCCCTCGGAACCATATAGGTAGTCAGAGACTTGGATGAACAGTTCCGCACTTGGGACTGCTTATGAAGTTTAACTATCAGACCACCTCTTCCGAGCTCAGTACGAATTAAAGACGGTTCCAGCATGATGAAAAATAGTGGTTCATAGCTGTCGTTAATGGGGGTCATTCAAAGGTGATTCCCAAAACCGCATTTGATCGTAGACACTAGTGGAGGAAGGCATTTTAGAGGCGATTATATCGGACCTCAGAAGACACTTTTGAAGTCAAAAGTTTCTTCTATGGTCGTGCATTTGATCAATATCGATCAAAGGCAATTCTGCAACGACCTTCTCTTTGGTCTGAAATAGGTTCCAAATTTGAAAAATATTTCTTACCAAATTCAAACTTCTCCGACGGAGGAGGAACAACAGATAGTAAACATTAAGAACAAACATATCACTTGTTGGATATAAAAAACAATAACAACATCACATGAACAGATAAGAACATATGAACATGTTTAAAAATCATATAAACAGATATAAAAATCACATGAACACATTTTTGGGACATGAACATATCTAAAAAATCAAAGTCACTTGCATCTGACTTTGATTTAAAAATAATAATCTGGACTTAACCTTAACAGAGGCGGAAGAAGGCAGTGGAGGAGAGCTTCAGCGGCGATGCAAGCTTCGTTGGTGGTGGAGGGATTCACCGGCGGAGGGATTCACACGGCGGAAGGATTCGCGCAGTGGATGGATTCACACGGATGGATTCATGCAGCAGAAGGATTCACGCGGCGGAAGCGAGCTTCATCGATGGCGGAGGGGCTTCATCGGCAGAGGGGATTCTCGGCGGGAGGGAGAGGAGGGCAGGAGAGGGTGAGAGGCGGGGGAGAGGAGAGCGGTGAAGGGTGGGCGGCGGGAGAGTGTTTGGGGTGTTTGGAAAATTTAGAAAATTTTACTATAAGGGAAGAGAAGAGAGAAATAGGTTATTTATACTTAGGCTCAAAAACCCATTAAAGTCAGAACCGCGCGCCTTCAATTAATGTCCATCAATCATTTTTGAACCACCTTCTATTGGATACGAAAGTAGTTCTGACGTCGAAACCTCGTCTGAACCTCAATTAAAGGCGGTTATACAGAAAATATGCGGAACCGCCTTCTAATGCTGCCTTTAATGAGGCTTCCTCCACTAGTGAGATAATCATAGGCACCGCCAGAGAAGTCACTCCCAAAGTGCGCTAGAGAAGTCACTCCCAAAGTGACTTCTCTGGTATGAAGGAACCGCCTTTAATAAGTCTGGTTTCCACTAGTGTAATGATAGAATTTTTTAGAAATTAATTCAAAATGTTAGTAATGAACAATTATTAACTCGTGATGAGAAAAAAATTTCACACGAAAAAATAGTAGAACTGCAGAGAAAATTTTGTATGTTAGGAGATTAATTATGTTAAGGTGATGGTCCAATAACGTTTGATAAGTGTATATGAATTTGGAAATTAAAGATAGTTTTTTATTTATAATTTTTTTCATTTTTTTCTTAAACTTTTTGACACTTGTAGAACATACGTATTCTCCTAACATATAAAATTTTATGAGAATTTCAAGTGTGTTGAGCCTTTCAAAAACAAAACTTGAATATTTTCATTCAACTTTTTTTAACCACTACTAAATCATAACTTGAGTCCCATAAATCATAAGATAAACATTCATAAACGAACAAAGCTTCCATTAAATTCGAAAGAAACAAAAAAAACCTTCCGACCATCAATCAAAGATCGATCTACAGCAACTTGCGGAGTCTGGTGTCACTTTCACAGCGTAACCGAAAAAACAATGTTAAAAAAAAAACAAGAAGATGAAGATCACAACGAATCAGTAATGGAAGACATAGACGTTGTACTCCACAACAGCATTCCCTGTTTTCAAATCAAAAGTAACCGTCTTCGCCTGAGCATATCCCCGGGCAAGCCGGAAAAGCCCGCTCCCACCGACAACCGGCAGTTCCCTCATCTCACAGAACACCGAGTTCTTCCCCCAAAATACTCAGAGTGCTCTCATTATGCTTCCCTTCAACAAACACGTAGTTCAGGGTCATCAGATAGCTGAAATCTCTTTGTGGTGATGCGGCGCGTAGAACCCTTGGGCACAGCCGACGGCCTTGGATCGAGGGTCAGGGCCCACGGTGAGTGGGTCGTCTATCATCACCACCGCCCCGAACCCGTACTTGGAGGAGTTCGTGGTGGGCGCCTCCGCGACCCGGATGGCTGTTGGGTTCCGCCCGCTCGGGATGTCGTGGAAATAAAAGTGGAGGTGGCTGAGCTTTTCCTTTTCCATGTTTAGCCCTAAATCTTTTCGTGATAGCGTTTGAACGAAGGGTTCTAGGTCGGCGTTGATTGGGAGGAGGATCGCGGAGAGGAGGACGACAATGAGGAGTGGAATAGCTTCCGCCATGGCTATGTGTTAGGAAGGAAGGATAGTGTACTCAGTGTTATATAGTGTGTGCCTATGTGTTAATGTGAGTGGGGGTTTTATACTGTAGCTAGGGTTTGTAATTTGTACTGAGTTAGCAGTTTTATAAAAGCACGCCTTGGTTGATTATTACCTCATGTTGAGACGTAGAGTACACTAAAAGCATGGCTTTCTTTTGTTCAGACTATTTTGTTCCAGTTAGAAAACTCTGATATTAGCTCTCTCTCTTTTTCTATACTCCGCTTAAACTACATACTAATTATTGCACACCGTTCGATATATATATTTGACCGTTAATATGTTTAGGTACGTATAATAACGACAAATAAAAAGTTATTTTCTAGAAACTGTTTCTTACGACGAATTGAACAATATCTCATACGATAATATTGTGTATTATATATCTATTTCAATATGCAATCAAATTTTAATAAAGAATAATGTTATAAAGTTAGTGGGTAATTTAATTTGGGGCGAAGGATAATTGATTTGAATTTATGAAATGCGAGTCTCATTTAATTTACTTTTTATATATATTTATGTGAAATGACATGCATGGATACATTTGCGAAGTGGCAATGTAATCCTTCTATTATATTGATTTGTATTCAACACAAAGTGTTACCACTCAAATACTTCATTTTTTTCTACTTTTTTTTCAAATTCTTGCCAACGTACTCATCATTTATACATTCTCTTCTTTCTTTTGTTTCAAGTGTGGCTCTGTGGGAAAAAAAAAAGCATGCAGACTTTCTGGAGACAAGGAGAATAATACGCTAGTCTGCGTTGTTGGATCGATGTGGATATATATATATCCACCGCTGCCCCCGTGGGAGTCCGGGCAATTGAAGCCCTGGATAAAGAACTAGTTTTTTGGACCGATTTTCTGCGGTCCTCCCCTTTCTAACTGGACTGATTCAAGGAAGGGTCAATCTCCTCCGGAGCTCATTGCACCGTGCTACTTGAATAGAATCGTAAAGAAACACCTTTGTTGTTACACCTGCACTTGCCCTCTGCCATTTCTTAAAATCTCTCTTCTGATTCAAAATCGTGATGTGGCGCTCTTCATCCTTACCGCTCTAGTAAATAGGTAAATAGTATAGACGGTGGAACCCACGGTAGAGACCTAAAAGAGCCCTACCAAATACAAAAAGAATCCAACCTTAGGTTACATAGTGAACCTAAGGAGTGCAAATCCGAGAGAGATAGGGGGGGATGTGGGAATGAAAAACCAAAGTCCCCCACCCCACCCCCCTTTTGTCCAAGTAAAAACTACCAACCCTAAGCAAATGATCGAGCAGAGGGAGTATAAAACAACCTGGAAAAACACAGGCTATAAAACACAAGGAAAATGGTGTGAGAACAAACTCACTACCCATAATCAAGTAATCCGCTTCTACCCCTAACAAATGGGACCAACTTCATTTGAATTCCTTAATGCAGCCGAGAATTGTGAGACTCGGGTCTTGAGCTGATGTCGGTGCTGGAATGTTGATGAAGGTGCTGAAATCCAACGTCAAGTGATTTGAATATCCTAATGCAGGCGAGAGTCCATCTCGGGTCTTGGATGTTGCATAAAAAAATGAAGCCGATGATCCGAATTGCACCATATTGGCACGAATGAATATCTGCTTCTACCATGTACATCCCTAAGGTGGAGATAGAGGGATGTTATTGGCCTTCAAGCATTCTCTTGTAAGCGCCGAGAGTGATTTGGTGGGCAAAGATCAAATGAGGCCGTGCCTCCAACCTTTGTAAATCCCATTCGAATCAACCTCCCGAGGATGTGAGAATGGATGCACTTGTACCGCGTGCATCAAGCGTGGCGATTATGTAATCGCCCACTCCATTTTGAGCAAATGGACAGCTTTATGCTAATTTAACACAGAGTGTAGCGCGAGCATAGAGCGCATAAATAACTGTTAATTCATAAGTAAAATCTAGGCTTAGGAGAAAGAGCATTAGAGTGCGAATCCATACTCTTAAACCTATTGCCTCATCCTGAATTCCGAGTCGCAATTGCCAGAAGAAATCCGAGAAAACCTTGACTTCATCGAGCTCAAACAACTCCAAATTGGCCCGGGATATAGCACCAAGCAGCCCCAAGCAGCACCTAGTCTTGAAGCTCAAATCCAGCGCCCAGTGCCCAGAAAAACCTCTCCATGCTAGTTGCCCAGTTGCCGAGATCCATCGTTGCATATGGCAATCCAGTACAGCGACTGGCGCCCAGTCCACAGCGCCAGAAATCCAGTCCCATAGCCCGCAACATGCAGCACCCAGTGCACAACAACCAGCACCACACAACAGTCTGCCCACAGCGCCAGAAATCCAGTCCCATAGCCCGCAACATGCAGCACCCAGTGCACAACAACCAGCACCACCCAACAGTCTGCCCACAGCCACTCCATCCAAGATACTAAAACAAGTGTTCATCTAGGAATACCATAAGTAAGACCAGAAGGCCCCCAAAGGACATGAGACACTACCGCCCCTCGAGGGAGCCGTGGAAACCGCTCTCCCACGAGGTCTCGAGCGCTCGGACCACAACCCTTCGAGCACTCGTACCACAAGCCCTCCTCGGGACCTCGAAATACTACCGCCCCTCAAGGGAACCGTGGGAATCGTGCGCCGTCGAGGTCGCAAACTCTGGCAGCACGACCCATGAGCACTCGTGCCATAAGCCCCCCTCGAGGTCATCTCCTCGAACACTCGATGCTCCCCTCGAACCCTCAAGCATCCCCTCGAGCACTCGAGCATCACCTCGAGGAACTACTTCTCGTGCCACTAACCCCCGAGTGCTTGATCTGAAATGTACTCCTTCGAGATGTCGAACCACAATCCCCCCTCGAGGTCTCGAACCATTACCATCCTTCGAGTACTCACTCGAGGTGTCCTCACTCTTGAATACTCGATACTCACTTAGACCCCTCGAGCATCCCTTCGACCACTCGATGAACCCCCTCGAGGTTACGAACAGCTAGTACCACATCGAGATTTCCAACACTCACATCCAAGGTCCCCCACACTCAAAGCCCCCCCCCCGAGCACTCGAACACCTCCGACTACCCCCCTTGAGTGCTCGAACAGCTCTGATACTTGGAGTCTATTCCAACAGCCACTCCATCTGAGATACTAAAACAAGTGTTCATCCGGGAATAGCCTATTGATCACCATGTAACAATCCTTCATAATTAACTTGACCACTCGATCCGAACTAGGGGAGGCACCATTCATAACAACATTATTACGCTCTTTCCAAATACGATATGTAGTTATCAAGGCTAGGATGCCAAATTTCTTGCGAACTTTAGAACCCTTGACTTGCCTTTTAACATAATTCATTGAACTTGATATCGAATTTGTTCTTCTTCTTAGTCCCATCCAAGTCCTTATTCGACCCCACACCACCTCCGAAAATTCGCATTTAAAGAATAAATGCTCATTAGTCTCAACCTCTAGGTGACATAAAGAACAAATTTTATCTAAACTATCCTCTCCCTCAGTACGGATTTTGTCTTTAGTATAGAGCCTTCCAATTGTTGCAAGCCATGAAATAAAAGAGAACTTTGGCGGTACAAAACCTCTCCAGATGCTATTGAAAACCTTCTCACAATTGCAGCCACTTTCCTCATAAAGCCTCGGGTAATGATGGCGATGCATGAAAGCATAAGCTTTGCTCGTGAATTTTCCTGAATTCGCCCAAAGACCAAGATGGTAATGAACCTCTCTCACATCTCCTTGAAACATGCCACATAACTCATCTCGGATTTTGCATAAGTCACCAAAGTAACTTGAATACCTTTCACCCAATCTTCCATTTTGGATCCTGGGGTTAAGGTCCCAGAAGTCACCATCCCGAAGGTAGAATGAGTGAATCCACTTTACCCACAAACTATCCTTCTTCCTATATAGATCCCATAATCTCTGCGCCATTGAAGCCCGATTCCAAGTACCAAAGTCTCGCAAGCCAAGTCCCCCAAAAGATTTAGGAGCGCACAACTTTTTCCACGCCACTTTGTTCTTGTATTTGCCTCCCCATAAAAAGCGCTTGCATTTTTGTTCATAAGCATCAAAAACCGCAGATTGAATAACAAAATTCTGTATCCAGAATCCTGCAATACCTCCCACAATTGATCTCACAAGCTCCAATTTGCCTGCATAGGAAAGAGTATGGCCCTTCCATTTTGCTATTTCCGAATCAACTTTCCCTAAAAAAGTACCAAATTGCGTCACCTTCAACTTGTTGGAATCCAGTGGCACGCCTAGATACCGAACCGGGAATGTTGCCCAAGGAATACCCGTGAAACTCAAATCCTCCTTTATGCCAACTCCAAAGAACTTCGATTTTGCAGCATTAATGCCCAATCCCGAAGTACGCTCAAACTCATTCAAGGCATCCATGAGTATATAGACTGAACTCGTGTTCGCCTTAGAGAAAAGCATAAGATCATCCGCAAAGGCTAAGTGTGTGATCCTTAACGACTCACACCTCGGATGAAAGGTGAAGTGTCTAGAATCCGTTCTCCTTTTCATCAATCTCGAGAAATACTCCATGCAAATCACAAACAGGAGAGGCGACAATGGATCTCCTTGACGAATTCCTCTTTGCCCCTGGAAGTGATCACACAGTTTACCATTAACTGCAATTGAGAATGAAGAAGTGCGTACACATGTCATGACTCTATCCGTCGGTCTTTCCGGAAATCTAAGGCCAAGTAAGACTTCCTCCACGAACTCCCAAGAGACTGTGTCAAATGCTTTCTATAGATCCACCATAATCATGCATCGTGGAGAATTCCGAACCCTTCCATATCCCCGAACAAACTCCTGAGCTAGCATTACATTATTCGAGATATTTCTACCCTTCACGAATGCACCCTGACAAGGATTAATGATCCCTGGCAGAATTCCTACTAGCCTGTTCGCAATAATTTTTGTGATAACTTTATAGACCACATTGCAGCACGCTATTGGTCGAAAGTCACTTACTTTTAGATTATCAGGCTTCTTCGGTATCAGAGCAACCGAAGTATGATTAAGCTGGGCCAATAGATCCCCTGTCTGAAAGAATTCCAACACCGAAGTTGTCACTTCGTCACCCACAATGTCCCACTGCTTCTTAAAGAAACCCACTGTATAACCATCCGGACCCGGGGACTTATCATCCGCCATTGCAAATAAAACTTGTTTAACCTCAATGTTCGCAACCTCCTGGTTTAAATAAGCCCTATCCACATCCGTGAGATTGTTGCCATCACCAATAACAACTGGATCAATAGATACCCTATCCCTCTTCATGCCGAACAAACCTTTATAAAAATTTGCAAATAACTCTCCCTTTCGACTATTTGAAGTTACAATCCGATTGTCACTATCAATAATCGCTGGAATACCTCCTCCTTTTCTTGCCGAGATCATAGTATGAAAATACTTAGATCCCTTATCCGCCAAAGTAATATGATTGATCTGTCCCTTTTGAGCAAGAAAAGATGATTCTGCAAGGTAATACAACATAGCACTCTTCTTTAAACTTCGCAATGCCGCAACATCATTGTCCGAAGCAATTTTAGCATCAAATTCATCAAAAGCTTTGTTGTATTCCGCATCCGCTAACTTGGCCTTTTCGGACACATGGTTAAAATCAACCAAACCCAACTCCTTCAATGGGTGCTTCATACGAAATAATTTTCTGGTCACCGAAAATTGCTTAGTCCCCTCAACCGACGGGCTCCAATAATCCTCCACTATTTTCCACAATTCGGATGACCTAACCACATGTTTTGGAATCGAAAAGGCCTACCCTTTCCATCAATCTCTTGTGACATATCAACCACCATGGGAGAGTGGTCAGATTGAGCCGAAATTGGTAGAAAAGTTGTACGACAAGCATCACCATCCCATCCGTGATTTAAAAGCACCCTGTCCAGCTTCCTCCAAATTTTCCAATCGGCACTATGCCATGTTAAGTGCTCACCTATGGAGGGCGCATCCCTTAATCCACACTTTACACAAACATCCTGAAACTCCTTCATCGGGTACAAACTAGGGACAGTAGCTCCATAATGATCATCAACACTAAGTATAGCATTAAAGTCACCAAGAACCATCCAAGGAGAATTCAGATTAACACCAAAAGACTTCAATTCCTTCCATAGTGGTAAACGCGCCAAACGTCCTTCACAATGCCCATACACAAATGTACAAAAAAACTCAATACCAGAAGCAAGATTATGAACCTTGAGGTGAATACATTGTGGAGACTGCCCGAGAACATCCACCAAGAAGCTTTTTGGATCCCAGATAATGAGCATCCTCGAGTTCTGCCACAGGTCAAAGTTGTGCGTAAACTTCCATCCCTTAAAACTTTTCAACAAAATTTGCAACACCTTATCCTTCATTTTTGTTTCCAACAAGTCACACAGTCCAACCCTATTGGCGGAGATGATGTTTTTCACCCACCTCCTTCGTACAGGGGCCGAAAGACCCCTAACATTCATAGATACAGCATTCATTGGGAATCCGAGGTCCCTTTTGGCATCGGACCGCCGCCTTCAGTACTTTGATTTCCAGAACTATCAAAAATGCTCCTAGCAACCGCTAACATGCGTTGGAAGGGTTTCTGGATACCCTTCCCTTGATCATTTAGCCGAGTCCTGCTCTTACTTCGAGACCTAGTCAAAGCCCCTGGAGTAGGGGGAGGTCTACTCTTACTCTTACTTCTATGCACCCTTGGGATTTTTGAGCCTCGAGCTTCTGGATGTATCATTTGTTTAGGTAATTTTCCAGCACCATCAATCGGATGGTCATTATCTCCGAAAGCTTGCTGCTGCCAGTCGGCTTCTAAAGGTGCTGAATTTGCTGATTTGGAGGCCCGGATTTTGCTAGATTTCATGCGATCAGTGCTCCTACCACGGTTTCCATCCTGAGCACCCCTGGATGCTACGGTAGTGTCTCTAGCACCACGGTTTGCAACTGCAGGCGCTGAAGATGAGATAGTAGCTGGCAGAGGCTTCTTCGTCGGCAGAGCAACAATTGCGTGGTTAACCGCAACTGGCGATGCACCAATGACTATGCCTGGTCCTCAGTTAACTACGGTAGCTTTCACGCTGCCTTTCGTTTTACCTTCATCAATTTTGCCTTTGCCCTTTCTGAGCCTTTCCGAATCTTCCTCATCCGAGGATGCATCCTCGATGATGACATGTTCTCCTCCTCCAACCGAGTTAGAACTTAGGATATCTCCAATATTTTCAGCATGCATCTTCCTAACCCAAACTTGGTCATTATATCGAGGTCTCCAGTTTTTCTTACCATTCTTCTTTGTAGCTTTGTTATCTATCCCTTCCTTTGGGTTTTTTAGCACCCCCTCCTTGGCTTTCCAGTAATCATCACACACCTCCATGAGATGGGTATTTTCACCACAATTTGTACACCAAGGTCGGCAATAATCATAAATGATTTTTTGCACAAATACCTCACCAGTTGGAACTCGAAAGCTTACCTCCTCCTTGAGCTCTTTCGATGTATCAATCCATACCAAAAGATGTGCATAGTAGCCCCTCAACTCGAGAGTACCATTATCCATGAGGATTGGATCTCCTAGTGAAGTGGCAATTTTCTCCAATGTCTTCTTGTGCCAATAAGTCTTTGGCAAATGCTCCATCCTTATCCAAACTGGTTTAGTAGCTTGAATGCTTGTATCATATTGCCCAGATTCATCAACTAACAACATGAACAGTTTTTTCCCATGGAGATAATGGTCAGGACCATTCATCACCAGATCTCTATCTTCAGCACTATTAAACTTGAACATGACATAGCCATTCTGTTTGCTCTGAACAGTACATGCTACCTTTCACTTTGCCACCAAAAGAGTTCGGATAGCATGCATACCAGGAAAGAAACCCGGAAAGACACCCAAGAATCCGAAGAAGGGTTTGTATAAGTCTTTATGCACCTCCTCCTCGGTGAGAACAAAGTCAACACTATCCCCATTGTTTTCAACAATTTCAATAGTCGACCTGTTCATGAGAATGTCCGGATCATCCCATAACCTCCTTCTCTCAAGCATCGGATCATTCCATTCTATTGGATGAACTTGTTGATTCTGCCTCTTCTTACCATCACCCTCGGCCATACCTTTCCGAGGATTGTTCTCTTTATTGTTACCAACGGAAGATTCACCAACAACCATTGTGTAATGAATCAAACCCCAAAGGACAAACTCCGATAGAACAGATCGGAATTCACCCACACAAGCAAACACACACCGATCGGAATCAACACAAACCGATCGAAATTAACAACACAAATCGGAATCAACAACACATAAACACAATGCACCAAATCAAAACACAATGAGACCGCAAGGAATTGAATCGAAAAACCTGGAAACCGTGGCTACCATGCAATCCGATCACAAGTTCTTGAGTCTGTTATATGCTCCAATTGAAATTCGCCAAAACCTTGAAGCAATTCCGATGATGAAGGTAGGAATTTGATTAAAAAGTGTGCTGGAAATTTTAATCAAACCCTTTTAAAACTCTTGCCGCAACCAAAACCCAACCAAAACACGAAAAAGATTGGAATTTTTGGCCGAATCTCCAACTCAAACAAGGAATCAATGCAACAAACCAATTGCGATCACTCACACGAATCCAGATCCGAGTCCGTAACCAAGAAACAAAACTGACACGATCAAGATCCGCAAAGAACTCAAACTTTTCTGATTCAAACCCTACTCCAAGGCCGATTAAGATAAAAAACTCTCCACAAATTTCATATGATTTTGTGCGAAATCTGAAGGAGAATCCGTTAAACCATAATTCATCGGTGGAAAGTGAATGAAATTTGAAGAAATTGGCCTCCAAAGGATGGAAGAAAGGCTGCGCCTTTTTTCTTCTTTTTTTGCCCCAGAGCTAGAGAGAGAATTGTTGAGAGCTCTTTCATCCTTACCGCTCTAGGTATTGGGGCTGGCGTCTCACCTTTACTCTAATAAGGGCGTTATCATAAACGCATTGGGAGCTTAAAATATACTTGAGTATCTAAATCTGGGCCACTATATATATATGTATCTGTATATGTATATATATATATATATTATTTCAAGTGCTTGCATTATAATCATGCATAATAGATACGGTACTCCCAATGTTTTTTAAGGTGGTATTTTTTTTTACAAATTAGAATGTGCGGAGAGAATTAAATGAGTGAAGAGAATAAAAAATTTAATAAGCGATGTAAAATGATTCACTCTTTCATACAAAAGAATAAGGATAAAATTTTAAGTCATGAAATTAACAGCTTGGTACCTAATTTTTAATTTTTTTCTGAAAAGGTACCAACTTTTTCATTAATGTCCCGGAAAGGTACTTTCTAGTTTAAAGTGAGTACCATTGTGAATTTTGATCCAAATTGGTACCCATTTATTTGTTGAAAGGTGCCCTTTTGAGACATAAATGAGAAAAAAAATGGGTACCTTTACTGAACAAATTCAAAATTCGGGTACCAAACAGTGAATTTCGATTAAAAGTAGAAACCATTTTGGACAATCTCTCAAAAAATATGTGATAATTTTAGGGGGAAAAACGAAAATAGAAAGTGTGCCAATTTTATATAAAAACAAAGGGAGTACTTTTTGCTTTATCTTTTAAACCTGTCGTTTTCTTTTATAGATGTGCCCTTTCAACTTTCACATTCCATTTTTAACAAACTTTTCACGCAAGAGAAAATGATAATTCTGGCATCCACTTTTAGGTGAAATTACATGTTTTGTTCTTTTTTTGTAAATTATTCCTAAAACATTCCTACTTTATTATGAAATATTCCAAATTGATTCCCACGTTCTATTAGCCGGTTCAAGTGAATCAACATTGATTAGAACTTTCTAGTGGTGATAATGTCACCATGTGGAAGCCAAGAACATGAAAAATAACGACGACAAAAGAGATGGTGAATATGGTTGGATTGATGATGTTCGAAACATGGATATATTAGGTGGCAGAGAAAAAAATAGATATTTTTTAAAGAAAACATTAATTTAACCAAAATATATTAAATAATAAGTTTTTGAATCTTGGTAACAAATGACTGGCCTGTTAACTTTATTAAAACGTGTTGTCCAGTAAAGGAACCAATTAAAAACCTTTCATAATAATATAAGAGCATTTTAGGAACATGGTATAATAAGAGAAACGAAATCCTTAATTTTGGCTAAAAGTGAATACCTAAATTATCATTGAATGATGTGCATTTTTAACCCTATGTTATGGGCGAAAGTGCAGAAATTACCTTGTATAATAAGAAAGTGCAAAAATAACCCAAGAAATTGTTGACCAAATTGTCAATGGAAAATTTGACCGGAAATTAATGAAAAGACCATAATACCCCTGAATTTAAAATTTCAAAAATAATATAAAATGTGAAATTAATACTTTAACCTTTTTCTCCATTGATGCCCTTTCTCCATTTCTTAGCCCGCTCATCCATTTACATCTCCAATTCTCTCCATTTCTAATCCATTTCCGTCGATGACACTCGTTAACACAATCGCAGCAGCACAATCAATTAACCCAAGCTGAGGCACTAGTCTCGTTGGATGGTCATAGATAATATTTATATTCTGCACCCGTCTCGCTGCTAATGCTACCAAAGGGTAGTAAGCGGCAAGCCATGGGTTTGTCCACA
Organism: Rubia yunnanensis; assembly: GCA_037428765.1. Taxonomy (NCBI): domain Eukaryota; kingdom Viridiplantae; phylum Streptophyta; class Magnoliopsida; order Gentianales; family Rubiaceae; genus Rubia; species Rubia yunnanensis. The sequence goes on from CM075065.1 coordinate 96,587,185, forward strand.
GAGATGCTAGGGTTCAAGTAAAAGTAAAAACACAGCCTCACGCGGGTCGTCAATCTGCACGAGTGAAAGGAATAGCTAGTAATGTAAACAAGCAAACTGGGAGGTTTTTTGGTATTTTCAACTAACAACTACAAGCATGAAATAAACAAAGAAGTGAACTATTTATCTTAGGCACTTGGGACTAATTTACCAACATGGTAGTTCTAATGCTTCAATCATCAATTCATTCACATATAGACATACAAAAGACCTATTAGTATGTTCACAACACGTGGTGTGGTCGATGGCATACACTTCCCCATCCCTGTCACGGTGGATGCGCTCGCAACTCTCCATCGACACCGCCTTCGTAATTAGGGGCACACAACAAGGTCCAACCGTTGTCGTGGTTCTATTTCTCCCCCGTGCTATTACGTTTCGGGCTTCCTTATTCGATATCAAAATATCATTTATTTACATTTTTGTTAGTTTAGTATTTTTAGTAGGATTACACTATACTCTTTTTCTCATTGGGTTTTTTAATGAGGTAGTGTGATCATTTTGTTTTATTAGTATTAATGAAGTCATAAACTCAGCCATGTCTGCTTAGAAGAGTTTTGGTAATATTTTAATTAGGGTTTTGAATATTTAGTTTTGATTTGATTAAAATTAGATTTGGTAAGATTAGATAAGGAAATATTCATTCAAGATTTATCTTGAAGAATATAGCCATTTATTTTAGGTATTCTAGTTAGATATGGTTTTGGCTTCTTAAAGCCGCCATAAGTCATTCCAATTTCTTTTTGTACATGCCGAATTATACCCTATAAATAAGGGAGGCCATTCACGATTTTAATAAACCACTTTTATCAATCAAATATACAACCTTTTGAGTTCAAAATCTTGTTGCTTGCAAGCTATTCCATTGTTGCTTAACCCCCGAGAGCTAGTTAAGTATCAATAAACCTTGTAATCTGATCCCAAGGTCTAGTTAGAGAGCAAGTCAAGATTAGGCATACCCCGAGGCTAGACACCTGAATTTCGTGTGAGATGGTGAGGGTTTGCAGATCACTTCATTTGATCAACGATATTAATTCCGTAATCGTGAGTCTTTGCAAGGAGATTCATATCACTTCCACCACGAATGCATTAATTCTAAGTGGTCCTCTATATGCAATGCCCTAGGTTCATAGACACCTTATATGTGATACTAGGTTTTCAACACAAAACCTAGCTTGCTACTTTCAGTTATCTCTATCTGTAACCTATCGAAAATTATTAAGAAATTAGCTAAGACTGGTGTAATCGTATATGGATTAGGGTTACCTCGAATCTCCCATGCACACACTCACGCTGAATCGTACCCCTTCACCCATTCAAACATCCAGGTTTCTCTTCCCAATGGGGGATCATAAGTGCACCATACATGAACATAGCCTAAAGTGTGTGCTCATATGTGGTGTAGGGTTCATGCATTTGTCACATTGAAGAACAATCACAATAATATCATAAACACAAATATAGATGGAATTTAAGGAATCTCATAAAGCATCAAAAGCTACACATATGCCAAATATGTCTCAAGCTTAGCTAACTGCTCTAAAAAGTATAGATCCATGGAAAATATGGAATTAGATGCCATGGATATAAGAAAATAAAAAGAAAATAAAAATATAAGAGAAAGAGAAGATGAAGGGAGGAGAAGAAGAATTCTCCTCTTTCTTCCCTCTAAACTAGAAAGAGAAACTAATCTACATTATAACTAGATCTATTATACTTCTATTCTACTCAGGATTTAGTAGAAGACTAAGGCTCCTATATATAGCAGTAGGAGATTGGGCCTAAAGATAGGCCCAAAATAGGCCAAACATAGTAAAGTCCTAGTCACCTTTTCCTTCTAGCAGCTGAACCTTTCTCGAATAAACTACTCAAATCCATGAATATTCTGGAGCTAAATATATTGCATTGGATACAGGTCAGAAAGATGAAGATTTTGATATATGGTAGAGGGAAATTGGATGAAAATTGAGAGAGTTATGGCCAAAACGGTCAACCGCCAAGGTTTCACGGACAGGCATAGATGCCACGGTCCGTGAAGCCTTCAAGCACGGATGGCCAGATCTGGCACGGTCTGTGATCATTCATAGCCACGGGATGCCACGGTCGGTGAAGCTGGGCTTATACCACGGTCTGTGAAGGTTTTCACGGACCGTGAGCAACACCACAGTTTCCACTCAGTAATTTTCACGGCCCGACCTCCTTTTCACGGACCGTGAGCAGCATGGGTGTTTGGTTAGAACTCTCGTCACGGTCCGTGAAGGTTTTCAGAGACCGGCTCCATACTTAGCCAAATTTCTTCAACTCTACCCTTCCATGCTTCATGGCCCGGCTTCATTGTCACGGACCTGCATTATTGCTTTGTGTTGGGTGGACCGTGGCCATCTTCAAGGGTTGCTAATGCTTTGTGTAGTGCGGGCTGTCACAGGCCACTAGTCCTTCTTCGACTGGACTTTGTTTGCTTTCCACGGGTGAACCGTTAGTACGAATTGGGAGTTCTAGTAGTCAAATTTGTAGTACTCGAGAAGACAAATCTAATGGAACCAACCTTGAAGGCTAATTCTTCCTGGATCGTTCTCAGACTAAGGCAACACCCTTGGACCACAATTCACCGTTTCCACCTTTTTTTGTCTTGAACTTTGAAACCACCTATCCTTGGTTTCAACCTCCTTTTACCATGCATTGATGCTCGTGTCCTTCATCTACTACCATTCAATGTGAATAGCCTTCAAATCTTCTACCGTTAAAAGGAAATGGCATTTGCAAGAATGTAATGTAACAAATAGCATTCACATGCGACCTACTAAAGGCACTTATAGTGAAGACCAAGGAGCCCGTGAACAAGATATGTCAATAAACACTAATTAAGTATACAAAATGTGGATTTAGCATAGAAAACCGAACATGGTTTTCTAAACCCCTTGTCATGTAAACTCAATAATGTTCCTAAATGCCAAGCAAAAGTAAATAAGAACTACGTCAAATGCATTGGTTAAATCATGTATAATGGTGCTGATCATACTCCCCACACTCAACCTTTACTCATCCTCGAGAAAATAAAATCAAAGAAAAAGGTTTAAGCAATTTGAAGCATGTGAAAATAGCCTATGCATCCAATGTATTCCCAAGCTACCCTAGTTCCCCCAAGAAGATGAAAATCTCACAATTCTCACACTCCCCAAAGTACCTAAGGCAACCAAACCACCCAAAGAAAGTAAATGTGTATGGAAAAAGATAAGTGACGAAAGATCATAATAAATCCAAACTTACTTTCCCTAAAGAAGTCCCAAAAGAAATCAAAGAGCAATCCTCAAGTAAAAACAATCCACCAAGAAAATCCAAAAGTTGTTGACTTGCTTGCAACATAAGGGATAAATCTAGATTCTTAACCTAGTTGCAAACAAGGAGTCCAATGTATCATCAACCTAGTTTCTTGTTCCTTTTTTCCTTTTTTTCTCACAATTTCTCTCATTTTGCCTAGGCGCCCTTTCGGTTTTTCACCTTGCGTTATCCCACAAAATATGCTCACCTCTCACCTTTTTCCACACGACCTCTCATTTTTGCCTAGACTCGTAAGTCTAGCCTGTCCAAGCCTCTCACTTTTACCTAGGCCTTTCAACTTATCCGGGCTTTTCCTAATGTTACCCATGTCTCCCTTTCAAGTTTTTGACTTGTCAAGGTTTTAATAAATTTTTGTTTTCCATTTTTTTCAAAATTCTCTTACAGGAGCTATTAGCTACATAGAAACAACCAAAAATCATAAGTTATATCTAATTCCCTTCCCCAAACTTAATGCTTGCATTGTCCTTAATGCATATACAAAATCAAAGGACACATGTCAAGGGAAAGAAATAGGAAAACACTTATAATGAAATATAACACTAAAATCTACTCTTAATGGTACAATCATGGAATGTAAAGAGCAAACTACCATCACCCTCAATATACTACCCCTAACCTCTAATCAAGAAAGATCAATCTAACCACTATCATGCATCACAAATTGAATGAATAATTGAATCACAATGGAGAGTTACCTCTTAGGTCTCGATGTGTGTGTCTCAAGGGTTTTGAGGGTAGGTGGGTTTTGGGTGGTACTTTGGTGATGGCAGGGTGGTGGTAGGAAAAAAATGGTGATTGGGTGGTGTAGGAAAGTATGTGAGCTTCATGGGTCGTGCACGTCTACACGCCCCATGAACTTGGGGTTTGGTTCTCCTTCTTGTCCATCATTTTGAGCGTCACAAACCATGTACATGTACATGGTCCATGAGTTAGACTCCCCGGTTGCTCACCTTTCTCTAAGAACCATACGCTTCCTACAAAACAAACATGCACATCAAGTGTAATACTGTCCCAAAAATAAAAATAAAGCAACAAATAGGAAAACACACCAAAAATAGCAAACGAATCTAATTTTTCAAAACTCAGGTTGCCTCCCGAGAAGCTTCGTATATTTAAGGTCATTGACATGACCCTAATGTTATCCATATGGTACGGGTTTGTACCCCATCACTACGGACAACCAAACATGGAAAGGTGGGGGTAAGAATCTTCCAAGAGGAAGATATAGCAAAGGACGAGTCAACCTAGAGGGAATAGATAGTTTGGAAGCTTAGTATATTCAATTGGCTTTCCTATGGTTTCCTCTAAGGCTTCCGAAAATGTGAGAGTAGGTTCTATAGGTGGAGGTAGGGGTGCAAGTAAGTAATATGCACCCCTTCCTCGACTTCTTCACTCTCAACAACCATTCTCAATCTCCTTTAGATTCATCTACCAAAATTTCACATTCTACTAGGGAAGGTTCATTTTTGGGATATTGGGTTTCAAGTTGGCTCACCCTATTCATCAAATTAAGCACTTGCCCTTCAACTTTCTCAATGCTTGAGAATAGTTGAGTTCCCAAATCACTAATCTCGCTAAGCACTTTTGATTGGAGTAAATTACTAATCTTGGTCACATAACCTATAGCTTGCAAAATTTTCACACAATCCGATTTGGGAACCAATCCTAGGGATTGGTTTTGGGGCATTGGGTAAGTTGGTGAAATCCAACTATCTAACCCAAAGTGTTGGTTTCCCGATGCATTTCTATACCACAAATTTGAGCTACCACTAAACCTTGAATTTGGAGAGTCGTGGAATGGGTAAAAATTTTGATCCCATCAGCCTTGGGAACCAATGACTCCTACCTCTCTCTCATTTTTGCTCATCCAAGAGCAAGACTTCGTAGGGTGGTCGCAATGACATATCCTATAAAATCTCACACGCTGAGCCATTCTTCTCCCATACTCACTCAACCTTGGGAAACACTCTATAGGATGATCACAATGACACACCTTACAAAGTGCCCTTCGTTGAGTGATTTCTGACTTTTTTTCTTTTCTATTAAGAACCAACAAAGAAAACACACAAAACTCGAAATCGTAGTGCAAAAGTCATCAGTTTTCACCAAGAACTCAAGCAATACCTATTCTAACAAACAACAAACAATTAAAAAATCAACAGTACTAACTACTCACTAGCACGCTATGCTCAACTAATACTTGAACTGAAAAGCATCCCTGGCAGCGGAGCCAAAATTTGACCTGCCTCGACCCGGGGACATTAACATAATTGCAGCAGTACAAAAAATTAACTCAAGCTGAGGTACTAGTCCCGTGGGATGGTCAAAGATAAGATTTATATTCTGCACCTGTTCTCGATGCTAATGCTACCAAAGGGTAGTAAGCGGCCATCCCAGAGTTTGTCCATAGATGTGCTAGGGTTCAAGTGAAAGTCAAAACACAGCCTCATTCGAGTCGTTAATCTGCACAAGTGAAAGGAATAGCTACTATTGTAAACATGCAAACTAGAGGGGTTGGTATTTTCAACTAATAACTACAATAAGTGCACCAATTCAAACATCCGGGTTTCTCTTCCCAGGGGGCATCAATAAGTGCACTATACATGAACATAGCCCAAAGTGTGTGCTCATATGTGGTGTAGTGTTCATGCATTTGTCACATTGAAGAACAATCACAATAATATCATACACACAAAGATAGATGGAATTTAAGGAATCTCATAAAGCATCAAAAGTAACACATGTGCCAAATATGTCCCACGCTTAGCTAACTACGCTAAAAAGTATAGATCCATGGAAAATATGGAATTAGATTCCATGGATCTAAGAAAATTAGAAGAAATAAAAAGAGAAGAGAAGGAGAAGAAGAAGGAATGAGAAGAATAACTCTCATCTTCCTTCTCTCTAAAGTAGAATGAGAAACTAATTTACATTATGACTGGATCTATTCTACTTCTATTCTACTTAGGGTTTAATAGAAGAATAAGGCTCCTATATATAGCAGCAGGAGATTGGGCCTAAAGACAAGCCCAAAATAGGCCAAACATAGGAAACCCTAGTCACCATTTCCCTCTAGCCACAGAACCTTTCTCAAATAAACTAATCAAATCTGTGAATCATCTAAAGTTGAATTATAGTACATGTGATAGAGCTCGGAAAGATGAAGATTTAGATAAATGGTAGAGGGAAATCTGATGAAAATTGAGAGATTTATGGCTAAAACGGTCACCCGTCAAGGTTTCACGAACCGGGATGGATGCCACGGTCCGTGAAGCCTTCAAGCATGGACCACCAGATCTGGCATGGTTCGTGAACATTCATAGCCACGGGAAGCCACAGTCCGTGAAGGTTTTCATGGACAGTGAGCGACACCACGGTTTCCACTCAGTAGTTTTCACGGCTTGGCCTTCTTTTCTTTGATCGTGAGTAGTATAGGTGTTTGTTCAGAACTCTTATCACAGTCCGTAAAGGGTTTTACGGACCGGCTTCATACTTAGCCAAATTTCTTCTACTCTTCCCTTCTATGCTTCACAACTCGACTCTATTGTCACGGACTAGGATGTAACTTCGTGTAAGGTGGACCATGGGCATCTTCACAGGCCATTGATGCTTCGTGTAGTGCAGGTTGTCACATGATGTTGGTTCTTCGTCAGCTGGACTTTGTTTGCATGCACCGGGTAAACCGTTAGTCCAAATCGGGAGTTCTAGTAGTCAATTTTATAGTACTCGAAAAGGTAAATCCAATTAAACTAGCCTTCAAGGAAAATTCTTCTTGGATCCTTCTCGTAATAAGGTAACATTCCTTGAACCACAATTCATTGTTTCCACCTTTTTTTGTCTTGAACTTTGAAGCCGCCTATCCTTGGCTTCAATCTTCTTCTACCACACATTAATGCTCATGGCCTTTATCTACAACCATTCAATGCGAATGGCATTCAAATATTCTACCGTTAAGAGCAAACGGCCTTCATAAGAATGTAATGTAATAAATAGCATTCATGGGTAACCTACTAAAGGTACTTATAATGAAGACCAAGGAGCCCATGGACACAATATGTCAATAATCACTAATTAAGTATACAAAACATGGGATTTAGAATAGAAAACTGAACATGGTTGTCTAAACCCCTTATCGTGCAAACTCAACTAATGTAGCCAAAATGCCAACCAATACTAAATAAAAACTATGTCAAATGAATTGGTTAAAGTATGAATAATTTTGCAGATCAGTGGTGAAGTGTGAAGAGGAGCGGCGGTGAATCGATGGTAGTCAACGGTGAATCTGGTGATGGGGTTAAGCGAAGATGGTGTTCACGCAGAGCAGTTGTGGCCACCACAAACTCTCCACCGGTGATAGGGTTAGTTGAAGATTGTGATGGGGTTAGGCGGAGAGAAGGTGGAGCGGCGGCAGACTAGGGTTGAGAGGAGAAATGGCCGCAGTGGGCTAGGCCAGGGCTGAGAGGAGGAGCGGCAGTGCTAGGGTTGAGAGGAGCGGAGGCGGCAAGCTAGGTCTAATAGGAGGAGCGGCAACGCGATGGTGCTAGGGTTGATTGGAGAAGTGGCCGATGCAAGCTACAACTGAGAGGAGAAGTGGCGTACTGGCAGGGCTGGGTTGAGAGGAGGTGGTGCACAGGCGGGCTTAGATTGAGAGAAGGTGGCGCACTAGCGGGGCTAGGCTGAGAGGAGGTGGCGCACTGGCGGGGTTTGGGTTGAGCGGTAGTGGCGCACTAGCGGGCCTTGGGTTGAGCAGCGGTGGTCAGCAATGGTGGTTAGGTTTGTCGCTTAATTGTCTTTTGAGAATCCTAAGAATCCTGCACCTGAATTAATCGTTTGTAATTGTTTGTGAATCCTGAATTAACAGTTATGTTTGCATCTGTATAAAATATGATAGATGTGGGAAGGTCTGTGTTATAATAATTTTATCCGTTGTCTGTTGGGGAAAAATGGTCAGCGCTGGTGTTTCGGCGCTGGTGCTGGTGTTCCAGTGGCTGCGTTGGTGGTCCGCAGTGGCGTTGTTGGTGGCAGGTGTAAAGAAGAAGAAGAATCATAGGGGTACATTAGTCATTATAGTTTTTGTTTGAAGAATAGGGTATTTTTATCTTTTCATAAATGGTCAACGCATGAATTTGTTTGGTCAATGCCAGAATAGTGTAAATTGGGTAAAACTGCACAATTTGATCCTAAGATGATAGGGTTAGTTCTGCACTTTCAGATTATACAAGGTCATTCTTGCACATTATCAGTTTTATAGGGTTATTTTTACACTTTCACACAATATATACCACTTACGCCCTTGATTCACCCATGTACATCATTCCTTTCACTAAATTCAATACAACATAAGGAACCCATTAGGACACTTTTATGAGAAGTGCCTGAACAAATGTATATTAAGACGCTTATAATTTTCTAAAGTCAAACCATCATAGGGTTTAGAGGGTGTCCTTCCCTTTTCATTAAGCTCATATGTTTCCAAAAATTGGCTTGCATTGCCCGAAGGCATACATCGATTTTCCCGAGGGCTTCCATCAGAAATTGTCCCAAAATGGGTATGATAAAAGCACTAAACATCAAATTACATATATACAGTCTTTATGTCTAAAAAATTTGAAAGGGGTGCATCATAAGATGAAAGGTCAAATACTAACGAGACACTAGTTTGAATAATTCGGCTCAAACTAGTGAAAGCCGATGGCAATATTTAAATATCAGCAACCTTCTTATAGAGTTCCAAAAACAAGGTCCTACTCGACCTCTAAAGCAACCAAAACAAAAGTGAAAAGCTCCTAAAGTGAAAAATCAGGTTCATTTCCATTAATTGTAGTCCTATATAGAAAGTAGGGATGACATCTGTTATTTTGGTCACCAAAAAGTCTTTTGTAAATGTAAGTAAAAATCAGGAGAAAGTACGAAAGTCTCTAACACGACACAAGCTGATCAATCAATGATTTTTCAACTTGCTCGGTCTACAAATTTGGACTGTAAACTATGTTTAGAATTGCCAAAAGTAAGTTGTTATAGCTACTTAACTCGGATTTTCCTATACTGACCTATAGACTAGATCAGAAGCCAACTAAGTTTAACCAAGCAAAAGGAGCCGTCAGAAAGACTTAGAATTGGCAAAGATCATACACGGTATAATATTTCAAAAAAAAGGACCAAATTTTTTAAAAGTTACCCCAACAAACATCAAAATCAGCAAAGAAATACAAATAAAAAACTAAATTAATTAAATTTCATAATATTAAATGTCCTAAAGTATCCCGATATATATTTGGGGCATTACAAAGTAACCAAATATTAAAACTATAAGTGTGCTAATATATATATATATATATATATATATATATATATATATATATATATTAGGATGTGTGTATTGGAGATCCCTTGCATTTCCAACTGTTGGATGCATTTGTAGATATTTTGGAATCGGCGATGGAGGACACTTGTGACCTGTTGAGTCCTATTTAGTTCTCCTGTAGCTTCTCTGGCTTCCAGCTCTCTTCACATCCTACAAAATAGGTAGACTGAGGTCAGGCAGGCAAGCACAAGGCCCTGCCTGCTCCGTCGCTCCGGTCAGTTTTTTCTGCCATGTGGGGAGTATAATTGTGATTAGTAAATTGATTGTGTAAATCTTACTTCCGGATTGACTACACTAGTGCAGGCGCCTCTGTTAAAGGTGGTTCATTTGGGCAATGGAAGTCACTTTAGGGGTGACTTCCATGGGCTTGACTTCCATTAATGATGATAGAATACGGTTCCTAGAACCGCCTTCTAATGCCTCAATGAAAGGCGGTTCAAAACCTCCCTCTAACTACATGGTGGAACCGCCTTCTATTGTTTCCGAGCTCGAAACAACCTTGATGTCATCGGACCAGGGTGCATGTTATGAACTCATACTTAAGGCACACTGTTGGACCGTTGATGTTGTCATGGACTTGGAACAAAATTTAAACCCTCAGATGCATCAACTGGTTCCGGACTCGGAACGTATGCATTGTGATCTGATCTACAGAAATTTATGAACTCGGAACTCTTGTGATTTTTGAGCTCTGTTGTGTTTTCTATTCACAATCTGTAATCTTTTTTTGTTTTGACTATTTAATTCTCTTTGTTATTTCTGCACTCGAAACTATTGTAAGATCTGATGTTCCGAGCTCGTAACATGTTTCCTGGACTATCGGACACTATGGTCAAAATGGTATTCGTGTTCCGATTTGTCTTCCAAATTTGGAACCCCATTCGGACAGCATGGTCAAAATGGTGCATATTCAATATAATCCGGTTATAAGAAAGCCTCAAATACTAGGTCAATATACAATAAAATTACTTGTCATTTCTACACTATCTATCAAAAATCTATATACTACACTAGGACATCAACAATCTATATATGGGAATAGACATCTAACAAAATCTATTCCAATGGCAATGGCTTCATATATACTACCTACCTATACCACTGCTACGTTGGGATTTCCAATGGAATGGGAACGAGCGTTGACAATATACCTTGCCAAGAAATTTCTTGCCATGTTTATATCAGTTTGTGAATACGGTTTCTCATCCTCTTTAAAAATCTGTAAACTTGGGAATGTTATTAATATGAACAAAAAACCTATGGCATTTAATTAATGGAAAAAGACCGAATCAAACCTTACGTTCTTGATTTCAAGAAAATCCGTACGGATTTGTTGAAGATACTCCACCGCATATAGCATTACATAATACCTCCACTCCCAATTCTTTGCTTGTTTCTTGTACTATTGAATACAAAAGAATTAAATAATCATGTCATGTGTTTAGAATTCTAGACTAAAATGGAATTGTGATCATGAAACAAAAGTTCCACCTTGATCTCGACTATCTCAAAACCCTTGGTAGGAGAATCCTTGGGAAAAGTGACCGATGCATCCAAAATCTTAATAAACGACCCGGACGATAGATAATGTAGAGGATCTTACCAATAAATGCAATTCTTGTCCAGGGCAATAAATAATATTCTCCAATAATCCCTTAGAGAATGTGCTACATTAAAAATCATCCAAAAAATGTTGTTTTAAGTAGATTTGATATTTGACCATTACCTCTCAATGTATGGAGAGACGAAAAAAAATTTATCTGTTCGCCGAAGACTTTTGTTGATGTAGTCGACCCACTCTTTGACCGTGTTTCCAATTTCTTAAGTCATCATCAGGCACAAATAACCTATCCATCCTTTCTCCCTTTGATTAGCAAAATAGTACATGTACCTTTCAAATAAAATGAGACAACGTGAATTCTAAAAAATATTCAAGCTACTAAATTATTCATTCAAATTAAAGAAAGTATATAGTACTTACAGTACGTATAAGGACATCATTGGTTTGATTAACTTGGTCACATCTCCACAAGTCTTCCAAGTCACTCCATATAGCAATTATTTCCCTCTTTTGACCAAATACACATTCATTGCCTGAAAATGTGTAGGTTGAGTTGACTTGATGTCCTCCAATCAAATCATACAAGACTCTAACAAAGAGTGATGATTCCTTTAGAGCTTGTGCCCTTGTTAGTGTGGGATTAGCCTTCTTCGGCGATTTGTGAACTATTGACGGGGTCATTTTAGGCTTTGATTTCAAATGACCATCCTTTGTAGGGTCCATATAGATTAGGCGACGAGGCCATAGAATAAAAACTTCTTTAGCGGTTCCCACGTGCTTGAATAGGCCATCTGGAATTGGCAATAGAACATTTAGGACTAGTGGTTTCTCCAGTGACATTCTACATATCCCATCTCGAATTAGAACGTTGTGATATTGTTGCATCGACTCGTGCAAAATATTATTTTCAAATATTAATGTATGATATTATTTAGGAATATTTGTTATTCAATAAACTCAATTTCGCTAATATATATTTGGATACCTTGCACTCCGTCTATAGGACATCTTTATATTTTTTAGGAACCTCATGCCAACTATCGTAGTTGATGTCTACCGTTGTTCTACCTATCTTCCCTACCCAACTAGACCATTTAACTTGTTCCTCCGATATACACTTTCCGGATTTGGAGAAAACCAACAAAGTTAGTTCCTTTCTAGCCATCCTCCTTTCCAATGTTCTACAATGTGTTCTAGCAACCCCTCCCCCCACCTCCGACCCCTCTTCCTCATCACCATTGATGCCTAGGTTTTATGAATTTCCTCCTATTGGATCAACATGTTCATCACGAGTCCTCTTCTGAGACATTATACTACCTAAGAACATTCATCAAACTCCATAAACTAATATAAAACATCTAGGGTTTAATTTTTAACAAGAAGCAAGACTTTATAATTCACATATGCATTGAATAAATAAAAATAAAACCATGAATATATCAATGTATACTAACCCTACACAAATTTCTAATAGTAGAACAAGGAGAGAGTGAAATTTGTACCTTTTCATCCAAACAATTTAATGTAGAACAATGTTGAGCCATGAAAACCCTAGCTTTGCTTTTGTACAAAATCTTGGGCATTGGATGTATGGATCACATATGTAGTAGGTTTGATTAGTTATATCAATAGATGAAGATTGGGTGAAGAAATGTGGATGGAAGGAAAGATGGAAGATGGGAGAAGGGTTTTGTGGGGGAAATAGAGGGAATTCACGATTTTATCAAATGGGTATTAAATGTCCGTTTGAAAACTGCCTCTAAGGTGATGTGGCCGATAAAAGTTCCAAACTCATAACTGGGTTTCTCATCCCAAACCAGTTCTGTCCTATGTGTAATTGAAAATACAAAGTTTCGGACTCGGAACTCAGTGTGTGTATAAAAATATTGCAATGGGAAAATCATATTTGATTTGCCCAAATTGAAAACTCCTCTTCTTCAAAAATCCTGCAAAACCCTAAATCAATTCACATTCCAATTTCCTCCAATAATCATACCAAGGTTCAGAGGTCGAGGTGTCGGCGGTGGATATGGCGATGAGGCAACAAGGAGTCATCAACCTCATGCAGAAATAGGGGCATCGGAGTTGTTCTTCAACAGGGATGCCAAGAGTAGGTACATTGAATTTCAGAAAAGTAAATGTTCCAATCCACAGGTTATTGATATTTTGGATATTGAGCCTTTAAGCCTAGGGTATTTGATTGAATTTTCAAAACCCTCATGTTCTGATAAGTTGTTGCAATTACATGAGCAAGTGCATTATGACGAGGTGGTGCAATTCTATACTAATGTGGGTAAAAGTAGGAATAATAGATACCTTACAATGGCAAATGGCGTGGATATCCCCATTACAAAATTTACTATAAATGAAGCCCTAGGTTGCAAGTATACCGACGCTAGCAAACTTACTCCAAATTATGGGTATAAAGGTCTGATTGAGATATTGCACCAACAAAATTGCCCTGCTGTTAGTGAAATCACCCCTTTGTGCCCAGTGGACATGGCTAGGAAATATTTTAGAAATACCGGGGTAGTGCCAGGGTGAGTGGACGAGTATGATGTAGGGGTCTTGAGTGTTGAGCATAGGATAGTGCTTGAGTGGATCTGTCAGAATATCCTTCCCTTGGGCGGGCATTCATGTGAGCTGACCATAGGGAACCTGATGTCCAGCTACTACATCGTAGAAGGGGTGAAACAAAATCTGGGGTACACCATTTAAATTTACAACCTCAAGGATACTGCAGGGAAAAAGAAAGATCTCACATATAGCAGTTTGATAATCGCCGTGATTAAGAAATGGAAAGTAATCCCCGTCAACAAGCCACTTTGTTTAGCCTTCTACGATGAGTCATGGTTCGATCATAGACATTTGGTCCTAGCTGAGGATAAGAGATGACGAGTTAAGAAAATTCCAGGGAAAAATGCAAAAGCCGCCAAGCGAGCAAGGGAAGATTAATTGGATAAGGCAGAAGGATAAAAGTCAAGTAAGTAAATTCAATATAAAACATTTAAATAAATTGGACGTACACATTACCCCTAGTACATAGTTTTTATATTTTTGTTTGTATCGTAGGTGAGCAGAGGAGTTTGATGGTAACTTTCAAAAACTACTTGGCATGCATCAAGGAAGATGTTAGTTTGGCTAACAATGTGGTGGCAGCTGCACAAGTGCATCATACCAAGTTTGTTGAATCCACCGGCCTTGAAATTGAGCTCAGCAACGATGAATCCATGCCAAATTTCAAGCCTAAGTACTCTAGCGATGGTAGTGAATATGAGGAGAAGGACGAGGAAGAGAAAGATCGTGGCGATGATGAGGAGGAGGACGAGGCAGAGAAAGATCGTGGCGATGCTGATGAGCAATCCGGTTCGGAGTTAGGTGGGATGGACTCCGACTATGACCAACAACATGCTCGCCAATTCCACCCACATAATCATCATCGAACACATTCAGGTCCCCGTGATGCCCACCATATATACCACCACTTGTGGATGGTTGAGCGCAATTGACGTGAACATACGCACTGGGTTACCTGGACTCACCAACGGCAAAACCTTGGCAATCAACAGGGGGTGGTAAGGTTGGCAAAGGTGTACATTTCTGGATGTTCCTCAACAACGACATGAACATGCTTGAACTAAGATCACTCGCACGGTCAATGGTGCTTGACAACTTCTCCATGATAATGTACAAATCTACTGAGGACTGAGACATTCGATCAACAATGTCGAAGAAGGTCGCGGTAGACTCGTCATCTTCCACATTTTAACACCGATAGTATACGGCCGAACCAATCAGCTCATGACAACAGTAATATATTTTCAATTGAAACCCCACACTTGCAATACCAAGCCTTCTGAAAATTAAATGAATTAACTTAGAGTGGCTTAACCTCCTTTCGAGAGTCACATTCTTCTCCGGTATGGGAGGGTCATAATACACACCCACAGTCAAATCAAACTTAATCTGGCCCCCTTTGTACAGGTACACCGTCAAAAACATCGTACAGCTGCATTATACAAACACATAACATATAATTCGATATTTGAAATGATGGTATTATTCAACAACTTATATTCAACTGTTCGAACCCTAAACCGTACAGGATTCCATTATAGTCGGACAACAACCTTATACACTATGATCAATTTTCAAACTATTACACTATCCTAAAATGTGTGCTCACTTACGCCACACTAATTAAACTATTACTAAAACTTTAATACAAACATTAGTAAACAAATCACAAATATTCACGCATCCTCATTCAACACTTTCATAGAATCAAGAAACAAAATCACTCAAACTACACACAATCATTATACACATTCATATCAACAAAAAAATTTCAAGTACTTTAGAAATAACAGTGTAACACCAAATTCAATAAAACATATTAGAGGACAAATCGCACATAATCATTCAACACATTCGTAATCATGAATTCTTCAAATACCTTTAGGAAATTCAAAATTCTGCTTTGCGCGTGTCTCAAACTCATGGAGGAGGTGGCGGTCAACAGCGGCGGTCTACGGGGGTGAAATCTACCATGCAATACAAGGAGAAGACTTCGGCTGCAAGGTGGACATCAATTTCAGTAAAAATATAAAACATACGACCGAAGCACCAAACAGAGAGTAAAAATAATCACCTGACAACTTTAGGAGCGACAACCAGTGACGAGAATGTCGGAAACAGAGAGCGGGGAATAGTTGGCCGAGGATTACAGCAACGACAAGGTGAGAGAATTCCAGTAATGTCAGTTTCAATTTGTAGGAAGCGGAGAAAACCAAATGTGAAAACCAAGGAATAAAAATCCTCTGGTCTATTAGATGAAGAAATAGAGGACGCATTCAATGAATGCGTCCTCGTCGACGTGGTAGCACGGAAATCAGCAGCGGATTGGAGGACGCATTTAACGAATGCGTCCTCGTCGATGTGGCGGCACGGAAAGCAGCATTGGATAGGAGGATGCATTCCATGAATGCGTCCTCATTAACACAGAAATTATATTAAAAAATGGGAACATCGAGGATGCATTTGGGGAATGTGTTCTCTTCAATCACAGACCCAAAAAAAATTCACGAGAACGCATTTGGCAAATGCGTTCTCAAAAAATCACAATAAAAAAATCAAAAACTAGGAAAATGCATCTGCCAAATGCGTTCTCCACAATAGCATCTACTGTGTGCTAATGTAGCCACAGTTCCACATCAGCATCACCTGGGTGCTTGGCTTAGGAAGCAGTCTTTGAATGTAGCATGGACTGTTTCCCTTGTTGATCACTCTCTGGCTGCTGTCTTGGAGGTACTGTCCATTGTTCTTCTTTTTTTTATCGTTGATAATAGTTTCTATAGAAGGTTTCTTAACTTTGTTCTTCTCTTGTTGGATTTCAGATTCTTTGCTCGACCAGGGCCGTGCAGCTAGAGCTTGGCAGTGCCCAGGCTAAGAATAGTGAGCTCCGTCGTGGCATGGCTTCTCTGAAGAGGACGACTCAGAGGGTTTCCAAGCTGGAGCAAGACCTAGAGTGGGAGAAGGGTGTATCGGGCTCTTTGCAGTCTTCCTTGGCTCGGTCTGAGGACAAGGTTAAAAAGCTGGTTGTTTTCTACGGTTGGGCTTTCGGTGAAGGCTTCCTAAGTCTCTCTTCTCCCGTGGTGCAGAGCGACAAAGCCTTCGAGTTTCTGAGCGATGCTTTGAAGGGTACCATCCATCTGTACTCTCAGACTAACGATGAGGGGGTGTTGTTCGCTGGCCTAGGTGGGACTTCATTCCCTTCCGTGATCATAGCTTTACAGAGTATTTTTTAAGCTGTATCCGGGCATGATTCTCGGGGACCTTGACAACTAGAAACCTTATGGCACCCCGGCTGAAGCTAACGCTCTCTCTGCTAGTGGGTCACACTTAGGCGGTGGAGCCACTGGAAAGGTCAAAGAGGACAAAGCTGATGGTGCTGGGAGAGACGCTGTTGGTGGCACGATGAAGCCGTGAAGGCCTTTTTATTCTTCCTTTTTAATTATTGTGAGCACTCCCTTCTGTTTGGGATTTTTAAAAAATTTCAATCTGTGTTTTTATTATGACCTAGTTCGCCTGACATCTGATAGATGCCGTATTTTATATTTTGTACTTCTGGAAAATTTGCTTTTATTTCTTGTCGGCTTGCTTCTTTTTGTTTGCTTGTTTTTTTGCACCATTTGAGGGCGTCTTGTC
The DNA here is from genome assembly GCA_037428765.1 of Rubia yunnanensis. Classification (NCBI taxonomy): domain Eukaryota; kingdom Viridiplantae; phylum Streptophyta; class Magnoliopsida; order Gentianales; family Rubiaceae; genus Rubia; species Rubia yunnanensis. Next base: position 96,604,695 of record CM075065.1, read on the forward strand.
CTCTCTGAAGTGTTATGGTATAGCACAACACTTTCTATTTTTATTTTCTTTTTGGCCTTTTCCAGTGGTCTTGCCTAGGAGGTGGCCGTTTTATCACTCGGGCCTCCATCTCGAGCCCTTGAACCGTCGAGTCTCGAACACTGGATACCTCGTGCACTGGAGGCCTCGAGCCCTTGAGCTCTTGTGGTTTTGAGCGTAGGAGGCTTCGAGCACTGGACCCACTCGAGCACTCAAGCTCTCGAGCTCGGCCGCCCTCGAGCCATCAAGCACTCAAGCACTTGAGCCCTCGAACCGTCGAGTCTCGAATAGTATGCCTCGAGCCCTCGAGCACTGGAGCCCTCGAGTGCTGGAGCCCTAAAGCCCTGTAGCCCTTGAGCACTAGAGCCCTCGAGCACTGGAGCCCATGAGCACTGAAGCTCTCGAGCACTAGAGCCTTCGAGCACCGGAGCCCTCGAGCACTGGAGCCCTCGAGCACCGGATCCCTTGAGCACTAGAGCCCTCGAACTCCGTAGACACTGGATCCCTCGAGCACTGGAGCCCTAAAGCTCTGAGGCCATCGAGCACTGGAGCCCTCGAACTGGAGTCCTCGTGCACTCGAGCCCTCGAGCACCCAACCCCTCGAGCCCTAGTACCATCGAGTCGTGGAGCCCCCGTCTCACTGGATACCTTGAACATCTCCAGCCCTGCCGCCCTCGAGCCATCAGGCACTCGAACCAATCAACACTCAATCACTCGAACCTTGAACCATCGAGCCTTGACCCTTGAGACCTCGACATACCAAGTACTACTTCCTCTCCTTTTGAATCACTAGTCCACTAGTATTAGATCTTTCTTTTGAAGGCAACGAGGTTGCCTTATCGATGTAATATTTCAAAAACATCATTGTACATCTTTTGGTTCTAAATAGGTTTGGGGAACCTAATAAATATCCCCCACCTCAGGGTGCATTTAAATAAAAAAAATACTTGTCTTTTAATTTTCCGGCTGTTGGAGCTGGAGTTGTGTCTTAAACTTGAATCAATTTTGTAGCTCTACAGCTCCTTCGGTGTCGGAGCGTTCATTCTAGTCTGCTTGATTCAGTCTGTAATTTTCTGGTTTTTAAGGCTACAGTTTCATTTCTGTCCTAAGTCAAGCTTGTTGCTCTACGGCCCCTTGGGTGTTGGAGCCTTATTTTTTGCCTGATTTGTCAGGCTTGCAATTCGCTGGCATTGAAACCAGAGTTGCATTTTAGGCCTAGGCCAAGCTTGTTGCTCTACGGCCCTTGGGTGCCGGAGCGTTTATTTTGGCATGATCGATCTGGCCTGCAATTTGCTGGCTGTTGGAACTAGAGTTACGTTTTAGGCCTGGGCCAGGCTCGCTGCTCTATGGCCACTTGGGTTCCAGAGCGTTTATCTTGGCGTGGTTGGCCTAGCCTACAATTTGATGGTTGTTGGAGTAAGAGTTGCATTTTAGGCCTAGGCTAGGCTAGCTGCTCTACAGCCCCTTGGGTACCGGAGCGTTTGTCTTGGAGTGGTTGGCCTGACCTAAAAATTGCTGGCTATTAGAGACAGCATTGTGTTTTAGGCCTGGGCCAGGATCGCTGCTCTACGGCACTTTGGGTGCCGAAGCGTTTGTCTTGGTGTGGTCGGCCTGGCCTGTAATTTTCTTGTTGTTGGAGCCAGAGTTGCATTTTTGGCCTGGGTAAGGCTCACTGCTCTACGGCACCTTAGGTGCCGGAGCATTTATTTTCGCCCGATTGACCCGACCAATAATTCCTTGGCTATTGGAGCCAGAGTTGCATTTTAGGCCTGAATTGGAAATTTAAAAATGCTAGTATGATTAGTTATCCTTCCTGCATTAACAACTTCAAAAAAGCAACAAAAGAGGCGGTGGCGAGCAGCTAGGTTTTTCTTAGGATAATACCCCTTATAGGTTTACATAAGATTTGATCCCTTCATGAATTCTGTCTTCTCAGTCTATGTTCAAGACTGTTCAAATACAAGCAGGTAATACATTTAATTGTAGTACCTTCTTAGGTGAACGATGTTCCAGGTGCGAGGGATTAGCCTTCCGTCCAGTGTCTCCAGCTTGTAGGCTCCCTTCCCTAACACCTTGACCACCATGTATGTTCCTTCCCATTCTGCGTCTAATTTCTTCTACCCTTAGGTTCTACTTGCTTCATTTCTCTGCAGCACTAAGTCTCCAACTCTTAGGGACCTAGGTCTAACCCTGCTATTATAGTGTTTATCCATCCACTACTTGTACGCTCTTCTTTTAGTGTTACTTTCTCTCTGACCTCGTCTAGCTCCTTTAAGATTTATCCAATTTCCTGATCATTTTCTACGAGGCATTGGCTCAGCCACCCTTCTGCTTGGATCAGTGACCTCCAGTGGGGGTGATAGCTTCCATTTTGAAACATAGCTTATATGGGGATTCCCCGGTGGCTTTCCCGTGTGTTGCTCGGTATGCCCATAGCACATTCACCAACTCCTCCTCCCAGATTCCTTTTGCCTGCCCCAACCTTCTCTTCAGCCTGTGGATAATTATCCTGTTTATGACCTCTATCTGCCTATTGGCCTGGGGGTGGGCTACAGAGGTAAACCATTGTTTTATGCCCAGCTCGGTGCACCATGATTTGAATGGTTCATTGGCGAATTGCTTCCAGTTGTTGCTCACTATCTCCTGGGGGAATCCAAATCTGTAAACTATTCTTTTCCAGGCGAAGTTTGTGATTTTCTTCCATGTTATACTTGCCACGACGTCAGCCTCCACCTATTTAGTGAAGTAATCAATCGTCGTCACTAGGAACCTCTTCCTCTCTACCGCTTCGGGGAATGGGTCAGCATTGTCTATCCCCTACTTCACAAAAAGCCAGGGCGACCTGATGCTGGTCATCCGTTCTGCAAGTAGCTTTTGTACTTGGGCATGCTCCTGGCATTTATGAAATTCTCTGGCCATTTTCTCCACGTCTGATCACATGGTGGCTAGTAGTAACCAAATCTCACTGCCCGCAGCGCAATGGTTTTCTAGCCGTGGTGACTGCCACAACTCCCCTCATGTATCTCCCTGAGGACAGTTTCTGCTTTCTCTTGCTTAGCACACCTGAGCCATGGTTCTGTATACCCCCTTTTGTATAGCAGACCATTTCTCATGGCATGATGTTGCACTTTTCTCTTCACTACCTTAATTTTCCTCTTTCTTCTCTGCTGGCAGCATATTTTTTCCAAGAAGTTCTGGATGGGCATAGTCCAATTGGGCTCTGTGCCCTGTATGTTCCCCGACTTTCTTGGTGTCGATTGATCTGTTGGCTAAATCCTCTACCTGTACTGATTTGGTCAGGTTTGCGTGTGCCGCGAACGCTAACTTGCTCAACGCGTCTGCTCTTGTAATCTGTGATCTCGGGACTCTGGTGATGTCAAACTCCTTAAACTTTGCCACCAAGCTCCTGACCTTATCCTTGTACTTCATTGTTATCGGCTCTTTGGCAATGTACTGCCCATTGTACTGGTTGGCTACCAATATCGAGTCTCCATGGACCTGTAACTTTTTGCTCCTAGCTTCCAAGAAATCTTCATGCCTACAATCAGTGCTTCATCTTTTGCCTCATTGTTCGAGGTCAAAAATATGAAACGCAGGGTGTAAGTTGTTTCCACACCTTCCGGGTCTGATATAACCAGCCCTGCACCCGCTCCTTCCCCTCTGGATGCTCTATCCATGTGTAGCTTCCACACATCCGGCCCTAATAGATAGCTCCATTTCGTGGTCGGAGCGGGTGTTGGTCCTTCCTCCACTGCTTGGGCATTTCATCCATGAAATCTGACATTACCTGCCCATTTATTGCTCTTCTTTGGGTGTACTCAATGACGTGCTCCCCTAGCTCTATGGCCCATTTCACCAATCTTCCTGAAGCCTTTGTTCTGGTCAATATTTCTTTCAGCAGCTGGTTGGTCAGGACTATCATAGGTTGTGCCTGGAAAACTGCCTTAGCCTTCTCGATGCATGGACCAGTGCCAGGACGAGCTTTTCTTGACTTGTATATCCTCACTCCGAGCCTTGAAAGACCCCACTCATGAATTACATAGGTTGGTGCGCCTTGTTTTCCTCCCTGACCAGTGCACCACTAACTGCTTCTTCGCTCAATGCTACATAAAGGAAAAGAGTTTCCCCCTTCTTCGGACTGGTCAGCATGGGAAGGTCTTTTATGTACGCATTTAATTCCTCGAATGCTTTCTCCTCCAGTTCACCCCCATTGTATTATCCCTTTTTTTCTACACATCCTTTCAACATCTTGAAGAAAGGGAGTGTTTTCTCCGCTGCCCGGGACAAGAAACTGTTCTTGGCTGCCAACTTCCCGTTCAGGCTCTAGACCTCTTTCACTGTGCCTGGTGACTTCATATCCATGATCGCTTTTTATATTCTTGGGATTCGCTCTCATCCCATGATTTGACACCTTGTGTCCCTAGAATTTCCCAGCCCCAGTAACAAACTGTCACTTGGATGTGTTCAGCTTCATCCCTATCTCCCTGAACAGTGCCAACGTCTCCCTGACATCATCCATAAAGGTCTCGTAGCAGCTTTTTATCACCATGTCATCTATATACACCTCTAGATTTCTCCCAATCTGCTTCCAAAAGATTTTGTCTACCACCCTTTGATACGTGGCTCCCATATTTTTCAGGCCAAAAGGCATCATCTGGTATCCAAAAGCTCATTTCTCGGTTATTAAGGAATTTTTTCTATGTCACTCTCCAACTTGGGTATCTGGAGATAGCCCTTGTACGCATCAAGAAATTTTTTAGTTTGGTAATTGGTAAGAGCATCTACCTTTTGGTCAATGGCCGACAGCGGGTAACCGTCCTTGGGGTAGGCTTTATTCAGGTATGTGTAGTTCTGCACATCCTTTAGCTGCCATCTGTATTTTTCACTTGCACAGGGTTAGCCAGCCAGGTCAGGTAGGGGATTTCTTAAAGGATCCCTGCCCTGTCGAATCTCTTCTTCCATCTTCTTGCTTGCACTTACTGAGGGTGATCATATGGCACTCCCTAGCCTTCTGTTGATCTCCTCTTACTACAGCTATTCCTCCCCTAGTCGGGAACTTCAGGAGGAGGTGCAGGGTTGACACTATGCTCTTTATCAGCGTCAGCACCGGCCTACCCAATGTTAAATTGCATGGGTTATTTTCTTTCAAAACTATGAACTCTCTATTCATGGTCTTGATCTTGTCCCTCTCTCCCACCGTCAACGGTAGAAGTATTGTTCATTCCGGCCATACTATTTTGTCTGCGAAGTTCACCAAAAGGGTCTCTGTGGTCTCCAGCTTCCTCTTCGTGTTTTTGTCCAGCTTCTCAAAGCAGTGCCAGTACATTATTTCCGTCGAGATTCCGCTGTCCATATATGCCCGATGAATCCTCTTATCCATCACCCTAACTGTTATCACCAATGCATCCCCGCCGGTTGGTCTGTCGGGTATTGGGTCACTGGTATCAAACATTATTTCCTCGTTGACGCCTAGGTTTCCGTCTGCTAGGGTTGGCTGTGGTGTCATCGAGGCAGCATGTTTTTTGCTAGGACTCTGTCCTCCCTTGGCGCTTCCGCTTATGATGGCATATATGCCTATGACTGTGGCTGCCCGGCTGTCATCCACATGGGAGTTCTCCCTTTGTCTCTTGCTCTATTCTTCCCCTGCCTCGGCCCTGGTCACCTCCTTTCCCTTTTCACGACCTCACTCCCTTTTGGGGCTTCTTGCTCTATCGCGGCCGTCTTGCTGCTTGCAAAAACCTCCATATTTCTTTTGGTTCTAATAGTTAGCATTTTTATAGGCCCTCGCACTTTTTGCTAAATGCGCCAACTCACCTCTCTGCACACATTCCTCGATATTATGCTTCAGATGCATAAAATCATTCGTATCGTGACCGTGATCATCGTGGTGATCGCAGAAGCGAGACTTGGTTCTCTTGCCGGGGCATGTCTTCATCTTTGGTGGAAAATCCATGATGTCTTTCCCTGCGTACAGGGAAATAATATCCTTAGGCATCTTGATGAGGGGTGTGAAGATTCTTTCTGCTCTCTCGAGCCTTCTCGCTGGTTGGGTACTTGCCTTACCATGCCCAGCCCTTCTCAATCTCCCATTTCATCTACATCAGTTTTCCTCTAACCCTGACCCCCTTGAGTCTCTTTTCTCTTCTTATCAGCCAAATTTGCCCTGCTAAAATTTATGACTCTCTTCATCGGCTCGTTGATCGCTCTTGGCAGGTCCAGGGTGAAGTCCCTCAACAAAAATTCAAGCCCCATCCCATTTATGAATGTGTCTATGAGGAACTGACTGCTTCTTTCCTCCACCTAGTTTGCTTCGTCATTGAAGCACTCCCAGAATTCTCACAAGGTCTCTGATAGTTTTTGCCTCATCGCCAACAACTCGGACCTTATCTTTTGGAATTCTTTCTTTGCATGAAATGAGTCAAGAACTTATCCTCCAGCTTGCTAAAACTGTTGATTGTCTCATCCCCCAGGTTCTTGAGCCACACCCTGGCCGCTATTATCAAGGTGGTTGCAAACACCATGCACCAGATGGCTTCTGCTATTGAAAAGGTAGTTGTGTTGGCGCAGAAGGTGTGCAAATGATCCTCTAGGTTTACCTCACTATTATACTGCCCCAAGTTTATCGGTATCTTCAACTTTGGGTCGGCCATAAACCGATGTATTCTCCTGGTGAATGGCGAGCCTCTGCTGTCCATTCTTGGCTCTTTTCCTATTTCCTTCATTGGGGCATAGGCAATGTCGGGCCACCTCTCTTGTGGTGGTGGTATATAGCCAGCCTGCACTCTCGATCTGCCAAAACCTCCTCGCCTCCGACCTGTGCTTTCCTTCCTAATGTGGCAATAATTTTCTCATTCTTCGCTTTACTTCGAGCAGTCTCTGAGTCCCTTTTGCCATGGTTGTCCGTCTCGTTGTCACCTTCCTGCTCCAGGAAAAGCTCGGTTGGCTTTACCCCAAGCCCCCTTCACTCTGTCCTGCTCTTCTCCTTATCCTGCATCCTGCTAAACCCCATCATCATCTCCTTCTGTGATGCCATGATTGTTTGAAGGATCTACGAGTTGTTTGGAGCTATGCTGCTGGGCAGAGCTAGTGTCGCTCCCCCATTGGTGTCAGCATCGGCATAGAGTCTTCCTCCAAATGTGTTACGTCCCCCATACCTACCTGGTTAAACAAACTTCCTGTTAGTGGTGCCTCCATTCTGTTTGAGTTGTGTGGATGCTAAAATCTTTGAATATGATCCCAACGGACGGTGCTAATGTTGTGTCCTATTTTGTTCTCCTATAGCTTCGATCATTCCGGCTTCCAATTCTCTTTGCGGCCTACAAAATAGGTAGACTGAGGTCGGGCGGGTAGGCGCATGGCCATGCATGCTCCGACGCTCCAGTCAGTCTTTACTGCCATGTAGGGAGTATAATTATGAATAGTAAATTGATTACGTAAATCTTACCTCCTGACTGCCTAAATCCTTTTTTGTAAGTGTTTTAGGGGCTGATGTGATAGCTCGTGTCCCATTCCCCTTGTTTCTACCTCCTTCTCGCTCAAGCCCCGTCTAATTGTCTTACTGGGCCTTTTACCCGGATTAGGCCTCGTCACGACCAAACTAAAACTGCTTTTGAAGTGGTCAAAATTAAGGTGGACTATCAACATGTGTTTTTCAATATACTCTACTTATTTAATATAATTTATTTTGTTTGAAATCAGTACGAGAAACAAGCGCAAACATGGTAGTGCGGCTAATACGTTATGTTATACGCGACTGAGTGCATTCAAGAAGTCCATGATGATTTACTAGAAATTGACAAGGTAAGTGTACATTTGTTTCTACTAACCAGCTTTCTAATAACCTTTCTAATATTTGCTATTATCGTGTTATTAATAGATTTTCCCAAAGGAATCGAAACCGTATTTTCAAGATGATATTAACAATGCTAGGAATCTAATTCTCAATCGATCAGCTACCCCGGGGAATCTAGATATTGGTAGAGTAACACAAGTTAGATAAATATTAAAGATTACAAATGTCAGAATAGATTTCTAGTGATTTCTATTCTTATCTATACATTATTTTTAGTTAGCGTTATCTATAGATTTTTTTTTCCAAGGTACAAGATACTATCGTGTATTGTGTTACATTTGTGGATGTGGATTAAGGCCTTTTTTGTGCTAAGAATATGAATAAAATAATTAATTTTCCACATGAGAAAATAGTACTTACGATAGCGGAAGTGATTTCAGCCCTAGGTAAACGGAGTTTTACCATAGGCACGATTCAAATTTCCAAACTCGAAAATGGAAGACCCAAAAAAGCTTCCAAATTTGGAAGTGTGTGGCAATTAAATCAAATTCGAGCCTTTGATTGGCAGAACGGGGCTGGAAACATGACCCGAGTGCAAAACCAAACTAGGTTTTTCCATAAAGATGAAATACAGCTCCGCTTTATGTTCCGAGTTCAGAAATGATGTTCAAATTCCGAGTGAACCTACCAAGGTTCCTAACTCGGAAACCATTAAAGGCGATTAAAAACTGCCTTCATTGACAATGTTCAAAAGCGGTTCTTGGAACCGTCTTTGATGGTGGATGATCAAGGGAGGGACCATAGATGACAATTTTAAAGTGACTTTAATGGTCTGATATAACCGCCTTTAAAGACTACAAAACAAGCTTTTAACTTCGCCTCATTGACTTTAGTTGTGGAAAATAAGGCTAGTAACCGAAGTTAAAAGTTCTCTTACTTCGGTTACTAGAAAAATGGAAGTAAAAAAGTTCTTTTAACTTCGGTTTTCAAAAAACAAAATTAAAAGATGTCCTTTGACTTCGGTTGTAAAATAACTGAAGTGAAAAGATGTCTTTTGACTTTGGTTGCAAAAAACACCGAAGTGAAAAAATGTCCTTTGACTTCGGTTGTAACAAAATTGAAGTGAAATATGTTCTTTGACTTTGGTTCGAAAAACCGAAGTTGAAAGTTATTCTCACACAACATCGGTGTTGGTGTACCCAATGTCTAGTGACCTGATACTGCAATAGAGACCCTACCGATATCGGGTAAAATCGTACTTAACCCAATTTGACTTGGTTTTTACTTCCACCACTATTTTTATCACATAATTTCCATTCCCATATGTATCAAATTTTTATTAAACTTGCATATTCTCTGGTACTCATCCTTTAGCTCGAGGTTTGACAATTAATGAAATAAGGTCTAACCAATAACGTAGTGTTTACAATTTTTAAATTAAACCAGCGTTGACTGCTGGTTACAAGTAGTCAAACATTCTTTCTTATGTTCTTATATGTTCAAATAATTTAGGGTCGACCGCTACTTATGTAAAATCAAATTCAATTTTCAAGTGTTATTATAGAGTAAAGCCAACATTAACTGCTCGATACTGAAGTCAAACTCGGTTCTTGGTATTCATACAAACTATAATCTTTCATTAAGGAAAGTTCATCCTATTCTTTAGTGCTCACTGACACTGACTCCTCGATATTTAACAATTAGTAAACTAAGGTCAATACATACAACGAAATAATTATGTAAAGTAAATTAACCAACGTTGACCGCTGGTTACGGGTAGTCAAACATTCTTTCGAAGGCTTTAAATAGCATTAATTGAGGTTTAACCATTAGTTATATAAGGTCAATCTATATGAAGTTTTTAAACAATGTGAACCTATTATAAATGTTGACCGTCATCTCACTCGAAATCGAACTCGACATCAGTTGGTGGTCTCATATGACCAGAAACCACACCCAATATCGGTCGTGTTGCAAATTGTAATGGAATTTTCGCGAACCGTATCCAAATGTCTTAATAGTAATGGCCCAAAAAAGTTTCAAATAGTGAGAAATTAGTGCCCTCCACGCCCAGAATCCCAAAACTCCCTCAATTTCTGCTCAACTCACCTCTTTTGATTCTTCCTAAACCAAAACTACAAGAAATATCTCATCTATTCTAGGTGGAAACAAAGCATTGGTTCTTCTTGAAGGAGGTGGCTTTCAGTTCCTCCAATGGTGCCACCTTTTTTCGTTCTCCCGCTCCGACACCTGGAGATCTACAATTTTTACTTTCGGCTCTGGAAATATTGAGGTGTACTATTTGTTCTCTCTCTTTTGTTTGCAATTTCTCCAACGGAATACTTATGATTTCAGAAGCATGGAATCAATAATATATCTGTCTCTTTGTAGCTCTGGCGCCATTTTACTGTTGCTATCCAAAGCTCTCTCTATTACTAATATTAATACCAATGACTACTAGTACTGCTTATTGGCCCTGCTTCAGTAATGGATCTTGTGCGTCTGAGTTTTTGATTGGATGAATATGTTTGTCTTTGGAAATGTACTGTTATTCAGTTTATGATTAAATAATATTTGGAAGTCTGAATGGTTTCCCGGTCCCAGCTATGTATGGCAAAAGGCGATACCCTCGCCTTCAGGGCCCATACCAGCCCACACTCAGGTCATCGTATGAGAGGTAAATCACGGTAGCCCAGTGCCAGGACCCATGGGCTCGGCCTTGTCCCAGCTATGTATGAGTTAGATGAATCTCTGTGAAGCGTTTGTCCGATATTGCGCCTGTTATTTGCTTTATGTTTTTCTGTATGGAGTTTTGATTTTGGCATTTGTGCAATTCGCATATGTAGTTAAGAGTGCACAAATAAAAGGCGATGTATCGATAACTACATATGCATCAAAAAATTTGTTGTTTTCCTCTTTTGTGGCGGCGGAGGTGGAGTGGTGGTAGCAGCGCGGTGAAGATGGTGGAGCTATGGCGGTGGTGATTTAATATTGATGTGTTAAAGGGTATTTTTGTCTTTTAAATTTTAGTATTAGGTTGGAAGGGTATTTTGGTCACTTTCAGTCGGTCAATGGTCGAAAATGGTCCGTCTATGCTAGAATATAGTCTTTAGGGTTATATTTACACTTATGTAAAATAGTTAGAGTTATTTTTGCACTAAAGATTATTTCAGGGTTATATCTTTACTTTCTCAATTATATAGAGTTATATTTGCATATTTTCCAAATAATTAAAGAGTTCATCTCTTAATAGACAGTCTTTTTATAAACCATGGAAAGATCAAGGTTTAAAGTGAAAATTAGAATAAATGAAGATAAAAATTTTGAGTTGCATGAATTGAATTATAAACTTTATAACTACTAAGTGTTGCATAATAAATTATTAATTGATAAAGTAATTTCCCATAATGATTTTGATTAATGATGAAGAATATATATAGAGTACAAAGAAGACTAGTCTAAATATAACTCTAGTACTAGTCATTAACATGGAATAAAATATTATCTAATCATCTACTTTCTTTATTCTAACACCCCCCCTCAAGTGAAGCGTCGGATGCTCGCCGACGCAAAGCTTAGATCTGAAGAATTCGAACAACGGACGAGGAAGACCCTTGGTGAAGATGTCAGCAATCTGAAGAGAAGTTGGAACATGAGCAACACGCAGCTTGCCAGAAGTCACCAGCTCACGAACAAAATGATAATCAATGTCAATATGCTTGGCCCGCTTGTGCGCCACCGGATTCTGAGCCAAGAAGATGGCACTACTGTTGTCACATAACAACAATGGCGAGCCAGAAAGCGGAACTCGAAGATCACGAAGCAAATGAGTGAACCAAACAACCTCAGAAGCAGTGTTGGCAAGAGCACGGTACTCAGACTCCGTACTGGAACGAGAAACAGTGGGTTGTTTCTTGGCACTCCAAGAAACAAGATTCCCACCCAGGTAAACTGCATATCCATAAGTGGAACGTCGAGTCTCTAGACAGTGGACCCAGTCAGCATCAGAATAGCCTAACACATCTGGAGTGCTAGCAGAACTAAAAACCAAACCATAATGAAGAGTACCACGAACATAACGCAAAATTCGTGTAACTGCAGCAAAATGATCATCTCTAGGATCCTGAAGGTACTGACTCACAGTGTTGACCGAGAAGGCCAAATCCGGACGAGTAATGGTGAGATACTGAAGGGCACCAATAACAGAGCGATAAAGAGTGGGATCCTAAAACGCCGGACTAGTGGAACTGTGCAGCTGAGAGCCAGCAAGAAACGAAGTGGAAACAGGCGCGCAAGCAGACATACCAGCCCTAGTCAGGATATCCCAAGCATACTTCGCTTGGCCGAGAAGCAACCCAGAGGGAGTAGGAGAAACTTCAAGACCAAGAAAGTAATTAAGAGCACCAAGATCCTTGATCGCAAACTCCTTGTACGTCCGAGAAATGAACTGACGAAGAAGATTCGAATCATTCCCTGTAAGAATAATGTCGTCAACATACACAAGGAGGTACAGCAATGAGGACCCCTTCGCCAGAACAAATAAAGAAGTATCAGCAGAGCTGCACCGAAAACCAAGCTGGGTAAGGTAGCTGCTAAACCGCTGAAACTAAGCTCTAGGGGCTTGCTTAAGGCCATAAATAGCCTTGTGCAAACGACAGACATAGTCTGGATGAGAAGAATCCTGATAACCAACTGGCTGTTTCATGTAGACCGGACTATCCAGAACACCATTAAGAAAAGCATTCTTGACATACAGCTGATGAAGTGGCCAAGAACGCATGGTGGCAATTGCAAGAACAGTCCAAACAGTGGAGGCCTTGACCACAGGATTGAAAGTATGGTCAAAATCAAAACCTGGAATCTGCGAAAAACCTTGCACCACAAGTCTGGCTTTGTGACGGTCAATGGTACCATCCGGATGATACTTGAGACGTTAGACCCATTTGGAGCCAACGATGTTGGCATCCGAAGGTCGAGGAACCAAATCCCAAGTATGCTGACTATGAAGAGCAGCCATCTCATCGTCCATAGCTGAAACCCAAGCTAGATCCTGAAGAGCAGAGCGATAATCCGTGGGTTCTGTCTGAGAAAGAAGAGCAGCAGTAAGGCCATGTGCAATAATATCTGAATAATCCCGTCGCTGAATGGTACCAGTAGATGACCGAGTTAACATTCGATACGTACAAGGTAGAGGTGGTGAGGCGGAAGAAATGGAGCTGGCGGATGACGCCGGAGAAGACTTGAAAGAGGCAATCGAGTCGCGGTCGATGGACGCAGCCGGAGAAGAGGTGGCTGCAGCTGGAGGAGGCACCATGAGCAGTGGTAAGGATGGCGGAACTGTCGACGGAAAAGATGGTTCCAGTTCCAACGTGCAAATGATGCAAGGCGACAAAGGAGATGAAGATGAAACCGGCGTAGAGGTATCAATATCACCATCAGGATCAATAAAAGCCGAGACATCAAGGACAGATGCTGGAGAGTCCAAAGTTGAAGATGTGGCAAAAGAAAAATATGTCTCATTAAATCGAGCGTGGCGAGTGATGTAGACTCTGCCTGTGGAAGAATCTAGACAACGAAAACCTTTGTACTGGGAACTGTAGCCAAGGAAGACGCATGGAATGCTGCGAGGAGATAATTTGTGATCTGCATATGGTCGAACAAATGGAAAAACCCGGCAACCGAAAGGATGAAAATTCGAGTAGCAAGGATCCCGACCATATAGAAGCCCATAAGGAGAAGAACCATGCAGTACAGGAGTAGGCAATCGATTGATCGTGTATGCAACTGCAGCAAAAGTATCATCCCGGTAAGAGATAGGCATATGCGAATGAAATAGCTAGTAAGACCCATCTCGGCAACATGCCTATGTTTGCGCTCTGCCCTACCATTCTGTTCCAGAGTGTAAGGACATGATACCTGATGGTGAATGCCCTTAGTAGCAAAATGACTCCGTAGACGAGTGTTCAGAAACTCAGTACCACCATCACTCTGAAACACTTTAATTTTGGATGAAAACTGATTCTCCACAAATGCCTCAAATTGTAAATAAGCAGCAAAGAAATCTGACTTACGACGAAGTGGATAAATCCAGGTGAAACGAGAATAATCATTCAAAAATAAAGCATAGTAAGAAAAACCGGTTGATGATAAAACATGGGAAGGTCCCCATAAGTCACAATGAATCAAATCAAGTACATGTGTAACACGTTTATGGTTCTCAACAAATGTCAACCGTTAACCTTTCGCCATAGCACAGGGGGTGCAGGCAACAGGTTTGGGCAACAAAGAAGATAAAGAAACTAGACCAGACTTCTGCAAACTAGAAATAACTGTCGACGATGCATGACCCAAGCGAGCATGCCAAAGCTCATAAGATGCCCGTCCTTTATTTTGCTGTAAATGCGAGAAAAATGTTGAGTCACCTCTATCCAAAACATAGAGACCACCATCACTGTGGCCCCTGCCCACGACCGCCTTGGAAACTTTGTTCTGAATGACAAAGTTCCGATCATCAAAAGTGACATAAGCATTTAAATCTCTGGTCAGTTTACTAATAGACAACAGATTCTTAGTAATATCAGGAACAACTAGAACATCATAAAGGCATAAATCATCAGAGAATTTAGTGTCACCAATATGAGAGATTCGAATAGAAGCACCATTACCAACAGAAACAGTAGAATTACCAGAATATGGAGCGACAGACTCTAAACCAGAGGCGGAGGATGCCATATGACTGGTAGCACCGGAGTCAATGAACCAGTCAGAAGATCGGGCAGTAGGCTCTAACTGCAAGGATGACTGAAAACGTTCCGCCAGATGAGTGGAGTCTGTATGACAAGTCGGACCCTGAGAACCAGTCTGAGCAAGCATCCTGTAGCAAGTCGCAACATAGTGACCGGGACGACCACACCAAGTGCATTGCGGCCGACCACGACCAGCCCAGCCGAGGACTGAAAACCGGCTCTGCCACCGCGTCGACTGCCAAGATGGCCACCCCTGGTGGCGCGTGAGCTGTAAGTGCCACCTCCCCTCGCCGGTGCGTGATCCCACGCACGGGCGGTCGAGGGAAATTCTGCTGATGTGAATGCGGCAGGCCCAGTGGCCGGGGCTGAATGGTCCTGTAAGTTTTTCAGAAAAGCCTCGTAGTTTTTGGCACGAGATAAGACATCGGCATACAACGGGGTAGGAGATGAATTAATTGATGGTGCAGAAAAATCCTTAAACTCAGTTCCAAGAGCAGTCAAAAACCAAATAAGTTTATCATCATTGGATACAGGAGAACCCATCATAGACAACTGCTCAAAAATATCTTTAAATTAGAGATGAAGTTCATGAACTGTACCAGTCTTACGTATACCATGGGCAGCAGCACGAAGACAAAGGACGGATGAAGCCCTGCTGTCGTGATAAATCGACTGAAGATTGTCCCAAATTTCCTTTGAAGTGGCACAGTCAGGCAAAACTGCCAAAGCCTCCAGGGTGAGGGAAGAAAAGAGAAGACTGCAAAGACGTTGATCTTCATCAACTCAATTCTCATAATCAGATTGAGCCTTCAAGTAAGCCTCCATGGGATCAGGCTTGGAGGAGGAACCTCGAACTGGAGTGGAAGTAACAGCCCCTGCATAGGAGATGGAAGCGGCGGCCAAGGGGCGAGGAGGAACAGTCCGACAGGGCCTGGAACCATCAAGAAAACCATACAGCTTCTGAGGTCGGAGAACATAACCAGCTTGACGCTTCCACAACAAATAATTGGATGATGACAATTTGATAGTCATCATGTGGAGCAAGGTATTATAAGATAATTTATCGTCAGACATGATGAGAGGAGAAAACAAAAAGAATAAAATTTCGGAAAATTTCGGATGGCAGAGAAAACAAAGCAGAGAAAATAGTTTCTTGGGAATATTGATGAAAACCTTTGGCGGCGGACAAAGCAAAGAAAACAGGTTGGAGTCTTGTTTTAATGTGAGCAGACAAAAGACCGCGGCGGAAAAAAAATGTTCGGTGTGGAAGAAAAGGCTGCGGTCGAACGAGAGAGGAGGATTTTAGTACCAGGTTTGCATAAAGTAATTTCTCATAATAATTCTGATTAATGATGAAGAATATATATATAGTACAAAGAAGACTAGTTTAAATATAACTCTAGTACTAATTATTAACATGGAATAAAATATTATCTAATCATCTACTTTCTTTATTCTAATATTAATATTATAACTAAGATATTTTACATTTTATTATTCTAATTAAACTCTATCTTTTCATAAGCGTTTGGAAATATAAGCGTATGGAAAGACTTTGTTTCTCGGTACTTTGCCATAATTAAATAGGGACTTGTATTTGATTTTTATAGGCTACTAGAAACTATTTCAGTCAATCGACGCGTACCCAAATATGTTTAAAGTGTCCTCTTTTGTGGTATCTTGACCGGTCGTGGACCGTGGTGGACTAAGGCCAAATTAATGAGCCTGTCTTTTTTTAAAGTTGTGATTTGATAAGTTATGGAAAAAATCAGAGATTTAAGTATAATTTTACAACAAAAATTTGAGGATTAAAGTAATAAAAGTTTAGATTATAAATTATTTGGGTAAATTTACCCATCTATTATTGGTTAGAAATATTACATATTTATATAAAAACATATAAATTGTATGTTTTACTTTAAATGTGTAATGTTTATGATCAAAATTTAAATGTTTCACCTGTAATTATTGCATGGTATAAATCATTAAATTCATATTATTTTATATGAGAATATCTCAGGAAATGCGACATTTCCATAAATTTATGGACCGTCCACATGGGCTTTTACCTTAAATGTTGTAAAAAAATTTTAAAAATTTAAATATTATAAGTTAAAACAAGTAACTATATGTATTTGGATGTGAAAAAAAATATTTTCAAAAATTCTAAATTTTGTATGTAATTTAACAACTGCAGCGTATAAGGTAAAAAAATAAGTGGTTTGTCAATAAACTTATGGACATGCCGCCTGTCAGGAGCAGGCGACCCACTCTTATATTATTAACTTTATAAGTTACAGATAATTAACTTTAAAATTTAATAAATGTCTACATTACTAAGTGTAGTAGAAATACTAATCAATAGTTTTGCATTTTTGTATTTAATACTCCTTCAGTCTTTTTTCAACTTACACACTTTGACTTTCAGAAGTTGACTCAAATTATTTGATCCTTAATATCATTTGCTAAGGATAATTGGAACTTGTGAAAAGTTGATCTTTTAAAAATATATGTTATAACAAATCTAACAAGGTATCATTCAATAGTATTTATAATTAGACTAAATTATTTTTTTGGTCCCCCTACAAAGTATACCATATTTTGGTCTTCGTTTGCAAATCAACCCTCAGAAAGTACCAAATAAATTCCAGAATGATATGTTTTGGTCCCCAATGGTGGTTTTCAAGGAAACCAAAACAATTTTTCGATGTAGTCAAGGGTATTTTTGTAATTTTACTTATTAAAAAATATTTTTAATTAAATTCTGGGGTCAATACACAAATATTCTATATTTTCTGAGGGGCATAATTGCAAATATAAATAAAATCCTCCACTACGCTAGTTGCCTTCCGCCGCCACACTTGTTGCTTTCAAGCTCGCCGCCACGCTGGTGGTACCCTCGACTCGGCCCGGTGATGGCCTTGGAAGCTTCACTAGTGGAAGGCCATGCGTCGAGCTGCTCAAGATCTGGTTCCAAATCTTCCCAGATCTTCTGCCGTTTGGATTCGCCGACGGCCCCATCATCCCGCCGCAAAAACTAACGTCGGGTAAGCTTGGCTTGCTCCGGCGGCGGGCGTTTATACGGTGGTGGCGGGAGGATTGAAGAAGGCGTATAGCGGTGGCGGGAGAATTAAAGAAGACGTACGACCGAAGGGATTGAAGGTACCTTTTCTTTTTTCTTTTTTATTTTTTAAACTCTCTTTTCACAGATTTTGACCAATTTTACCGTTGATTTTACTTGAAAACTGCCTTTGGGGATTGAAAAAATTGTTTGAAATTTGTTTGGTAGCGTCTGAGGGTTGATTTGCAAATGGGGACCAAAACATGGTATAAAATGCTTTGTAGGGGACCAAAAAAATAATTTAGTCTTATAATGATACATCAATTGAATTCTGTAGTCACCAAAATATGCCCTAAAAACTACTCCCTCCGTCCCACAACAATTGGTCATTTTTATATTTTATTCTGTTCCACAAGTTTTGGTCACTTTTGACACTTACTTGTTTTAGTAAAATTGAGTGGTCATTAGTTTAGTCATATCAGCTTTCTTAGATACTGAGCCAAAAAGTTAGTGACCATTAGTTGTGGGATGGAGGGAGTATTATTTTAAGGCATTTGCAAGGGCGCTTCCGTAGGAGAAGGTGCCTTTGGATTCACTTCCGGGATTCACTTCCGAAGTCAGTGGCTCTTTCAAAAATACCTTTGAAGTGCACTAAAGTAGACAACGGTGATTGAACCCACCGTCCAAGAAACACACAAAAATATGCACTAAAATTACTATTTTAAGATAGTATCGAGACATTTCCAAAGAGGGTCCGACTTCAAATTCGGTTTCTAGAGTTACCTTAAGTATAATTCAAAGTAAATCATATTTTGGATTTCATATTGTTAGAATAAAGCAAACTGATGATTAGATAAGATTTTATTCTTGATAACTAGGCTAGAGTTATGTTTAGACTAGTCTACTTGGTACTCTATTTATACTCTTCTTAATCAATCAGAATTATCATGGAAAATCACTCTTTCATGGTATCAGAGAAAGTTCTGATCCTAAAATATAAACCCTAGATTTTTCGACCACCTCCCCCTTTCTTTTTTGGCCAACTTCTAGCCGAATTTCGGTTAACTTCAGGCCAATTTCTGGCCAATTCCCGAAAACTTTGTGGTCCTCTCCCTGTCAACTTCCGGTGGTAATTTTCTTCCCGACAGTTCTCCGTTCAATCGGCTTCATAGATCTCCAATCTTTCATCAATATTCTCGAGATCTCCAGTTCTCCAGCGTCTTTATTCTCCGGTGTCTCCGTTCAACAATAGGTCGATAACCAGTACCCAAGGTCTTCTTCTCCGGTCGTGTTCTCCAACGGCATCTTTCGATCTCTGGCCATCCAGTTCCAGCAAAGATGCATCTCAGGCGTATCAGTATTCCGATTCTCAGGCGGCATCCCTGTGCTCCGGGTAAGAAGCCGACTTCCAGCATCCTCAATCAACAAGGCACGTGAGATCCACTTGCACACAGGCTATACACGCGCATCGCGTTAATCGCACGTGGGCTACACGCGCCCAGCAGCCTCCCTGTGCGTCTACATCACGCGCCCAACGTTTCTAGTGCATATTCTTCTCAATTTTGTCCCTATGACTTATTTTGGTGGTTTCTCAAAATTTAAGCACCATGGGTACAAGTGGATTGTATATTCTGGCGCTATAAAGCACATGACATCATCTCCTACTGCTGTTGATTATGTGAGACCTTACTATGGCTCTTCCCACGTCTATGTTAGTAATGGTTCTCAACTCCCTATTACTCATGTTGGTGAATCTCGAATTTCTAAGTCTTTGCCTATTAATGATGTGCTTATTGTGCCTGATATCACTAAAAAATTTCTCTCTGTTAGCAAATTAACTCGAGATTTAAATGTTGTTATCTGCTTTGATGATCGTTCTTTTATCATTCGGCATAAAATCACTAGGGAAACCTTAGGTCACGGTCATATTGAGGATAGTCTTTATGTCTTAGACTATGGTGCATCTGCTTTAGTGTCTACTGTGGAGTCAAATAAGTCGCGTGCATTCTTTGAAATCTGGCATGCTAGACTTGGTCATGTTCTGCATTCCGTTATTTCTGGTTTGCGTGCTTCTGGATCCTTATCTGTCTTGTTAGTGTTGCCTAAACCCACCATTTGTGAGGTATGTGAAAAAGTTAAAGGGAAACGTTTATCTTTTCATACAAATGATAAACGTGCTGCTAGGGTTCTTGATATAGTTCATTGTGATTTATGGGGGCCCTCTCCTATTATATCTGCTGATGGTTTCTCCCACTATGCCATTTTCCTTAATGATCATTCCTGATTCTCGTGATTTTACCCACTTCGTCGTAAATATGATTTTTGGGATGTTTATTGCCAGTTTGAGGCCTTTGTGGAGAACCAGTTTTCTTCCACCATTAAAGTGTTTCAGAGTGATAGGGGGACTGAGTTTGTAAATGGTTGCTTACGCTCTCTTTTTCAAACAAAAGGCATTCACTATCATATTTCTTATTCGTATACTCCTGAGCAGATGGTCGGGCTGAACGCAAGCACCGTCATATTACTGAGATGGGCTTGTCTATGTTGTACCACTCTCATGTTCCTCTCTCCCACTGGCCACACGTCTTTGCTGCAGCTACTTATACCATAAATCGGTTGCCCACTCCAGTTCTTGGCGGATGATCACCATTTGAGGTTGTTAATGGTCGGGTTCCTATATACATGAACTTTCATGTATTTGGTTGTCGTGTGTACCCTTATCTTCGTCCATATGCAGCTCACAAACTTGCTCCTCGCAGTTTGCCCTGTATCTTCCTTGGGTACGACTCCCAGTACAAGGGTTATGATGTTTGGATCCTACATCTGAAAGATATATGTCACCAGGTATGCTCGGTTTGATGATCTTTTCTTCCCTTATGCCGATGATTCTACTTCAGTATCTCCGTTCTCTATGGATGTCTCTACTTTTTTGGATCATGCTGATACATCAGCTGATACTCCTACTTTTTCCATGGTGGCATCTCCTCCTGGTTCATCGATGATGTCGTCCTCACCAACTACAACACCATGTTCTAACTTCTCTGATGATTCAGACCATCCAGTGGCCGCTCGGACTCATCCTGCTCTATTCATCCCGCCATCGACCAGCTCACCTGGCCCACCGACCAGCCCATCAAATTCTCTGGCCATTTCACCGAACCCCCTTCGTCGACCACCTCATAGGCTCCTTTGCTAGTCACATCACCAACCTTTTTGCCTGCTACCACTGCTCCTCCGATTTCTCCACCTCGGCTACGCACTCATCGTATAGCTACTCGATCGTCGACTGGAGCTATTCGGCGAAGAGACTATTCTGATATCATTGCTCATGGTCTTACTGCCGCCTTACTTGCTCAGTCAGAGCCCACAGATTACCGCACTGCTCTTCAAGATTCGGCTTGGGTTTCTGCCATGGATGGCGAGATGGCAGCTCTTCGGGAACAATACACTTGGGATTTGGTGTCTCGCCCATCAAACGTCAATATTGTTGGCTCTAAATGAGTTTACAGACTGAAGTATCAACCAGATGGCACTATTGAGCATCATAAAGATAGGTTTGTGGCACAGGGTTTCTCACAAATTCTAGGTTTTGACTTTGACCACACCTT
The DNA here is from genome assembly GCA_037428765.1 of Rubia yunnanensis. Classification (NCBI taxonomy): domain Eukaryota; kingdom Viridiplantae; phylum Streptophyta; class Magnoliopsida; order Gentianales; family Rubiaceae; genus Rubia; species Rubia yunnanensis. The sequence goes on from CM075065.1 coordinate 96,625,920, forward strand.
CAGTCCAGTGGTCAAAGCCTCCACTGTTCGGATAGTCCTCGCTATAGCCACCATGCGTTCCTGGCCACTTCATCTATTGGACGTCAAGAATGATTTTCTTAATGGTGTTCTTGATGCTCCTGTCTATATGAAGCAGCCCATTGGTTTTTAGGATTCTGCTCATCCAGATTATGTTTGTTGCTTGCGGAAGGCCATTTATGGTCTTAAGCAGGCTCCTCGGACTTGGTTCCAGTGCTTCAACGATTATCTGACACAGTGAGGTTTTCGGTGCAGCTCACCGATACTTCTTAATTTGTTCTCTCGAGAGGGTCGTCGTTACCGTATCTACTTGTGTATATGGATGGTATCATTCTTACAGGTAATGACTTGACTCTTCTTCATCAGTTCATTGATCGGACACACAGAGAGTTTGCGATCAAGGATCTTGGTGCTCTCCATTACTTTCGTGGTCTTGAAGTTTCGCCTACCTTATCAGGGTTACTTCTTGGCCAAGCAAAGTATGCTCGGGATATTTTGAATCGGGCCCGTATGTCTAACGCAGCCCCTATTTCTACACCATTTGTCATTGATTCTCAGCTTCACAGCTCTACCAGTCCTCCATTTTGGGATCCTACACTTTATCATTCCCTCGTTGGTGCCCTCCAGTATCTCACCTTCACTCGTCCGGATTTGGCTTTTTCGGTCAACACGGTGAGCCATTATCTTTAGGATCCCAAGGACGAATTTTGCTGTATGTTCGTGGCACCCTTCATTTTGGTCTTAGTTTCCATTCTTCTAGTACTCCTGAAGTGTTAGGGTACTCTAATGGTGACTGGGCCCGTTGTCTGGAGACTCGACGGTCCACTTATGGTTATGCGGTTTATTTTGGTGGGAATCTGGTTTCTTGGAGTGCCAAGAAACAACCCACTGTTTCTCGCTCCAGCACTGAGTCTGAATACCGTACTCTCGCCAACACTGCTTCAGAGGTGGTTTGGCTCATTCATTTGCTTTATGATCTGAGGGTTCCTCTTTCTGGTGCTCCATTGCTCATTGCGACAACAACAGTGCTATCTTCTTGGGTCAAAATTTGATAGCTCACAAGCGGGCGAAGCACATCGACATTGACTATTATTTTATTCGTGAGTTGGTGACATCTGGCAAGCTGCGCGTTGCTCATGTCCCGACTTCTCTTCAGATTGCGGACATCTCCACCAAAGAACTCTCTCGTCCACTGTTCGAGTTCTTCAGGTCCAACCTATGCTCGGCGAGCATTTGACGTTTTGCTTGAGGGGGGTGTTAGAATAAAGCAAGTTGATAATTAGATAAGATTTTATTCTTGATGACTAGGCTAGAGTTATGTTTAGACTAGTCTACTTGATACTTTATTTATAGTCTTCTTAATCAATCAGAATCATCATGGGAAATCACTCTTTCACATATGGTTTGAGAAATCTTAGATAATCCTCGCCACCATCGTGTATGGCTTTACAAAATAAAAATATCGGCCACAATTGTCATCCGTAGTATTTTTACTTTAAATTGCAAAATAAATTAATTTGAATAAGCAGTAAAAATATTAATGTTTAAAGTTCAAATTAGAAGAAATGAAAATAAAATTTTTGGATGGTATGAATTGGGTTATAAACTTTATAACTTCTTTTTTTTAGATAAATCCACTTGTGATGGTGGGGAGTTTGGCTGACCCCTACCCGTTTATTAATTAAATTAAAAGATACAGAAAAAGAGGGGGGCTTAATACCTTACCTCTGAGAGTTCATCTGATGATCTTTGAAAACTATACATTAACATGCTACTAACCTAAAGATCAACAGATACAACCGTGGAATAATAAGTACATAGTTATCAAATTACTCTAATCTAACATGAGGAGTTATTTCCACATAGCTTTACTTGTTCAGCCACTAATGTAGGCAAACCTGCAGAAACATAGATGTTATTTACCTGCTTGCGGCTAGCCATTTTTGCAAGTGAGTCAGCAGCGCCATTGGCTTCTCTGAAAATGTGTTGCAATGAGTAGTTCATTCCTTGAAGTAGATTCCAAATCTCCCTCATCATTGGCAGTAATTTCCATGGAATTTTGAATTGTTGTTGTATCATACCATGCAGGACTTTTGAATCTGTTTCGATATCAATACTCATGATGCTTCGTTATTGAACAAGATGAATACCATGTAATAGAGCAGTGGTTTCGGCCTACAAAATAGATTCAGCCGAGATGGATTTTGACAAAGCTACAGTTACCTGACCAACATGATCTCTGATTATGCATCTGATACCAGCAGCACCATTGCTAAGAAAAAAAACCATCAGTATTGAGTTTGAATTTTGAAGGTAGTAACCATTTAATGATTCTTATTGGTCTATGTCTTATAGGTTTCTGACTCAGCAGTGTTAGTATATGAGATAATGCCTTTTTGAAGTCCAGTTTGAATGCCAACAAGGTATCATTAAAATGATATATAATTCGCTTGAAAATGAACATTATATTTGGCTTTGTACCCTCAAATATGTAAGTACATCTGGCACACCACAGGTACCAATGTACTACACAAGGTATGATTCTGATTAACTTTGCAAAGGATCCATCAGAGAATTAAAACAGTGATTCTGATTTACTTTGCAAAGGATCCATCAGAGAATTAAAAATTTGCTTTCCAGATTTGGTTGACCTTTACACAAGAATTAAAACAGTGATAGATAGTTTCAGACTCATTAAAACAAAAACAGCATCTTGAGGGGAGATGAAATTGGAAATCCTCCAGCACATCTGGAAGAGCTATTAGTCTATTTAAAAGTTTTCAGTTAAATAAACTAATTTTCTTTGGTAAAAGTTTAGACCACAGATGAGTGTAAGAGGGTATCTTCATTTTCTTCTCTCTTATCAGCTCATAAGCTGATTTAACAGTAAAAGCTCTTGTCTGAGTAGGTTTCCATATGAGGGAATCATCATAACTTGGAAATAGTTTATATTCCAGTTCTAGAATTTGGAAAATGTGGTCAGGGAGGCAATTCCTGATCTGGGCATAATAAGATATTTTATTCTGTATGTAATCAGCCACTGTTAAGTTTTGATATGGAAATTCAGATGGATTACAGTTAGAGGTCCCATAGAAGTCCAGTTAGAATTCCAAAAAGAAACCAAACCAGATCCAAGAAGGACTTTTGTGTTACTTAATGCTATGTGTTGCACCTCTTTGATTATTTTCCAAGTTCTGAATGTTTTATGAGTGTCACTCATAGACCACATGATTTTAGCACATAATGATTTCCCTATCTGAAGTTTCCACCACATTTTGAGTGAGAAAGATTTTGTTAAAGTGTTCAAATTTTTGAAGTTTAATCCATTTTCCCCTGTAGGAAAACATAATTTAGGATAAGATTTCTGAATTCTATTTTTTTGTGTATTGTCTAAGTTATTATTCCAGAAAAATCTAGCAAGAGTTTTATGAATTTGACTTATAATGTGTTGAGTTGGCTTCAACACAGTTATAAGATGTATTGGCATTGAGGACAGAACATGTTTAATTAGTATTGCCCTTCCAGCTGGAGATAGAAGCTTATTATGCCAGTGATTGATTTTATTTTGAACTGAAAGTAGCATGCCTTGGAAAAGAGAATTTTTAACGCTTACTGTGAAAATAGGACATCCCAAGTATTTAAATGGAATGGATTCTTCCAGCATGTTTGTTTCCCTTTTGATTAATGTTGTGATTCTGTTAGGTGTGTATTTTGATATATGAAAAGTGGATTTCTCAAAATTCACTTTCTGACCAGAAGCCAATTCATAAGATTTCAGAAAGTTCATTATTGTTTGTAATCCCTGTTTTGTGTATTTCAAAAGGATTGCTGTGTCATCAGCATAGGAAATATGTGATGATGATTTCATCCCAAGGGGTAGTTTGTAGGGCTGAATATTTCCGAATTGGTATAGAAAATTTAGGTTTTGTGAAAAGGCTTCAGCCATTAGTATGAAAAGCAGAGGGGATAAAAGATCACCCTGTTTTAAACCCCTAGATGCAGGGGAAAAACCCATTGTTTTTCCATTAATCTGTATTGAGAAATATGCAGATTTGATGTTCCTCATAATTAGGTCAACTAGGACTTTGGAAAAACCTTGCTTGATAAGGATATTTACTAAAAATGACCAAGAAACTCTATCAAATGCTTTCATCATGTCCAGTTTGATAATCATATTAGGCCCTTTTTGTTTTTTAGTGTATGTGGTTAGTGAATTCTTGCATGAGGAGAACATTATCAACAATTTCTCTTCCGATAACAAATGCTGATTGTTCTGAGCTGATTATAATGTCTAGATAGCTTTTAAGTCTTGTTGAAAGTATTTTTGAAAGAATTTTGTTTGAGAAATTGCATAAGCTTATAGGTCTGTAATCTTTAAATGATGAACATACATCTTTTTTGGGTATTAGTATTATTTGAGTTCATGAGATGGCTTTGGGAATGTCTTTTCCAGCAAAGAATTCTTCCACTGCCATCATCACATCAGATTTTATAATATCCCAACATTTATGGTAAAAGAATCCAGAGAAACCATCAGGGCCTGGGGCTGAATGGCTATCCATGAAATTAACTATGTTAGTTAACTCTTCAATACTAACTTGTTTAAGTAAATTAGAGCTCATTTCATTGGTTACAAATTTTGGAATATTTTCCAGTATCCATGCTGTATTAACTCCTGATGGATCCAGTTGTTCATCAGTAAGAAGATTGGAGAAGAAGCTAACAGCTTCTTTCTCTATATAATTATTTTAAGTTGCATACTGACTACTTCAAGTTGCATAATTATTTTTTTAATATTTTAACTAAGACCATTGACCTTTTATTATTCTAATTAAATTATGTATTTTCATAATATTACGGGAAGACGATATTTTCCAAGAATTTGCAAAGAAATTATTGAGAACTACCTTGCGGGTGTAGATTAAAAAAATTGAGGTGCACCGTACGCGAGAGAATAAAGAACCAAGGGAAAGTCTCAGGAAAGGCGGCATTTCTATAAGTTTATGGACAGTCCTCAGGGGCATTTGACTTAAATGTTGTAATTTTTTATAAAATTTAAATATTGCATTTTATAAGTTAAAATAAGTAATAATATGTATTTGATGGTGAAAATATAAAAATATATGATATAAAAAATATTTTTAAAAAATATTTATTTTGTATGTAATTTAAAAAATATAATACATAAAATAAAAAATAAGTGATATTTTCATAAGCTTATGAACAAGTCGCCTGTACGTAGACCCACTCAATAACCAAAGGCTCCGTATTCTATAAAATCTTCCACTCTGAAGTCATCACAGTCCTACAAAATACACAGAGTCCTACAAAATACACACAGTCACACACTATTCTTCCTTCCTTTCGACATCAGCCATGGCAGCATCCTCCTCCACTCCCGCCGCCGCCGCCATCCTCTCAACCCTCCTCTTCCTCCTCCTCTCCTCCGTCCACTCCGAAACCTTCTCCCGAACGCTCTCCAAGTCCCACCTGAAGATGAAGAAGGAGAAGCTCAGCCACCTGCACTTCTACTTCCACGACATCGTCAGCGGCCGCAGCCCCACCGCGATTCGCGTCGCGGCGGCGCCGACGACCAACTCCTCCCTCACCGGCTTCGGCGCGGTGGTGATGATGGACGACCCGCTCACCGAGCGCCCCGACCGGAGCTCCAAGCTCGTGGGGTGGGCCCAGGGGATCTACGCGTCGGCGTCGCAGAGCGAGCTGAGCTTTCTAATGGCGCTCAACTATGTGTTTGTGGAGGGGAAGTACAACGGGAGCTCTCTGAGTATTCTGGGGAGGAATCCGGTGATGTCGGGGGTCCGGGAAATGGCGGTTGTCGGCGGCAGCGGGCTGTTCCGGTTCGCCCGGGGGTATGCTCAGGCAAAGACTCATTGGGTTGATTTTAAAAGCGGCGATGCGGTTGTGGAGTATAACGTTTATGTCTTGCATTACTGAGTTAGAATCTCGTTTGTAATAATTATGATGTTTTTAGGGGAAGAAGAATGTTGTGGATTTCTTCTGAGTTGATCATTGTATTTGTGAGGTATCGGGAGAGTGTTGCTATGATAATTTTTGGATTTTGTGGCAACATGCTAATCCAGATAATGGTGATTTATTCGTTGATCTACATTTATGAATTTTGGTGTGAGGGCTAATTAAGAGCCTTTTCTTTTTTAGAGCTGCAGATTTTTTAAATAAAAGTCCAAAGTCTTGGGAAAGACGGTCTTTCCATAACCTTATGGAAAGACGGGGTATAATTAAAATTATAAAAGGTAAAAGGTCTTATTTGTAATATTAAAATTTTAGTATGCAACATGTTGTAGTTATAAAATTTATAACCCGGTTCATGCAACCCGAAAATTTTATCTTCATTTCTTCTAATTTATACTTTAAACCTTGGTCTTTCCATAACTTATGGAAAGACCGTCTTTCAAGAGACGAACTCTTTTACAAGATGTATCATTAAATACGAGGGTAACTAAACTACAATCGCTACATTACAAATTTTGGAAGAAAAGTTTATAAAACGCTGTACAAATGTTAGGCCTATCCAATTACTGAATTTAATTTATTAATATTGAATTTAATTTATTTGTGCTGAATTAAAAATTTTGGTTGTGTATTTTTTAAAAATAAAAAAATAACTTCCAAATTGATGTTATACTCGTAATATATTCTATTTTTAGACTTATTATTCAACCAGTGATTGACGAGAACCCAAATGAAAATTTATTTATTATTTTTTCTTTCGATACTGAGTTTATTGGTGTTGTATTTAATTTATTTATGTTGAATTGAGTTTATTGATGCTGAATTTAGTTGAATTTAGTTTATTAGTACTAAATTTAGTTTATTGGTGCTGAAATGTGCTAAAATTAAACCCAACTAGACAGGGTCATGGCTTCGTTCTCACATGTACACCTACGAGGACAGTGATATAAATTTTAGAGTTAAATGCTAAGATAAATTTATATTTTGGTTGAAAGTGTTAATCTAGCCCTGTAAAATTTAAATCTGTAAATTTAACCCTAAGTTTTGGATGAAAGTGTCAATTCAATACTGACAACCTGAATTTGGCTGGAAACCAATAAAATGACCATTATACCCTTGTTTTTTTAAAAATAAAATTTTAAAAAATTTGAAAGGATGATTATAACCTCAGTGTCTGTTAACCAACTAATTTTTTTCTTTTTTTTCTTCTTCTCGGATCCATTCTTTTCTTCATCTTGGATCTCCAGTGGAGGCTCGCACTAGTGGAGGCTCTTGGCACCACCAGTGAAGTCTCTCTAATTGAAGAAGTCCGGCTGACGGGATGTGGTCAATGGGGCTCCTCAGATGCGTCGGTATCCTTCCTCAACCAGTTCTTCCCGAACCAAATCAAACCATTGATTATCATCCAGATTACGCGGTCCAGGTCGCGAGCCTGCTCGTTGACCATTTCATGGCGACGGCGCTCCCCATGCAGTGGTCCAGATCCCCAAGTTCGAATTGCTAAACCCAGGCACGTTCAACAGGGGGATTAATCGGGGAGAGTTTTGGAGGGTTGAAGATGGTGATGATGCCACCAGTGGTGGTAGGGTTTGGGATGCGGCGGGCAGTGGCAGGTGGAGCGGAGGAGCGGCGGTGGAGTGGTGAACTCGAGCCCATTCAATAAGGGGATCAATCGAATATGGTTTTGGAGGGTTGAAGATGGTGATGACACACCAGTGGTGGTAGGGCTTGGGGTGCGGCGGGCGGTGGCAACGGAAGCGAAGGAGCGGCGGAGGTGTGGTGAAACCGGGCCCATTCAACAGTGGATTAATTGGGTAGGGTTTTAGAGGGTTAAAGATGGTGATGGTGCCACCAGTGGTGCTAGGGTTTAGGGTGCGGCAGGCGGTGACAGGCAGAGCGGAGGAGCGGCGGTGGTGTAGGATTCAGTGGTGGAGAAATCGTGAAACTCCAGATCCCAGCGTGGAGGGGGGCAAAAATCCATATTCTAGCAGCGGTGGGTGGTGGCGGCGGCAGAGCAGTGGTGGTTGTGGTCATGGAGATATAGAAGAAGAACCCTAGGGGTTTAGGTTTAAGACTAGGGATATTTTAGTCTTTTTAGGTTTGGTCAATATTGGAAAATGACAAGTCAATGCCGAAATAATGCAAAAATGTTGTATCGGTACATTTGCTGAAAAACTTAGTGTTAGAATCGCACTTTCAAATTTTTACAAGGTTAGATTGGTACTTTTAAAAAAATAATAGAGTTACTTTTGTATTTTACCCTAAATTTTATTTATTAGATCTGGTATCAAAAGTGTTTCCGTTGTGGTTATGGTGCTTGGACAGGTAGTTTTCTCTTATTTTCTCTATTTTTATTTTAATTTTTAAAATTTTGAAATGGAAAGCTATTAATTATGCATTTTTTAAAATTTATTTTTCTTTATATATTTTTTTTATTTTTAAAAAAAGAAATATTTAAAATGATTTTTTGAATTTAAATATCATACTATAGGAATTATCTCTGTCAGTGTTTATTTTTTCGACAGCTCTTAGTCCGATAAAATTTGATTGACTTCTGATTTAATATCCAAAAAATGATAAAACTCAATTTATCGGTGTGGTCACCGTATTTTACGAGTAAAGCAAAAGAAGAATTTAGAGCATCTTCAATGCATAGAGAGTCTTCCCTATTTCTCGGGAACACATGGCAAATTTTTATTGGAACTTGCACACACCTTCGGTACGATGTAATATTTAAACTTTTCACTGCAGGATTTTTTTTGAACTCTTCTCCAATCCAAACATCAAATGAATAAATTTTTCTGACGTGTACACACAAAGAGCGAAATGTGAGTCACCCGCCCAATTTTTGTGGTTGATTTGGCAAAGAGCGAGCGTCAATTTCACCTTCAGAGAAGAGAATGTCACTTTGACAGGGTCGATGTAAATTTTGTCCACGTAATACTGACTCTGGTATTTGACCCTTGGGTTGGAGAGCAAATTTAGAGTTGGGGTCATTAAATCCTATCTAGCAATAGAAATTTAAAAGAAAGAAGATTATATTGGAGATGCTCTAAAAGGGTCCGCTCAACCTCGGGAAAGAAGGGGTCAAAAGTGATCATCATACAACATGGTGAGGGTTGGGGAGTGTGGCCACGTGTCACACTCCCATTAGTTGAAAATGTATTAAATCAAATTCAGTCAAATTCTTTTATCTCCTTATTTACATACTTGATTTTATATTTATTTTTCTAATTTTATAATAAAATTAATTACAATAAACTACATTTTCATTCCCTATAAATAAATATCAATATTGTCATAGTTCAATGCACAAGTCAATATTTCGATTCTCCCTACTTAAAAAAGGCACTCTCCATTTTAATAATTAGTGTTAATCCTTTGTCAATTTATTTACAAAATTCAAAAATATTATTACATTTAATTAATAATTAATATTTTAAAATAAACTATTTATATTTAGTATTAAAATAATATATAAAGAGATAAATTTTTGTTGGGTTGGGTCATTGATAAACCTTTTTAAAAATTAATTAGTTAGATTGTGGGTTGTGTAGGTGCATGAAGGAGATATAATACTTAATTAAAAAATTTTGTTGGGTTGGATCATGGTTAGACATAGTCTTAGGAAAAATTCAAGTCAAAGTAGTTAAAACAACAAACTTTTGGCAATACTATTTTTTTGAGTTTTTTAATCAAATTTATAGACTCAGTGCATTAGAATGTCCAGGACAACTATTTTGTTAAATCAATTGAAGTATCTTTACATCCTTTTTGGGTCAAGTTATTTAAAAATAATGTACGCATCAAAAGTGATTTCTATACACAGATGGAAAATGTGTTTGGCAATTAAAATAACTGATTTTAGTCTCCTAGTTTAGGGGAAATGGTTTTACAGGTTATAAGTGGAGGCAGGCCATATCTTCAATTGGGGAGCTTAATTTATTTTCCTTGTTTTGATTACCTTAGAATTTTTATCAGAAATGTGGACAAAACATTTTTGCATGCGTTTTATTTGATACCTCACTGTGATTGGTTCTAATGGTAGTCTCGGGTCGATGCTATAGTGGCAACAAGATAACTACACAGTGATAACCATTTATCTTTAGTGCGCTGACCCTTCTCACTGCCACATAGGCTTTGGTTTAGTATATTTTGCAATATCGACTAACGCCTTTGTATATCTCTCTTTTAGTCATTGGGCCTTAAACTAGAATTATAATATTTAGATAGCGCATCAGTGTAAACGGGTTTATTTCATTTCATACATTGTAATAGCACATTATGCAAAATTGAGCTTAATAGAAAATTTATGGAAACCCTATAAACCCTCGTACTAGAGACGACTCATCCCAAAAAAAAAACAGTTGAACTAGGGAATGAAAAACATTTTTTATGAACAGTTTTCTTTGATTGAATTTTTGTAAATATTACTCCCTCGGTCCTAGTTGAACTTGCACTCTTACCTTTTTTACACTAGTATCTATCAAAATTTGACCGTATATTTAAATAGATAGATGAACAGCAATATTATTGTATGTGATATTGTTAAATTTGTCTTACTAAGCGGTTTCTAAATATCAACTTTTTATTTATCTTTATTATATTGTATGTGGATAAACATATTAGCGGTAAAATATTCTTTTGGATGACGTAGTAAAAAATAAGAGTGCAAATTTTACTAAGACGGAAAGAGTAATATAGTGTTGATTTTATTTATTTATTCTTTTAACTTTTCTAAATTTGATTTAATAGAAAATAGATGCATATGAGGTGGCCCCTAAAATAATTGCACAAAACTCTTTGGTGAGAATGACTTTAACTTTTAGTCACGCTTTTCTTCGTCAAATTCCACTCGTTGCTAGAGAGAAATTAAATTGGAAACCTTACCTACCATCACATAAAATGGAATTTCCTGTCACCTTACTTATGGTTAAGTCGGAAAAGAGTTAGGCAGCATTATATTAAATTGGGTCAAACAATAATTTGTCTACAAAATGAACCCAATATTTACTGAAGGATCTTCTAGAATTTATGGATAGAGAAAAATAGTTTAAAAATTTCTCGCTTTAGGTGAATTATTTTAGGTGAAATATTTTAGAGTATGTCTCTTGGCGATATTTTTATAAATTATGGAAAAATTAAGGTTTAAAGTGAAAATTAGAACAAATGAAGATAAAATTTTCGATTGCATGAATCAGGTCATAAACTTTATTGCTACTACACATTGCATAATAAATTTTAATATTACAACTTAGACTTTTTATCTTTTATTATTCTAATTAAACATCGTCTTTCCATAAACCTATGGAAAGATGATCTTTCCCAAGACTTTGCCATTATTTTAAATTGATGTCATTCTGAAGGTTAATTCGAAGACAAAGTTTTGGGAAAGACCGTCTTTCCACATGCTTATGTAAAGACGGATTTTAATTAGAATAATAAAAGGTAAAATGTCTTAGTTGCAATGTTAAAATTTTATTATGCAACGTGTAGTAGTTATAAAGTTTACAACCCGATTCATGCAACCCAAAAATTTTATCTTCATTTCTTATAGTTTGCACTTTAAACCATGATTTTTTCAAAACTTACAGAAAGACCGTCTTTCAAGAGATATACTGTAATTCGAAAGCATTATATTGGTGTTCTATGAATATCTTCTCCGTAAGAATTGATGTACTCCCTCCGTCCCAACCTATTTTGCACACTTACTATTTGACAGTTAAAATTATTTTACTTTGACCACATATTTAAATAGATATATGAACAATAATATTATCTTATGAGACATTGTTATATTCGTTGTAACATATAGTTTATTAATATCAATTCTTATGCCACTGTTATTGTCTATAATTACATATATTTACAATTAAACACATCTTTTAAAAATATTTAAAAAAATTCTGTTCCCCTGGAACGGAGCGCGTAATAAAAGTTAACAAACACGTTACATCGATAAACTTCCAAGTCATGATTGATGTGATTTGAGTTTTTATTAACAGTGTTATAAAAAATTTATTTTAAGATGCTCGTACCAAATATATCTGATATGGATTAGAAAATTTTTAACAGTATCAAATGGAGTTTTTGTTTTGAGATACTCATTCCGCGACAGTTAACTGCAGTCAACAAATATATGTCTCGCTGAAATTCTAATTGAAATCAATACATAGCATGAGAGATACTACTCTATTCCAAATTAAATGATAAGGAATCTCTTTTAAAGTTATCAAAAATCATGTTTAACCGTTAATATATTTAATTATATATAATATCGGTAAATAAAAAGTTACTTTATAAAAATTATTTGTTATGAAAAATTCAACAATGTACCATATGATAATATTATTAGTTATATACCTATTTAAATATGCGGTCAAAGTTTAACAGTGAATAATGTCCGGGGTGTGGAGATTCGTAGCTTTGGAAACGCAACTAACAAAACTGGACCGAAATTTCCGGTTTACGTACAGACTTTAGATTAGGCTCACTTTTGCGGGCAATGAGGTTGGCCTCTGTAAAAATTTACTTTCTATACTCTGGTTCCTTTTGGCTTGGGGTACCAAATATATATTCCCCCACCCTCGGGTGTTCTCCATTAAAAAAAACAGTGAATAATGTCAAATAGTAAAGTGTGCAATTTAATTTGGCACAGAGGGAGTATCTAAATTCACAACCCTACCTAAACACATGTGCATTTTGATCGTTCTGACACAATGATTTTATGTGAAGAACAATGTATCACTCACCAGAATAAATAAAGTATAAAAGATAGGCTAGTACTAGTATAACTCTAGTTTAATCAACAACTCTATCTAAAATTAAATCAAATCAATCAGATACTTAACTTATTCTAACCAACCCCCCCCCCCTCAAGCGAAGCGTCAGATGCTCGCTGATGCAAAGATTAAATCTGAAGAATTCAAACAGCGGATGAGAGAGTCCTTTGGTGAAGATGTTCGTAATCTGAAGAGAAGTAGGAACATGAGCAACGCGCAGCTTGCCGGAAGCAACCAACTCTAAAAAAATTGATATTCAATGTCGATGTGCTTCGCCCGCTTGTGAGCAACTGGATTTTCAGCCAAGATGATAGTGCTACACTTGTCACATAACAGCAACAGAGAACTAGACAATGGAACTCAAAGGTCTCAAAGCAAATGCGTCAGCCAAACAACCTCTGAAGCAATGTTGGCAAGAACGCGATACTCAAAATCGACGCTGGAGCGAGAAACAGTCGGTTGTTACTTGGAGCTCCGGGAAACAAGGTTTCCACCAAGAAAAACAACATATCCATAGGTGGATCGGCGAGTCTCTAGACAGCGAAACCAATCGGCATCAGAATACCCCAACACCTAAGGAGAACTAGCAGACCGCAAAGTGAGACCCAAGCGCAGTGTGCCTTGAACATAGTACAGAATCCTCGTAACGGCAGCAAAATGATCGTCTCTAGGGTCCTGAAGAAACTGGCTGACAGTGTTGACCGAGAAGGCCAAATCAGGACGAGTGATGGTCAGGTATTGGAATGCCCCAACTAGAGAACGATACAACGTTGGATTCCAAAACGGTGGACTGGTTGAATTGTGCAACTAAAAACCTGGCACAAATGGTGTAGAAACTAGAACATCAAACATCCCTGCACGAGTGAGAATTTCTCGAGCATACTTTGCTTGGCCAAAAAATGAACCCGATGAAGTAGGCAAAACTTCCAAGCCAAGAAAGTAGTGCAGTGAGCCTAGGTCCTTGATTGTGAACTCCCGATGTGTCCGATCAATAAATTGATGACAAAGAGTCAAATCGTTACCTGTAAGAATGATGATGTCAGCATACACCAGAAGATATAGTAACGATGATCCCCGTGAAAGAATGAACAGAGAAGTGTCGGCTGAGCTGCATTGGAAATCAAGTTGAGTTAAATAGGTGTTGAAACGCTGAAACCAAGCTCTAGGGGCTTACTTAAGACCATAAATGGCCTTCCTCAAGCGACAAACATAATCCGGATGAACATGGTCCTTGTATCCAACAGGTTGCTTCATATAAACTAGAGCATCGAGAACACCATTGAGAAAGACATTCTTAACATCCAGCTGATGAAGTGGCCAATATCGCATTATGGTAATGGCGAGAATTGTCCGAACAGTGGAGGCTTTGACCACTGGACTGAAAGTGTGATCAAAGTCAAAACCTGTAATTTGAGAGAAACCATGTGCAACAAAGCAAGCCTTGTAATGATCAATTGTGCCATCAGAACGATGCTTCAGCCGATAGACCCATTTGGAACTAACAATGTTGACATCCGATTAGCAAGGAACTAAGTTCCATGTGTGGTGTCTGCGAAGAGCCGCTATCTCCTCATCCACACCAGAAACCCAAGACAAATCCAGAAGAGTGGAGCGATAATCAGTGGGCTCAGACTGAGCAAGCAGGGCATCCATAAGTCCATGAGTGAAAATATCCGAATAATCCCTGCGTTGAATAGCTCCAGTCGTCGATCGAGTACCCATGTGATGAGTGCAAGCCCGAGGAGGAGAGGCCTGAGGTGTGAAACCAACCGAGGAGGATGGTGAAGAAGCAGCCAAGCTGGACAAAGACTGAGCAGGCGGACTGACCGGCAGAGAGGCGGGTGGCGGCTGTCGGGGTGCTGGTGGCGGATCAGTAGCACAAATGGAGTAAGGGGCCAAAGGAGATGTAGTCGGCGGCAGAGAAAATGTTGGTAAAGGAGGTGCCGAATTAGAATCAGGATCAAGAGAAACATTAACATCTAACACTGAAGGTGGAGAACCGGCCGCCAAGGGAACAGATGGGGCGAATGAAAAGCATGTCTCATCAAAATGAGCATGTTGAGTGACATAGATTCTGCTAGTAGTGCGATCGAGGCACCGAAAACCTTTATACTACGAGTTGTAGCCAATAAATACACATAGAATGCTACAAGGAGATAGCTTGTGGTCGGCAAATGGGCGAACGAATGGGAAGACCCGATAACCAAAAGCAGGAAAATTGGTGTATATAGGAACCCAGCCATTAATAATTTCATATGGTGATCGTCCGCCAAGAACATGAGTTAGTAACCAATTTATGGTATAAGTGGTTGCAGCAAAGGCGTCGAGCGAATGGGAGAGGGACATGAGAGTGATACAACATAGACAAACTCATCTGAGCAATGTGGTGGTGCTTGCGCTCAGCCCGACCATTCTGCTCATGAGCATATAGACAAGAAATCCGATGATGAATGTCCTTTGTCTGAAAGTGAGAATGTAAGAAACCATTTATGAACTCAGTTCCTCCATCACTCTAAAACACCTTAATGGTGTAAGAGAACTGGGTCTCCACAAAAACCTCAAACTTGAGATAAACATCCTAAAAATTATATTTGCGGCGCAGTGGATAAAACCATGAGAGTCGGGACGATCATCAAGGAAAATGATATAGTAGGAGAAAGCATCAACAAATAAAATAGAAGATGCCCCCCATAAATCACAATGAATCAGATCAAGTACCCTAGCAGTTGGTTTATCATTTGTATGAAAAGATAAATGTTTCCCATTAGCCTTTTCACACGCATCACAAAGGGCGGGTTTAGGCAAAATTGATGAGACAAATAAGCATCCAGAAGCACGTAAACCATAAATAATGGAATTCGGAACATGGCGAAGTCTATCATGTCAAGTTTTAAAAGATGCACGTGACTTATTTAATTCCACAGTAGACATCAAAACAGATGCACCATAGTCTAAAATATAAAGCTCATTTTCACTATGACCATGACCCGAAGTTTCATTAGGAATTTTATGCCTAATACTAAATGAGCGATCATCAAAGCATACAATATCATTTAAATCTCGAGTTAATTTGCTAATTGATAGAAACTTTTTAGTGATGTTAGGCACAATAAACACATGATAAAGGGACAAAAATTTAAAAATTCGAGAATTACCAACATAAATATTAAGAAGTTAAGAATCATTACCAACATAGACACAGCCAGCCCCATGATAAGGTGACACATAATCAATAACATTGGGGGACGGCCGTATTTTTTGTGGCACCAGAGTAAACAATCCATTGGAAACCATAATTCCTGTAATATGAGTTACCGCTAAAGTGTGTCATAATGCAACGTAAGTGGTGTTGAAAGAAAATTCTGGAAACCAGGCCTGTGCACGTAACAAGCGCGTAAAAAAATCGCCTGCCCGTGAGATGACGCGCTGAAGACTTGCCTTTGCGTGAAGATGACGCGCTGAGAGGCAGCCCGCGCGTGAATTGACGCGCGCAAAGAAGGCGATACCGTGGGAAAAGCCGGAGATGAAATCATCGGAAATGTGACGTCGATAGAAAAACCGATGCAGTCCTGAGATTGGAGAAGTCCTGAGATCGAAGAATCTCGGAGAAGTCCTAAGGTAAAAGCCGGAGGTCACGCCGGAGAAGACAAAAATAAACGCAAGTTAAAACGGAGATGACCGGAGAGAGACGCCGGAGAACTGCTGCCGAAGAAGGTCTCTGAAATGGACGGCAGAGAACGATCGGAGAAGACAATCGTGGACTGGACCGTTGGAATACCGGAGATGAGGACGGGAGATGCGCCGGAGAGAGACACTAGAGAAGAACCTCGGGTGCCGAAAATAGTGGTCGGGAACTGGAGATGGTTCCCGGATTCCTGAGAGTTGAATAGGGATAACTCTAGGCTGCCGGAAGTTGCCGGTACTGGATTGGAACGTCGGAAGGAGAGGGGGAGGCGGCCGGAAAAATAAATAAATTAAAGTTTAGAATTTAGGATCAGAACTTGCTCTGATACAATGAGAGAATGATTTTCCGTGAAGAATTAATGTATTAGTGACCATAATAAATAGAGTATTAAAGAAAGGCTAATACTAACTCTAGTTTAATCAACAACTCTATCTAAAATCAAAGCAAATCAATCTGATACTTGACTTATTTTAACACTTTTATATGAAAGTATTTTGATCTTTCATATGAAAGTAAAAAATGAATGTCCGTATGTAAATATTGGTAAATTGATGTAAGGATGATCAAGGGACGATATCGATGTTTTCCATAGTCCTGAAACCATGTAACTTCTGCGATTTAGCTTACACATCTGAGTACGTATTATATATGTTCAATGAACAAATTGATTGGTGGGTAAAAATAAATTGTCCGTTGATAATTGATTCGAGGGCATCATACCTCTTTTCATCATAAGTGATATTGGGAGGAATAAAGGAAAGATATACTCATAGAGGGATGTCTTCGGATTCAACTTTGTGGAACAAAACCTCAACCATTGCAAACTCCCTTTTCAATAGGAAAAACAAAACAAAAATTTGTGACTTCATACTCGCATTTTCAGTTAGTATAAACAAACACACCCGCGGGTGTATTCCAGTGGTTGGGAGTTGGGTGGCCTTTCACGAGGTCAGTGGTTCGACGCTCGGCAGCCACCGTGTGGGAATGTCTTGAGTTAACTTGGCCTTTGGGCCAAGGGCTGCTTGGGCTTCCTGGTGGGCACCGAGTATGACTGCCCCCAATGGTCTTGGTGCTGGGCTACCGTGACTTACCACCCACATGATGGCTGTGGTGTCGGCTGGTATGAGCCGCTGAGGGCGAGCGGTGATCGCCAGTTAGTATAGACAAACACTGAATAATAATTCAACAACGAAAAAAACACTACTCCCTATGTGCCAGTCATTTCTCATCACTTTTTGGTTAGGTTTCCCAAACATGTTTGATCATGTTAAAATAGATCAGATTCCTAATTAAATTATAATTTATTATGATTAGAGTTCTTTCCTTATTTCACCTCTATTATACTCTCTATATATTCAGTCATCAATAATATAATTTCTTACGACAAATCATTCTAGCATGGTATCAGAGCAAGTTTGATCATAAACTTAAATTTTTTTCTTTTATTTTTTATTCTCCGATGACACTTCCGTCCGAGCTCCGGCGAACTTCCGGCGCTGAAACTGTCGTCAATCAATCATCTTCTCCGGTCAGTTTAACGGTCATCTTCTCTGGTGCAAGCAGTGTTCTTCTCCCACCAAACGACATTCGTCTCCGGTTCCAACATCATTCTCTGACAAGCCGCGGTTCAAATTCACTACTGTCGTTCCACTTCCGGCGTTAGTTCTAGAGGAGGCCAAGTCCGGTTTCCGTTCGTCTCCGACAAGAGGCGGTTTCTCACCATCGTTCCAGTTCCAGCGTAGGTTGTAGAGGAGGCCAAGCCGGTTTCCATTCAACGCATCTCTCCAGTGCGTGAGATTCATGTGCTCCGTGAAGGAGGAGCTCCAGCGCTTGGAAACCACGCGCGTTCGACCTGGTTTCTGTGTTTGGCGTGTGAAGTCACGCGCACGATGTCTCCCATCGCGTACTTGCACGCGCAGTCCAATTCTATTCTTTGGCAGTACTTTTCCCGCGCCTTGCGCGTCTATTTGTGGATTTTTGTGCAATTTTGATAAGCTTCTTGGCGCATAAGAAAAAAAATTATCGAGGTTTCTTGGGCATATTTTTTAGCCTTCCTTTGGCACATTGAATTAGGCACATATTTTCTGGGCATCTTTTTGCTATGGTTTATTTAGTGCCTTTATCTCGGGAAAATTGCTCCACTAATTGGATTGCAGACAAAGTTTTGTTTTAGGCCAGTTTGAATGGTCCCAACCGTCATCCTTCGTCAAATCAGTGGATCGTTGATTCAGGTGCTACATCTCACATCACTGCTCGCACTAGTCATCTTCATAAGGTACAATGTTATCGTGGTTCTGATTCTATTCTTGTTGGCAATGGTGAATCATTGTCTATTTCTCACATCGGTCAACGTCATTTCTCTGGTTTCTCTGTTAATGATGTCCTTGTGGTCCCTAAGCTTACTAGAAGTTTATTGTCCATTAGTAAGCTTACTCGTGATTTACTTGTCGGTGTTATATTTGATGCCAACACATTTTCCATTGAGCCCAAGCATACATAGAAGATTATTGGTAAAGGCCGTCATAGTTCAGGTATTTATTTTCTTGAGACTGGTGATTCCATCTTTTTAGGCGAATTACGCTCTGGAAAGCTTCAGACTTCTTTTGAGCAGTGGCACTCTCGCCTCGGTAATGTGTCTCATGATACCGTTCAGTTGTTGAGTCGATGTGGCCATATTTCTATCACTTTCGCTATGCCGGCATCTGTTAGTTGCTCCCCTTATCAGATGGTCAAGAATATCCGTTTACCTTTTTCCACTAGTGACAAGCGCGCTACTGGTTTGTTGGATAAGGTGCATTGCGATTTGTGGGGACCAGCCCCTATTTTATCGGCAGGTGGTTTTTCTTATTATGCCATTTTCATCGATGATTTTTCACGATTCACATGGTTTCTCCCGATGCGGTATAAGTCAAATTTCTTTGACACATTTATCCAGTTTCAGAAATTCGTTGAAATCTAGCTTTCTGCTAGGGTTAAAAAATTTCATACCGATGGTGGCACAGAGTTTACTAATCACCGACTTCATGCTCATTTCATATCATGTGGCATTCATCATCAAATGTCCTCGCCCTATACACCTGCTCAGAATGGCCGAGCTGAGCGGAAACATCGTCACATCACAAAGACTGGTCTTACCATATTTTTTCATTGTTTTGTGCCGCACTATTATGGGTGGAAGCTTTCTCCTCCGCGGTTTATATCATTAACCATCTGCCTAGTTCAGTTCTTGGTGGAAAATCACCTTTTGAGGTTGTTTTTGGTCATGTGCCTGACTATACCCTCTTTCACCCATTTGGTTGTCGTGCATTTACATGTCTGCGTGTCACTGCTACTGATAAGTTCGCACCGCGATCCATTTCGTGTATTTTTATTGGATACAACCCTCATCACAAGGGCTTCCAGTGTCTCGACTCAACTTCTTGGAGCATCTATGTCTCTCGCCACGTTTGTTTTTTATGAAACTTTATTCCCTTATGTCTCATCTTCCACGAACAGTCGTTCTATTTCGGACCTGGAAATTTCGCCATCTTTTGATGGAGCTGTTACTTCATCGATTAGGCCCATCACGCATGTGCCCGTTCCAGCTGCCTTTCCTTCACCACCAAGCTCTATCTGGATGATCGACCCAGATCGGCTCCTCAGCCACCGGCCATCACACCTCAGCCGCCGGGCACCATGCCTCAGCCACTGGCCACCATGTGATACAAATATCAAATGCTTTGATGTGCTTTAAATGCTTTGATGGATCAACTTTATGATGAAGAATTGAAGAAGGAGTCACCATCGACATCTTGGATTCATTATTCAAGATTGTCGACGAACTGAAGACATCATGAAGAATACTATACTTTTTTTTCCCACTGGGTTTTTAATGAGGTAGTGTGATCATTGTAAAATTATTTCATTTTGGGTTTATTGGACTGATAGCTCGGCCATGTGGGCTTTGAAGAGCTGAATTTTGAAAATACAGTCCATTAAGGTTTAGTATATTCAGTTTTATTCTGATTAGAATTAGATTTGGTAAGATTAGATAAGGTAATATTCTTCAAGGTTACTTCTTGAAAAATTCAGCCAGATTACCTTAGATTACCATTTATTTTAGGTATTTTAATTAGATATGGTTTTAGCTTCTTAAAGCTGTCATAAGTCAATTCAGTTTCCATTTGTGATTAGGGTTTGAGGCAAGATTGTAACCCTATAAAAGGGGAGGCCTTATGGACGAATTTAACAACCTTTCATCAATCAAATATACAACCTTTTGAGTTCATACTCATTCCTTGCGAGCTATTCCATTGTTGCTTAACCCCGAGGGCTAGTTAAGTACCAATAAACCTTGTAATCTGATCATGAGGGCTAGTTAGAGAGCAAGTCGAAGTTAGGCATACCCCGAGGGCTAGACTCCTGAATTTCGTGCGAGATAGTGCGGGTTTGCAGATCCCTTCACTAGATCAAAGATATTAATTTCGTAAATCGTGAGTCTTCGCAAGGAGATTCATATCACCATGCCTCAGCCAATCTCGGTTGTCCTTTCTTTGGCGTCTTCCGAAGGCCACTTTTCGGCCAGCTCTACTCGGTCTTCTTTGACGTCGTCAGCTTGTTCGATTCCTCCAGCTTCGCCGCCACTGACACCGGATTATTCAGATATTATTGCTCACTGTCTCACTGCTGCACTCCTTTCTCAGACAGAGCCCACTGATGATCGCTCTTCCCTTCAGGATCCAACCTGGGTTTCGGCCATGGATGATGAGATGGCCGCTCTTTGTGGTCAGCACACTTGGGACTTGGTGCCTCAACCTTCAGATGTCAACATTGTTGGCTCCAAATGAGTCTATAGGATCAAGTATCGACCAGATGGCACTATTGAGCGTCATAAAGCTAGACTTGTGGCGCAGGGTTTCTCACAGATTCCGAGTTTTGATTTTGACCACACTTTCAGTCCTATGGTCAAAGCCTCCACTGTTCGGACGGTCCTCGCCATAGCCACCATGCGCTCCTGGACACTTCATAAGAACACTTTCCTTAATGATGTTCTTGATGTTTCGGTCTACATGAAGCAGCCCATTGGTTATCAGGATTTTGCTCATCCAGACTATGTTTGTCGCTTGCGAAAGGCCATTTATGGTCTTAAGCAGGCTACCCGGGCTTGGTTCCAGCGTTCCAACAGTTATCTGACATAGCTTGGTTTTCAGTGTAGCTCAACCGATACTTCTTTATTTGTCCTCAAGAGGGTCGTCATTACTGTACCTACTTGTGTATGTGGTCGATAGCATTCTTACAAGCAATGACTCAACTCTTCTTTATCATTTCATCGATCAGACACATAGAGAGTTTACAATCAAGGATCTTGGCACTTTTTTCCCCTACCTCCTATGGGTTACTTCTTAGCCAAGCAAAGTGTGTTCGTGATATTTTGAATCGGGCCGGTATGTCTGGCGCGATACCTGTTTCTACCCCATTTGTCGCTCGTTCTAAGCTTCACAGCTCTACCAGTCCTCCGTTCTGGGATCCTACACTTTATCGTTCTCTTGTTGATGCTCTCTAGTATCTCACCATCTCTCGCTCGGATTTGGCATTCTCGGTAAACACAGTGAGTCAGTATCTTCAGGATCCCAGAGATGACCATTTCGCTACAGTGACATAGATTTTGCGGTATGTTTGTGACACTCTTCATTTTGGTCTCAACTTTTGCTCTGCTAGTACTCTTGATGTGTTAGGGTACTCTGATACTGACTGGGCCCGCTGTCTAGAGACTCGTCGGTCCGCTTATGGTTATACTATTTATCTTGGTGGGAATCTGGTTTCTTGAAGTGCCAAAAAACAACCCACTGTTTCTCGTTCTAGTACTGGGTCTGAATACCGTGCTCTTGCCAACACTGCTTCAGAAGTGGTATGGCTCACTCATTTGCTTCGTGATCTTTGGGTTCCGCTTTATGGTTCTCCATTGCTGTTATGCGACAATAGCAGTGCTGTCTTTTTTGGCTCAAAATCCGGTGGCGCACAAGCGAGCGAAGCACATCGACATTGACTACCATTTTGTTTGTGAGCTGGTGACATCTGGAAAGCTGTGTGTTGCTCATGTTCCGACTTCTCTTCAGATCGCAGACATGCTCACAAGGGGCTCTCTCGTCCGATGTTCGAGTTCTTCAGGTCCAAGCTGTGTGTCGGCGAGCATCCGACACTTTGCTTGAGGGGGGTGTTAAAATAAATCATATTCCTGATTAGATTATGATTTATTATGATTAGAGTTCTTTCTTTATTTCACCTCTATTGTACTCTCTATATAATCAGTCATCAATAATACAATTCCTCATGAAAAATCCTTCTATTAGATCATAGATTTCAACTAGTATATGGACGTTAATATCTTCTTGTGAGATATCGTTGGATTCCCTGTATAAAGAATTTTTTAAATATTAAATTTTAATATACCATAAAGTTATCGGTGATCAAACATGACTTAAAAAAATTGACTAAAACAGGTGTTGATATGGGTGCGACGGAAGAAATATATATAAAGCTATTAAGAATTAACACCGGTGAAGGAATATGAAGGTGATTTTGGGTGACCATACAGTAATTTGATATTGCCGTGTGACTCTACCGTACATTTTTATCACATACTCCCTCCGTTATAATATTAGGGGCTTATTTTTTTTAAAGTCAAACTCAGTAAATTTTAACCTTAAATATAAATTAATATATGTACGATAAAAATGTTACGGAGTATATGAGATATTATTAAATTTATTTTAATATTTATTTTTTAAATATTAATTTTTTATATAAAAATATTATATGTAACTAGAGATATTGACGATCAAACATTTTTATTAAAGATCATAAAAAAATAATTATATCAATAATGTTGGGACGAAGTAAATATATATTAGGAATTAATACCGGTAAAAGAATGTAAAGGTGGTTGGTTTTGGTTGAGTATACATGACGATTTGATGTTATCATGTCTGACTCTACCATGCCTTATTAGTTATTATTGTATATGTACGGTGATTCTTCAACCAACTTTATCGTAAAAGAAAAAAAAAATTGCATCCAGTAGTTCCTGTGTCATTCCCCGTAATATTTCAGCAACAATCTCACTCCCCCAGTCCTTCAATTAACACCTAATCAATCACCAGATGTTACCATTAACATCTTTATTTATAAAAAAAAAATTAAACATCGGTATGACGAGATTTGAAGGCTATCCTTCTTTTTTTTGAGAACTTCTCATTTTTATTAAGAACAAGTAGCAATTGGCAAAGTAGCCTTCCATTTGAAAGTGAGATAAATTCCTTTTTTACATCAGAGGTGCTATCATCTAATTAAAAACTAAAGCCTCCCAATCATTTTGATGGAATAATTTTCAAGTTTTGAATTGGTAAGCAGTGGTAGCGGCTCGCCACGGCCTGGGCGCGAGGCGCCGCCAGTCGGCTCCCCATAGCCTGGACGCGAGCCGGCGCTGGTCCGGTGGCCGCGGCTTGGCCGCGAGCCGCTGCCGGTTCCGCCGCCACCGGCGGACCGCGAGCCGCCGCCGGGCCGGTCGCCACCGACAGGCCGCGCGCCGCCGCCGGTTAGCTCGCCACCGGTGGACCGCGAGCCGCCGGCGGGCCGGTCGCCGTGGTGTGGGCGCGAGCCATCGCCGGGCCGCTCGCCGTCGTGTGGGCGCGAGCCGTGGCTCGCCGTGCGGTGGGCGCTCGCCGCGCGCGGTCCGTTCGCCAGGCCTGGGGCGCGAGCCGGACGCGCCTCGGCTCGCCGTGGGCTGGGCGCGAGCCGTGCCAGCCTGCTTCCAAAAATCGAACTGCTATAAATGACCTCGAATTCTTACTCATTCAAAGGGCACTCGAATTCTTACTCATTCAAAGGGCACTCGAAAAATATTGCTATCCAAGACGAGCAAAAATTACTCCGAAAAGGGTGTTAGAAATTCCATGTCTTCGGAGGTAATTTTACTAATTAGCTTTCTGTCCTTAAGTAGTTGTTAAATTTAATAATTTTTGCCGTGGAAATTTATGCTCGTCTTTGTGTTTTAATTTATTAACTGTTACGATGAAATTATTGCACATTTATCTCCTATGAATTTATCTCCTGTTAATAGCAGTAACGTTAATGTATGTCCTATTAATTATTGAAGCAGTTATTTTTGTTGTTTTGTTAATTTTGTGATTTTGTTAATTATTGTACCGTTAAGTTACGTATTTTTACGGTATTTTGATATTTTAATTTGTTGAACTGTAAGAATGTTATATTAATTCTAGCCACAATGTTATTGCATTTTTTTCCACTATATGTATGTTTTAGCTGTTAATGACAAAGAAATTTATGCTCATCTTAGTTTTTTAATTTATGCTCATCTTAGTATTTTAATTTATTAATTGTAACGTAAAAATTATTGTAACGTTAATTTTATTTATTGTAACGTTAATTTTAATTATTGTAACGTTAATGTTGTTGTTTTGTTAATTTTGTTATTTTGTTAATTATTGTGACGTTAATGTTGTTGTTTTGTTAATTTAGTTATTTTGTTAATTATTGTAACGTAAATTTACAATTTTTTACGTTAATTTTGATATTTTAGTTTGTTGAAATGTAATTACTCCAAAAAGGGCGAGGTATAGCAATCCACTTATTCAAATGCAAGTATTAAAAGTTACTCTGAAACGACCCGGTTGCATTTTGGATTCCAAAAGTTCACTAGTAAACATTAAATTCGTTACGTTAATTAATTTTAAGCCTTAATGTGAAATGTAAGAATGTAATATTAATTCTAGCCACAATGTTATTTCAATTTTTTCCCATTACATGTATGTTTTTGCTGTTAATGAGAAATGGCGGAGTGCACCCTTAAGTCCATTAGGAGGACAGTTTGAAATGGATGAATGTAATTTTAGTTTAGGGAGTTAATTTGTGTACGGGAATTTTATAACTGTAATGGCATTTCATGTACTATAATTTTATCTTTATGTTCTCTTCTTTAAGTATATGTTGTAACGTTTTGACTGTAATTTTATCTGTATTCGTTCATATGTAAGCGTTAATTGACGACATCATTGTCATTGGTATAGCAGTTGAGTGTAACTAATTACTTGATGTTTATTGCTGTTTAAGGATGACAATCAGTCATGTGAAGCTGCTGCAGGGCGGAACGGATACTCTCCATTTGCCACCTCAGCTGTGTTCCCAGATGTTGCCGAGGCTTACTCCTACCTGCAACGGATTGCTCTGCAGGTGGGATTTGAACTTGTGACGGGGTCCTACAAACAGAATAGGAATGGTCCCCTGAGGTTATATTGCATTTGCAATCGGGGCCGAAAGGATAAGGATGTAGATACGAGCGAATCTGATGTAGTCCGACGGAGTAGCAGCTCGACCAGCAGTTGTGGCTGCCCGTTCGCGATTGTCTTGAAACAGAGCATCGCGGGGAATGGTTGGAATGTAGTGCCGTGCAAGGATCCTAGACGAGGGATGCACAACCACCCTTTCTCAGTGTACCCCGAGGGTCATAGACAGAGCAGCAAGCTCCATGCGGACGCGAAGCAAATGATCAGAGACTTGACAGATTCAGAAACTGCCCCAAGGCATATCAATGCCAGCCTCAGTAATTCGTTTCCGGACCTGCATCAGAACATTAGGCAGGTGTACAATGAGAGGTCGGCATATGCAACAGAAAGGCGAGGCGGGCGCAACACAGCGGAGAATTGTTTGCATCTGGCCACCGCGAAAGGGTATGTCACTAGTCACCGCTCAGCAGGTGATGGTACTTTGACTCATTTATTCACGGCCAATCCCAATGCTGTTGTGGCATTTTGCACGTTTCCGTGGGTGGTGGCCATCGACTCAACGTACAAGACCAATCGCTACGGCATGCCATTCATTGAGATGGTTGGGATGTCCCCTTGCAACACAAACTTCCTGATTGCCTACGCAATTGTCGTTGACGAAACGGCAGATACCTATGAGTGGGTGCTGAACGCGCTGAAGAACTTGCTTGTGGATGGACCGTTCCCTGAGGTTGTGGTCACCGATCGGGAGATGGGACTGATTAGGCCACTTCGGGCTGTGTTTCCGGAATCGAACCATTTGCTCTGCACCTGGCATATTAACAAGGATGTGGAGGCACGTGTTACTGTGCTGACAGGGAATAAGAGGAACGGGGAAGCGTTCAAGAATGGTGCATGGTTCCGGGTTTGCAATGCGTCCACCGTTTCAGAGTACGAAACCGCCTTGGTAGATATGAGGGCTGCATGGTCTTGGAGCGAGGCTGTTATCAGTTACGCTGAGACGACGTGGCTCACCCCCCATAAGGAGAAATTTGTGAGGGCATGGACGAACATATTTCTGCATTTCGGGAACACAACTACATGCAGGGTCGAAAGTGCACACTCGTCATTGAAAGGGTGGTTACAAACGTCGACTGGTTCGCTGGACACGGTATGGAGGCGTGTCGACCTGCAGATAGCCCAGCAGATTACTATGATCAAGACCGGCCTGGAGAAATCAAGAACTGTCGTTGGAAGATTGCACCGTAGGGCCCTTTTCAGCAACTTGATCAACAATGTGTCCAAATACTGTCTGGATAAATTGACGGTCGAGTCCGGGAGGATTGATGCACTCGGAGCACAGGTATATGCTTACTGTGGCTGTGTGCTACGCTCGACACACGGAATACCGTGTGCATGCGTCATGGCAGGGGCAGTTGCTGAAGGAATCCCCTTGTACTTGGACGACATTCATCCGCTGTTTAAGAGCCTGGCATTGGGTGATCACGTGGGGAGCACGGAAGACATTGCGAGGGCCGAACAAGATCAGTCGCGGTTCAACACTCTGTTGGAGGAGCTGGCATGCAGCGACCCTTCGGTCCGCCGACGAGTTTCATCCTACATAGATGCGCAGTTGCGGCCGGAGGAGAGTGGCATTGGCGAGCCGGACAATTGTACCAGTGCACGTGGCAGACCAAGCGAGCAGGTCCCCCGGTCAAGATCAACCCGACGTTCACCGAGCTACCACGAGCACGTGAACAGGCGATACGGGCGTAGTTCAAGATCCCCGGGGCGTGCTTCAGGGAGCGGTCGCCGGCACGGTAAGTACAAGCACCATTCTTCCCAATGAAGTCCGTCTGAACAAGATATTAATCTTAATGTTTTCTCCTGCAGCGACATTCCCGTTCCTCGAAAGTGTCCCCCACATTGTCGGGCGTTACATCGAAGGCTGGAACGATGTCGAGAGTGATGGAAACTGTGGCTTCAGATGCGTTGCTGATGCGTTCCACGTAGATGGTGAAGGTGAATGGTCTACAGCGCGTCGGGCATTATTTAACGAGATATCAGCTCATTGGCCTGACTATGTTCCCATATACGGTTCGCAGAATGACGTTGAACTCGCCAGAGCCCGTATACACCACACTAGCGGTCCATGTGGTCCAGAGCATTGGTTTACGGTCATTGCAGACATGTTTCCTGTCGCCACCTACTACAACACGGTTGTAGTTTTATATTACATTTTAGAGAATGGGTCGGCGGACCATTGCTGCACAGTCCTTCCACTGAGGGCGGGTGGGGGCGAGGATGGAACAAGTAGGGAGCTACACATTGTATACGTTCGCAGTGCAAGCCATTTTGTCCGGGTACACGTGAAGGAAAACTGTCCCATGCCCCCCGTGGCTAATATGTGGACCACATTGAGGAAGCCTGATGTCGTAGGTTGGGAGTTACCCTTTCGTAGGAGGATAAGGGCTTGGAGAAGAGCATACTCTGAGAGTAATTAACTGTTGCAACCCAGCGTTACAATTCGGCATGTACGCAACCGTTACAGTTATTATCGAAGCGTCGAGTAATTATTTTGAAAGCGTTACTGTTGCAAAAATCGATGACAAATAAATTTGGTATGCACAAACAGTTACCGATTACATAAATGAGCAGAATATGGCAAAACTGTGGGGTCACACATAAGCAAACAGTCGTCTAAGGAATGGGTTCATAACCGAGCCTGCGATACTCATCGCGATGACTGACAAAAGTCGTCATCACCTCCCTCACGCTGGGGTCGGCGGCGAGTCCACCAACGGTCGCCGAGTCAAACGGATCCAGGGCGCTCATCATGTCACTCAGCATCTGTTGCACAGGAAACATATTTTACAATAACGAGACAGTACAATGTAATATAATTACTCGAAGCAAACAGTTCGGGAAAACTTACCGATAACTGATGATGTGTCCTGTCCGGTCCACTCGCGGCAGCATGTTCAGGATTTGCGATCAATGGGTGCGAATGAGTCGCGTACCAGTCCTCGTAATCCATGGTACACTCTGATTGGCTCGTGGCTATCGGGAACGCCGCAAGCTGACCGTTGTGCCAACTGTGTGCCATCTCCCATAGGGTCAACTGCAGCCTCCCTGGGTAGGTCACTGAATAGCCGGCTGGATCAGCCGGGCGGGAACAAGGCTCGGGCGCAATTGCAAGACCCCGCGGTATACCCTGTAGGAGACCGAACTGCCGCACAACGCGATCTGGCATGTACGCCTCCATTGCGTCGAGGTGTCGAATCACGCCGCGGTAGTGAGTCCTCCCCCCCGCAGCCCTAACCACGTCCACTCCATATGGCAACCAATCCACCTGCAAAAAGTTTCACAGACATGTTACGTTTCTATGGAATCCGATCTATCTACTACTGTCAGAATAAGAGTAAAAGTATGGAATTCATACCTGGTCGGGCTGTAAGGCATCCAACTGTCGCCTGATGGCACCGAGCCTCCCCGTACCCCTCCCCGTTTTATCCCCTGTGTGCCACCGACTGGCGCGGCCCGGAAGAGCTGGCAATGTACTCGGTCTCGGCCGAAACATCGGAAAGTACTCGTATATCCACGCTTGAAGCAGCGTGCAACATCCGCACAGGCCGCGCGCCTTGGACCGGGACGCAATTCCCAACTGCAGATACAAACTGGCCAACGTCGCCGAGCCCCACGACAACTGCGAATCAAGCAGGGGTAGAAGGTTGGCTCTAACCTTATTCCCAGTTTTATCCACAAAAAGCGTGGATGAAAACAGGGTCAGCATGTAGCACATAAATTGGAAGTTCTCGCTCTGCCCCGCCGCTACACACCTCGCCATCAACGATTGGGCATCTATGTTACCCCCATTCCAGTCTTCCGCGAGAAAGGACTCCACGTCTTTCCCAAACAGTTCAGCGCACGCTTCCTCAATAGTTTCCGCCGAAATGGTACTCGCAACAGCGCCACCATCGATGGGAATGCCAAGAATCATCTCAACGTCGTGCATCAGGATGGTCATCTCCCCAAAAGGCATGTGAAACGTGTTCGTGTCCGGCTGCCACCTCTCGACAAAAGCGGATATCAGTGCCATGTCAAGGAACTGGAACATAATCGCAGGCAGGTGGGCCAACCCGGTCGCATGTATCCGGGCCTGTGCAACATCGCTCAGTTCGGGGAGCGTGGCGACTAGCTGCTTGCATAGCGGCGACCGAGCATGGCATCTCAGCACACCTCGCTCTATACCATTCCAAACGTCAACAGCGACGTGTCCTCCGAAGCTTGGTATGACGAGGTCATCCTGCGGGCCACCAGCCACTGGTCCCCGCACTAGCCACGTCTCATCGGCGGCGGGTCGCTTCCTGCTATTCCTCGGTGCCCTTCCGGTGCTAGTCTCACCGGCATTGCACGATCCACCAGAAGACTGTGCGAATTGACCAGCTCTATTCCTCACGGTGTGCCTGGCTCCAGCTGCAGCATAACGTTCGATCCCGGCATCCAATGGCACACTCGCGCCAGGTTGGCCCATCGGGGGGACATCTGCCGGCAGGTCATAATTCATCTGCCAAACACTATCACGACGGATTCCACCAGACGCGAGAATGTTAATCTCCGGACCGTCCCATGTTGGCATGGGATCGAATGCACGAACGCTCGGTGGAGAAGGCTGCTCCGCTCCTACATCACACTCCCGCGGGCGAGGCGACGGTTCATCCTCGACCACGCGGCCTCTAGCCTGTCTCGCCGAGGCACTAACACCTCTTCGTCGTATGGAACGACCATGACCGTCAGGTTGACCAGCAGTGCTCATCTACGACACAAGATATGTAATTAGTATAACAACAAGTGAATCAAACTGATATGATAAGATAAATTAACATACATTTCAACAACGTGTGAACTAATATTTTCGAGCAGTGCATCAACGAACTGGAACATTTTTTTTAGTTACAAATTGGAGATTACATAACTAAATAATCTTATTTTCTTACCACATCGCACTATTATTAACATTCAAGGAAACAATAGTTAAAACATATCGTAACAGTTTACTACACAATTGTTTACATCGGATTACTAAAGTTTATTTACATAGAACTATATTCTATTATGTCACATAACTAAATAATTTCCAAAAAACACAATTCCTAAACAATAATTTCTGAATAATTTCTATTACGTCACATAACTAAATAATTTCTAAATTACCCAATTTCTAAAAAATACAATTTCTAAAACAATATGTCCAAATTTAAACTAAGTAATTTCTACAAAACACAATTTCTTCGTTTTAATTCCAACTACGTCACATACCTAAATAATTTCTAAATTACCCAATTTCTACAAAATACAATTTCTAAAACATTATGTCCAAATTTAAACTAAGTAATTTCTACAAAACACAATTTCTTCGTTTTAATTCCAATTATGTCACATAACTAAATAATTTCTAAATAACCCAATATCTAAAAAATACAATTTCTAAAATATTATGTCCGAATTTAAACTAAGTAATTTCTACAAAACACAATTTCTTCGTTTTAATTCCAATTATGTCACATAACTAAATAATTTCTAAATAACCCAATATCTAAAAAATACAATTTCTAAATAAATTCTATTATGTCACGTAACTAAATAATTTCTAAATAACCCAATTTCTAAAAAAAACAATTCCTAAAATATTATGTCCAAATTTAAACTAAGTAATTTACACAGAACACAATTTCTTCGTTTTAATTCCAACTATGTCACATACCTAAATAATTTCCAGAACAACACAAATTCTAAAAAAATAATTCCTAAGTAATTTCTATTATGTCACATAACTAAATAATTTCTAAAAAACCCAACTTCTAAAAAATACAATTTCTAAAATATTATGGCCAAATTTAAACTAAATAATTACTAAAAAACACAATAAGCTTCCAATTATGTCATCACGTCCAATTATGTCATTATGTCATTAATTCCACATATGTCACATAGCTAAACAATTTCCAAAGAAGCACAATTTCTAAAAAATCGTTTCTCAATAACTTCTATTATGTCACATAACTAAAATCCTAACAATTCCGACAAGCTCAACAAAATTCTAACAATTCCGACAAGTTCAACAAAATTCGAATAGATCGGGCAACGATTCCCACGAAAAGAAAAAAAAAATTTCTCAAAAACTTACATTTTTCGGCGGGATTCCGGCGGCGGGCGGCGGGCGGCGGTCGGAAATGGAGAGAGGGGAGGGAGAGGTAAGTGGAGAGAGGGAAGGAGGAGAGAAAATGGAGAGGGGGAGAAAAAAGGGAGAGGGGGAGGGGGTATTTATAGGGGTTTTGGGTTTTTAAATTTTTTTTTAAAAAATTCTAAATACGTATATTTATACGTATTAGGGCGAGGATAGTAAAATACAGGGCGAGATATAATAATGCCCTATATTTATGACGGAAAGTATACATTATCACATTTTCACCCAATTTAAAATTATAAATTTCCTCTTCCCCGATTGTAACCGATGACGTTTGACCACCAAATAATCGCTGGAAGCATAAAGTAGGACTAAAGAAAGACACTTAACATTTCAAAATATTTATTTTTAAATTTTTATTAGGTAATATTTCAAATTCACTAATGCTCTCCGCGTCATGAAAGATGAAAAATTTTGCGTTGCATTAACCGTGTCATAAAATTTATAACTACTACATGTTGCATAATAAATTTTTAATATTGCTATTAAGGAATTAGAATATTACTTGTAATTGTAATTATATTTTATTACCTTTTCCTAGCTTGTATAGGTGTCCTTACATTTTCCTAGATTGTATAGGTATCATGTACCACTATATAATGTATCATGGGTTCATGAATAATACATACAATCATTACCCTTATTTTCTACATGGTATCAGAGCCTAAAATCATGAAACCTTAATAGAAAATTTCTGTTGCCTTAAATTCCCGAGCTCCCGCCGCCGTCAGATCACCACACGCGCCGCCACAGCTGCTCCACGCACTACCGCTGCGCTCTCCACGCACCGCTGCTCCACTCCGCCGCAGCAGCTTCACGCCGCCGGCCGGTTCCGCTGCACGGTTCCTTCAACCTTCACGCGCCGCCGCTAGTTCAACGCGCCGGTGTGTCCTGTCGATCTGATCTGCCGCTGGTTATTGTACATGCTGCTGATCTGTACCTGATTTTACACTATGCCTGACTCCAAAGAACAGGCTCATCTTAATACTGCACCTGAGGTCCCGAAGCTTCAGGATATGAGTGGTTACAATGTGATTGCGACTTTACTGAAGCAGTTGCAATTGCAATCTGGTCCTCAGACTGCTTTACCTATTGGTTATTTATCGACTGATCCTTACTTTATTGGCTCTGGCGATGGTCCAGGTTTACAACTTATACCGAACATGCTGAAAGGTCAAGAAAATTACATTGAATGGTCTGGCGCGATTTGCCGCGCATTCCTTGCCAAGAACAAGATTGGGTTCATTGATGGATCCATTACCGAACCCCAGGATGGTCATCCTGATGCTGTTGATTGACCTGGGGTTAATGCTACTCTTGTCTGCTGGATCTTGCAAACCAGGATCCGGTGTTGAGATCTTCTACAAGCTCGTTTGCCACAGTTAAGGATATTTGGGATGACCTGAAGGCACGATTTATTTTTGCCAATGGTATGAAAGTTTTGCAAATGCAAGAGGCTATTCAAAGTTGCAGGAAAAACGGTTAGCCCATCGACATTTACTTTGGCAAACTAAAGAAGTTGTTTGCAGATTATCACTGCATGCGGCCTTCCCTAGTTTGTGACTGTGAAGAAAGCAAGGCATTATGCCATTGAAATATATTTGCGAGAGTCTTCCAAGAAAGAGAGAAGGATTTGATCTACCAATTCATCGCTGGTCTCGATGAAGGCTTTCACACCTTGTGATCACATATCATGAGCATTGATCCAATGCCACATGTCCTGAAAGTGTATGCCCCTGTTGCCAAGGAGGAGAATCATAGATCTGTCATTCTAGCTTGTGAGCCTTCTTCTAACTCCATAGCATATGCTGCACGGCTTTCACGACCTGCAAGTTCTTTGCTAGTTGTGCTTTCTGCATCTGACCGCAAGAATCTTGTTTGTACATATTGTCATCGCAAGGGTCATGATAAGGATTCCTGCTTCCAGATCTTTGGTGTACCAGAATGGTTCAAGGAGTTGAAGGTGAAAGCCAGCACCGCCTAGAAGTCGTCGCCAGCTTCTCGGACAGCCGCCATGCTGGGAGGTGCTGCTGCGGCACTTCCTCTCCCATCGTTATTCGCCGGCGCAGCCACGTCGCCACTTGGTCTAGTGGTGGCGGCTTCCTCTGGTCGCGTCCCTGCCCGATCCGACTTTGGTCTTGCTCTGTCAGATGACCAATGGAGCACGACCATGCATTTTTTAGCAGTTTAATTCTCTTACCGACAATGAGTTCGGTAAGCCTACTCTACCTTGGATACTTGATTCGGGAGCCTCATATCACATGACTGGTGACAAAGGTTATCTTACTGATCTTACTACTACTATTGATACTGTGAATGTTGTTCTGCCTAATGTCTCAGTGTCATCCACCACTCAATATGGTTCTCTTTGCTTTGGTGGTGTCACTCTTTCTCATATATTATATATACATACCTTGCGGTGCAACTTGTTATCATGTTCTAGACTGTTATCTGCCTTGAACTGTCTAGCTTTGTTTACTGAAATTTATTACATTTTACAGACAATCAGTACGAGGAAAGTGATTGGCGTGGGTGAATAGAAAGGGGGGGCGGGTGTTTTGGCTTCGTCTGCTGGATACTCGTGTTCATCCTCCTATCCTGCAGTCTCTTCCAACAGTTGCTTCCGTGTCTGCTTCTGACTTATGGCATCAACATTTTGGACATCCTTCCTCCACGATGTTTTCTTCTATTTCTTCTATTGATTTTGGCACTAATAAGAATTTTGTTCCTTGCTCTGTATGTTATAGAGCAAAACATACTAGACATAGTTTTCCTTTGAGTTCTACAAATGCTAGTGCATTATTTCAATTATTTCATTGTGATGTTTGGGGACCTTATCGAACACCATCCTCTAGTGGTGTATTTTATTTTTTGACTATAGTCGATGATTATTCCTGAGCTGTTTGGGTTTATTTATTAATGGCTAAGTCTGAAGTAGCCTCTAGATTTTTAGAATTTAGTGCCTTAGTGAAGAACCAGTAGAGCCGAACCATACAACATGTTTGGGCTGATAATGAGACTGAATTTTTTGCCTTTGCGATCTCATTTTGCTACATCTGGGATCATCTTTGAGAAATCTATGGTTGACACACCATAATAGAATGGTCGGGTTGAAAAAAAGCATCGTCATTTACTCAATGTGGCATGTGCTTTACTATTCCAAGCCAGTCTTCTTATAATTTTGGGGAGAATGTGTTCTTACTCCTGCTTACTTAATCAGCCGAACACCGACACAACATCTCAATGGTCGTACTCCCTTTGAGTTTCTCTATGGGCAAGCTCCAAATTACTCATCATTAAGATTTTTTGGATGCTTGTGTTTTACTGCTAATGTTCCAGATATCGTGACAAGTTTGCACCAAGAAGTCGGCGGTGTCTATTTCTTGGTTATCCTGCCGAAAAGAAAGGTTATCACCTTTTTTACTTAGAATCCCATGTGATCATTACCAGTCGGGATGCCAATTTGTTTGAAGACCAGTCCTCATATTCTGCTACTCCATCTTCGGCCCCTTCAGACGAACCCGGCGGTGCCACCACATCACCGCCGCTCTCCTCCAGCTCAATGTCGAAGTCGCACAAAATTTTCTTTCTGTCGTTCACTGCCGGCCAGTTACCACTGGCTGACGCCGGCCTGTTACCGTCAGTTGTCACCGGTCAGTTGCCGTTAGAAAATTGCCGTCGATCAGTCACCACCGTCCGCCACCGTTCAGTCACCGCCGTTCACCGCCGGTTAGTTGCCGCCGTCCACCGCCGGTCAGTCGCCGCTGTCCACCGCCGGTCAGTCGCCGCTGTCCACCGCCGGTCAGTCGCCGCCGTCCGCCTGTTAGTCACCACCGTCCGCTGCCGATTAGTTGCTGCCGGCCATCGCTGGTCAGTCACCGTCGTCCGCCGCCGGTTAGTCACCGCCGTCCACCACTGACCAGTCACCGCATGTGTCCGCTGTTGAGCATTCATCACCGGCATCTCCTTTTACCCTATCTCCGGCTCCGGATGGTTCCGCTGCCAAGCTTCCACCTATCAGACAGAGTATTCTTGCTCGCCGACTGCCTCCTTACTTGGTAGATTACGATTGTGATG
The DNA here is from genome assembly GCA_037428765.1 of Rubia yunnanensis. Classification (NCBI taxonomy): domain Eukaryota; kingdom Viridiplantae; phylum Streptophyta; class Magnoliopsida; order Gentianales; family Rubiaceae; genus Rubia; species Rubia yunnanensis. The sequence goes on from CM075065.1 coordinate 96,661,980, forward strand.
ATCATGCCTGTGCTCTTACTACTGAAGAATCACTCCCCCTTACGTCTATGTTCACTCATGCATCGTCACTTTCCTCAGGTGTTCTCTATCCCCTTACTGATTATGTAAATTGTGATAATTTTTCTAGTATGCATTCTAGATTTTTGGGTGCAGTAACATCCCGTGCAGATCCCACTACTTATTCTGAGGCTTCCCAGCATTCTCATTGCGAGATGCTATGACTGACGAACTTACTGCGCTAGAGCGCAGTCAGACATGGACATTGGCTCCTCGACATGCGAATAAGAAGGCGATTGGGTGCAAATAGGTTTACCGGATGAAGTTCTGGTCAGATGGTACAACTGAACGCCATAAGGTGCACCTCGTGGTTCTTGGGAATCGCTAGGTTGAAGGAATTGATTATACTGATGCCTTTGCTCCGGTTGCAAAAATGATTTTTGTTCACTTATTCTTGTTTGTTGCGGTCATTCGTGGTTGGGAACTGCATCAGATGGATGTCCATAATGCCTTCCTACATGGTG